>OY728126.1:998275583-1000775583 GCA_963277665.1 Viscum album
CAATTTATGAAAAAAATAACTACATCTTCTTATCCCAAGAAAAATATTCTAGATAATTATTGAAGAGATTCGGCATGGAAGATTCAAAAGAAATCCCAACACCCATAGAATTTGCTATAAAAATAAGTGGGGATTAAGTAATAAATAGTGTGAATTAGAAAGAATTCAGAAAGAAAATTATAATACTTTTTTATATTACAACATCAAGACTAAATATTGTATATTTTTTAATCTATGTGCAATATATCAAAATAATCAAAAGTAATCATACATTCTTTCTACTTAAATAAAACTCAGGTATATCAAAGGAATATCAATATATGGTTTGATATATGGAATAACTAAAGAACTAAATCTTTTGGGGTCTATTGATTCTGATTGGGCTTGTAATTATAATGATTGAAAATCAATATCATATGAAACTTTCTTTTTACGTGAAAATTGTGTGAGTTGGCATAGTTAAAAGTGGATATTAATTATTCTAAGTAAAAACAGGGCTGAATATGTAGTTGAAACACATTCTTGTAAATAAATGTTTTAGAATAAAGTGTATTTAGAATACTTTAAACTAGAAAGTGAAAAGTTGATAAGGATTTCTTGTGATAATAAAATTACCGTTAATATATCCAATAATTCTATCTAGCATTCTAAATCCAAAAATATTGATATAAAATATCATTTCATTAAGTAGAAAGTGGCTAATAGAGATATCAGGTTGGATTATATCTCCATAAGGATAATATTTCTAATGTTTTTACAAAATTTATGACAAGGGATGTATTTTTTGAGTTAAGGATAAAAAATTTAGATTCATCATTCCCCTCTCACTTTTGGAAATATTGGGAATCCCCCACAATGATTTGGATTCTGTTTTTAAAGGGGGGAAAGGTATACAACTATTTATTTATCATTTTTGAATCTGAATTTGTAGTTATTATTAAAAGAGGGAGAAAATTTGAATGTGTATATAATTTAAGGGGGGGAATCTATGTCACTTGGTCATAAATTTATTATCATTAAGATATGTAATTCTATCAAAACATTATTTTATTCAACAATGTGATTATAGAACACTTATCTTCAATAAAGGGTGTGATCTGATTAATTTTTGGGTGAGTTGTTAAATATGGTAAAAAAATAATAAGGGGGATATTAAAGTATCCAATGGAATTTTTTAAGAGTGGTATTCATTGTCAACCTTGACTAAAAATTATTTTAAGTTTTTTAGGATATCTTTGAAGTTGTTGAGAATTTTTTTTGAGTTGATTGAAGATTATCTAAGAAGTATTTAAAAGGTTCTGAGATGCATTTCATAAGTTATGGAATTTTAGAGTTTTGATTAAAAAATAGGGAAAGTTATTATATGCATAAAAGTAACTTTGGAGTAAATCTAAAGAAATCAACAAAGGGATGGACTTGTGGTAAATATGTTAGAGACATTTCCAGATTGAGTGAAGATAAAATTGGAAAAGTCTATAATGTGTGAAATCCATATATAGCTTATGTAAAAGTAGCTCTATATCAAAATAGAATAATTATAAAAGGAATAAAGTGCATATGAGTATCTCTAATGTATGTGTAAGAGTTATTTGGAAAATGGATACCAAAATTTGGAAAAGGTAATATATGTGTAAAAGTAAAAAAATATGCATATTTATAAGTAGTTTTGATAATTGAATAGAAATTTGGATATGTATTGGAGGCATAATAAGATATGTAAGATTCATTTAACTCAAATTTAAGATTAATTTTACTTGAATGTGAGATTTATTTAACTCAAATGTAAGAAATATTTAACTCAAATTTAAAATATATTTAACATGAATGTAATATTCATTTATAGAAATGTAAGATTCATTTACTCTTATTTGAGAGATTTTCTCCAAAATTTGGAAAATTCCAAAAGTCTTAAATATACTTTTGAGAACTAACTCAGTCAATGCCAAATATATTATTTAAAATAATAAACATCACAATTATTTCTAATAGATTGGGATTAAATATAATTAATGAGAATAAGAAATTTCTGACATATAGAAGAAATCCATATCATAGTGACTATGGAGGGGGGAATTGATGAATGGCATGTCATGGTAGTAGAAATTTCACTTGATGTATTTCCCTATGAGAAAAAGAGAGATGTTTTCTCATTGTGGTTGAATCCATGTTACATAATGAAGAATAATTCCATACCTTGATGTGTAGTAAAAAATCATAGGAGAGATTTTTTTGTGACTTAAGATGTCACATTGGGTTTTCTATGTTTTTTATGCAGGTGTGGTGGTCAAAGTACAAGTGGTTATTCATAAATTTTTAGGGAAAATTTCCATGATTAATTGAGAGGTATTATGGGATAGTAAAGACTAATAATCAAGGATATATCATCGATACATCTCAATAGGATTTGTATGTATTTAATAAAAATAAAGGAGGAATTCGATACTAAAAAATAGAGGTAAATATTGAGTATATTGAAATGAGAAAACTGAGACAATGAGAAGATAAATAAATACAATGATGAAGAATAAGAAATATTATGTGTGTATTGAAGAAGAACAAGGTCGATGTGCATGAAGTGATTCTAAGTATTTCTTGGAAATATAATTTTTGAAAGTGGAAGAAAAAATCCCATATAGTGATGTCGTGAAATCATGAAGTTTTTCTAGAGATCTTATTCATTATTTTATAGGATTGTTTTTATCAATTTTTGGAAACCTGTATAATCTTTTTTGGGAGACAATGTGTTTGAAATCATTATTGGGTTAAGGATGATATTTTCACAAAACCAATTGTAATCATCTTTGATATTAATATAAAATATATGAATCGTACTGGACTCGATCACAGCAAGAATGTAGTCACCCACCTTGGGGTGAACCTTGTAAAAATATTATTCCTTATGTTGGTTTTTTTATTTCATTTAGGTAAGTCTGGGAAAGAATATAAGATTGGATCATACTCTAATAAGTAACTGTAAGATACTGACTTTTTTGGATAAGTCTTGTGCATGTTTTAGGTACTCTTTTTTCCTTTTTTAGGTTATACTTTAGTTGGGTTTTTATTTGGGGATATTTCAGGTGAAATTGGATGAATTTGGAAGCCTGTGGGGTTGTGCACAATTGGCGCATAGTTAGGGAAAACCGTGCAGTTTTCCCCAGGAAATTTTTCACCCCTTTTTGGAGGCATGTATGGTGGTGCATGGTTGTCACATGGTTTGGATGAATAGTGTGACCACCCTCCCTAAACCATTCACCATGAAACAGTTGGGGTTTGAATGGATAGTGCAAGGTTTTTCAAATAGTGATCCACTTAGGATAAATTGTGCACTCCCTGAGTATAGGCGCATGGTTAAGGCACATGGTTTGAAAAATTATGTGCCTCCACCTAGGACAGCTTGTGCATGAGTTTTTAATCCCAAAATTTTTTTATTAAAATTCCTGAACCCCATATTTTTTACCCCGATTTGACCTTGCTCGACCTAATATAGCCTCCTTTATTTTTAAAATCTCATGAGAGGATTCCAAGGGTCCTCAAACCCCTTTCTTGGTGAATTGAAGATTCCATTGACGGATCGTCTCCTCATTAGTAAGTAATTTCTACCCCATTTGATTTCCTCTCTCTCCCATATATCTTTCCCAATGAAGAAGGATAATTTTTCCTCTATTAGTGATGGTTTAGACCTAGTTTTTTATGGTTTTTTTGGTTGGGTATTAGTACTAGGTATTGGTTATAAATCTCTTCTATCATTGTGATATTGATCGTTCTGCATCAAATTTGAGATTTCGGTTGGGAAAACAGTCATCAATTACCTTGAGGTACATGGTCTAATTGTTAATTCCCATAATATTTATTATAATTGAATGTATGTAATTGTGAAATTTTAATTTACATGTTGTTGAATTGCATTCTGAATTTAATTGATTAATTTATTTCTATGTGATTGAGAAAACCTTAATGGGTCCTGTTGGACCTGTTGTTGAATTTGAAACCTAACTTGGTAGAAACCCATGGGGTGTTCTGACATAATTGAAATGAAATATTAATTATTCAAGGTTGATCAATGAGATTGTGAATATAGTTTATAATTGAAATTTTGAAAATTGGTTGAGTAATGGATTTTGGAAATAGTTGATAAATGGGTTGAGAATGTGGAACCATGAGATGTGATATTTGTGATTGAGTTGTAGGACAAGGATTGCTGCTCCAAATACACATAGGGTTTCAGACCGCCTCTTTAGGACCCAAATGTATATATATGTATTGCATGAGATCAATGAGTTGTGGGATAGGGACTGCTGCTCTAAATTTTCATGGGGTTCTAGATTACCACTCTAGGACCCTATTTCATGATTGTGAAATTGGTTATTAAATAATTAATGAAAACCCACAATAGAATAAAATGTGATTTCCTTTTTTGTGGATGGTTCAAACTCTGATAGGGGAAAGATTAGGTATTTTGGTTCAGGTTTCACCATGAACCCAGGGATTATGTGGTTAATTAAAGAATAATTTAAATGTGAAAACTATTTACTTTATCATTTTTATTTTATTATTTATCAATTTTCATACACTATTATATACTGGATATTGTTTTAGATGACATTGGGGGTGTCCTACTATGTTTTACTCACTCCCTACTCAGGATTCTAGATCATTACCCAAATAGAATTCATGTTTATAGGATAGGACAAGTGAAAGAGCCCTATGTTAGATGGTGGAGTTTGGATACGGGATAGAGCATTGATGAGGGAACCAAACATGATGTCGGGACCCGCTTGGGGATTTTTCAGTGTGTCTTTATTTTTGGTTTCCATTTGACACTTGACACTTTTATAGAATGAAATATCTACTATTTTGGTTTATGTTCATCTATCCATGTTTTGGGATTATCATGTGATGTTGGTCTTATTGATTATGGTATTATCTTAATTATTTTTATTATCATTTGGATATTGTTTATTTATTTACACTATTTTGATGCTTTGATAAAGAGGGTATAGTATCCCCACATTTCATATTGTACCCTCCCTACTAGTTGAAAACATTCGGCATACAGGGAGGTGTTCCTTAGGTCGTGTAACCAATCGGCTCGGGGAACCAACATGTGGCACCCGGGTCAAGATGTTACAAAGTGGTATCATATGAGTTTGTTTTCTTTTCTTTTGTATTACTATTTGGGAAAGGTAGACAGGAGACTATGATGAATTATTCCTTGTTCATGATCTCATGAATGGGAGTATCTAACCCATGTATAGAGTAAAAACCAAGTTCTTAGGGTGGGATTGTTTTTATTGATGTTTCTTGTAACAGTTGGATGTCACTTTACCTCGAGTGATGCACTTATTGTGTGATGTTATTATTTTTCTAAGAATTTTTCTTCATGTACCAATATAGAACAAGAGTTTTGTATTAATACATCATTCTAGGCACTCAAGATTTCATGTAACATGAATCACTTTAGGCATGCATGAAAAAATAGGATTTGAGTGAGTGTTATAATGAAAATCATTTTCCTTCTTGTGAATTTTTTTTAAAAAAATAAATGGAGCTTAATAAGAAATGGATAATTGTAAATAATTAAAATTATAGTAATTTAAATGGATAAAATGAGTGTTTAATGTGAAACTATGAAATATAGAAGTGTTTTACCTTCCATTACCCAGATGAGGGATGGGTGAGTGTAGTGATAGTGCCTTAGTTTTGACCATATAGAGGGGAATGGGGGGTGACTTATTATAGTTTTGTGTGAATCAATCTTACATAAATGTTGATTATGTGTTATGTTTCCAAATATGTGTGTTTTTAATTGTAGAGATATGCCTCCACAATGATCCTTGTTGATATAATTTCAAGAGGAAATGGCTGGAAATGTGCCTCCAGTAGTGAAGCCTGAGGCTCTGATAGTTCCCGGTGAAGGAGTTGGAGATAAATTCTATGAGAAATTTTTTCACTTTATATAGTTTATGTAAAGAGATCTAGAGTGTACTAAGAGAAATATGTTTGACCTAACATGGTAGTTCCAATTGTATCACCCTCTGACATTCACCAGAGAAGGTGGACCTGAGGCAACTGAGTTCTGGATTGAGTCCATCTGAATGATACTTGACCATTTAGATGCTCCTACAGAGAGGAGAGTCAAATTGGTTGCTTAAAAATTTCATATATCAGCAAAACAGTGGTGGTATATTCAAACCTAAGATGGGAATCTAGAGAACATGGTATAGAAGGAGTTTTAGGAGAAGTTCCTAGAACACTATAACCATAAGATTATCAGGAAGGAGGGGGTATTTGAGTTTATGTGGTTGACCTGGGGGAGAATGTCTATGATGTAATATGCTGGTCACTTCATTGATTTGTAGTGTTTTATCCCAGCATTGGAAGGAGATGAGTCTAATGTAGAAAAACATTTCTAGGATGGTCTTAAATGTGATATTAAGTCCTATGTGAACATCTTTTGGCCAAAAAAGTTTTCTGAGGTGGTGAATCGGGGTCTCATTTATAAGGGGAACCTGAAGGAGGCTTCCATTGGAATATAGGTGGTTTAAACTATATGACCACAAGGTACATCTTTCGATAGTAGGAAGCTTCATTATAAGAATTTTGACAAGGGAGATGGAAACAAAGTGACCACAGAGAAGGATCAGTTACTCATAGGAGTAACCAATTATACTACCACCAGTGTGGTAGGTTAGGTCACACTTGTAGCCAGTGTTCATAACCCCTAGTGGAGTACTAATCTTGCGGCAGGATGGGGTACTTATAGAGGTATTCTAGAAACCCTTGACTAATGGGTGGTGAAGAAGGATCTAGGTTGAATCAGAGTGATAGAAGGGGGATTCTACCCCATATTAGTCTAGCAGTTGGAGTTCTTTTGGTCATGGTAGTCAAGGAAATAGATGTGGTACTTCATGGAAAAAACACCCATTTTAGCATAGTATTACAGCTCAGGGGACTCATACTACAGCATAAGAAATAGGGAAAAGACGGATTCATGTAGTTCAGCCTATACTTGTGGATAGAGAGGTTGGACCATCAATAGTCAGATGTATTATTCTTGTAGCTTTTACACTTTCTAGTGCCTTGTTTGATACAATAGCCTCTCATTATTTTATTACTACTCAATTTTTGAATGGTTTGAGCCTGATGGTAGAGTTTTTGAGTGAGGTTATGATGACTGATACATCGTTGGGAGTGCATTTGAGGAAAATTTATTTATGTAAGGGGTGTTCTCTCGAGGTTGGTGAGTATCATTTCTTTTGGGATCTATACATACTTGACATGTTAGGTTTTAACTTGATCTTGGATATGGAATAGCTTGTATCATACTAATCTCACATCGATTGTTACCATAGGAAAGTAACCTTTATATATCTTGAGGGTAACAGTTATGTTCATCGTGGAGAGTGTCATATCTAAGAAGTTCATACAGGGCCAATTCATCAATAACTGGGGGATCTCACCACCCAGGTTGAAATTCTTTTGGTGGATGATGGGGGTGTGAATAATGATGTATTTCCACCCATAGTGAACTAGTTTCAGAATTTTTTTCTTGAGTACTTCTAATGGCTACCACCTAAGAGGGATGTTGAGTTTACAATTGATCTCATGACTGGAGCTGAAATAGTTTTCATTCCACCTTATAGAATATAACCAACAAAACTTTAGGAGTTTAAGACTTGGCTGGAAGAATTGATGGATAAGGGATTTATCCATCTGAGTATGTCACCTTGGGGTTCACTGGTTTTGTTTTATAAGAAGGCTGGCAGTACATTGTGTTTGGGTGTTGATTACCAAAAGTTGAACTGGATGATAGTGAAGAACGAGTATCCTATTCCATGTATTAATGATCTATTTGACCATTTGAGATGATATTATGTTTTATCTAAGATCTACTTGAGATTAGGTTATCATCAGTTGAGAATTAGACCTTCTGATATATAATAGACTGATTTTAGAAGAAGGTATATCCTATATTAGTTTGTTGTGATGTCATTCGGTCTAACAAATGCTCTAGATATATTTATCCCCTTGATAAATAAAATATTCTACATGTACCTGGATCAGTTTGTCTTTGTTTTCATGGATGAAATCTTGGTGTACTCTAAGACTCATGAAGATCATTCCCAACATCTTGACATCATTCTGAGTATATTGAGAGAGAATCATATATATCCCAAGTTTTCTAAGTGTCAATTTTGGATTGATAGGGTATATTTATTGGGTTACATAATCTCTGAGTAATTTGTGTAAGTGGGCCTAGAAAATGTGCAAGCAATGGTTTCTTAGGAGCATCCTAAGAATTTTTTTGATATCCATAGCTTTCTAGGTTTCATATATTATTTTAAGAGGTTCATTCAAGTATTTTTTCTGATTGGAAGCACCACTTTCAAACTTGATCAAGAATCGGATCAAGTTTGGCTAGTCTAGAGATTGTGATAATTCTTTCTAGGAGTTGAAGAATCATTTTACTCTCACACCAATCTTGATCTTACCTGAGACAGTTGAAGAGTATATCATTTTTTGTGATGCATCTGGGGTCGAACTTAGAGCGGTGTTGATGCAAGGAGATCAAGTTATGGAATATGGGTTATGGAATTTTATGCCACCTGAATGAAATTAACCTATACATGATCTTGAGATAATAGTGGTGGTTTATGCCTTGAAGTATTGGAAGTATTGTCTGTTGGGTGAAAATTTTACTATGTATACCAATCATAAGAGATTCAATCATATCTCTTCGCAATGAGATTTTAATCTCTAGTAGTGGATATGGGTTGAGTATATGCATTATTTTGAATTTGATCTAGCATATACACCTAGGAAGGGAAATATTATTGTTGATGGTTTGAGAAGAAAGACATAGACTCAGGAACATTGGAGTCTAGTTATGAGTGGAAGATGATGATCTTACTGGATGAGATGAATATTGAGGTTTAGAAGGGATAGGAGAAGATGACCCTTATATCCTTATCTATTTATTTCACACTTTTGATTCAAATTAGGGATAGATATTATGAGAATCTAGAGTGTTTTTCCTTGAGGGAAATCCTTGAAGGTGGGGATTCACCTTCTGATTGTACTATAGATTAGGATGAGATCATCTATGTCTAGAACTGGGTCGTTGTGCCTATGTGTATGGGAGAAGAAATTATGCATGAGATTCATGCCTTAAAGTGGTTGGTACGTTATGAATTGACTAAAATTTACCATTACTTACATCGATAGTATTAGTGGTTAGGCATGAAAAGGGAGATTTCAGGGTTCGTGACATGATGGTATACTTGTCAGCAAGTGAAGGCTGAGCATCAACAACCTGGTGGTTTACTACAACCGTTACCCATTTTAGAATGGGAGTGGGATAATGTTACCCTAGACTATGTGGTAGTTCTTCCAAGACACCTTAGAATAATGACCTTGTATGGGTGATTGTGGACCGATTGATGAAATTATCCCATTTCTTGACTATTTAGGATACTTTTATAGTGAATGAGTAGGGTGAGATGTATGGGATATAAATAGTACATTTTCATGGGGTACCATAGATAATAGTTTCAGACCATGACTCATGTTTCATTGTGTGCTTTTGGAAAGTCTTACAGAAGGTTCTTGGTATATAGGTGTTTTTGAGTGTAGATTTTCACCCACATAATGATAGGAAATCAGAGCATATTATTCATGTATTCATGCATCCTAGACTTTGGTGGGTCTTAGGAGAAGCACTTAGTTCTCATTGAGTTCACCTATAAAAATAGTTATTATGCGACTATTTGGATGGCACCATATGAGGAACTTTATGCTAGGCCATGAAAATCACCTCTATATTGGATGGAGGTAGGTGAGTCTGAGTTATTGCGACTGAGTCTCATGAAGGAGACATTGAAAAAGGTCCAGTTGATTCTAAAACATATGGATATAGCACATAGTAGGCATAATTTGTATGATGATTAACCTCGAAGACCCCTTGATTTTATAGTGGGTGATCATATATTCCTTCAGTGTCTCTTAGATTCAATCACCATAGGATTTAGAGGCAAGGCAAGTTAGTGCACAGGTTCATTGGACCATTTGATATTATAGAGAGAATTGGCCTAGTGTCATACTGATTAGCTATTACATAGAGTTATAGTGCTATCCATGATGTTTTTCATGTGTTACAGCTTCGGCAGTAGCACCCAAACCCTTGTCATGACATCAATGTTGGTGATGTTGAGCTTGAGGTCGATGCGTCCTTTGGGGGTCATCTAATTCGTGTTATGGATCATAGTGAGAAAGTTTTGTGGGGAAGAACTATGCTAATAGTTCAAGTTTTTTGGCAGCATGGACATATTCATGAGTAAACATGGGAGAGGGAAGCAGATATTTGGGCTCAGTGGCCTGATCTTTTTACCTTGTAATCTTAGTGGTTCTTAGGAGTACATCTCAAGGATGAGCTATTATAAAAAGGAAATATTGTAATATCCCAACCTTTCTGAAGAGGTCTCGTGATTTTTTTTAGGTACTATTTTTACCTTTTTTAGGTTATACTTTGGTTGGGTTTTTATTTGGGGATGTTTAGGGTGAAATTGGAGAATTTTGGAGGCCTGTAGGGCAGTTCAAGGTTATAAGATCCCGACCTTTTGTGGAGGTAAGTCCTTGTTTAAATTTTGGTTAAACATCACTTTTTTGGAAAATGAAGATGTTCTTGGGTGTATGGGAAGTTTCAGGGGTGTCTCGGGGGTTCAGGACACAAAAGGACAAGGAAGGAGGCCAAATAGTGTGCAGCACATGTTTGGCGCATGGTTAGTACTAACCATGCGCCTGGCTAGGGAAACCATGCATCCATACCTCCTCTAAAAAAGAGGTGGTGCATGGTCAATACACAATTTTCCAAACCATGTTGGTGCTCCCAGGAGACCATGAAGCTTGGCCCCTCTTGGATAGAGTGAGATACATAGTTGGATCATGATTTGGACAATCATACGGAAAAACCGTACAGCCATTAAAAGGTGGAAATTTCCTATTTTTTCCTCTTGGATAAAATGTTTTCTCCTTGATTTTTCACCCCATTTGACACCCTCTATCTTGGGTGACAAAAAATTAGCCCCTGCCTCCTCCATGAGTGATTATCCTTAAATTCATAGGCATTTGGAGTGTCGTTTAGTGCGAATAAAAGTTCTAGGTAAGTTTATAACTCTGTATCCTTCCATTTTCTGGAAGAGGCTTGGTGTATGGTTTTCTATCCTTCTGAAGCCCTAAAACCCTCACAATTCTAGCAGATTATATTTTTGGGATTTAAAGGGTGTTTGAGTTTGAATCAAGGGCAGAGTTTAAGTGAGCAGTTGCCAACAGACATGAAGTAGGTGGTCTTAAAGATTTTTCTCATAGTCTTGGTGTTATATGTGTGCATGTGGTTGTTCTAATTTGCTTCCTTATTTCATTTTCATGTATTAGGTTAAGAGAAGTGATTTTGTACTTAGTTAGATATGTAAGACCCCTCACGAACCCCTTTGGTTCTATCAATGATGTGAGACCAAACCTAGGGCTACCCATGGGGTACACTAAACATTCAAAAATGGTGAAATGAATTATAAAATGTTTATTTTAGGGAATTATGGGAGTGAATGGGTAGGGTTTGGTACTTAGATAACTATCATGATTAAGGGGATGATTGAAATTTTCATATTCATGTGTTGTAAATTTCCTATATAAATTTTGAAAATGGTTTAAATGATGGGTGTGGGATTTTGATCCAGTTGTGGTTTTAAATGAAGGAAAATGATGATTTGAAAGTGGGTAACGTTTTAAAATGAGTTTTTGACTTAAAAGTGATTTGAGAAATGTGTTTTATTATTAGATTTAAAATGATGAATTGAAATGGGGGTGTGGTTCCCCCTTTTGTGAAAAATTATTAATGACTGTTTTAAATGGTTGGAGATGGAAATGAAATCCTTAGAGCATGTTTTAATTTTTCAAATATTAAGACCCATGTTTTAAATTGTGGTTCCAAGATGATGTTAAATGAGTATTATTTTTGTGTTTTGGGCCATGATTTGATTTTAAAGGTCCATTGGGACCTTGGTAAATGAAATGATAAAGTGGGAAAATGTGATGAATGATTAATGAGTCATGTGCACATTAGTTATGTGGTATGTGTGAGGGATTGGACTGAGGATCCACTCCACATGTTGGGCTAGACTGATCTCTAAGCCCCTTAGATATATTGGATGACTAGGATATTGGAATGAGGCTCCTCATCTTGGGTAGATCTAGAATGATGCTCTAGGACCTCTAATGGTTGAGTTAGGATATCAGAATGAGGCTTTATACTCTTAAATTAGGGACTGAGGCTCCCTAGTTTCAGGTTAGATAGACCGATGCTCTAGTCCCACCTATGTTTCCATGGTTACAATGTCAGACTAAGGCCCTATGATCCTAACTTAGGGACTGAGGCTCCCTAGATTTAGCTTGGATAAACTGATTCTCTAGTCCCACCTATGTTTCTATAGTTAGGATGTCAGAATAAGGTTTCATGCTCCTAATGTTGGCATGGTTTAGGATGTCAGAATGAGGCTCTATGCTTCCCAAATGTATGGACACAGATTTATTATCATACTAAATCTACAAGTTAAGTTGATAAATGGTATTTTTAGTGAATCCCCCCCCTCATGATTAAAAGAGTGCACCCCTTATGATATGTCTTAGGCTCCCAGTGTGACTAGAGCTAGTTTAGTTGGTTGGTTGACCCGAGGGATATTAAAGGAAAATGGTGAATTAATAAATTTTTTAAAACATAAAACATGCCTTCATTGTTTCTTGTTTATTTATTTCACTTTGATTACCTACATGCATTGTTGTATAGACTATTTATTGATTTAGAAATCGTTGGTGGTGGATTACTAAGTTGTACGCACACCCTGATTGGGCCTCCATGACACTTTGGTACTTGAGAAGATGCTTCTTGTTATTTTGTACAGGTTCAGGATAGTAACCCATTGTTTGGTTTACGTATGGGCTGATGAGTTTGAGAATCAAAGTTTGGGACTAGGTTGGGGCTTGGGTCCATGTTTGGGATTTTTGTTAGTTTTGGTTTTTTTCTTTGTTTTTATGACTTATTGACATGTAGTGTACCCATTATATTGTATATCATGTGTTTCTTGGTTACTTATTAGATTTTTTTATGTTTTTTTCCATGTATGGTTCAGATTGGTTATTTTATCTTTTGATATTATTTTTGTTGTGGTATTACTATGATAATCAGGTATAGTCTCCCCAACATATCTCTCTGGACCCACACTACTAGTCAGAAACCTATGGCGTATGATGAGGTGTGCATGAGGTCATGTGATGACATGGATCAGGGTACCGTATATAGTGGCTATCGGGTTAGTGAAGTAACAAAGTGGTATCAGAGGTGGTGTCTTTTTTATTTTTATTTGGTCATAGTATACAGAAGACTAGGATATTGTCAGGGCTTGGTAATGAGCACGTTCCTAGGTGTATGTATCCCCACATACAAGGTAAATACCAAGTTTCTAGGGGTGGTAATTAATGTTCTATTTTTTTCTTTTATGGTTTCTTAATAATTCCACCTTGAGTGGTGCACTTGGATGTGATGTTATTGATTTATAAGGTTCTATATCTTTTTCGGGTATGGAAAGAGAGGGTGTGTGAGTTCATGCATCATGTTAGGCACATAAGATTGATAGGTCATCTATATGTTTCCTATTATTAATAGTTCTCTGGGACTCATAATTTAGTAGTGTACTTTTTTGTTATGATTTAAGTTATTTGATATTTCCTTGAAATGGTCGTTAATGAAAATGTTTTGAAATATGAATTTGGATAAATCTTGTATTTTTTAAATTTTGGGTTAATATATAACGGTTTTTGAAAGTGTAAATTCTTGAGTTTTGAAAATGGAAAATTTTGAAATGAGAAACCTTGGGTTTTAAATGGTATATTTTAATTCAAAAGTGAAATGGGAAATGCTTGAACCTTTAGGGACATTAGTGATGGGTATCCTTGTTGTTGTGATCGGACCCTGTGTATGGGTGGTTTGGGTAGTGAGAGTGCCCTAGTCTGTGACCATGGTTTTGGGTCATGAGACTTTGTAGGGTTTGATTATGATAAAAGATATGTTCTTGTTATATCCTTGATAGGTTTGTGGTCTTGATTTATGAGATGTTTTCTAATAATGTGGGTGTGATAACCCTTGCGGGTTGTGACCATGCAAGTCATGTTTTGAACCCTAGAGTGGGTATTTTTCTTATAGTGTTGATGTGTGTGTATGGGTATCCTTTTTCTGAAGCCTGGAGTGAATGTTCAATGGGGTGAGTTAGAGGGAGTGTGTTTTAGATTTGGGCTAGGAGTGTTGCCCATGAGCAGTGAGTTGTTTGAGGTTTGATGTGTATGGATTAGAGAGAGATCTAGTGGACTTTGATTGATGTGACTCCGGTCTAGGTAGTTAGTATCATTTTATCTTCAAGGTGACCATGAGAGGGAATCAGCCAGGGTTTCTAGTTTTTTGGGTGCATAATGCACCGGTAGACGTTTTGGGCTTTGAAAGCGATAAGTATAGAGTGATATCTAGTACAGGTTTGGCCTAGAGGGATAAATGGGAAAGTTAATAATTTTTTTAAATATAAATTGGGTTGTAGTTATGCATTGGTGATATTTAGAAATTGAGGGTAATCTCAAGGGATGTTATCCCAATGTCACAGTTGCCTTAGAATATGAAGCACAAGTGGGTTCTTCAGAGGTGAAATTGATACAGGGTAGGTGCCACTAATTTTTGGTAAAAGTGCATGGTTATGCCTTGGTTTCTTTCTCAGAGAGACATCTAAGTTATTGTGGTTATTTTTAAGGGTTTTTTAAGGGAAAAGATCATTTATAAACCTAGTCATGTGGCCTTGATGATGTTTGGTATGGAAATCGGTGTTGGTTTGGGTGGATAAGGCAAGGGTGACCAAAGCGTGGAGGGGTGTTTTTGTTATGGAAGTGACACCCTAGGTGAGGGGTGGTCACATGTATGTGATTTTTTGTAAAAATGGTTGGGTTTTTGGACAAGAATGCTAAGAATTCCTCGAGTCTGATGAAGCAGATGGGCCAGGAGGAATGATCAGATGAGTAAGCAGGTGTTTGGGCCTTGCTCTAGTGATGTGTGACTCGTGTGATATAGATTTAGGTTCATTGGGTGGTCACAGGAAAGTGTGAGATCTTTAGGGCTCTGATGAGGTCCAAATGTGGCCTTGTGTTGGGAAGGCACGACGCCATTGGGGATGGGTGAATAGGTGGCTCGAGATAAGCGCTTGTCATTCTTCTGTGTGATCATAGTGGGAAGTGTAGGTTATGAATGAGATATTTGGGTTTTGGATCGTTGTGGTGATCATTTTTTATACATGTAAATCACCAAGTTTATACTAGAAGAACTTGAGTGGGAAATAGTGATGGTGTAAAAGGGAATGTTGGGTCATGACCGCTTAGCAGAGGGTTGTGAAGTGGTAGTGAGTTTTGGTTGGAAATCCAATTTGATTTGTGGTGAGTGATTGTTGATGATATGTTGGTGGGCAGTGAAGCCCAATAATTTTTGTAGGTTAATGTTTCCCCTTGGTGGGAGGTAAAATTAATGATGGATAGTTGGTGGTGGCATTCATCAAGGACTTCTTAGTGTACTTTTAGCTAGTAACGATCATGCTCAATATGTTGACATCATCTCGGGTATGCTAAGAGAGATATGGATTTATTCCTAGCTACCTAAAAGTGTTTTGGATGGTTATGGGGCCTATTATATATTGTTCTCATGGAGTGGTATGTGTGGAATGGTATGGTGGTAGGTACACCGTCAACTATTTATGGATGAGGTCCTTAGGATGGACTGGATGTTGATGAATGTCATGGGTGCTATTCTCAGGAGCTAGTAATGGGTAGGGGTTGATTTTTTTCTATTGTTCTGGGAAAATATAGATGTCCATGTTCAAGTATTTGGGTTTATCTTATGATCGATACGTGAGCTTTTGTGGTTAATATTGCTTGAGGGAAGCGGTGATGATGACCCTCCTAAGGTGGGGAGAGATATGTCAATCATGGATTTTTTGAGCAAGCCATAGAGAAGATGTGGTGGAATCAGGATGCCAATAATAAACCTATGAATAACATTTTTTTGAATCCTCAAGAAATCCTAGGAGGGCCTTGGATGAGACAGTCAATCGAGCCAAACATCAGCTTTGGGCTCGAGGAAGTTTTAAAAGAAATCTGATATGCTTGTGTTAGATTTGATTATGAGAATGATAAGACATGAAAATGGTTGATGGAAATGGATTTTGGGTGTTATAACTTCATCAGAAGTTGAGGAAATACTCTGATAGGTGTGTCAGATAGTGGCATGCCTTAAGTGAAAAGGTGCCATGGGAAACACATCGGGTATGTTATGAAAGTTGAGTTGAGGTTTGGGTGTCCCTTTACGATGGTGAAAATGACAACCACTGGGAGATGGTGGTGGTGAGATAAAGTTTATAGTGGGGAACACCATATCAATAACATGATTGGTGGATGGTGTGAGTGAAAGTATGGGTTGGATGGGCTCGGTTGAACTCCATCTTGGTGTTTCGGTCTTGGTAATGAGAATTGGATCGGGTTCCAACCGGTTGAGTACCTTGGGATGAAAGTTATGATTGGATTGTGCTTCGGATGTTTAGATATGGAATGAATCCATTGTTCCTCAAGTTGTGGACCGACGTAAGTTGGGTAATTCGGTAGTAAAATCTGGGTGTTCATTCAGGTGATACCAAACTTGGGTTACTGTTAGAATTATGGAAACCATATGAGATGTCGCAAAGAAATTTGAGCTATGAGTTGTGAAAAGGATTGGACTGAAGGTGTTCTGGTTGGCTATCTTTGGGTAGTGTGGTGATTTTTTAATACCATTTTGTGTGGTGGTTCAGTGATATTACCCAAACTTTTCCCTTGTGTTTGATGTTGGTAAGGAAGCGGTTGAGGTTGATGTGTCCTTTGAGAAGCATTGAGTTTGTGATTGTGGATCACAAAGGGAAAATTCTTCAGTATAAAATTTTTTCCTCGGTATGAGTGTTGTTATGACATGGAAGTGTTCTGTTGGGAACTTAGAAGATGAAATTTGATAGGTGGTCCAGTGGGTAGATATTTTGTCTTGGATTCTTAGTGATGTATGGAAAGCATGCCTCGAGGATGAGCCATTATATGGTGGGGAGGTTATAATATCCAAACCTTTTATGGAGGTATTTTATTGTTTAAATTTTGGATAAACTTCCCTTTTTGTCTAATGAAGTGTTTCTTGGGTGTATGGGAAGTTTTCAGGGTGTCCCGAGGGTTCAGGGCATAAAAGAATAAGGAAGGAGGCCAAATAGTGTGCAGTGCACAATTGGCGCAAAGTTAGTGCTAACCATGTGCACAGTCACTACATAGTCTTCCAAAACATGTGGGTGCTCCCAGGATACCATAAGGCTTATCCCCTCTTGGATATAGTTATCTACACATTTGGAACATGGTTTGGCCAACTGTGTGTCCTTTAAAAAGTGGTAATTTCCCATTTTTCCCTCTCAGAATTAAATTTTTTATTCCCCAATTTTTCACCCCATTCGACCCCATTCAGCTTGGGTGAAGAACCAGTATCCCCCTCCTCCTCCATGGGTGATTATCCTTCAATTCTTATGCGTTTAGAGTGTCGTTTAGTGTGAATTGAAGCTATGGGTAAGTCTTTAACTATGCTTCCTTCCATTTTCTGGAAGAGGCTTGGTGTATGGTTTTCTCTTTTTCCAAAGCCCTAAAACCCTCACTTTTTTAGTAGATTCAATGTTGGATCTTTAAAGGGTGTTTGAGTTCAAATAAAGGGTGAATTTTAAGTGATTGGTTGCCAATGGACATGGGGTGTGTGGTCTTAAAGCTTTTTCACATAGTATTGATGTTATATGTGTGCATGTGGTTGTTCCAATTCATTTCCTTGTTGCATTGTCATGTATTAGGATAAGAGAAGTGAATTGGTCCTTATTAAGAGGTTTGAGACCCTTCAATAATCCCTTTGGGTCCATCAACGATGTGAGACCAAACCTATGAATGCCCATGGGGTATGCCAAACCTTTTAAAATTGTGAAATGAATTGGAAAATGTTGAGTTCGGATAATTATGGGAATGAATGGGTAGGGGTTGGTACTTGGATAGCGATCATAGTTAAGGGGGTGATTGAAATGTTAATATGCTTTAGTTTTGAATTGCCTATGTAACTTTTGAAAAAAAAATAAATGATGGGTGTTGGATTTTGATCTGGTTATGGTTTTAAATGAAAGAAAATGATGCTTTGAAAGTGGGTAATTTTTTAAATGGATTTTTTAACCTCAAAGTGGTTTTAGAAAGGGATTTTCTTATTAGATTTCAAATGATGAATTAAAATGGGGGTGTAGTTCCCCCTTTTTTAAAATTCTTAATGATTGTTTTGAATGGTTGGAGATGGAAATGAAATCCTTAAAGTGTGTTTTAGTTTTTCAAATATGAAGACCTAAGTTTTAAAGGGTGGTTCCAAGATGATGTTAAAGGAGTATTTTTTTGTGTTTTAGGCCATTATTTGATTTTAAAGGTTCGTTGAGACCTTGGTTAATGAAATGATAAAGTGTTAAAATGTGATGAATGGTTAATGAGGCATGTTCACATTAGTTATGTGGTATTTGTGGCAGATTGAATTGAAGATCCACTCCACGGGTCAGGCTAGACTGATTCTCTAGGCCCTGCCAATTTATTGGATGACTAGGATGTTGGATTGAGGCTCCTCATCTTGGTCCAGGTTAAACCGATGCTCTATGACCACTAATGAATTGTTGAGTTAGGATTTAGTATTGAGGATTTGTGCTCCTAACTTAGGGACTAAGGCTCCCTAGTTTTAGGTTGGGTAGACCGATGTTATAGGACCACCTATGTTGCGAAGGTTTGGATGTTGGGTTGAGGCTTTATGATCCTAAATTAGGGACCGAAGCTCCCCAATTTCAAGTCAACTAGACTGATTATCTAGGCCCACATAGGTTTCCACAGTGAGGATGTCGGATTGAGGCTCTATTCTCCTAAGTTTGGAATGGTTTTTAATGTTGGGATGAGGCTCTATGTCTCCCAAATGTATGGACATGGATTGATTATTAGACTGAGTCTCTGAGGTAAGTTAACAACTATTTTTTAGTGAATTACCCCCCCCCCCCTTGTGATTAAAAGAGTGTACCCCTTATGTTATGGCTTAGGATCCCGGTGTGTCCAGAGCTAGTTTAGTTAGTCGGTTGACCCTAGGGATCTTAAAGGAAAAAATGGTGAATTAATAAATTGTTTAAATGTGAAACATGCCTCCCTTGTAGCTTGTTTATTTATTGCACTTTTATTACCATCATGCGTTATTGTACAAACTAGTTATTGCTTTAGACACCATTGGTGGTGGCCTACTAAGTTATACTCACACCCTACTCAGGCCACCATGGAACTTGGGTACCCAAGCATATGCTACTTGTTTTTTGGTATAGGTTCAAGTCAGGGACTTGGTGTTTGGTTTTTGAATTGGCTAATTAGTTGGAGCATGGGAGTTGAGGGCCAGGTTGGGGCTTGTGTCCGTGTTTGGTATTTTTGGTAGTTTTGGTTTCGGTCTTTATTTGTATGACTATGTGAGATGTAGTGTATCCATCATATGGTATAGCATGTGTTACTTGGTTACTTATTGTATTTTGTTGTGTGTTGTCCATTTATGGTTCAGATTGGTTCTTTTATCTGTTGATATTATTTTTGTTATGGTATTACTCTAATTAGTGGATATAGTATCCCTAATGTATATCTCTAAACATGTGCTACTAGTCAGTAGCCTCTAAAATATGGGGAGGTGCACCTGAGGTTATGTGATGACCCAGGTTGGGGAACCAGATATAGTGTCTATCAGGTAGGGGAAATTACAATGTTTGGTGCATGGTTAGGGAAAATTGTGTGGTTTTCCTAAAAAACTGTGTGCCCCTTTTTAGAGGCACGGGAGGTGTCACCCTGTTGTAACACTATTTGGACAACTCGTGCAGCCACCCTCCCCAAACTATGCACCACGAGACAGTGGGGGTTTTCATGGTTAGGGAATGATTTTTCAAACCATGTGCCACTTAGGATAAACCATGCATCCCTAAGTAGAGGTGGATGGTTAAGGCACGCAGTTTGGAAAACCATGCATCTCCACATAGGAAACTTTGCGTATGAGTTTTTAATCCTCTGAAATTTTTATTAAAATTACCAAACCCCTTTATTTTTACCTTGATTCAACCCTGCTCGACCTAATGTGGTCTCCTTCATTTTTGGAAGCTCCTGGGAGGATTATAAGGCTCCTCAAACCCCTTTCTTCATGAATCGAATATATGATTGACAGGTCATCTCCTTGTTGGTAAGTGATTTCTTCCCCATTTGATTTCCTCTCTCTCTATTCTCTCTTTACCAATAAAAGAGGATGATTTTCCCTCTATTGTTGATGGTTTAGAACTAGGTTTTGATGGTTTTGTTTGGTTAGATCATGGTCCTGGGTTTTGATTCTAAATCTCTTCCACTGTTGTGAGATCGATCATTCTGCATCAAATTGGGGATTTTAGTTTGGAGAATGTTCATCAACGACCTTGAGGTAGGTGATATAATTTTCAATTCTTATAGTCTTTATTATAATTTCATGTATTTAATTGTGAAATTTCAATTATCTCATTTAGAAATTTCATTCTAAATTGAATTGATTAATTGATTTCTATGTGATTGTGAAAACCTTCATGGGTCCTGTTGGACCCATTGTTGAATTTGAAACCAGACTTGGTGGAAACCCATGGGGTGTGCTGATATACTTGAAATTATTAAATATGAATTATGCATGGTTTATCAATGAGATTGTGAGCATGTTTTATAATTGAAATTGTAAAAATTGGTTGAATAATGGATTTTGGAAATGGTTGATAAATGGGTTGAGAATGTGGAACCATGAGATGTGATATTTGTGATTGAATTATGGGATAGGGACTACTGCTCTAAATACACAAGGGTATATAGAATAAAGATATGGGACCCTAATGTATATATATGTATTGCATGTGATCACAGAGTTTTGGGATAGGTACTATTGCTCCAAATACCCACGGGGTGCCAGAATGCTGCTTTAGGCCCCCATTGTAGGATTATTTAAATTGGTTATTAAATGATTAATGAGAACCTGTGATAGAATAAAATGTGATATCATTTTTTATGGATGGTTCAAAATCCATCATGGCCTGAAATAGGTATTGTTGGTTTGAGTGTCACCATGAACCTAGGGATTATGTGGTTAATTAAAGAATAATTTAAATTTGGAAACTGTTTATGTCACGACCCGTCCCTCGGGGGTCGTGTCGTGACTACCCCAAGCCCGCCTTCCATAGGCTAGGGGCTGGCAACTAGCACCGGAAAGGTGTATCCCTTGAATGGGAAGGCATTTCCTTTTTAACCTGTACAAACACACAGTCCAAGAACACAACAAGAAGCAACCACACAAACTAGAACGCAATAAGATGCAACCACAAAGTAAATTGTTGTAGTAAAAGAGTGCTGAAAGTAAAAAGGGGACAGAATACAAGATCAACTGTAAAAGTACAAGTATGACTGGAAGTACAATACAATTGAAAGAAAAAGGAAAACAACTATTGGGTCGTCCTCCGAGGTTCCTACCTCTAGGGTAGGTACAGATCACCTCCTCAGCACTCCATGTCCGTCAGTCTCCTCCGCGTCACGTCACGCCGAATGGTCAACCTCTGAGCACCGTCCAGTCCTAGCTCCCTCAGCCTCGATCAACACTGTATGTCGTCTTCACCAGACACGACAAGGTGCGGGCGAAGCCCGTGCAAGGGTGAGTATAACGATACTCAGTAGGGACCCCAAGACCCCCATAGGTCTCCTAGATTTCCACAAAAGAAAACCACAAAGCAAGACATCAAATCTACTTAGGTATATGCTCATACATATACCTAAGTTATCAAGATATACTCATCTCATACATGAGGGAAGGACACCACATAGGTAACACCACGAAGGTATAAGTACCACATAGGTAACACCACGAAGATAACACCATGAAGGTAACTCCAAGAAGATAGAAGTACCACACAGGTAACACCATAAAGATAGAAGTATTGCACATGTAACACCATGAAGACAATACCACAAGGCAGAAGTACCACACGGGTAACACCACGAAGACGATACCACAAAGGTAGAAGTACAACACATGTAACACCACGAAGCTAGAAGTACCACACAGGTAACACCAAGAAGATAGAAGTACCTCACAGGTAACACCACGAGGATAGTAGTACCACACAGGTAACACCGCGAAGATAGAAGTACCACACAGGTAAAACCATGAAGACAATACCACAAAGATAGAAGTACCACAAAGGTAACACCACGAAGCTAGAAGTACCACACAGGTAACACCACGAAAATAGAAGTACCACACAAGTAACACCACGAGCATAGTAGTACCACACAGGTAACACCGCGAAGATAGAAGTACCACACAGGTAAAAGACTCAACTCACAATCAGGTATAACTTAAGTATAGAAGTACAGATGATTAGTCGTAAACTATATCATCTTATTCTGTTAAGAAGCACTGCTACTGACCCACACAGGATCGATAGGTAACTAACCACCGCTGACCCACACAGGATTGATAGTTAACTAACCCCCGCTGACCCAAACATGATCGATAGGTAACTAACCCCCGCTGACCCACACAAGATTGGTATGTGCTGACCCACACAGGATCGTTGAGCGCCAACCCACACAGGATCTGACCTACACAGGATCGCTATGTGCTGAACCACACAGGATCGTTGAGTGCTGACCCACACAGGATCTGACCCACATAGGATCGATAGATGGTGACCCACATAGGATCGATGTTTTTTCTTCACATTGCAGTCTGCCACAGATTTCCTTGCACTAAGCATGCTTGATTCCGAGAGGTTCCTCTCCTCAAGCCATCGGTCGATACTTCAACTGCCACAAAATCCCACGAAGAAGTATCCCAAAGGTCTGCCACGTCACAAGGGACCCAACGCGTCTGATGGCGCGTCAATCGGACGTTCGGTCTGTAAGTTATTAGTGTTTCCATTCCGAGGGCCCGGTTGGATTCGGGTTCGATCCAACCTAGTCGTACTCCAACTTTATCTAAAATTCAAGTGGAGTATATTAAAAGGACCATATCGATCCAAGGATTTCGGTGCCGCAGATGGTTCGTCAAATAGACGCTCAATTATCAAGGTATGGCCACAAAGGCGTATATGGGTCCAGATGGGCCCGGGTCCGGTCCGACCCGATCAGACCGACCCGGCCTAGATGGGCTGGACCACGGCGGTCCCGGCCCGCTGGGCGCGGCCTGCCCAGCTGGGTGTGGTCCGCCGTGGTGGGACCCGGTCTAGCCGCACCGGGGGGGAGGCGCCCCCCGATATTCCAAACGTCTGTGGACCGTTCACCTAGCGTCTGGTGGTGCGCAGGACCCGCCAGAGCGGTCCCGCTCGGCGCGATGCGGCCGGTCGAGGCTCTTATAGGCTCTCCTCCCAGTGGTGCGACAGCTTCGCTGTCCACTTGTGGTCGGCCGGGTGTCGGCTGCCCTCCAGGTGCACCGTCGCGACTAAGCAGTCGCGGCCTCTTCCTTGATCGACGGCGCGGACGCGCGCCGCCCTGCCTCCACGCGGCCGCCCAGCGTGTTGGTCGTCGTCCCCTTCTCCACCGCGACCAACGGGCCACGGCCTCCTCCGCTACCGGCGGTGCGGACGCACGCTGCCCCGGTTCCACGCAGTCAGCCGGCGTGCCGGTCGCCGTCCTCCTCTGTCGCCTGCTCGAACCGCGATCGGCCGGTTGCCAGCCTCCCTCCTCTTCTGTGGGTCACCGCAGCTTCATTCTAAGCTCGAAAAATATGACGACGGCATATTCGCGATCCTCAGGTCGAGGGCTCCGCGTCCATATGTCGCTCTCAACAAAACATTGTGTTTTCAGCGCACTTAATTAATTGGAGTTGAAGAACGCACGAAGAATGCGCGAAGAACAAATAGAAAAGTTCACTGTATTTTGGTGGTTCGATGGTCGTGTTTGTTTGGTCATCGTCGTTGAGAATCGAGAATATGAGGAATCAACAAAAGATAATTATCAAAACTCTAAAATAGACCCCCTACCTGGAAGAGATATCCGCTGACGACGGTCGACGGAACTTCCTTCATCGTTGTCGTCGGTTCGTGACTCGATGGTGCTCGTCACAGCTCGTTGGAACCAGTCTCGTCCTCTAGGTGGTTGGTGTCGCGGTACTTTTTCAGGGCTTCGTCGCTTAGTGAAGTCGTGCCAACACGCCTCCCCGAGCTCCATATAAATAGGAGAGGAGTGTGCAGCGCTCGGGGAATTAATGAGGTTCATTTAATTAATGAACCTCCCGAATTCCCAACAATGCGGTTACAGGAAAAGAAGAGTCGAGCCATTTATTGGCTTGACACGTCGCCAATCTCGCCAGCGTCGTTCATCCATTGGAGGAAAGAAAGAAAATAAAATAACAAAACATGTTATTTTATTAATCTTTCAAAAGTCCACAAAATAACTTTTTCGCCCGACCTAATGCGGTCAAAGTTATGCCTCTCTTAAGCAAATCCCGGCGTGGCGGATTCAACGGTGCCCTCAGATTTTTAATCCGAGCAACGGTTCAAAAGTTAGAAAATGTCGCTCACACGTTTACTGAACATAGTCGAAAAAAGTTCGGAATATTATTAACAGTCATCCTCAACTCGCGCCGGTCGAGGTTAGACTCTACCTAAGTGAAACACACCCCAAAGAACTCAACAGTACTCTCAGATTTCCAATCTGAGTTACCGTTTAAAAGTTATGGGTTTTACAATAAAATAATTGTCACTTAATTATTTTATTTACGGCCAAAAACTAACTTTCACTGGTGGCCCCTGCCGGCTAACTTAAGTCGCGTCTAAGTTAAACCCTTCATCCTAAGTACAACGGTGCCCTCAGATTTCTGATCCGAGTAACCGTTTAAGAGTTATTTCACTTTTTTAGAAAAACTGCTTACACGCACTAATTAAAGCTTAACAAAACTTTGATGGATCATTCCGGGAACTCCGGGACTCGGAATCGCACGCCGTCAAATTTCACGATCTTGAAATAATTCCATATAATTAAAAAATATATACGAAATTTTTGGGTCATTACAGTTTACTTTATCATTTGTATTTTATTATTTATTTAGTTGCATAGACTTTTATAGTCCGGGTATTGGTTTAGATGTCATTGGTGGTGGACTAATGAATTGTACTCACACCCTACTCGGACTTCTTAATCGGTACCTGAATAGACTTCATGTTTATAGGACAGGATAAGGTCAAGAACCCTATGCTAGATGGCTAAGTTTGGATACAGGATGGAGCATGGATGAGGGAACCGAACATGATTTCAGGACCCGCTTGGGGATTTTTTAGTGTGTATTTTGGGTTTTCATTGATACTTGACACTTTTATGGAATGAAATTTCAATTTTTTTGGTTTATGGTAATTTTTCCATGTTTTGGGATTATCATGTGATGTTGGTCTTATTGATTATGTTGTTATCCTGGTTGTTTTTGTTATCATTTGGATATTTTTTATTTATTTATGATGTTGTGTTGCTTTGACAAAGAGGATATAGTATCCTCACATTTTATATTGGACCCTTATTGCTAGTCGGTAGCCTCTTGAATACGAGGAGGAACGCTTGAGGCCATGAAACCAATCTGATTGGGGCACCGACATGTGGCACCCAGGTCGGGGAATTACAATAATGACCACATTGTTGTTGAGAACGCATCAAATTAACTATTTATAAACCCTATTAAAAACTAATATAGTTTTATTGAAGGGTTTCAAACCTTAGAGAAGGAAATTTTAACATTTTGACCAATAAAAAGAAAATAAAATGAACAAGAAAACTAGAAAACAAACATGCTTCAAGCAGTAGCAAACAACGAACAAGAAGCACAACAATGATAATGGTAGGGAACTCGATTGACTAATTTAATAGATGCTTCTTTAATTCATGCGCAAATATTTTACTAGAACTATAAATTGAGAAGTAGCAAACCAAGTCGGAAAGTCAACCTATGAATGAATTAATTCCAGAATCTTTAAACTTTAGAATTAACCATTCATGAAAAGATCAACAATTTTCAAAAAAAATAATTTTTCAATTAATTTTGTTGTGCTCCTTGCTCAAACAATATTTTTGTCATAAGATTGAAAATGTTGAAGCAATTCATGAACAATTTAAATCAAAAGAAATTTTTAAATTGATTGTCAAAGAAAATAAAATATAAAGGCTTTAAGAATGATTGAGAGTGCAACAACCCAGGAAGAAAGATTAATGCATGAAATGTAAGGTTTTAAGCAGCCAATCTTGTTCCCCTAAAAGATTTAGTTAGAAAACATAATCGTAATTTCAATTTCATAGGAGTTCATAACAAGCAAGAAATAAGAAAATAAAGAATGAAAGAAGAGTCTCTGTCGAGGATTCTTCTCCATCTTTGAATGCATGGTTCTCGCCTTATGTCTCTCTCTCTCGCTCTCGAAAATGTGCATCCAAGACAAATGATGGAGTCTTCTCATTTTTCCATCAATGCCATCTTTTATATTCTTTTTCAGATAACCGCCTTAATTTTCTCGACTCACCTGCCTATCAATAAAGGCAATGTTATTTTCCTATTCCCTTTTTTCACCACCACATCACTCTAAAAAATTCATTCACCATCTCTGACATGTGCGCTGTCAATTAATGCACCATCTAACACATCTGAAACTTCATAATGCCACCATCTCTTCAAAACTAGTAACAACTTCAATCTCAGCTCTATTGCGGAATCGTCGGGAGACACAACGACAGAAAATGAGAAAACGAAAGAAAGGAAAAACAACAATGAACACGGCGATTTACGTGGTTCAGGAATAATCCCTACGTCCACGGGAGAGGCAGAATTTTCACTAATCGGGAGCAGCAAAATTACAGAGGATTTCGATCAGAAACCCTAGCCCGAAAATGGGCTACATATGAAGAAGACGGTTCACTGTTCTGAATAGTAGTCCGCGTTGCAACAGTGATCGGCGGCTCACTTTGTCAAAAGTGCTACAGTGTCTGCCGGCTGGAAGTCAAAAGCGCTACAGTACTGTTGACCCCGAAATCCGCACCGCTACAGTGAACTGTTGACTCCGATAGTTGCGGGCCACAAGCATTCGGCCCAACCGGATCGACCAACACCAATCCAACAAGCTCAGACCCTTTCGAACATTGGTCTTGGTTCAAAATTGTAGCACTAGGAGCATGAATTCCCCCTCCACCATTCATACAGCTTCATCATCGAATTCGGAACTATCATCAAGCCCAATTCATCTCTGAATTCCTCAAGATATACAAACCCAAATCTCTTCCCAAATTTATCCTTCAGACTTGGTTCATCTTATACCATGAAATTAGCCTGATTTTTAATGTGTTTTGAGTTCAGAGTGCATCTTAAAGCTACCTTGGACGAAACTTGAATTGGCATCAACAACAGGCTTAGCTCGATTGTGCTTCTCTGTCTTCTAATGAACAACAATGTGGTCTCGGGTATCATCTTCTTGACGACTCTGATTCCATTAACTTGGAGATACAAATCTTCATATTTGCCTTCAATAAATCAAAGTCTAGACCTGCTCGAGTCTGATTCAAATTTAGTGAGCTTGGGATTCAATAACCTAAAACCCCAATCACCGCTATCCTTATTCATCACTGAATGCGACTTCTTCATCATGCTGAAAATCAATTTTTCCTTCTTCTTTGAAGGAGATTTGACCAATCTTTAGCTCTGGTTAGCACCAGCATCTCCCACTCTACCAGCTCAGTTTCGGTCGGATTTTATGGACCCTAGAACACAGTCCTAGACTCAATTTTCAAACAGAATCACCTAATTAGCAACAGTGATGGCATAAGGATTTCATCCACTGTGTTAATCGACACTCACCTTCAACCTCGTAGCTTCATCCACGACTTCAAATCAGGGTTTTCCTTCTTCAAATCTCAGTCCCTGACCAGATTTGGTTTTGGTCGACTCCTATCTTGCGGATGAGCCTCAAAATTGGCTTCCTCGGTGGTTGTTCGAACTCTAGAATCAACAAGGTTGCTTGGCTTCAGCCGGATATTCACAATCTTCTCAATGAAGCTTCATTTCATTTGGTTGGCACTGGAATATTGGACAGCTCGAGTTTCATGCATCTCCCAGTTCAGCTTCATCTACGTCATTCGGAACGTGGTTCATCAGCGCCATCATCATCCTCATCGACTGTCGGATTAGATTCGTCGTCAACTGGGTTAAGCAGTGATGGCCTCCATCGTTCGGGATCTGGAACCCTCAAGCGGCGGGGGTCGGCTTCTTTAACATCGGAGATCTGGGCTCGAAGTTCTCCAGCCTTTTCGGGATCTTCTTACACACAAGCAACCCGACTAATAAATTTAACAGTGAAAACTAAAACAATTTAACAGTGAAAATTAAAATCCAACAAAAAAACATACAATAAATTTTAGTAAACACAAATAACGTTAACTATTTAATTTTTAACAAGAGAAATAAATAAAACAAATCATAAAGATTAAATTATAAAACCTAAAATTAATATTTTAGAAAAAAAAAATTAATAATGAAATGAACAAATTAAATAAATGAGGAATAAGACACTCATTAAATTAAAAATTTATAACAGATTAATCAATAATTTACTAATTGATAGGAAATGAATATTATCACTAAAATTATCACTAATAGACACAAATTAGCACTAAAAATACAAAATATTTATCAAAATAGTTGTGAAAAAACATGTGAATTAATTCCACATCAAATTCCCCCACACTTAATCATTGTTTGTCCTCAAAAAATTACTTAATCATTTTCAGAAGATAAAAACAAATCTAATGAATGAAAAATTGGAATTCCATAAGAATGAGTCTTTAAAAAGATTTCCCCCCATGGACTCTTTCAAGTACAAAATGTGATTGCCCCCTTAAAATAAAACAAATTTAGTGAAAAGTCGGATTCTTGTTTTACAAAAGTAATTAAAATTGAAAATTTTGAAAAGAATTAAACAAACATCAATTTGCATCCAAATGGAATTCCAAACTTATCTTTACCTCCAGGTAAGCCAACACACATAATTAAAAGTCATAATAATTAGACATTTTTCTTGGATCGGCAGGTTTAATAATAAATAACTCATCCAGCAGCTTAAAGAATTAAATAATAAAAGAATTAAGAAATTATGGCTCAACCCGGATTAGGATTTTCATTTCATAATCTAACTATATGAAAATCTTATGGGTTTAATTCCAACTAAAAAGTTCTAATCCGATGACAATTGTAAAATATTCTACCAAAATTTCACCAAAAACAAAAAATTTCAAGAAGTTAATAAAAATGATGTTCTCAATTAAATCCATAGAGTAATAAAAATTAACTCTATCAAAGTGGCATCACAATCCTCAAACTTAATAAAAATTTTGACCCACTTAAAATAAAGTAAATAAAATCTTGAAAGTCTTACAATTTCAAAAAAATTAAGGGATTCTGATGGGCTTTGCATTAAAGCATAGTTTAACTCATTTAAGAAGACTCTATCCCCCACACTTAAAACTCATATTTGTCCTCAAAGTTGAACTCAAGGTGGAAGAAAAAAATTAAGCATTTTAATTCAAAATAGATTTTCAATTCAGTAGTATTAAGAAATGTTTAAAAGGGTCACAGTAAAATTCTAACAGCATATTCCACAACTTCAATTTTCTCAAAATAAAGCTAAGTACATGCTTAAACCTCTTTGAAACAATATGAAAATTTTCAGCAAGGCATAAGAATGTAGTATGTTTAACCATCTTTTCTAGAAAATAAATGCAGTTTGCAGCAAATCGGAATTTCTAATCAAACAAAGCATAATTCAAGGTGTCAATCGTGAAAAGAATTTTAAAACAAACAAGGTATTTTCCCCCACACTTAAATTCATTCAATGTAAAGAAATGAATAATTAGAATTAAAATAAGGGAAAAGAACTGAAACTCCCCTGATAATATAAGTATTACTCATTTTAGTTGATTTAAAATTTACTCCCCATATAAACATTGAGTGAAGTTCCCTGGATAACAGGTTTTAGTACCTATAGAATTAAAAAGATCAACATTAGTTACAGGAAAATAGATTTCAAGAAATAATTTAATCAGAGAGAAAGTTTAGGGAAGTGAATCAATTGTGCTCATACTTGTAGCTCCACAAAGCAATGTATAACAATTGAAGGTTCAACTGAAGAAACTTCGCTTCTCCTTTCAATCGAATGACCTACCGCAAAAAAAATCAAACGCTTATGTAAAGAGCATAATTTTCAATGAATTAGAGAACAATAGAGAACCAGACTGACGGAAAGTAGTTATTTTTATTGAAAAATCAAAAAATAATAATAAGGAACATGGGTTGAATCCCATGAAGCATTGAGTTTAAAGTCCTCAGTTAGACTCAGTAAATATTTAGTTTTCCAGAACATAGATAACAGTCAATCCCTTTGAATGCCCCTCAAAGTAATGTTTTACTCTCTGACCATTGACCAAGAGTGTTCTATTCTCATCTCCAACTAATTCCAAAGCACCATTGATAATCACTTTTAAGATAGTAAAGGGGTACGACCATTTAGTTTTGAGTTTCCCTGGAAAAAACTTCAATTTGTAATTAAAAAGTAAGGCCCTCTGAACAACCTTAAAGTGCCTATTTTGAATTATGGAGTCATGAAAATCTTTTTATCTCTCTTTATAAATTATATAATTCTCACAAGACTCCCTTCAAATTTCTTCTCACTCACTTAACTCCAACAGCCTCCTTTCTCCAGCATACTTGAAATTATAATTGAGAGCTTTTACTACCCAATAAGATTTCTTATGGAGCTCTGCATGAAAATGACATGTCTTTCCAAAGATAAGTCTATAAGGAGACATCCCTATGGGAGTTTTATATGTGGTCTTGTAGGCCCATAATGCCTTATCCATCTTTAAAGACCAATCTTTTCTTGAACTACTAAAAAATTTCTCAAAAAAAAATAATTCTCTATTTGAAACCTCTTTCTACCCATTAGATTATGAGTGATAGGTGGTACTAGTCTTATGAATACATCCATACTTTTCCATCAATGATTTTAATTTAAAGTTCTCAAAATGTGTTCCATTTTCCTTGATAAAATCTCTCGGTGCACCAAATCCGGAGAAAATATTATTCTTGATAAAACTCACTACACTACTAGAAAGATTGTTTGGAAGCGCTATAGCCTCAACCCAGTTAGAGACATAGTCTACAACAATAAGGATGTACTCATTTCCATATGAATATGGAAATGCTCCCATGAAATCTAACCATTACCATAAAAAAATTATTTAATTAAAAGGTGTAACACAACAAACAGAAACAGAACTTACAAGAGAAAAACACCACAGAGGCCCGAATAAATGAAGTCTTAGGACATCTCCACACACAAACTTTATCCCCTCAGAAAGAAAATATTCTAGACTATAATAATATGAGATCCCTTCATGAGGAGATTACTTGGATGCCAAAAATTCCACCATTGTATTGCTTTCCCTCCTCGTGTGAGAAATCTCAACACTATTGTCAATAAGAGATTTTCACCTTCTGATAGAGTAAACAATAGCCCAAGGTATATTGCCATTTCATTTCAGCATGTTGTAAACGATCATGAAGTCTATCTATATTGCTTCCAGTGGAATGTTCCTATGATAACATATCCTGAGGCCTGTGGCCAGAGCCAGCGCTTCATCTTGGAGGGAGTCTCCCCGCCCAAAGAAGGCATAGAATGCCGCAATGAATGAATCCCATTTGTCCCTAATTACCCCTCCTCCTTTCATGTTTCCCAAGAAGTAGGACCCGTCAGAATTGAGCTTAAGACCATGATGAGGTGGGATCCATCAGATCCAGCTCCCCTTGTCAGATGCAGCTACTATATTGGAGAAGCGAAGAGGCTCTAGGAGAGGCCTAATAGATGGGGTTGCTTCGCATTCCTGGCATAACCTAGATAGATCAAGTATGAAATTTCTAGTTTTGAGAATGATGCATGTTTTGGTCACATATGACTTATTATTCCAAGTATCATTCCATGCCACCCATATGCACCAACATACCGCAATGAAAATCACTACTCTAGCTAATATTTCTAGGCCTTTTTCACCTACACTCTGAAACCAACTAACGAGGAATGAATCAATCGATATATCCTACATAGACCACCCTGTGAAACCACTAAAATCATGTCACACCCAAATAGCCCAATCACTTTCAGAGAACAAATGGTTGATCGATTTTGGTCTATAATTTCTATAGCATTTGTATTTAGAATCCAAATTGATACCCATTCGTTGGATGTTCTCATCTGTGGGAAGTGCTTTGTGCCTAACATGCCAAAGTAAGAAGTTGGAAACTCCTTACGCCACAAGATGTCCCCCCATGCATCACTCTTATTTGACATGTATCATAACTTTTTACTAAACTTATTGCATCCTTAAATAGGTTAGTCTAGTAAAAACCTGATTGGAGAACCTTTTGGGTTGTCTGCTCTCCCCCGTGATTTCCACCCAATTAAGAATACTGACAATTCTATAAAATAGAATTCATTTCTTTATCAGGAACACACCTCCTGGAAATACCATCAACACACCTCCGAAAGAGCAAGGGATCATCCCAAAAGCGGTATTTAAGCTCAGCAATGAACTTATTCCTTTGATTGTGTGAAATTTATTTTGGCATGACAACTATAACTAAGAAGTTGGAAAAATCTACAAACCATGTAGATTGTTTCACTGATGTAGCAAATAATTATTCATCAGGAAAATATTTATTTATCTCTATTGTCTCACTAGTTTGAATTATGTTGTAGGTAATCTAGAAAAGTGGTCAACTACCACATTTTCATCACCTTTTTTATCTTTAATATCTAAATCAAATTCATTCAATAACAAATTCCACCTCATAAGTCTTGATTTTGATTCATTTTTAGCCAAAAGATATTTCAAAGTAGAATGATTGGTAGAAATATTACGACTTTTGATCCTATGAGGTATTTTATAAACTTGTCTAAGGCAAACATGACAGCATTTAAATCTTTATCTATAGTAGAATAATTTTTCTGAGCATCATTAAGCAATCTACTTGCATAGTAAATCACAAGTAACTTCTTCTCTTTTCTTTGACCCAAAACTACCCCTACTGCCTAATCACTTACATCACACATAACCTCAAATGGAAGTTTCTAGTTAGGGAAGTAATAATTGGTGAAGATATAAGCTTTTCCTTTAGCGGACTAAATGATTCCTATAATTTCTCATCAGACACAAATGGTATATCCTTCACTAACAGTGAGCAAAGTGATCTGTCAATTTTAGAGAAGTCTTTGATAAATCTCCGGTAAAAACCGGCATGACCTAGAAAACTTCCAATTCCTTTTAAATTTTTAAAAGGTGGAAGTTTTTGAATCAATTCAATCTTAGAATTGTCTACTTCAATCTCCCTCTTAGAAAATTTATGGCCTAAGACAATTTCTTCTCTAACCATGAACTGGCATTTCTCCCAATTTGAGACTAGGTTTGTTTCCTCACATCTTTGTAAAACAGTTTCTAAATTTTCCAAACATCCCCCAAAATTAGAACCAATAATAGAAAATTTATCCATGAAAACTTCTGTAATTTTCTCAATCATATTAGAAAATATAGTCATTATATACCTTTCAAAGGTGATAGGATCACCACAAAGCCCAAAGTGAATCCACTTGTTATAAAATATCCCTAAAGGACAAGTGAAGGTAGTATTTTCCTGGTCTTCTTGGGATATGGGAATTTGGTTGTAACCAGAATAACCATCCAGAAAACTAAAAAATTCATTTCCAGCCAACCTTTCAAGCATTTGATTTAAAAATGGAATTGGAAAATGATCTTTTCTTATGGAAGAGTTAAGATTTCGATAATCTATACAGACCCTCCACTTTGTATCTTGCCTAATTTGAATTTCTTTTTTCTCATTAGTTACAATTGTGAAACCCCCCTTTTTAGGAACAACCTGTACCAGACTTACCCAGGGACTGTTAGAAATAGAAAAAATTATTCTAGCATCAAGCAGATTAATTACTTCCTCTCTAACTACCTCCTTCATGTTTGTATTTAATCTTTTTTGAGCTTAAATTTTAGGCTTGTGATCATGTTCCATAGGTATTTTATGAATACAAAAAGATGGAAAAATTATCTTAATATCAGCTATGGACCATCCCATAACATACTTGAACTTCCTAAGAATGGGTGGAAAACTCTCTTCTTGACTCACAACTAACTCAATAGAGATTATGATCGGAAAGGTAGATTTTTTATCCAAAAAAGAATATTTGAGATGGGAAGGAAGAGGTTTTATCTCTAAAGTGGGGGCTTCTTGACCAAAAGGAAGACACTTGGGCCAAGAAGGTCCAAGGTCCTCAATTTTCTTCCTAAAAATGAATGGGACCAAAAGAAAATTTTCACCTTACTGCTTCCCAGAATTGATAAGTCCTTATAATCAATTTCTATTTTTGGTTTTAAAACATTTTCTACAGCAAATTTTTCCAAATTTTCAAAAAAATCACCTAAATAAGCATCTCTCGACTCAATATCCTTACTTGAACAAATACCCATGTAATTTTTAACCTGTGTGGTGTTATTATTTATTCCATCAATCATGTCTAAAAATTCTTCTTCATCATCGTTAAAATATTCTTCATATTCATGTAGAAAATCACTTGAACAATTTCTAAATTGTGGTAAAACCTTTCATTTTTCAAAAACATTGAACTCTTCACTTTTCTCTCCCAATTTAAAAAATAATTTTCTATTAGAAACATTTATCACAACTCCTACAGTGGAAAGGAAGGGCCTACCAATAATGGTAGGGACATCCTTATCACCCTCCATATATCAAGTATAAGAAAATCAGCAGGTAAAAATATTTTCCCAACCCGGACAATAAAATCGTCGACTCTTATTATAGGGTGGGTGATGGAGCGGTCTGCCAACTGCATAACAACAGTAGTGGAAAAAATATCTCTTAATCTCATCTACATAAACAATGAGAAAAGAATAAGGTTGATACTAGCTCTAAGTTCACAAAGGTAGTTGACCTGACCACTATTTTCAAAGTTACATAGAATAATAAAACTATCGGGGCCTTTAAGCTTAGGAGGTATCCTATTTTGAACTACAACACTACACTCCTCACTTAAGCTATAAGTGGAAAACTACTAAATATTTTTCTTGTTTGAAACATTTTTTTAATCATTTTCATATATGAAAGAACCTGGACTAAATCTTGTAGAAATGGAATATTAATGTGAATCTTTTTAAACAACTCTATAAATTTGATAAGTTCTGGTTCTTGATGATTCTTCTTAATTCTTTTAGTAAAAGGAATGTGTAGAGCCAAATTCTTTAAAACTGTAGGCATCCATTCAGGTTCTTTTTTAGCCTCTTTATTCCCTTTATTTTTTAGGATTTTCATCTCTTTTTCATCTTCTTTAATAGGTAGAACAACAAGTCATACAGAATTTTCAATGGGGCTGTCCAGATTTCCAGTTTTAGTGATTTCATTGTTTGGGTCATCATTTTCTTCTAGAATTTTAGTTTCAACGGATTTAGGGTCCCTTGGGTATTCTTGGTGATTCTAAAGACCACTCCTAGTAGTGATAGACATGATATTTTCCCTAGGATTGACTTTAGTTGTACTTGGAAATATCCCTTTCTTCCTATGATTTAAACCTCTAGCTAGTTGGCCCATATGAGTTTCTAGATTTTTCATCCTTATATCATATTGAAAATTATCAAAATCATATTGAGTTTTTTGTTTGTTCAACTTAGTATTAAACTTTTCATCTTGAAAATCCATTCTATTCATAATTTTTTCAAGTTTAGAGAACATTTTTTCCTCAAAATTCTCTTGAGAATTATAAAGTTCTACCCTTAGTTGATTTTGGTATTGTTTCCTAGGTTACTGTTGGAAACTAGGGGGTACAACTGGTCTGGAAACTCCCTGCTCCTTCCATGAAACATTGGGATAATTTCTATAAACTTGGTTGTAATTATGAGAAAATGGACCATCCCTTGGTTGTAACCTAGGTGCATAACTAGAAAAATTTTCATTCTCAAGCTTGTTGGGTATGCATATCGAAGTTAGGGTAGCAAGAGTTGGAATGACCATACATACCAAAATGGTGGCATTTCTCCCTAAGTGGATTTTGATTATTTTCATTAAAATATCCAGGAGCATTGACTTCGGCTTGATGCACATTGTTGTTCTCTTTTATAACTATTGTTATTCTCCTAGAACACTTATGCTGTGAATTTTGTGAAAGAGTGTTGAATATTTATTTCAATTATTTAGAAGTCTTATTGCTAAAATATCCTCCAGAAGCTTGATCAACTAAATTTTGGTAAGAAGGGGTTAGGCTATTGTAAAATGTTTACATAAGAAATTGTGGAGTACATTGATGATTAAGAAACTATCTAAGAAGACCCCTAAATTTTTCTCATGCCTCATGGAATAGCTCACCCTCATCTTGTAAAAATCCTATGATCTTAGGCCTAATTTCAGTAGTCATTCTTCATGGATAACTACAAAGTCATTAAACAGCTGATCCCATGTCTCAAAAGTTTCCTCATCAAGTTGTTGAAACCATGATCAATCATTTTCCTTTAGATTGAAATAGAAAGCTCTAAGCTTTATATATTCCTCACTCATCCCTCTTAAAGGTAGTTATTGCACCACATAGTAGAAATCTATAATGAAGTCCAAAGAGTCTTCATAAGGAAGCCCACTATATGATGGAAACATAGAAATATAAGATTGTTTGATCTCATGGTTTTGAGCCCTAAGAGTGTACCTAAAACGGGATGGATTACTTGAAACGTTTGGCACCTTAAAATCCCTAAGGATCAATCTCTCTTCTCTCTCATTCCTAAGAGGTTGTGGATTCAGATTCTGGTTTTGAACATTATTCAGATTTTCCATATTTCCTTCCATTTTTGTTTTTTTATTATTTTTAATTGATGAACAATGAATGTTTATTTTAGATTTAAAAGGTTCTAATTTTTCATACCATGATCTGGTGTGCATGAACACCCAGATTCAAGATCAATTTTTTCAGCAAATTTTAGTTTTTAGATTTTTTTTAAAATGTTTTTTTAACAATTTTTAACAGATTGATTGATTTTTTCTTGATTTTTTTATCTTTTTGGCATGGACGCACATGCCTTCCCTGGAAATAGTGACAAAATTTGATCACACTGTCATTGAGAATGTTTCAAATTAACTTAACTATTTATAAACCCTATTAAAAACTAGTATAGTTTGTGTGTAGGGTGTCGAGCCTCGGAGAAGGAAATTTTAACATTTGGACCAAGAAAAAGAAAATAAAACAATTGAGCAAACAAGAAAACAGACATGCTTCAAGCAGTAGCAAACAAATAAACAAGAAGTGCAACACTGATAATGGCATGGAACTCGATTGACTGATTTAATAGATGTTTCTTTCATTCATGCGCAAAGATTTTACTGGAATTGTAAATTGATAAGTAACAAACCAAGTTGGAAAGTCAACCTATGAATGAATTAATTCCACAATCTTTTAACTCTGGAATTAACCATTCATGAAATGGTTAACATTTTTCAAAAAATTAATTTTTTAATTAATTTTGTTGTGATTATTGCTCAAACAATCATTTTGTCAGAAGATTGAAAATGTTAAAGAAATTCATGAATGATTTAAATGGAAATCAATTTTTAAATTGATTATTGAAGAAAAGAAAATATGAAAGTTTCAAGAATGATTGAGAATTCAGCAACCTAAGAAGAAAGATTAATGCATGAAATAGAAGTTTTTGACCAACCAATATTGTTGCCCTAAAAAATTTATCCAGAAAACATAATCAGAATTTCAATTTCATAGGACTTCATAGAAACAAGAAACAAGAAAATAAAGAAGGGGAGAAGCTTCTCTGTCAAGTAATCTTCTCCATATTTGATTGTCTGGTTCTTGCTTTCTATCTCCCGCTCTCGCTCTCAAAAAATGGTCATCTAAGACAAATAATGAAGTCCTCTCATTTTCTCATCAAAAACCTCTTTTATATTCTTGTTTAGAGCACCGCCTTAGTTTTCTCCGCTCACATGCCTATCAACAAAGGCAGTGTTATTTTTCTATACCCTTTTGTCATTGCCACATCACTATAAAAAAATCATTCAACATCTCTAACACGTGCACAATCAATTAATGCACCATCTGACACATCTGCAACTGCATGATCTCACCATCCCTCCAAAACTGATAACTTCAATCTCAACTCGGAACCTTTAGAAAATCAACCTTAGTTCACAACTGTAACACTAGGAGTACGAATTCCCCCTCCACCATTCATACAACCTCATCATCAAATTCAGAAACATCATCAAACCCAATTCATCTTTTAATCCCTCATGATAGACAAACCCAAACCTCTGCCCGACTTTATCCTTTAGACTCAGTTTGTCTTCTACCATGAAATCATCCTGATTTCTTAATGTGTTTTGAGTTCAGAGTGCATCTTCAAGCTGCGTTGGATGAAACATGAATCAGCATCAACAACAGTCTTTTCTCGATTGGGATTTTCTCTACTCTGATGAACAACAATGTGGTCTCAAGTATCATCTTCTTGGCGACTCTGATTCCATTAACTCAGAGATAAAAATCTTCATATTCATCTTTAACACATCAAATCTAGGACCTGCCCAAGTCTGATTCAAATTTAGTGAGCTTGGGCTTTGAGAACCACAAACTCCCATTCGTCAGCTTGGATTTTTTTCAACAACATCGATTGAGCCTGGTCACCATTATCCTTCTTCAGCAATGAATGTGACTTCTTCATCATGCCAACAACCAATTTAATCTTCCTCTTTAAAGGTGACTTGGCCAATCTTCAGTTATGGTCAGCGTCGAAATCTCCCACTCGACCGGCTCAATTTCGGTCAGATTTTATGAACCCTAGCACACAATCCTAGACTTAATTTTCAAACGGTGTCACCTAATTAACAACAATAACGACATAAGGATTTCATCCACTGTGTTCATCGACACACATCTTCAATAGCATAGCTTCAACCACAACTTCAAATCAGGGTTTTCCTTCTTCAAATCTCAATCCCTGATCGGATTTGGTTTTGGTCAACTCATATCTTGTAGATGAGCCTTGAAATTGGCTTCCTTGGCGGTTGTTCAAACTCCAAATTCAACAAGGTTGTTCGTCTCTAGTCGGATCTTCACAAGCTTCTCAATGAAGCTTCATTTCATTTTGTCAGCGTTGGAATCTCAAACGGCTCGGGTTTCAGTCATCCCCCAGTTCAGCATCATCTATGCCATTCAGAACGCGGTTCATCAGTGCCGACATCATCCTCGTTGACTTGCATATATTATATATATATATAAATAAATTTATAAAAAAAATTAACTCACCCACTCCTGCGCCCTCCTCGTTAATTTTTTTACAACTTGCACGTATTATATATATATATATATATATATATATATATATATATATTCACATGTATAAATCTATTTAGAAAAAAAATTAACACGTCAACCCACTGTTGCGCACCCCCAACCCCTCATTAATTTATTTTATAACTTTCACATATTATATATATATTAACATATATAAATCTATTTTAAAAAATTAAAACATTAAAAAAACATTTTAAAAAAATGTTTAGAAAAATTTAAAAAACATTTTAAAATAAACTTTTAATATAAACTTTTAAAAATTAATGTCTAGAAAAAAATGATTTAAAAAGACATTTACAAAAACATCAATCTATTTTAAAAAAATTAACATATCCACCCACTACTGGTTTAAAATTACTAGACTATATATATATATATATTAACAAAAAAACACTCATCCACTAATGTTCATGCATGACCCTCTTCCACTTTTTTTAATTATGTTGCAACTTACATATATTATATATACATATATAAATCTATTTAGAAAAAAAAATTAATTTGACCATTGCTGCACACCCCTCAATAATTTTATTTTACAACTTGCACATATTATATATATATATATATATATATATATATATATATATATATATATATATTCACATGTATAAACCTATTTAGAAAAAAAAATTAACACACTCACTCACTGATGTGAAACCCTCGTTTATTTTTTTTACAACTTACACATATTATACATATAAATCTTTTTTTAAAAAAAAAATTGACATATATAAATCTATTTTAAAAAATTAAAACATTAAAAAAATGTTTAATTTTTTTTTAAAATAAATGTTTAATATAAACTTTTAAAAATTAATGTTTAGAAAAAAAATGATTTAAAAAAATATTTACAAAAACATAAATCTATTTAGAAAAAAAAAATAACACACCCACCCACTGTTGTGAACCCCCAACCCCTTGTTAAATCTATTTATAAACGTTTTAGTTGTAAAATATAACTATTGATAAAGAAGATTATCATACGAAGACTCCTCAAATCATTTAACTGATACCTAATGGATAAAAATCTTTTTATCTTATGCAACACTAACCCAATTTATTGTGCTAAGGCAACTCAGTATCTTCTTACGCACAAGCCATCTGATAAATTTATCTTTAGTGGACCACCTGAATTAAAAACTAAAATAATTTAATAGTGAAAATTAAAATCCCACAAAGAAACATACAATAAATTATACTAAACATTGTTGGGGTTCAACCCATATCATCAGGAATTACGGTCAGTATTCCCTTTATTGCACGCATAAATTATGGCCATTTATTCTCCTTTATTGCACGCATTTTCTCTATTGACCCTTTTATTTTTATGTGGAAATGATGAACTATAAAAGGCAGACAATGGTTTCGAGTGTGGGTGGCAGCGAACAATGACAAATTGGGTGGTGCAACGAGGTGCTACAACAACACCGCATGTTTTGTTTTGATCTTCAAAGGGTGACGACTTGTCATGGGACAAATATCATAGAGGTGATAAAGGCGTATCGGGGTGTGAATTTCACACATGTTTTCTACGCAATTTCTTTGTAATTTAAGTTTGGGATTCTACTTAGATTTTATGTACTCTCTGATTCATAATGGATTTTCTCAGAGCTGCCTTGTGGTTTTTTAATCCTCTACATTGGGGGGTTTTCCGTGTTAAAATTGGTGTCCCCATTTATTATTTTGATGTTTGATTTTTATGCTTCGTTTACATTGGAGATTCTCACAAATTATTTTTGTCGCAACCGAGTTTATCCTAGAGTCGATCTGCTTCTGACCCAAAAAACACAAATAACATTAACTATTTAATTGTTAATAAGAGAAATAAATAAAAAATCACAAATATTAAATTATAAAACCTAAAATTAATATTTTAGAAACAAAAATTAATAATGAAATGAACAAATTAAATAAACAAGGAATAAGGCACTCATTAAATTAAAAAATTATAACAGATTAATCAATAATTTACTTATTGATAGTAAATGAATATTATCATTAAAATTATAACTAACAGACATAAATTAACACTAAAAACACAAAATATTTATCAAAACAGATGTGGAAAAACATTTGAATTAATGTCACATCAAATTCTCCCACACTTAATCATCATTTTTCCTCAAGCAATTACTTAATCATTTTCAAAGGAGAAAAATAAATCTTATGGATTCGGGTTCGATCCAACATGGTCGTACTCCAACTTTATCTAAAATTCAAGTGGAGTATATTAAAAGGACTATATCGATCCAAGGATTTCGGTGCCGCAGATAGTTCGTCAAACAGACGCTCAATTATCAAGGTATGGCCACAAAGGCGTATATGGGTCCAGATGGGCCCGGGTTCGGTCCGACCCGATCAGACCGACCCGGCCTAGATGGGTTGGACCACGGCGGTCCCGACCCGCTGGGCGCGGCCTGCCCAGCTGGGTGTGGTCCGCCGTGGTGGGACCCGGTCTAGCCGCACCGGGGGGGAGGCGCCCCCCGGTATTCCAAACGTCTGTGGACCGTTCACCTAGCACCTGGTGGTGCGCAGGACCCGTCAGAGCGGTCCCGCTCGGCGCGATGCGGCCGGTCGAGGCTCTTGTAGGCTCTCCTCCCAGTGGCGCGACAGCTTCGTTGTCCACCTGTGGTCGGCCGGGTGTCGGTTGCCCTCTAGGTGCACCGTCGCGACTAAGAAGTCGCGGCCTCTTCCTTGATCGACGGCGCGGACGCGCGCCGCCCTGCCTCCACGCGGCCGGCCGGCGTGTCGGTTGTCGTCCCCTTCTCCACCGCGACCAACGGGCCGCAGCCTCCTCCGCTACCGGCGGTGCGGACGCGCGCTGCCCCGGTTCCACGCAGTCAGCCGGCGTGCCGGTCGCCGTCCTCCTCTGCCGCCTGCTCAAACCGCGATCGGCCGATTGTCGGCCTCCCTCCTCTTCTGTGGGTCACCGCAGCTTCATTCTAAGCTCGAAAAATATGACGACGGCATATTCGCGATCCTCAGGTTGAGGGCTCCGCGTCCATATGCCGCTCTCAACAAAACATTGTGTTTTCAGCACACTTAATTAATTGGAGTTGAAGAACGCACGAAGAACGCGCGAAGAACAAATAGAAAAGTTCACTGTATTTTGGTGGTTCGATGGTCGTGTTTGTTTGGTCATCGTCGTTGAGAATCGAGAATATGAGGAATCAACAAAAGATAATTATCAAAACTCTAAAATAGACCCCCTACCTGGAAGAGATATCCGCTGACGACGGTCGACGGAACTTCCTTCATCGTTGTCGTCGGTTCGTGACTCGATGGTGCTCGTCATAGCTCGTTGGAACCAGTCTCGTCCTCTAGGTGGTTGGTGTCGCGGTACTTTTTCAGGGCTTCGTCGCTTAGTGAAGTCGTGCCAACATGCCTCCCCGAGCTCCATATAAATAGGAGAGGAGGAGTGTGCAGCGCTCGGGGAATTAATGAGGTTCATTTAATTAATGAACCTCCCGAATTCCCAACAATGCGGTTACAGGAAAAGAAGAGTCAAGCCATTTATTGGCTTGACATGTCGCCAATCTCGCCAGCGTCGTTCATCCATTGGAGGAAAGAAAGAAAATAAAATAACAAAACATGTTATTTTATTAATCTTTCAAAAATCCACAAAATAACTTTTTCGCCTGACCTAATGCGGTCAAAGTTATGCCTCTCTTAAGCAAATCCCGGCGTGGCGGATTCAACGGTGCCCTCGGATTTTTAATCCGAGCAACGGTTCAAAATTTAGAAAATGTCGCTCACACGTTTACTGAACATAGTCGAAAAAAGTTCAGAAAATTATTAACAGTCATCCTCAACTCGCGCCGGTCGAGGTTAGACTCTACCTAAGTGAAACACGCCCCCAAAGAACCCAACAGTACTCTCGGATTTCCAATCTGAGTTACCGTTTAAAAGTTATGGGTTTTACAATAAAATAATTGTCACTTAATTATTTTATTTACGGCCAAAAACTAACTTTCACTGGTGGCCCGCGCCGGCTAAACTTAAGTCGCGTCTAAGGTAAACCCTTCATCCTAAGCACAACGGTGCCCTCAAATTTCTGATCCGAGTAACCGTTTAAGAGTTATTTCACTTTTTTAGAAAAATTGCTTACGCGCACTAATTAAAGCTTAACAAAACTTTGACGGATCATTCCGGAAACTCCGGGTCTCGGAACACGATCTTGAAATAATTCCATATAATTAAAAAATATATACGGAATTTTTGGGTCATTACAGTTTACTTTATCATTTGTATTTTATTATTTATTTAGTTACATAGACTTTTATAGTCCGGGTATTGGTTTAGATGTCATTGGTGGTGGACTAATGAATTGTACTCACACCCTACTCGGACTTCTTAATCGGTACCTGAATAGACTTCATGTTTATAGGACAGGATAAGGTCAAGAACCCTATGCTAGATGGCTAAGTTTGGATACAGGATGGAGCATGGATAAGGGAACCGAACATGATTTCTGGACCCGCTTGGAGATTTTTTAGTGTGTATTTTAGGTTTTCATTGATACTTGACACTTTTATGGAATGAAATTTCAATTTTTTTGGTTTATGGTAATTTTTCCATGTTTTGGGATTATCATGTGATGTTGGTCTTATTGATTATGTTGTTATCTTGGTTGTTTTTGTTATCATTTGGATATTTTTTATTTATTTATGATGTTGTGTTGCTTTGACAAAGAGGATATAGTATCCTCACATTTTATATTGGACCCTCATTGCTAGTCGGTAGCCTCTTGAATACGAGGAGGAACGCTTGAGGCCATGAAACCAATCTGATTGGGGCACCGACATGTGGCACCCCGGTCGGGGAATTACAATAATGACCACATTGTTGTTGAGAACGCATCAAATTAACTATTTATAAACCCTATTAAAAACTAATATAGTTTTATTAAAGGGTTTCAAACCTTAAAGAAGGAAATTTTAACATTTTGACCAATAAAAAGAAAATAAAATGAACAAGAAAACTAGAAAACAAACATGCTTCAAGCAGTAGCAAACAGACGGACAAGAAGCACAACAATGATAATGGTAGGGAACTCGATTGACTAATTTAATAGATGCTTCTTTAATTCATGCGCGAATATTTTACTAGAACTATAAATTGAGAAGTAGCAAACCAAGTCGGAAAGTCAACCTATGAATGAATTAATTCCAGAATCTTTAAACTTTAGAATTAACCATTCATGAAAAGATCAACAATTTTCAAAAAAAATAATTTTTCAATTAATTTTGTTGTGCTCCTTGCTCAAACAATATTTTTGTCATAAGATTGAAAATGTTGAAGCAATTCATGAACAATTTAAATCAAAAGAAATTTTTAAATTGATTGTCAAAGAAAATAAAATATAAAGGCTTTAAGAATGATTGAGAGTGCAACAACCCAGGAAGAAAGATTAATGCATGAAATGTAAGGTTTTAAGCAGCCAATCTTGTTCCCCTAAAAGATTTAGTTAGAAAACATAATCGTAATTTCAATTTCATAGGTGTTCATAACAAGCAAGAAATAAGAAAATAAAGAATGAAAGAAGAGTCTCTGTCGAGGATTCTTCTCCATCTTTGAATGCATGGTTCTCGCCTTATGTCTCTCTCTCTCGCTCCCGAAAATGTGCATCCAAGACAAATGATGGAGTCTTCTCATTTTTCCATCAATGCCATCTTTTATATTCTTTTTCAGATAACCGCCTTAATTTTCTCGACTCACCTGCCTATCAATAAAGGCAATGTTATTTTCCTATTCCCTTTTTTCACCACCACATCACTCTAAAAAATTCATTCACCATCTCTGACATGTGCGCTGTCAATTAATGCACCATCTAACACATCTGAAACTTCATAATGCCACCATCTCTTCAAAACTAGTAACAACTTCAATCTCAGCTCAGACCCTTTCGAACATTGGCCTTAGTTCAAAATTGTAGCACTAGGAGCATGAATTCCCCCTCCACCATTCATACAGCTTCATCATCGAATTCGGAACTATCATCAAGCCCAATTCATCTCTGAATTCCTCAAGATATACAAACCCAAATCTCTTCCCAAATTTATCCTTCAGACTTGGTTCATCTTCTACCATGAAATTAGCCTGATTTTTAATGTGTTTTGAGTTCAGAGTGCATCTTAAAGCTACCTTGGACGAAACTTGAATTGGCATCAACAACAGGCTTAGCTCGATTGTGCTTCTCTGTCCTCTAATGAACAACATTGTGGTCTCGGGTATCATCTTCTTGACGACTCTGATTCCATTAACTTGGAGATACAAATCTTCATATTTGCCTTCAATAAATCAAAGTCTAGACCAGCTCGAGTCTGATTCAAATTTAGTGAGCTTGGGATTCAATAACCTAAAACCCCAATCACCGCTATCCTTATTCATCACTGAATGCGACTTCTTCATCATGCTGAAAATCAATTTTTCCTTCTTCTTTGAAGGAGATTTGACCAATCTTTAGCTCTGGTTAGCACCAGCATCTCCCACTCTACCAGATCAGTTTCGGTCGGATTTTATGGACCCTAGAACACAGTCCTAGACTCAATTTTCAAACAGAATCACCTAATTAGCAACAGTGATGGCATAAGGATTTCATCCACTGTGTTAATCGACACTCACCTTCAACCTCGTAGCTTCATCCACGACTTCAAATCAGGGTTTTCCTTCTTCAAATCTCAGTCCCTGACCAGATTTGGTTTTGGTCGACTCCTATCTTGCGGATGAGCCTCAAAATTGGCTTCCTCGGTGGTTGTTCGAACTCTAGAATCAACAAGGTTGCTTGGCTTCAGCCGGATATTCACAATCTTCTCAATGAAGCTTCATTTCATTTGGTTGGCACTGGAATATTGGACAGCTCGAGTTTCATGCATCTCCCAGTTCAGCTTCATCTACGTCATTCGGAACGTGGTTCATCAGCGCCATCATCATCCTCATCGACTGTCGGATTAGATTCGTCGTCAACTGGGTTAAGCAGTGATGGCCTCCATCGTTCGGGATCTGGAACCCTCAAGCGGCGGGGGTCGGCTTCTTTAACATCGGAGATCTGGGCTCGAAGTTCTCCAGCCTTTTCGGGATCTTCTTACACACAAGCAACCCGACTAATAAATTTAACAGTGAAAACTAAAACAATTTAACAGTGAAAATTAAAATCCAACAAAAAAACATACAATAAATTTTAGTAAACACAAATAACGTTAACTATTTAATTTTTAACAAGAGAAATAAATAAAACAAATCATAAAGATTAAATTATAAAACCTAAAATTAATATTTTAGAAAAAAAAAATTAATAATGAAATGAACAAATTAAATAAATGAGGAATAAGACACTCATTAAATTAAAAATTTATAACAGATTAATCAATAATTTACTAATTGATAGGAAATGAATATTATCACTAAAATTATCACTAATAGACACAAATTAGCACTAAAAATACAAAATATTTATCAAAATAGTTGTGAAAAAACATGTGAATTAATTCCACATCAAATTCCCCCACACTTAATCATTGTTTGTCCTCAAAAAATTACTTAATCATTTTCAGAAGATAAAAACAAATCTAATGAATGAAAAATTGGAATTCCATAAGAATGAGTCTTTAAAAAGATTTCCCCCCATGGACTCTTTCAAGTACAAAATGTGATTGCCCCCTTAAAATAAAACAAATTTAGTGAAAAGTCGGATTCTTGTTTTACAAAAGTAATTAAAATTGAAAATTTTGAAAAGAATTAAACAAACATCAATTTGCATCCAAATGGAATTCCAAACTTATCTTTACCTCCAGGTAAGCCAACACACATAATTAAAAGTCATAATAATTAGACATTTTTCTTGGATCGGCAGGTTTAATAATAAATAACTCATCCAGCAGCTTAAAGAATTAAATAATAAAAGAATTAAGAAATTATGGCTCAACCCGGATTAGGATTTTCATTTCATAATCTAACTATATGAAAATCTTATGGGTTTAATTCCAACTAAAAAGTTCTAATCCGATGACAATTGTAAAATATTCTACCAAAATTTCACCAAAAACAAAAAATTTCAAGAAGTTAATAAAAATGATGTTCTCAATTAAATCCATAGAGTAATAAAAATTAACTCTATCAAAGTGGCATCACAATCCTCAAACTTAATAAAAATTTTGACCCACTTAAAATAAAGTAAATAAAATCTTGAAAGTCTTACAATTTCAAAAAAATTAAGGGATTCTGATGGGCTTTGCATTAAAGCATAGTTTAACTCATTTAAGAAGACTCTATCCCCCACACTTAAAACTCATATTTGTCCTCAAAGTTGAACTCAAGGTGGAAGAAAAAAATTAAGCATTTTAATTCAAAATAGATTTTCAATTCAGTAGTATTAAGAAATGTTTAAAAGGGTCACAGTAAAATTCTAACAGCATATTCCACAACTTCAATTTTCTCAAAATAAAGCTAAGTACATGCTTAAACCTCTTTGAAACAATATGAAAATTTTCAGCAAGGCATAAGAATGTAGTATGTTTAACCATCTTTTCTAGAAAATAAATGCAGTTTGCAGCAAATCGGAATTTCTAATCAAACAAAGCATAATTCAAGGTGTCAATCGTGAAAAGAATTTTAAAACAAACAAGGTATTTTCCCCCACACTTAAATTCATTCAATGTAAAGAAATGAATAATTAGAATTAAAATAAGGGAAAAGAACTGAAACTCCCCTGATAATATAAGTATTACTCATTTTAGTTGATTTAAAATTTACTCCCCATATAAACATTGAGTGAAGTTCCCTGGATAACAGGTTTTAGTACCTATAGAATTAAAAAGATCAACATTAGTTACAGGAAAATAGATTTCAAGAAATAATTTAATCAGAGAGAAAGTTTAGGGAAGTGAATCAATTGTGCTCATACTTGTAGCTCCACAAAGCAATGTATAACAATTGAAGGTTCAACTGAAGAAACTTCGCTTCTCCTTTCAATCGAATGACCTACCGCAAAAAAAATCAAACGCTTATGTAAAGAGCATAATTTTCAATGAATTAGAGAACAATAGAGAACCAGACTGACGGAAAGTAGTTATTTTTATTGAAAAATCAAAAAATAATAATAAGGAACATGGGTTGAATCCCATGAAGCATTGAGTTTAAAGTCCTCAGTTAGACTCAGTAAATATTTAGTTTTCCAGAACATAGATGACAGTCAATCCCTTTGAATGCCCCTCAAAGTAATGTTTTACTCTCTGACCATTGACCAAGAGTGTTCTATTCTCATCTCCAACTAATTCCAAAGCACCATTGATAATCACTTTTAAGATAGTAAAGGGGTACGACCATTTAGTTTTGAGTTTCCCTGGAAAAAACTTCAATTTGTAATTAAAAAGTAAGGCCCTCTGAACAACCTTAAAGTGCCTATTTTGAATTATGGAGTCATGAAAATCTTTTTATCTCTCTTTATAAATTATATAATTCTCACAAGACTCCCTTCAAATTTCTTCTCACTCACTTAACTCCAACAGCCTCCTTTCTCCAGCATACTTGAAATTATAATTGAGAGCTTTTACTACCCAATAAGATTTCTTATGGAGCTCTGCATGAAAATGACATGTCTTTCCAAAGATAAGTCTATAAGGAGACATCCCTATGGGAGTTTTATATGTGGTCTTGTAGGCCCATAATGCCTTATCCATCTTTAAAGACCAATCTTTTCTTGAACTACTAAAAAATTTCTCAAAAAAAAATAATTCTCTATTTGAAACCTCTTTCTACCCATTAGATTATGAGTGATAGGTGGTACTAGTCTTATGAATACATCCATACTTTTCCATCAATGATTTTAATTTAAAGTTCTCAAAATGTGTACCATTTTCCTTGATAAAATCTCTCGGTGCACCAAATCCGGAGAAAATATTATTCTTGATAAAACTCACTACACTACTAGAAAGATTGTTTGGAAGCGCTATAGCCTCAACCCAGTTAGAGACATAGTCTACAACAATAAGGATGTACTCATTTCCATATGAATATGGAAATGCTCCCATGAAATCTAACCATTACCATAAAAAAATTATTTAATTAAAAGGTGTAACACAACAAACAGAAACAGAACTTACAAGAGAAAAACACCACAGAGGCCCGAATAAATGAAGTCTTAGGACATCTCCACACACAAACTTTATCCCCTCAGAAAGAAAATATTCTAGACTATAATAATATGAGATCCCTTCATGAGGAGATTACTTGGATGCCAAAAATTCCACCATTGTATTGCTTTCCCTCCTCGTGTGAGAAATCTCAACACTATTGTCAATAAGAGATTTTCACCTTCTGATAGAGTAAACAATAGACCAAGGTATATTGCCATTTCATTTCAGCATGTTGTAAACGATCATGAAGTCTATCTCTATTGCTTCCAGTGGAATGTTCCTATGATAACATATCCTGAGGCCTGTGGCCAGAGCCAGCGCTTCATCTTGGAGGGAGTCTCCCCGCCCAAAGAAGGCATAGAATGCCGCAATGAATGAATCCCATCTGTCCCTAATTACCCCTCCTCCTTTCATGTTTCCCAAGAAGTAGGACCCGTCAGAATTGAGCTTAAGACCATGATGAGGTGGGATCCATCAGATCCAGCTCCCCTTGTCAGATGCAGCAACTATATTGGAGAAGCGAAGAGGCTCTAGGAGAGGCCTAATAGATGGGGTTGCTTCGCATTCCTGGCATAACCTAGATAGATCAAGTATGAAATTTCTAGTTTTGAGAATGATGCATGTTTTGGTCACATATGACTTATTATTCCAAGTATCATTCCATGCCACCCATATGCACCAACATACCGCAATGAAAATCACTACTCTAGCTAATATTTCTAGGCCTTTTTCACCTACACTCTGAAACCAACTAACGAGGAATGAATCAATCGATATATCCTACATAGACCACCCTGTGAAACCACTAAAATCATGTCACACCCAAATAGCCCAATCACTTTTAGAGAACAAATGGTTGATCGATTTTGGTCTATAATTTCTATAGCATTTGTATTTAGAATCCAAATTGATACCCATTCGTTGGATGTTCTCATCTGTGGGAAGTGCTTTGTGCCTAACATGCCAAAGTAAGAAGTTGGAAACTCCTTACGCCACAAGATGTCCCCCCATGCATCACTCTTATTTGACATGTATCATAACTTTTTACTAAACTTATTGCATCCTTAAATAGGTTAGTCTAGTAAAAACCTGATTGGAGAACCTTTTGGGTTGTCTGCTCTCCCCCGTGATTTCCACCCCATTAAGAATAGTGACAATTCTATAAAATAGAATTCATTTCTTTATCAGGAACACACCTCCTGGAAATACCATCAACACACCTCCGAAAGAGCAAGGGATCATCCCAAAAGCGTTATTTAAGCTCAGCAATGAACTTATTCCTTTGATTGTGTGAAATTTATTTTGGCATGACAACTATAACTAAGAAGTTGGAAAAATCTACAAACCATGTAGATTGTTTCACTGATGTAGCAAATAATTATTCATCAGGAAAATATTTATTTATCTCTATTGTCTCACTAGTTTGAATTATGTTGTAGGTAATCTAGAAAAGTGGTCAACTACCACATTTTCATCACCTTTTTTATCTTTAATATCTAAATCAAATTCATTCAATAACAAATTCCACCTCATAAGTCTTGATTTTGATTCATTTTTAGCCAAAAGATATTTCAAAGTAGAATGATTGGTAGAAATATTACGACTTTTGATCCTATGAGGTATTTTATAAAATTGTCTAAGGCAAACATGACAACATTTAAATCTTTCTCTATAGTAGAATAATTTTTCTGAGCATCATTAAGCAATCTACTTGCATAGTAAATCACAAGTAACTTCTTCTCTTTTCTTTGACCCAAAACTACCCCTACTGCCTAATCACTTACATCACACATAACCTCAAATGGAAGTTTCTAGTTAGGGAAGTAATAATTGGTGAAGATATAAGCTTTTCCTTTAGCGGACTAAATGATTCCTATAATTTCTCATCAGACACAAATGGTATATCCTTCACTAACAGTGAGCAAAGTGATCTGTCAATTTTAGAGAAGTCTTTGATAAATCTCCGGTAAAAACCGGCATGACCTAGAAAACTTCCAATTCCTTTTAAATTTTTAAAAGGTGGAAGTTTTTGAATCAATTCAATCTTAGAATTGTCTACTTCAATATCCCTCTTAGAAAATTTATGGCCTAAGACAATTTCTTCTCTAACCATGAATTGGCATTTCTCCCAATTTGAGACTAGGTTTGTTTCCTCACATCTTTGTAAAACAGTTTCTAAATTTTCCAAACATCCCTCAAAATTAGAACCAATAATAGAAAATTTATCCATGAAAACTTCTGTAATTTTCTCAATAATATTAGAAAATATAGTCATTATATACCTTTCAAAGGTGATAGGATCACCACAAAGCCCAAAGTGAATCCACTTGTTATAAAATATCCCTAAAGGACAAGTGAAGGTAGTATTTTCCTGGTCTTCTTGGGATATGGGAATTTGGTTGTAACCAGAATAACCATCCAGAAAACTAAAAAATTCATTTCCAGCCAACCTTTCAAGCATTTGATTTAAAAATGGAATTGGAAAATGATCTTTTCTTATGGAAGAGTTAAGATTTCGATAATCTATACAGACCCTCCACTTTTTATCTTGCCTAATTTGAATTTCTTTTTTCTCATTAGTTACAATTGTGAAACCCCCCTTTTTAGGAACAACCTGTACAAGACTTACCCAGGGACTGTTAGAAATAGAAAAAATTATTCTAGCATCAAGCAGCTTAATTACTTCCTCTCTAACTACCTCCTTCATGTTTGTATTTAATATTTTTGGAGCTTAAATTTTAGGCTTGTGATCATGTTCCATAGGTATTTTATGAATACAAAAAGATGGAAAAATTATCTTAATATCAGCTATGGACCATCCCATAACATACTTGAACTTCCTAAGAATGGGTGGAAAACTCTCTTCTTGACTCACAACTAACTCAATAGAGATTATGATCGGAAAGGTAGATTTTTTATCCAAAAAAGAATATTTGAGATGGGAAGGAAGAGGTTTTATCTCTAAAGTGGGGGATTCTTGACCAAAAGGAAGACACTTGGGCCAAGAAGGTCCAAGGTCCTCAATTTTCTTCCTAAAAATGAATGGGACCAAAAGAAAATTTTCACCTTACTGCTTCCCAGAATTGATAAGTCCTTATAATCAATTTCTATTTTTGGTTTTAAAACATTTTCTACAGCAAATTTTTCCAAATTTTCAAAAAAATCACCTAAATAAGCATCTCTCGACTCAATATCCTTACTTGAACAAATACCCATGTAATTTTTAACCTGTGTGGTGTTATTATTTATTCCATCAATCATGTCTAAAAATTCTTCTTCATCATCGTTAAAATATTCTTCATATTCATGTAGAAAATCACTTGAACAATTTCTAAATTGTGGTAAAACCTTTCATTTTTCAAAAACATTGAACTCTTCACTTTTCTCTCCCAATTTAAAAAATAATTTTCTATTAGAAACATTTATCACAACTCCTACAGTGGAAAGGAAGGGCCTACCAATAATGGTAGGGACATCCTTATCACCCTCCATATATCAAGTATAAGAAAATCAGCAGGTAAAAATATTTTCCCAACCCTGACAATAAAATCGTCGACTCTTATTATAGGGTGGGTGATGGAGCGGTCTGCCAACTGCATAACAACAGTAGTGGAAAAAATATCTCTTAATCTCATCTACATAAACAATGAGAAAAGAATAAGGTTGATACTAGCTCTAAGTTCACAAAGGTAGTTGACCTGACCACTATTTTCAAAGTTACATAGAATAATAAAACTATCGGGGCCTTTAAGCTTAGGAGGTATCCTATTTTGAACTACAACACTACACTCCTCACTTAAGCTATAAGTGGAAAACTACTAAATATTTTTCTTGTTTGAAACATTTTTTTTAATAATTTTCATATATGAAAGAACCTGGACTAAATCTTGTAGAAATGGAATATTAATGTGAATCTTTTTAAACAACTCTATAAATTTGATAAGTTCTGGTTCTTGATGATTCTTCTTAATTCTTTTAGTAAAAGTAATGTGTAGAGCCAAATTCTTTAAAACTGTAGGCATCCATTCAGGTTCTTTTTTAGCCTCTTTATTCCCTTTATTTTTTAGGATTTTCATCTCTTTTTCATCTTCTTTAATAGGTAGAACAACAAGTCATACAGAATTTTCAATGGGGCTGTCCAGATTTCCAGTTTTAGTGATTTCATTGTTTGGGTCATCATTTTCTTCTAGAATTTTAGTTTCAACGGATTTAGGGTCCCTTGGGTATTCTTGGTGATTCTGAAGACCACTCCTAGTAGTGATAGACATGATATTTTCCCTAGGATTGACTTTAGTTGTACTTGGAAATATCCCTTTCTTCCTATGATTTAAACCTCTAGCTAGTTGGCCCATATGAGTTTCTAGATTTTTCATCCTTATATCATATTGAAAATTATCAGAATCATATTGAGTTTTTTGTTTGTTCAACTTAGTATTAAACTTTTCATCTTGAAAATCCATTCTATTCATAGTTTTTTCAAGTTTAGAGAACATTTTTTCCTCAAAATTCTCTTGAGAATTATAAAGTTCTACCCTTAGTTGATTTTGGTATTGTTTCCTAGGTTACTGTTGGAAACTAGGGGGTACAACAGGTCTGGAAACTCCCTGCTCCTTCCATGAAACGTTGGGATAATTTCTATAAACTTGGTTGTAATTATGAGAAAATGGACCATCCCTTGGTTGTAACCTAGGTGCATAACTAGAAAAATTTTCATTCTCAAGCTTGTTGGGTATGCATATCGAAGTTAGGGCAGCAAGAGTTGGAATGACCATACATACCAAAATGGTGGCATTTCTCCCTAAGTGGATTTTGATTATTTTCATTAAAATATCCAGGAGCATTGACTTCGGCTTGATGCACATTGTTATTCTCTTTTATAACTATTGTTATTCTCCTAGAACACTTATGCTGTGAATTTTGTGAAAGAGTGTTGAATATTTATTTCAATTATTTAGAAGTCTTATTGCTAAAATATCCTCCAGAAGCTTGATCAACTAAATTTTGGTAAGAAGGGGTTAGGCTATTGTAAAATGTTTACATAAGAAATTGTGGAGTACATTGATGATTAAGAAACTATCTAAGAAGACCCCTAAATTTTTCTCATGCCTCATGGAATAGCTCACCCTCATCTTGTAAAAATCCTATGATCTTAGGCCTAATTTCAGTAGTCATTCTTCATGGATAACTACAAAGTCATTAAACAGATGATCCCATGTCTCAAAAGTTTCCTCATCAAGTTGTTGAAACCATGATCAATCATTTTCCTTTAGATTGAAATAGAAATCTCTAAGCTTTATATATTCCTCACTCATCCCTCTTAAAGGTAGTTATTGCACCACATAGTAGAAATCTATAATGAAGTCCAAAGAGTCTTCATAAGGAAGCCCACTATATGATGGAAACATAGAAATATAAGATTGTTTGATCTCATGGTTTTGAGCCCTAAGAGTGTACCTAAAACGGGATGGATTACTTGAAACGTTTGGCACCTTAAAATCCCTAAGGATCAATCTCTCTTCTCTCTCATTCCTAAGAGGTTGTGGATTCAGATTCTGGTTTTGAACATTATTCAGATTTTCCATATTTCCTTCCATTTTTGTTTTTTTATTATTTTTAATTGATGAACAATGAATGTTTATTTTAGATTTAAAAGGTTTTAATTTTTCATACCATGATCTGGTGTGCATGAACACCCAGATTCAAGATCAATTTTTTCAGCAAATTTTAGTTTTTAGATTTTTTTAAAATGTTTTTTTAACAATTTTTAACAGATTGATTGATTTTTTCTTGATTTTTTTTATCTTTTTGGCATGGACGCACATGCCTTCCCTGGAAATAGTGACAAAATTTGATCACACTGTCATTGAGAATGTTTCAAATTAACTTAACTATTTATAAACCCTATTAAAAACTAGTATAGTTTGTGTGTAGGGTGTCGAGCCTCGGAGAAGGAAATTTTAACATTTGGACCAAGAAAAAGAAAATAAAACAATTGAGCAAACAAGAAAACAGACATGCTTCAAGCAGTAGCAAACAAATAAACAAGAAGTGCAACACTGATAATGGCATGGAACTCGATTGACTGATTTAATAGATGTTTCTTTCATTCACGCGCAAAGATTTTACTGGAATTGTAAATTGATAAGTAACAAACCAAGTTGGAAAGTCAACCTATGAATGAATTAATTCCACAATCTTTTAACTCTGGAATTAACCATTCATGAAATGGTTAACATTTTTCAAAAAATTAATTTTTTAATTAATTTTGTTGTGATTATTGCTCAAACAATCATTTTGTCAGAAGATTGAAAATGTTAAAGAAATTCATGAATGATTTAAATGGAAAGCAATTTTTAAATTGATTATTGAAGAAAAGAAAATATGAAAGTTTCAAGAATGATTGAGAATTCAGCAACCTAAGAAGAAAGATTAATGCATGAAATAGAAGTTTTTGACCAACCAATATTGTTGCCCTAAAAAATTTATCCAGAAAACATAATCAGAATTTCAATTTCATAGGACTTCATAGAAACAAGAAACAAGAAAATAAAGAAGGGAGAAGCTTCTATGTCAAGTAATCTTCTCCATATTTGACTGTCTGGTTCTTGATTTGTATCTCCCGCTCTCGCTCTCAAAAAATGGTCATCTAAGACAAATAATGAAGTCCTCTAATTTTCTCATCAAAAACCTCTTTTATATTCTTGTTTAGAGCACCGCCTTAGTTTTCTCCACTCACATGCCTATCAACAAAGGCAGTGTTATTTTTCTATACCCTTTTGTCATTGCCACATCACTATAAAAAAATCATTCAACATCTCTAACACGTGCACAATCAATTAATGCACCATCTGACACATCTGCAACTGCATGATCTCACCATCCCTCCGAAACTGATAACTTCAATCTCAACTCGGAACCTTTAGAAAATCAACCTTAGTTCACAACTGTAACACTAGGAGTACGAATTCCCCCTCCACCATTCATACAACCTCATCATCAAATTCAGAAACATCATCAAACCCAATTCATCTTTTAATCCCTCATGATAGACAAACCCAAACCTCTTCCCGACTTTATCCTTTAGACTCAGTTTGTCTTCTACCATGAAATCATCCTGATTTCTTAATGTGTTTTGAGTTCAGAGTGCATCTTCAAGCTGCGTTGGATTAAACATGAATCAGCATCAACAACAGTCTTTTCTCGATTGGGATTTTCTCTACTCTGATGAACAACAATGTGGTCTCAAGTATCATCTTCTTGGCGACTCTGATTCCATTAACTCAGAGATAAAAATCTTCATATTCATCTTTAACACATCAAATCTAGGACCTGCCCAAGTCTAATTCAAATTTAGTGAGCTTGGGCTTTGAGAACCACAAACTCCCATTCGTCAGCTTGGATTTTTTTCAACAACATCGATTGAGCCTGGTCACCATTATCCTTCTTCAGCAATGAATGTGACTTCTTCATCATGCCAACAACCAATTTAATCTTCCTCTTTAAAGGTGACTTGGCCAATCTTCAGTTATGGTCAGCGTCGAAATCTCCCACTCAACCGGCTCAATTTCGGTCAGATTTTATGAACCCTAGCACACAATCCTAGACTTAATTTTCAAACGGTGTCACCTAATTAACAACAATAACGACATAAGGATTTCATCCACTGTGTTCATCGACACACATCTTCAATAGCATAGCTTCAACCACAACTTCAAATCAGGGTTTTCCTTCTTCAAATCTCAATCCCTGATCGGATTTGGTTTTGGTCAACTCATATCTTGTAGATGAGCCTTGAAATTGGCTTCCTTGGCGGTTGTTCAAACTCCAAATTCAATAAGGTTGTTCGTCTCTAGTCGGATCTTCACAAGCTTCTCAATGAAGCTTCATTTCATTTTGTCAGCGTTGGAATCTCAAACAGCTCGGGTTTCAGTCATCCCCCAGTTCAGCATCATCTATGCCATTCAGAACGCGGTTCATCAGTGCCGACATCATCCTCGTTGACTTGCATATATTATATATATATATAAATAAATTTATAAAAAAAATTAACTCACCCACTCATGCGCCCTCCTCTTTAATTTTTTTACAACTTGCACGTATTATATATATATATATATATATATATATATATATATATATATATATATATATATTCACATGTATAAATCTATTTAGAAAAAAAATTAACACGTCAACCCACTATTGCGCACCCCCAACCCCTCATTAATTTATTTTATAACTTTCACATATTATATATATATTAACATATATAAATCTATTTTAAAAAATTAAAACATTAAAAAAACATTTTAAAAAAATGTTTAGAAAAATTTAAAAAACATTTTAAAATAAACTTTTAATATAAACTTTTAAAAATTAATGTTTAGAAAAAAATGATTTAAAAAGACATTTACAAAAACATCAATCTATTTTAAAAAAATTAACATATCCACCCACTACTGGTTTAAAATTACTAGACTATATATATATATATATTAACAAAAAAACACTCATCCACTAATGTTCATGCATGACCCTCTTCCACTTTTTTTAATTATGTTGCAACTTACATATATTATATATACATATATAAATCTATTTAGAAAAAAAAATTAATTTGACCATTGCTGCACACCCCTCAATAATTTTATTTTACAACTTGAACATATTATATATATATATATATATATATATATATATATATATATATTCACATGTATAAACCTATTTAGAAAAAAAATTTAACACACTCACTCACTGATGTGAAACCCTCGTTTATTTTTTTTACAACTTACACATATTATACATATAAATCTTTTTTTTAAAAAAAATTGACATATATAAATCTATTTTAAAAAATTAAAACATTAAAAAAATGTTTAATTTTTTTTTAAATAAATGTTTAATATAAACTTTTAAAAATTAATGTTTAGAAAAAAAATGATTTAAAAAAATATTTACAAAAACATAAATCTATTTAGAAAAAAAAATAACACACCCACCCACTGTTGTGAACCCCCAACCCCTTGTTAAATCTATTTATAAACGTTTTAGTTGTAAAATATAACTATTGATAAAGAAGATTATCATACGAAGACTCCTCAAATCATTTAACTGATACCTAATGGATAAAAATCTTTTTATCTTATGCAACACTAACCCAATTTATTGTGCTAAGGCAACTCAGTATCTTCTTACGCACAAGCCATCTGATAAATTTATCTTTAGTGGACCACCTGAATTAAAAACTAAAATAATTTAATAGTGAAAATTAAAATCCCACAAAGAAACATACAATAAATTATACTAAACATTGTTGGGGTTCAACCCATATCATCAGGAATTACGGTCAGTATTCCCTTTATTGCACGCATAAATTATGGCCATTTATTCTCCTTTATTGCACGCATTTTCTCTATTGACCCTTTTATTTTTATGTGGAAATGATGAACTATAAAAGGCAGACAATGGTTTCGAGTGTGGGTGGCAGCGAACAATGACAAATTGGGTGGTGCAACGAGGTGCTACAACAACACCGCATGTTTTGTTTTGATCTTCAAAGGGTGACGACTTGTCATGGGACAAATATCATAGAGGTGATAAAGGCGTATCGGGGTGTGAATTTCACACATGTTTTCTACGCAATTTCTTTGTAATTTAAGTTTGGGATTCTACTTAGATTTTATGTACTCTCTGATTCATAATGGATTTTCTCAGAGTTGCCTTGTGGTTTTTTAATCCTCTACATTGGGGGGTTTTCCGTGTTAAAATTGGTGTCCCCATTTATTATTTTGATGTTTGATTTTTATGCTTCGTTTACATTGGAGATTCTCACAAATTATTTTTGTCGCAACCGAGTTTATCCTAGAGTCGATCTGCTTCTGACCCAAAAAACACAAATAACATTAACTATTTAATTGTTAATAAGAGAAATAAATAAAAAATCACAAATATTAAATTATAAAACCTAAAATTAATATTTTAGAAACAAAAATTAATAATGAAATGAACAAATTAAATAAACAAGGAATAAGGCACTCATTAAATTAAAAAATTATAACAGATTAATCAATAATTTACTTATTGATAGTAAATGAATATTATCATTAAAATTATAACTAACAGACATAAATTAACACTAAAAACACAAAATATTTATCAAAACAGATGTGGAAAAACATTTGAATTAATGTCACATCAAATTCTCCCACACTTAATCATCATTTTTCCTCAAGCAATTACTTAATCATTTTCAAAGGAGAAAAATAAATCTTATGGATTCGGGTTCGATCCAACATGGTCGTACTCCAACTTTATCTAAAATTCAAGTGGAGTATATTAAAAGGACTATATCGATCCAAGGATTTCGGTGCCGCAGATAGTTCGTCAAACAGACGCTCAATTATCAAGGTATGGCCACAAAGGCGTATATGGGTCCAGATGGGCCCGGGTCCGGTCCGACCCGATCAGACCGACCCGGCCTAGATGGGTTGGACCACGGCGGTCCCGACCCGCTGGGCGCGGCCTGCCCAGCTGGGTGTGGTCCGCCGTGGTGGGACCCGGTCTAGCCGCACCGGGGGGGAGGCGCCCCCGGTATTCCAAACATCTGTGGACCGTTCACCTATCACCTGGTGGTGCGCAGGACCCGCCAGAGCGGTCCCGCTCGGCGCGATGCGGCCGGTCGAGGCTCTTGTAGGCTCTCCTCCCAGTGGCGCGACAGCTTCGTTGTCCACCTGTGGTCGGCCGGGTGTCGGTTGCCCTCTAGGTGCACCGTCGCGACTAAGCAGTCACGACCTCTTCCTTGATCGACGGCGCGGACGCGCGCCGCCCTGCCTCCACGCGGCCGGCCGGCGTGTCGGTTGTCGTCCCCTTCTCCACCGCGACCAACGGGCCGCAACCTCCTCCGCTACCGGCGGTGCGGACGCGCGCTGCCCCGGTTCCACGCAGTCAGCCGGCGTGCCGGTCGCCGTCCTCCTCTGTCGCCTGCTCAAACCGCGATCGGCCGATTGTCGGCCTCCCTCCTCTTCTGTGGGTCACCGCAGCTTCATTCTAAGCTCGAAAAATATGACGACGGCATATTCGCGATCCTCAGGTTGAGGGCTCCGCGTCCATATGCCGCTCTCAACAAAACATTGTGTTTTCAGCGCACTTAATTAATTGGAGTTGAAGAACGCACGAAGAACGCGCGAAGAACAAATAGAAAAGTTCACTGTATTTTGGTGGTTCGATGGTCGTGTTTGTTTGGTCATCGTCGTTGAGAATCGAGAATATGAGGAATCAACAAAAGATAATTATCAAAACTCTAAAATAGACCCCCTACCTGGAAGAGATATCCGCTGACGACGGTCGACGGAACTTCCTTCATCGTTGTCGTCGGTTCGTGACTCGATGGTGCTCGTCATAGCTCGTTGGAACCAGTCTCGTCCTCTAGGTGGTTGGTGTCGCGGTACTTTTTCAGGGCTTCGTCGCTTAGTGAAGTCGTGCCAACATGCCTCCCCGAGCTCCATATAAATAGGAGAGGAGGAGTGTGCAGCGCTCGGGGAATTAATGAGGTTCATTTAATTAATGAACCTCCCGAATTCCCAACAATGCGGTTACAGGAAAAGAAGAGTCAAGCCATTTATTGGCTTGACACGTCGCCAATCTCGCCAGCGTCGTTCATCCATTGGAGGAAAGAAAGAAAATAAAATAACAAAACATGTTATTTTATTAATCTTTCAAAAGTCCACAAAATAACTTTTTCGCCTGACCTAATGCGGTCAAAGTTATGCCTCTCTTAAGAAAATCCCGGCGTGGCGGATTCAACGGTGCCCTCGGATTTTTAATCCGAGCAACGGTTCAAAATTTAGAAAATGTCGCTCACACGTTTACTGAACATAGTCGAAAAAAGTTCAGAAAATTATTAACAGTCATCCTCAACTCGCGCCGGTCGAGGTTAGACTCTACCTAAGTGAAACACGCCCCAAAGAACCCAACAGTACTCTCGGATTTCCAATCTGAGTTACCGTTTAAAAGTTATGTGTTTTACAATAAAATAATTGTCACTTAATTATTTTATTTACGGCCAAAAACTAACTTTCACTGGTGGCCCGCGCCGGCTAAACTTAAGTCGCGTCTAAGGTAAACCCTTCATCCTAAGCACAACGGTGCCCTCAAATTTCTGATCCGAGTAACCGTTTAAGAGTTATTTCACTTTTTTAGAAAAATTGCTTACGCGCACTAATTAAAGCTTAACAAAACTTTGACGGATCATTCCGGAAACTCCGGGTCTCGGAACACGATCTTGAAATAATTCCATATAATTAAAAAATATATACGGAATTTTTGGGTCATTACAGTTTACTTTATCATTTGTATTTTATTATTTATTTAGTTACATAGACTTTTATAGTCCGGGTATTGGTTTAGATGTCATTGGTGGTGGACTAATGAATTGTACTCACACCCTACTCGGACTTCTTAATCGGTACCTGAATAGACTTCATGTTTATAGGACAGGATAAGGTCAAGAACCCTATGCTAGATGGCTAAGTTTGGATACAGGATGGAGCATGGATAAGGGAACCGAACATGATTTCTGGACCCGCTTGGAGATTTTTTAGTGTGTATTTTAGGTTTTCATTGATACTTGACACTTTTATGGAATGAAATTTCAATTTTTTTTGGTTTATGGTAATTTTTCCATGTTTTGGGATTATCATGTGATGTTGGTCTTATTGATTATGTTGTTATCTTGGTTGTTTTTGTTATCATTTGGATATTTTTTATTTATTTATGATGTTGTGTTGCTTTGACAAAGAGGATATAGTATCCTCACATTTTATATTGGACCCTCATTGCTAGTCGGTAGCCTCTTGAATACGAGGAGGAACGCTTGAGGCCATGAAACCAATCTGATTGGGGCACCGACATGTGGCACCCCGGTCGGGGAATTACAATAATGACCACATTGTTGTTGAGAACGCATCAAATTAACTATTTATAAACCCTATTAAAAACTAATATAGTTTTATTAAAGGGTTTCAAACCTTAAAGAAGGAAATTTTAACATTTTGACCAATAAAAAGAAAATAAAATGAACAAGAAAACTAGAAAACAAACATGCTTCAAGCAGTAGCAAACAGACGGACAAGAAGCACAACAATGATAATGGTAGGGAACTCGATTGACTAATTTAATAGATGCTTCTTTAATTCATGCGCGAATATTTTACTAGAACTATAAATTGAGAAGTAGCAAACCAAGTCGGAAAGTCAACCTATGAATGAATTAATTCCAGAATCTTTAAACTTTAGAATTAACCATTCATGAAAAGATCAACAATTTTCAAAAAAAATAATTTTTCAATTAATTTTGTTGTGCTCCTTGCTCAAACAATATTTTTGTCATAAGATTGAAAATGTTGAAGCAATTCATGAACGATTTAAATCGAAAGAAAATTTTAAATTGATTGTCAAAGAAAATAAAATATAAAGGCTTTAAGAATGATTGAGAGTGCAACAACCCAGGAAGAAAGATTAATGCATGAAATGTAAGGTTTTAAGCAGCCAATCTTGTTCCCCAAAAAGATTTAGTTAGAAAACATAATCGTAATTTCAATTTCAAAGGAGTTCATAACAAGCAAGAAATAAGAAAATAAAGAATGAAAGAAGAGTCTCTGTCGAGTATTCTTCTCCATCTTTGAATGCATGGTTCTCGCCTTATGTCTCTCTCTCTCTCTCTCGAAAATGTGCATCCAAGACAAATGATGGAGTCTTCTCATTTTTCCATCAATGCCATCTTTTATATTATTTTTCAGATAACCGCCTTAATTTTCTCGGCTCACCTGCCTATCAATAAAGGCAATGTTATTTTCCTATTCCCTTTTTTCACCACCACATCACTCTAAAAAATTCATTCACCATCTCTCACATGTGCGCTGTCAATTAATGCACCATCTAACACATCTGAAACTTCATAATGCCACCATCTCTTCAAAACTAGTAACAACTTCAATCTCAGCTCAGACCCTTTCGAACATTGGCCTTAGTTCAAAATTGTAGCACTAGGAGCATGAATTCCCCCTCCACCATTCATACAGCTTCATCATCGAATTCGGAACTATCATCAAGCCCAATTCATCTCTGAATTCCTCAAGATATACAAACCCAAATCTCTTCCCAAATTTATCCTTCATACTTGGTTCATCTTCTACCATGAAATTAGCCTGATTTTTAATGTGTTTTGAGTTCAGAGTGCATCTTAAAGCTACCTTGGACGAAACTTGAATTGGCATCAACAACAGGCTTAGCTCGATTGTGCTTCTCTGTCCTCTAATGAACAACAATGTGGTCTCGGGTATCATCTTCTTGACGACTCTGATTCCATTAACTTGGAGATACAAATCTTCATATTTGCCTTCAATAAATCAAAGTCTAGACCTGCTCGAGTCTGATTCAAATTTAGTGAGCTTGGGATTCAATAACCTAAAACCCCAATCACCGCTATCCTTATTCATCACTGAATGCGACTTCTTCATCATGCTGAAAATCAATTTTTCCTTCTTCTTTGAAGGAGATTTGACCAATCTTTAGCTCTGGTTAGCACCAGCATCTCCCACTCTACCAGATCAGTTTCGGTCGGATTTTATGGACCCTAGAACACAGTCCTAGACTCAATTTTCAAACAGAATCACCTAATTAGCAACAGTGATGGCATAAGGATTTCATCCACTGTGTTAATCGACACTCACCTTCAATTTGTAATTAAAAAGGAAGGCCCTCTGAACAACCTTAAAGTGCCTATTTTGAATTATGGAGTCATGAAAATCTTTTTATCTCTCTTTATAAATTATATAATTCTCACAAGACTCCCTTCAAATTTCTTCTCACTCACTTAACTCCAACAACCTCCTTTCTCCAGCATACTTGAAATCATAATTGAGATCTTTTACTACCCAATAAGATTTCTTATGGAGCTCTGCATGAAAATGACATGTCTTTCCAAAGATAAGTCTATAAAAAGACATCCCTATGGGAGTTTTATATGTGGTCTTGTAGGCCCATAATGCCTTATCCATCTTTAAAGACCAATCTTTTCTTGAACTACTAAAAAATTTCTCCAAAAAAAAATTAATTCTCTATTTGAAACCTCTTTCTACCCATTAGATTATGAGTGATAGGTGGTACTAGTCTTATGAATACATCCATACTTTTCCATCAATGATTTTAATTTAAAGTTCTCAAAATGTGTACCATTTTCCTTGATAAAAGCTCTCGGTGCACCAAATCCGGAGAAAATATTATTCTTGATAAAACTCACTACACTACTAGAAAGATTGTTTGGAAGCGCTATAGCCTCAACCCAGTTAGAGACATAGTCTACAACAATAAGGATGTACTCATTTCCATATGAATATGGAAATGCTCCCATGAAATCTAACCATTACCATAAAAAAATTATTTAATTAAAAGGTGTAACACAACAAACAGAAACAGAACTTACAAGAGAAAAACACCACGGAGGCCCGAAGAAATGAAGTCTTAGGACATCTCCACACACAAACTTTATCCCCTCAGTAAGAAAATACTCTAGACTATAATAATATGAGATCCCTTCATGAGGAGATTCCTTGGATGCCAAAAATTCCACCATTGTATTGCCTTCCCTCCTCGTGTGAGAAATCTCAACACTATTGTCAATAAGAGATTTTCACCTTCTGATAGAGTAAACAATAGCCCAAGGTATATTGCCATTTCCTTTCAGCATGTTGTAAACGATCATGAAGTCTATCTCTATTGCTTCCAGTGGAATGTTCCTATGATAACATATCCTGAGGCCCGTGGCCAGAGCCAGCGCTTCAGCTTGGAGGGAGTCTCCCCGCCCAAAGAAGGCATAGAATGCCACAATGAATGAATCCCATCTGTCCCTAATTACCCCTCCTCCTTTCATGTTTCCCAAGAAGTAGGACCCGTCAGAATTGAGCTTAAGACCATGATGAGGTGGGATCCATCAGATCCTGCTCCCCTTGTCAGATGCAACAACTATATTTGAGAAGCGAAGAGGCTCTAGGAGAGGCCTAATAGATGGGGTTGCTTCGCATTCCTAGCATAACCTAGATAGATCAAGTATGAAATTTCTAGTTTTGAGAATGATGCATGTTTTGGTCACATATGACTTATTATTACAAGTATCATTCCATGCCACCCATATGCACCAACATACTGCAATGAAAATCACTACTCTAGCTAATATTTCTAGGCCTTTTTCACCTACACCCTGAAACCAACTAACGAGGAATGAATCAATCGATATATCCTACATAGACCACCATGTGAAACCACTGAAATCATGTCACACCCAAATAGCCCAATCACTTTCAAAGAACAAATGGTTGATCTATTTTGGTCTATAATTTCTATAGCATTGGTATTTAGAATCCAAATTGATACCCATTCGCTGGATGTTCTCATCCGTAGGCAGTGCTTTGTGCCTAACATGCCAAAGTAAGAAGTTGGAAACTCCTTACGCCACAAGATGCCCCCATGCATTACTCTTATTTGAAATGTATCATAACTTATTACTAAACTTATTGCATCCTTAAATAGGTTAGTCTAGTAAAAACCTGATTGGAGAACCTTTTGGGTTGTCCGCTCTCCCCCGTGATTTCCACCCCATTAAGAATAGTGACAATTCTCTAAAATAGAATTCATTTCTTTATCAGGAACACACCTCCTGGAAATACCATCAACACACCTCCGAAAGAGCAAGGGATCATCCCAAAAGCGGTATTTAAGCTCAGCAATGAACTTATTCCTTTGATTGTGTGAAATTTATTTTGGCATGACAACTATAACTAAGAAGTTGGAAAAATCTACAAACCATGTAGATTGTTTCACTGATGTAGCAAATAATTATTCATCAGGAAAATATGTATTTATCTCCATTGGCTCACTGGTTTGAATTATGTTGTAGGTAATCTAGACAAGTGGTCAGCTACCACATTTTCATCACCTTTTTTATCTTTAATATCTAAATCAAATTCATTCAATAACAAATTCCACCTCATAAGTCTCGATTTTGATTCATTTTTAGCCAAAAGATATTTCAAAGTAGAATGATCGGTAGAAATATTACGACTTTTGATCCTATGAGGTATTTTATAAACTTGTCTAAGGCAAACATGATAGCATTTAAATCTTTCTCTGTAGTAGAATAATTTTTCTGAGCATCATTAAGCAATCTACTTGCATAGTAAATCACAAGTAACTTCTTCTATTTTCTTTGACCCAAAACTACCCCTACTGCCTAATCACTTACATCACACATAACCTCAAATGGAAGTTTCTAGTTAGGGAAGTAATAATTTGTGAAGATATAAGCTTTTTCTTTAGCGAACTAAATGATTCCTATAATTTCTCATCAGACACAAATGGTATATCCTTCACTAACAGTGATCAAAGTGATCTGTCAATTTTAGAGAAGTCTTTGATAAATCTCCGGTAAAAACCGGAATGACCTAGAAAACTTCCAATGCCTTTTAAATTTGTAAAAGGTGGAAGTTTTTGAATCAATTCAATCTTAGAATTGTCTACTTCAATCCCCCTCTTAGAAAATTTATGGCCTAAGACAATTTCTTCTCTAACCATGAACTGGCATTTCTCCCAATTTGAGACTAGGTTTGTTTCCTCACATCTTTGTAAAATAGTTTCTAAATTTTCCAAACATACCTCAAAATTAGAACCAATAATAGAAAATTTATCCATGAAAACTTCTGTAATTTTCTCAATCATATTAGAAAATATAATCATTATACACCTTTCAAAGGTGACAGGAGCACCACAAAGCCCAAAGTAAATCCACTTGTTATAAAATATCCCTAAAGGACAAGTGAAGGTAGTATTTTCCTGGTCTTCTTGGGATATGGGAATTTGGTTGTAACCAGAATAACCATCCAGAAAATAGAAAAATTCATTTCTAGCTAACCTTTCAAGCATTTGATTTAGAAATGGAATTGGAAAATGATCTTTTCTTATGGAAGAGTTAAGCTTTCGATAATCTATACAGACCCTCCACTTTGTATCTTTCCTAATTTGAATTTATTTTTTCTCATTAGTTACAATCGTGAAACCCCCCTTTTTAGGAACAACCTGTACCAGACTTACCCAGGGACTGTCAGAAATTGAAAAAATTATTCTAGCATCAAGCAGCTTAATTAATTCATCTCTAACTACCTCCTTCATGTTTGGATTTAATATTTTTTGAGCTTAAATTCTAGGCTTTTGATCACGTTCCATAGGTATTTTATGAATACAAAAAGATGGAAAAATTATCTTAATATCATCTATGGACCATCCCATAACATACTTGAACTTCCTAAGAATGGGTGGAAAACTCCCTTCTTGACTCACAACTAACTCAATAGAGATTATGATCAGAAAGGTAGATTTTTTATCCAAAAAAGAATATTTGAGATGGGAAGGAAGAGGTTTTAGCTCTAAAGTGGGGGCTTATTGACCAAAAGGAAGACACTTGGGCCAAGAAGGTCCAAGGTCCTCAATTTTCTTCCTAAAAATGAATGGGACCTAAAGAAAATTTTCACCTTACTGCTTCCCAGAATTGATAAGTCCTTATAATCAATTTTCATTTTTGGTTTTAAAACATTTTCTACAGCAAATTTTTCCAAATTTTCAAAAAATTCACCTAAATAAGCATCTCTCGACTCAATATCCTTACTTGAACAAATACCCATGTAAGTTTTAACCTGTGTGGTGTTATTATTTATTTCATCAATCATGTCTAAAAATTCTTCTTCATCATCCTTAAAATATTCTTCATATTCATGTAGAAAATCACTTGAACAATTTCTAAATTGTGGTAAAACCTTTCATTTTTCAAAAACATTGAACTCTTCACTTTTCTCTCCCAATTTAAAAAATAATTTTCTATTAGAAACATTTATCACAACTCCTACAGTGTAAAGGAAGGGCCTACCAATAATGGTAGGGACATCCTTATCACCCTCCATATATCAAGTATAATAAAATCAGCAGGTAAAAATATTTTCCCAACCCTGACAATAAAATCGTCGACTCTTATTATAGGGTGGGTGATGGAGCGGTCTGCCAACTGCATAACAACAGTAGTGGAAAAAATATCTCTTAATCTCAGCTACATAAACAATGAGAAAAGAATAAGGTTGATACTAGCTCTAAGTTCACAAAGGCAGTTGACCTGACCACTATTTTCAAAGGTACATAGAATAATAAAACTATCGGGGCCTTTAAGATTAGGAGGTATCCTATTTTGAACTACAACACTACACTCCTCAGTTAAGCTATAAGTAGAAAACTACTAAATATTTTTCTTGTTTGAAACATTTTTTTAATCATTTTTAGATATGAAAGAACCTGGACTAAATCTTGTAGAAATGGAATATTAATGTGAATCTTTTTAAACAACTCTGTAAATTTGATAAGTTCTGGTTCTTGATGATTCTTCTTAATTCTTTTAGTAAAAGGAATGTGTAGAGCCAAATTCTTTAAAACTGTAGGCATCCATTCAGGTTCTTTTTTAGCCTCTTTATTCCCTTTATTTTTTAGGATTTTCATCTATTTTTCATCTTCTTTAATAGGTGGAACAACAAGTCATACAAAATTTTCAATGGGGCTGTCTAGATTTCCAGTTTTAGTAATTTCATTGTTTGGGTCATCATTTTCTTCCAGAATTTTAGTTTCAACGGATTTAGGGTCCCTTGGGTATTCTTGGTGATTCTGAAGACCACTACTAGTAGTGATAGACATGATATTTTCCCTAGGATTGACTTTAGTTGTACTTGGTAATATCCCTTTCTTCCTATGATTTAAACCTCTAGCTAATTGGCCCATATGAGTTTCTAGATTTTTCATCCTTATATCATATTGAAAATTATCAGAATCATATTGAGATTTTTGTTTGTTCAACTTAGTATTAAACTTTTCATCTTGAAAATCCATTCTATTCATAATTTTTTCAATTTTAGAGAACATTTTTTCCTCAAAATTCTCTTGATAATTATAAAGTTCTACCCTTAGTTGATTTTGGTATTGTTGCCTAGGTTACTGTTGGAAACTAGGGGGTACAACAGGTCTGGAAACTCCCTGCTCCTTCCATGAAACGTTGGGATAATTTCTATAAGCTTGGTTGTAATTATGAGAAAATGGATCATCCCTTGGTTGTAACCTAGGTGCATAACTAGAAAAATTTCCATTCTCAAGTTGTTGGGTATGCATATCGAAGTTAGGGCAGCAAGAGTTGGAATGACCATACATACCAAAATGGTGGCATTTCTCCCTAAGTGGATTTTGATTATTTTCATTAAAATATCCAGGAGCATTGACTTCGGCTTGATGCACATTGTTATTCTCTTTTATAACTATTTTTATTCTCCTAGAACACTTATGCTGTGAATTTTGTGAAAGAGTGTTGAATATTTATTTCAATTATTTAGAAGTCTTATTGCTAAAATATCCTCCAGAAGCTTGATCAACTAAATTTTGGTAAGAAGGGGTTAGGCTATTGTAAAATGTTTCCATAAGAAATTGTGAGGTACATTGATGATTAAGAAACTATCTAAGAAGACCCCTAAATTTTTCTCATGCCTCATGGAATATCTCAACCTCATCTTGTAAAAATCCTATGATCTTAGGCCTAATTTCAGTAGTCATTCTTCATGGATAATTACAAAGGCATTAAACAGCTAATCCCATGTCTCAAAAGTTTCCTCATAAAGTTGTTGAAACCATGATCAATCATTTTCCTTTAGATTGAAATGGAAATCTCTAAGATTTATATATTCCTCACTCATCCCTATTAAAGGTAGTTATTGCACCACACTGTAGAAATCTATAATGAAGTCCAAAGAGTCTTCATAAGGAAGTCCACTATATGATGGAAACATAGAAAGATAAGACTGTTTGATCTCATGGTTTTGAGCCCTAAGAGTGTACCTAAAACGGGATGGATTACTTGAAACGTTTGGCACCTGAAAATCCCTAAGGATCAATCTCTCTTCTCTCTCATTCCTAAGAGGTTGTGGATTCAGATTCTGGTTTTGAACATTATTCAGATTTTCCATATTTCCTTCCATTTTTGATTTTTTATTATTTTTAATTGCTGAACAATGAATGTTTATTTTAGATTTAAAAGGTTCTAATTTTTCATACCATGATCTGGTGTGCATGAACACCCAGATTCAAGATCAATTTTTTCAGCAAATTTTAGTTTTTAGATTTTTTTTAAATGTTTTTTTAACAATTTTTAACAGATTGATTGATTTTTTTCTTGATTTTTTTTATCTTTTTGGCATGGACGCACATGCCTTCCCTGGAAATAGTGACAAAATTTGATCACACTGTCATTGAGAATGTGTCAAATTAACTATTTATAAACCCTATTAAAAACTAGTATAGTTTGTGTGTTGGGTGTCAAGCCTCAGAGAAGGAAATTTTAACGTTTGGACCAAGAAAAAGAAAATAAAACAATCGAGCAAACAAGAAAACAGACATGCTTCAAGCAGTAGCAAACAGATAAACAAGAAGTGCAACACTGATAATGGCATGGAACTCGATTGACTGATTTAATAGATGTTTCTTTCATTCATGCACAAAGATTTTACTGGAATTGTAAATTGAGAAGTAACAAACCAAGTTGGAAAGTCAACCTATGAATGAATTAATTCCACAATCTTTCAACTCTGGAATTAACCATTCATGAAATGATTAACATTTTTCAAAAAATTAATTTGTCAATTAATTTTGTTGTGATTATTGCTTAAACAATCATTTTGTCAGAAGATTGAAAATGTTAAAGAAATTCATGAATGATTTAAATGGAAAGCAATTTTTAAATTGATTATTGAAGAAAAGAAAATATTAAAGTTTCAAGAATGATTGAGAATGCAGCAACCTAAGAAGAAAGATTAATGCCTGAAATAGAAGTTTTCGACCAACCAATATTGTTGCCCTAAAAATTTTATCCAGAAAACATAATCAGAATTTCAATTTCATAGGACTTCATAGCAACAAGAAACAAGAAAATAAAGAAGGGGAGAAGCTTCTCTGTCAAGTAATCTTCTCCATATTTGACTATCTGGTTCTTGCTTTCTATCTCCCGCTCTTGCTCTCAAAAATGGTCATCTAAGACAAATAATGAAGTCCTCTCATTTTCTCATCAAAAACCTCTTTTATATTCTTGTTTAGAGCACTGCCTTAGTTTTCTCCACTCACATGCCTATCAACAAAGGCAGTGTTATTTTTATATACCCTTTTGTCATTGCCACATCACTATAAAAAAATCATTCAACATCTCTAACACGTGCACAATCAATTAATGCACCATCTGACACATCTGCAACTGCATGATCTCACCATCCCTCCAAAACTGATAACTTCAATCTCAACTCGGAACCTTTCGAAAATCGACCTTAGTTCACAACCGTAACACTAGGAGTATGAATTCCCCCTCCACCATTCATACAACCTCATCATCAAATTCAGAAACATCATCAAACCCAATTCATCTTTTAATCCCTCATGATAGACAAACCCAAACCTCTGTCCGACTTTATCCTTTAGACTCAGTTTGTCTTCTATCATGAAATCATCCTGATTTCTTAATGTGTTTTGAGTTCAGAGTGCATCTTCAAGCTGCGTTGGATGAAACATGAATCAGCATCAACAACAGTCTTTTCTAGATTGGGATTTTCTCTACTCTGATGAACAACAATGTGGTCTCAAGTATCATCTTCTTGGCGACTCTGATTCCATTAACTCAGAGATAAAAATCTTCATATTCATCTTTAACACATCAAATCTAGGACCTGCCCAAGTCTGATTCAAATTTAGTGAGCTTGGGCTTCGAGAACCACAAACTCCCATTCATTAGCTTGGATTTTTTTCAAAAATATCGATTGAGCCTGGTCACCATTATCCTTCTTCAGCAATGAATGTGACTTCTTCATCATGCCAACAACCAATTTAATCTTCCTCTTTAAAGGTGACTTGGCCAATCTTCAGTTATGGTCAGCGCCGAAATCTCCCACTCGACCGACTCAATTGCGGTCAGATTTTATAAACCCGAGCACACAATCCTAGACTTAATTTTCAAACGGTGTCACCTAATTAGCAACAGTAACGACATAAGGATTTCATCCACTGTGTTCATCGACACTCATCTTCAATAGCATAGCTTCAACCACGACTTCAAATCAGGGTTTTCCTTCTTCAAATCTCAATCCCTGATCGGATTTGGTTTTGGTCAACTCATATCTTGTAGATGAGCCTTGAAATTGGCTTCCTTGGCGGTTGTTCAAACTCCAAATTCAACAAGGTTGTTCGGCTCTAGTCGGATCTTCACAAGCTTCTCAATGAAGCTTCATTTCATTTTGTCAGCGTTGGAATCTCAAACGGCTTGGGTTTCATTCATCCCCCAGTTCAGCATCATCTATGCCATTCAGAACGCGGTTCATCAGTGCCGACATCATCCTCGTTGACTTGCATATATTATATATATATATATAAATAAATTTATAAAAAAAATTAACTCACCCACTCATGCGCCCTCCTCGTTAATTTTTTTACAACTTGCATGTATTATATATATATATATATATATATATATTCACATGTATAAATCTATTTAGAAAAAAAATTAACACGTCAACCCACTGTTTCACACCCCCAACCCCTCATTAATTTATTTTATAACTTTCACATATTATATATATATTAACATATATAAATCTATTTTAAAAAATTAAAACATTAAAAAAACATTTTAAAAAAATGTTTAGAAAAATTTAAAAAACATTTTAAAATAAACATTTAATATAAACTTTTAAAAATTAATGTTTAGAAAAAAATGATTTAAAAAAAACATTTACAAAAACATCAATCTATTTTAAAAAAATTAACATATCCACCCACTACTGGTTTAAAATTACTAGACTATATATATATATATATATTAACAAAAAAACACTCATCCACTAATGTTCATGCATGACCATCTTCCACTTTTTTTAATTATGTTGCAACTTACATATATTATATATACACTATAAATCTATTTAGAAAAAAAATTAATTCGACCATTGTTGCACACCCCTCAATAATTTTATTTTACAACTTGCACATATTATATATATATATATATATATATATATTCACATGTATAAACCTATTTAGAAAAAAAATTAACACACTCACTCACTGATGTGAAACCCTCGTTTATTTTTTTTTACAACTTACACATATTATACATATAAATCTTTTTTTAAAAAAAATTGAAATATATAAATCTATTTTAAAAAATTAAAACATTAAAAAAAATTTTAATTTTTTTTTAAAATAAATGTTTAATATAAACTTTTAAAAATTAGTGTTTAGAAAAAAAAATGATTTAAAAAAATATTTACAAAAACATAAATCTATTTAGAAAAAAAAATAACACACCCACCCACTGTTGTGAACCCCCAACCCCTTGTTAAATCTATTTATAAACGTTTTAGTTGTAAAATGTAACTATTGATAAAGAAGATTATCATACGAAGACTCCTCAAATCATTTAACAGATACCTAATGGATAAAAATCTTTTTATCTTATGCAACACTAACCCAATTTATTGTGCTAAGGCAACTCAGTATCTTCTTACGCACAATCCATCTGATAAATATATCTTTAGTGGACCACCTGAATTAAAAACTAAAATAATTTAACAGTGAAAATTAAAATCCCACAAAGAAACATACAATAAATTATACTAAACATTGTTGGGGTTCAACCCATATCGTCGGGAATTACGATCATTATTCCCTTTATTGCACGCATAAATTATGGCCATTTATTCTCCTTTATTGCACGCATTTTCTCTATTGACCCTTTTATTTTTATGTGGAAATGATGAACTATAAAAGGCGGACAATGGTTTCGAGTGTGGGTGGCAGCGAACAATGGCGAATTGGGTGGTGCAACGAGGTGCTACAACAACACCGCATGTTTTGTTTTGATCTTCAAAGGGTGACGACTTGTCATGGGACAAATATCATAGAGGTGATAGAGGCGTATCGGGGTGTGAATTTCACACATGTTTTCTACGCAATTTCTTTGTAATTTAAGTTTGGGATTCTACTTAGATTTTATGTACTCTCTGATTCATAATGGATTTTCTCAGAGTTACCTTGTGGTTTTTTAATCATCTACATTGGGGGGTTTTCCGTGTTAAAATTGGTGTCCCCATTTATTATTTTGATGTTTGATTTTTATGCTTCATTTACATTGGAGATTCTCACAAATTATTTTTGTCGCAACCGAGTTTATCCTAGAGTCGATCTGCTTCTGACCCAAAAAACACAAATAACATTAACTATTTAATTGTTAATAAGAGAAATAAATAAAAAATCACAAATATTAAATTATAAAACCTAAAATTAATATTTTAGAAACAAAAATTAATAATAAAATGAACAAATTAAATAAACAAGGAATAAGGCACTCATTAAATTAAAAAATTATAACAGATTAATCAATAATTTACTTATTGATAGTAAATGAATATTATCATTAAAATTATAACTAACAGACATAAATTAACACTAAAAACACAAAATATTTATCAAAACAGATGTGGAAAAACATTTGAATTAATGTCACATCAAATTCTCCCACACTTAATCATCATTTTTCCTCAAGCAATTACTTAATCATTTTCAGAGGAGAAAAATAAATCTTATGAATGAAAAACTAGAATGCCACACAAATTAGTCTTTAAAAAGATTTTACCACATGGACTCTTTCATGTAAGAAATGTGATTTCCCCCTTAAATTAAAACAAATTCAGTGCAAAGTCAGATTCTTGTTTTACAAAAGTAATTGAAATTGAAAATTTTAAAAAGAATTAAACAGACTTCAATTTGCATCCAACTGGAAGTTCAAAATTCTCTTTACCTCCAGGTGAGCCGACACACATAATTAAATGTCATAATAATTAGACACTTTTCTTGGATGAACATGTTTAATAATTACAAGCAAGATAAATAACTCATCTAGCGGATTAAAGAATTAAATGATAAAAGAATTAAGAAATTGTGTCTCGACTCAGATTATGATTTTTATTTCATAATCCAACTAGATGAAAATCTTATAGGTTTAATTCCAACTAAAAAGTTCTAATTTGATAACAATTGGAAAAAATTCCACCAAAATTTTACCAGAAACAAAAATTTTCAAGAAGGCAATAAAAATGATGTGCTCTATTAAATACATAGAGTAATAAAAAATAACCACATCAAAGTGGCATCACAATCCTTAAACTTAAGAAAAAATTTGAACCACTGAAAATAAAGTAAATAGAATCTTGAAAAACTCACAATTTTGAAAAATTTAAGGGATTCTAACGGGCTTTGCATTAAAGTACAGTTTAACTCATTTAAGAAGACCCTCTCCCCACAATTAAAACCCAACTTTGTCCTCAAATTTGAACTCAATGTGGAAGAAAACAATTAAGCATTTTAATTCAAAATAGATTTTCAATTCAGTAGTATTATGAAATATTTAAAAGGGTCATAGTAAAATTCAAACATATGTCACAACTTCACTTTTCTCAAAATAAAGCTAAGTACATGCTTAAACCTCTTCTGACACAACACACAAATTTTCAACAAGGCACGAGAATGTAGCATGTTTAACCATTTTTTCTTGAAAATAAATGTAGTTTGCAGCAAATCAGAATTTCTAAGCAAACAAAGCAAAATTCAAGGTGTCAAGCAGGAAAAGAATTTCAAAACAAATAAGGATTTTCCCCTCACAATTAAATTCATACAATGTAAAGAAATGAATAAGCATAATTAAAATAAAAAAAAGAGCAGACACTCCCCTAGTAATAGAAGCATTACTCATTTTAGCTCATTTAAAATTTACTCCCCATATAAACCTTGAGTGAAGTGCCCTGGATAACAAGTTTTAGTAACTATAGAATCAAAAAGATCAACATTAGTTGCAAGAAAATAGATTTCAAGAAAGAATTTAACCAGAGAGAAAGTTTAGGGAAGTGAATCGAGTGTGCTCAGACTTGTAGTTCTACAAAGCAATGTAGAACAATTGAAGCTTCAACCAAAGAAAATTTGATTCTCATTTAAATCTAATGACCTACCACAAAAACATTTCAAACACTTATGTAAAGAGAAATATTAAATGAATAAGAGAACAATAGAGAATAAGGCAGACAAAAAGTAGTTATTTTTATTGAAAAATAAAAAAAACAATAAGAAACCTGGGTTGACTCCCACGAAGCACTGAGTTTAAAGTCCTTAGTTAGACTCAGTAGATATTCATTTTTCTATAATAGAGATGATAGTCAATCCCTTTGACTGCCCCTCAAATCAATGTTTAACTCTCTGATCGTTGACCAAGAATAGTCTATTCTCATCTCCAACTAGTTCCAAAGCTCCATTGACAGGCATTTTTAAGATATTAAATGGGCCCGACCATTTAGTTTTGAGTTTCTCTGGAAAAAACTTCAATCTGGAATTAAAAAGTAAGACCCTATGAATAACCTTAAAGTCCCTATTTTAAATTATGGAGTCATGAAAATATTTTTATCTATCTTTACAAATTATAGAATTCTCATAAGACTCCCTTCGAATTTCTTCTAGCTCACTTAATTCCAACAACCTCCTTTCTCCAGCATACTTGAAATCATAATTGAGAGCTTTTACTTCCCAATAATATTTTTTATGGATCTCTACAGGAAAATGACATGTCTTACCAAAGAGAATTCTATAAGGATACATCCCTATGGGAGTTTTATACATGGTCTTTTAGGCCCATAATTCCTCATCCATCTTTAAAGACCAATCTTTTCTTGAACTACTAACAGTTTTCTCCAAAATCTGTTTTAATTCTCTATTTGAAACCTCTACCTACTAATTGGATTGTGGGTGATAGGTGGTACCAGTATTATGAATACATCCATACTTTTCCATAAATTATTTTAATTTAAAGTCCTTAAAATGTGTACCATTTTCCTTGATAAAATCTCCTGGCACACCAAATCTGAAGAAAATATTCTTCTTGATAAAACTCACAAAACTACTAGCAAGATTTTTTGGAAGCGTTATAGCCTCAACACACTTAGATACATAGTATACAGAAACAAGTATGTACTCGTTTCTACATGAATATGGGAATGGTCCCATGAAATCTAACCCCCAAACATAAAAAATTTCAACTTCTAAAATCCCTTTTTATGGAAACTCTTGCTTCCTACCCACATTCCCTAGCCTTTGATATTTATCACAGCTTATTACTAAACTTCATGCATCCTTAAATAGGTTAGGACAGTAAAAAACTGATTGGAGAACCTTTTGGGCTACCCTCTCTCCCCCGTGATGTCCACCCCATAGAGAAGAGTGGCAATTCTCTAAAATAGAAAACATTTCTTCATCAGGAACACGCCTCTTGAAAATCCCATTAGCACACCTTCAAAAGAGAAAGGGATCATCCCAAAAGAAGTACTTAAGCTCGACAATGAACTTATTCCTTTGATTATGTGAAATTTCTTTTGGCATGACACCTACAGCTAAGAAGTTGGAAAAATCTGCAAATCATGAAGATTGTTTCACTAATGCAGCAAATAATTGTTCATCAGGAAAATATGTATTTATCTCTATTGGATCACCAATTTGAATTGTGGTTATAGGTAATCTAGGAAAGTGGTCAGCTACCACATTTTCATCACCTTTTTTATCTTTAATATCTAAATCAAATTCTTGCAACAATAAATTCCACCTCATAAGTCTTGGTTTTGATTCCTTTTTAGCCAAAAGATATTTCAAAGTAGACTGATCAGTGAATATTATGATTTTTGATCCTACGAGGTATTGCCTAAACTTTTCTAAGTAAAACATGATTGTAGTTAACTCTTTCTCTATAGTATAATAATTTTTCTGAGCATCATCAAGCAATCTACTCACATGGTAAATCACATGTAACCTCTTCTCTTTTCTTTAACCCAAAACTGCCCCTACTGCCCAATCACTAGCATCACACATAACCTCAAATAGATGTTTCCAGTTAAGGGAAATAATAATTGGTGAATATGTAAGATTTTCCTTTAGTAGACTAAATGATTCATGGAATTTCTCATCAAACACAAATGGTATATCCTTCATTAATAGTGAGCAAAGGGGTCTGACAATTTTAGGAAAGTATTTGATAAATCTATGGTAAAAACGGGCATGACCTAGAAAAATTATAACACCTTTTACATTTGTAGGAAGTGATTTTTTTTTTGAATCACTTCAATCTTAGAATTTCCTACTTCAATCCCCCTCTTAGAAATTTTATGGCCTAAGACAATTCCTTCTGTAACCATGAACTGACATTTCTCCTAATTTGAGACTAAGTTTGTTTCCTCACATCACTGTAAAATAGTTTCTAAATTTTCCAAACATCCCTAAAAATTAGAACCAACAATAGAAAATTCATCCACGAACACTTCTATAATTCTCTCAATCATATCAGAAAATATTGTCATCATACACCTCTGAAAGGTGGCAGGAGCACCACAAAGTCCAAAAGGAATCTTCTTGTAGGAAAATGTCCTAAAAGGACAAGTGAAGGTAGTCTTTTCCTGGTCTTCTAGGGCTATGGGAATATAGTTGTAACTAGAATAACCATCCAGAAAATAGAAAAATTCATTTCCATCCAACCTTTCAAGAATTTGATCTAGAAATGGAATTGGAAAATGATATTTTCTTATGGAAGAGTTAAGCGTTCAATAATCTATACAAACCCTCCACTTTTGAGATTTTCTAATTTTAATTTCTTTGTTTTTCTCATTAGTTACGATCGTGAAACCCCACTTTTTAGGAACAACTTGTATCAGACTTACCCGATGACTGTCAGAAATAGAAAAAACTATTCTAGCATCAAGGAGCTTATTTACTTCATCTCTAACTACCTCTTTCATGTTTGGATTTAATCTTCTTTGAGCTTCAATTCTAGGCTTGTGATTAGGTTCCATAGTTATTTTATGCATACAAAAAGATGGACAAATTGTCTTAATATCAGCTATGGACCATCCAATAACATACTTGAACTTCCTAAGAACAGATAGTAAACTCTCTTCTTGACTCACAAATAACTCAAGAGAGATTATAACTATAAAGGTAGAGTTTTTACCCGAAAAATAATATTTGAGATGAGAAGGAAGAGGTTTTAGCTCTAAAGTGGGTGCTTCTTGACTATAAGGAAGACACTTGGGCCTAGAAGGTCTAAGGTCCTCGATTTGCTTCCTAAAAATGAATGAGAGATAAAGAAGCCTTCCACCTTACTACTGTCCAAAATTGATAAGTCCTCAGAATCAATTTCCATTTTTTGTATTAAAACATTTTCTATATCAAATTTATCCAAATTTTTCATAAATTCTCCTAAATAAGCATCTCTCGGATCAATATCAATTTTCAGCTTATGTGGTGTTATTATTTATTCCATCAATCATGTTTAAAAAGTATTCTTCTTCTTCATCAAAAGATTCTTCATATTCAAGAAAAAAATCACTTGAACAATTTCCAAATTGTGGTGAAACCTTGCATTTTTCAAAAACATTGAACTCTTCACTTTTCTCTCCCAAATTGAAAATCAATTTTATGTTAGTAAAATTTATCACAGCTCCTCCAGTGGCAAGGAAGGGCCTACCAAGAATGATAGGGACTTTCTTATCACACTCCATATCAAGTATAAGAAAATCACTAGGTAAAGACAGTTTCCCATCCCTGAAAATCAAATTGTCAACTCTTCCTATAGGGTGAGTGATAGAGTGGTCTGCCAACTACATAACAACAGCAGTGGGAAAAAGATATCCTAATCTCAATTGCATAAACAATGAGTAAGGAATAAGGGTAATACTAGTTATAAGGTCACAAAGGTAGTTGACCTAACCATTATTTCTTAAGGTACACAGAATAATAAAATTACTGGGGTCTTTGAGCTTAGGAAGTATCCTATTTTGAACTACAACACTACACTCCTTAGTTAAGTTGTAAGTGGAAAAATCCTCAAGACTTTTCTTGTTTGAAATAAATTTTTAAGCATTTTTAGATATGAAAGAACATGGACTAACGCTTGTATAAATGGAATATTAATGTGAATCTTTTTAAACAACTCTAGAAATTTGAGAAGCTCAGGTTCTTGACAATTCTTCTTAATTATTTCAGGAAAAGGAATATCTGGAGGCAAATTCTTCAAAATTGTAGGCATCTATTCAGATTCTTTTTCAATCTATTTCTTCCCTTTATTTTTCATGATTTTTAGCTCTTTATCGTCTTCTTTAATATGTGGAACAACAGGTTGTACAAAATTTTCAATGGGGTTGTCTAGATTTTCAGTTTCAGTGATTTCACTGTTTGGGTCATCATTTTCTTCCAGAATTTCAAATTCAATGGGTTTAGGGCCCCTAGGGGCTTCTTAATGAGTTTGAAGACCACTTCTAGCAGTGATAGCCATGATAATTTTCCTAGGATTGACTTCGATTGTACTTGGCAATATCCCTTTCTCCCTCTGATTTAAACCTCTAGCTAGTTGGCCTATTTGAGTTTCCAGATTTTTCATTCTTGTATCATATTGAATTTTATCAGAATCATATTGAGCTTTTTGTTAGTTCAACCGAGTCTTAAACTTTTCATCTTGAAAATCCATTCTATTAAAAAAATCAAGTTTAGAGAGCATTTTTCCCTAAAATTTCCCTTGAGAATTAAAAGGTTCTGCCCTTGGTTGATTTTGGTATTACTGCCTAGGTTGCTGTTGGAAACTAGGGGGTACAACAAGTCTGAAAACCCCCTTCTCCTTCCATGAAAGGTTGGGATAATTTCTATAAACTTGGTTGTAGTTATTATAAAATGGATCATCCCTTGGTTGTAACCTAGGTGCGTAACCATAAAAGTTTGCATTCTCAGATTGTTGGGCAGACATATTGAAATTAGGGCAGCAAGAGTAGGAATGACCATACATACCACAATGGTGGCATTGCTTCCTAAGTGAATTTTGTTTATTTTCATTAAAATATCCAGCAACATTAACTTCAACTTGATGCACATTGTTATTCTCTTTTCTAACTATTGTTCTTCTCCTAGAACACTTATGTTGAGAATTTTGTGCCAGAGTGTTGAATATTTGTTTCAATTCTTGAGTAGTCTTATTGCTAAAATATCCTCCAAAATCTTGATCAACTAAAGTTTGCTGATAAGGGGTTATGCTATTGTAAAATGTGTCCATAAGAAATTATGGAGTACATTGATGATTGAGACACTGTCTAAGAAGGCCCCAAAATCTATCCCACGCCTTGTGGAATAGCTCATCCTCATCTTGTAAAAATCCTACGATCTTATGCCTAATTTTAGTATTCATTCTTCATGGATAAAATTTCATTACAAAGGCATTAAACAGCTGATCCCGTGTATCAAAAATTTCCTCATCAAGTTGTTGAAACCATGATCCAGCATTTCCATTTAGAAAGGGGAAAGCTCTAAGCTTTAGCTCTTCCTCACTCGGGCCTCTAAAAGGTATTTGTTGCACCACATAGTAGAAATCTCTAATGAAGTCCAAAGAGTCTTCATTAGGAAGTCTGTTATATGATGGAAACATAGAAATATGAGGCTGTTTGATCTCATAGTTTCGAGCCCCAAGAGTGTACCTAATACATGATGGATTACTTGAAACGTTTGGCACCTGAAACTCCCTAAGGATCAATCTCTCTTCTATCTAATTCCTAAGAGGTTGTGGATTCATATTCTTGTTTTGAACATTATTCAGATTTTCCATATTTCCTTCCATTTTTTATTTGTTATTCTTTTTATTTGATGAACAGTGAATGTTTATTTTAGATATTAAAGGTTTTAATTTTTCAGACCTTGATTTGGTGTGCATGAACACCCAGATTCAAGATCAAATTTTGTAGCAAATTTCAGTTTTCAGAATTTTGTTTAAAGGTTTTTTTAACAATTTTTTAACAATTTTTTAACAGATAGATTGATTTTTTAGAGTTTTCTTGATTTTTTTTTCTTTTTTGGCTTGGTCGAACATGTCTTTCATGGAAATGACACCAAAAATTGACCACTGTTATTGAGAACGCATCAAATTAACTATTTATAAACCCTATCAAAAACTAGTATAGTATTTTTTGCAGGGTTTCAAGCCTCATAGAAGGAAATTTTAATGATTGGACTCAGAAAAAGAAAATAAAACAAACAAGAAAACAAATAGGCTTCAAGTAGTAGCTGACATATACACAAGAAGTGCAATAATGATAATGGCAAGGAATTTGATTGACATATTTAATAGATGTTTCTTTCATTCATGCACAAAGATTTTACTGTAATTGTAAATTTGAGAAGTAACAAACCAAGTTTGAAAGTCAACCTATAAATGAATTAATTCCACAATCTTTCAACTGGAATTAAACATTCATAAAAAAATTAACAGTTTTGAAAAAATTAATTTTGTTATGCTGTTCGCTCAAACAATGTTTTTGTCAGAAAATTGAAAATGTTATATCAATTCATAAATGATTTAAATCAAAAGAAAATTTTAAATTGATTATCAAAGAAAAGAAAATATGAAAACTTCAAGAAGGATTGAGAGTGCATAAACCCAAAAAGAAAGATTAACGCATGAAATAGCAGGTTTTAACCAGTCAATATTGTCATCCTAAAGATTTATCCAGAAAACACAGTCGGAATTTCAATTTCACAGGAGTTCATAACAAGCAAGAAACAAGAAAATAAAGAAGGAAAGAAGCTTCTATGTCAAGAAATATTTTCCATCTTCAACTGTCTGGTTCTCACCTTCCATCTCCCGCTCTCACTCTCGAAAATGTGCATCTGAAACAAATGACGAAGTCATATCATTTGTTCATTAAAACCCTCTTTTATATTCTTGTTTAGAGCACCGCCTTATTTTTCTCCGCTCACATGCTTGTCAACAAAGGCAGTGTTATTTTCCTCTACCCTTTTGTCACCACCGCATCACTATAAAAAAATTATTCTAACATCTCTGGACCGTGCGCAGTCAATTAATGCACCATCTGAAACATCTGTAGCTGGCCAAAACTGATAACTTCAATCTCAGCTCAAAACCTTTCAAACATCGACCTGAGATCACAAACGTAGCACTAAGAGCACGAATTCCCCCTCCACCATTCATACAAACTCATCATCAAATTTGGAAACATCATCAAACCCAATTAATCTTTGAATCCCTCATGATAGACAAACCCAAATCTCTGCCCGACTTTATCCTTCAGACTCGGTTCGTCTTCTACAGAGAAATCATCCTGATTTCTTAATGCGTTTTAACTTCAAAGTGCATCTTCAAGCTACCTTGGATGAAACTTGAATTGGCATCAACAACAGGCTTGGCTCGATTGTGCTATTCTCTGCTCTGATGAACAACAACGTGGTCTCGGGTATCATCTTCTTGGCGACTCCGATTCCATTAACTCAGAGATAAAAATCTTCAGATTCATCTTTAACGCATCAAATCTCGGACCTGCTCAAGTCTGATTCAAATTTATTGAGCTTGGGCTTCGAGAACCTCAAACTCCTAGTCGTCGGCTTGGATTTGATTTTTTTCAATGGCGTCGGTTGAGCCCAGTCACCGTTATCCTTCTTCAGCACTGAATGTGACTTCTTCAGCATGCCGACAACCAATTTCGTCTTCCTCTTTGAAGGCGACTCGACCAATATTCAGCTCTGGTTATCACCGACATCTCCCACTCGACCGACTCAGTTTCAGTCGGATTTTATGAACCCTAGAACACATCCCGGACTCAATTTTCAAACGGCGTCACCTGATTAGCAACAGCGACGACATAAGTATTTCATCCATTGTGTTCATCGACACTCTTCTTCAACAGCATAGCTTCGGCCACGACTTCAAATCAGGGTTTACCTTATTCAAATCTCAGTCCCTGACCAGATTCGGTTTCGGTCGACTCCTATCTTGCAGATGAGCTTCGAAATTGGCTTCCTCGGAAATTGTTCGAACTCCAGATTCAACAAGGTTGCTCGGCTTCAGTCGGATCTTGTCAAGCCTCTCGATGAAGCTTCGTTTCATTTGGTCGGCACCGGAATATCGGACGGCTCGGATTTCAGTCGTCCCCCGGTTCAGCTTCATCTGCGCAGGTCGGAATGCGGTTCATCAGCGTCGGCGTCGTCCTCGTCGACTGTCGGCTTAGATTTTTCATCAACTGGCTTAAGCAGCGACGGCCTCCATCGGCCGGGATCTGGAACCCTCGAGCGGCGGGGGTCGCCTTTTGTGGAAGACGAGCTCCGCTTCTTTCTCCTTCTTAGCCCCCTTTGGACGGGTCATTGTTTTGAGATCCCTCTCAGGATGAAATTATCTTCGGGGTTCAGTTTTATCTTACCCAGCCTGAGCATATTTATCCAATGCAGCACCAATTCCATAGAAAATATTATCATACCAAGACTCATCAAATCATCTTATTGATACTTAATGGATAAAAATCTTTTTATTTTAGGCAACACTCAGCACAATTTATCTTCTTAGACATAAACCAATAAATTTATCTTTAGTGGACCACATACACTAAAAACTAAACCAATTTAACAGTGAAAATTAAAATCTCATAAAGAAACATACAATAAATTAAACTAAACACAAATAACATTAACTATTTAATTGTTAACAAGAAAAACAAATAAAATAAATCATAAAGATTAAATTATAAACCTAAAATTAATATTTTAGAAACAAAAATTAATAATGAAATGAACAAATTAAATAAACAAGGAATAAAACACTCATCAAATTAAATATTTATAACAAATTAATCAACAATTTACTAATTGACATGAAATAAATATTTTCACTAAAATTATCACTAATAGACACAAATTAATACTAAAAACACAAAATATTTATCAAGAGAGATGCGGCAAAACATGTGAATGAATGTCACATCAAGTAACAAAGATTTATTTCAAAAAAAGAAATTATAAAAGAAATATCATCGATTCACCCCCCACCCACCCTCATTTGTACAGATCATTCCTCGACACTTCAATTACCATGCATATTTTAGTATTCTAGAATCATAGAAATGAATTTATTTGATCATTATCTTATATTAAATCATCAAATCAATTTTTAAGAACATTAATGAAAGTTATAAGTGAAAAATAAAATATCATCGTTCACTTTGGTGGTGTAAAACTACCAGGGTGAAAAGATGTTTTTAATAATTTTTTAAAAAGAAGCGGTAAAATATTTGATATTACAGTTTAAAAAAATAGTAAATTATATAAAAACTCTATTTAAAAGTTATTTTTATTTATTAATTTATGTTATAAAAGGGGTAATAGGTGAATCAAAATGAAAAACATGGGTTTGGAAACCCATATTTTTGACATGGTAAAAGCTTATAAAAATCGATGAGAGGAAATTGGGGATCACTCATTTATAATGGATAAAAAAGATATTAATACCATTAGAATAAAAAAATGGAATAAAAATAAGGGGATGTTAAAATACTTTTAAACCAGAAGGATCATTAATAAAAGAAAAGAGACTAGGGAACCCTCACCATTTTTTTTGCGTCGCTTCCTTTGGATTGAGTCTAAGACCATTGGAGAGGGGGTCTTTTGGATATAAAAGAGCTTCAGAGACATGTCTAGGGAAGTATAGAGAGATATTTGGGTAGTTATTTAGAAAGTTAAAGTGCTTTGGGACTGAGGAGAAATGAGTGGAGGATGGGTGTTTATATATCCAAGGGGGAAAAGGTATTTTAGAATAAAGTATTGATTGTTATTCTTATGAATTTTAGTAGTTTATGATTAAAATAAGAGGTTTATTTGAAATTAAAACCATTAAAAACCCAAATTTCATCTTGAAAACACTTAGTTTAAGGTAAAGAGTCAAAAATAGTTTTTTATTAGAATAAAATACAACTTAGGCTTCAAAATTTCAAATATAGGTTTATAAATTCAAATTATTATTTTTAAATGATCTATTTTACACATTAAATATATTTTAATATGTGAAAATGGTTTTAAATTTTTTTTATTTGTATTTATATCATGAGGATGTCATAAATCTTATGGTATTCATAAAACTGTAATTTTTATTATTCGCTAAAAAATCAACTTTTTAGAAAAACCTCAAAAATTCACCCTAAGCTAATTTTAATGAAATTATTCCAAAAATAAAATGCATTTTATAAAATTCAAATTCTAATTTTTAAAACATTAAAATTTAAAACATTCAAATAATACATAGAAAAAAATACCATAACAAATACTATTTCTTTTGTTATGAGTGATTACATTTATATTTTTTATTATTACTTAATTATTATATGTTTGATAATTAATTATTTATATGTGTACAAAATTATATCCATTTTATAAAATTCATATTCATGTTAAGTAGAATTTATCATTTAAATAAATGTTTATGAAAATATTTAGATTAACATTATACATTATAAATAAAATGTTATGTAAATGAATATATTAATTTTGTAATGACAACCTTATCCAAATATAATGTCTATTTTGTGACAATAATCCACTATATATATGGGAAATTAATTTTTAAAATAAATATAAAAAATATTTCATGGTATTATTTTAGTGTAAAACATGTTACTTAAAGTTTTAAAAGTAATTTTATAAGAGTATTCAAACATGCACATATAATATGATAAAGACCATTTAAACAAAAAATTATTATGTAACATTATAAATGATTAATAAAACAATATTTTAATGTAAATATATATTGTAACCATTTATTTTATCATGTGATACAGATAAAATGTCATGTCTTTAAACTTTAATTTTTTTACTTTATATGGTTACAATTATATGACTATGAAAAAAGTATCAAACTTTGTTAAAAATTAGTTTTAAATAAAGAAATTACTACTTAAATATAAATATTAAAATAAAACTATATGTGCGAAAATAATCATGAATTTATTTCAATATATTTTATAAAACTATTTTTGAAAAATAATAATTATTCATAAAATTCAATTATGATACATGAATTAAGAATATTTGTTTATTATATATTCAATAAAATATTAATAATGGAAATATATGGATACATTATATATATATACATATGATAAATAATCCATAATATCATGCATTCAGGATAAAGGATAATGAATTTATTATTATTTCATAAAATGTCATTACCACTTCTTATATATAAATTTTAGGTCCATATCATAAAGACAAAAGAGAATAAATGAATATATAATTTAAGGAAAAGAATTATGAAAATATATATTGTATTTCAAATATGTTACATTCTCCCCCTTAAATAAATTATGTCCTCACAATTTTACTATACTCTCACAAGTGAAAAACAGACATGAGTATCGTTGAAATAGGCATTAGTCCATATATGAATTCTATTGAGAACATGGCCTTTTCTTTTAAGATTAGACTAGGGAACTCATCATTTCCCTTAAAATATGTAGATATTTAGTTTTTCATTATGCTCCACTATTTTTATTTAAGCACGCTTCATTCGTAAAATTCAGAAGTTTCTAGGCACATACCTTTAATCTCTTAATTTTTGATGATCTTTCTCTAACATCATATGTCACTTTGACTTGTGCAATTGTAATTGCATAAGACCGATCTTACTCCATTAGCATCTTCAAGGGTAGATTACCTTGATTCTTAGGTCACTGATTAGAATAGTTTCTCCTCTCCTTGAAATTAAATAATTAGACATTAATAGTATCTCTCTTTCCCTTGCAACCATGAGCTTAATGACCTTTGTCTCCAAAATTGTAACAACCTCTCAATCACTTCAAGAAATCCCTATAGTGTTTCTTCCCACAATTATTGTATGTTATAAATTATACCCTTCATTTCTTCTTCTTCTCTAAATTTATTTTAACATTATGCTCAATTTTCCTCTTCTTCTCATACTTCCCTTCAATAATAAAAGACTTATATAAATCCTTCTTAGTTATGATAGCACTTGAAACTATATCCTCATAAGAAGAAAATGTCTGAGATACCAATACCCTTCAAAGGCTTAGATTTAGTCCATCAAATAAGCAGTTGATCTTAATTTTTAAGATTGTATACATAATCTGAAGCAAATATCGCTAACTTTGAAAAGTTAGCTAGTTCAAGGAGACTGGTATTGATATATATTGTCATTGTCAACAGAATGGATGGGTAGTTCGGGTCTGGGGAGGCGTAATCGAGAGATCGATATGAAGGGATTTCATGAATTAATACATTTGTAACAACGATTGGAATCTGGGTCATTGGCTACTTGTTCTTTCTAGCTAAAATAAATAGCTTCCACCTCATTTTATCTTAAATTCAAGAATTTACCTTTTATATAAATTATTTTTTCTAAATGGAAATACTTTTCAAGGAATATCACCTTAAGATAATTACATTCCATGTTTCCTATCTCTTATTTCCTTCCTAGTATTTTAAATCAATGACCACCATTGATCTACATCCCCTTTATATGATATACAACCATAATAACCTTCTCTCTTATAATACATCCCAATATGATAAATATCTTCCCTAGAGATTTAGTCCACTCCTCGATTTCCAATGGATTAGGGGTTCCATTGAAAGATGGAGCTTGATGCCTCATGAAACGATCCAATGTTACACCTTACTGGGGGGGGGTAACATATTTTTCTATGCAAGCGAGGTTATTTTTCATAGCCTGAGTCAATTGTCTTAATATAGAAATAATTTTCTCATCTCTAACACTAGTTTCATTGATTTTATTTGTTGGGAAATACCTTCACTGACTACAGGTGTTGAAATGGTTCCCAATCATTTTGTTAGGAACCATTTCTAAAAGTACCAGTTATAGATGTATTCAACACTGAGAGGCGATTGAATCAATGTCGGTGGCCTTTTATTCAATTTAAAAATTTTAATACCTTTTCTATTTTACCTATTCCACTGTTAGGTTAATAATTATCATATTCTCTCTTCCTCACTTTTTTTCACATGAAACCTACACACACACACAAAGAGGTCAGAGATTTATAAGGTTCTTTACTCGATTAGAGTAGATAATCATTAGTGAGAATGGGAAAACCCCATAATAATAAAACCCAATAATAATAAACCTATGAGCTATATAAAGTAGGCAATAACCATGAAATCATGACATAATTTAGTCTCCTGATAGTGTATTGTGAATTCCACACCTCTACAACATCTTGTTGGGTCTTTATACCATTTTTAAATAGTGTACAATTATGTGTTTCCTAGTTTGCTTCTTCCTCTCTTACTTTCACAACATCAAATAATAAACCCTTCCTTTTCTTTCTCTTCTCTTTCACTAGATGTAATATCCTTCTTTATTAGTGATAATATAACTTCACAACACCTTCTTCTTCCTTCCAGTAGCAAAACAAGAAATTTCTCTTTCTTTATCTTCACTTGCATGGATACAAGACTTCTCTTATTTTTGTGTGAACCGGAATACACAAAAATATTATTATTCTTCTTCACTTACACTGATGAAAATCACCTTCTTTCCTATGAAAATTGAATATCACAACACTCTCTTCTTTTCTTATTCTCCATCTTCTTTCTTCAATGCACAAGGATGGCACTAGAAATCTCTTTTTCTCCCTTCTTTGATACTCATGGATTTTGGATTTTGGGATACAATATCAGTTCTTCACTTTTATTCAATACCTAATATTTTTCTATTTAATATTATATCATATTACACTAATAAAATTTCTCAACCTACAATATATATTCATAAACAAAAGCAATAACATCATTTATTCTTGCTTCATTCTTCTCCAATTCTAGATCTTCCTGAAATCCCACTCCCATTTAAAATCCTTAAAGACTCAGATGTCTTTCCTTCACAATTTGGAAACATCATGGCATTCCTTTTCTTACAAAAAATATTTATATCTGAAAAATGGTTCCATGTATGCATAGAAAATTAATTTACAATGGTGGAACTTCTTACTTTATAGTGCATAGACTCTTCACGGATCTTATTTCTATCTTTATCTAGGATAAAAATTAAATGAATCATGAATTTTTTATTTGAATGTATATAATAAGAATCATATGATTTAGAAGAATATTCAAATTATTTATTTTTATAAACTCATAAGAATTCAAAGTCTTACATAGATCCAAAGTCATATGCGAATCAAAATCATATGCAGTAGAAAATTATTTTGGCATGAAGTCTTATATAGAGATATAAGTCATAAAAAATCCAAAGATATTACGAGACTAATTCTATCATATTAACTTATCCTTTTATACACCCTTCTTCTTTTATATAAAGTTTCTTTTCTTTTCACTCTTAGGAAGAGATCTACTCTTTTGAAATTCTTATAACTTCCAGTGAACTTTTTGTTTGAACTTTCAATGATTTAACTCCACTATTTGAAATTTTTATTGATATTATAATGAATTTAGAAAATTATTTCAATGATATACATCTTGGGTCATCTTCAATTATTCCTTCTACCATTATTCACTTAGGATTATCTTGAAAGTGTGCATGGAGTCACTACGAACTTTTGAGAACTCTTTTATAAAACATAATGCTTACAACTTGAATTATCATCCTCTACAGTGGTGAAAAATGGATTTGTAAATAAAGGAATGGCATGTAATATAACATACCGACCCTAACCATTTTCTTGGAAATATTCAAGGGGCCACAAACCTTAGGTGACTTCTTCAAGACAATGAAGGTTGGAAATAAATTCCATGGTCTTAACTCAACATTGGGGGATGGTTTGACCTTTATAAAACAACACAACCTATCAAAAAAATATAAAAAAAATCAAACCAGATATATGATGTATGCGGTATAAACAATACAACTCAAATGATAAACCAATAAAACAACAATATCATAGTAACAACAATGAAGTATGGCAAGGTGACTCAAGAAAACTAGAGGACATCTCGATGCAGTAACACTAATGTGGTATCATTCCAACCAATCCATAAGACAAACTCCGAGATCCAACACCTTCCTAAAAAATTATAATCATGATGATCCACTAGTGATATAAGAGATCTTTTCTTAACCTGTGTTACAAAGAACAATGTCTGTATATGAACCAAAGAGCATATGCAGTGGGTGAGTAATCATACCCAATAAGCTTTCCCCAAGAGACTTCCTAAATCATGTCACTAGGAAAAGAACACATTATCTCAAAGTTCAAAACATAATTCATAAAAAAAATAAAGGAACATCAAAATATTTTACTAATTTAAAATAATTTGAATTAAAGGTAGAATAATTAATCCATACATACTACTCGACATACCCAAACCACATCCATCCACTCATGAACACATTCATGACAAATTAAAATCCCTATACTCACAAGTGGTGATCCATCCTTCACCAATTCATCACTTGGTGATATACCTTCTTGTGCCTTCAGTTTAGCATTGAGTGTAAAGTCTGAATCAACAAGGCCCTATACAATGTAAAGATAAACACATGCCACCCATATATACCAAGTTCACACACCAATTCATTCCACATAAATTATTTATTTTAAAAAATTTAATTGAACATATTTCTTGAATTAAACCAAAACTATAGTTTAAAACTATAATTCAAATGGGTTATCCAAAAAAAATCAAATAACTAAGATTTTCAAACCATAAACCAATAGGGTTTTCCTTTAAAAAAATATTACAACATTTACTTTATAAATCCAAGAAAAAACATTCAATAAAGTTAATCCTTAAATTTATAGAACAAGTGGAGAAGATAGAGAATCCACCTACCTCTCAATAGGTGATGAAAATGAAGAACGACACACTAAGACCTTTAGATATGAGCTCAAAACTCCTTTCATTCAATATTTCTAATCAAGATATCATCAAAATTCAACATAGATCATATATATATATATCCATAAAATATTTGATCTAATGTTTCAAGTAAGGGGATATGAGAAGATCTTGAGAGAGAGAGAGAGAACAAATACTTATTGTTGATTCTAGAGATCTAATGAACTTAGATCTGTAAAAAATGGATTCTAGACCAAAGGGAACCACCAATAATTCTCAGGAGAGATTTAGATTCTGAGGGTATGATATGATATGTGAAAAATTAGGGTTGGGAGGGTTAAAAGTGAGTTAAGATCTAATTTTCATACTATTAAATGTGTGTTGCATGGTTAGGCCACACAACTTGGATAACTATGTGCTAACTGTGTGACTTCCTTTACCTCTAAACCCTACCCTTTCATGGTTGGTTTTCATATTTTAATAAATCATGAATTAGATATAATTTTCCCTCTATTTCCACCTTCATGATTTCACCTAGGCACCCACACAGTTCGGAAAACTGTGTGTTATCCATGCACACCCTCTTGTCCTCCTAAGCCAATCACATGGTTTCCTGGAGAAAACATCATGATTTCCCCTAACCATGCTCAAACTGTGAACCCTTAAAAACACTTCCAAAACAAATCAAAACCATCCAACCCCCCCAAAAATCAACCCAAGTATTATATAACTTCAAAATACATAATAAAAAGGTAAATTACCTCAAACTTGGGGTGTTACATTCTCCCCACTATTAGGATTCATGTCCCTATAAAGCTAGAGATTGTCAGTGTTTTGGATAAGTTTGGTCCATTATTTCTGAATTTATTTCTCATGATCCTAGGTTTCCTCTTGAATTCCATCATATTTTGGTAACACTCTAACTAATGAAATATGTTTTCCATGCAATAATTTATCTTTTCTATCCAAGATAAAAATTGATGCATGGAAAAGAGTAGTATCTATTTCAAGATCAATATGATCCCATCAAATAACATGGATATAATTGGGTTGGTACTTACTCAATTTATATAAATGAAAAAAATTATTAACCAAACTAAACTATGGTGGTAAAACCAACTGATAAACAATATCAAAAATTCATTCAAGTATCTTAAAAGGTCTAACATACTGAGGAGATATCTTCCCTTTCTTACCCAATCGATGATTTCCCATCCTTGGAGAGACTTTCAATAACTCATGATCTTCTGATAAAAAGGATAAAGGTCGATGATGATTATCTGTATAATATTTCAGATGAATTTAGTCCAAAATAATTCTTTTCTTGGTCATATGAATTTTATTAGTCATCTCATGAACAAGGCTAGGTCCCAATATTTAATTTTATCTAGTATCTACCCAAAAAATTAGAGATTGAAAAGGATAAACATAAAATTCCTCAAATGGATCCATCTATATCATTTCTTGATAACTATTTTATATAAAAAATCTACTAAAGGAAAATGAAACCCCCATGAGCCATCGAAATCTATAACACAAGTTCATAGCATGTCTTCAAGTGTATAAATCATTATTTTTGATTTCATATCAATTTAAGGATGATACATAGTGATCATGTTCAATTGGGTACCCAAATATTCTTGAAATGATCTCTAAATACAAGAGGTAAAATGAGAAACACATTCATAGATGATCGAAACTAGTATTCCATGAAATGTTACCACTTTATGAATGTAGATCTTTGTCAAGTTTTCTAATGTATTATATTCCTAAATTAAAATAAAGTGGGATGAATTTATGATTTGTTCCTTAATAACCCAAATCAAATCATGATTCTGAATACTTCATGGTAAATCTGTGATAAATTCTATAGTGATTTTCTCCCATTTCCATATGGGTATAGGTAAAGTTTAAAACATCCTAAATACTCGTTGATTCTTAGCCTTATCCTAATGATGGGTTAAAAAGTTGGTAACATAATTAACCACATTTCATTTCATGACTAACCACTAAAAATGGATCTTTAGATACTTATACATATTTTATATGCCTAGATGAATCACTCATTTTGAATGGTGATAAGAAAAAAGAATTTGTTCTTGAAAATATAGTGGAATGAATATTAAGTCATGAAAAAAGAAAATAGAGTTCCAATCTTGTTTCCAACCATTAATGGTCTCCCCTCCATTAAGTTTTGATGTAATGGTAAGGCAATCGAGATCTGATCTTTGGGAATCCTTGACTTGTTCAACAAAATTAGGTACGAGTTTCATCAGAAAGAAGATTCAAAATTCATTATTCTCAATAAAATCCAAATTCATATCCTCTATTATACTCATCAATTTCCACTGATCATGATATTTTTTGGATAATTGGCTGTACAAAATTCGACTTAAACCATCTTCCATGGAATTTCCTTTGTTATGCGTATAAACCAAGTCAAAGTCAAACATCTAGAGATAGTCCATTAATTATCTTTGTCTTGGGTTTAAATAACTATGTGAAAATATGCGTTTCATGATTTAATGATCTATTAAAATAGTGTACTTATCACCAAAGAGATAATTATTCCATGTTTTTAAAGATGAACAACCACATCCAATTCCAAATCATGGGTCAGATAATTCTTTTCATGAATTCTAAACTTTCATGATCTATAAGCTATGAAATTATCTCTTTTCATGTGAACACAACCTAGTATAGATCCTAATGATCCACAATTATCCACATAACCCTTACTAGGTTCTATCAAAACAATAATTAGTGTCAAAATGAGCCTTGATTTATGCTATAAAAAGGTTTTTTCACAATCATTGCTCCAGTGGAATGAAGTGACATTTCTTGTGAGTGTTTTCATAGGATATTTGAGTTGAGAGACGCACCAAATGAAGTATATATAGTAATATGATAAGAATAGAAATTTTCATATCTCAAATATGTTCTTCGATGGTTTCTAAGAGATAACCGCTTTTATCTTTTTAGGATCTACCAATGTTCCTTTTTCTGAAATTACATGGCCAAGGAAGCAAAATTTCTTGAATCTAGATTTCACATTTAGATAATTTTTCATAAACTCTTTATTCCTGTAAAGTGATCAAAATAATATCTAAATATTCTTCATGTTCTTTTCAAGTTTGATAATACACTATAATTTCATCCACAAATACCACAATGAAAGAGTCTAGTTACTGTTGAAATACATGATTCATTAATACCATGAAAGCCTTTGGTGAATTTTTAAGACTAAAGGGAATGAACAAAAATTCATAATGAATATAATGAATCCTTAAAGTTGTTTTTGGAATATCCTCTTTCTTAAATAAGAGTTTTTGATACCTAGATTATTGATTAATTTTTTAGAACCATTTAACTCCCTTCAATTAATAAAAAAGATCACCAATCTAAGGAATATGTATCTATTATTTATCATAACCTAATTCAGTTTATGATAATCAACACAGACTTATAATGAACTATATTCCTTCTTGAAAAAAAGAACTAGAGTATTCCAAGGCAACGTACTCATTCTTATTAACCTTTTACTTTTCCAATTTTTCCAATCATACCTTAAATACCTTAAATTCCTTAAATTCTGTTGGTTCTATTCTATATGATGAAAGTGAAATAGGATTTGTTCCCAAAAGGATATCAATTGAAAATTCCAATTCACTTTTATATGGAAAACATATGAAATTTTTAGGAAAGATATCAAGATATTTATCCACAATAGTAGGAAAATTTATAGTCTCAAATATATCATTAGTCCCCAAAGTGGCCACTGTAAATTGATAAGAAATAGTTCCAACCATTGGTGCTAAAGGTATTTCTTTTCAATCCTTCACATCCTCATATCCTTTAAAAAGATGCATTGTCTCATAAAGAGATGTAAAATTTATTTTTCAAGCATAACAATCAATATGGGACTTTAAAGCAACTAACCAATCCATACCCATAATATAATCAAAGACACCCAGGTTCAAAATGAAAAAGTTACAAACAAACTAGACTCTATCGATTGTTATAGAACAAGATGCACATTTAAATTACCTGCACTCCCACTACCTGAGAGGTGTTTCGATACCCATCACATATGAAATCATATCAATGTGAAACCCTATTTTATTAATTATATATGAATAAATAAAAGAGTTGGATGCACCGGTATCAAACAGAACTTGCATAAGGGTTGAGTTAAGTAGAATGGTACTTCATATAATTGAAGGACCCGATTGGTCTTCTCTGATCATCCAATTAGCACCATACCACTCCTCACTTTCCCCCCTTTGCTATTTACTTCCCTATTATGGTTAAATTGTCTAAGGAGTTGAGGTTTTACTGGAATCTCATAGGTTATCTTGGTTATAAAGATGATAAATATTCTGACATGATCTTATAATTAAAGTATAAGATATCTTAGACACATGAGATGTATTTCCGATAACTGAATTTTTAGAGTCACAAAAATAATGATGGAGATGTCCCATTTATTATAGTTCAGACATGATCTAGGTGGTGTTGTACAATATTGCTTCTTATTCTATAATTAACCATATTGGAAATAGTCAGTCTGGGTACTGGTTCTTGAAGGAAAGTTAATTGATCCGGTTATTTGATTCAGTGATTCTCTATCACCTTGGAAGTAGGTTTCCCTCTTCCACTTGTTTCCAGCATTAGATCTCCCACATGTTCCCATGTATACAAACATAGTTCCTCTAATATAATTCCCAATAATATCCTTTTCTACCACCATTTACCAATAACCATCTATGTATAATCTGTAATACATATCATAGCTATATTAGAATGAATTTTTGGTCAGAGTCTATAATCAAATATGTATTCCTTCAAGTATGGACAAGCAACTACTTCTAGAGAAAAATTAACTAAGTTCATAAACTTAGCTTCATATTCCATCACTAATAGATTTTACTACTTGAGACCAAATAAATATTTCGTTCTGGATATCCTGAATGTGTGTGGGTATAATTTTTTTTTGAAAAAAAATCAAATCCATCCCATGTAAGACCTTGGTTGAATCTGGCTTGGAAAGATAAATCCCACCATTGCCACGAAAGATATTATAGCATGTAGAATGCTAGCTTCAATTTTAGACCATCCATGGTTATAAGGAAATTAAATACCTTATTCATCCAATTAAGACACACATCTACCTTTTCAATTTCTAAATCACCCAAAAATATTGGTGGATTCTATTTCTAAAATTTCACAGTATAATGCACTTTTTGGGGTTCATCATTTTTATTTCCCTTAACAAAATCTTGAAAATATTGAATAATGATCTGAATAGGTTGTTGGTTCACCTTTGATTTTGGTGTAACCATGTTTTTTAGCCTCTTCTTGTGAGTATCTACATCATCTAACCAGTTCCATTTCTCTATAGTCAGAACAAAATATCGGTTAGTCATCTCTTACAATAAAACTAAAGGCATAAAAACTTTCAAATGATCAAAAGAAATAATCTTAATAATAAATTTAAAAAAATAAACATCAATCATAATATTAATAATGCAGTATTAGTGGGAATTCATAGTACTAATTAATGATATGATACACTCATCGACTAAACCCATGATGATGAGATTACATCATTCCTTGAAGTTTCATAGAACGCTTTTGTACCCGGACCACCTTAATAACTTAAAGTTCATTATAAATATGTTAGTTATGTATTTTTATGATATACATTTCAAGTTTTTACATTTATTATCTCCTTGTTACCATCCCATATGATGGACCAACCAAATCTGGCACCATTTGTAACATCTCAACCCTAACCATTGGCTTGGAAAGAGTTGAGGTGCCACTAAACTTAGGTGATGTATCTAAGACACCAAAGTCTAGAAATAAATGACAAGGTGTTACCTTAACATTGGGGGATTATTTTACCTTTTTTAAACAAAAAAACCTATCAAGATGAAATAAAATCAACCAATCCAACCATATGATGCATGAGGTATAAACAATACAACTCAAATGACAGACCAATAAAACAATAATTTCAGAGTAGTAGTGACAAAGTATAGTAAGGAAGATTATGAAAACCAAAGGATGTATCAATGCAGAAAAACTAATGTGACATCAATACAATTAATTCATAAGAGAAACTCCAAGATCTAACACCATCCTGATAAAGTAGCATCAAAATTTACCACTAGTGAAATAAGATACCTTTTCTTTACCTATGTCACGAATAACAACGCATGTATACACATCAAAGTGCATATGCAGGGGGTGAGTAATCATACCCAATAGGAGTTCCCCAAGAGACTTCCCAACTCATGCAACTAGAACAATAAAACATTATCTCATTGTTTAAAATATAATTTTTAATAAAGAAATGAACATCAAAACAGTTTACCAATTTAAAATAATTTAAATTAAATTCATAACAATTTATCCATCAATACCACTAAGCGTACTCAAACCACATCCATCCAATAACATACACATGAATGCTAAATTAAAATACATATACTCATGAATTATGATCCGTCCTTTACTTATCTATCACTTGGTGATATACCTTCATGTGCCTCCAGTCTAACACTGAGTTCCAAGTCCATACCATCAATTCCATGTACAATGTAAAGATGAAAAAACACCACCCATGTATTCCAAGTTCTCATACCAATTCATTCCACATAAATTCATACTTTATTTTAAAACATTTAATTGAATATATTTCTTACATTAAACCAAAACCATAATTTAAATGGGTTTTCCAAAAATTATTCAAATAACCAAGATTTCCAAACTATAAACCAAGAGGGGTTTCCTTCATGAAATCTTCCAAAATTTCATTTTAAAATACAATAAAAAATATTTAATAAATTTAAGCCTCCAAGTTCTAGAACAAGTGGATAATAGATAGAATCCACCTACCACTCAACGAGTGATGAAAATGAAGAACATAATGACAAGAACTCTAGATTAGGCCATGAAACTCCTTTCCTTCAATAGATCCCTCAACATCTCATAAAAAATCATCATGGATAATAGATCTATCCAGATAAGATTAGATCTAACATTTTGAGTTAGACGAGATAAGAAGATCTAGAGAGAGAGAGAGAGTGAAGACTTACCGTTGTTTCTGGAGATCCAACACACTTGGATCCATAAAAACTAGATAATGAATCAAAGAGAACCACTAATAATTCTTAAGATAGTTTTGGAGTTTGAGATCATATGAGGAGAGGTAAAAAATGAGGGGTTGGGCAGTTAAAATTGAGTTAAGATCTAATTTTTAGAGTATTAAATGCACATCGCATGGTTAGACCACATTTTTTGGGGAACTGTGTGCTAACCATGCACCTGCCACTACCTCCAAACTCTCCCCTCACATAGTTGGTTCACACAGTTTGAAAAAAATGCACCAACTATGATTTTACCTCTACTTACACTTGCGTGATTTCTCCTAGGACCCACACAGTTTGGACAAAACCTACACTAGTTGTGTGCACCCTCATATCCTCATAATCCTATCGCACGGTTTCCTAGAGAAAACCACATGGTTTCCCCCAACCGTGATCAAACCATACACCCTTAAAAACACTTCAAAAACATAACAAAACCTTCCATAAACTCCTAAAACTCAACCCAAATATTATATAACTTCAAAATAAATAATAAAAGGGTAAATTAACTCAAAATGAAGGTATTACATGTAATCAATGTTGTATGAGGAAGATAGAGAACATGAATTTTTTTTGAGCATGATAAAACTTTCCTTTTTGATGATAAACAATACCTTGCATTTTTAATTTTATATTGGATTTTTACAAGGTATTTATGATAGTTTATTAATCCTTTCACTCTTTACACCCCATGAAAAAATCCCTTATGACCCTCCTCAACCTGATGGGTTTTTTTATTATCTCATACGGTATATCTTGACTCCTTGTTCCTACATCGCCATGTGTATGGGCTTTACCTCCTCTATATCACCTCACTGGAATGGATTTAATATTTGTCAACTATCTATAATGTTATAGATGATTGTTCGATGTAGGTTTGAGGGTTGGCCTTCCTTTTTAGCTCCAAGATGCTTATATTTTTTTGTTAAATCTTATTTCTTCCTTAGTCAAAATTCCAGTAACACAATAACAACCTTAAAATACCATCATTCCATCCTTATTGTTTTCTTTTATTCAAAATTCATCTAAGTTATTTTGATTTTTTTTGTTGAAACCAAGGATTTTAATTGCGGTAAATGTAGTGTATTTTGTGTTTTTTTATCAATCTACACTAGGGTTGATCAGGGAGTTTTCAAGATAAGAGATCTTATGGTGCATATGGCTTCAATGTTTAAGGTGGAATCATTTCCCAGTGTTTGACAAATTTTTGGACCTTGAAATCATGATTAAGGGTCAATATTTACATAAGGTTTATTTTTAGGATTGAATATTCATAAATATGGTAAAGTAATGAGTTTTGCGAAGACTGAGTTTTGCAAAGGTGTAGAGCATCACAAACATGCGATGTAAAGATGGTATTCTCGCAACTATGAGAAGCTTTAAGAATTAACGATGGAATGATGTTAAATATATGCAATTACAAAAAGGTTTGTGAATCGATACAATTTAACTGGATATTCTCAAATAGAGGAGCTTTATGAATAGGATATAAGAGGTTTGGAAAACGGGTGTTGGGAGCTTGGAATATTTGTGAAGGGTTGAGCCTATAAATAGGAGGCCAAACCCGCTTCATTTGATATGAAAAGTTTTGGAGAAAACAGTGAATTGTTCTGATTTTGATAAGGTATAACTCATCTATAAATATTCATAAATAGGTAATCCTTTTCAATCTTAAGCTTTGCAAAGTGAATAGATAAGAATTGATTGATTCTAAGGCATATCAGAAAAGGCAGTTTTGTGAAGACTGGGAGTTTCGTGAAGACTTTGAGTTCCATAAAGAACAAGATCTTTGTAAAGGTTAGAATATTTTTGAATTTGTGTGGATTCATGAAGGATGATATTTATTTGAAATAAAAAAGGTGTTTTTTGAGGGCTAAGAGCATTACGTACAATATTATTGAATATTTGGTTTAAGTAAAAAGTGATTTCAAATGAATCAACTCAGGACTATGATGCAAGAAGAGTCTTGTGCTAATCTAGAAAAAATACTTAAATTCCCAATCTATTGAGCAACCTTAAATTCATTAAACTGATTAAGACTCCACCTAAGGAAGTGATCTAGTGAGAGTCTATGGAAGTGTTCCGAGGGAGGCAGTGTTCTATTCCTGAAATTCTTGTAAAGATAGTGTGTCTGGCATAGAGTGATTGTGTATGATCTTATGTATTCCACAATAACTAGTAAATCTTAGTGGATTTAGGTATGACTGAAACAATTTCGGTGTATTCTCCTTAGACTATCCCTTAGTGGTGAACTAAGTAAAATTTTTGTGTTGTCTCTTTGTATGCAAATGTTTAATTATTGCACGATTCTATCAAACGAATTTGATAAGTTCCTACCAAAATGGGAACAAAATCCATAACTTTAAAAGAAAAAGTTTACCCCCTAATTCCCCCTCTCCTCTTAGGGTGTTTTGGGTCCCTACAAGTGGTATCATAGGGTATAGGTTATTGGTGTTAAATCTATCCTCTTTTGTTATGGAGAATTCAGTGAATTTTAGAGGAGTTCCATTTTTTGATGGAAGAAACTTTCAGATTTGGAAGAATAGAATGAGACATCATTTATGATCCCTTGGGATGTAATTTCTCTATTCCACAACTCAGGGGATTTAGTTTAGTGATGTGATAGGTATTTATATGATTGAAATAGATAGAAAAATGTTTGATGCTGATGTCAAAGATAAAAATTCTCTAACAATAGCATTATATGATCAAATATATTTTAATTTTATGAGTTTCACTACAGACAATTCATTAATGGAGAAAGTGTAAAATATATATTAAGGTGATATTGAAGTAAAGGAGGCCAAACTTTAAGTCTTTCACAATCAGTTTGATGATCTGAAAATGCATCCAGATGAAAATGTAGATATCTTATTTAATATAATAACTGAATATTTTGGATCTATTAGAGGACTTGGTGAAGAAATTAAGGATATTGACATTGTGAATAACATCTTGAGAAGGCTCCCATGTATGTACAATCCAAAAGTTTTAACTCAAGGAAAGATATTTGTTTAAGATTTCTCTTGATGATATACTAAGCAGTCTAGTGGATTATGAAATGAGAGTCAAACTAGAAGATAGATACACTCAATTATGAAAGGAAATGGAATTCAAATCCATAGAAAACTTGAGATTTCCAAATTTAATGATTATGTGGAATTAAAACTTCTTTATCTATTTTCCAAGAAATTCAAGCGGGGAAAAGGTATATTTAAAGGTAAGCTTCTATTGTATTATTTTAGGTGTGGTAAAGTAGGGCACATTTCCTCTCAATGCCAAAAGAAATTTTAAGATGTAGAAAGTGAAGAAAAAAACCATACATATGCCTTAGAATCACTTCTCTAACAAATGTAACTTCAAATTAGGTAAAAAAAATTAGAGAAAGAGTTGCGTCTGCAAAGAAGAACGAGATGATAATGACTTTTAAAGGATGTATGTAATGGTTTGTGCCCTCCCAATCCATTACTTTTCTAGTTTTGAGCATTGGAGGTGTTCAAGGGAGGGTTTAAGAGTTTTAGATAGAATACAGAGGTGCATCAGAGATACTGTAAGAAATACATGTTGTGTAAAGTTACACGATGTGAATGTTGGTTTCATGTAGTGTTTAGGGACGATTCACAGCGTGTAGATTTTAGGGGTTAAATAATAAAAAAGCGATGCATTTTTTAGCGAAACCAAAACCTAGGGATTATATGATGTGAAAGAGTATTACACGTCATGTAAATCCTTGATGTAGTGAAGTTATAAAGATACAGAGCACTTAGGGTTTCCTCAAAACCTATTCTCTCTCTTGTTCTAGGCAGCTGATAGTGCTCCCTTGAGGCGTTTTGAGATTCCTTCCGATGAGGGTTGATTCCAGGCTTTTTGTCTTTGATATTTGGTGAGTTTTCCTCTTGTTATCATCTATTATCCTTTCATTCTTATTCATAGTTTCACTATGGTGGTACAGTTTGATTTGTGTTGTGTGTTTGGTATGTGTTTTTATGGTCTTTAGGTGCGGTGTAGGTTGATCTTCGGTTTCTCCTGGTGCGGTTGTGGTTTGTGTGTGTTATTATTCACCCTGTGGTGAGTAGTAAGTCAAAAAAGATTCTTTTTGGTAGAGAATCCCCCATTTATCTTTATTGTGTATCATGTGGGAGAGGTTTTATTTTGTTTATCTATGGTTTATTGTTGTGCTGGATAAATCAAAGATAAATAATTGGTTAATTTGAAATTGAAAGGGGTAAAGGGGTTTGATTCACATGATTTTATGGATTTTATATGATTATAATATTGTGTATTGTACGATCTTGATGCCCCGTTGAAAAATTGTGGTCGTTGGGGGATTTGTTTTCATTGGTTGATATGTTTTGTGACTGTTGTGAGTGTTGTGATTGTTGTAATAACACCCTAAAATGGAAATTGGATAACTATTTATATTTGTCTAATGAAATGGTTTCCCTAGTATTATGGCATGTGTGATAAAAACCCTAAAATAAAGTAGAATTTAATAAAATCCCCTTTGTAAATTTATAAAATGATCTTGATGTGTTGTGATTTTTGGTTGTTCTTTTGAGACGATGATGTGTGGTTACAATGGGATGTGAGACAATATGTGGTTATTTGGACATGCTTTTGGGGCAGCAAGGTGGTTTGTTTGTATGCACTTTTGGGATGTCAGTGTGGTTTTTTTGGTTGTGATTTTGGGATGGCGATGTGTTTTATTTGGATGTGCTTTTCGGATGATGAGGTTGTGGTTGTTCTATGCTAGATGCCCAGATAGTGATGTAATAAATAATTATTTAATAATGTTTTGAAATGGAATGGGTTGGTTTGGTTAATGGTATGGAAAATACTGATATATAATTTAAATGGTGGTTTGTATGGTAAAACATGGTTTTTGATAAATAATTAAATGAATTGGATGGATAATGATTTTTTTTGGAAATGTGAAATGGGGTTTGCGACTTTTTTGTTTGGTGTTATGCATTTAAAGGTGGAAGTGAAAGTGGGGATGTTGTGAGTTGGTTAGTGATTTTTTGTGAACCCATAGGTTGGTCTTGTGTGTGTGTATATATATATACTTGTGTATTATTTGTGATTTCTATATGCACCCCGCCCACATTGAGCACCATGTGCTGACACCCACACAGTCACACAAGGGGTGTTTTTCTTAACATCCGGTGAGGAGGAAAAATGACTGGGTACCTAATATTTCCTGACCTCTCTTCTAGGTGAGGTAGGTATTTCACATGATGTGATTTTTAGAGTTATGTTAGTGCATTATATGGTGGTTTTGATATCCCATGTGTTTTCGGGCGAGACATGACCGTGCTTGTGGGGCGGTGTCCCTGGTGTTTTTGGACGAGGTGTGACATAACTGTGCTTGTGGGGAGGCTTTTGGTGGGGCCCATACATTTAGGAGGAGGTAATGAGGTTTATGTCATACATGTTCAAGATACCCTACTACTCTGGTTGTGGTTATGGATGTGTTGTGGCCCAGTTGTCTACGAGCGATATGTGATGTGGCCATTCTTGTGGTGCGACAAGCCCAAGTGTCTTCAGGCAAGGTGTGTTTTGACCATTCTTGTGGAGAAATGTGGTATATGGAAGAGATTGAAGCATCAGTACATACGACATTGGGGTGTGAGAGTGTCATACTAGTGGGAAAGTGGTATGGGGTACCCTATATCGATATGCTTCTTATTATATTATATTACTTGACTTGTGTTATTTGGTAAGCATTCCTTAGTGAGGTTGGGTTTGGTTAGTATACCTGTGTAGGTTTTGTTAGCTCTGTTTTTTTCTCTTGGGTTCATTAATATGATCTTTTCACATGTTTACGATAGAATTTGGTGTTCCTAATGAGTATACTTGTATGCTCTCCCTATGTATATAAACTAAATTCTAGTTTTCAGGAGGATTACATAGACCGTACTGGACATTACTAGCTTGGATATTTGGATAATTGTTGTGTCACCGCTTTAGCTTTTCTTTTGGGTATTTACTTTGGATACTTTTATCTATATCAGTTTTATTTATACATGCGTGTGTAATAGTTTTGGTTTATTTTTATATTATGTATTAGAGTTTTTTTGTGGATGATTCATCTTATCTCCTGATCCTATTTACATTATAGAGGGAAATTTCTCCCATACATGAGATTTTTATAGCCTCAGTGCTACTCACCAACTCGAGGCCTATTAGAGACGGGACTCAGGGGTCATTATCTCTCTCTCCTCATTGCGGTATCTTTTAAGGGATGAGGTCATGACAGAGTGGTATCAAAGGTGATTGTTGAGAGATATGATGGAGTTTGGAGTTGGGCACAATGAGGATTTCATGGGTTTGTATGGAAACAATGTCAGTTAACCTTGGTGCATAACATAGGCTTGGGATACTGGTTAGAAAATGGGATTTCTGGCCCCTTGTGATTTGGTACATGGACTCTAAGATTATTGAAAAACCAAGTGAGTCAGACCTATTTGTAAGTTAGAGATCTAGGAGATGTGCATGAATCATAATTACTTGTGTTCTTGTTTCAATTAGGTTGTTTTGGGAAGGTTAAAATGACAAAAATGAATAAAAATGAATCTGAATGAAATTTCATACTACCTGGGCTTAGAAAATTTTTATTTCCTCTTTCAACTATGGATCCTTTTCATCATCAATTTGTGGATAAGGAATTATAGGTTTATTAGACTAATCTGGTTGATCATTGTAGAGTCGATCTAACAGAGGATGATGAATCTTGGAATAGGGAATTGTGTGCTTTCTAACAGTAGGATTTGGGAAAGTATGAGGGAATTGTTTCAGATGTGGAGATAGAGAGCTTACCAGAGGAGCTCGAGATCATTTTTAGTTTGATCTGGGCCTCAAAATAGTATTGGGTTCCTTTGGCAATTAATCAAATGTGGGAGATGTGCATTAGTGGTGGATGTTGTATCTGGGAGAGTGGAAAGAGGTATATGTTTCATGGGTTGAATTTTAGAAAGAGTTTCAAGCAGATGTTCTTTCATCAACCATGAAGGCAGTGAAGAGGCAAGAGCTTATTTCTCTCCAGTAATGTAGTATGTTAGTGTGAGAGTTGGAAATAAAGTTCAAGGACCTTTTATGTTTTTACCAATATCTTTTTCCAGATGACGAATCTCGTGTGACACATCTTGAGGAGGCACTCTTTCCATCTATCCAGTATGAAATTACTCATTTTACATTTCCAATGTATCTGGAGATTCAAAATAAGGAAGAGGTGATCGATCAGATGCACTCACGAGGAGGTTTAACAAGATAGTTGAACTAGAAGGGTTCCTTGAGGAGAATAGTTGTCAGTGGAAGGTCTTAGGCACAAAGACCTTCAAGTTTTCGACCAACAGGGAGTCGACTAGAGCAGCTTCCTTTTCGGTCTTCTGGGGCCAGTGGTTTCTGTTCTTTTACTGGGGGATTTGTGCTAGTGTGTTTTGGTTGTGGGGTTCTTGGACATTTATAGAACCAGTGTCTAGTGGTTCCCTGAGCTAAGTTTGCTGGAGGTGGACAGGTTTAATGCCATCCTCAATAGCACTTACAAGTGAGATCATTCTCATAGTAGGGGAATATGGATTATGATCCACTGAGTGGAGATGGAGTAGGTAGGGGATAGCCTTAGGATGTTCCTTGTTTTTAGGGACCTTGACCCAGGAATGGTTGTGGATTTGGTCGTCAACAGAGAGGTAGAGGATCTAGGCATGGTCAGTTACACACAATGGAGGTGACAGTTCTATAGGGGCCAAATATCATCATAGGTATGGTCAGTTTGTTTAGTAATCTTGTTTGTGCCTTGTTTGATTATGGAGCTTCAAAAACCTTTGGTGTTCCCACTTTAGTATTTGATTTGGGACTGAACATGGAGAGGATTCATGTGCCCCTGGTGTTGACTATGCTAGTTGGATTCTATACCAACTTGTTTGATGTGTTCTAGGGGTGTCGACTGATGATGGGGCCACATCAGTCCCGTGGGGATATTTTCTAATTGCATATGTGGCCATATGATGTTATACTCTATGTCAACCAGTTTCAATCCTTATGTTCTATTATCGAATACTTCCATAGGATAGTTGTTTTCTCAGATGTGGATGGCTAGTGTGTGGTTTTCATTGGTGAGTAGGATTGTTAGGTGGTTAGTTGGCATGCATAGCCCCTTCTTTCTTTGCTGGTTGAGTCATCAGTGAAATTAGTAGTGGCTAGGACAATATAGGTTCCTAGGGTCTTTGGAGGGTTCTTGGATGTTTTCCCAGAAGAGGTTGTGATGTTACCCCCTTTAAGTGACGTTGATTTTGGGATAAACTTACAACCTAGTTCTTCTTTGATTTAAATGGATCCTTTTTGGATGGAACCTTCTGAGTTGTGGGAGTTAAGTATTCAGATAGATGATCTAATGAAGGAGGGTTTTATCTATCCCAGTGTGTCACCATGGGGTACTCCAGTGTTTTTATCCAAAAAATAGGATGGTATTTTGAGGTTGTGTATAGACTACCAAAGGTTGAAATAGGTGATGGTCAAGAACTGTTAACCTCTTCTGAGTATAGACGGTCCTTTTGACCAGTTGAGAGGGGAGAGTTGGTTTTCTAAGATCGATTTTTAGTCTGGGTATCACTAGTTAAAGGTGAATGAGAGAAATATCCTAAATAATTCCTTCAAATAAAGTTATGGGAACTTCAAGGTTGTATTCATTCCATTCGGTGTTAAGAATGCACCAACCATGTTCACGGGGCTTATGAAATCTATGTTCTATGAGTTTCTGGATCATTTCATCATTGTATTCGTCAAAGATATATTGATCTACTCAAATTTAGAGGAAGAGAATTCCAACAATCTCAGAACTATCTTTCAGGTTATTTGACATCACTATCTTTATGGAAAGTTGTCCAAGTGTAAATTTTGGACACAATAGGTGCATTTACTCAGGCATGTGTTGTCTCATCATGGTGTGTTAGTGTAACCATTGAATTTTGAGGCATTTGTTTCTTGGGAGGCACTGATTAGCCACTAGAAGAAGCTAATATTAATTTTTTATATTATAATATTCATGTTCTTCATTATTCATAACACCATTTTTAGTGTATTTTACAAATTGAACATTATTTCACATCATGATTGTAATTCCTTCTTAAAATGCACTATTTCATGGTAAATTTTTGAACACCTCATAAAACACATAATGGTATTTATTTTATTTTCATATTTTATTTTTAGGTCCCTATTATTTAAAGAAAAATTCATGTTTTTTAGAACTTGAAGATTCTCATTGGAAGACCACCAAAATGGGTCTTGAACCAAGAACGTTCTAGGAAAAGTGAACCGGACAATATCCCAATAAAAGTACTTTATACAAAAATATCCAAGCCCAATGATTCTAAAAATTGAAATTTATATATAATAAATCATGGGTCACATTTCATTCAATAGTTTCCTATGATAATTCAGTTGTTTTAATGGAGTTCTAGGCGGCCCAAGTTGAAGATGAAATTTTGTTCTAGATTCTAAATTCAAAAAAAAAAATTCCACCATTTTAATCATATATAAAAAAAACTCTTTTAGGTTGAAAATTTACATACAGTTAGGGGACATCCTTATCTTCATATTTTTATTCTATTTCCCACCCAAATTATTCCATATAGATTCTATTTTGGACACACCTATCGGAGGAATGCACGTTGGCTTATATTTTTTTTCAAGGGTGGAAAAGTCCACTCTCCCTTAACTTTCCACCAACCTTGGCCTACCACCATTAATTTAGGAGACTTTTAATGTTGGGGGATATACCCAAGGCTTCAAAGATACCTATTTTATGGCAGTGTTGTTGGAGAATTTGATATATTTTTTGTTTGGTTTCATTGTAATGTTATGCTGCCACTTTTTGTTTGTAATCACATTTCTTTCTCATGTAAGTTGTTCAATTCACCTTAGTTTATTAATAAAAGTTCTTAATTTCCTCTTATTATGTTATTCTACATATAAATTTTATACTGTTTCCTCAAGGTGTGAATTTATTCACACCAAACCTTGTGAAATTTATCACACAATGGTGGAGTGATCATTATTTTGTTATTTTTACTTCTTCAATTCCACCCTCATAAGTCTACTTCCAGCTTCTGTTGAGAACATGTCATCAATGGAGGGATAACTCTTTTATGGGATAATCCAAGGGAGTAGAAAAGGTCTATATTGGATGTTATTTCTCACTCTCTAAATTTTTATTAATTTATTCTATTTGAGTTTTTTTATTCAATGATTTTCTCTCTTCCTCTTCCTTATTGAATTTAATCGCCCCACTTTTATGTGCTAATAAGATCCTTTACCTTGGAGTACTCATGAAAATGATCCTACAAGTGTATATATGATTATCATGTGTTTTTAAAGGTGTTTAAACAGTAAGTAATGAGGTTAGTTTGAATTAATTGAATGAATCTTTCTCGATTTAACGAAATTGAAATCATTAAAAAAAAATCAACCAATCCATCCCTTGTAATAACATAGGATCAAACCTTTATCAAAAATTGAAATCACATAGATATTTTTGTTCTATTTTAAACCCATATAAAATAAACCCAAATTTTCCCACTTCATAGCCAAAAAAATTCCATATAATGTATGCGTTTATAGGTTTCTTCTTAGGTATTTGAGGATTCAACAACCCAAACTACACTACAAGCAACCTCTTAACCCTAAAAACTTGGGTAAATTTGGGTGAGAACAAATTTTGTGTAACACCCCGACCCCTCTAGGCTGGAGCTGGTGCATTAATTTTGATATTGGCATGGTTAGAAGGAATTAAATCCCGAAGGAACGATCAGTTTATTAGTCTTGAAGAAACTGGATACATAGATGAAACATAAATTACATTGAAAAATGTTACAAGATACAATACATAACAAAACTAAAAACTGCAACCACATGAACTCAATATATGACCTTCTCTTCATCACCTGTTGAAGGTAAACAATGAAAGGGGTGAGATCAAATGCTCAGTAAGGGTTACAAATAGCGGAAGCATGAGTACAATAATAAGTGAATCACAATCAATCTTACATAATCAAAATGGCATAGTGAATGAATGAAAAACTAATTCCATTAATAAAATGAGAATGAAACTACACCCATAGATTTTATCATAGTGAAAACATCATGGATAATAATAATAACTGATAATGAATAAAGATAATTCTTATTAATTGGATGTCATGTATCTGTCACATGAAACCATAATACCGTTAAAACAGTTTAGTTATATGGGTAGAAACCCGTTTGATTTTTGGAAACAAACTCTAAGGGTTTGTCGCCAACTGATTTGTCTCATGAGACCTACCGATGCATCGAGGGTCTATAACAGGCCCCACCCACCACTTCATGTCAAAATCATTCTTTATACATTGATTCAATACAAGAGAAATATGCCTTTTCAATATTCGTATAGAGTAGAGTATACAGACTCATAAATATTTCCATAATAACTTTCAAAATAAACAATGTATGTAAAATGGTATATGGTTTAGACAACAAACATACCCATGATATGAGATTATGAATATTTAATATAAATATAATTTCAAATGAAAAGTGATCTCAAATGGGCAGTAGGTACACCACATAAAGATTATTAGGTGCACAATACTAAGTTAGTCACAACGAAATAGTAGTTGAGACAAAGTCTCTTACCACAATGTAATCGGTCAAATCATATGACCAGAACTTAATAAACCTAAAATGAATCATTGAATAACATTAATATAAATATAATAATGTTATTATATATCAAATGGAAATACACATATACCACATACAAGAAATAAGTGGCGAACAATGAAAATCTCACAGAAATGAAAGTGAGGTGAGAAACCCCTTACAAACATTTCAGCATGGTAACAAGTGTTATTGCAAGGGATTAATGAGAGATAAAGGGGTATTACATTATTTATATGTCACAAGGTTATTATGGGGGAGTTTCTAAAACATACCCCATCATTAGGAATTAAAAATAAAAGGTCACAACATAGGGGAGATTCTTGAACAAAAGTGAGAGAGAAGATTCCTTACAAAGATTGTATCATTAGAGTGAGGATAAATCAATGAAATATTTATGTTTGACAAATAAAAATACACAAAATATAATTGTATATAAATTATAAAAAAATCATAGGTCATTCACACAAATTATTGGAAAGACAAAACCAATGACATAGATGTGTAACTCAATAAATGGAAATTGAGCTAAGATATCCCTTACCTTACGCTTGAAGGTGTTATTGATTTGTTATTTAATACCTGAATAAACAAATTATGATTATTAATTAATAAGTCCAGAACCTCTTATATATGTAAATGGTTTATTATAACCCTTTTTAGTTCATTCAAGGCATTTTGTATTAGTTATATGGTTCAATTTCATTATTCGGGATCTTTTGTTTACTTGGTTTTAAATGATCGGTTCGCTTATATATAAGATAGATGTGGTTGTCCAGAAATTAAGTTATATTCTATTAGTGAACATCCATAATATTACATGGTTTTAAATTTAATTTGGTTACTTAGAGTGAAGTCGAATTATTATATATATAACCTTAGTGACAACCGTTTTGGCTAAACGGTGGGTTTGATTACAATGAACATGTTTTGCTTTATAAATTAATACCATTTGTACAAAAGGATTATAGAAATAAAAATAGAATACATTACATATATAATAATCTAGTTCAACCATAACACAAATTGTTTCATGACCATAATTAAATATTATAATAGAAATTGATAAACCGTTGTCCTTGAATGTGCTAAATTAGCACATATCAAACGGTGCTTTCATTTCTTTCAAATAAACGGTGGGGAAAGGAGAGAAAGTAATGAAATATACCATTATCATGAAAAAATTCTAGTAAATTTATGTTACTGGATTTATCATACTATTTGGGTGAAGGGAGGTGAGGAAAGAAACAAAAATAAAAGAACTTAAAAAGAAATGAAGGAATTGAAAAGAGGAATTTTCCTCTTGAGACTTCCTCCTTTGAGAACCTCTTAAGGGGAGAGTTTTTGGTATTTTGAAGAGGCTAGGATATTTTGGACATGGGGGAGGATCTCGGGGAGAGACTTGGGAATAATATTGTCAAGGCACAAGTCTTGAGTGGTGTGAGAGGAAGAGGGGGTGAGGGGTGCTTTATATAGTGGAGGGGAGAGGAGTTTTCTTAATATTATAATCATTAATTTATTATTTCCTCTCAAGACAACCAATAGTGAGTATTTCATGACCAAGAAAAGTAATATATGCATGTGAATTCGAACTAATTGGTCTTACATCATCAGATCATCATCAATGACTCAATTAATCCATTATTTAGCATTTATTGTGAATTATCAGATATTACTATCCATAAAAAATTCAAGTATTTTAGAAAAATTCCAAAAATTCACCCTAACCATTTTTCAACATGTAGAATCCAAAAATAAATTCTATTTTCCAAAAATAATTTTCTAAATATGATTATTTAAATATTTAATTAAAATAATTATTTAATCGAAAAATATAAACACTTAAAATATTCACCTTCATTTTTAAGGTGCCTAAATTTATTTATACCTTCAAGGGCGTGGATACCATTCATAAGAGTCATATTACTATCAATAATGGTAGGTTACTATTCACTAAAAATTAAGTTAATTCTATCAGACTCTAAATATCATCTTGAACACAACCGTGTATGTCAGATTTTTAAAATTCAAATCGTAGAGTTGTAAAATTTAAGTTTAATGGATAGGTTATGGATATCTCCTATAAGTAACCATATTTTGTTACATAGAGGCTTAGTGATTCTTGAAATATAGGATATAACTAAAATTTATTTAAGAGAAAAATACCATAAAATGTTTGGGGTGCTACATTATTCCCTTCTTCAGAAATTTCGTCCGCAAAATTTTATGTATGAAACTCACGAAAAAGATGTGGGTGGTTCTTTTTCATGAAATCCTATGGTTCCCATGTTGCTTCATACATATTATGGTTCCTCCAAAGAACCTTTACAATTTGATTTGTCTGATTTTTCAATACTTTCTCCCTTGTGTCAAGAATCCCAATAGGCTTTTCACAGTATGACAAATCAGGTTCCAATTCAATTTCTTCATAGGTGAGTACATGCGTTGGGTCTGGCATGTATTTCTTCAACAATAAAACATGGAACACATCATGGACTTTGGAGATATTTGACGACATCGCTATATGGTAAGATACAGCTCCGATTCTTTCCATAATTTCAAATGGTCCGATATACCTGGGGCTCAGTTTCCCTTTCTTACCAAACCTTAAGACACCCTTCCATGGAGATACTTTCATAAAGACATGATCTCCCACCTGTAATTCTGAATCCTTTCTCTGATTTTCAATATAACTCTTCTAACTACTTTGGGATGATTTAATATGGGCTTGTATTGTCTTCATCTTTGTCGTGATCTCTTCAATAAGTTTCGGGCCTATCAGTTTCCTCTCACTAAATTCGTCCCAATAAGTTAAAATTCAACATCTCTTTCCATATAATGCTTTATATGGAGCCATTTGAATACTATAATGGAAAATATTATTATAGGAAAATTCCACCAAAGGAAAGTATTGATCCCACATAACTTGGAAGTCAATAGAGAATGACCTCATCATGTCTTCTAGAGTTTGAATAATTCTTTCAGATTGTCCATCAGTTTGGGGGTGATAAGTAGTACTCATATGAAGCTTAGTATTCAAATCCTTCTGCAGACTTTTCCAGAATTTTTATGTAAACCGGGGATCTCAATCAGACACAATCGATATAGGTGCACCATGAAGCCTTAAAACTTCATTAATATAAAGTCCTTCCAAGCGCTCAAGTGGAAAATCCTCTCTTATAGGAAGAAAATGTGCTGATTTTGTGGGCCGATAAAAAATTACCCATATTACATCGTTCCTTCTAGGTGTCCTTGGTAGTCCAGTGACAAAATCCATAGTAATGTTATCCCACTTCCACATAGATATAGGTAGAGGTTGCATCACTTCTTAGGGATGTTGTCTCTCTGCCTTCACTTGTTGACAAACCAGACATCTTGACACGTCATCAGCAATTTCCCGCTTCATATTATCCCACCAGAAATATTCCTTCAAATCTATATACATCTTGGTGATACCTAGGTGTATAGAGAATTTTGAGATATGATCATCGTTTAATAGTTCCATTTTTAGCTCAGGTACCGATGGAACACATAACCTCTTCCCAAATTTCAGAACTCCTTCATACACGAAGTCAGCCGGTCTCCCATCCTTGACAACATTATTTTCTTGTGCAGGTTCTCATCATCATATTGAGAGTTTTTTATCTTCTCTAATAAAGATGGTTTAGCAATCATTTTAAAGAGGAAATATGTTTCCCTTTACATAACAATTCCCATATCCATCTTTAGTAGATCCAAAAATATAGGATCTCTCTCAATCCTTATTTGAGTTAGAAGTCCGTGATCTTTCCTGCTTAATGCATCTGCCACCTTATTCGCCTTTCCCAAGTGGTAGTGTATTGAACAATCATAATCTTTGAGTAACTCAAGCCATATCCTCTGCCTCATGTTGAGTTATTTTTGTGTGAAAATGTATTTCAAACTCTTGTGGTCTGTATAAATCTCACATCTCTCTCCATAGAGATAATGCCTCCATATTTTCAAATCAAAGATTACAAATGATAACTCAAGATCACGAGTTAGATAATTTTTCTCATGAGTATTCAAATATCTTGATGCATAAGCAATAAATTTATCATTTTGCATAAGGATACAACCTATTCCATTATTTGATGCATCATTATATATTACAAATCCACCACTTCCAGATGGAAAAGTTAAAATCGGAGCATTGACCAATATTCTTTTCAATTCCTTGAATCATTTTGTACATTCTTTTGTCCACACAAACTTAAATCCTTTACGTGTGATCTTGGTTAGCGGGTTATCCAGTCGGGAAAATTTCTGAATGAAGCACTGATAGTAACATGCTAAGCCAATAAAACTGCGTACCTCAGTTATGTTTGTTGGTGTGGGACAATCTTGGATTTCCTTTGTCTTCACAGGATCAACTAAGATTCCATCCTTAAAGACAATATGGCCTAAAGAATAAACTGATTGAAGCCATAATTTTCATTTTCTAAACTTCCCATCTAATTTATTTCTTCTAAGAGTTTTCAGAATTACCCGCAAGTGATTATCAAGGTCTTCATAGCTTTTTGAGTATATGAGGATATCATCAATGAATACCACAACAAAGTTATCAATATATTCCTTAAAAAATCTATTCATTAAATCCATGAAAACAGAGGGTGCATTTTTCAGTCCAAAAGGCATTACTATAAACTCATAATGCCCATACCTGGTTTGAAATGATATCTTAGGAATATCTTCATTCCTTATACACAACTGATGATATCTGGATCGAAGGTCAATCTTTGAAAAGTATTGAGCTCCATGAATTTGATCAAATAAATCATCAATCTGGGGTAGAGGATACTTATTCTTTATTTTAATAGCATTGATTTCTATGTAATCAATGCAAAGCCTCATGGATCCATCTTTCTTCTTGACAAAGAGGACAGGGGCTCCCCATGGAGAAACACTAGGTCAAATAAATCCCTTTTTCACTCAAATACTCTAATTGTTTCTTTAGCTCTAATAATTCCACAGTAGCCATTCTATAGGGAGTCTTTGATATAGGTCTTGCATCAGGAATTAAATCAATAGAGAACTCAACTTCCCACTTTGGAGGATGTCTAGGTAAATCCTCTACAAATACATTAATATATTCTTGAACTATGTTCACATCTTCAATTTGAAGATTTCTTTCCTTTCCCATATATATTGGTTTATCTTCCTCTTCAAGTATTGCATTCAGTAGAGCTATTGGGGGTGGTTCTAGATAAGAATCAGGTGGTGAAGTTTCTTCCCTAAAGACAAGGGATTTTACACCATTTTCAAAAATTGTAACTTCCTTCTTCTTACAATAAATCTTTTCATCATAATTTGACATCCAATCTATACTGAGAATTATATAATTCATTGGTATAATGATAATGTTAGCAACTAAAAGAATGTTTTTGTGTCTGGAGGGGGACTAGTCGACATGCCTTTGTTGTAATGATACATCCCCTGTGAGTTTTGAATGACAACTCCTTTATTAAATCAAATTGGACATATCTAATTTTCTTGGAAAACTAGGAAGAAATAAATGAATTCAATGATCCAGAATCAAATAAAGTGTTGGCTAATTTAGAGGAAACAATTAAAGTACCTTCCACCACATCATTAGGAACTTCAACCTCTGCAGTTGTAATCACATAGGCTCTCCCATGTTCTCTTGGCCTTTTCTGAGGCATGTTTCTTTGGAAATTAGGACACTCATTTGCGTAGTGTTCTATCTATCTATAATTTTAGCATTTAATATCATTGAATTGTTTCTTCCCCTTGCATTCATCAGACCGATAACCCTTTTCTCCACAGTTATAGCAGATTCTCATGCCTTTCAAGCATTTCCCGAGATGATTATTTCCATAGTTCCCACATAATGAGAATAGATTTGTTCCCTTTCGCTTCTTTAGTGCTTCTCCTTTTCCTTTGTTATCAGAGTACCGCTTCTTATCTTGGTTTCATTTGAAAAGATTTGATCTAGCAAATTCTCTCTCTGTTTTGATGGCACTTGATACAATTTCATCATATGATGAAAATGATTGAGAAGACAATGCCCTTAGAAGACTTGGATTAAGACCTTCAAAGAAATGTTCAATCTTGTATTCCAAGTCACGTACATAATCTACGGCATACCTGGCCAACCTTGTGAAAGTATCCTCACACTCTGCAACACTATCTTCTTCCCTTTGTTTTAAGCTAAGGAATTTCCTCTTCATTTCAGTTCATTGCTCACGAGGGAAAATTTTTCAAATAATATTTCTTTAAAAGTCCTCCATTCCATATCTTCTATTTCTTCTTCCTCCGTGGTATTCTAAATCAAGGACCACCATTGATCAGCGTCGCCCTTGAGACAATATACTGCCAGTACTACCTTTTCATTTTCATTGCATCTTAATGCCATGAATATATTTTCAAGGGACTTGATCCATTTCTCAACAACCACTGGGTTATTAGTCACAATAAAATATGGGGGATTCTACTACATGAAATGATCCAACACAGGTGTGGAATGGTTATTCTTTACAACCTGAGTAAGTTGTCCCAATATGGTCATGATCCGATCTTCTCCAACATTGACTATATTGACCTGCTTAGTAGGGAGATCCCTACCTTTCCCATAAGTATTGATTCCCCTTCTTCTGTTAGAAACCATTTCTAAATAATGGGATACACTATATTAGTTTATGAATCTCAAATAGAAAATCACTCAACATAGATTTAAATTCTACGCATAGCTAATCTTATAAACATGGTTTCTCTGAGGAAAAATTTACATTAAACTCCTTCATAATGGCTTCTAAATGAAATGTGAATTATCCTAAGAATATCCCCCAGGAGTTTCATAACCAAGAGTGCAGCAATGCCCGTTTTCGTGCACCAGTTCCTGTTTGAGTCTAGCTCAAAGCGGTGTTTTTGGGGTTTACCCCTAGATAAATTTGTGCCAGAGCTGCCTCTACCTGCTCATATCCATACAAGGATGTATTTCTTAAAATATCCATATAATATATTCCTTACTAAAATACAAGGACGTTCTTGTACGTTTATCCTCAAATACTACCATAGGGCTTTGTTCCCTACTATACATTTCCTACTCTAGTTTCCAAGTTTCCTACTAAACTTCCTTTGATACCAACTGTAACACCCCAACCCCTCTAGGATGGAGCCGGTGCATTACTTGTGATATTGGCATGGTTAAAAGGAATGAAAAATCCTGAAGTAAAAATCAATTTAGTAGTCTTAAAGAAACTAGATACACAGATGTAACACAAATTACATTGAAAAAGGTTACAAGATACAATACATAACAAAACTAAAAATTGAAACCACATGAACTCAATATACGACCTTATCTTCATCACATGTTGAAGGTAAACAATGAAAGGGGTGAGCTCAAATGCTCAGTAAGGGTTACAAATAGCAGAATCATGAGTACAATAATAAGTGAATCACAATCAATATGACATAATTAATATGGCATAATGAATAAATGAAAAACTAATTCCATTAATAAACTGATAATGAAACTACACCCCTAGATTTTATCATAGTGAAAACCTCATGGATAATAATAATAACTGATGATGAATAAATAGAATGATTATTAATTGTACTTCAAGTATATAGCACATGAAACCATAATACCATTAAAATGGTTTAGTTATATGGGTAGAAACCCGTATGATTTTTGGAAACAAACTCGAAGGGTTTGTCGCCAACTGATTTGTCTCATGAGACCTACTGATACATAGAGGGGCTATAGCAGGCCCCAACCGCCACTGCATGTCCAAATTATTCTTTATACATTGATTCAATACAAGAGCAATATGCCTTTTCAATATCCGTATAGAGTAGACTATATAGACTCATCAAATTTCCATAATAACTTTCAAAATAAACATTGTATGTAAAATGGTATACGGTTTAGACAAAAAACATACCCATGATATGAGATTATGAATATTTAATATAAATATAATTTCAAATGAAAAGTGATCTCAAATGGGCAGTAGGTACACCACATAAAGATTATTAGGTGCACAATACAAAGTTAGTCACAATAAAATAGTAGTTGAGATAAAGTCTCTTACCACAATGTAATCGGTCGAATCATATGACCAGAACTTAATAACCCTCAAATGAATCATTTAATAACATGAATATAAATATAATAATGTTATTTTATATCAAATATCAGTACACACATACCACATACAATAAATAAGTGGCGAACAATGAAAATCTCACAGAAATGAAAGCGAGGTGAGAAACCCCTTACAAACATTTCAGCATGGTAACGAGTGTTATTGTGAGGGATTAATGAGAGGTAAAGGGGTATTCCATTATTTATATGTCACAAGGTCAGTATGGGGGAGGTTAGAAAACATAACCCATCATTAGGAATTAAAAATAAAAGGGCACAACATAGGGGAGATTCTTGAATAAAAGTGAGAGAGAAGATTCCTTACAAAGATTGTATCATTAAAGTGAGGATAAATCAATAAAATATTTATGTGTGACAAATAAAAATCCACAAAATATAAGTTTATATAAAGTATAAAACAATCATAGGTCATTAACACATATTATTGGAAAGACAAAACCAATGACATAGATGTGTAACTCAATAAATGGAAATTGAGCTAAGATATCCCTTACCTTACGCTTGAAGGTGTTCTTGACTTGTTATTTAATACCTGAATAAACAAATTAGGCTTATTAATTCATAATTACATAACCTATTATATATGTAAATGGTTTATTATAACCCTTTTTATTTCATTCAAGGCCTTTTTGATTAGTTATAAGGTTCAATTTCATTGTTCGAGATTATTTGTTTACTTGGTTTTAAATGATCGGTTCACTTATATATAAGATGAATTTGGTTGTACAAAAATGAATTTATATTATATTATTGAACATACAGAAGATTACATGGTTTTAAATTTAATTTGGTTACTTAGAGTGAAGTCGAATTATTATATATATAACCTTAGTGACAACCGTTTTGGCTAAACGGTGGGTTTGATTACAATGAACATGTTTTTATTTATAACTTAATAACATTTATACAAAAGGATTACAGAAATAAAAATAGGATATATTACATATATAATAATCTGGTTCAACCATAACATAAATGGTTTCATGACCAGAATTAAAGATTATAATAGAAATTGATAAACTGTTGTCCTTGAATGTGCTAAATTAGCACATCTCAAACGGTGCTTTCATTTCTTTCAAATAAATGGTGGGGAAAGAAGAGAAAGTAATGAAATATACCATTAGAATGAAAAAATTATAGTACATGTATGTTACTGGATTTATCATACTATTTGGGTGAATGGAGTTGAGGAAAGAAAAAAAAATAACTTAAAAAGAAATGAAGGAATTGAAAAGAGGAATTTACCTCTTGAGATTTCCTCCTTTGAGAACCTCTTAAGGGGAGAGGTTTTTGTATTTTGAAGAGGCTAGGAGATTTTGGACTTGGGGGAGGATCTTGGGGAGAGACTTGGGAAGAATATTGGCAAGGCACAAGGCTTGAGTGGTGTGAGAGGAAGAGGGGGTGAGGGGTGCTTTATATAGTGGAGGGGAGAATAGTTTTCTTAATATTATAATCATTAATTTATTATTTCCTCTCAAGACAACCAATAGTGAGTATTTCATGACCAAGAACAGTAATACATGCATGTGAATTCGAACCAATTGGTATTACATAACCATATCATCATTAATGACTCAATTAATCCATTATTTAGCATTTATTGTGAATTATCGAATTTTACTATTCATAAAAATTCAAGTATTTCAGAAAAATCCCAAAAATTAACCCTAACCATTTTTTGACGTGTAGAATCCAAAAATGAAGTCCATTTTTCAAAAATAATTTTCTAAATATGATTAATTAAATATTTAATTAAAATAATTATTTAATCAAAAAATATAAACACTTAAAATATTCATCTTCATTTTTAAGGTGCCTAGATTCATTTATACCTTCAAGGGCATGGATACCATTCATAAGAGTCATATTATTATTCATAAGGGTAAGTTACTATTCATAAGGGTAGGTTTCTATTCATATGGGTGTGTTACTATTCACTAAAAATTAAGTTAATTCTACTAGACTCTAAATATCATCTTGAACACAACCGTGTATGTCAGATTTTTAAAATTCAAATTGTAGAGTTGGAAAATTTAAGTTTAATGGCTAGGTTATGGATATATACTAGAAGTATCCATGTTTTGTTCCATAGAGGCTCAATGATTCTTGAAATATAGGCTATAACTAAAATGTATTTAAGAGAAACATACCATAAAATGTTTGGGGTGCTACATTTTGGCATAGTTGTCGAGGTCCCAATTAATTCATCTCAACACTCATTCTATTATCCATCATTTCTCTTTTCTAACCTTAGCTTCTATTATATTTTCCCCTTCTCTTTTGTTTTTCACTTTTCTTGGTGCATGTCCGCCTATACCCATGACCAATCAAACCGTCTAGTTAGGGTGGATAGTCCTAGAGTTGGGGAGTCAAGTACACCTAGAGAAATCTTTCCATTAGATCCTAATATTCCAAATACTGCAGAGTCAAAAATTAATCCCATTTCAATGAAGGGTCTTCAAAGAAACTAACTCATAAACCCAAGTGGGAACCAAAATGAAAATCCAAATGAGGTACCCCCAAACTTGGGGAATGTAGTTGATCAAACTATGAATGACTACCTCAAACCTACCTGAAAAAATGCACCCTATTGCATTAGGCATTATTACCTAGGATAATACCACTATGTATTCAAACCTCATGTCCTGAACCACCTTCTAACCTTCCATGAGATGGAGTCGGAAATGACATACCTTCATGTTAAAGAGTTCAACGACATTGTTGAAACCATGTGCCCACCACATCAACTTGAGTCAGCTAAGATGTGGCTCTTTCCCTTATCACTTGAGGATCAAGAAAATAATTGGTTAAAAAAATTTAGACCTTCATCAATCCACTCCTGGGACCAATTCCAAAGAGAGTTCTACAAAAAATACTTCCCCCATCGAAAAAAATTTCACTTAAAAAGAGCATCCATTTTTTTTTTGAAAAAGAAGGGGATTCATTTTACGAAACATGGGAAAGGTTCAGATATACACTCAACATGGTACCTCACCATGAATTTTCAATCCCAAAACAATTTTTAATCTTCTATGAAGGGTTGGGTCTAGGAAACAAATAATTCATTGACATGATGTGTAATGGAACCTTAAAAAACAAAGCCCTAAATGATGCTTATGAGTATATAAAAAGACTGGTCGAACAAAACCAGACATGGGGAACATCACCTTACTATGAGAAGACACCCAAATCTGGTGTAATTCACACTCTTATGGGTGAATAAAGTCTCAGGGAAACACTTTTTTCACACACTAGGAAGGTTGAGGATATCGATCTTAGGAAGGTCCATGAAATTCAAACTGTTGATCCTATTTGCACAATTTTTGACAAACATGACTACAAGGCTAACAACTACCCAACCATTACTTCCATTAAATATGTTATTTTAGGAGGACCACTAGTGGAGTTCAATGCTCTAAACTTTTATAATCCACAATATCAAAACATTTTCAATTCAAGGTACAATGACCATCCGAGATTCTGTTAGAAAGATAACCAACAACCCAACCAACAACCAAGTCAGCCACAAGAACCAAACCCCTACCCTCCAAAAAATTTTCAACACCATAACCATTTCCAACCAAAACTAGTTCAATACCAACATCCTCCTGTATAATACCAACAACCCATCCAATAACCAATCCAATAACCAAAGTATCCTCTTGGGATAAACCAACCAGTACAAGCCCCTACCCAATTAGTCCCTCTACCAATCCTTGAAAAGTTGTGTAAACAAATGGAGGAAATGAACTTAGAAGTCTCATCCCTTAAAAATGAACTAAAAACCATTAAAATTGGGAAGTCACCCATGCCTACTCAGGTGGTCCCATCCTCAACCTTAAGGGGAGAATTCGGTTACACACAAACCTCTCATGAATAACTAAAAGCAGTGACTATTTTAAGAAGTGGAAAATCCATTGAGAAACCTGAAAAAACCATTCAAGAACCATTAAAAGCTTCAACAACACATGAAAATGATGAATAAATACCCACAAATTTTGAAAAAACCAATGAGAACGAGAAGTAACCACAACCACACCAAACACTCAACCAACCTGTTCCGTTCCCTCAACACATGAGAGGAAAATCTAAACTAGAACTAAATGAAACTTTGAGGGAAATCTTCTCTAAATTTAAGTTGGAAATTCCCTTTATTAATGAAATCCAAACCATTATTTCCAACTCAAAGTACCTTAAGGACCTTTTCACTTTTAAAAGGACATTTTCACATAAAAACCAAGTCCTTTTGGATGCTAATGTGAGTACCACCATTCAAGGGACCATTCCTACAAATTTAAAAGATCCAGGATGTCTATAAATTAATGTTGAGTTAGGAGAGAACAAATTTTTCAAATCCCTTTATGATATAGGAGTTAGTGTGAAACTCATTCCTTATTCCACGTATTATTAGTTAGGGATTAAATAACTCCAACCCACATCTATTACTCTTCAGCTTTCTAATCGTAGTGTTCGAGTTCCTAAGGGGATCTTAAAGGATGTTTTGGTGAAAGTTGAAAATTTAATTTACCCCACTGAATTAATTTTCCTTAATAATCACCAAAGATTAGGTCCTAGGGATAAAAAACCCATTATCCTTGGTTGTCCCTTCTTAATTAAGAATCAACTCAGTCATCTGAGTTAGGAATGGGAACATGACAAAAACCTTTGGAAACATGAGCCGTCATCTGAACATCTATAATGAAAACTATCAAATTGGGGATGATGAAGAGATCCATAAGGTCAATTGGACTGGTAGTGTTGATAGTGAACTATAGGAACATCAAGGAATTATTGAAGTATTTTTAAGTCAAGAAGATATTGATTTCCTTTGTTCAAATGAAGGAAATTTGTCTCATTGTCTTGAATATATTTTAGATAGATCTATTTATGATTTTATCAAATCAAAAATCAATGATACCATTGGTGAAATAAATAACATTGAGTCCATACCCATTCATGATGATGATCTAGCCAATTTAGTGGATGAAAATTCTGTTCAAAAGGAACAAATTCTGTTAAGAAATTTTGAAAAAGAAACAGAGTTTGATCCAAAGTCTCATCCTTATTTTGAAAGTGTTAAACAATATGACATTGAATTTAAGGTCCTACCTTCATCACTAAAGTATTCATTCTTAGGGGAAAATCAATACTTTCCTATTTTCATTTCTTCCTCTCTTGAATCCAATCAAGAGAGTATGATTTTGGATGTCCTAATAAAGAATAAGAAAGCAATTGGATGGACCCTTTATGATATTCCTATGATTATCCCACTCATTGTAACTCGTAGGATTGTTCTTGAATCGGAATCTAAACCATGTCTTCAACCTAAATAGAGACTTAATCCCAATATTATGGATGTGTTAAGGAAATGACTTCTTAAGTTATTAAAAGTGGATATCATCTACCCCATTACTGAGAGTGAGTGGGTAAGCCTAATTAAAATCATTCCAAAGAAATATGGAATCATTGTGATCGCCAATGAGTATAGTTAACTTCTCTCCACAAGGGTCGGTAGTGGATGGAGAGTTTTCATTGACTATAGGAAGCTCAACTCATGTACCAAGAAAGACCATTTCTCCTTGACCTTTATTGATTAAGTCCTTGAGCGAGTGGTAGGTCATCAATTATACTTCTTCCTAGATGGATTCTCAGGGTATAATTAAATCAAGATCTCCTTATAGGATCAAGGAAAAACAACCTTCACTTGTCCATTAATCACTTTTTCCTTCAAGCTCATTTCCTTTGGGTTATGTAATGGCCCTGGTACCTTCCAGTGGTGCATGATGGGAATCTTCTAGGACATGGTGGGGGATTGTTTATAGGTATTTATGGATGACTTCTCTATCTTTAGGGATATTTTTCAGGGATTACTTATAAATATTGAAAGGGTTTTTTCAAGATGCGAGGATACGAATCTCATCCTAAATTAGGAAAATTCCATTTCATGGTAAAGGAAGGAATTATTTTGGGACATATGGTCTCTGGTTGAGAGATTGAAGTTGATAAAGCTAATGTCAATATCATTAATCACCTTCCCTCTCATAAAAATGTCAAGGAAGTGGGGTCCTTCTTAGGACATGCTGGTTTCTATAGAAGGTTCATTAGGAACTTTAGCTCCATTTCCCAACCACTTTGTGCTCTTCTAGTAAAAGATGCTCTATTTTTATGGAAAGAAATTTGTGAGGAATCATTATCTACACTCACGTCAACTCTTATCTCTCCACCTATCATGAAATATCCAAATTGGAACTTCCATTTGAACTCATGTGTGATGAGAGTGACTTCGCTATAGGATCAGTCTTAGGAAAACGGTGTGAGAAAACTCCATGTATCATTTCTTATGCAAGAAAATATTTAAATGATGAAAAAAATAAAATACACCACTAATGAGAAAGTGTTACTTGTTTTTGTCTTTTCCTTAGAGAAATTCAGGTCCTATATCTTAGGATCACCCATCATTGTCTTCACCGATCATTCATCCCTAAAATACCTTCTCCCAAAACAGGATGCCAAGGATAGATTGATTAGGTGGTTCCTTCTTCTTCAAGAGTTTTATTTAACCATTAAGTATAAAAAAGGTGTTGAAAATGTTGTAGATGATCATCTCTCTATGATATAATTCAAAGAAAACTCACATCACCTTTCTATGTCTAATTCATTTCCTGATAACCACCTCTATTCTATGAGTTATTTCCCATGGTATGCTAACATAACAAACCATTTGGTGACGGGTGACATTTCAAAATTCATAGGGACCCAAGCTAATAGAAAATTCCTTTTTGATGTCAAACACTATGTGTTTGATGATCCTTACCTCTTCAAGTTCTATCCTGATCAAATCATTAGGAGATGTGTTCCAGAAGAAAGTTTCCATTCTAAGATTTTGTTATAGAGAGGCATGTGTAGGCCACTTTTCCACAAATAAAACCACCACAAAGGTCCTCCAAAGTGGTTTCTAAGGGCATAACCTCACTAAGAATTCCTACCAATTCTACCAAAGTTGTACACAATGTCAACAATTAGGATCCTTTACCAAAAGAAATCAAATTCCCCCCACTCCCATTCTGGTCGTCGAAATATTTGATTGTTGGTAAATTGATTTCATAGGACCCTTCCTAAACTCTAGGGGATATCTCTATATCCTCTTAGAAATTGATTATGTTTCAAAATGGGTAGAGTCCATTCCCAAAAAGTCTAATGACCATCATGTTGTGATACGATTACTGAAAGAGCTCATATTTCCTAGATTTGGAATCCCTAGAGCTATCATTAGTGATCATAGAACCCATTTCTGCAACCATCCCTTCTTGAAACTCATGTCTAAGTATGGGATTTCTAATAAAGTTTCCACTACCTACCATCCTCAAACTAATGGTCAAGCTGAGTTAGAAAATAGGGATATTAAGAAAATTATTGAAAAAATGGTCAATCCCACTGGGAAAGATTGGTCTAATAAACTCTTGGATGCCATTTGGGCATATCTTACTGCATTTAAAACCATCCTAGGAATGTCACCATATAGGTTGGTTTATGGAAAAGCATTCCATTTACCTATTGAAATTGAACACAATGCCTTTTGGGAAATAAAAAAAATGAACTTTGACATTTCTTTAGTCGAAGACAAGAGGAAATTAGATCTTAATGAACTTGAGGAACTTAGGATGAAGGTTTATAAAAATTCAAGGATAAATAAAGCAAGAGTTCAAGCCTACCAATCTAGGAATCTCAAAGTCAAACACTTTGAATCAGGAAAACTCATGCTCTTGTATAGTTCAAAACTTCATTTACACCTGGGAAAGTTAAGGTCTAGACAGTCAGGTCCATAAATAGTGCATCATGTGTACCCTCATGGGGCATTATAGATTTAGGATCCCACCACTACTAGAATTCAAGGTATTTGCGATGGGATCCCGTCACAAATAAGCTTTAGCGACGGGGCCCCGTCGCAAAAAATATTATTTGCAACAAGCCCGTTGAAAATAATATTTTTTGCGACGGGAAACTTCACCGTCGCAAATAAGTCTCCGATTATATACTTTATATATATAAGCTCTTTTGCAACGGGCCTGTTATAAATACTTTTTTGCGATGGGCCAGTAATCCCGTCGCAAATGCTTTTTGAAAATATTTTTTTAGACTATTTGTGATGGGCCCGTCGCAAATATTATTTGCGACGGGCCCATAATCCCATCGCAAATACCTTTTTAAGAAAAAATTATTTAGACTATTTGCGACGGGATCCCGTCGTAACAGATCCCATCAAAAATAATAAATAAATTTTAAAAAAAAAATTTAATAAAATTACGATTATTGAAAAATTAATTTTAATATTATTAAAATAATAAAAAAAATAAAAAATATTAAAATTATCAATATTCACAAAAAAATATAAAAAATCATAAAATATTATTATGATTATTGAAAAATTAATTTTAATATTATTAAAATAATAAAAAAATAAAAAAAATCAAAATTCTCAATATTCACAAAAAAATAAAAAAATCATAATATATTATTATGATTATTGAAAAATTAATTTTAATATTATTAAAATAATAAAAAATTAAAAAAATTAAAATTCTCAATATTCACAAAAAAATATTAAAAAAATCATAAATTATTATTATTATTATTATTATTATTATTAGTAAAATAAAAAAAATTAAAAAATATAATACTGAAAAAAATATATTTAATAAAATTATGATTAATGAAACAATAATATTAATATTATTAAAATAATAAAAAAAATAAAAAAAATTAAAATTCTCAATATTCACAAAAAAAAATCATAAAATATTAAAAATTAAATTATGTAATAACCGCACCGATATAAAATACATAAACTTTAAATAGTTCATATTACAATAAATTTAAATTCAAATGTTTTTGACATAAAAAAATCACTGGGGGGTCGTCTTCTAGAGGAGGTGGAGGAGCTGAAGGAGCTGGTGGAGGAAACTCCATCCCTAAACTACGAGTCAGATGACGCATGTACTCCATCTGCTCATGATGTTGCTGCTGCCATCGATGCATCTCCTCCTCGTGCTGCTGCTGCTACTGCTACCATCGACGCATCTCCTCCTCATGCTGCTGCTGCTGCTGCTACTGCTGACAGATCTCTTCTTGCTGCTTCTGCAAACTCTCTATAAAATCATTCTGAGCTCGGAGCTGCTCCTGATACTGTGAGCCAGAAGATGATGCCTCTCCATGAGATCCTCTCGAGCTGGATGCCGACATCGCAACAGTACCATAATAAGTATCAGGAGTCACATGAGAGCCAATAGCAACTACTTGGCCCTTCTCAAAGCCATACTGAGTCGCCTGCATCTATGCCACCTTGTCGAAATGGTGGGTACTGGTCTGATCAGTCGCCTCATCCTGACCCTCAGCCTGTGTCTAAGAAGTTGCAGCCTCATATGAATCCTTCAATTCCAATTTGAAATTAAAATTGTGAAAATATTATATGCAGTTAATTGTCAAACTAAAAAAATAAGACTAACCACAATCTGACGCTGGCGATCACCTCTAATCTCTCTGGTGGTTGAATCACTGTACATCCTCTGATAAACATCATACTCTGTAATATCGGGATGCTCGAATGCCTATATGAATATAAAATAAACTTTTTATATTTTAAGTTATATAAAATATTTAAAAAAATACTTACCAGATGCTCTCTATGCGTACTGAATGTACGACTACCAGATCGATGTGTCACCTCCTGTCTCCCCCGGTTCTGCCAACCCAATGAAGACCTCCTCTGAAATTCACCACCCAACCAATGTGCACATAATCCATCCCAAACCTAAGATGAAATGTACTCTGGTCGGTGGGCTCTACACGACTCATCAAATACTGTCGCTCCTGCTTTCTTAATGGCCGTCTTTCACAAATTGTGCAAAAACTGACGTAAACGCTCACAAATAGCCACCTCCCATGCTGCATGGATATCATCACACATGCTATCATCAATGGGATACTATAAACCCTACAAATAATTTATAATATCAATTTATTAATAAAATAAATTTCAAAATAAATATTATTTATTTACGTACCAACCAATGATTGTACATATCGAGCTGCACATCAACGGGAATCTGTTCCCATGTGGTCCATGGCTAAGAAAAATAATTGTGCAAGATAGCGTTCCCCTGTCCAACAGCTACATGCACAAAACTGTGAAAAAAGAATAAATAATCAAACAATTAGTATATATATAAATAAATTAATGAAATCTAACTAAAATATATTGGTTACCATATCTCCGTGTGCGTGGATCGAAGCCAAGATGTGGACGTCGCTCAGGGATAGGGTCAGGAATCATCAGTCATGCAAGACCTCACCCCCTCCGCGTACCTCCTGAACCACCAGTAAGCTGAGGTTCAGATGATCCCACACCCCCCTCATCCAAAGGTAGATCAGCCTCCTCTAACTCACGCAATAGATCAGAGTCCCTCTGAAACACAAAATGATTGTTGTTAGCAGATAGTTGAAAATAACTATTATATATATATATATTATTTATGATCATAACCATCATTTAACTATGCCAATGTTGACCTTCATCATCATCTTCATATCTAACAATGTCAATGTCTTCATATTCCTCATCGGCATCATCAATATCCATACGAGTTTCACTTTCATCATCCCTTATCATTTCAATTTCATTTGTAATATCATTAACATCTTCGTCACCATGGACCCTTAATTGTGGGGTGTCTTCATCGATATTCACGTTTCTTTGTGAAAAATATGGATTTTGAGTAGTCTCTTGAAAAATTTCAATTTCTTCTACTTCAGCGGAACCACATCCAGTTTGAGTAAATTGATTTTCCTGAGATTTCATTTTTATTATGCTCCACCAATCACCCAGGTCTCTTGAAGTAGCACAGTACTTTGCGTAATAAATTTTATGTGCCTGTTAAGCCAGTAAAAATAGTTCATTTACTACAAGAAAACTTTTATATTTAATATCGACGATTCCATGAGTCAGATGAACATGAAGTCCTCTCTCAGTATCCAACCACCGACATTTAAACATCGTTATGTAATTTTTTACAAGATAACATTACTCAATAATTTCATCCAGAATGCTGTAAAAGTCAACTTTAGTTTCTCCATGATGTGATCCTCTCAAAAAAACTCCACTGTTCATTGTTTTTTTTGATTCCCCATATGCACGTGTATGAAATCAAATACCATTCACCACATATGTATTATATGATTTAACCATTTTGGATGGTGGGTTACTCAATATACACAGTCGCTTATCAATTTTATCAGCATGTTGAGACACCTAAAAATTTGTAAAACAATTATCAATATAATAAATAGTAAACTGAATTGATATTAAACCATCAATAATCTATGTTACCATCTTTTGAAACCATTGAGAATTTTTTTTTGTCTGTGTTCTTCAAGATCAACTGCTATAATTTGTGGAACTTGTTTCTTGATATAATTATCATATAAACTAAAAATAAAATAAGTTTACATACTGTAACAGAAATTATAGAATAAGTGATAGAAGCACTCACATTACAAATACTGTCATTTCTTCACAGTTAAGCATGACATATATATGAGCTCTGTGATGTTCATCGTCTGAAATCCATCGTTCTTGAACTCCATCGAAGCCAAGATTTGGATGATTAAAAACTGATAAATGATTGTCCATTTCATCATTAAAATTTCCCCCGTTCTATCCCATGTGGTTTTATTTTGAGGGATATTCAGATTCAAAATAGTGATAGCAGAAAAAAGAAATTTCCTCTTACAAATAAGCTTCAGTAATTGAGCCTTCAACTGATGCTTTGTTACGTACTTTTTTCTTCAATTTCTGCATTCATCTCTCGAATGGGTATATCCATCAAAATTGTACTGGACATCTATATTTAGCTTCATGTGGAAAATATAATATCAGATGTTCTATTGAGTCAAAGAAATCCGGTGGAAATATTTTTTCCAGTTTACATATAATTACAGCAACATCTTCTTCCAGTTTTCTTAGCGCATCGTAGTCAGTTGTCGCTGCACAAATGTCTCAAAAAAAATATGATATGTCTATTATCGAATCCCAAATCATATAATTCAACAAACCTATGAATATAATCGGCATAAGCCTTTCCATTATAACATGACAATCATGACTTTTTAATCCGGTAATATGACCATTCTTAACACATCTTCCCAAATTGGAAGCATATCCATATGGAAGTCTCAAATCTATAATCCACTGAAAAAATAATAAACAACACTCTTTGGATAGTGTATAAGCTTCTTTTGGCTTCATTAACCTCTGTGATCTGACATTTTCAAATAGTTCAAGTTCTGGTCGCCTACAAATTTGGGCAAGATCTAATCGTGCTTTTACAGTATCTTTGGTCTTACCTGGTGTATCCAAAACTGTATGAAATAAATTATCAAAATAGTTCTTCTCAATGTGCATGACATCCGACATGTGGTGGACCAACAAATCAGACCAATATGGGAGATCCCAAAAAATGATTTGTTTTATCCAACATGAATACTGACTACCATAAGAACCAAACAGACAGAAACCATCAGTAGAAAGACCCAATCGCACGTTTCAGGATTCTAAAGCAAAAGACGGATGCAAACGATCAAAATGTTTCCATGAATCACCATCATATGGATGATTCAAGCTTTTACCGGTTGAAATATTGGTTTTGTGCCATGACATCATTGACGTTGTGTTATGAGACATAAATAAACGTTGCAGCCTTGGTGTAGGGGGGAAATATCTCAACTGTTTTACAGGAATCGATCCAGACTTCCCTGGTTGAGCTTCTTTATACCTCGATTATCCACATGAAAGACAACTATCCAACGACTCATTTTCACCAGAATATAAGATGCAATCATTTTCACATGCATGAATCTTCCGATAACTAAGGCCTAGATTACGAACCAACCTCTTGCACTCATAATAATTTGTAGGTAATACATTTCCTTCAGGTAACATGGTTTTAACCAAATAAAATATTTGATCAAAACAGTTGTTTGACATTGAATTATCTGATTTAATAGCCATAAACTTTGCAACCGCTTCTAATTTGCTTATCTTGCAACCAGGATATAATGCATCCTCAGCAGACCTCAACAACTCATAAAATTCAGATGGTGCCAACTCAGGAGTTAAATCAATATCATTGTGAGTTTTAGTTTGTTGAACAGATGGACCTGCAAAATCATGTACTAAATTTTGGAACTGTGATGGATCCAGAATCAAGTTATTAGTATCTTCTCTAGAACTTCGTTCACCATGTTGATACCAAAAAACATAATCTGGTTGAAAACCAAACCGTAAGATATGTCCCCCAACCTTGTCAATTGTGTCAAACGTTCTCAGAGCACATTTTTTACAAGGACACTTAATTGTTCCTTCTGAAACATATTCTGGTTTTGATGATGCAGATGCTAAGAAAGCTTCAACACCCTCAATATATACAAGATTTAAACCAGAACCATTAGTATTTATTCCTAATTATTAGTAAATATTACTAATTATTAGTATTTATTCCTAATTATTACTAATTATTTCTAATTATTACTAATTATTCCTAATAATTACTAATTATTCCTAATTATTACTAATTATTCCTATTTATTAATATTCATTGCTATTTATAACTAATTATTGCTATTTATGACTAATTATTGTTAATTCTTGCTAATTATTCCTAATTATTGCTAATTATTGCTACTTATTTCTAATTATTGCTAATTATTTCTAATTATTGCTAATTATTTCTAATTATTGCTATTTATTGCTAATTATTTATAATTATTGCTAATTATTGCTAATTATTGCCAATTATTACTAATTATTGCTAATTATTACTAATTATTGCTAATTATTGATAAATATTACTATTTATTTCTAATTATTGCTAATTATATCTAATTATTGCTAATTATCTCAAATTATTTCTAATTATTTCTAATTATTGCTAATTATTTCTAATTATTTCTAATTATTACTAATTACTGCTAATTATTGCTAATTATTGCTAATTATTACTATTTATTTCTAATTATTGCTAATTATTTCTAATTATTGCTAATTATTTCTAATTATTGCTAATTATTGCTAATTATTAGTATTTATTGCTAATTATTAGTATTTATTAGTAGTTATTACTAATTATTAGTATTTATTACTAATTATTACAATTTATTACTAATTATTGCTAATTATTTCTAATTATTCCTAATTATTCCTAATTATTACTAATTATTACTAATTATTGCTAATTATTCATAATTATTACTAATTATTCCTAATTATTGCTAATTATTACTAATTATTGCTAATTATTCATAATTATTGCTAATTATTCCTAATTATTGTTAATTATTACTAATTATTAGTAAGTATTACTAATTACAAGTATTTATTCCTAATTATTCGTAATTATTCCTAATTATTACTAATTATTCCTAATTATTCCTAATTATTCCTATTTATTAATATTTATTTCTATTTATTACTAATTATTTCTATTTATTACAAATTATTGCTAATTATTGCTAATTATTACTAATTATTCCTAATTATTTATAATTATTGCTATTTATTGATATTTATTTCTATTTATAGCTAATTATTTTTAATTATTCCTAATTATTGCTAATTATTGCTAATTATTAGTATTTATTAGTAATTATTAGTAATTATTAGTATTTATTACTAATTATTACAATTTATTACTAACTATTACAATTTATTACTAATTATTATTAATTATTCCTGATTATTAATAATTATTCCTAATTATTACTAATTATTCCTAATTATTACTAATTATTCCTAATTATTACTAATTATTCATATTTTTTACTATTTATTGCTATTTATTACTAATTATTGCTATTTATTGCTAATTATTGCTAATTATTGCTAATTATTCCTAATTATTGCTAATTATAACTAATTATTGCTAATTATTACTAATTATTGCTAATTATTACTAATTATTGCTAATTATTGCTAATTATTACTATTTATTTCTAATTATTGTTAATTATTTCTAATTATTGCCAATTATTCCTAATTATTAGTATTTATTGCTAATTATTAGTATTTATTAGTAATTATTAGTAATTGTTAGTATTTATTACTAATTATTACAATTTATTACTAATTATTACAATTTATTGCTAACTATTATTAATTATTGCTATTTATTGCTATTTATTACTAATTATTACTAATTATTACTAATTATTGCTAATTATTCCTAATTATTGCTAATTATTCCTAATTATTCTTAATTATTAATATTTATTCCTAATTATTCCTAATTATTACTAATTATTCCTAATTATTACTAATTATTCCTATTTATTACTATTTATTGATATTTATTACCAATTATTATTAATTACTACAAATTAATTATATACATTACTAATTATCGTTAATAATTAATAATTGCTACTAATTATTAAAAATTAATACTAAAAATTTCAATTTATTAGTACAAATAAATATTAATGACAAAACAATTTAAATTTAATTTAATTACAACTAATCAACAATAAAAAAATTAACATAAAAAAATGAAATAAATAATAAATTAAAAAAACATAAATACCTTTAAGACTGATTTTCTATTTATGCAGACAGCTTCACAACTTTTCGTGAACAAAAAAATTAACTTAGAAAAATTCTCTCTCTAAAATCCGAGTTTAGAGAGAAACATGATCTAAAATTTGAGAGGAATGAAAGGAAAAACGGATGGGGGTATATATAGGTTAGATTATTTGCGACGGGATACCCGTCACAAATAGTATCTTTTGTGACGGGACCCGTCGCAAATACCTACGCCCGCATTAATTACTGTCGGCAGTTAAAAAGTTATTTGCGACGAGACCCGTCCCAAATAGTCCCTTCCGACACACCTTTTGCGACGAGACGACATCCCGTTGCAAAATGCTATAAACCGCCGCCGGTTATTTGCGACAGGGCCCGTCACAAATACTTAACTATTTGCGATGGTGGGATCCCACCGTCACAAATAACCTTCGCGCTATCTGCGACAAACTATTTGCGGCGGGAGACGAAATCTCGTCGCAAATAGTTGGTTATTTGCGACGGGTTGTTACCCCCGTCGCAAATAACCTTTTGGACGGACCTTTTGCGACGAGATTTATTCCCGTCGCAAAAGGCCCATCGTAGAAATCCCTTTTTCCCGTAGTGCACTAGTGGTCATGTCTTCAAATTCAATGGACATAGGTTAAAACCATTAATTGAATCATTCAATAAACAAGAAACAAAGGAGGAGTTAATTGAGCCAACCTATGAACTAGAAAAAAGTTGATAGATTTAGGGTCCATGTCGGGCTAACGGCATTAGAAAAAGCACTTTCCAGGAGGCAACCTGGCCTTTACCTATACATTTACTCAAGGTTGGAGTTTCAAAGTTTAAAAATTATTTTTTCCCTTTCCTTTCATTTATGTTTATTTTTAGTTAAGGAAACCTCAAGGGGTTCCCATTGTGCTCTAATTGTGTTGGTGTGTAAGATTTAGGGACAACTAAGATTGATGTATTTTTAGGCAAATCACAGGTGTACAAACACAAACTATCATCATTGATGCGGCTTCTTCGAGTGGGATGGAGATCAAAGGAGTAATCAAGAGCGTCATGAACTTCAACTTCAACCACCAGGGGACTTTGTTCCATGTTTATTATTTCAATTTACTTTTAGAACTCTTCTCCTCTACCTCTATCCCATTCTAAATTTTCTTTTCTTTAAACACTGGGGACAATGTTATTTTAAGTTGGGGGGAGGTGAAATAAAAAAATAATTTTTTTGTGCATAATTTTTTTTAAATTTTAAAAAATGTTTTGAAATAAAAAAATCACGGAAGGATAAATTCCTTAAACCTTGTAAATGACAATACACATTGCACACTTTGAAATTAAATATCAAATAATTTTTCATGCCTTGATTCTGATTTTAATTCAAGTTTTAGTTCATGAGCATAGTTTTGGAAAGTGCGGTTGTCCGATGTGATTATTCACTGTTTACATTTTCATCCATTTAAAAAACACAATGTACATCCTTTAGATTGTGTGGTATTAGTTTGAGTTCTTAGGGTCCCACAATAAATGGAATAGGTTTGGTGATTGTTTTAATTTTAACATGAGTATTCAAAAAAATCGAAAAAATCAAAAAAAAATCAATTACGCATAGAGCAATGGATTGACCTAATGTGTGGATTTTGAAACTTGAAGATCATGACTCCAAAGTTTTCTAGCCTAAAGTTGGAAATTTTATCTCTATTTGTGGTAATTTAAATTTGTTTTTGATTGATTAAACTCTATATGATGCCCGAGTATGTGGGATTCACTTGGTTCCCTAAGGTCTTTGAGCCTGGGAGTCATCAACAAAGTCTCGCTACATGGGTTGACTCGATTGAGCTCAATTTTAATGACCATGAAAAAATTGAAAAAAAATACAAAAAAAAACATAAAAAAAGAAATTAATACTCATGTTAATATTAAAATGTGATTCCACCTAGTGCTTCCATCTTTTCTCCCTTTAATAAAGATAAAACCCCATGTCTATTATGATGCACAACACATCATCATGCTTAATTGAAATTGGATGAAATGTGGTGATGAATTTGAACAAATGAATGGGCTTGGTATTGAGACATTCCTCTAGATCTAGCTTACACTACTAGAAAAACAGGCTACGGCCACAGAACTATAGCCATAGTTTTAAAACCGTGGCTATAGGTCTTTTTTTCATGGCCTATAGCCAAAGTTTTCAAAACCATGGCTATAGACCAAACCTATGGCCATAGTTATGTGGCATATTGCCACGGTTTTCAAAACCATGGCTATAGGCCTTTTTTCTGAAGGGCTATAGCCACAGTTTTGAAAACTGTGGCTATAGGTCTCCCACCCTAGCACGGGAGAAAAAAATTCCCGCCAAAACAAATGGCGGGAAGAACTATTTCCACGGTTTTTAGGATACTACCATAGTTTTTAATAATATATATAACATATTATATATGTATATACACAAAAGCCTTGGTGATGTAGTGGTTATGTCACTAGAATGTGAAAGGAAGGTGCTGGGATCAAATCTGGCTAGACACATTATTTTTAGGTATTGCCACAGTTTTCTAGGGATATATCCATGGTTTTAACCATGGAAATAGGCCACCTATTGACACTGTTTTCTAGGGCTATAGCCACGGTTAAAACCGTGGAAATAGGCCACCTATTTCCATGATTAAAACCGTGGCCATAGGTCAACTGCCATGGTTGACAGCAGAGATGCCTATGGCCACGGTTTTCAAAATTGTGGCAATAGGACACCTATTTCTATGGTTAAAACCGTGGCCATAGGTCAGACCCTACTGCCACGACGATAACGCCCGCGGTTGGGAAAAACCGTGGCCATAGCATATGACCACAGTTTTGAACCGTGGAAATAGCCCATTTTTCTAGTTGTGTTACTTTAAATGATTTTTATGGGTTTTATAATTGTTTGGTATGAGGCCTTTTGGTGAGTATTGTGTATTATTATTTTTTTTGGAAAAGGGAATTCAAATTTCATATTTTTGAGATATATTTTTCTCAGTACTAGCAAAAATCAAGTTGGGGGGCGTGATTATCCACTAGAAGAGGATAATATTCATTTTTTATATTATAATATTTATGCTCTTCATTATTCATAAACACTATTTTTAGTGAATTTTACAAATTGAACATTATTTCACATTATGATTGTAATTTCTTCTTAAAATGCACTATTGCATGGTACATTTTTGAACACCTCATAAAACAAAAAATGGTATTGATTTTATTTTAATATTTTATTTTCAGGTCCCCCATGCTTTAAGGAACATGATTTTGGAGCACTTAAAGATTCCCATTGGAAGACCACCAAAATGGGTCTTGAACTAAGAATATTCTGGGTGAAGTGAACTGGACAACAGCCCAATAAAAGTACTGTATCGGCCAAGATCCAATCCCAATGATTATAAAAATTTAAATGGATATATAAGACATCATGGGTAATGTTTCATTAAAATTTTCCCAATCTAATTTGGATGTTTTAATGGATTTCCAGGCGGCCCAAGTTGAAGATGAAATTCTGGTCCAGATTCTACATCCCAGAAAAACATCCTACCATTCTAATAATATCTAGAAAACAAGAAATTATTTTGGGATTAAATTTTAAATAAATTCATGGGACATACTTATCTTTATATTTTTCTTCTATGGACCACCAAAATTAGGCCATATATATGCTCTTTTGGACACACCTGTGAGAGGCATGAAAGTTGTCTCAGATTTTTTTTCAATGGTGGAAAAGTCCACTCTCCCTTAACTTTCCACCCACCTTGGACTACCACCATTAATCTAGGAGACTTATAATGTTTGGGTCTCGACCAAAGTCTTTCAAAATTACTATTTAAGATAGTGGTGTTGGAGGATTTAGGCATCTTTTGTACTTGTTTTCACTGTAATGTTATGCTACCACTTTGTGTTTGTAATTGAATTTCTTTCTCATGTAAGTTGTTCAATTAACCTTAATTTATTAATAAAATTTATTCATTTCCTATTATTATGTTCTTATCCATATTAAATTGATACTGTTTCCTCAATTTGTGAATTAATTCGCATCAAACCTTGTGAAATTTATCACAAAAAGGTGGAGCGATCGTTATTTTTTTGTTTTTACTTCTTCAATTCCACCCTCGTAAGTCTACTTCCCGCTTCCATTGAGAACATGTCATCAATGGAGGTATAAATATTTTATGGGTTGATCCAATGGAGTAGCAAGGTGCTGGATTGGATTTTATTTCTCACTCTCTAAATTTTTATTAATTTATTTTATTTGAGTTTTTTATTCAATGATTTTCTCACTTCCTCTTGCTTATTGAATTTAATCGCCCCACTTTTATGTGATAATAAGATCCTTTACCTTATAGTGTTCATGAAAATGATCCTACAAGTGTATAGGTGATTAACATGTGTTTGTGATGGTTTTTAACTAGTCAGTGATGATGTTAGTTTGAATTCATTGAATGAATCCTTCTCGAGTTAATGAAATTAAAATCATTAAAAAAATAATTTCATCCAATACATCCCTTATAATAAACTAGGATCAACCCTTTCTCATAAATTGAAATCACATAGATATTTTTGTGCTATTTTAAACCCATCTAAAATCAACCCAAATTTGGCCACTTCATAGGAAAAAATATTCCATAGAATGTACATGTCTATAGACTCCTTCTTAAGTCTCTAAGGATTCAACAACCCAAGCTACACTACAAGTGACCGCTTAACCCTAAAAATTTGGGTAAATTTGGGTGAGACCAGGCACCCAATAACATTTCATAGGTTCACAATTTTCTTGGTATTGTATGCTATTAATGGAGGCTTGTGAATGATTTCTCTCAAATTGCAACCCCGTTGTCAGCTTTGACCAGGAAGGACCAAGCTTTTGTGTGGATTGATAAATGATATCTAGTGTTCATTTAACTAAAGGGGAAGTTGGTCAGTGATTTGGGGATTCAGTTTCTTGAGGAGAGTGTGATGTTTGATGTGTTTTGTGATGATTCCTGTATAAGATTGGGATGTGTGTTTATGTATCAATGAGTGGTGATATATTATGGTTCTAGGCAGTTATGTCCCCAAAAGCATAACTATGTCACCCATGATCTAGAGTTAGCAACAATTGTGTTTGTGCTATTTTTTTTGTGACATTACCTCATTGGGGAGCGCTTTGTGGTCTTCATGGATCATAAGAGCTTGAAGTATATCTTTTCTCAGTGTAATATAAACTTGAAGTAGTGGAGGTGGTTGGAGATTCTTCAAGATTACAATTTTTAGATCTCCTACACCTTGAGAAATGGGAATGTTGTGGTCAACACTTTGAGCAAGAAGTCATGGAAGGGTTTTGTTTAAGAATCCAGGGATGCTTGGAGAGAAATGAAGGAGTTGGTAGCCATGCACTTAGATGAAAGGCTGGATTTTGGTAGAGGTTTCTTGTTTCAGATTATGGTGCAGTCTTATCTAATGTAGTAGGTGGAGGAGTCTCGATGGGGAGACTCATAGCCAGAGGTGATGCACAATTGTGTTGGACATGGTGATGCTTTGGAAGGATGGTCCGAACTGGGAGTTGTTTCATAGGAGGTTGTTTGTTACGGTAATGATGCAAAGGGGGGTCATTTTTGAGTTTCATATCTCACATTTAGTGGTACACCCATAAGTTTCCAAGATGTACCCTGGCTTGAGGATGCAGTTTTGGTGGTCTGGGATAAAATAGGTAGTGGTGGAGTTTTTCAAAAATTGATTGGTTTTCTAGTAGGTAAAGGTCGAGCATCGTGTTCCTGGTGGTTTGTTGCAGCCTTTGTATGATCTCGAGTGTAAATGAGATGACAGATTGATGGATTTAATCAAAAGTTTACCCATATATCAGGGAGGTTGCATTTCTATTTGGTTGATCATGGATCGGTTGAAGAAATCAGCCCACTTATTAACGATCTGGGAGTCGGGCACAATGGATGATTTGGCTAAGAGGTGTGTGGATGAGCAATACTACAAAAGAGGCCTTTAACAGTACTATAATTAACATTTATTATCACTATAAAATCATTGAATACAGTAGCACAGTTAAAATATCTAGTATTTTATCTGTGCTTGTAGAATCTCTGATAAAGGACACCATTTATCATAACTTTTATTTGGCACTGATAAAAGGGAATACTATAGTGTGATGTTACAACACACTGTAGAACCAGAAACATGGTATATTATAGTGTGCTATAATAACACAAATTAGCACCAGAAATAGTACAATAAATTTTCAAAATCTTATACAAATATAGAATTTAAATGAAATAAAATTTACAACACAAATACAATAAAACAAAACACAATTATAGATAAAAAGAACACAATTGTATAAAAAACAAACCACCCATGATCGAGTAAAATAATGAACCTATATAAGAAACAATTCTTATATTAGTAATAGTATAAATAAATAAATTAAAAAATAAGTGTTAATTTTAAAGTAAACTTTGAGCCATATACCAGGAACACTGTCTATCGAATTGAGTTGCGGTTGATTCTTTCACATCACACCATTTATTATTCATCTTCAAAAATTATCTCTATGAAAATTAAATAAATAAGTATAAGATACAATTTATAAGGAAAATAATTAACTAATATCATATAGAATGATGAGAAAACAATCTAGTCATGTTTTCTCGATTTTGGCTATGTGATGCGCATTTTAAACTAAAATGAAACTTGTATATTGAAAAGGTGAACTTAGATTCATATTGGTCACAACATGCATCTTATTGAGGTGTGGCTGATTCCTACACATCCCAAATGACTTATGGATCATTTTCCTAAAGTTTCAAAATAACCTGAATGTGTTTCCTTAGTTTTGAGTATGACACTTATGTTTTTTACTAAAATATAATTTTAAACTGGAAACACGCACTTTGAGTCATATCGGTCACATCATGTGTGGGTTTGACATGAGATTGATTCCCATATACCATAAATGAATTATGATTTTTTCCTAAATTATTATGATAATTCTAGTGCGTTTTCTTGATTTTCTATGAGTTATACTTTTTGAACTAAAATGTCAATTTTAAATTGATAACAGTGAATTTGAGTCATCCCAGGAACATCATGTATTAGATTGAGGTGTGGATGATTACTAAACATTATATTTGACTTATAGATCATTTTCCTAAAGTATAAAAATAATCTGAATGTGTTTTCTTATTTTTGAGTATGTCAATTATCTTTTTTACTAAAATTAATGTCAATTTTAAATAAAAAGACACACTTGGAGTCATAATGTTCACACTGTGTGTCAGATTGAGGTGTGGATGATTCCTACATGTACCAAATTACTTATGGATCATTTTATTAAAGTATCAAAACAACCTGAGTTCATTTTCTCATTCTTGAGTACGAAACTTGTCTTTATTACAAATATGTCATTTTAAACTGGAAACATGCACTTTGAGTCATACCAGTCACATAATGTGTGGGTTTTACTTGATAATAATTCCTACACATAAAAAATGAATTATGAATCATTTTTATAAATTACCAAGACAATATGAGGGTGTTTTATTGGTTTTTAGTGAGTGATAATTTTTTAACTAAAATGTTAATTTTAAATTGATAGCAAAGACTTTGAGTCATAACATGCACATAATGTATCATATTGAGGTGAGGCTGATTCCTACAAATAAAAAATGACACATGGATAATTTTAAAAAAAGTATCAAAATAATCCTAATGTGTTTTCTTGGTTTTGAGTATGTCAGTTGTCTTTTTTACTAAAAGTAATGTCAATTTTAAATAAAAAATGCACTTGGAGTCATATCAATCACACTATGTATCAGATTGAGGTTAAGATTATTCCTAAACATATCAAATTAATTATGGATTGTTTTTCTAAAGTATCAAAACAATCTGAATGTGTTTACTCAGTTTTGAGTACACTCCTTGTGTTTTTTACTAAAATGACATTTTAAATTGGAAACATTCACTTTGAGTCATATCGGTCAGATCATGTGTGTGTTTGACATGAGAAAAATTATTAAACATCAAAAATGATTTATGAATCATTTTTCTAAATCATCAATACAATCTGAGTACATTTTCTTAGTTTTCAATGAGTGACACTTTTTGAACTAAAATGTCAATTTTAAATTTATAACAAAGACTTTGAGCCATACTAGGAACATCGTGTATTTTATTTAGGTGAGGATAATTAATATACATCAAAAATGACTTATGGATCATTGTCCTAAAGTATCAAAACAATATGAACGTGTTTGATCAGTTTTGAGTATGTTAGTGGTCTTTTTTACTAAAATTAATGTCAATTTTAAATAAAAAGATAAACTTGGAGTCATACTCATCATGTTGTATGTAGTATTGAGGTTAGGATGATTACTACATGTCCCAAATGAATTATTTATCATTTTAATAAAGTATCAAAATAACTTGAATGCATTTTCTTGGTTTTGAGTATGAAAATTCTATTTTTTTTTACTAAAATGTCATTTTAAACTAGAAACACACACTTTCAGTCATACCTATCATATCGTGTGTGGGTTTGATGTGATAATGATTCCTACACATCTCAAATATATTATGAATAATTGTCCTAAATCATAAAGATAATCTGAGCATGTTTTCTCAGTTTTTAGTGAGTGACACTTTTTGAATTAAAATATCAATTTTAAATTGATAGCGGAGACTTTGAGTCATATCGGGCTCATCATGCATCAGATTGAGGTGCGGCTGATTCCTACATGTCACAAATAACTTACGAATATTTTTAATAATGTATCAAAACAATATGAATGTGTTTTATTGATTTTGAGTATGTTAGTTTTTTTACTAAAATTAATGTCAATTTTAAATAAAAAGACACACTTAGAGTCATACCAGTCACATCGTGCATCAGATTGAAGTGTGGATGATTCCTACATGTCCCAAATGACTTATGAATATTTTTACTAAATTATAAAAATAATCCAAATTATTTTTCTTGATTTTGACTAATCCACTTGTGTTTTTTACTAAAATCTCATTTTAAACTAGAAACACACACTTTCAGTCATACAAGTCACATAATGTGTGGGTTGTATGTGAGACTTATTCCTACATATCAAAAATAAATTATGAATCTTATTTATAAATTATCATGACAATTTGATCATGTTTTATTGGTTTTTAGTGAGTGATGCTTTTTGAACTAAAATGTCAATTTTAAATTGATAATAGAGACTTTGAGTCATACCGGGAACATTTTGTATCATATTGAGGTTCAGCTGATTCCTACATGTAAAAAATGAATTATGAGTTATTTTAATAAAGTATCAAAACAATATAGATGTTTTTCTTGATTTTGAGTATGCTAGTTGTCTTTTTTACTAAAATTAATGTCAATTTTAAATAAAAAGACGCACTTGGAGTCATATCGGTCACACTGTGTGTTGAATTGAGGTTTGAATAATTAATAGACATCCCAAATGACTTATGGATCATTTTACTAAAGCATAAAAGCAATATGAATGTGTTTTCTCAGTTTTGAGTATGCCACTTGTGTTTTTTTTACTAAAATGTCATTTTAAACTAGAAACACACACTTTTAGTCATACTGGTCACATCATGTGTGGATTTGATGTGAGAATGATTCCTATATGTCACAAATTAATTATGAATCATTTTTATAAATTATCAAGATAATCCAAGCATATTTTATTAGTTTTTTGTGAGTGGAACTTTTTGAACTAAAATGTCAATTTTAAATTAATAACAGAGACTTTGAGTCATACTGGTCACATCGTGTATCAGATTGAGGTGTGGATAATTCCTAAATGTCACAAATGACTTATAGACCATTTTCCTAATTTATCAAAATAATATGAAAGTTTTTTATCAGTTTTGAGTATGTCGGTTGTCTTTTTTACTAAAATTGATGTCAATTTTAAATAAATAGACACACTTTAAGTCATACCAATCACACCATGCATCAGATTTAGGTTTGGATGATTCCTACACGTACCAAATGACTTATGGATCATTTTCATAAAGTATAAAAACAATATGAATGTTTTTTCTTCGTTTTGAGTAGACCACTTGTGTTTTTTACTAAAATGTCATTTTAAACTGGAAACATGCACTTTCAATCATACCGGTCACATAGTCATATCGGTCACATCGTATGTGGGTTTGATACGAGACTGATTCCTACACTTCAATAGTTAATTATGAATAATTTTCATAATTTATAAAGATAATACGAGCACATTTTCTTGTTTTTAAATGAGTGATACTTTTTGAACTAAAATATCAATTTTAAATTGATAACGGAGAATTTGATTCATACCGTGCACATCTTGTATTGGATTGAGTTAAGACTGATTCCAACAAGTCACAAATTACTTATGGATATTTTTTCTAAATTATCAAAATAATACAAATGTGTTTTCTTAGTTTTGAGTACGTCATTTGTATTTTTTAGTAAAATTAATGTCAATTTAAAATAAAAAGATGCATTTGGAGTCATACCGATCACACCATGTGTCATATTGAGGCGTGGATGATTACTACACATCCCAAATGAATTATGGATCATTTTACTAAAATATAAAAATAATATTAAAGTGTTTTCTTATTTTTGAGTATGCCAATTGTGTTTTTTACTTAAATGTCATTTTAAACTGGAAACATGCACTTTGAGTCATACAGGTCATGTCATGTGTGGGTTTTATGTGAGAATGATTCCTACACATCACAAATTAATTATAAATCATTTCCCTAAATTATCATGATAATCTAAGATTATTTTATTGATATTTTGTGCGTGAAACTTTTTGAAGTAAAATGTCAATTTTAAATTGACAACGAAGACTTTGAGTCAAATCGGGAACATCGTGTATCGGATTAACGTATGACTGATTCCTACACATCAAAAATGACTTATGGATCATTTTAATAAATTATCAAAATAATCTAAATTCATTTTCTTGGTTTTGAGCATGTCGGTTTTCTTTTTTACTAAAATTGATGTCAAATTTAAATAAAAATATATTCTTTGAGTCATACTGGTCACGCCATGCATTAGATTGAGGTGAGGATGATTTCTACATGTCCCAAATGACTTATGGATCATTTTTATAAATTATAAAATCAATATGAATGTGTTTTATTGGTTTTGAGTATTTGATGCGTGTTTTAATCTAAAATGTAAATTATAAACTAAAAACATACTATTTGAGTCATACTGGTCACACTGTGCATCAGATTGAGGTGTAGATGATTGAGTATGTGATGCGTGTTTTTATTTCACTTGTTTGCACCAAGCCAGAAAAGAAATAAATTTTCCATTTGGATAGAAGAAGAAACTTCGTGCTGCCTGAAATGCCTCATCCAAAAGCATAATGTTCTCTCTTTTCTATCTTTGTTGTATACGATTGAAGGAAAAATATTACTTCCTAAAAAAAAAATTCAGGAAAAAATATTAGATAAAAATGATAAGGAAATTAACTTAAAAATATAAGATAAAATGGTGAAAAAAATAACTAAATAAGTAATATGAATTCACATTTTCATGACAGTTGTATAAATTGTCGAACCATTTCCTTATTTTTTTTTATCTCAGTTGCAACCTCGAAGTCCAATCTCTCATGAGCGTGAGCAGCTTCAAACAAACCAACCTAACTAGAGAAAAAGAATAAACCTATATAATAAAACAATTCTTATGTTAGTAATACTATATAGACATAAATTAAACATAAATTTGAAACAATACATTAATAAAATGTCAATTTTAAACTAAAAACACACAGTTTGAGTCATTACGGGGTACACCATGTATTTCTTTGAGGTATGGTTGATTACACAGTGCCTTTTTATCTTATAGTGCATTCAACACTCTGGGTCATCTAACAATATTGCAGTTTGATAACCCAGAATGTTGAATGCATTTGCGAATAAAAATAAAATCACATCATCATGAGTGAATCATCCTTGTTGAGTGAATAATCATATTACAGGAGTGAATCTCCTTATTGAAGAAGTCGTTTATTCCTAGAAAAAATAAACCATTAGTTTAAACCTATCAGAATTCATTTATTGAACTAAAATAAATATTTACATATGATTTTTTATGGAACATGATAAAATCTATCTTACCCTTTCACCATCATAGAGAGTAAAAACTCCATGATAAAACATTTACCTTCTTTGATGGAAAAAACTTCAGTGTGACTCATTATGTATTTTTAGAAGACACTAAACCCCCTTATAAATTTTTTACCCCTTTTTAATAGCATTAAACATCAGTACATACCTTTATATCATCCAAATGACAATGAAATCTAGTGCATCCATTAAGTCTTCTTGGATTTTACTATATATTAGTATATCCTTTTTAATATTCTGGTTGATGATAAAATATAAAATAAAATCATAATTATTTGTTCATCAAAATGGGAATATCCCCATTATTATGTATTTTTTATTGATAATGATGATGAATTTTTTATTAATGAGATTATGAACATGGATCATTTTACATAATGAATGTGCACATGCATAATGAATGTTAATTGTACATATTTCACAAGTATTTTGGATATTATATCATACATATAATTGATTATTTAATAGACCAAATAATTCCACCACATGCCAAATTGAAACTAGTGCATTGTTCTTTTTTGAAAATTCATGATTCAATCGATGAAATTTTGTATTTTTTATAGGTTTTGGGTAAAGCTACTAACTTCTTTTTCAAAGGGGTCTTCATTAGGTTTTTTGGTGCTTCACGGTTTCATTTGAAGCAAGTTTTTCATTTTGGGGGATTTCTTTATAAGTTAGGTTCTTTTCATTTGATATCATGTTTCCTTTAACACCAACCCTCCTTAATGACCATGATCTCTTAATGTTGGTTGTCCTATAATAGTTCTCTCATACACCTGTTGACTTCGATGGCTGATCACACACATATTTATTCAAACATTTGAGTTGGATTATATACCTGTTTAATGATTGGATTGGTGTTGTATAACTCTCAAGTGACTATTGGCTCCACTACTAAGACCCTTTATTTTTAGTGTAGAGAAGACATGGGAAATCAACTACATTTGTTTTTTTGTTGTTGTTCAGTTTTTTATTGGTGAGGGGTTTCTTTTACTCAAATAGGTGGTAAAAAAATTCAATAAGCCACCTGAAACACTTGCACAATGGATCTTATCTTAATTGAAAAGTGTTGTGCATAATTTTCAACAATTGTTCTCAAACATGTCCTTAGTATGATCCTCATTATACTCTATTTCCCAACAATTTTATTGTTCACAAGACAACATTTCTTATCTTCCTCTGCCTCAGTCTCCACCTTGTTCTCTGCCTCGGTCTCCGCCTCTGCCTCCTCCTCTTCCTTGGTCTCTAACTCTAGCCCCACCTTCACCTCCGCCTCTGTCATTTCGCAACAATTTTATTGTTTGCAGTTCAACGCTTCTAAAAAATTGATTTCCTCCTTATACTTATTCTTTATAAATAGATCAAAAATAATATATAATCATTCTAACACTAATGCTTCACATCCCAAACATATTTCTAAGGGAATAACTCATACTAGATCAATAGCAGAAAATTGCCTAAATTTGTTTTCAAAAAACATTCTAACAACATGCATGTTTCCCACTCATCTCTAAACAAATTTAATTCTTCTTTTGAGTATGAAGGTTGTAGGAAATCTTGATATTTCTGAGAAAATATAGACAATAAAATGATTAAGAAATATATTTATTGAAATTTTAATTAGCTTCATAAATTATCTATTGGGGGATGATGGTATTTTAATGCTTTATGATCTCTCTCATAAATTTTAAAACATAATATCCACAATCAGTGTCATTATCTTGCTTCAAAAACTATAGAAACACTGACCAAAATAAGTAAATTATTTTGAAATATGTTTTGATAGTAAAATATTTCAATATATACCTTAATATGTTTAAATTTGTAGCAATCCACATGCTATATTTGTTCAGACACTGACTTCATTCCATGATTTTTCCTATATTTAGCAACCACCCTATCATAAAAAATTTCTTGTTAAAACAAAAACCAAAACATATCATTCAAATTTTATCTATAAAATATTGATTGTAGTGTATTACAAATTCACAATACACATCATGTGCGGTCGTTTTATTGGATATTCATGCATTGGATCCAAACAATAAATATTTAGGGTATCCAGATTTATTGTGATAAGCATCTAGTGTTACATAAAAAAACAAAAACAAATAGTAATAAAAAAATAAAAATATATTTTATGTGATGAGATTGTAGAGTTTTACTTCTATATTTTAGGCATAAAAAAGACTATATCGTCTGATATTTTTTTCTCAAACACTTTCAATATCTCAACTTTTTTATTTTTTTTCTTCATTATCCAAAGTAATTTTTTTCATAGAAATGATACAGGGATTAATGAATCCAAATTGTGCTTCACACAATTTTCCCTTTATATAGTAGTAATATAAACACCTATAGAAAATATGAATAGTTATTAAATTTAATAAACATATTAGATCACTATTTGGATAGATGTATTATGAAAATGTACCTTATATATGTATTCACAACTGATACTCCCAACCATTCATTCTTGAGAATCTCATTTATAGTCTCAAGAACAATTATATCGATCATAAAAGTTAAATATATCTCTTTTTCATATGGAATGTAACACATATTGGAATATTTAAATGTGGTATCTACATGAAGTTTTAATAATAATAAATGTTGCTCTAGAATTGGTGGTGAGAAGGTACTCTCAAAAGGTCATTTTGATTTCTTAGTTGATTCACTAGACTGTCTTGATCCAACCTTCTGTTTCCCCATCGCTTTATCCATCTGTAATATCATACCTCACTTCAGAACTTTTTTCATCAACTGATATAGGTTTTTCATATGATTTTTTTAAATAAATACCTCATGTATATTTATAAGATTATACATTCATGCTATGAAAGTTCCAATAGCACCATTGACCGTTGTAATATCCTGATCATCAAGTGGAATAGGAAACTCAGCAGTCGGCTCATGAGCTACCACAATCTTCACTCTCATGTGATATTTTGGGAGGTCTTTATGGTGTACCTTGTCTTCTGGGATATTATACACCATACCCCTCATAACAAGTTGGTATGTCGGTGTTAATAGATACAAATCAAATACAACTATACCCTGAAGAATTTCAGTAATATAAAGTTATGAGAAGTTGTTTAATTCACAATTAGGGTAAAGTGTAATAAAGAAATTGATTACCTCAGGTAAGGTATGTGGTTGGGGGTAACAACTAGTCTAAAATCTAGTGGGGTTATTTTTTTTATATACGTATCTTTTTCCCACTGCCGGTTCACTTTGATCCTTTCTCATACATTGGTCCTCCAAACCAGACCAAACATTAATATCTTACAGTTAGTCTATTTGTGTCTAAAATTATTTCACCATATTATATGTATCTTCATGTGTTTTTATATTCTCAAAATATTTTCTAGGATATACTCAAAAACCTAATCCTCTAATGTGACCATGTTGTTTTGGCAGCTTCAAAGCTACTGAAAGTAGTTTTTCTTTTAGTATGGTCGCTATTGATTCTTGTGTCTAAACCAAATAAAAAAATATGAACATAAATAGATATTTTAATATAATTCAGTTATAAATCATAATTAAATACTATAATGTCATACTTACACATGTTTCTCATGATAGTTTTGTGTTTTCATCAACTAGTTTACCCTCCTTATTTACACGAGCCTCCTTTCATAACACATGATGTGGGACGAGTGTGCCTTCAGATTTTGATTCATCAATCTTCATATAAACAAAGAAATATATTTTTATTCATATCACATAAAACATTTATTGTTGATTTAAAATACATACCAATTTCTTCACTAGTGAAAAACACCTCATCCTTACTTTGCAATAAGGGTACATTGGTTTTTATGCATGTTATTTATTTCCAACACTCTTGTTGTTTCATAAATTAAATTTTTTTAATCAAATTGGATAAAATAAATAATATCAAATAATATATTATCAACTTCAATACACCTAAAATGATTTTTCATTATATTGAATGATGAAAGCAGTCCATATTTCCTTCTTTATAATGTGAGAATAACTAAGTAGTGGGTGGGCATTTACTTTTCCCTTAGAATCCCTAAGATGCAACTTCGTAAAAAGAGTCTGGAGGAATCTATGGGATTTTCAAGTGTCCATTAAGACAAAATTCTTGCAGAAATATTCTAAAATAAATAAACTCTGCAAGTAATGATGAAAATTAAATTAATGTTTCATTATATAATTTTTCAGTAAAATAAATAAAGTATATTGTAACATTACGATTATTATTTACAAAAGATTTCTATCATCATAGGTTAGATGTGGTGCCATGAATCAATATAAATCGGCAAATTCATTCTCATTGTGACTCCAATATAACTAATGAACATTGAATTGTTGAGGTCAATATGTTAGCCATGTTGATTCTAACAAACCTCAAATTTTATACCCTGAATTCTTTCCTTGATAATTTTATTCAACACTGTGATGTTTCATCGTTGTTGTTTTTTTCATCAACATTCAGTTGATCCCCTAATAATTTTGTAGTTTCATCATCAATAGTCCGTTCTTCCTAGAGATTGGTAACATCATCATTTGTAGAATACATTGTCTTTATGAGTAGTCAAACATTTAATTTTACTTGAAAAATAACAATGGAAACACGGATAAAGGATTTGAGAAGGGATGTATGCATGGTCTATTGCAAACTCGATGAAATATTTAACTCCATATTCATACTCTTTTGTGAAACAATTATCATTCATCTATTTTTAGGGTGTGTGTATAAAAATAAACATGTAAATACTAACAGGCCCCCTAAAATATACAAAAATGCATATGTTTGAGTATATTTTTAAAGTAGTAACAATCAAAATACACATGTAAGTCAAGTCACTATGTACTAACCAGGATACCATGATAACCAAATGTACCGACTTCATTTCATACCAATGAATTATACTAATCATACCATAAGTTTATAACATGGTTATTCCACAACATTTAAATCATTTCACTAATAAGAGGTTAACATTTGAATCATATGAGAAGAAAAAATTATTATAACGACCCATACTTTACATACATTGTTAATACTTAAAAATTGAAGCATACTTATTACAACATATAATAAAATCATGGAAGGACCGTATAGGTATAGTGTATTTAGAAACTGGGAAACATAAACAACTGGTTCATAAAGCGTCTACATTGTCTCCCATTTATTTCATCATATCTATAATTCCTTTTGGTATATCTTACTTAATAACCTTCTTCCTGACCTGAGGAAATAAAACATACAAAAGGGTGAGCTCAAATGCTCAGTAAGGGTAAACAAAAGAAATATCAATCACATCATATTCATAAGAACATAACATTTTGGAAATCTTACCCTGCAAAAGAGATCATAATTTTATAACATGGGATAAATCATGGTAGTGAAATGTAATCACAATAATCATAACTTAAAACATGAAGCTTTTTTTCATACACACATAATTATAGATAATCATTTCTTATTAGTCAAGACTCATTTCCAAGACTATCTTAGTGGACAAAGTCCATTTCTGAACCGAGTTCATTCCTCATTTCAGTCATGTTTCACTGAACCGGTTTAACCTGCCGTTCCATCCATGTCTATCTCATGAGATATAAAATATTTACCCAATGCATTGGAGGGAGATATAGGTCCCACCCATCTCATAATGATACCATTATTATGTGTGCCACAAAATCATAAACCATACATCATAGCATAACCCATGTAATAAAAATGGGATTCTTAAACATCGTGATATCATAAAACAATTCATATAAGATAAAGGAATTCATAAAAATAATTTCCTCACAACATAATCAAATCAATGTAATAATAGGGATAGAAACATAACCCTTTATTATCTTAGATGGAAAATAATTTTGATAAAACACTTGAACTCCATTCTTGAGGAAAATATCCTTTCTACTTCAAAAACACTTTTCCTTTCTTAACATGTCATACAATTCTAAACTAAAAGAAGTTGATTAAAAATAAACTTGAAAACTTGTAAAGGAAGATTCTTGGAAATAATGTTTTAAAAACCCATTCATGTCGTATAAGTTAAAAAAAACATTCTTCTCGTACTTTTGTCGGAAAAGTCAAAAAGTACCTCGTATGAAAAACGACAAAAGATTCCTTTCATATCTTTTACTAAAACTCACCGAAGGGTAAAATTGGATTTAAACAATTATAAGTGGATGGAAATAATATTACATATTGAGGAAACATGGATGTGGATGATAAAATACACCCCAGTAAGTTCCAAAGTATAAACAATCTCAGATAAAAATGAGATTGTGATATTTCCCTTACCTTAGGTCCGATTTGCTTCGTAAGTGTCCGAACCTCCTGTATAATGATTTAAATAATGTTATTGACTTATTCCAAAATCATAATTATTTTTATGATATCATATATGGTCATATTCTTAGATTCTTATTAGTAATATTTCATTGCTACTTGTTATTCGAGTGTTTATTGCTTTTTGTTCTTATGCGTGTTTTGTCGAATAAATTCTTATTCTTCTTTTTGGGTTATAGATACCTCATTTACAGAATGTTATTAGTGTAATATATATCATATTTATTCACTCAATTCATTTATGTAATCATTATGCAATGAAAATCATGTAGAACGAGTCACATCACATCGTGGAGACGGTATTCCGTACGTACGCACGAGCGATGATATCGTTCCCATGATCGTGTAATTGTATTGGAGTGTATGTATACTATTTCAGAATCAATATCGATTTACAATAATCATATATAGTTATTATTTACACCATTATACCCATCCAAGTAAGGTGGTGGGGGAAAATAGATTACACCACGGCGTGGAGACGGTATTCCGTACGTACGCACGCGCGGTGATTTCATTTTCCGTAGGATGGAAAGATGGTGAAATAGGGTTATTTCATACTTATAAAAACATATCAGTATATGAGTGATACTGATGTTTTTATTTCATAATAAAACAACTAAAGAAGAAGAAGTGGAAGAAGAAATAAAGATGAAAGAATCGGTAACGGATATTACCTCTTCTTTGAAGCGCTTCTTTGAGACCTCCTTTTAGGGAACTAAAATTGGTCTTTGAAGAAGACCATGACCTCTAGGATGTTTCTAGGGAAGTGAATAGGAGAAACTGGCAGGGTTTGGCCGAGCTTTAAAGCTCAAATTGGTGTGAGGAGGAGAGGGAGGAGGTGCCCTTTTATAAGGGAGGAGAGGGGCACCTTTGGAATAACAAAAAATATTATTTTATTATAAAGTCAAATTCGGTTTTTAATAGCACCAAATTGATATATTTAGAAGCTAAGGTGGGGATGGGTCGAAATAATCTCATACAATAGAATTTAGACAAGTTTAGGTCATTATATTAACCTTATCTTTTAGTTTTAACTCTTAGTTAATTAGATTGACATTTAGCATGTCACTTTGTATTTTTATATTATATAGTTAATAAACATACCATATACATCCAAGAGACCCCCAAGTGGTCCATTAATGATACACCTATCATTATATAAGTATCTTTTCTGAACCATAGATTTTTAGGAATAAAATAACAATCAATAATATAATATTTGTTTTAAAAACTATTTTATGTCAATTTTGACACTATTTAGTAATTGATTTTTGTGAAAATCATAAAAGAATTATTAATTCGAAAAAAGTTAATTAAATCAATAATAACTCGTCATATTAACCTATAAAATTAATTTAATTCATAAAAAGTCTCAAATTACATTTATTTGGGTATTTATAACATCAATTATGTCAATATTTCATTAATAAGATAATTACTGCATCATCTTTGTGTCATAAATAAATTAAATTATTTAATGTATAAAAATTACAAATAAAATACCATTATGTAGGAAATCTTTTTATATTTCTAATGAATATTTATAGTCTAATTTATCATATGTATAACCCTATATTAAAAATTATTTACTTATTAAACTTTGATTTTAACTATTTTAACCCTTCTTTAAATAAATTAATAATAAATGTCCTAATCTAATCCAAGTGGGCATAAATGGTCATATTTTATTTCTAAGGTTATTTTTGATCGAATTAAACTTATCAAATAGAATTAGGACATGTGTTAGGGTAATAATAATATCATTTTTACCCTTAATTACCCTATTTACTTTTAACCGTGGTAAATAAAAGTAAAAAGTTACTATTCACCAAAAATTATTTTCATCTCATTGAACCACATTTTACTTACTGAAATCAACTGTTTCTCTTGGATTTTTGAAATTTCACTCACATAAGCGGTAAAATTAAGTTTTATGTAAATTTGCAAATTCTCCTAGGAGGTGGGTAAGACGGTGAAAAGTTCAATAAAATTTTTATATATCTAAAATTATTATAAAATGACTCCAATGAATTTCATTGAACTTATATAGGTATTATGTATCAATTTTGACCTAAAATAAATTTAAATAAAATAAATAATTATTTAAATAAAAATTCAGTTTTTAAATAGTAACCCAGTGTTTTCACTATTCATCAAAAATTGAAAGTTTCCAGAAAAATACCAAAATTTCACCCTAGGCTAATTTCGATATTTCGAATCCAAAAATGAAGTCCATTTTGAAAAATAAAATTTACAAAATTTCAAAAAATGGTTATTACTATTCATAACATCTAGTTTTAATAATATTTTAATAGCATATCGTTGTTTAGTGAAACTCGGTATTGCGTACGACGCAAGCTATCGAGGAAGGCCGTGGTTGCGTGTAAATCAAACCAAGCTAGTGTTGTGTGTAGTGAAAGATTACTTTGATGATAAAAACGAAATATTTCTTATAAAAGTCTCGGGTGTTACAATTATTTATCTCCCTCTGGAAATAACCACATCATAGGTACCATGAGATTCGAACTCAAACCTCTAGCATCCAAGACTATACCTCAGGGATAACCATCACATGTACTTATTTCATCCAAATCATGAAATGGGTATAACACAACCATTTTTCTTAGGAAGTACATTTGAAATATGGGGAAGTATTAACATAATTGGTTCCTTTAGGAAAGAACCACACAATGGGTGCCAAAATACATTAGTTAAACCTAAATTTTGAAAAACCATAAAGAAGAACAAACAAAAACACAAATGTCACATCACCCTCACCCCATCCCTCAATGAATCACTAACATGTCTATAGTAACTTACATTCTAATATATCAAGAATATCAACATATTCCATATTCTATAAATATTTACAAAAATACACTATCATAATATAAATTTCCACCATTAATCCACTATAATTAAATGAAAATAATTTTATTAAATAATATTTATTATAATTTAAATTAATTTTCAAAATAGTTTTGAACCATTTCAACATCCCCCCCAAAAAATAAACCATGTATAAATTCTTATTGATCCCATTAATTCAATTTGAATATATTTATCATCGATATAAAATTCATAATAACTTATATATAATCTAACTTCATAATAATTATCTTGAATTCTCATGAATTATGCACCTATTCTAAAAAAAAATATGCAGAAAAAAAATTTAAAATATTATGCAAATATGAGAATCAAAATTAACTACCATAATTTCATGATTATTTTCAATCCTCAATCACCAAAAAATATTCATCGATTCCACTTCTCAGTTAGTACTTAATATATCCCATATTATAAACAATAACCTAAATCATGTGGAACATAAAAATTCACCCAATAATAAACAATTTTACATTGAAATCATCATGGAAATACAATTACTTTTATTTAGTGGATCGTTATATCAATTTATTATGAATTGGTATATTCACTCAATGAATTTGATAATTTTTATGATTTATTTATTAGAGTATGATAATGATATTATAATTATATACCATTTATTTGAATAAGAAAATAAATTATATTTATTTAATAAGATTATAATGTTGATGGATGAAGTAGAATTCATAGAGCTGAAGTGATTTAAGAAAACACATCATAATAAATATTTTCCCTCTACTCATTAGACCGAGATAATATAGAATTTCCAATGCTCATGAAAAAGGAGATTAAATATATTTGAATATAAGAGGAAAAATTCATAAATCATTCATAGTACACCTCTGACATTATTATCTTCCTTGTTAGAAAAATATATAGTTTCATTTTTTTAAACCATGTTTCTTTGAATCTATAATTATCCAAGACATTGGATATTATGATGATGTATTATGTAACTCTCTTAATATATAAATGTAATTTAGAGAATAGTCCCATGTTTGTTGGGATATGAAATTAATTACAAAGTCACACTAGAGATCAAATAAAAAAGGACATGGTGAAAAAAATATACAACTGCCCATATCTCAAATATGTTGTTCAATGGACTCGATTAGCATTCCTAAGGCAACCAAGAATTGGTTAAAGTGTGATATAGGAGGAAATATAGTGCATGAATATTTAAGGGACATCAACAGACCACTCTATATAGTATATAAAATTAAAATATCACTCAGAACACCACACATAGTTCAATGGTTTTACTAAAAGGAACATGAGAATAGTGTAAGACAATACACCAAACTAATTTTCTTTGAGGATAACCATTATCAAAATGAACCTAATCTAAGTAAACAAGGATGGTGTTGTGTAAAGGTAAATAAAACTACGTAAAGGTATTGTTAAGTCAAAATGGGTAGTGAGAATGGATCATGTTATATTGGTCCCTGTGTTGGACTTCCAATTTGACTATGAGAAATGGGAAGCCCTCTATGGGATGGTTTGGCACCCATTAAAGAACATACCAATGTTAAGAAGTATAAGGAATCATTGTTGTCCAGTGAAGAAGTAGGATTCTTCATGGTTGAGAACAATGTAAAAACGCAAACCATGAAACCCAAACAAGCAATTAACGAGAGAGGAAAAAGAGAAAATAACATACCTTGGATTCAAGCCTTGATTCGTCCGAGAGAACGTAGAGGAGGAGCACCAGTAGTAGAGGAGTTCTGTGAGATCTTGAGAATCATGACTAAATATGTCACAGTTAGGGTTATTTTAAATAGATAGGGGACACTTTTGTCAACACTTACAAAAAATCACTGATAAAGATACCTTTTATCAGCACTAAATTGATAAGCACTTATAAAATGCATCTTTATCAATGCTAAAGAAGCACTGATAAAAGAAACATTTATCAGCACTAAAACTTTAGCGCTGATAAAGAATTTATAATTATAATTATAAATAAAAAAATTTAAATATATTTATATAATTATATATATTTTATTATAATTTTATAATTATTTAAATATATAATTATTTATTTATAATTACATAAATACTTTTTTTAAACTATATTTGTTTTTATTTATACATTTATAAATATATTTATAATTATTTATTTATAATTATAAATATATTTATATATTTATATATATTTATATAATTATATATATATATATAATAAATATATATAAATATAAACATAGTAAATATATTCATTATTTAAACATATTCATTATAATTTTATAATTATAAATATATTTCATTATATATATTTATATATTTATATATAAATTTAATAAATATATATAAATATAAATATGGTAAATATATTCATTATTTAAATATATTTATCATAATTTTATAATTATTTAAATATATAATTATTTATTTATAAATATATTACACCAAAAAAGATGATTTTGCAGGATTGCTTATTGTTTGATGGTGACATGTTTTTCATTTGATTCTGCTACTCCATCTCTTCTATGTATGTATTATATCTTTTTAAATAAATTTCTCGGGGCTATGGGTTTCAATCCATGGTCTGCACTATTTCTAGTATTTATAAATATATGAATACTTTTTAAAAAATAATATTTATATATTTATATCATCATATATATTTATATAATTATATATATAGCCCCCATGGTGCAGCTCAGTGGTAGTTGTCCCTATTGGTCTCAGCGAGGTCTCGAGTTTGAGTCTCACCGAGTACATCCCTACATTGTATGTTGCCCGCTTTTCTTTGTAATGTAGCATATTTCCTTGTATAAATTGAGGCTTCAACCTCAAATTATATATATATATATAATATAAATATGAATATAGTATATTCAATATTTAAATAAATTTATTATGATTTTATAATTATTTAAATATATATAATTATTTATTTATAATTATATAAATACATTTTTTTAAAAATAATATTTATTTATTTATAATAATTATAAATATATAAATTTGTAAATATAGTAAATATACATTTATAAATATATTTATTTATAAATATTTATTTACAAATATATTTTTAACATTATTAATGAATATATAATCTTAAATACATGAATTTTAAAAATGATTGAAATTGAATAATTAAAAACGAGTACACTTTAAAAATATTGAAAATATGGATAAGTTTTATTAATTAAATATAAATTATTAAAAAAATATGGATATATATGAAGTAAAGATGAATAGATATTTAAAATATTAAAACATAGTAAATAAATAAATATAAATATATATATATATAAATAAATAATAGAAAATGATTAAATTCAAAAAAATAAAAATAAAAAATATTAAAAATGAATAAATAATACCTAACTATAATAATATTAAAAATAAATAAACAAAATTGACTGATTAAAAACATAATATATTGAATGTACCATGTTATAATGAAATTCTAAAATATACTAAAATTTGAATAAATTAGATAAATATTAGGTGCATGTGTTTCTATATAAGATTTCATTAATTATGTAAATATTTGTATGTGTGTGTTGTATATAAAAATGCATTAATTACATATTTGTATGTGAAATCAATGTAACACATGTTTGACATATGTTAAATTGAAAAATCAAACAACATTAAAAATGAATAAGACATTAATATGTTTTTAATTATTACATTTTTATTCATTTTCTATATATTTATATTTAATATATATTATTTATTAATATTTATAATTAATTCATATATATTAAAATTATTATTTTTTATTAATAATTGTTTCATTTATAAATTTTTTAATTTATTCATTTTTAATTTTTTTGTTTAATTATTAGAATTTATTCATTTTTTTGTTTAATTATTAAAATTTATTCATTTTATATATCTATATTTAATATATACTATTTATTAATATTTATAATATATATATATGTATATTAAATGTATTCATTTTTATCAATAATTATTTAATTAATAAAATGTTTAATATTTTTTTCAATTTACTTATTTTTAATTTTTATTTGTTTAATTATTTCATTTTATTCATTTTACATATCTATATATTTAATATATACTGTTTATTAGTATTTATAATTTATATATATGTATATTCAATTTATTCATTTTTATCAATAATTATTTAATTAATAAAATTGTTAATATTTTTTTTTAATTTTTATTTGTTTAATTATTTCATTTTATTATGGACTTTTATTAGTGCTAAAAAAGCTTTGATAAAAGCTAACCTTTATCAGTAGTAAAAATAAAGTGATGATAAAGGGTACAATTTATCAGTGCTAAATAAAAGCGCTGATAAAGGTTACCTTTTATCAGTGCTAAAAAGGGGTTGATAAAGGGTGTCATTTATCAGTTCTTTTTTTAGCCCTGATAAAAGGTACCCTTTATCATCTTTTTTTAGCGTTGTTAAATGCCAATGTTGTTAAAGGTCTGTTTTGTAGTAGTGGAAGTGGTGTGGTTGCATAGAGTTTTGAGGTCCATTGTCTCGGATTGGGATGCACATTTTACCTCACGAGTCTAGAGGGGATTGCAACATGATTTTAGTACTTGGTTACACCTCAACACTACTTTCCACCCTTAGAAATATTGACAGACATAGTGGACTATCAAGATATTAGAGGATATATTGTGAGCATGCGTCTTGAACTTTGATGGATCTTGGATACGACAACTGCCTTTGGTCGAGTTTTCTTATAATAAAATCTACCACCCTTCTATTGGTATGGCTCCATTTGAGGCTTTGTATGGAAGATCATGCCATTCTCTGTTGTGTTGGATGGAGATTGGGGAGACATTAGTTCTTGGTCCTGATGTGGTACAGAGCACGACAGAGAAGGTTTAGTTTTTTTATGAGAGGATAAAAGCAGCGTAGGACAGAAAGAAGTCTTATGTCGATCGTAGGAGGAGGCCCTTGGTGTTTGAGGTTGGAGACCATGTGTTCTTGAAGGTATCCACTCGATGTGGGCAGTGGAGGTTTGGCAAGGGGAGTATGATTTTTCCCAGGTTTGTTGGGGCCTTTGAGGTGTTGGGGAAAGTTGGTGAGGTGGCATTTCCACCATGGCTATAGAGGATCCACTAAGTCTTTCACATCTCTCAGATTCGTCGGTATCTTCACGATGACTCTCATGTCATTGACTGGGGAGAGTTGGATATTGAGAATGACGTTCATTGAACGGCCAATAGAGATCCATGATCACCAAGATAAGGCACTACATAGAAGGACCATTCCTTTGGTTTGTGTGTTGTGGTGGCATAATGGCCTGGAGGAGATTATTTGGGAGTGAGAGACATAGATGCACACCCAATACCCAAAGTTGTTTTGAGTTTTTATTTGCTCTATTTTTCTTTGTGATGTTATGTTTGGACCTTGTTTTATCTGATGAGTTGTTTTCCCTATTTTTTGATGTGTGTTGTGTAATGCATGATAAATTCCCAACATATGAAAAGGGGGAAAACCTAATTACTAATAAAGATGCATTAACTGTGATGTGATTAAACTCGTGCGGGTGAGTCAATGTTTCTTAGAGTGGATAGTATCTTGCCATGGAGGATGGAATTCTCTGATTAGTGTGTTCAGGGTAGTGTAGTTTGTTGGTTGTGTGGTGGTTGTGTGGTAGTGTGGTTGTGTGGGAGGAGATGGTTTGTGGTTTTGTGGTGATGAGGTTGTGCAATATGTTTATGGCCATTTGGTTTGGTGTTTCTGGATGGTAGTAGAATTTTAGGTATGACAAGATCCTTGAGAGGTATGTCGCGGGGTGGTTGTTTGGACCCCTTTCATTCTGGGCTTGTTTATGGATTCTCAAGGGAGAGAATCATTTGAGAGGTATTTTATGTAATAGTATGTGACCTCTCGTTCCGTTACTTTTCTAGTTTTGAGTCTTGGAGGTGTTCGGGGGAGGTTCTGGGAGTTTTCAATGGAAGTTGGAGGTTCAACAGAGCAACTGCACGAAATACACATAGTGTAAAGTTGCACAATGTCAAAGTTGGTTTTACAGCTTGTCGAGGGTCAGTTCACAATGTATAGATTTTCATGGTTAAATAATAAAAATGTGATGTATTTTTCAGTGAAACTAAAACCTAAGTATTAAACGATGTGAAAGGGGATTACGCGTTGTGTAAATCCCCGATGCAATGCAGTTATAAAGCTACATAGTGCCTGGGTTTTCCTCAAACCCTACTCTCTCTCTCTTGTTCCAAGTGACTGACGATGCTACCTTTAGGAGTTTTTGATATTCCTTTCGATGGGGGTTGATTCTCGGCTTCTCGTCTTCAATCCATGGTGAGTTCTCCTCTCGTTGTCATCTGTTCCCCTTCTATTCTTCTTCAAAGTTTCATTGTGGTGGTGCATTTTGGTTTGGGTTGTGTGTTTGGGATGTGTTTTGATGGTCTTTGGGTGCAGTGTATGTTGATCCATGGTTTCTCATGGTATGGTTGTGGTTTACATTCTTCTTTTCCCTTCAGTGCACAGAAAGTTGAAAAAGCTTCCTTGAGGTAGAGAATCACTCATTTCTCTTTATTGTGTATCATGTGGTATGGGTTTTCTTTTGTTTATCTATGGTTTATAGTTGTGTTGGATAAATCAAAGATAAATAATTGGTTAATTTGAAATTGAAATGGGTAAATGGGTTTTATTCTCATGCTTTTATGACTTTTATATGATTATGATATTGTGGATTGTACGGACTTGATGCCCCACTAAAAAATTATGGTCGTTGGGGGATTTGTTTGTGCTGGTTGATATGTGTTGTGACTATTGTGATTGTTTTGATATCACCCTAAAATGTAAATTGGATAACCACTTATATATGGCTGATGAAATGGTTTCCCCAGGATTATGACTTGTGTGATAACACCCCTAAAATAAAGTGGAATGTGATAAAATCCCCTTTGTAAATATGTAAAATGATCTTGATGTGTTGTGATGTGTGGTCATGCTTGTGGGATGGTGATGTGTGTAAAGACCCAAAAAAATCAAGGAAATTTTTTTCTTAATTTTTTTGGGAATTTTACAAGAACGCAGTTTCTGACGACACCTAATTCCGAGGCCCGGTGTGCCCGGAATCTTTTTCCGAAGTTTAGCTTGGGTACGTTCAATGAACGAATGAGCGAGTTTTTCTAACTTTTGAACCGGTGCTCAGAATCGAATTCTGAGGGCACCGATGGAATCGCAGCGCCGGAAATTGCTTAGAAACGCCTCTTCCGGATTTGCGTTTGCTCGGGTGTGGATTTTAATTTTTGGGGTTAAGTTAAGGAATAAAATAAAAGTGGTGCAACCATTTTTTATTTTATTTTGCTTAACTTAAGTTAAGTGGATGATGTGGGACCCACAATATCCTACCCACTTGGTAGGATATTTTTGAGGTGGGGCCCACACGAGCCCCACCGTTTCTTTTCTTCCTAAATCCCCTCCTTTAATTAAGGTAACACACCCGCACCCCCTACTAATTGGAAGTCAACCCTTGCATTTTTCTGTTATGAAACGCCTCTTTTAATTTGGTGGTTTAAACGTTGCAATTAATTCACTTAATTAATTGTTTCGTTTTTGAAATTCAAATGTTGGCTTGTGTTAATAAAATAATACAATTCTTATTTTATTAGAGGTGGGTTGTGTGAGAGGAATTGAGAGAATTCTCTCAAGCCGTGAAGTTCCTCCTTCCTCGCGAAGAACGCGAAGAACGCCGAACTCCGACGAAGTTCGACAAGAACGCCGGATCCTCAGAGATCGATGACGTGACGCGATGATCCTCCTTCCGTGACGCTCCTTCTGCGACGCTTCTTCCGTGACGTTCCTTCTCCGCGACGTGACGATCCCCCTTCCGCGACACCTTCTTCCGCGACGTGCTTTTCCGTGACGAACCCTCTCTCGACGACGCTTGAGGTAGGGGTTTTGGTTCAATTAAATCTATGTGATTTATATCATTGGCATGTGTTTAAAATTTTTCAGAAGCCTTTTTAAACCGCTAATGCGGTGGGTGCGGACCAACGAACAAGTCCAAACCCACCGTCTCTTCGTTCTTGGTGTGCGGATTGGCGGGCGACGATGAAGCAGGCCGCACGGGCATTGTGAGGTCTTCGTAGAGAAGAACCGGTCCCGGGAGGGCCGTTGGAGAAGACGACAGAAAAAACTGACCACCAGAGCTCGTCCGGTGGTCCGCAGAACACTTCACCGGCGCGCCTCGCCGGCACGGCTGTGGCGCCCGGCGCGTTGCCGGGAAGGTCCGCCGCGGCTGAAGCCGCGGTGGCAAGCCGCTAGTCCCGCGACTACGTGGGACCGAGGGAGGCGGGACGCGGTGCTTGGCCGCGCCCTTTGGTAAGGGGCGGCCCCCACACGGGGCCACAGTTCATTCAAGGGGGCGGCGCCCCCCCCCCCCTTTTGCGCAACCGCTCGGACGAAATGGACGAGCCACCAGGCCACCGGGCCGCGCCAGCACGCCGGGCCGGGCCGTGCCCAGGCCAAGCCGGGTCGCGCCCAAGCGGGCCGGACCCAGACACGGGTCGGGTTGACCCGGTTCGGGCTGACCCAGGGGGTCTCGGGCCGGGTCGGCCTGGGCCCGAAACCCCCACTTCCGGACCTCTCACGGTCTTTTGCCCATAACTAGGGCTGCGGACCTCCGATCGACGCATCGTCAGCGGCGATGCGATCCTTGGAACGAGAAGGTCGTTTCGATATATTACACTCAAAGTTTCGGAGTACTTTGGGTTCGGCCGGTTTGGTTCGTACACGAAACCAACCGGGCCCTTGGAGCGGAAACGCCTATAACTTGAGCTCTGGACGTCCGATTGACGTGTCGTCGACTTTGTTGGATTCCTATTAGTGAGAAGGACCTTTTGGATTAATCCGCTCAAGGTTTGGACACAGTTGGAGTATGGTCGGGTTGGTTTTGACTTAAAAACCAACCGGGCCCCTGGGACGAAAATGCCAATAACTCTCAGACCGAGCGTCCGATTGACGCGCCGTCTGTGACGTTGAGTTCCTGTTGACGATACGGAACTTTTGGATACATCAACTCCGGACTATGTGTCAGTTGATGTATCATCCCCTCGGCTCATGGAGCGGACCCTCCCGAACGAGCTTGCTGTGTGCGGGAACCCTAGAGCTGGCTGCAACTGCGACGACGATGACGACTGTGCAGAAATCCTCCGTGGATTCGACGACGACGACTATAGCACTCAGCGATCCTATGTGGATCAGTGCTACCGATCCTGTGTGGGTCAGATCCTGTGTGGGTCAGGGCTCAGCGGTCCTGTGTGGGCCAGCGCCTACAGATCCTGTGTGGGTCTGATCCTGTGTGGGCCATTGCGGGGGTTAGTTACCTATCGATCCTGTGTGGGTCAGATCCTTTGTGGGTCATTGCAGGGGTTAGTACCTATCGATCCTTTGTGGGTCCGACGACTTAGATGAATCAGTGGCTACATCTGATCATCTAAGAAGTATACATGTGTGAGATGATTCTTGATTTTCAATCCTTATCTTCGATAAGTTTGACCTGATATCCTGTGTGGATTACGTTATGCTTTCCTGTGTGGATTTGGTTGTGTTTTTCCTGTGTGGACTGGTTTGTACTTGGGCTCGGATGTTGGAGCCGAACTGTAATTGATAACTTAGGTATATGTATGGACATATACCAAAGTAGTGTTGGATGTTACTTCGTGATTGTATCTTTCCTTTGTGGATTATCCTCTGTGGATTCTGGGAGACCTTCGGGGGTCTCGAGGTCCCTACTGAGTAGCTTATACTCACCCCTGCACGGGCTATGCCCGCACTACATTGTGTTGGTTGCAGACGACGGAAAACACTGATCGTGGTTGAGGATTGCAGAGCAGGACGGTACCTGGAGGTGGACCACTGGGCGGGACGTACTCGGAGCGGACGGCTGGACCCGAGGAGCTTTGGAGGCTATCTGTACCCACCCTTCAGGTGGGACTTCCAATGGACGGATCGAGGCTGTGGATTTACTTTTCAGTTGATGTTTTCCCTTTTCAGTTGTACTTTACTTTCAATTTGGATTTGTATTCTGGCCCACTTACTTTTCCGCACTTATTGTTGTACCCAGTTTTTACTTAGTGTTTACTTCTTCTTGCTTGCTCTGTGGTGTTTGTTTACTTTACAAAGGCAATGCCTTCCCTTTTTACCGGGAATTACGCCTTGGTGCTAGTCTCCAGCCCATGGCCTATGGAAGGCAGGCTTGTGGTAGTCACGGCACGGGCCCCGAGGACGGGTCGAAACAAATTGGTATCAGAGGGGTTCGGTTCTACCGCAGAACTCAGGACTCTGATATTTTTCTAATGTGAAGCAATAGTGTTAAGGGTATTGAGTGTGGTTATCAGTCCAGGGAGTCCAGTGTTGGTGCGGCGACCGACGTATCCATACACCAGGACCCTGACTTCTGATTTCCTACTTAATGCACGAAAACATTGATTGCATGTGTGTTTCAAGTTTTATTTGTGATTACTTTGTGTCAGCTCACCAGGTATACTGTTTGACCGTGGTGCACCTGTTTCTTTTCAGGATGGCCCCACGACGGCAGCCAGCTAGGGTTCCGAGCATTGTGCGTGACGACAGCCGACCGAGTGACGAGCCCTCGGTATAGGGCCCTTTGACAGCAGAGGCACCGGCGATACCTCTACCTGCCGAGCCACCGATACTTCCATCCCCAACCACTGAAGATGCACGTCGCCTTAGTGCACTGCATGAGTTTCAGCATCAGTGACCACCCAGGTTCCGTGGGGAGATGGACCCTCAGGCAGCCGAGGATTGGCTGGAGGCAGTTGTACGAGTTTTCAGGTTAGTGAGGACACCAACAGACCTCACAGTGATCCTCGCAGCGAGCCTCCTACACGCGGCAGCAGGCAGATGGTGGAGCTTGATGCTCCAGGTGCACGATGAGGCATCTCTCCTCTGGATGGACTTTGAGAGTCTCTTCCGCTCAGAGTTCGTCCCAGCCACCCTCCATGCGGTGCGCATCCAGGAGCTTCTACAGCTGTGCCAGGGAAGCTTGATGGTCGCCCAGTACTCGGCGAGATTTACCGATCTCTCGCGCTACTCGACAGACATGGTACGGGACCCATTCTTCCGGGCCCAGACCTTTGAGCAGGGATTGAGGCATGATATCAGGGCATCGCTGATCTCCCTCAGCATTCCGACACAGGCAGGGGTACTAGAGCGAGCCCTTCTCATCGAGAGCTTCCTTGCTGAGCCTACATCCGCAGCGAGACCTACCGCAGGGCGGCACGTAGCAGAGTCTTTTGTAGCAGGCAGCCGACGGATGACTCATGGGTCCAGGCAGACCAGACCCTCAGGTAGAAGACCTCAGGAAACTGGCTCAGAGGTGCGGGCACTCAGCGCGAAGCCAGTCTTTCGAGAGGCAGACAGTGCTACGCCTGTGGCAGGCAGGGCCACATAGCTCGTGACTGCCCGACCCGCCGTACCGATGAGTAACAGACGGTTGAGGGACCACCCAGGCAGAGGCAGAGGGTTGACCGGGGTGGTCCGAAGGGAGCAGGCGGATGAGGCAGAGGAGCTGGCCGAGCAGTAGGTGGTGGGCGACGCTTTCAGGCTCTACCACCACCACCACCAGGAGGTCCACCCCGACCCCAGGGAGCCGGCGGGCAGAGACAGACACAACTCTAGGCCACGGAGGCCTACGACCACGGCGCGCCCGAGATGATTTGAGGTATTATCTGTGTCTATTCCACCCTTGATGCAGTTCTTATAGACACAGGAGCGAGTCATTCTTTCATAGCCGCTGCCCTTGTTCGGAGCTCGGAGATTCCGACAGAGCCGTTGGCTCGATCCTTATGGCCATAGACTCCTACAGGAGCAGAATCGACGATTACACACTGGTGCCGGTAATGTGAGCTTACTCTAGGAGACGAGAGCTTCGGCTGGGATCTTCTTGTAGCGGCGTCAAGTCCTTACGACGTCATTTTGGGCATGGATTGGTTATCTACAGTCCATGATCAGATTGACTGTATTAGGCGCAAGGTGTGATGTGTACGCACCGACAGGAGCAGGTTCACCTTCACCGGCGAGAAGGGAGCCTTTGCAGCATAGGATGGACTCACACAGAGGAGAGGACAACCCATCACTCATCAGTTGGCTAGCCTCATCCTAGGAGCTATTGACGTGCGGAGGCCTGGTTTTCCTACAGTGGTGGATCAGTATGCGGACGTTTTCCCCGACGACGTCCCAGGGCTACCTCCTCACAGAGAGGTAGACTTTTATATTGACATGTACCCCCAGACAACCCCGATATCCACCCCTGCATATCAGATGGCACCTGCCGAGCTTCGGGATCTATGGGTACAGTTGGAGGACTTGTAGGGAAAGGGATTCATCCGACCCAATGTTTCACCCTGGGCTTCCCCAATATTGTTCGCCAAGAAGGCGGATGGGAGCTTGCGAATTTGTGTCAACTATCGTCACCTGAACCAGGTGACAGTGAGGAACAAGTATCCTCTACCAAGGATTGATGACCTCTTCGATCAGCTCAAGGGAGCACGGTGGTTCTCGAAGATAGACCTCAGGTCAGGCTATCATCAGCTCAGAGTTCAGGACCAGGACGTGCAGAAGACGACCTTCAGATGTCGGTATGGACACTATGAGTTCTTGGTTATTCCATTCGGTGTAACCAATGCTCCAGCAGTGTTCATGGGCCTCATGAATAGGATCTTTTAGCCATACCTCGATCGATTTGTCGTGGTCTTCATCGATGACATTTTGATATACTCAATGACTGAGGAGGAGCACGCCCACCACTTGTGGGTTGTACTGGACACACTCTGAGAACACCAGCTTTATGGTAAGTTCTCGAAGTTTCAGTTCTGGATACGTGAGGTCTACTTATTAGGACACTTCATCTTTGAGGTGGGAGTTGCGGTGGATCCTGCGAAGATCGAGACAGTGCTAGCTTGGGAGCCACCCAAGAGCGTGACGGAGGTGAGAAGTTTCTTGGGACTAGCTGGGTACTATCGGAGATTTGTGCCAGACTTCTCCAGAGTTGCGGCACCACTCTCAGCTTTGACGAAGAAGGGGAAACCCTTTGTGTGGTCAGAAATATGTCATCAGAGCTTCTAGGAGTTGAGACAGAGATTGACCAGCGCGCCTATCTTGAGTTTGCCGGAGGAGGGAGTAGGGTACGTAGTTTACTGCGATGCATCAGGGACTGGACTCGGATGTGTCCTGATGTAGGAGCGGGTAGTGATCTCCTACGGATCACATCACTTGAGGCAGCATGAGCAGAACTACGCTACCCATGACCTGGAGTTAGCAGCAGTGGTCTTTACGCTGAAGATGTGGTGACACTATTTGATGGACGAGCGCTTTACATTCTATTCTTACCACCAGAGTATCAGGTATATCTTCTTGAAGAAGGACCTGAACCTGAGACAGTGGAGATGGCTCGAGTTCCTCCAGGACTATGACTTTGAGATAGTCTATACTCCTAGAAAGGGGAACGTAGTAGCCGATGCACTCAGCAGGAGGACGGGCATTCAGCTACTTGGGGAGGTGACAGAGCAGCTAGCCGCTTTGCAGATATCCTTCATGGATAGAGATGGAGCATCCTTCCTTCAGTCACTCACAATCACTCCTCCATTACTGTAGCGGGTCAGAGAGGCACAGTGTGGGGACGCCGACTGTGAGACGCGACATGCACAAATATCCTCAGGACAGACACCTGATGGTTTCTCTTTAGGGGGAGAGCACTATGTCCTTTTCAGAGGACGTACCATGATACCATCTGCTTTACAAGAGGAGGTGCTGAGAGAGTTTCACACTTCCCCTTTGGCAGTATATCCTAGAGTGGCGAAGATGTACCAGGACCTCAGACGACAGCACTGGTGGCCGGGTATGAAGAAGGTTGTGGCAGAGTTCGTTTCTCGATGTCTCACCTGCCAGTAGGTGAAGGCAGAGCACCAGGTACTAGTAGGCTTGGTACATCCCTTGGAGGTCCCGGAGTGGAAGTGAGATAGTATATCTATGGACTTCGTGAATGGACTTCCACGTACTTCCAGAGGTCACGACTCCATATGGGTGATTGTTGACTGACTCACCAAGTCGGCTCACTTCTTACCCATCAGAGAGCAGGGCTCAGTGGAGAGCTTGGGACGCCTCTACGTTTAGGAGATTGTATGGATTCACTATGTGCCATCATCTATCATCTCTGATTGAGATTATCGCTTTACTTCCCGGCTTTGGAAGGGGTTGCAGGAGGCGTTCGGGATACAACTACGTCTGAGCACCGCCTTTCACCCTCAGACAGATGGTCAGACAAAGAGGACCATTCAGACTCTCGAGGACATGCTCCGTGCATGTGTCCTCGACTTTGGTTGCAGTTTGGAGGACCAATTACCCTTGGTGGAGTTCGCGTACAACAACAGCTACCACTCCACCATCGGGATGACACTATATGAGGCGTTGTACAGCCGACCTTGCAGATCACCGCTGTGCTGGACAGACCCTGGGGAGTCAGCACTTGTGGGATCGGAGATGGTCCAGGCCACGACAGAGAAGGTCCAGGTCATCTAGGAGTGGATGAGGACATCTCAGAGCCGGAAGAAGTCTTATGCTGATAGGAGGCGGAGACCACTAGAGTTCGAGGATGGCAACCACATCTTCTTGCGGGTCTCACCTCAACGTTGATTACGGAGATTTGGCTGAGGCGGCAAGTTATCTCTACGCTTCATTGGACCCTTCCAGGTCCTCAGCAGGATTGGCGAGGTGGCTTATCTCCTGGCTCTACCACCTCAGTTGCACCGGGTGCACGACTTCTTCCACGTATCTCAGCTGAGGAGATACGTGCACGACCTGACGTATATCATTGACCATGGGGAGCTGGACATTGATGATGGGGCGACGTTTGCGGAGGTCCCGATGGAGATCGAGGATCAAAAGGAGCGGGTCCTACATAGACGTTCGATTCCTCTAGTGCGCATCAGATGGCAGCACGGGAACCTCCAGGAGAGCACTTGGGAGTAGGAGGCTCAGATGTGGGCTCAGTACCCACATTTTTTCCCTAGTTTTGATGTATCTTTACGGGGACGTAAAGCCCTGAGGAGGGAGTGATGTAAAGACCCAAAAAATTCAAGGAATTTTTTTTCTTAATTTTCTTAGGAATTTTAAAAGAACGCAGTTTCTAACGGCACCTAATTCCGTGGCCCGGTGTGCCTGGAATCTTTTTCTGAAGTTTAGCTCGGGTACGTTCAGTGAACGAACGAGCGGGTTTTTCTAACTTTTGAACTGGTGCTCGGAATCGAATTCTGAGGGCACCGATGGAATCACAGCGCCAGTAATTGCTTAGAAACACCTCTTCCAAAGTTGTGTTTGCTCGAGTGTGGTTTTTAATTTTTGGGGATAAGTTAAGGAATAAAATAAAAGTGGTGCAACCGATTTTTATTTTATTTTGCTTAACTTAAGTTAAGTGGATGATGTGAGACCCACAATATCCTACCCACTTGGTAGGATATTTGTGAGGTGGGGCCCACACGAGCCCCACCATTTCTTTTCTTCCTAAACCCCCTCCTTTAATTAAGGTAACACACCTGCACCCCCTACTAATTGGAAGTCAACCCTTGAATTTTTCTGTTATGAAATGCCTCTTTTAATTTGGCGGTTTAAACGTTGCAATTAATTCACTTAATTAATTGTTTCGTTTTTTAAATTCAAACGTTGGCTTGTGTTAATAAAATAAGACAATTCTTATTTTATTAGAGGTGGGTTGTGCGAGAGGAATTGAGAGAATTCTCTCAAGCCGTGAAGTTCCTCCTTCCTCGCGAAGAACGCGAAAAACGCGGAAATGCGAAGAACGCGAAGAACACGAAGAACGCGAAGAAAGCCGACCTCCGATGAAGTTCGACAAGAACGCCAGATCCTTGGAGATCGAAAACACGATGTAAAGATCCTCCTTTCGTGATGCTCCTTCCGCAATGCTTCTTTTATAACGTTCCTTCTCCGCGACGCGATGATCCCTCTTCCGCGACGCCTTCTTCCGCGATGTTTTTTTCCGCGACGAACCCTCGCTCGACGACGCTTGAGGTAGGGATTTTGGTTCAATTAAATCTATGTGATTTATATCATCGGCATGTGTTTAAAATTTGTCGGAAGCCTTTTTAAACCGCTAACGCGGTGGGTGCGGACCAACGAACAAGTCTGAATCCACCGTCTCTTCGTTCTTGGTGTGCGGATCGATGGGCGATGATGAAGAAGGCCGCACGGGCATTGAGAGGTCTTCGCAGAGAAGAACCGGTCCCGGGAGGGCCGTTGGAGAAGACGGTAGGCAAAACCGACCACCATAGTTCGTCTGGTGGTCCGCGGAACACTCCGCCGGCGCGCCTCGCCGGCACGGCGGCGCCGGCGGCCGGAGGCGGCTGCAGGCTGATGGTCCCGCGACCGCGCGGGACCGAGGGAGGTGGGACGCGGCACTCAGCCGCGTCCTTTGGCAAGCGGCGGACCCCACGCGGGGCCGCGGTTCATTCAAGGGGGCGGCGCCCCCCCCCCCCTTTTGCGCAACCGCTCGGCCAAAACGGCCGAGCCACCCGACCACCGGGCCGCGCCCAAGCGGGCCGGACCCGGACCCAGGTCAAGTCGACCCAGTTCGGGCCGACCCAGAGGGTCTCGGGTCGGGTCGGGCCGGGCCCGAAACCCCCATTTCCAGACCTCTCACGGTCTTTTGACCATAACTTGGGATGCGGACCTCTGATCGGCGCACCGTCAACGGCGATGTGATCCTTGGAATGATACGGTCGTTTCGATATATTACACTCAAAGTTTCGTAGTACTTTGGATTCATCCGGGTTGGTTCGTACACGAAACCAACTGGGCCCTCAGAGCGGAAACACTTATAACTTGAGCTCCGGACGTCCGATTGACGTGTCGTCGACTTTGTTGGATTCCTCTTAGTGAGACAGACCTTTTGGATTACTCTGCTCGAGTATTGGACGCAGTTGGAGTATGGTCGGGTTGGTTTTGACTTAAAAACCAACCGGGCCCCTGGGATGAAAAAGCCAATAACTCTCAGACCGGGCGTCCGATTAACGCGCCGTCTGTGACGTTGAGTTCCTGTTGACGATACGGAACTTTTGGATACATCAATTCAGGACTATGTGTTAGTTGATGTATCATCTCCTCGGCTCGTGGAGCGGACCCTCCCGAATGAGCTTGCTGTGTGCGGGAACCCTAGAGCTGGCTGCGACTGCGACGACGATGATGACTGTGCAGAAATCCTCCGTGGATTCGACGACGACAACTACAACACTCAGCGATCCTACGTGGATCAGTGCTACCGATCATGTGTGGGTCAAATCCTATGTGGGTCAGCGCTCAGCGGTCCTGTGTGGGCCAGCGCCTACAGATCCTGTGTGGGTCCGATCATGTGTGGGTCATTGCGGGGGTTAGTTACCTATCGATCCTGTGTGAGTTAGATCCTTTGTGGGTCATTGCGGGGGTTAGTACCTGTTGATCCTTTGTGGGTCCGATGGCTTAGATGAATCAGTGGCTACATCTGATCATCTAAGAAGTATACCTGTGTGAGCTGAGTCTTGATTTTCAATCCTTATCTTCGATAAGTTTGACTTGATATCCTGTGTGGATTACGTTATGCTTTCCTGTGTGAATTTGGTTGTGTTTTTCCTGTGTGGACTGGGTTGTACTTGGGCTTGGATGTTGGAGCCGAACTAGAATTGATTACTTAGGTATATGTATGGGCATATACCTAAGTAGTGTTGGATGTTACTTCGTGATTGTATCTTTCCTTTGTGGATTATCCTCTGTGGATTCTGGGAGACCTTCGGGGGTCTTAGGGTCCCTACTGAGTAGCTTATACTCACCCCTGCATGGGCTATGCCCGCACTACATTGTGTTGGTTGCAGACGACGGACATCGCTGATCGTGGTTGAGGCTTGTGGAGCAGAACGGTACCTGGAGGTAGACCACTAGGCGGGACGTACTCGGAGTGGACGATTGGACCCGAGGAGCTTTGGAGGCTATCTGTACCCACCCTTCAGGTGGGACTTCCAGTGGACGGCTCGAGGCTGCGGATTTACTTTTCAGTTGTTGTTTTCCCTTTTTAGTTGTACTTTACTTTCAGTTTGGGTTTGTATTCTGGCCCACTTACTTTTCCGCACTTACTGTTGTACCCAGTTTTTTCTTAGTGTTTACTTCTGCTTGCTTGCTTTGTGGTGTTTGTTTACTTTACAAAGGAAATGCCTTCCCTTTTTACCGGGAATTACGCCTTGGTGCTAGTCACCAGCCCCTGGCCTATGGAAGGCGGGGTTGGGGTAGTCACGGCATGGGCCCTGAGAACGGGTCGTGACAATGTGTGGCTGCGATGGGATGTGGGGTGATATGTGGCTGTTTGGTCATGCTTTTAGGGTGGAAAGGTAGTTTGTTTGGACATGCTTTTGGGGCGACAAGGTGGTTTGTTTGGTCGTGATTTTGGGGTGGTGAGGTGGTTTGTTTGGCCATGTTTTTGAGCTGGTAAGATTGCGGTTGCTTTGTTCTAGATGCTTGGGTAGTGATGGAATACATAATTGTACAATAATGTTTTGAAATGGCATGGGTTGGTTTTGTTAATGAGATTGAAACTACTGATAAATAATTTAAATGGTGGGTTTTTCGGTAAAACTTGGTTTTTGATGAACAATGAAATGAATTGGATGGATATTGGAATTGGTAGGAAATATGAAATGGGGCTTGTGCCTTGTTGTTTGGTGTTATGCATTTAGAGGTGGCAGTGAAAGTGGTGATGTTGTGATTTGGTTAATGATTTGTTGTGAACCCATAGGTAGTTCTTGTGTGTGAGGCTATATATATATACTTGTGTATTCTTTGTGATTCTTATACACACCCCACCCACATTAAGAAACATGTTCTGACACCCACATAGTCACACGGGGGGTGTTTTTCATGACATTCGGTGAGGAGGATGGATGGCTGGGTACCCTCTCTCTCTCTCTTCTAGGAGAGGTAGGTATTACATAGGATGTGATGGTCGGAGGTCTATTAGTGAATTGAATGATGGTTGTGATAGCCCAGGTGTTTTCTGGTGATACGTGATCGTGCTTGTTGGGTGGTGGCCCAGGTGTTTTCAAGTGAGTTGTGATATGACCATGTTTGTGGGGTGGCTTCTGGTGGGGGTCATGCATGGTAAGATAAGGGAATGATGTTGATGTACTACATGTTCATGATACACTACTACTCTAGTTATGGTTGTGGATGTGTTGCGTCCCAGGTTTATGCGGGCAAGATGTGATGTGGTTGTTCTCGTGGGGTGGTGAGATTGGGTGTCTTCGAGCTAGGTGTGTTGTGACCGTGCTTGTGGGCAGTGTGGTATACAGAAGAGATAGAAGTTCTTGGACATACGACGTTGGGGTGTGAGAGCAGTATACCAACAAGAAAGTGGTGTGGGGTACCCTACATCAATATTCCTCCTGTTATATTATATTACTTGGATTACATTACTTGGTGAGTGTGCCTTGGTGAGGTTGGGTTTGGTTAGTATACCTATTTAGGTGTTGTTAGCTCTATTATTTTCTCACAGGTGCATCAGTATTCTCTTTTCACATGTGCATAAGAGACTTTGGTTTTCCTACTAAGTATACTTATATGCTCACCCTACGTATATCAATTATTTTCAAGTTTATAGGAGGATTATATGGACTTTTCTAGACATTACTAGCTCGGATATTTGGATAGTTATTACGTCATTGCTTTAGCTTTTCTTTTGGGTGTTCACTTTGGATACTTTTATCTGTATCAGTTTTATTTATACATGAATGTGGTATAGTTTTGGTTTGTTTTTATATTATGTCTTCGAGTTATTTGTGGATGATTCATCTTATCTCCCAGTCTTATTTACATTATAGAGGGTAATGTCTCCCCTACATGATATTTTTATACCCTTGGTGCTAGTCACCAACCCGGGGTCTACTAGAGGTGGGACTCAAGGTTCATTATCTCTCTACCCTCATTTAAATATCTTTGAAGGGAGGGAGTCATGACATTATTGAACCAAAGTTTAAATTTGAACTTGAATCATCCATGATGGTTACAGTTGAAAATGTAGAACCTACAGAAGATGAAAATAATCAATTTCTTTGTGTTGTTGTTCTCAAGGAGTAACATGAGGGTTCTCTTGATGAGATTTAAAATCAAAGAAAGAGAAAAAAAATATGTTAATTGTGCTAAAAGATCCATCAGAGTATGTTGATCGGCTTGAATCAGAACTTGATTGGCTTGAAGGAGAGGCATAAGAACATGTAACAACTCTTGAAAGCTTGAAAGAGGTTGTGGAATTTAAACTCAGGATTGAAGAGCATGAAAAAATCATCAATGACCTTACATCAAGACTAGTGGAAAAGGACAAGACAGTTGAGGGACTTGAAAAATAAGTTGTTACTTTAAGAAGTAAAATGGAAACTGAATCAAACTCAAAGGAAATGAAGAAGAAATTATAATTTGGAAAATTTTCAGATGAAGAGTTATTAGAAAGATCTAAAAATGGCTCTGAAAGAGTATAGAAGGCCTTGAATGATCAAAGATCCGCATTAATGGGAAAAAGTGGAATTGAATGCGGTATAGAAACATCAAAGGCTAGAAATGAGATGAGCCAAAATAAAGGGAAGTAGAAAGTTGAACATATCATAAAGGTTCATGTTTTCCCAACAAATAAATCTTCAAAGCAAACCGAAAAGAGGGATAAAAATAATCATCAAGTATCCAAAGAGGATTTACAGTCAAATTTCTTTACAAAATAAGGGTACATGTAGAGGAATGGAAGTGAGAAGATATTTCCCCTTATGAAATGAAAATTTTGCGTCTTTCGGAGCCATACTAAGTCTTACTTTGAATAGGAAAGGATCCATCTAAATGGGGGAAGTGTATGGTGGTCAAAAAAGAATAATGAGACCATATCCTTCATCATATAGAAGAAATAGTTTCTTTGGATATTGTTTTCACTGTTCTAACTATGGCCATAAATCTATTAATTGCTGGTAGAGGAAAGTCAGGAACAATACCTATAGAACTCAGAGACAAGTCAATACCCACCAACCAAGCGGGGTTACTCTTAAAAATAGGTATTCTCCGCTGTAATAAGAATATGAGTTTGATGAACCCATGCATATTGAAAAGGTATTGGAAATTCCATCTTTATCCTCCACCCAATCAAGTATCTCATGGAAGGAAAAGAAGAAGACTGAGAAATCCAAACTTACAGAAATAGCTCTCAAAGATACAAAGAATAGTAGCACCTGGATTCTTAACAACATATTCTCATTGAACATGGAAAGAAATGCATATTTGTTGAAATTTTTTAAGAAAAAGGTTGATGGAACAGTGATATTTGGAAATCATGGTTCTTTAAAGATCAAATACAATGGAAGTACAGAACTGGAAAATGATGAGCTGAGGAAAACTGAAGTTCTCTACATAGAAGGTTTGTGTCACAATCTCCTAAGTGTGAGTAAAATATATGACTCGGGAATGATAGTGACATTTAATCAGAAGGGGTTCACTATCAAAGGAAATATAAATAATTCTCTCATGAAAGGATTCAGAATATATGACAATTTATACCAAGCTGACAGTAAAGAGAACACTTGTTACTTAACATTTGAAGAAGAAAACAACTTGTGGCACCGGAGGTTAGGTCACATTAACCAACAGAGCATGGAACACATATCTAAGCTTAAGACTATTGTTGAAATTATCAATCTAAAGTGTGATCAAGAAAAGACATGTGACACATGCATGCGAGTAAAGATGGTTTGTAGTTCATATCAGCAGAAGAACAAAAGTGCATCAAATTTTCTTGATCTTATCCACATATACGTTTTTGGTCCAGTGAATGTGGATGGAACATATGGATAGAGGAACTTTATTATTTTCATTAATTATTATAGCAGAATGCATTGCGTGATGTTTATGCAGAGGAAATGAAAATTTCTTGATTGCATGAAGATTTATCGTCAACGAGCTGAGAATGAAATAGGATTTATAATCAAGATTCTATGATCTGAAAATGGAAGAGAATAAACATCCATTGAATTTGAAAATTACCTAGAAAAACATGGGATAAAATATGAGGTGTCTTTAGTGAGAACCCCTCAACAAAATGGGGACGTTGAATGCATAAATTGAGAGGTGATCAATATGGCTAGAACTATACTGATTGAGAGTCTTGTTTCTCATCATTACTAGAAAGAGGTTGTTCAAGTAGCAGTGAACACTAAAAATCGAACAGTGGTTTTTATAGGAGAAACCAGGACACTGCATGAGATATGTTATGGAAGGAAGCTCTCTATGAAGTATTTACATGTTTTTGGAAATAAATGTTTTATCTGAAATAAAGATGGAAATCAAGGTAAAGTATGGCGATGCTGTAGATGAAGGAATATTCCTTAGATATTCCATGAAGAGTAAAGCCTACAAATATTACAATAATCATCTTAGAAAGACGGTGGAAAGAAATGATGTCAAGATCATTAAGTATAAAACCATAAATAACTTGAGGAGCTCATATGTTGATATGATTGAAGATAAAGAAGAAATTGGAAAAGGGACGGATTCAAATGTAGAAATAGTGGAAGTCTTACAAAACATTTAGGGATCACAAAATGATGATGATTCAAAAGAATAATCATAAGAGGAAACCATTGCTGAGGAAACTTCATCATAACTTCATAGGAGAAATAGAAGAGCATAAATTGATCAATCCAACATCATTAGGGATTGAATTTCACCAACACGGACAAGGTGAATGAGGAATTAAGTGCATTATGCCTTCTTATTAATTGTGGAACCAACATCTTTTGAAGAAGCAATGAAGGATGAATTATAGTTTAAGGACATGAATGAGGAACTGGATTAGATTGATAAGAACCTGACATGGGATCATGTTAAGAGACTCGAAAATCACAATGTGATTGGAACAAAGTGGATTTTTTAAAAAAAATTGATGAGCATGGAAATGTGATCGGAAAAAAGCCACAATTGGTGTGTAAAGGATATGCATAGATTAAAGGCATTGATGTTATAGAAATGTTTACTCAAGTATCTAGAATGGAGTCGATCAAAATTTTCCTTTCCATGGAAATTCAAATATGGTACAAATTTTATCAAATGGATGTCAAAACGACATTCTTAAATGTTGTTCTTGAAGAAGAAGTCTACAATGAAAAACCAGTGGGATTTATTATTGGAAATTATAAGACTAAGGTTTGTAGATTAAATAAGACTCTTTATGGTTTGAAGCAGGCACCACGAGCATGGTATTCTCAACTGGATGATTATCCAAAGAAGCTATAATTTAAAAGGGGAGGTTTCGAACACAACCTCTATGTGAAGAATTCTCAAAAAGATTAATTTATGGTATTGGTGTATGTGAATGATATTACTTTTGGCCAAAACAGGCAGAGATTAGTGGAATAATTTTCTAATCACATGAAATTATAATTTGAAATTTTAATGATTGGTGAACTCACATACTTTTTGGGGATAGAGGTACTTCAAAATAAGTATTATACCTTCATTTATCAGGAAAAATATACAAGAGAGTTGCTGAATAAATTCAATAATCATGAATCCAAACTAATGTCAACTCTGATTGCGGTAGGGAGAAAACTTGGAAAGCAAGAGGATGGGAAATATGTGGATCCCACCCTATATAGGAGAATCATTGGAAGCGTATTATACTTGACTACAACATGATCAGATATCATCTTTCCAACATGCTTAGCAGCCCGCTTTCAAAGTGATCCGAAGGAAGAGCATTTGGCAGCAGTTAAACGAATCGTGAGGTATGTCCAAGGTACACTCAATTTTAGCTTATACTTTGTATCAAGAAGAGAAAATGAATTATCATAATTTTTTAATGTTGATTTGGACAGAGATTTTGTGGATAAAACCTCCACAAGTGGTGGATAATTCTTTATTGGAAACAAATGTGTGGGCTGGTTGAGAAAAAAATAATAAAATACGTCTCTTAGTACAGCTGAAACGGAGTATATCTCTGCTACAAAGGCATACACTTAGCTATTATGGATGAAGAAACAACTGAATGATATTGGCGATAAGGTGAAAAAGACGAAGGTGATTCACCATGACAATAAGAGTGCGATTGATCTTATGAAGAATTTGGTTCAATAGTCTCATACCAAACATATTGAGATCAGATATCACTTCATCAAAGAAAAATTTGAACAATGTGTGATTAAAATGGAGCATGTTGGAACTGATGAACAAGTGGATGACATTCTAACAAAGTCATTGTAAGCACATATGTTTGAGAAATAATAGTTTAACCTTAGTGTTCAGCCACCTCCCAGTGCATGAAGAGGTTATAGTTGGTCCCCTCTCCCTATTTGTGTTAACTATTTTAATATATTTGTAGAAGTGATGCAGGTCTATGGGGGAGATACGATCCAAGAAGAGTTTTTTTATCACTAAGTACAAATACAGGTTCATTGGGTTTATTGTCAATGGGAGAGATAAGTGAAATTCAATGAGTGGTTGGTTTGAAGGATTGGTTGCAGGATTGGTCAGCGGTCTATGGCGAGATGAACTTCTCTTTCGCCACTCTTATTTTCTACACTGAGATTTTATCATGTATAATTAGAGTGATGGATGAGTAATTTCATGCCTAATTAGGTTTTTGATCAAGCATGGTGTTTTTTATTGAATTTATCTACAGATTTCCAAAAAACCCAAAGGGGGGGATTATTGGATCCAAGGATTTTCATTGATAGAAATTTATTATATTCTATGTTTGTTTTCAATACACATTAGGGTGGCTAAGGGAGTTTGCAAGACAATAGATCTTACAGTGCATATGGATTCAATGTTTAAGGTGGCGTCATTTCCCAGTATTTACCAAGTTTTTGGAGCTCAAAATCAGGAGGACGGAGAAAGCTTCATGAAAGGTGGATTCCCAGGATTAAATCTTCATAAATATGGTAAAGCATGAGTTTCATAAAGATTGGGTTTCATGAAGGTTGGGTTTCACAAAGGTTAGGTTTTGCCGAAGGTGTGGAGCATTAAAAACGCACGATGGAAAGATGATATTCTTGCAACTATGAGAAGCTTCGCGAATACATGATGGCGTGATGGTAAATCTATGCAACTAAAAAAAGGTTCACGAACGGGTAAGATTTCACTGGAGTTTCATGAATAGAGGAGCTTCACGAATATCATAAAAGAGTTTTGGAAAATGGCTGCTGGGATCTTGGAATCTTTATGAAGGGCTAAGCCTATAAATAAGCAGCCACACCCACTTCATTTTATATGAGGAGTTTTGGAGAAAAGGGTGAATCACTATAATTTTGTAAAGGTATACATAATCAAGAAATCATTGTGAACTAGGAATCCTTCATGAGATTAAGATTCACAAAGTGAATGTATATGAACTGATTGATGCTAAGGAATGTCAGAAAATTAAGTTTCAGGAGGACTAGGAGTTTCGAAAAGATCGTGATTTCTGCAAAGTCTAGTATCTTCATACAGGTTAGGAACTTCGTGAAAGTGTGTGGGTTTGTGAAGGATGATATTTATTTGAAACAAAAAGTGGGTTTCGCAAAGGTTGGGAGCTTCGCGAACAATAGTGTTAAACATTTGGTTTTAGTAAACAGCGCTTTCAAGTGCATCAACTCATGACTATGATGCAAGAAAAGTCTCATACTAATCAGAGACAAAGACTTAAATGCCCAATCTAGTGAGCGGCCTTCAAGTAATTAAACTGATTAAGAATTCAACCAAGGCAGTAATCTAGGGGGAGTCAACAGAAGTGTTCTAAAGGAGGAGGTGTGTTATTCTTAAAATTCTTGTAAAGGCAGTGTTCCCAGAACATAGTGACTGTGTCTGATCTTCTATGTTCCACAATAACTAGTGAAGATTAGTGGATTTATGTATGACTGACATACTGTCAGTGTATGCTCCTTAGACTGGCCTTTAGTGGTTAACCAAGTAAAAATGTTGTGTTGTATCTCTGCATGTGAATGTTTAATTACTGCATGTTTCCATCAAACAGATTTAACAAGTTCCTAGAAACATAGAAACAAGATCCACCACTTTAAAAGAAAAAATTAACACCCTGATTCACCCCTCCCCTCTCAGGTTGTTCTAGGGTCTTACACTTCTCATAAACAATATGAGTGGGTCTTCTCAAATTCCTTAATTATAGAGGTATAAAATACACTATTATAAATTCCTTATAGAACTCAACTCTTCAAATATCATTTTTCTTTGATATTAATAGATCTTTAAATACTCCAAAAGAAATTACTTCAAAAGTAACTTCCAAGATCTTATTCTTCACATAATGTCTGCGCACTCTAACTTACTTCCAAGCACTTCTTCTGCACCCCAATTATTTAATAACATATTGACATCAAGCTTTACTGAAACTTCATATTCATTGGAAACCATTGACAATAAATATAATACACATAAAGTGGGATCAGCAACCCCCCCGCATATTTTTTGTCAATACCTACATAAAAAGATATATCAATATGTGTACTTTATTTCTCACTTTTTCATCTCCCCCTCATTCTTATCAACCTTTCATTTTTCACTTCATTATCTCCCCCTTATTGATAAGAAATACAAAGTCCATGAGATATTGGTATCAATTTAAACTCAATATATAAGGACCCGGCCTTAAACATTACTTATTATTGAATTAAATGAATAATTCACATTGAGGATCTTTTCAGGTTTAAAGTTTTAGAGAATTAGGACATAACTATTACATCTCAAAGATTACAAAGTAAAAACATCTACTCAGCTTCCATTTTTTTCAAGAAATAAAAACTCTTGAACAAAAGATTCATGTCTAGTTCCTTGTTTTAGACATCATGACATTTCCTTGATCCCATCCTTGATAGTATTCCACTTTAAGTCCTGTGGAAAATATTTCAAAAACTTGGGATGAGCATAAAAATCTCAGTAAGGGTTATAACAATACGGAAAGAAAACATTAGTCCATGTACACATACGAATCAATGAAATCATACTTTACTCATAAAACATAAGCACTTTAACATACCTCATTAAATCATAAGATTTAGGAATAACCCATAGAAATCATAAGACATAAAGGTAACATGAGGCATTTATAAAATTCTTACGCAGGGAGTAACCCTCATGGATACGTTTGGAATACCCATCACAGTATATTCCCTAAATCTCTTCAGAGAAACCTTAACGTTTAACCCCTTCACGTTACCCAATGCATTGGAGAGCTATATCGGGCTCACCCGCCCTTAGTTTATCACGGAACCACCCGTTTTCATAAACAATGCCCAAGAAACAAAACATAATCATAGCACATAACTTAAGCATAAAGGAAAGATAACATTCCTACATTGCAATAACAATATAACATTTTAAGATATTGAAATAATTAATCCATTAAAAAAAACCATTTTCAAAACCATTTAAAACATTTAATAAAGAGATTTTTGAATCAAAGTGTCTCATACCACCTTGAAGCTTTTAACATTTTAAACCATTAATATCCATATAAATAAATCCTTAAAACCATTTTGAAAACATGGATATTAATAATAACAAATCATTAAAACATTTAAAGTGATATTTTAGTTAAAGAGTTTTTACCAAAATTAGAGACACTTGAATACAATAATTGAGGAATAAAATTTAATCAGAACTTTATAATATCATGAGAATAAATGGATTCATTATATAATATTCCAAAGGACAGTATATACACCATATAAGAGTGAATTGGTTCATAACAACAATGAAGTCTCAATAGAAATGTAAAATGAGATGAAATCCCTTATAAAGAAGGTATCCTTAAATTAAGGATAAATCAATCTCAAAATTATATGTGACAAATATAAATACACCCAATATAAGTGGATATTAAGTGTAAAACAATCAAATGTAATTCACACATATTCAAAGTATGACATATTCAATAACTATATGTTGAACCCAAATAAATCGAAATTGGGTTAAAAAGTTCCCTTGGTAAAATTTGACAGCCTAATGACGTCACTTTAAAATTCATAAAATTAGTTGATGAGAGATAAAATGGTATCTCATCACTTGGACATAAAATTTACATCAATAAGGATATATAAGAACATATCCCAACATAAAAATATGTAAATTAAAAGACATAACAAAATAAGTCTTTTTAAAAGAGGAGTGTGAAAGGTTCCCTTACCGATTTGGGCAACTTTCGAAACGTACACCCCATGAAAGAAGGGTCATACAATGAAGATGTAACTACCCATAAATGAGAGTATATTATACAAATAGTAAAATAATGGGCAGTACATACACCACACAAAAGGAAATAGTGGCCAATGTAGCATGAATCTCACGGGAATAAAAAGTGAGATGAAAATCCCCTTATGAAAATTCAACAGCCTAACGACGCCACATAAAACTTCCAAAAATGGATTGATGAGATAAAATAGGGTCTCTCATCATATTAACATAAAATTTACAGAAATATGAATATAATAGAACATCTCCCAACATAAGAAAGAGGAGCTTAAAGTAAGTTACATAAAAAGAGTACTTAAAAATAAAGAGAGAGGTAGGATCCCTTACCTCAAGTCCGACTTGTCTTGTTCGTTTCTTTATATTCCTAAATAATAAACTTTGGTCAATTTATAATTGATTAAGGTCCTAATTTAAATATTATTATTCAGTTCATATCACATATTATAATGTTATAATAATTGGTTAATAATGTGAGTTCATATCAGACATTTTTGTCGATGTTTGGTACATGAGTCAAAAATGAACTTGTTTGAAAATGATTGCCCATGTAGTTATAAGTAAATCATTTCCAGAATAGTATTAATGATTAAAATATCATATATATCCAGTACATATTCATTTTATACTATTCCATAACATTTGGAGATAAAAAATGAAAAGCATCGTTCATGGAGACGGTAGACCGTACGTACGCATGAACGCTACTTTCATTTTTTTGTCATATTAATGGAATTAAAAAATAAATGAGATATATATATATATTATAATTCCAGTATAATATATATGTTATATAGGTCACATATGTTCATTAATTTCATTCTTTATACATTCCATGTATTGCATGAACGAGTCATATCACTTGAGGGGGCGGTAGTCCACACTTCCTCGTATGAAATTATCGTAATTGCACAACATGAAAAGCATAAAGGTATGTTTTAAATATAAAATACAGAAGCATATAGTAAACATAAATACCATATATATCATATATAAAATACAGTGACATCATAACGTCCACCTTTAAAGGTGTTAAAATAATATTGAACAATCATCGTTTCGTGAGGCAGAAAATCGCCAACCACAGAAACACTATGTTATTTAACCATTAGACGAAGGTGTGTGTAGGTGTAGCTCTAATCCTTCTCATAAAAAAATCCTAGTATATTTAAGATACTGGTGTTGTTACAAAATAAAGGAATAAAAAGAGTTTAGGGGGTTGGATAAGCAAAATAAAACATAAGAACACAAGAGAAGACACTACCTTTAAATCGGGTAACTCTTTTTGATTTGAGGTCAAAGGCTTCCTTGGAAAGACTTCTGCCCAAAGTGAGGCTTCTAGGAGTAAGAGAGGGATGTGTAGAGACAAAATGGGTAGGGGTTGGCCGAGCCAAAGGCTTGAGAGGTGTGGGTAAGGTGGTAGATGTGGGGGCCTTTTATAAGAGAAGAGGAGGGGCACTCTTGGAATGTTATAAAAGGTTACTTTATTATAAAATGAGTTTCGGTTTTTAAAGGTCCCAAAATTATATATTTCAAGGATAATGTGATAAGAGTTATAAATACACCCATACAATAGGTTTTTGACAAGTGTAGGTATTATATTTTACATTATCTTTTCATTTTATTTAAATCGTTAAATAATGAGGTAATCGCTGCATCATCATGGTGTCATAAATAATTTAATTTATTTAATGTCTAAAAATTATAAAAAAATATCATGATGTAGGAAATATTTTTAGTTTTCTAAGGAATATTTATAGTCAAAAATATGACTTGTATAACCCCATTTAAAAATTGTTTTAGTAAAACAACACATGTTTGTGACAATTTTATTTTAACATTAAATAAAAAGTTATTAATGTAATTTTCCTACCAAAGTGGCTCCATGGGGTCCCCAAGTTGACCCATGGATTGTATTGGCCGGCCATGACACATCCAATAATTGTAGGACATGTGTCAAGGTCATTTCATATTATTAAAACATTATTTTTACCTTAAATTACACTAATTACCTCTAATCGCGATTAAAAACATAAAAGTTACTATTCACCAAAAAATTATTTTAATCCCATTGAACCACATTTTACTTCCTAATGAAAACCATGTATGTAGGATTTTTTGAAATTCAAAACACAGAGGTGGTAAATTTTCATTTAAACGAAAAATCAGTTTTTTTTAAGTACCACTTAGTGGTTTCACTATTCATCAAAAATTGAAGTTTTTCAGAAAAATGCCAAAAATTCACCCTAAGCTATATTTGATATTCCAAATTCAAAAATGATGTATATTTTACAAAATTCAAAACATATAAGTTACATTAATTAATTTAATAATTAATTCTCATTGTCAGAACAAATAGTGTGTTTTTATGAAACAATATATATCAAAAGATTGACACTAGTTTAAGTCCAATTTCAAAGTGAAATTAATTCCAATGACCACTATTGGATTAAATGCTAAAAATATATTCTAATTTCACTTTAAAACCAATTCAAAAGAAAATATAATCATATAAATAAATTATATTAAAAAGAGGTTTTGAATTAAAATACAACATTTTCACTATTCATTAAAAAATGAACTTTATCGGAAAAATACCAAAAATTTCCACAAAGTAAATTTTGATGTCCCGATTCTAAAGAAGAATTTTATTTTTTCAATTATAACACATAAAATTGTCAAAAAGTGGATTTAAAAGAGGTTCGCCATCAAAAGGCGGTTAATCGACCTTTTAATGAATATTAGAATGTTTACGCTTAAAATTGGATTCATTCAAATTTTTAATCCTCTAACATTTATTGTAAAAAGTAAAAAAAATTGAAAAACATATATAATCATTTTGTAGTTAGTTATGTTCATTCCTGTCATTACAACGGCTAGGTGTTAACTACCATTTAAAATAAAATTATTTTATTATTAGAGTGCAACGTAAGATTTCAAAGGAACTCGTTGTTGCGTATTGGGTAAGCCATCGAGCATAGCGTTCCATTTAAATTAATATTAACATTTTATTCACAAATAGGGATAAATATAAAAATGTCATATTCTTTATTTACCTGGGGTGTTACATCCTTCCCCCCTTTTGGGAATTGCGTCCTCGCAATTTTAAAATTGGGCTCAGAAACATCATTGAGAGTCTCACATCGGAACAAGAGTCAGTAAAACAATCACTTTAAAAGAAAGAAAGAGAAGTAAATAGGTCACCCGAGTTAACCCATACTAGGATTCCATGTAGGAAAACATGGATATGGAAGAAAAAGCAAAGGGTCATGTTCTGAGGGAGAGTGATAGAAAACATGTTTAGGAGAAATTTAACCTCAAGAAAATCACAAAGTTGTGGTGGGTTAAACGGTATTCGATTCCCCAGTAGGAAAAGTTAATAGACAACATTTTTGTTTTAAGTTACTTTTCATTGAGGAATTTATTTTTGATCTTAAGGAAACATACTTACTTGTCATGTTGACTTTCAACTTTTACTAGATTTCTTACACAAACTCATACTTTCTCCAAAAGACGAGTATTTAGGAAGACTTGTTCGCATTAAGAGTATTATAATCAACTTCTTGAGAATCACCTAATCCAAAAAAGAGAACTATATATTTCCCATGTATTTAGACCCTTACCAAAACCAAAATTGTTAGAACAAGATCAGATAATCTAGAAAAGGATAACCCTTTATAAAAAGAAAATCTATTCTTAATCTCCAAAATTTGTCCAACAAAACCCAAAGTTCAATGAGGACCATTTGATAAACAATTTGTCCATAAAATTCTTCAAATTAAACCAAACTAAGATTGAAACCCAAATATTTGAATAATTTAGTCACATAGTCTTCCAAGGTACAAATTAACACTTATCTCAAAATAACATCAGTTGCTCTAAAAGTCTCATATTGAAAAGTAATTAACCTAATCACATATCCTCCATGATAGGTTAATAATTTCCATAGATAACCCAAAATCAACTTCTTCTAGATTCATAAGATCATCTAACTAAAAAGAATTAGTCAAACTAACCAGGGACTTCACGTAGTCCAGTGGTAGGCGATAAATACCAGTCGCACTTTGGTTGTGGGTTCGATTCCCGTAGCTTTGTCAAACGCGATAGGTTGTCACATGGTCTACATGTTGTCCTTTTTCCAAAACTACATAATTCTTATAACATTCCCCAAAAAGAGATAAAATATTCAAAAATAACCATAACATAATTTAACCTCAAGTTTATCTCATGCCATTCATATTCCATCATAACATATAGTAACACATAATTACCTCAAAAGTAAGGATCATATAAACCCTAATGGTTACCTTTATAATTATTACCTGAACTTTCACATCGAGTTGGTTCTCTCATACATGATGCATTAGAGAACTCACTAAGGTTCAAGTGGTTGATCACGATTCCTGATAGTTGGTTTAGAATAACCACGAGATTTCTCATTGAATCCCCCATTTCATCACGTCTCTTAATTAGAGAACCACCACAGTTTCCTTCAAACCCATTGTCACTTTGGTGCCTGCTAGATCCATCCATTTACTAAAACCAAAAATGTCAGTGTGAGTATATCGACAAAATCATCATGTACTAAGATATACTTACTCATTAACTTTATCTTAAAAACTATGAATCTTTCTGAAATCCTAGCCATTATGGTAATGTCACTTAGGCTTAAAGAATACCCTAACCTCTAAAGTTATCTAAACTGACCTCTGATACCAACTATAAGGACCCGACCTTAAACATTACTTATTATTGAATTAAATGAATAATTCACATTGAGGATCTTTTTAGGTTTAAAGTTTTAGAGAATTAGGACATAACTATTACATCTCAAAGATTACAAAGTAGACACATCTACTCAGCTTCCATTTTTTTCACAAAATAAAAACTCTTGAACAAAAGAGTCATGTCTAGTTCCTTGTTTTAGACATCATGAAATTTCCTTGATCCCATCCTTGACATTATTCCACTTTAAGCCCTGTGGAAAACATTTCAAAAACTTGGGATGAGCATAAAAAGCTCAGTAAGGGTTATAACAATACAGAAAGAAAACATTAGTCCATGTACACATACGAATCAATGAAATCATACTTTACTCATAAAACATAAGCACTTTAACACACCTCATTAAATCATAAGATTTAGGAATAACCCATAGAAATCATAAGACATAAAGGTAACATGAGGCATACATAAAATTCTTACGCAGGGAGTAACCCTCATGGTTACGTTTGGAATACCCATCACAGTATATTCCATAAATCTCTTCAGAGAAACCTTAACGTTTAACCCCTTCACGTTACCCAATGTATTGGAGAGCTATATCAGGCTCAGCCGCCCTTAGTTTATCACGGAACCACCCGTTTTCATAAACAATGCCCAAGAAACAAAACATGATCATGGAACATAACTTAAGCATAAAGGAAAGATAAAATTACCACATTTAAATAACAATATAACATTTTAAGATATTGAAATAATGAATCCATTCAAAAAAACCATTTTCACAACCATTTAAAACATTTAATACAGAGATTTTTGAATCAAAGTGTCACATACCACCTTGAATCTTTTAACATTTTAAACCATTAATATCCATATAAATAAATCCTTAAATTTTTTTTGAAAACATGGATATTAATAATAACAAATCATTAAAACATTTAAAGTGATATTTTAGTTAAAGGGTTTTTACCAAAATTAGAGACACTTGAATACAATAATTGAAGAATAACATTTAATCAGAACTTTATAATATCATGAGAATAAATGGATTCATGATATAATATTCCAAAGGACAGTATATACACCATATAAGAGTGAATTGGATCATAACAACAATGAAGTCTCAATAGAAATGTAAAATGAGATGAAATCCCTTATAAAGAAGGTATCCTTAAATTAAGGACAAATCAATCTCAAAATTATGTGTGAAAAATATAAATACACCCAATATAAGTGGATATTAAGTGTAAAAAAATCAAAGGTCATTCAAACATATTCAAAGGATGACATATTCAATAACTACATGTTGAACCCAAAGAAATCGAAATTGGGTTAAAAAGTTCCCTTGGTAAAATTCGACAGCCTAACGACGTCACTTTAAAATTCATAAAATTAGTTGATGAGAGATAAAATGGTATCTCATCAATTGGAAATAAAATTTACATCAATAAGGATATATAAGAACATATCTCAATATAAAAAGATGTAAATTAAAAGGCATAACAAAATAAGTCTTTTTAAAAGAGGAGTGTGAAAGGTTCCCTTACCGATTTGGGCAACTTTCGAAACGTACACCCCATGAAAGAAGGGTCATACAGTGAAGATGTAACTACCCATAATTGAGAGTATATTATACAAATAGTAAAATAATGGGCAGTACATACACCACACAAAAGGAAATAGTGGCCAATGTAGCATGAATCTCACGTGAATAAAAAGTGAGATGAAAATCCCCTTATGAAAATTCGGCAGCCTAACAGCGCCACATAAAACTTCCAAAAATGGATTGATGAGATAAAATAGGGTATCTCATCATATTAACATAAAAATTATAGAAAGAGTAATATAAAAGAACATCCCCCAACATAAGAAAGAGGAGCTTAAAGTAAGTTACATAAAAAGAGTACTTAAAAATAAAGAGAGAGGTAGGATCTCTTACCTCAAGTCTGACTTGTCTTATTCGTTTCTTTATATTCCTGAATAATAAACTTTGGTCAATTTCTAATTGATTAAGGTCATCCTTTAAAGATTATTATTCAGTTCATGTCACATAATATAATGTTATAATAATTGGTTAATAATGTGAGTCCATATCAGACGCTTTTGTCGATGTTTGGTACATGAGTCAAAAATGAACTTGTTTGAAAATGATTGTCCATGTAGTTATAAGTAAATCATTTACAGAATAGTATTAATGATTAAAATATCATATATATCCAATACATATTTATTTTATACTATTCCATAACATCTGGAGATAAAAAATGAAAAGCACCGTTCATGGAGACGGTAGGTCGTACGTACGCATGAACGCTACTTTCATTTTTTGTCATATTAATGGAATTAAAAAATAAATGAGATATATATATATATATTATAATTATAGTATAATATATATGTTATATAGGTCACATATGTTCATTAATTTCATTCTTTATACATTCCATGTATTGCATGAACGAGTCACATAACTTGAGGGGGCGGTAGTCCACACTTCCTCGTATGAAATTATCGCAATTGCACAACATGCAAAGCATAAAGGTATGTTTTAACTATAAAATACAGAATCATATAGTAAACATAAATACCATATATATCATATATAAAATACAGTGACATCATATTGGCCACCTTTAAAGGTATTAAAAGAATATTGAACAATCATCGTTTCATGAGGCAGAAAATCGCCAACAACAGAAACAGTATGTTCTTTAACCATTAGACAAAGGTGTGTGTAGGTGTAGCTCTAATACTTCTCATAACAACATACTAGTATATTGAAGATACTGGTTTTGTTACAAAATAAAGGAATAAAAAGAGTTTAGGGGGTTGGAGAAACAAAATAAAACATAAGAACACAAGAGAAGACACTACCTTTAAATCGGGTAACTATTTTTGATTTGAGCTCAAAGGCTTCCTTGGAAAGACTTATGCCCAAAGTGAGGCTTCTAGGAGTAAGAGAAGGATGTGGAGAGACAAAATAGGCAGGGGTTGGCCGAGCCAAAGGCTTGAGAGGTGTGGGTAAGGTGGTAGAGGTGGGGGCCTTTTATAAGAGAAGAGGAAGGGCACTCTTGGAATGTTATAAAAGGTTACTTTATTATAAAATGAGTTTCGGTTTTTAAAGGTTATATATTTTGAGGATAAGGTGATAAGAGTTCGAAATCCACCCATCCAATAGGTTTTTGACAAGTGTAGGTCTTAGATTTTACATTATCTTTTCATTTTATTTAAATTGTTAAATAATGAGGTAATCGCTGCATCATCATGGTGTCATAAATAATTTAATTTATTTAATGTCTAAAAATTATAAAAAAAAAATATCATGATGTAGGAAATCTTTTTAGATTTCTAATGAATATTTATAGTCAAAAATATGACTTGTATAACCCCATTTAATTTTTTTTAGTAAAACAACACATGTTTGTGACAATTTTATTTTAACATTAAATAAAAAGTTATTAATGTCATTTTCCTACCAAAGTGGCTCCATGCGGTCCCCAAGTTGACCCATGGATTGTCTTGGTCGGCCATGACACATCCAATAAGGTTAGTACATGTTTCATGGTCATTTTATATTATTAAAACATTATTTTTACCTTAAATTACACTAATTACCTCTAATCGCGATTAAAAACTTAAAAGTTACTATTCACCAAAAAATTATTTTAATCTCATTGAACCACATTTTACTTCCTAATGAAAACCATGTATGTCGGAGTTTTGAAATTCAAAACACAGAGGTGGTAAAATTTTATTTAAACGAAAAATCAATTTTTTTTAAGTACCACTTAGTGGTTTCACTATTCATAAAAAATTGATGCTTTTTAGAAAAATACCAAAAATTCACCCTAAGATATATTTGATATTCCGAATTAAAAAATTATATCTATTTTAAAAAATTCAAAACATATAAGTTACATTAATCCATTTAATAATTAATTCCCACTGTCAGAACAAATAGCGTGTTTTTATGAAACAATATATATCGAAAGATTGACACTAGTTTAAGTCCAATTTCAAAGTGAAATTAATTCCAATGACCACTATTAGATTAAATGGTAAAAATATATTCTAATTTCACTTTAAAACCAATTCAAAAGACAATCTAATCATATAAATAAATTAGATTAAAAAGAGGTTTTGAATTAAAATACAACATTTTTCATTATTCATTAAAAAATGAACTTTATCGGAAAAATACCAAAAATTTACACAAAGTAAATTTTGATGTCCCAATTATAAAGAAGAATTTTATTTTGTCAAGTATAACACATAAAATTGTCAAAAAGTGGATTTCAAAGAGGTTCGCCATCAAAAGGCGGTTAATCGACCTTTTAAATAATATTAGAATGTTTACGCTTAAAATTGGATTCATTCGCATTTTTAATCCTGTAACATTTATTGTAAAAAGTAAAAATATTTGAAAAACATATATAATCATTTTTTAGTTAGTTCTGTTCATTCCCGTCATTACAACGGCTAGGTGTTAACTACCATTTAAAATAAAATTATTTTATTATTAGAGTGCAACATAAGATTTCAAAGGAACTCATTGTTGCGTATTGGGTAAGCCATCGATCTTAGCGTTCCCTTTAAATTAATATTAACATTTTATTCACAAATAGGGATAAATATAAAAATGTCATATTCTTTATTTACCTGGGGTGTTACACAATATACCATCAATCATTTCACTCTAAGTCTAAGTGATCAATGCTCAGTGTAAAAAACAAGAGGGTTTGATTTAGACAATAATGCTATCTATTATCAATTGAATTTGATACCAACTGAAATGAGACTCTCATTACCTTTATATGGTGTTTTCCAACTATTTTAGTCCAAGATAAGTATATGATACCAATTGAGATAAAATTTCTCATGAAATAATTTAAACTAAATTTCTTGCACCCACATCACACATAGGTCAAAAACATTCAAATAAAAAGTAGCAAGTTTCAAACTTCAGGAAACAACCCTAAATCTTCTTCAAACTTTCCTTTTGTGACATTGATCATGGACCAATTTATTCCCCTTAATGTTATGATCAAATTTTTTGTAACCAAGAATGAGAGATTAAGAAAACATACCTTGTTAATGACATCCTTTTTTAGAACATTCTAAAAAATATATTTTTATGATATGGATAATAATTCAATTGTCTCCCCCTCAAGGGGACTCTTCCCACGACATATATAAATGTGGATATCTTCCATAGATAGATTACATAATGTACCAAGTAGAGAATACACCAAAATGGATCATTTCACACTGCTTTCTAGATTTGATAGCATACCTCAAATTCATCAAAGATGATCCTTTCATAATATTTTTTAGAATGCAATTTAAGAGATCAATCTTGGATGACGGGCTCTTCTTTTAGTTATATAGTTTTGAAACCATTCACCCTTTATCTATTTCTCCCCATGAGAACTATCTTTTCTTTTAATTACCAACATTGTTAACACACAAATACAACACACATGATAGGGAATAAAGTGTAACTCCTTGTCCTTTAATGTGAATTGCAAGGTTGAGAGGATTTTCTCAACCAGTTTTCTATACTCTTTATTCCAGTACATCTAGTTTTTCGAAACATCATACGTATTACTTTAATTCATATCATGGGGAAATTGAAACATAAGAAAGAGTTGAGGTCAGATGCTCAGTAAGAGTAAACATAAGTGATAACAATCAAATAACATAAGTCAGTATAAGATGAGCATGTGGATATAATCAGGATACAAAATAAAGTTATATCCAAAAAATCATAGATCATAAATCATGTCATAAGGCATGGTATAACATAAAATTTCATAATATCTTAGAAAAAATATATAAATGTGGAATGCAACATAGACTGAAAATAAAAAACCATAGAAAGGTGTCACAATCATAATCATAGGAAACCTTGTGAGAAAACTCATTATGTTTGTGCCTTTATGAACAAACACATTATGTCCATGCATTAAAATGTTAGAAAATTCATTATGTCCACGCTTTTGTGAACAAACTAATTATATCCACGCATTAAAATGTGATCAAACTCATTATTCCCACATCTTTATGATTAAACTCATTATGTTCACACATTAAAATATGAGAAAAATCATTAAACTCACGCCTTTGTGAACAAACTCATTATATCCATGCATTAAATTTGAGAAAACTCATTATGCCCACACCTTTGTGAACAAACTCATTATGTCCATGCATTACTATCTCATGAGATATTAAACTTAACCAATGCATTGAAGGGTGATATAGGACTCCACCTATCATTATTTATATATATATGAGTACCACTTGAAATCAATCATTCATCATGTCACAAGGAATCTAAGGAAATAAAATGGATTTCATGTCCTTTTTAAATGGAATCACATAAAGAAAACATTCATAATTCAATCAATAATCATAACATGACATACCAATGGAAAATAAATGTGCAAATACACTTCAATCAAGATAATAGGGCATATGGTATTTAAATTGTATAGATAAAGGGTGTATGGTTAAGTTAATACTTTCCTCAATCAATAGATGTATGTCATCTAGGTGAACACTCTTCAATCAAAGAAATGGAAAATATGGTATTCACAAAGGAAATGAATTGGAAGAAAAGTTATGCTTATTCACAGTAGATGATTTGGAAAGACAAATGCAGTAAAGTATTTCCTCAAGTTTAATCCCCCAAAATAATATAAGAGGATTTAGAGGGTAATTTGTGAAAGGAAATTTCCAAGGAATTAAATCTTTTGAGATGAGGAAAATGAAACTATAAAAGAGTTTCTAGAAAAAGTTTTTAACATTTTTATAAATGAAGAAGTTACGAGTCACTTCAAAAAGAATTATTTTTTAAAAGATGATTTCAAAATTTTTGAAACCATTTTATTTTTAAAATAATCCTCAATAATAGAGTCTTGAAAAAAGGCATCAAGTTTTAAAAAAGGTGTAGTGATTTTTTTTGAAAATGTTTACTTTTAAATAGAAACTTCAATAATAGATCCTTGAAAATACAAAAAGGTTATAAAAAATAAATATGGAGTGGAAGATAAAGCATTTGATTTTGAAAGGATAGGAAACCTTTTTTTAATATTTTGAAAGAGGTCTGTTGAAAACCTATGTCGTAAATAATCCTCAGTAATAGATGAGGTATCTAAAAAGGAAGAAGTGGTGGTTGAGTCAACCACCAAGATGATGGATAAATGAGGTATCTAAAAATTCTTGCTTAAATTTTCCTCAAAAAGAGCCAAGACCTATTATGGGTGATTACATGTCAACATATATATCAATTAATGCATTAAGGGATATGCTGTAAACTTTTCCTAAATATTTATTTTCTCTCATTTGGGGGATTTTTGAATGCATGTGGGCAGAGATCACTTGGCTTGAAAAAGATTCAAAATTCGTGGAGAAGGCTTTGGAGGAAAAGGCTCTTACATGCATAAATCTCTCCAAACAAGTTATATCCAAAGAAGTAATGAATGTGAAACTTGAAGAAAGATGCGCCAACCTTTCTGGGGAAATGGAAACATAAGAAAAAGGTGAACTTGAATGCTCAGTAAAGGTAAACATAAGCAATAACAATCAAAGATCATAAGTCAACATAAGATGAGTATGAGTATAATCAAGATACAAAATAAATATACACCCAATAAAGCATAGACTGTAAATCATGGTATAAGGCATGGCATAACATAAGAGTGCAGAATATCTTAGAAAATAGGCATAAACATGGAATGCAACACAACCTAAAAATAAAACAACTTAGAAAGGTGGCATAATCATAAACATAGGAAACCTTGTGAGAGAACTCATTATGCCCACGCCTTTGTGAAAAAACACATTATGTCCACACATTAAAATGTGAACAAACTCATTATGTCCAGACCTTTTTGAAAAAACTAATTATATCCACACATTAAAATGTGAGTATACTCGTTATTCCCGCATCTTTGTAATCAAACTCATTATATTCATACATTAAAATGTGAGCAAACTCATTATGTACACACCTTTGGGAACAAACTCATTATGTCCACGCATTAAATGTGCGCAAACTCATTATGTTCACGCCTTTGTGAACAAACTCATTATGTCCATGCATTAAATCCGAGCAAACTCATTATTCCCACGCATTTGTGAACAAACTCTTTATGTCCATGCATTACAATCTCATGAGACAACAAACTTAACCAATTCATTGGAGGGTGATATAGGACCCCACCCATCATTATCCATACATATGAGTGCCGCTTGAAATTAATCATTCATCATATCATAAAGAACCTAGGGAGATAAAATGGGTTTCATATCCTTTTCAAATGGAATCATATAAGAAAAACATTCATAAATTCATCAATAATCACAACATGATATACTTGTGGCAAATAGGTGGGAAAATACCCATCAATCAAGATAATGAAGTATATGGTATTTACACCATATAGATAAAGGGTATACAGTTAAGTTAATAATTTCTTCAACCAATCAATGTATGGCACCTAGGTGAACACCCTTTAATCAAAGAAATTAAAAATAGGGGTTTCACAAAGGAAATGAATTAGAAGAAAAATTATACCTATTCACAATAGATGGTTAGGAAAGAAAAAGTCAATAATGGATTTCCATGAGTTAACCCACCAAAATAGCATAAGATAATTTAAATGGAAATTCATGAAAGGAGATTTCCAAGGAATTAAATCTTTTGAGATGATAAGGAAAATGTAACTAAAAAATATTTTTTAGAAAAAAAATTAACATTTTCATAAATAAAGAAGTTACGGGTCACTTTCAAAATATATTTTTCTAAAAAATGATTTGAAAGCATTTTTGTTTTTAAATAATCCTCAATAATAAAGTTTTGAAAAAAAATACATAAGGTTTCAAAAATGTGAAGTGAAATTTTTGAAAAATTTTACTTTTAAAAAGAAACTTCAATGATAGATCCTTGAAAAGAAATAAAGGTTATCAAAAAGAAATGTGGAGTGGAAGATAATGCATTTGATTTTGAAATGATAGATTTTTTTAATAATTTGAAATATCTTTGTTGAAAACCCACATCATAAAAAAAAAAGTAACAAAACTTCCTTTGGAAAAGAGTTGAAGGGAAATATAAAGGTCACATGAGATAACACATAATAAGATTTCCAATTATAAAGGATAACATTTTCATGTAAAGAAATATGGACAAGGTGGGGGAACCATCGTAAAAAAGGATGTGAATTATTCTCAAACATTTTTAGGAAGAAATTCATCAAGGTAAAATATTTGAATTAAAAAGAGAAGAGAAAGTACTATGAAATAAAATCCTATGGTGGAAGAAACCATGCATAGAAGAAAGGAGTTCAAGAAGAACCATTATAACTCAACGGAGGGAGTTGAGTTAACAAAGACCCTTACAACCTTAGTATCCTTTGAATTGAAAGACATTTAAAGAATGAACATGATATAGCTCTTCAAACCCCATGAATTGCATGAATGTGGTAAAATATATCCATTAAGTAGTAATTACACCATATCAAAGATATCACAGTGCACAATATGAAATAAATTAAATTTGAGACAAAGGACCATGTACCTTGTTTCCCCACTTAGTCGAATATGCTCTAACCTCATATACAACAAACATAACTATCTTAATATTCTATTTCATAACCTTACTCATATAAATTACCTTTTATATACTTCATTTATAATCATTTATTTTGAATATATTAGTTAGTTATAATTTATTTTTATCATCGGGTGTTTGTAACTTTAATCGTTTTGTGCGTGCTTTATGATGTCGATTTCAATACTCATTCATTGATGTCAAGTTCATCTTTCCTAGATCATTTAAGGTGTTGTAATAGATAGTTTATATTGACTTATAAATCTTTTATCTCATTCCATAAGTGTTTTAGTTATGTTGTGTGAAAGTGGAATCAATGTCAGCTTATTTTAGTAATTTTGGCGATTGAAGATGATATTTTTAATAATAAGTTAAATACTTAATATAACATTTCCAAAACTATTAACCAATCATGATTTTATAATAAAATTCTAATAATATTAGTATTTATGTTCTCATACTCATTCATGATAGAGTTTTATAGCATTGTTCAAGTAGGTGGTTAGACCAACCCAAACATGAACATACCATAATTGATGAATGAGTATCGTTATAAAAGTGGTTTCTTTTAGCATAATTTCATTATTACAGAATCATAATGAAATTATTTAAATATTTTTAAGGCGTTGAATCATATTTGAAGAGATTTTAATAAATAAAAAAGAAACTATATGAAAAATGAGATACATTACTTTGTGGAGGTGGTATTCTACATGTACGCATGATTAACAGTTTCATTTCCCAGGGAATGAAGACATATAATAAATTATTATTTCATAATCATGTTTATGTCATGAAAACATATTTATTCATTAGTTTTTACTAGTTACTAGCTGTGAGAGGTTGTTGTGAAAAACGAAACATGTCGCTTCATGGATGCGGTAATTTGCACGTACGCATGATCAATGTATTTGTTTTTCTTAGTGGATGGAAATGAATAAATAATGATTGTTCCATTATTATAGTAACATTTCATCTTTGTAATAACACCAAATTCATTATATTAGAATTGATTTTAGGGGTGGTAAAAGAAGAAAATATGGAAGAAAACTAAAGAGAAGTGAGTCACTTTCATAGAAGAAATTAATCTTCTCTTGGAAACCTTGATTTTGAAGGGGTTTGGGAAATCTTAAGGACCTAAAGGCTCAAGAATGTGGGAGGGGGTTCTAAGGGAGGTAAAATGGAATAGTTTTGAGAATAAATTCAACCGAATAAGGGTGGCATGAAGGGGTGAATGTGTTCCCCTTTTATAAGTAAAGAGAAAGGTAATTTTGGGAATACCCATTACTTTTCAATAATGGAATGTTATTATTCAAGTGTCAAAGGTTCCAAGTGGACAATATGAAGTGGAGATAATTATTGGGCCTAGCCTTCTATCCACTACTCATTTTGGAGACAACTTGAGTCGTTAAAGATTTTTTCTTTTTTCTTTTTTTAACTTTTACCTAAATGTACTTTTACGTTTGTAATAAATTTTTAACCTTGGTAATTAATTTTAATGACCAAAATTAAAAATGACCTTATTACATAATTTGATCATGTTGATTTCAAATTTGAAAATCATTCTATAAAATAAAATTTTTTAGGGTGTGAAATGTTAATTTTAGAATAAATGCGCATAACGTGTAAAAACAGTTTTTAGAAAAAATGTGTTTTTAAGTTTAACATTTATGTGTATGTTAAAATTATCAATGTTATTAACTTTCATGACATAAATTGGTTTATTATAAAACAAATAAAAATTGGCTTTCAAAATTCAAAACCAAATTTCATCATAATAATGTTAAATTGAAAGAAAAGACAAAAAACTGTTTTTGAATTGGAATAAAATGTTACTTAATTTCTAAAAATTAAACATAGGTTTTCTAAGTTGAAAATAATATTTTAAAATGCATAGTTTTACTCCTTAAATAAATCTTTAATCAATTAAAAGTTATTATAAACTTCAAAGTCTTGCTCATATATTGGTAGTAAAAAAAATACAATTTTGATAGTGTATTTTTCACTATTCACTTAAAAATTAATTATTTCAAAAAATCTCAAAAAAATCACCCTGAGCTAATTTTGACAAGCTTAATTCAAAAATGAATTCCAATTAAAAATTCAAATTCTAAAATTTATAAATTTAGTTTTTTAAATGAAAATACAATGTATAAAGAAAAACTGCTTTTAATGGAAAAAACTTTTTAAAACTTTTAATTGTACTTAATACTATCTTATATGCATTTCTAATTAATCACAACATTTTTATTTACTAAAAGTTTTATTATTATTAAATTTTCATAATAATATTCATCTAATATGTCACAACTTGTTTTAGTTCAGTGTTGCGTGTGAAACATGTTATCAAATATAGTATTAATTTGGAGAAAATATATTCTAAAATCTCAGAGTGTTGCATAGAAAAAGTTGCATGTTGATCATAAGAAAAAATCATTGGATTTTATGGTTGATGATCATGTTTTCTTGTGAGTTTCTCTTAAGCATAGGCAACGCAAGTTTGAGAGAGGCAACAAGTTATCAATATTCATTGAAACTTTTGAGAATGTGAGTAGAATTAATGAGGTAGCTTATCATTATTGTGACCTCTACAGCTAGAATAAGTATGTGATGTCTTCCATGTATTATATTTTTTAAAGCATGTTCATGATGAATCTCATGTGATTGAATGGGGAAAGTTATAGGTAGAGGTGGATGTGACATTTGTGGAGCATCCAATTGATATAAAAGACTACAAGAAGGTTCTACATGGATGTGTTATTTCATTGGTTCGGGCATTAAGACGTAGTGGCACAAAGGAGAGCACCAGGGAACAACCCCAAATGAAAGTGCAGTGCATAAAATTATTTTAGTTACTTTCCTTCTTAGCCTACTAATTTGATTTTGAGATTGTAATTACAGATAAGATGGAGCTTGTATGTCTGTGGTTTGTAGAGTATGAAAAGTTTAGGTGGATCTATTTTAAAGACTCTAAAATTCTACTTTTTGTGATATTTTTCTGATGGCGAAGAGGAAGTTTCCTGCGATTAAAATGTTTGAGCTGTGATATAGTCACCTTGAGTTGTGATTCAGTCCAAAAAGCAGTTTAATATCATGATTAGTAGATTATATTAGAGGAATTGATGAGGGAGGCATAGGATTTAGGCTATAAAAGGAGGATGGTGGCACCATGTTTTCTCTAAATACATTCTATTTCCTTCTCTCGTCAACAAATTCTATTGAGTTCTTCATTATGCAATGATTAAAAGGTGGTGAATGTATAACATCGAGTGAAGAATGAGGATGAACAATAAAGAACTTGTAAAGAAGCCTAAGAGGTAAGTGACTCTGAACCCTTCACCTTTCTACTTAAATCATATTTTTGTCTTCATAGTGAGTAATTAGAACATTGTATTAGATTATTGATGGAATTATGATATTGTTTTTAGATATTCTTCATTTTTTTGGATATAAAAGGATTTATTTGATAATGTGGAAATATGAAGGAGGTTATGATAAGATATGCTTATCTTGTGAGTATATGATGTTATGGATTAATTGGGATTGTAAATATGTATGATATAAGTTAAATTAGAAAGAAAAACAATATGTTTGGCACAGGTCGCGTTGAATCCATAAGGGTTCCATGCTAACCACTATTTAGGAAGTGAGTGCTCGATAGTAAAGAGATTGTTTCACATTTATCAATGACTAAGAACTATAAAAAATCCTAGAAGTATTTTCTAATGGAATCATTGAATCCTAGATCGAGTTATGAGCATTCATGGATTGATTTGAATAAAGGAGATTCGTTGAAGCCATGACGATGATGAACATGTGGCATGAGATTGAGTTATTGCATTGATGGAAGATGCAGTATGTGAATTCTCCTTACCTCACGATGAGGTGGAGACGTTCTTTTATAGATGGATAAAAAGGATTAGAAGATGGAGTAATCTGATGTGGGACTCGAAAATATCATTTACCTGAAAATGCAATTAACTGGGTTTAACACTCCTCATCAAACTAGTACATGATAGTTTGGACCAAGAGTCCCACAAAAAAAAAAGACGCCAAACAAGACTATACACACTCCCTCTCAAACTAGGTCGTGGATGTTGTGGATGTCCAACTTGGTATTGAGAGAATCCAGTCGAGCTCCCAAGAGGCATTTAGTGAAAATGTTGGCAATCTGATTTGTCATCGGAGTGTGGCGAAAATTGACATGGTGGTGCTCAAGGTGATAGCGAAGAAAGTGACAGTTCACCTCGATATGCTTCGTGCGTTCATGAAAGATGAGATTATAAGCAATCTTTGTGGCTACCTGATTATCACACCAAATATGAGCAGACGTCTGCTGCAGGAAACCAATCTCAAGGAAGAGATGACGAAACCAAAGGATCTCAATAGTGACCATGGTCATCACACAGTATTCAGACTCAGCACTGGATCTGGAGACGACGATATGTTTCTTGCTTCACCATGAGATGAGGGTACCCGCCAGAAAAATGGCAAACTCAGAAGTAGACTTTTGAGTAGCAAGGCAACCAGTATAGTCAGCATCACAGAAAGCCTCAATATTCAGATGATCGCGATGTAAATACTAAAGACCACAGATAAGGTCTTTCTTGATGTATTTGGCAATGCAAAGGACATCATCCAACTGAGATTTTGTCAGATGTTCCATGAATTGACTAACTTTGCCAACAGTGCAGACAATGTCTGGATGAGTCATGGTGACATAATTGAGTTTTCCCACAAGACGACAGTACTGCTCTGGGTAAAAATATAGTGTTGTGTTGTCATAGAGAGACCGTTCTCCGGGCTTAAGAGGAGTGTCAACGGCAGTTGCCTGAGCCAAATCAGCATCCTGCAAGATATCTAAGGCATAGTTTCATTGACAAAGAAAGATGGTGTCCGGAGAACGGGAGACCTCAATGCCAAGGAAATATGTCAGAGGACCGAGATCTTTGGTTTGAAAGTTGTGTTGAAGATGCCCCTTTAGTTGGGTGATTCCAGTTGAGTCACTCCCAGTGATGATGATATCATCAACATAACAACTAGCATGATACAGCTGGAGGATGTCGTACGGTGGAAGACAATGTGATATTTCATACTCCGAGATAAACCAAATGTAGTGACAACAGTGTTGAATCGTCCAAACCAAGCATGAGGAGACTGCTTGAGGTCATATAGAGAGCGACGAAATCAACAGACATGAGAGTCGGCTCCTGAGACACGAAATTCAGGTTGTTGCAGATATACCTCTTCTCCAAGAAAGTCATAGAGAAAGACATTTTTAACATCAAGTTAATAAGAGGTCAATGATGATGAGCGACAAGAGAGATGGATAATCGGATAGAGGACATCTTTGCAACTAGAGAGAAAGTATCAAAATAGTTGACACCATATGTCTGAGCAAATCTCTTTGCCACAAGTCTGACTTTAAGGCGATGAAGAGTGTCATCTACATTGAGACGGACCATATAAATTTATTTGTTGTCGACCGCCTATTTACTTACCGGAAGGGGGAACATATCCCAAGTATGATTGTCGCTCAGAGCCTGCAATTCATCCTGCATTGCTTGAAGCCACCCAAGATGAGATTTGGCGTCGCCAACTGTGCGGGGAATAGATATCGTTTCCATACCGAAAAGCCCTCTGTATGAGGATGTGTAAAGAGGAGTATACCGGCAAGAACGAGTACATTTTCACAGTGCAATGGGCAAGTCGTCTGTTGTCGAAGCATGAGCATCAGACAAAGCTGGGACGATGATGTCATCGACCTGGACAGGCAGACACATTCGATGGGCAACGTGAGTAGACAGTTTCAAACCGGTGATCAGTAGAGCAAGACGCCAAAGGTGAGTGGATGATAAGAGGAAAACAATCATCGATGATGGTGTCTGTATGGAGAGAAGGAAGAAAGAAAGAAGAGCTCTCAACAAAAAATACATCAGCAGAGAAGAAATACCGCCAGAAGTCTGGAGAGAAACATTGATATCCATGCTGAGTGCGGGAATATCCGAATATGCAACAGAAGGATTTAGGAGAAAACTTGGAGAGGTTGAGACGAGTCTCACAGACATAACATAAACACTCAAACACACAAAGTGGAAGTGGGTGAGGAGGAAGAGATGAAAACAAAGTCCGAAAAGGAGTCTCCCTTTGAAAGGAATGAAGGCGACTTATGAGGTATGTAGCAGTAAGGATGACACCCCCCTAAAAAGAAGAGACACCTGCATGTGGAATAGGAGGACATGAGCAGTCTCCAGAATATGGCGATATTTACGCTTGGCTACTACATTCTGCTGAGGTGTATCGGGACATGATGTCTGGTGAATGATGTCTTTAGCCTTGAGAAATTGTTGAAAGGAAGTGGATAAATATTCTTGTCTATTGTCCAAGCGGAGAGATTTAACGGAGGTGGAATACTGAGTATGAATTTCATGATAAAATGTCTGAAAAGTAATGAACACCTCAGACCAATCACGAAGAAGGTACAATCATGTCATATGCAAGAAATCATCAATGAATGATACATAATATCATTACCCTAAGTGACTTGAGACGACATAGAGACCTCATACATCTGAATGAAACAAATCAAAGGGTTGGGAGGTCTCTGTTACCACTCGAGGAATGTATGAAGTGCAATGATATTTTGCAAATTTACATGACCCACAATGAAAAGAAAAATGCGAACTAATATCAGGAAAAAGCTGATGAAGGGTGGAGGTAGGTGAATGCCCCAACCGAGAATGAAGGTCTAATGCACAAGTAGAGAGTGTCGTGAAGACTACTGATGTCGGACCATCGAACATGTACACCCCGTCTCGAAGCTGACCTCTATCAAGTTCCTGATGCGTCATCCGCTCCTGAAACACAACGGCAGAAGATGTAAAAATGGTGATACAATTGATGTCCTTTGTAAGCTTACTGATAGAGAGAAGATTAAAATGACTTCGAGGCGCATGTGTTACAAACGGTAAGCGAGTATATGAATTCAAGGAGCATGAGTCAGATCCCGCAATAGGGATAGTGGATCCATCAGCAATAGTGATGATTGAGGGGCCAATATACGGATGGTAAGTAGATAACATACTTGCATCACTTGTGAGGTAGATAACGAGTACGACCCTCACCACGACCACGTCCACGAGTGCCCAAAGAGCGTCCACTACCACGGCCCAGAAGGGCAGTAGGATCGACGTTGTGAGTGGGTGGGGAAAGAGCCCGATGAGCCTATCCAAGGCGATGATAAACCTATGGAATCTCAAGCAAAGAGAGACTGGCGAGCATCTTTGTGGTCGTTGTCGTATATTCGAGATCAAGGTCATAGAGATGGGTGAAGAGACATAATTGGTCTCACTGGGCCAAGGCATTGAGGAATGAGCCACAACTCAAGTAATTCATCCCGAAGAGCTTTCCTGTCGATGAAGCATGTCGGAAAAGAACGGTTTTGTTGGCGGATAATAGACAGGCGCTGAAGAACGTTAGACACCCGACACAAATTGTTTGTTTCAGAATACATAAGGTTTAAGGAGTCTCAAAGTTTCTCAACTGTATTTGATGTCCGAGTTACATCATTGACCGAGCGATCCATAGAATTAATAAGCAAAACAAAGATTTTGGTGTCAGCAAGCTTCCATGGCCTGTATTTTGGATCGGACGATGATGTCAAAGCCTCGAGTTGCGAGTCAAGGTCCATGCTAGTGAGAGACATCAGTATCGTCTTCTGCCGGACAGAAAAATTTGTTGAGTCAAGCCACTAATCAACAAGGCGAGTGAAGGCGGTGATCAGTGGAGGGATGACGGAAAAGTCGGTCATTAGATACTTTGAAATCCGCACAAAAGGTGTTGGTCAACAGTGTCGAGATTTTGCGCTGAGGTGGGTCGGTCGATGGTGCACTGGGACAGGTGCTGTCGACAACAAGGGATGTGAAGAAACCGCTGGAGGTGTTGTTTGCGCTCAGAAAAGGGGGGAAGGATACTGCCTGGAGTCAGCATGCGCAGGGTGGAAAGTTCGGCCTAAATATGGGGCTTCCATAGGGGTGCACGATCCAATTAGGGCGCAATCGCTAGAGGCGAGGCCAGGAGATTGCGAGGGAGGCAGGGAAATGGAGAACGCGTCACAGGAGGTAGGGTCGGGAGTCACCGAGAGAGGCGGGGCTAGGAGTCGCAGAGGGAGGCGAGGCCGGGAAACCGCGAGTAAGGCAGGGTCGAGAAGCGCCAAGAAGGGCGGGTTGGGTCGTCGCACAGGGAGGCGGGATCGGGAGGTGCCGAGAGAGGCGGTGTCGAGACGTCGTGAGGGAGGCGGGGCCAAGAAACACCCTTTACTCGAAAATACAATTAATCAGGTTCAACAGAAGACTTGATTATGATGTTCATGAGATGTTATATTTAACTTGTAAAATGCTGGAGCCGAATATAGTGGGTCAAGGTGGAGGGTATTGTATTTGCATTGTAGGGATGTCAACAAATCTAATGCATTTGCATCATCTTCACATAGCATATGAATCCAACAAAAAGCAACTGCTTTTCCGTTTCAATCAAAAGGGAAAAGAATTCAGGGCAAAGAACCCATTTTCCATTCCAAACAATAGATTATCTCAATAAACAATGGCACAAATAAAAAATTCAAAGACTGGAACATAATTATTGTGATTGGCCACCAAAGGACTAAAAAGAATGAGCCTTTAAAATGAAGAAAGCGCTTAAATCATAACTGATAACTTACTATAAGGCAAGTGCAGCTTCATCTGCCCTAACATTCTTCTTTGGACGCCCAAATCTCTTTGCATCTTTACCAGCCAAAACCTTTAGTGCTTCATCTAGACTAATATTACTAGGCGTCATGTCCTGCACACACATTTACAAGCAAAAGAATTAACAAGGGTTCTCAAGGATGGTCTGTTAGAACATGGCGAAGACGAAAATACCTTTGGAACAGGAGCAATGGTGTTCCGGTGTTTGATGGAATACCCTTTCTTTGAAAGCCTCACCTCCACTGGTTGTTTATCCACTGGATGGTTTCCCTGAAGAAGACAAGAAAGAAAACATGTTATATTCAGTAACAGTCGCACATTGACTGAAGGTAGGGCCATACTAATGTCAAGGGGAAGCGTAGAAACTCGAGGGCCTTTTCCAGATCCATAGAGCTCACATCCTTCATCTGGGAATGATAGATGCAACCAAGACATGAATATTTGCAGAATAATTGCGATAAAATGAATAGATATATAGCCACAAACCTGAGAGAGCGAGGCCCTTTTCGGTGTGTGCCCTTTTCTGCTTTCACCAAGCTGGAGATAGAATCCATAAGGACCGCTCTTTAAAATAACCTGACGAAAAAAATAATAACAATAAAATAACCTGATGAAAAAAATAATAAGGCTCAAAACTCAAATAAAATGCAGACCTTCTCATTGGAACCGGGATAAACACCCAGAACTTTTGGTTCAACTGAATTGGGGTCATTTTCAATAACATCGTCATCACTACCAGCTGATGTCCCAACTATGTACCTATCCATCAATTCTTCATCAGTAAAAATAATTTCAATTTATTTATTTTAATAAATGGCTATACTAAACTTCTCCTCTCAATACGGTACCATAACTGGAAAGTTTACAAAGAACAAACTCGATAATTTTTCTAAAGCAGATGACTGAAAGAGATGCATGAAGGTCATTATTCAATCCATTTGAGAAGCTCCTCCTTGAAGACAAAATATGATCGTTTCTTTGAGGCCCTGTTTGGTTGGGCCTACTCTTTCTACAATTATAATATATTTTTTATCATCATATTTATATTTAAATTATATTAAATTATATTAGTTCCATCGTCTACTAATACGCATTTTTTAAGTTTTCATTCATTTCCTTTATTCAATTTTCCTTCAAAATCCTTTCCAACAATCAAACAGGGCCTTGATCCACTAGATTAAAAGAGAAACAAAAAAAATGCTATCACCCATAAATGTTTTTTTCCCTGCAAGACGGGTAAAGACAATCGCAAGGAAACCTGTTGGATAAAAAAACCAATACTCTGAGGAAAACACAAAAACAAGCAAACTAAACTAAATCTAACAGGCTGCTTGATTCCTGCTTTGTTTTCCGTTTTTTTATTCTGAAATTTTTGTTTGTTTTCTGTTTACTAAAAAAAATTTAAATAAATAATATCAAAAAAATTCTTTCCCCATTCAGTACTGGAAAATAGTTCTTCAAAGATGACTCATACAACATTTTTCAAAAAGAAAATACAACAAACAAGCTTAGTAGTTGAAAAAAAAAACAGATATGGGTTGGCATTACCATTAACTGAAATAAACAATGCTAACTAGATAAAGAATTAACTTTTGGAAAACATTAGAATTCTGATTGTTTCTTCCAGAAAAAGTTGAATATATCTAGGTCCTGCGTAGTGAGTCAAAGATAAGCAAACAAAAGAAGACAGGGTGCATGCTAAAACATACTGAATCAAACTTTCATTACTACACTCACTTGCACTTTGGGTGTTGATCACATCCAATGAAATAGCCCGAACCATACCTGCTTACTTTGAATCTTAAAGTGCCCTTCATACAACTGCAACAATTATAAAAAGTCGTACAATGATGAGAAAAAGAAATAAAGATAGAATATCTAACAAAGATGGGTTGAACTGAAATATCCAGTCCAGAAATGCAATTTCATGTTAGGTGTTGGACCCAATCGGCATTGGGTCTGGCTCAGTGTCATTTATTTAGAGTTACACATTGGTTTTCTTTAAGCTGTATTATCCTGCTCCATCTATATAAATAAACACTTCCAACACTTATTGAGGTAAGGAATGGAGTTTTACTCCTACATGGTATCAAAGCACCCTGATTCGGTCCCACCCCTCTACAGCATCACCCCCAGCCCTAGCTGCTGTCCCATCCCTGCTACGTCGGCCCCCAGCCCTAGTTGCCACCCTATTCCGCCCTAGCACACAACCCTGTTGCGCATCCCAGGCGCACACGCGCCCCAGGCAAACACAACACCACCGTAGCGCCTCTCTGGCAAGCGCACACGCGACCGACACACCACGCCTCTGAGGCGAGTGCAGCTCAAGCACTGTGCCTACATAGGTGTGCGCCCCTATGTGTCGCGCGGCACCCGCCTGCTGTCACATGACACCCACAGGCGCAGCTCAAGCATTGTGCCTACATAGGCATGCGCCCCCATGTGTCCCGCGGCACCCGCCTGTTGTCACATGACACCCGCAGCTTCTCCACCCCATTTACTTTCCTCTAGTGCACTTGTTGCCACCCAGATGTCAACCACCCTGTCTACTTCACCTTGCGGGACCGCTGCTGTTTCACTTCCATATCTGTCATCTGCACGCTGCCTGTGATGTTCCTGCACGCGTTGATGATGTTCTTGCACGCATTGCACGCATTGCACGCGTTGATATGTTCCTCACTGGCTTGGTGGTCACTTTTAGCCTTTTACCAGCATCCTTCCTGTCATGGAAAATTCAATGCCTAATTCCTCAGTCCTTCCACAGTTGATCATTGCCACCACGGGCCTTGTGGATGAGGGCCGTGATGCCACCAACTTTTCTATCAAGCGTAAGACGGTACTTATGTCGCTGACCGGTATGGATCTCAGTTCTCACCTTGTTGACCCACCTCAACCGATATATGATCCGAAGTATAAGATCTGGAAGCTTGGTAATAGCAAATTTATTTCATTGCTTGTCAATTCTATGAAACGATCGATCAAAGATGTTACTCGAACTACGAACACTGTTAAGGAACTTTGGGACTCCATGACTCGTGTATTTGAAAACCAACAATTTAGCTCGAGTGTCTGATGTTCTTCAACACCTCTTAGTGGATAGAATAGAGTCATACAATCTCATTAAGCTGCATTGATGTCTGCTTCCTCTTCAGTCTCTGTAGCACGGACTGGTGGCCCTACGGTCTGTGCTTCCTGTCGCCCAACTGATTGGATGCTTGATTTTGGTGTTTCAGATCATCACACCGGTGATGCGGGTATGCTTACTACTTGTTGGATGTGTGTCCCACATCGAACTTAGGTGTTCTGTTATCATTATAATTCTCTATAAATAAACACCAAGGCATCCCTTTGGAAGTATCTTGGGTATTGAGTCACCTCTCTTCCAAGCAACCCTACTCCCTACGCACATGTAGGTTGTGCTTGCACCCAAGTAGTGTGTGCATCCAGCCAGGACGCGTCACCCAGGCGGGCTCCCTCTAGGCACACCTCCTCCACCTCCTATTGGACGAGTCTTGCGCTCCAAGTCACGGCCTCCCAGCGCCAATGCTCCCCTATGGCAGCACCCTCTATCGCAGCCCCTCCTCAGTCCATACAATGTCACACTTGATGTCATCTCGCTGCACTGGTGCGTGCCTTTCGTGCACGCCTTGTTGTGATCCGGCTATTCCTACTACCTGTCGCATGTTGTTCCTGCACGCCCAGATGCACTTGACCCAGCTATTCCTGACGAGGTGTGGTTTGACTGATTCTGACAGTGTCTTCCTTTACCAGCTATTTTTGCTGGTACCGTATGACGGGCACTGCTTCTTGGTTGACACATCTTTTTCGGCCACATCATTCATCTCCTTCATCAAAATTTACCGATCCTCAAATAATGGTTATTTAATTTAATAACTATTACTGCATTATTCTACAATAAATATAATAAATATTATATTTGCTAAACTTGCAAACTAATATTTATTATCATTATTTAACTCACAAATTCTTTTGAATGACTTGTGATTAAATTATGGCGATCAACCAAACCCGAATAAATATTATTTATTTTCGCTTGTTAAATTCAATACTAGAATTTAACTGAGATTGCAGATACACTTAGTGTGCAACCTTCTAAGCCACTTTCTAAGTGGCATTAGACATGACCGCCTAAAGTCAAAGGTTAACGTCTAACAACATGCCAAAACATTCATAGATAAAGAAGTTAACGTCGCGGCAATGTCCAACCTCCTACGAACATTTACCGTATAATATAATCTTTTTACCGTGATATCTCTAATCAAACAGGTTGCATGTCGGTGTCATCAATTTGTACACTATCAATTTCTTTGACTTTCCAGAAATAAATTCGCCCACCTTAACACCATGGTCATGGATTTATACGGGCAATTCTATTCCATCAAAGAGCCTGAGATATTAACTTTCGTCAAGAGACAAAAAAGATAAATCTTTTCTCGCATTATCCATTAATGTTTATATCATTCGTGATGCGCTTAACGTATCCTTCTTCACCGCGAACATATGTCATCACAGTTTTCATCAATACATCAAAGTACATGAGTCATGATATCCATTAATGATAATCTTAAAGTCTAAGGATCAATACATACGTCCGCAGATAGAAACATCCAATGACACATGGAAATGTAGATTTTCTATTAACGAATCTATTCTCATAATATCTTGGAGATTACGAAAGACATACACCATGAGAAAGTGTCTCAATGTAACATGAGCTTTCTCCCCCTAATAGCCTGTATTATTTGTGTCCCATCATAAAATATCATCCGGCCATATAAGAATGTTCAAAAATAATGTCGTGGCACCTCTAGGTTCTCATCATAGCGGGGAACTGCTATGACCTTTCAGTGCAACATATATTCTAAGAACATTGTTGGAGTATGTGTCCCACATCGGACGTGAGACTTTTGTAATCTTTATATTTCCCTATAAATAAACTCCAATGCCTCTCTTTAGAGGCATCTTGGGTATTGTCACGAACCAACCCAGGTCGACCCTAAACCGGTCACCCGAGCCGGTTCCCGACATGGCCCGAAGGGCGTTCCTGATCCCCACGGGCTGACAACTAGTGTCGGGCATCAAAACATACAAGAGGGAATGATTTCAGCCCAAAAGAAACAAACAGGACCAGATAAATAAACTGAATCTCGTACAATAAATATAAACAGATTCAGTTACAAAATACAACTGAACAGAACAGACTGGAAATTAAAACAAATCGAAACGCACCGACCAGATCTCCATGTGACCTCTTGGTCACCTCCAACCACAAGACCCAACAGCTCCAAGAGCCGGCTTGAACCAAAAAACTTGAACCAAAAAAGAACCTGCAAAACAGATTGGGTCTACTGACACCGAGAGGTACAAGTAAGGTGTGAGCCAGACAAGCTCAGTAGGCAACGACCAAAGAATCATGTACCTTCCTTTACCAAAGCAAACCAATAATGCTAGTTTGAACTACATTTATAAAGATAGGGTTTTCACATACACTTCACATTTTTAAAACGAACAATCACAATCCATTGCCCAAATAATATAAAACAAGGCACGAGAACGAAAAAGGGACGTGAACCTGCTCTTTCAAACATTTACTTTAAAATTCTTTTGAAACACCCAAACACTCACAATTATTCAAACAAACACCAAAACCAAGTACAAGGGTATGATTCCACACAACAAGGGCAATGGTACTAATAGTGCTCGTAACGAAAAAACACGGGAAATCCTAGGAACTGAGAGGACAACCAGAACATACTATACATGTGACTCATCCTGAAGGCATGCCCTACTCAATGACGGTATAACGTCCTAACGCCCGACCACTGCCCTACCTGGCCTGATTGAGGGGCCCGATCCCATAGCAATAAACCCAAGTATCCACCTGCTATGGGCCACTAGCTAGTACAATAACCTAGACATGTGCAACAATCATTCTCAGTAAACCTCTTTGCTATGCTAGAAACCTAACTTAAGAAGAGTTTTCCAAATAGCCATTTCAAAATGTCAACTGGGCCTTTAGACCAAGCATTCACCAAAAAGAGGTGCCCAAGTGCATTTTAAAGCGAAGTTAAAACACACAAAACATACGGAAGTGCCAAACGGGCTTTGACAACGCTACAAGTCAACTCTCTTTTGCAAAAATCCAAATGGGCCATAGCTTCCAACTTTCACCCACACACACCTGAAATGACAAACGGGCTTTGGCTTTTCCAACTACTCGCCCAAGCATGTTTCAAGGCCAACCGGGCCAAACCATGAGGAACACATTTGGAATCACTTTTAAAACACAAGAAGTACAACTTCCCCCATTTTTGGAAAACATGAAACTACTATAGGAAAAATGGAAGAAAGGGGAAAAGAGGTACTCTTGAGGGGGACTAGCTCTAGAGTGCCATCTTCACTTGATTGCATGTCCATGTGTGCACCTAGTGCACCCATGGATGTGTCTTCATCCAATAGAACACTCTATAACCAATCAAAACATTCAAAACTCATTTTCATAAAACCACGGTTTGCTTTCAACCCAAATCCATCTATTTTACTCATTTATAAAATACAACACAAGTTCACAAACCAAGAGCTCAATTTTAAAAACAAGTTCCAAACCACTCTAAAATAAAACACCATGTTTCACATATGTAAAACACGAGACATGATCTAAATCCATTTAACAAACATTTCAATGGGGAAAACCTCACTCAACCATCCAATTTCACCCTAAATCGGTTGACATTTTATCAAACACCTTAGGCACAAATACACATGAGCATAAACCAAGAAACATGTCAAAGTCTATTTTTAACAAAATCTAGCAACTTCAAAGCGTCCTAACAAGCTTAATAGGAGTATCATATAGGTGCGTAGCAAGGTTATAAATTTAACAAAGCCATCAAGCATCAAAGGAAATGCATTGGAGAAGAAGAACATGGAAACACCTACCTTGTTGGTGTACGAATGGAATGGAACATCAAAGGGAGAACCGAGCCTCACGGATGATCCACACACCCTAGACATCAAGAAAGTCAATGAAAACATAAACCCTAGCTATTAGGGTTCGGCCATGGGAAGAAACCCCAAAGAAAACCAAGAAATAAAGAGAGGGAAGTGAGAAGAAGAGGAAAGGGAAGAGTTTGATGAAGAAACCATGAAGAATCACAAACCTTTGCTGAGCAATCTCCCAAAAAGTGGCCAACAACGATGGAGAAAGAAGGGGGAGCTCTGGTCGATAGCCAAAGGATAGGGCTTCAAATGGGAGGTGGAATCACCCAAATCGGATTTTTAGGTTAAAAGTTATTAAACCAGTAATGGGTTGCACGGTTTTGTAAACCGTGCGCAAACCGTGTGAATGCTATTGAAAAACTTCGGCAACTTCGCAGGTTTAAGTTGCATGGTTTGGGCAAACCGTGCTCAAACCGTGTGACCTGAAAAATTGTACAAAAACCCTCAAATGACACCTCAAACACTAGGGAAGCCCACTAAGTGATCCTTGAATGATTTAAACACAATATAGTGAACCGTGGGTGTCACAAACTCTCATCAAGCCATTTTATCCCAATAACACTCACGACAACGATGAATAGGATTATAAGAAAATCAAAACCACCAAAACACACAGACTTTTGGTGGACACTAAAGCCAAACCTCAACCAAAAGATCCAAGACTAAAAAAAGGATAAAATAAAGGAGTATCTGAGGTCGGGGTGTAACGGGTATTGAGTTCTCCTCTATATCCTTTTACATGGTATCAAAGGAGGCCTTAACCTAACCCTATCCATCCCATCTTTCCTCTCTCGTCCTAGGTTATCCAGCATCTCCCCCCGTTGGGGGCGGCAACCCCAGGCCCCTTGGCCACCGTCACAGTAGCGCCGCCCCCAGCGTCTCCTGGTGCGACCTCTCATGTCATGCGTACCTCTTCCTGTCGCCACCACCTCGCGGGACGGCCTCCTGGGCGGCGCCCCTCCTGAGCGGCCTCCGCCCCTAGTCGCGCCCTCTCATCTCGCCGGCCTCCACGACTTGTCCTCACCAGTGGCGGCATCTCCCTGCACAAAATCCGAACGCCCTGACGACCGGCCTCCGCTCGCCGTCCCATCCTCCCGCACCTCCTTGCGCGACTTACTCGGCGGTTGCGGACCCTCCTCCCGTTGTGCCCTTGTCGGCCCTCATCCTGAGGTGACCCCGCGTCCCATGTGACGGCTCTTCCGGCGATTGTCCCTCCCGGCCGGTCCTGCGCTGCCTTCTCCCTGCGTGTCCCTGGCCACCGTCAAAGCCATCTGTCCCTACGGATGCCCCTTCTCTATCGCCCGAAAACTCCGTGTGACAGCTCTCCCAGATCCGACAAGGCCATCACCCGCGGCCCAACTCCCTGCGCGCGACGGTCACTGCACGACCCGTCCAAACACAGCGCTGGCCCCGACGCCAGCCCCTCCCATCTCTGGCGACCACAGAGTCAACCCCTCACAGCACTCCTCCCTCCTGCGGCGCCAAGTCTTTGCGCGCCGATCTTCATCTGGACGGTGCCATCTCCGCCGCTGCACCCAGTCGTCGGCCTCTCCTACGCGTCCAGCGACCCTGCCTGTGCAGCTTTCCCAACGCTCAATCGACCGGCTTCGCCTGTGCGGCTTTCTCGGCACCCCGTCGACCGGCCCCACCTGCGCGGTTCCACTCCTGCGCCTCGACGACCTGTCGCGCCACTAATGATCAGGCTATTTCAACAACATCTTCCATCATCCATCATTTTCATCTCGAGGGGAAGCTGTGATCGCGGATGATTTCTTTTTTGTTTCGTCGTGTTTTGTAATCAAACTGGGTATGTCCAGCTTGAGGGGAAGTTTTCGCACTTTTCTTGTTTGTTTTGTTTCTTTGCTTTGGTCTGTTTTTTCTTAATGCATCCAAGCTAGATAAACCTAGCTTGAGCGGGAGTGTTGGAGTCAGTGCATCAGACGTGAGTCTTTTGTCATCTTTATATTTCCCTATAAATAAACTTCAAGGCCTCACTGTAACTTCACATCATCGAGAAAAATCCCTCGAGAGATGAAACTTCTAAAGTATGTGTTTTGTCCTTTGGTGTGACCTTGGCTCTTTGGAGAGAGTCATCGCTGCAATGTTATCATTATAAACTGTGACAGAGTCTTTACTACTAGGTACCACGTCAAGCTCTAGGACAAAGTTGCAAATCCAAACGGCTTCCATGGTTGCATCGAAAGCCGCAATATACTCACTATGTTGTAGAAACGGCAACAACTGGCAGTTTTGAACTTTTCCAGCTCACAGCTACTCCGTTGAGATAGAAGACATATCCTGACTGCAACTTCAAATCATTCTGATATGTCTGAAAGTTAGCATTTGTGTAACCTCTGATGACTAGCTCTTCATCTCCTTCATACACTAGGAACATATCCTTAGTTCGCCTCAGATACTTATGGGTAGTCTTGACAACATTCTAATGTTGTTCACCTGAATCTGCTTAATATCTGCCTACCATGCTTAAAGCATAAGCAACATCAAGTCACGTACATAACAGGGCATACATAATAGATTCTATCGCTGAAGTGTGTGGGATCTTACTCATTCTTTCTCTTTCATTTTGAATTGAGAACACATTTTCTTGGAAAGATGGATACCATGTGACGCTGGAACCAATCCCCCCTCTTGGATTGTTCCATACTGAACTTCTCCAGTATCTGGTCAATGCATGTACCTTGACTTAGTCCAAGTAGCCTCTTGGATCTATCACGCATGATCTTGATCCCTAGAATGTAGGTTGTTTCACCTAAGTACTTCATGGAGAAGCATTTACTCAATAATGCCTTAAAACATTTGTAAAAACATGGCTCACATTTGTTCTTAATGAAACCAAATTCATTTACAGCTTCATCGAATCGAATGTTCTCTGACCTGGATGCTTGCTATAATCCATAAACGGATCTCTGCAACTTGTATACATTTTTGGCATTTCCTGGAATAACAAACTCTTCTGGTTGTGTCATACACACATCCTCTTAAAAGTTCTCATTAAGGAATACAATTTTGACATCCATTTATCAAATATCGTAGTCATAGTAAGCTATTATCGTAGCTCCCCCTCAGAATGATGGATGAAAGAAGATGTCACGAGCGTAGCAGAGAAACCACACAGACCAGGCCGGTTGACAGAGCGCCAGCAAATCCGCACTAGCAGAGCCGGTCGATGATACGCCAGGAAAGTCACACTAGCACCGGGAAAGCCGCACTTGCGGGGCCGACGATGGGAGGCGATGATTCCGCGGAGTCGTTGCGGGATCTGGCAGCGCCAAACGACCCAGATCCAAGGCGGTCGAGGTGCTGCGCCACGGTGGAGGAACCACGAGGGCGTGCTGGCGGACAGGGGAGACAGCCCTCTAGATCTAGAAGGAGCGCACAGAAATGGTTCCGCCGAGAAAGGGAGGCGGCGACCGGGAGAGCAGCGCGGGAGGAGGGGGCCGCAGCGCGCATTGAGGGAGCCACAGGTGGAGCACCCGTGTGGAGGGAGCAGCAATGGACAGAGTCGCGGGAGATGAAGAAGATCCGCGGGAGGAGAGAGATCCGCGGCTGGCCGTCGGGATCGCTGTAGGGAGTCGGACAATGAGGCGCAGAGAGGGAGGTGCGCGGGTGGGTTGGGTTCGTCGCGTGCAGCAGGGAGGGGATACCTGGTAGATTGTCGCTCGAAGGGCGGGCCGACGCTGTAGAATCCGTCGCGCGGGAACGGACGGGGGAGCCGAGGCCGATCGAGAGGCGACCGGAACCGCGATGGGAGGGAAGCCGACGAGATAGCGGCGGGCCGAGCGGCACTCGGGGCGCCAGGGAGGGATCCACCGAGAGTCCGTTGCGGTTGGATCACGTTGGGATCGAGAGGCGCGACGGGAGGCGCAGCCTAAGGCGAGGTCGTCGCGTGCAGTGGGGAGGGGACGCCGGGGAAGGAGGCGCCGTGAGGGAGCCGTCGCGGGAGCATCGACGGGAAAGAGTCACACTACAGCGTGGCGAACGGGATGGAATCGCGACGGGAGGCGGGGCCGAAAGTCGCAACGGGAAGCGGGCCGAGAAGCGCAGAGGGCAGGTCGTTGGAACGCCAAGGAAGGAGCCAAAAGAAGTCCGTGAGTCGCGGCAGAGAGCGGGTGGCCAGGTGACGGCGTCGAGATCGGGATGCGCAGTGCCGGACAGAACCGGGAGGCCACCTGGGAAACGAGCCCGGAGGAGGAGTGTTGCCTGGGAAATGAGCCCGGAGGGGCGGGGAGGTCCGTCGCACAGGGGCGGAGGCCGGCTGCTGGAGAGGCCGGCAGGGGGGGCGAGGGGAGATACCTATGGCTCACTGGCCAGGAAGGTCGCCGCCCACCGCAGGGGAGAAATAATGGGAAACCCTAGACGGGGGAAAATAAAATGGGAGGGAGGGCTTGGGATTAGGTTTCCTCTTATACCATGTAGAATGATAAAATAGGATGACCCGAATCCCCAAGGTACTCTCTAAAGGAGGCCTTGAGGTTATTTTATAATGAATAATAAAACCACATCGGACCACAAGTCCGATGTGGGATGCAGACTCCAACACCTTTCATGTCCAGCTTTCTCTTGAATACCCATTTACAACCAACAGGTTTTACATCAACTGGCGGATCGATCAGAACCCAGACTTAGTTTTGATACATGAAATTCATCTCAGAATTCATAACTTTCTGCCATCTTGCAGCTTCTGAGCTCTCTACTGCCTCATTGTAGGCGAGAAGACCATCATTGTCCATCAGTAATGAGTCACCATCATCGGTGACTAGAAAACCATATTTTTCTAATTCTCAAAAGATTCGGATTTATACCTCAATAAGTAGATATAGTCATACTTACTCAAGTCGTCGGTCAAAGTAAAAAAGCACGAATACCCACCTCTAGCCTCTACTTGAAAAGGATCATACACATCGGTGTGTATCAAATTTAGAAGCTTTGTGGCTCTTTCACCTTGACCGTCGAATGGTGGTTTGGTCATCTTTCCTTGTAAACAAGCATGAAGTGGTTTTAGCTCAAAAGAGTCTAAATAACCATCTTCATAGAGCTTTGTCAAGCGCTTCTCGTTTGCGTAACCAAGACAGTGATGTCATAACTGGGTGCTATATGAGTCACGCGTATTTGTTTCGTTATCAATTGTCAATATTTAGTTTTCGTAATTTAATACATAAAGACCGTTACTCAATTGTATCATATCATAACATATGTTATCTTTATAAAAGTAGCAATCTTTATTTCCAAAGCCGCAAAAAAACCATCCATATCTAAACAAGAAACGAAAATAATGTTTTTGGTAACACTAAGCACATAATAACAGTTCTTTAAAATCAAAATCAATCATATCAGCAATGTGAGATGGTAGTCTCCAATGGCTAGAGCAGCCAACCTTGTTCCATTGGCAACCCGTAAATCCACCTCATCTCTGGTCATCTTCTGAAATCTACTTGGTTCCTGTATTTGGATACAAATGTGAGCACCACAGACAGTATCTAATACCCAACTTGTAGATATCGAAAGATTACAATCAATAACGAACACACCTGAAGCTTGCTCTTACTACTTTGGCCGAGCGCAATTCCTCTTCTAATGGCCCTTCTTGCCGCATGCAAAACACACCGCATCTTGTTCCTTGCCTCTGGATCTTCTTCTTCTTAGAAGGATGGTGCTCTGGAGCTTTAGACTTAGAATGAGTCTTTGGCTCATTTGCCTTATCCTTCCTCTTCTTATTCACCATAAGGACAACGGGTTTGTCACACCCTATGTCTTTATCAACTCGGCGAGTAAGTGTAAGAAGTTCCGAAAGTGTTTTCTCACTATTACTCGTATTATAATTCACAATAAAACTGGATAAGTTTTTAAGTAATGAGGTCAGGATGAGATCTGTGCGTAGCACATCAGGGATCTTAAAACTCCAGATGTTCAGGCGCTCAATGTAGTCAATCAACTTGACTACATGTGCCCCAACTGGCACTGACACTCCAAGCTTGCACGTGAACAATGCATTGAAGATCTCATATCACTCTGATCAGGCCTTCTCTTGATAGAGATCCTTAAGGTGAAAAATAATGTTATGTGCATTCATGTCTTCATATTGCTTTAGAAGCTCATTGGATATGGAGGATATCATGAAACATTGGACATATATAGCTTCGTCCACTTGCTTCAAATAGACAGACTTCTTCCTCATTAACCTCTTTGAAAATGAACTCAGGAAGTGGGTCTTCCGACGTGTATAATTTTCGTTCATGGTGTGGTATAACGCGCAAGCGCCTGTACCATTCTTGAAAATTCACGTCGATGAGAATGTTATCCTTCTCAAGTATGGATCGCAATGATATTGTCGAAGTCGTTTGATTTGTCATTTCTCCAAATTAAAAGCAGATAATTAGTACTTGTTTTTTACTACAAAAATATATTAATAAATTTAAATTTAATTAAATTTCATTAATCACCCACTGTTTTTTGAAACCCAATAGCTTTCACTATCAGTTTTGGAATATCTTGTCGTTTAGATATTCTAGTGACAAAGATCTATATACCCCTTCTCATAACCCAGACTTGGGTCTGACAAGCTATTTGAAGGGTTTTATGTCGGCGTAACTTGCCAACTGCATTAACTCACAACTCCTTGATCCGTTAAGTGAACTCTCCAATCATGAAATCTTGTTTCAAGATTTCATCAACCTTTGTCTCTTTGTTACACCAAGTCATACTTGGGCAGTCAACCTTTGATGTAAACTAACTTAAGTCAATCCAAAACTTCAAGCTAAACTTTTCACGATAATTGAAAGCAACGCGACTTGGGTTAGTCAAGTACTTTAAACTATGAGGTCGATTCTAACTTAAGTAGTGGAAGGCTAAGCTGACCTAATATTTTAGTTTGAGGGATTTTTGTCCTTATGCGTAAAAGTTCATTTTATCCTCTTACATACCTTGTTAATATTAAGTGAATTTACTTAAGTGATTAACTATGTCTGATAAAACATTTAAGCATAATCTGGTTATACTTTATTCCATCTTTCATGCTTGTTAATTCATTTATTAAGTGATAATAATAAATTGTTGGAGTCTGTATCCCACATCGGACTTGAGGTCCGGTGTGGTCTTTACCATTTGTTATAAAAGCACCCCAAGGGCTCCTTAGAGAGAACACCTTGGGGTTCGGTCTCTCAATTTTACTCTCTTACATGGTATCAGAGGAGGTTTTTTGAACCCCCAATCTTTTTTTTTTTAGACCCGAACCCCCAAGGTGTTCCTCCTAAGGAGCCCTTGGGGTGTATTTATAATAAATAAGAAAGGACGAGGCGGAGGGGCGGCGGCGGCCTCCCGACTGCTCCCGCCGGCCTCCCGCTTCTCCCGACGGCCTACCGCTGCCGGCGGCCTCCCCTGCCGGCGCCTGCTTCCCCGCTGCGCACGCGTCGTCCCCCCCCCCCCTTCATCCCGTCGCGATCCCGACGGCCCTCCCTCATCCAGCGGCCCCGCCCTGCCCCGACGGCCTGCCCTACGCGGCTCCATGCGCGCGACTCCCCTCCTCCTGCTTCCGGCAACCCCTCTCCGGCCGGCGACCCCTCTCCGGCAACCCCTCTCCGGCGACCCCTCCCCGGCGACCTCGCCTGCTGCTCTCCGGCGGCCAGATCCGGACAGCTCCGGCCGAATCCAGCCGGATCCGGTGTTTTCCGGCCAGTTCCGGCGAGATCCGGACTGTTCCGGGCAGATCCGGACTGTTCCGGGCAGATTCGGGCAGATCCGGACTGTTCCGGCCAGCAACCGGCCTCCACCCGTGCCGGCCGCTCCACGCAGGTGGCCTCCTCCAACTTCCAGCGTCGTCTTCCGGCCTCCTGCACCCTCGCCGGCCTCCTCCTGCGGCATCCCCGCCTCGCCGGCATCTCCCGGCACCTCCCGGCAGCCGCATCTCTCTCCGCCGGCACGTCCTGTCGCTAGCGCAGCAGCTCGACCACCTCGGATTTGGGTCTGTTGGCGCCGCCAGATCCCGCAACGATTTTTGCGGAATCCCCGCCTCCCGTCGCAGGCCCCGCAAGTGCGGTTTTCCCGGTGCTAGTTTGGATTTCCCGACGTTTCAACGACCGGCCCCACTAGTGCGGCATTCCTGGCGCTCCGTCAACCAGCCGATCTGAGTGGTTTCTTCTGCTGCACCCGCAACCTCATCCATCCATCATCCTGCGGAGGAGCTTCGCTCGTGAGGGGGAGCAGCAACTTTTGCAGCTTTCTTTTTATTTCGTCATGTTTTGTCATCAAGCTGGGTATGTCCAGCTTGAGGGGGAGTGTTAGCGTCTGTTTTATTGTTTTCTTTTCATTATGTGTCCAAGCTAGGTACACCTAGCTTGAGGGGGAGTGTTGGAGTCTGTATCCCACATCGGACTTGAGGTCCGGTGTGGTCTTTACCATTTGTTATAAAAGCACCCCAAGGGCTCCTTAGAGAGAACACCTTGGGGTTCGGTCTCTCAATTTTACTCTCTTACATAAATCATGCAACTGACTAAAATAAAATTTAAGTGGCATGATCATGAGATTTTCTATCAGTTAGTTTATCTAGCGAATGATAAACTAGCCATCGACCCTAGAGAAAAACACACCTTGAACCGTAACTTGGTTCGTGTTGCATTCCACCTTAATTGGTTTCATCTCGACTCCTTGACTCGAACCGCCTTCACTCGTTTGGGAGTTTCATCCTTACATAAGCTTTTACTCACACTCAAGTGAGGAGATCCAATGGATTGGATGAAAGGGGTTTTACATAAAAGAAACCACTAGCACGCGGACCGTTACATATTGAGGGGATGACACACAGGTCATCATTAATAATTTAACCATAATAAATTAAAAGAAACCAATCACACACAAGGGTTAGTCTAATCCCATGATCATCCACACACCAAGCAACGAGCATACATTTGCAATATAGTTAACAATTACTTCAATTCGTTCTTTAATTAAGATAATGTGTCACGAATTAATCCAATTAATTCAATTTATCTTAATTTCATCCAATCATCAACTCACTATCATGTATAATTTTAAAGAAAATTAATTTCATTTAAAATTAATGTAGTACACAAGTGTACTTAGAGGCAACATCATGTGTTCGTCAAAATTTTAACACGAAAATTAATATAATATATAATTGTTAATCCTATGACATGACGTGTACTGTCAAATGAACGACACACGGAACACATAATCAATAGGTTTAATTATACATTTATTTCTTTTTCATGTGAAAATTTGAGAACATTGTCGGCAGCAGACTATACAGCGTGTACAAAAGTACACGGCGTGTACTTGTCTTTTACCCATGTTCGCAGAACAAGCCTTGATCTGACTGTGTTGTCGGGCTTGGACATGTTCGAGATACACTGTAACCTCGGAGTTGCACGACATGTATGTCCCCATGTTGTGTATCTGATACACGGCTCGCTGAGACACCTCGTGTTCTTGACTATGGGAAGACATGGACAACACAGTGTGTATATTACTTACACAGCGTGTAGTTCTACATGTCGTGTGTCAATCTGTCTGGATCCACACGCCGATCCGCTTTTGTCGGATCTTAGATCCGATTGTATCAGATATATTCGACTTTGTCGCATGATACGGACATGAAAACAAAAATACACGGCGTGTACTATACGAGTACACAGCGTGTACTATTCAAGTACACAGCGTGTACTTTGTTTTTCTCTAGGCAAAGCCTTTGGCACCTCTAGATGGAAATCACCAGATGATTCTTCGTTTTTAATGATTAACTGGTTACTGGTTATGCTATTGAAAACGAAGAAGAAAAGAGACGACGATGTCGGATTATTAAAACGAATCGATTTTAGTAAAAGAAAACGCAAACACATGCAATCAATCAACGAATAATAAATAATTATAAATTAAACATGTGACACCTCTAATACCACTTGTAGGTTTCGAACACAGTGAAAGTGTCCTTTGAAGGTATGACAAACTCAACTTTTAGTCGTAAATCACGTGTAATCGTTGCATTACATGATCCAAAACATCATGTCAAACGAATACAATAGATATCTTGACTAGATGAAAACGAAGGAACCAAAAGCGAAGGATCTTCACAGGTAATTTATAATTAATTTATAAGCAGATATAGAATTACCTTAACTCGTAATTCTCAATTCGTTGATGATCGGTGAAATAGATCTCGTCGCACCGTCATTGCGCAGCAGGATCCAAGTGCAGAATCCTTCTAGCGCTAATCCACACGTGCACCACAATCTCTAAACGACATCATAGAATCACCGGGTGCTAGCACAGCCGATCGCTTACATTGTTCGTGGTTGATCACAGCCGAATTCTTCTTGAGAGATGGAGAACTCTTGATGATCTCTCGTTGGCTTGAGATGAGAGGGGAGAGCACTATAGCGAGTCACTCTATACATCGTGCACACCAATTGTCAAATTATGAAAGTGATATAATTATATATTTATTATATATGGTTTAGGGTTAGCAAATCGCACACAATCCCCCAACTATCTTTAATATTCTTAAATGACCCCATTTAAATAATAATATTATTATTATTATTGATTACTTGACATATGCAACGCATTAAGAATATAAATAAATATAATTTATACTATTCTAACCATTTAGCTCGGTCCACTTTCCTTCATCGGCATTTACCGATCCTCGAATAATGGATATTTAATTAAATAAATATTATTACATTATTCTACGATAAATATAATAAATATCATATTTGCTAAACTTGCAAACTAATATTTATTATTATTATTTAACACTTATTCTTTTGAATGAGTTGTGTTTTAATTATGGCAATCAACCAAACCCGAATAAATGTTATTTACTCTTAACTTGTTAAATTCAATACTAGAATTTAACTGAGATTGCGGATACACTTAGTCTGTGACCCTCTAGGTTTCTTTCCTAGTGGCAATAGACATAATCGCCTAAAGTTCAAGGTTAGCGTTTAACAATACGCAAAGATATCCATAGATAAAGAAGTTAACGTCGCAACAACGTCCAACCTCCAACGAACGTTTACCGTGTAATACAATCTTTTTATCATGATATCTCTAATCAATCAAATTGCATGCCAGTGCAAATATATTCTAAAGACATCATCATATACAAATATTAAGTAAAAGAACAATCATGACGTGATAAGAAAACATCTTTAATAAGAAAAACATGCAATCAAGTATTAAAATTGGTTCTATGACACCAACTCCAACAATAGGTTGTTGGCAGCAAATGGATTTATACGGTCCATCTAAATGTCGATGGTACTCTCCATCGCCTTAAAGATCGCCTAGTGGCCAAAGACTATGCTCAAACATATGGTGTTGATTATTTCAACACTCTCAGCTTGCTAAAATGGCCTTTGTACGATTATTCGTCTCCCTTGCAACTGTCTGTCATTGACCACTTCATCAACTCGATGTCAGTAATGTTTTCTTGCATAGTTTTCTTGACGAGAAAGTTTATCTGCAACAACTTTCTGACTTGGTTGCTTTAGGGGCCAAATCTCACATTTGTCGGCTTCTTTAATCTCTTTATGGACTTAAGTAGTCCTCTTATGCTTGGTTTCGCAGATTTTGCACTGTGATCACTACAATTTGAACTTTCTCTAAGTAATGAAAGATCACACTTTTATCAACAAACGTCCTCCGGTCACATCTTTTTGGTTTATGTTGATGATATCATCAACAATTTCATACCAAAGACTTGGGTCCTTAAAATATTTTCTTGGCATTGAAGTGTCTCGTTGTCCAAAAGGAATCATTCTTTCACATCGCAAATATGTGTTAGATATCTTATAGGATATTGGCGTCACAGAAGACTGCTATCAACACTCCACTTGAGCCAGGGAAAAGGTCCCTCAATGATACCAGTGACCCGTATTCTCTTTCAGATAGATATTGTCGTTTTGTGGGCAAACTCAATTATCTCACGATAACTCGTCCCGATATTATCTACGTCATCAACAGAGGTCGGTCGATTCATGGACCATCCAACAAAATTCCTAATTGAAAGTTGTTCTTCACATAGTCAAATAAATCAAGCAGGACTATGCGTGTGGTTTTTTCTATTCTCATCACAACATCTGAACATTGAGGTCTTCTATGTTGTTGACTATGTCGGGTGTTTATCTCCCCAGATGTCTACTTCCGAGTTTGTGGTTTTTCTTGTCGGAGATTTAATCTTTCGACGTAGCAAGAAACATGTTATCTCCCGATCTAGTGAATTGGAATATCACGTTTTGGCTATTGTCACTACTGAAATTCTTTGGCTTCATCAACTACTTCATGAAATTGGTTTTCCCCTACAGACTCCTGCTCATCTTCGGTGTGATAATCAGGCAACCCCAAAGATTGTTTCTAATCCAGTATTTCATGAACGCACAAAGCATATTGAAGGTGATCATCAGTTCCTTTGACATCATTTTGAGTAAAAACATATCACATTTGACTACATTCTCACTGCTCATTAGGTTGTGGACATCTTCACCAAAGGTATGCCTGGTACTTGGATGAACTTTCTTTACACCAAGGTGAGCATGAATAACATCTACAACCCACCTTAAGGGGGAGTTTATTCAATCTTTGTGTTGTGTTTCTCTTCATTCGTTTCTTTTCGTGACTCTTATTCCAAGCTACACATGCTCTAGCTTGAAGGGGGGTGTGTGACCCAATCAGGTTTGGGTCTGGCCCAATGTCATGTATTTAGGGTCCCACATTGGTTTTCTCTAAGTTGTATTATTTTGCTCCATCTATATAAATAAAGAGTTTCACCTCTTATTGAGGTAAGGAGTAGGGTTTTACTCCTAAATTAGGCAAAGGTAAAAAGGCATTGTACTTGTACTGAATAGTGGTCAGTACAGAATTTTTTTGTTACATCAAAAATCAGCATTGAATTAACATAAAGATGCTTCAAATATCATCATAAAAATAAAAAAATTCTTCTGAGGAAAAAAAAAACAATCTATGCTGCCGCATATCCCATCACCAAACATAGATGTTGAACATAAATAGTTAATGCATCAACCCACTAGAAAAACTACGGAATCTTGATAACACTTTGATTTTTGACAAGTGCCTTAATGAAAGGTCAACCATAAAAGATTGTATTTTCTAAAATATAATATAGTAGAAGCTTGTAAAGGTAAAATATACAGTTATATTTGATCTAATACCAGTGGAACACAAAGGCATGGTTATGTGATAAGAGAGCAGTTTTACTGAGAATGTTATGGCTTGAACTAGAGATGTTAGTTTATGATCCATTACTACAACGCAATGTTAATCAATTCAGCCTATGCATTATTAAATGAAAAATCATGCACACTACTCTTCACATTATAATACTATCCATCAGCATAATCAATGAAAAAATAAATTTGTGAGAATGATCAAATTTTTTGATGAAATATTAGGATTGATAATTTTGTATAATAAGTTGAAATTATTAATCATATATCTCATGTCAGGAAAAAAAATGTAAAGTGGTGTTATATTGTACTAATTGATGAATGTTTAAAAATTTAGATAGGAAGGAAAGATAACCGAATATTATTCAATTTTCTTCAATATAAAGTTCATTACATCCGTCAAGACAGAACACAAAACAAAGACAGAACACAAAACAAGAAAACTGCAGTAAACATGTAGGTCTAGGGACTTAACCCTACGACCTGCCCCTCACCCACAAAAACCCAAACCACCCCACCACCAACGGTGAGGCATTATTCAATTTTCTTCAGGAGCACATCTTATTCTTCTTTTCAATCAACAAATACAAAAATCATAGATGAACTAAACACAAATGAAAAAAAACATTTCAACGAGAAATTCGTTGTTTTAATAACAATGAGAAATAATAAGAAAAAATTACCATGGACATTTCCTACTTTCATTGGAAAAAGAAGAAAATAAAATATCCCCAAAAGTTGCCTCCAACATCTTTTCAACCTACCAAGAAAAAACAAAATGACAAATTAATAATTACCAAGGATGAGGACACAGAAAAAAATCATAATGATGGGCAAAACAAGAAATCCAATGAACCTGATGAACATCAACACGACTCGCTAGATCACAATTATTACTAAATCTCTTCCAATAAGCATCAAGGAGGCTTCTCCATTCAGTTGCACCAGTAGAAACATTATCAAGCTTGAAAAAAGGGGAGAAGAATCAAGACCTAATGCCTTTAACCAAATATGATCAATGTAGAAAACAACAAAGATATTCAACTATTTTATTTTACTTTATTTTATTCTGGGAAAAAAAAGAGGTTACCTCAGCCTCCATATTAGCTGTGAAGTTGTAGTTAGTGACCTCAGAAAAATGGTTCAAGAGATATGCAGAAACCTGAAAATCACAAGTCCCCAACCCCCAACCCCCAACCAAAAAGTAAACAGAAAATAAATAAATATAAAAATTAACGAAGAAGCGTCAAAAGGTTCAAAAATATAGCACAGCGTGATCATAATTAAAATGTGCAATGGGCTAAAGCTTAAAATCCCAGTAGCCATAAACTTAGCCAGGAAAAGGAAAAATATAGGATCCGCACAGTTCAAATACTGAAAAAACATTAGCATTTTGTGCACAGGTTGAGTAGAAAATAAAAGTTGGACTTCCATAATAATGGGCATCAACCAAATTTAGAACATAAGTAATTATAAAACCTTTTAAAATAAAAACTCAGTGATTTAGAAAAACAAAGGCATGTATCTGAAAGAGAGATGAAACGGGAATTTACTTTTTAGAGTTGAGACAAAATTATAGTAACAGTTCTCTCAAATCCATTTTTTTTTTTTTTTGAATCAAACCACTTGTTGGGTTGGGTGGGAACCTATGACATCCCGCCTTTTATGACCTAAACTTTTCATTACATGGGACAAAACAAAATATCTTTTAAAGTAAATTAGGTATATAATACATGAAAACAAAAAACATTCTTTTAATCCATTTGAAAGACATCTTCATGGGTTCACCCTAGATTACTTTTACTACATCTCAAATCCCGAGGACATGCATCAAAGGAAAGCGGTTAGCATGAAGCCCAATAAGAAAATAAACAAGAGAGACATATAGCATATGATCTTGAGACATATCAATAAAAACATGAGACATAACAATAAGACATGAACAAGATGCGTATCAGAATAATAACATGAATCATAACATGGAAATGTGGCTACAACATTTAAATGAGACATTCATAAGCAAATCATCAATAGTAGTCAATCGCGGATCACAGCACGACACGGCGAGGTCCTATAGCGGGATAGCGGCGACGCGAATCGCGTCGCGGACGCTTTTTTATCCAATCGCGGACCAATAAATATAATTTCAATTAAACAATTCCAAACATATATGTTGAAAATTTTAAATATGATAAATAAAATATAAAACAGAATAAAAATAACAAAATAAAAAAAAACAAAAAAAGTTTTTACAGTGGAAATTTTTAACTAAAACAAAACAAAAAACAAAAAACAAAATCAAATAAAGAGAATAAAAAATAAAAGGACACCGACACCCACGTCACTCGGGGGGGTCGGGGTGCGGGGGGGTTGGGGTGTGGTTGTCATCGTCGTCGGGGGTGCGGGGAGCGGTGTGCGCAGCAGCGAATGGGGGGGTGCGGTTGCCATCGTCGTCGAGGGTGGGGCGAGCAGTGTGCGCAGCAGCAAATGGAGGAAGAAGGTGCGACGGAAAAAAAAAATGTGTTCGCAGCAGGGAGGGCTTCGTCGCGGTAGGAGGAAAGGGAAATAGGATGGGTAGGGCAGGGGCGAAGCGGGTTTGCCCGCTTACAAGGCAAAAAAAAAACGACGCCCGAAGTTGTTGCGGTTGCGCCGGCCGGGATCGTGGCAGAAGCGCAACGGCCGCGATAGCAGGTGGGGCGGCGCGATCGCGTTCCGCCCACGATCAACCCGCCTGAAGCAGCTGGGCGCCGCTCCGCACCGCGACGGCGCAATCGCGACCGCAATGGCGCAATCGCGACCGCGGCGGCGCGATTTGAAAAACTATGATATCATCAAAGTTTATTACCAAGGTATCATAAATCAAAATTACCAAGGTTATTCACCAAGCTATCGTAAAACATCTAGAGATTAAATTCTTTACCCAATGATTCAAACGTTATCAAAGCGCACCCTTCATATGTCGTAATTTCATGTGAGCCGCATTGATCATAATAAATCATTTTGTCAATAACCTGAGGAGAATAAAATACGAGTTTCATATAAAAGCATTGAGTACGTAAGTACTTAAAGGCTTGGCCATAAAATCATTTTTAACCCACGGAAAGGGAACATTGGTTTCTTATTTGAAAATCCCCAAATCAATAAATTATATAAACATCTAGGTGAATACCCATGGATAATAAAATGGCTTCGATATTCACAATATAAGTATTTTTCATTTAAAAGAGAGAAATTTGAGAAGTAAATTCAAAAGCATGATGAGTATAAAAAATGGATTTAGAAAAGGGTGAAACGAGAGAGAATAAAGGTCTCCCGTTGATAAAACATAATTTGGCAGTAAGGGTATGATCAAAAAGGTAAGAAAAGAGAGTAACGTAACATTTAGAAGACATATACAAAAAGAGTTTCTTGAATTGAAGAGAAGGAGAATTCTCTTACCTTGAAGAGTTACTCCAAAATCTTAAGGATTGGAACCTTTAGGGCTTGAGGACACATTAGTGGGACTCCTTGGGAGTCAAAATCACCAGAACTTCGTGGATGATGGATTAGGAGTGAAAAGGAATGGTGAAATTGGTGAGTATTTATAGCAAAAGTGGAGAAATTGTTTAACAATTTGCAAATATAAGTCTTGAAAATCTAGGTTGTGGAAAATGCAAAACCATTAGATCACCTATGGTTTTTGCTTATGGTTTTAACATTTGAGTCACATCTTATGATATTTCAATCCATAAGAACCGAACATCATTTTTTAATACTTCTTTGGACATGGAAAAGTGAATTTTCCACAAAGTAAAAACCATAAGCAAAAAACCATAGTTAAGTTAATGGTTTTGCATTTTCCATTTAAAAACATATTTTAGATCGTGGATTGTGATTAATTAATTATTACATCATTATGACATAAATCTGAAGTCATAAAACATACCAAAAACCCAAAAATGTAATTTTACTGTTCACTGAAAAATAAAGTATTTTAGAAAATTTTCATAAATTCACCATAACCTAATTTCGACGTGCTGATTTCAAATATAATGTTTATTTTATCAGAATAATTCTCCAAATATGAGAATTTTAGCTTTTAAATATAAAAATTCTTATTGAAAAATAGCAGTTTTTAAGGCACATTCAAATTTTTGATACTTATAAAAAATTTCTAAAACATTATAAAATTATTTTATCATCTAAATTTAAATAAGAGTGTTTTAAAGAACAATTTCATTAAAACAAATATTATTCAGAATAACTTGGTTTATTATAAAAATGTATATCTTTTCTAAAAAATACAATTATGTTTTATTCGTACCCGAAAAACCAATTTATCAAATTCGTCTCAATTAAACATATAGTTTATTAAGAAAAACTATTCTTAAAAGGAATTGATGGAATAAACATTTTATTTATAAAAAGGAAATTACAGTTTAAGTAACTAAGGCCTGAATACGCAACCTCTTATTACACTCACATACGCACTAAGAATAAGGTGTGCGATGGTAGTAGTTTAATGAGGCGGCTCGGCTAACATCGACCGCGTGGTAATCTCCACTAACTTGAACTTCTACCATTGGCGATTTCATTCAAATTTCACTTATTGAAGCTCGGCTTGGACCTGATCAAGGGTGAACCCCAATGACGCTACCTCCCTCCCAATTTGACAAATGGGCTTCAAAACGACATGAAACTACTGATTGAGGTCATCGTTTTGTTGCGGAATCGCCGGGAGACACAACGATAGAAACGAGAAAAAACGAAAGAAAGAAAGCAAAGGACACAGCGATTTACGTGGTTCGGGAATAATCCCTACGTCCACGGGAGAGGCAGAATATTTCATTATTCAGGAGCACAAATTACAGAGGGTTTTTTTTTCAGTAGAAACCCTAGCCCGAAAATGGGCTATAAAACAATGGAGAAGACGATCACTGTTCGAAAAAGTGGTCCGCGTCTCTACAGTAAACGGCGGTTGGCTTTGTCAAAAGCGCTACAGTAAAGTTGACCCCGAAGTCCGCACCGCTACAGTGCCTGTCAGTGTCGGTCCAACCGGATCGGGCAACACCAAACCAACAATCTCCCACTTGTAGCCTGATCCGCTGCAATGCTATGCTTCGATGCAACTGATGAAGACAACTTACTTAATCTAAGTTCTTCCTCTTCTTCACTCACCAGTGGCTTGCTTTCCATTCACAGATTCATGAAATACAAATTGTTTTCCTCTTGTGCTCCTATCAGGTCCTCCATCATTCTGCCTCTCATCCTCCGTTCATCAGTGGAGACCAACAGAGACACAGCAGTGCCTCAACTTCTGTATCACCATAGGCTTTGTCAACATGTCTGCCGGATTGTTGGTTCCACAGATCTTCTGCAAAGTCAGCAACCCACCCTGTATCAAACCTCTGATGAAATGGTACTTCAACTAAATGTGTTTCGTTCGGGCATGAAACACGGGGTTCTTGGCAAGATGTATAGCACTCTGACTGTCACAGTGCAATACATTCTCCTCTCGCTTTCTTCCCAATTCATCCATGAAGTTCTTCAGTCAAACCATCTCTTTCTCAGCTTCTGTTGCAACAATGTATTCTGCCTCTGTGGTGGATAAAGCCACCAACTTCTGCAATTGTGTTATCCAACTTACCGCAGTTCCTCCACAGGTAAAAACATAACCCGTGGTACTCCTCCTACTGTCGACATCGCCTCCAAGGTCAGCATCCACATACCCCTGCAATGAAGTTCCTTTCCCAAAGCACAGAGATACCTCCTTGCTGCCCTTCAAATACCTCAGTATCCACTTCACAGCTTCCCAATGTTGCTTTCCAGGGTTAGCCATATACCTGCTCACAACTCCCACTGCATGAGCAATGTCAGGTCGAGTACAGACCATGGCATACATCAGGCTTCCAACAGCTGATGCGTATGGAACTTTTGTCATGTACTCCACCTCTTCTGCCGTCTTCGGTGATTGCTCCTTTGATAGTTTGAAGTGGCTCGCCAGAGGAATAGAGACTGTCTTTGCTTCCAGCATGCTGAATCTTCTCAAAACCTTCCCAATGTAATCAGCCTGTGACAACATTAATGTTCCAGCAGTGTGGTCTCTCTTGATCTTCATTCCCAGGATCTTGTCAGCTTCTCCAAGATCCTTCATTTCAAACTCCTCAGCCAACTGCCCTTTCAGCTCATTAATCCTCTGCATACATGATCCTGCAATAAGCATGTCATCCACATACAGAAGCAATATAATGTATTCATCACCGAAAGACTTGATGTAGCAACACTGATCCATGCCACATCGTTTATATTCATTTTTAGGCATAAATGAATCAAACTTCTTGTTCCACTGTCTCGGTGCCTGCTTCAGTCCATATAAGCTCTTCTGGAGTTTGCACACCAAGTCTTCCTTTCCAGACTCTACATATCCCTCTGGCTGCTGCATGTAGATATCTTCCTCCAAATCTCCATGAAGGAAAGCAGTCTTGACATCAAGCTGCTCAAGGTGCAAATCCTCTGACGCCACAATGCTGAGAACCACCCGGATGGTGGTAAGCTTTACTACTGGTGAGAATATTTCCGTGAAATCCACTCCCTCCTTCTGTTGGAAGCCTTTCACCACCAGGCTTGTCTTGAACCTCCTCTTGCCATCATGCTCTTCCTTCACCCGGTAGATCCACTTGTTCTGCAATGTTTTCTTTCCTACTGGCAGGGATGTCAACTCCCAAGTGTTGTTGTCATGCAATGAGGAAATCTCCTCCATTGCCAGCTCCCACTTGCTTGACTCCTTCAGCTGCATTGCCTCTTCAAAGCATTCTGGTTCTCCACCGTCAGTCAATAACAGATAATGCAATGATGGTGAATACCTCTGCACAGGCCTTCTCATCCTTGATGATCTCCTCAATTCCACTGGAGTAGTAGGTTCCACCGGTTCGGATCTCTCAAGCTCAGGCACACCTTCAAGCTCCACTTGCACTTTGCACTCTAATTCAATGTTCTCATTTTCATCTTCAGCTTCATGACGACCTTTGTACATGACACCTTCATTGAATACCACATTCTGACTTCTGATGACCATCTTCTTGTGATCATCCCAAAACCGGTAACCAAACTTTTCAGCACCATTGCCAATAAAGAAACATGGCTTGGACTTAGCATCAAGCTTGTCCCATGAGTTAAAATCAATGTGTACATAAGCTAAACTGCCAAAGACTCTTAAATGTGAGAGTTTTACCTCCTTACCAGACCAGAGCTCCTTGGGTAGGCGTTCTCCCATTGGCACAGATGGACCTCCTATTGATCAGATACGCTGCCATGTTCACTGCATCAACCCAGAAGGTTTTAGGCAACCCTGAGTGCAGCCTCATGCTCCTGGCACGTTCATTCAGTGTCTTATTCATCCTCTCTGCCACACCATTCTGTTGTGATGTTCCTGGGATTGTCTTCTCCCACCGAATTCCATTTTTAGAACAAAATTCCCTGAACTCCTGACTGCCATACTCTCCACCGTTGTCAGACCTCAAACATTTCAGTTTTGCACCTGACTCGTTCTCCACCATGACTTTCCACTTCTGAAACATCTTAAACACATCAGATTTTTTCTTCAGAAAGTAAACTCATACCTTCCTCGTTGAGTCATTGATGAATGTCACATAATATTGTGACCCTCCGAGGGATGGTACTGGTGCAGGCCCCAAACATCTGTATGCACCAGGTCCAGCTTTCCAGCCTTCAGTGTTCTGCCTCCTTTTGCAAAAGACACCTTCTGCTTTCCAAAGATGCAATTTTCACATAAGCCTACTTCCACCGACTTCAGCTCTGGTAGCAACCCTTTTGTTGCCAGCACCTTCATCGCTTTTTCACTCATGTGGCCGAGTCTGTAGTGCCACAATTGAGAACCTCCGACAGCTTCCAGCGATGCAGCCATGTCCATGAAGGTTTCTGTCAGGTTGTACAGGGTGCCATTCTTTCCTCCCCGAGCTATGACCATAGCTCCTCGGGTGATCTTCCATGCACCACCAGTGAATGTGGTACTCAACCCTGCATCATCAAGTTGTCCAACAGAAATAAGGTTTCTTCTCAAGCCAGGGATATACCTCACGTTTTCCAGAACCAGCAAACTCCCACTATTGGTCTTGATCCGTGCATCTCCTTTACCCACAATCTGTAAGGGCTCGTCATCAGCAGGATGCAGCTTGCCAAAATTTCCAGAAACAAAGTTGTTCAGGAAACCCTTCTCCGATGTAGAATGGAAAGACGCCCCAAAGTCTAAAATCCAAGACTCCATCAAGTTGTCCACGCTCAGCAGCAACGCGTCATCAGTTCCTTCAGCTGCAGTGTTTGCTCCACTGGTTTCAGGTCCCTTCCGGTTATCTCTGCACTCCTTGACATGTCCTTTCTTCCCGCATGTCTAGCAAGTAGGACCAGGCCCCTTTGCCTTGTCTCTGCTCTTTCCTCTTGACTTCGATCATCCTCTGCGATTGTCCCGCTGTGGGTACCTTCCTCTTCCTTCAACGTTCAAAGCAGAATCAGAGAATCTGTCCGATTCTCTTCTTCGAACATCCTCACTAAGGATTAGGTCCCATATATCTTTCAGAGCCATCTTCGTATTCCCCGAAGTGTTGCTCACAGCTGTTACAGTTGCTTCCCAACTCTCTGCTAAAGAAGATAGTAAAACCAGAGCACATACCTCATCACCAAGATCAATGTCCACCGATGACAACTGACTTATGATGGTATTGAATTCGTTGATATGATCTGCAACAGGTCTCCCTTCAACCATTTTCAGGTTGAACAATCGTCGTATCAAATGCATCTTGTTTGCCGCAGATGGCTTCTCGTACATATTTGTGAGGGCTTTCATCAGGTCCATCGTCGTCTTCTCCTCTCTGATGTTGAACGCCACGTTTTTGGCCAACGTCAGGCGCACAACACCCAGAACCTGTCGGTCCAGTAGCTCCCACTCCGACTTCTCCATGTCCGCTGGCTTCACACCCAGAAGTGGCAAGTGCATCTTTTTCTGATAAAGATAATCCTCGATCTGCATCCTCCAGAAACTGAAATCAGTTCCATCGAAGCGATCGATCTTCACTTTGCCTTCATCCAGAGCCATCGTTGGAGAATTCCGAACCTCCTTTGATACCAGTTGTTGCGGAATCACCGGGAGACACAACGACAGAAACGAGAAAAAACGAAAGAAAGAAAGCAAAGGACACAGCGATTTACGTGGTTCGGGAATAATCCCTATGTCCACGGGAGAGGCAGAATATTTCACTATTCGGGAGCACAAATTACAGAGGGTTTTTTTTTAGTAGAAACCCTAACCCGAAAATGGGCTATAAAACAATGGAGAGGACGATCACTGTTCGAAAAAGTGGTCCGCGTCGCTACAATGAATGGCGGCTGGATTTGTCAAAAGCGCTACAGTAAAGTTGACCCCGAAGTCTGCACCGCTACAGTGCCTGTCGGTGTCGGTCCAACCGGATCGGGCAACACCAAACCAACAGGTTTCTCCTTTCTGCATCAATTATCCTTATCATTACTAATTATAAACACTAATTATAATGGTAAAATTATTACCAGTTGGTATAGTTACCAGCAATCAAATTGACTAATGGTCATATTTGACAACGGTTATATAACGGTCAAATCTCAATGGTCACATTTCCCTTATACCCTATAAATACCATTTCATTATTTCACTCAATATTCACTACAATTGCTCTCAAGGTTATATATTTTCATTTTCTAAGATGTTGATTGGTTTACTAATATTTTGTTTCATTTCTATAGTGATGGTCGTGAGGGCGGTGATTTTAACGGATTGAGGCGATCCATATTTTCCCATTTTAGCTTTTCTATTTACATTTTTTGTTCAGTTCTAATGATCATTATTAATGAGATAAGGTTTTGTTGGTTCATCTATATTTTGTACATATATAATATAATATAATATAACACACATTTGCTCAGGAAACAAATATCATTTAAAAAGTTCGGGTCGTTACATTTTCCCCCCCTTTAGAAATTTTGTCCCTGAATTTTCAAATCATTTTCTCGGTTGAGAAAAGGTGAGCGCACTTTTGTTTCATTGATTCCTCTAGTTCTCATTTCGCCTCTTCATACTTGTGGTTCTTCCACAACACTTTGACAAGGTGGGTAGTCTTATTGCGTAAAACTTTGTCTCTATGATCCAAGATCTTCACTGGCTGCTCCTCATAAGAGAGGTCATGTTCCAGTACCACCTCCAGATTCAGTACATGTGAGGGATCAAGTATGTACTTTCTCAAAAGAATACATCATAAACTTGAGCCAGATTTGATGGATGTGTTAGTCAATAGGCCACTGCTTCTATGCGATCAAGGATTTCAAAGGGGTCAATGAATCTAGGGTTAAACTTCCCTTTCTTTCCAAACTGCATGACTCTCTCCCATGGTGATATCCGAAGGAAAACTTTGTCTCCAACATCAAACTTCAAGTTCCTTCTACGATTGTCAGCATAGCTCTTTTGTCGACTCTGAGCAGTCTTTATATGTTAGATGACATGAACCTTTTTCTGCCATCTCTTGCACAAGATCGGGCCCAAGTATCTTTCTCTCACCAACTTCATCCCAACAATTAGGAGTTCTACATCGCTTTCCATATAGAATTTCATAGTGTGTCATTTGAATACTCGAGTAGAAGATGTTATTGTATGAGAACTCAACTAATGGTAGGTGTTGATCTCATCCACCTTTAAATTCCAATGAGCATGTTCTCAGCATGTCCTCAAGTGTCTGAATAGTCCTTTCAAAATTGGTCATCAATTTAGGGGTGATAAACCGTAGTGAAATTCAATTCAGTATTGATAAAGAGAGAAATCTTCCCGAATAGCGATGAAATGGGCAGTCTTGGTGAGTTGATCCACTATAACTCATATCGCATTGTTTCCTTTGGATGTTCTTGGGAGACCAATGACGAAGTCCATAGTGATATTATCCCACTTCTATATCGGTATGGGTAGTGGTTGCAATACCCTTTTAGGAAGTTGTCGCTTTGCATTTACTTGTTCACACACCAAACACCTTGCAGTGTATTCGGCAATCTCCGTTTTCATATTATCCCACAAAAAATGATCACGAAGATCCCTATACATTTAGTGCTTCCAAGATGTATAGAGAATGTAGAGCTATGAGCTTCATCCATCAACTCCTTTATCTCCAGCATAGATGGGACACATAGCATTGTACGAAATTTCAGTACATCTTCGTGATCAATATTGAACTCAGGAAACTTCTCATTCTTCACAACCTCTATCTTCTTTTGTATCAAAGGATCTTCTCTAGTAATGATGGTTGAGAAATCATTTGGAATAGGATTGATGATGTCCCTTCCCTTATGATTCCCATGTCCAACCTTACTAGGTCCTTGATCAATGGATCTCTTTGAATCATCATCATTGCCAACACAACAGAGTATTTCCAACTTAATGTATCGGTGACTATGTTTGCTCTTCCAATATGATAATGTATTGAACAGTCGTAGTCTTTAAGAAGTTTCGACCATCTCTTTTGTCTCATGTTCAATTCCTTTTGCATGAATATATATATTAAACCCTATTTTTATTATTCTGGGTATTTATGAGTCCCACATCGGAATACTCTTGTACGTATTCCTGTTTCTCAATCTATAAAAGGTCTCTGCCTCACCTTGAGGTAAGGGGGTTTCCCATTCTACATGGTATCAGAGGGAACCTATTCCCAAGCCCTCCCTTCTTTAGATATTTTTTTTCCTCCCGGCTCTGCCCTAAGTGGCACCCCTCCTCTCGGGTATGCCCCACGCGGCCACCCCCCTCCCTCTGGGGTCTGCCCTACGCGGCCACCCCCCCCCCCTCCCTCATGGGTCTGCCCTACGCGGCCACCCCCTCCCTCTTGGGTCTGCCCTACGCGGCCCCCTCCCATCCCGGCTGCTCCCATCCCTCTGGCGGCTCCCTCCCGTCGCGGTTCCCACCCGCCTCCCATCCCTCCAGCCGCTGCGAATCTCACCCTGCTCCCACCCCGCCTCCCATCCCTCCAGCCACTGCGAATCCCTCTCGGCGGTCCTCCTCCCAGCGCGCACCGCTCCAGGCAGACTCCCCCACCCCTCCAGCCGTGTTTCCCTCAGGGCGGCACTCCGCCCCTTTGCAGTCGTCCCGCACTCTCAGAGCGGATCCCCTCCTGGCGGATCTCCCTCCCTGTCGGCCTCCCGTCACGGCTCCCGACCTGCAGCCGCTATCTCCTACGACGGCCCTCACCCAATAGAACGGCGTCTCCCGATCCGACGCCACCGCCCAGCCAGCCGCCTTTCCCGGCGCTTCTCAGTCCAGACTTCATCCGGTCCCGGCCTTCAGCAGCTTCCCGACGACACCCGGCTCCAGCTCGATGCGTCTCCCAACTCCTGTGGTTGTCCACCCACGTTGCCGCAGCACCGCGCGCGCGCCTCCTGTTGTCGGCCTATACACCAGTTCGACGCTACCCGGCATGCCTCCCTGCGCTCCCAACTCGCGGCAACCTCCGTCGACCTCCCACTTCGGCCGTTGTCGCCCACATTCCCCTTCATCCAGCACCCATTACAAAACGGCACTCTCGGTAGAAGAAATTGTTTGGATATAATCTTATCGGGCGAGTGTGTCGTCGTCCTCTTCTCCAGCACTCATTGCTCAGACTGACAACTCTACTGCATGTGCATCTCCACAACCCACAGCATGGATGCTAGACTCTGGTGCATCGGAACATCTCACAGGGGACTCTGGTATGTTCACTACCTATTATCCATACACCGGTGCCTCTACAATTACTATTGCAAATGGATCAACAATCCCTATCATCGGATTTGGCACATGCCACTTGACCCTGTCTATTCGTCGGGATTCGATTGCTCATATTCCTCACAGTCCCTTTAATCTTGTCTCAATCAGCAAACTCACCAAAGATTTAAATTGTATCGCTACTTTTACTTCTTCTGGTGTTGTTTTCCAGGAGCAGACGACGAATCGGGAGCTTGGTCGAGGTCATCTTCAGAATGGGGTGTACATGTTCGATACCCTGCCATATCTCACTTGCTCATCTACCTCGGCCCGTGCTCTTGACCTACATTCTCGTCTTGGTCATCCACCGTCTTCCATCCTCCATAAAATCTGCCCCCAATTCAGTTCTCATCTATCATTCCATTATGAATCCTGCAAGTTCGCTAAACATCATCGGGTAATATATTCTTCTCGACAGGAACCACATGTAGTGAATACTTTCGATCTTCTTCATACCAATGTATGGGGTCCTTGCAGGGTTCCAATCTAGTCCGGGTATAGCTATTATATCTCCTTTATTGATGACTACTCCCGCATGACATGGCTTTACATGCTTCGTGATCGGTCTGAAGTATTTCCTACCTTTCAGAATTTTTACAATGAAATTCAAACCCAATTCTCCACCTCCATCAAATGTCCCTGCTCCGACAAAGGACGAGAATATTTATCTACTTCCTTTCAGCAGTTTCTCAAGGATCACGGCATCATTCATCAAACATTTTGTCCTGATACACCTCAGCAGAATAGAGTGGCGGAGCGGAAACATCGTCATATTCTGGAAACTGCTCATGTCCTCCTATTCCACATGCAGGTGTCATTCCGCTTCTGGACCGATGTCATCCTGACTGCAACCTACCTCCTAAACCGACTCCCTTCTTCTATCCTTCAGGGGGAGACTCCTTTTCAGACTTTGTTCTCCTCTCTCCCTCCTCACTCACTTTCACTCCATGTATTTGGATGTCTCTGTTATGTCCGTGACATTCGGCCCGGCCTCTCAAAATCTCTCTCAAATCTCTCCGCTGCATCTTCCTCGGATGTTCACGCACTTAGCGCGAATACCGATGCTTCTCTCCAGACCTACGGCGTTATATCACCTTTGCTGACGTCTCATTTGTTGAGAGTTTTCCATTCTCTCTTCCCTCTCCCCATCCAGATACTGACATCAATAATTGTCTTCCACTCATCATCCATCCTCCTCCGGTGCATCCTCCTGCTGCTCATCGGTTTGGTACGGTCTACTCTCGTCGACCATCGACCGTGCCCCCCATCTAGGCCGAGGAGACCATTGTCCTAGATTCGTCTGATGCTTCTGCCCCGACACCAGACGACTTGCCCATTGCCCTCCGGAAAGGTACTCGCTCTTGCCAGAGTACTCTATTTGTATCTTCATACAAGGGTCTGTCAGCTCTGAAGACAGTATCTATTCCTCGCACAGTTGGTGATGCCAAATCTCACCCGAGATGGCTAGTAACAATGCGGGATTAGTTGCAGGCTCTGGAGGAAAACCATACTTGGGATCTTGTCCCCCTTCCAACAGGCAAACAGGCGGTTGACAGCAAATGGATTTACACAATCAGGCTGAATCCCGATGGCACTCGCCGTCGACTCAAAGCCCGCCTTGTGGCAAAGGGCTTCACACAGACTTACGGTATTAACTATTTTGATACCCTCTCTCCAGTTGCCAAGATGGCCTCCATTCGGTTATTCATCTCTCTGGCGGCTCATCATCATTGGCATCTTCATCAACTAGATGTCAAGAACGTCTTCCTCCATGGATTTCTTGAGCAAGAGGTTTATGTGCAACAGCCCCCCGGATTTTGTGCCTTCGGCGCCGAGTCTCAAGTCTATCGACTCTGCTGCTCTCTTTACGGACTCAAGCAGTCTCCTCGTGCTTGGTTCGGCCACTTCAGCACTGTCGTCACCGACTTTGGGCTCTCTCACAGCATGAAGGACCGCACTGTGTTCTACAAGACGACCTCCGCTGGCTGCATCCTGCTGGTCGTTTATGTGGATGATATCATCATCACCGGCAACAACTCTGCTGGTATCACCCACCTCAAGGGGCATCTTCACCAGCACTTCCACACTAAGGATCTCGATCCTCTCACATACTTCCTAGGCATCAAGGTATCTTATTCTCCGGACACCATCTACCTCTACCAACGGAAATATGCATTGGATATTCTGCAGGATGTTGGGCTGACACAGGCCACTGCTGTGGACACTCCTCTGGAGCCTGGGGAACGGTCTCTTTATGACTTCTCGGAACCATATTCACACCCAGAGCGATACCGTCGACTAGTGAGCAAACTCAATTATCTCACCACGACTCGTCCCGACATTGTCTGCGCTGTTGGCAAAGTGAGCCAATTTATGGAGCATCCGACCACCTCTCATTGGGATGTTGTCCTCCGCATCGCCAAATACATCAAGCGAGATCCTGCTCGTGGTCTTCGTTACTCCCAGCATGCTCATCTGAATATTGAGGCCTTTTATGATGTTGATTATGTGGTTGTCTTGCTACTCAGAGATCTACTTCTGGGTTTACCGTATTCTTGGCAGACAACCTCATCTCCTGGCATAGCAAGAAACAGACGGTCGTCTCCCGCTCTATTGCGAAATCCGAGTACCGTGCCATGGTCACCACGGAGATCATTTGGCTTCAACATCTCCTCCAGGAGCTTGGCTTTTCTCCGCAGACATCTGCTCACATCTGGTGTGACAATCAGGCATTCACCAAGATAGCTTCAAATCCCGTCTTCCATGAACGGACGAAACATATTGAGGTGGACTCCCACTTTCTTCGCCACCACCTGGAGCATGATCACGTCAGCTTTAGCCACATCCCGACGGCAGACTAGCTTGCCGACATCTTCACCAAAGGCCTCCCAGGGGCTCGCCTAACCTCGCTCAGTTCCAAGCTGGGCATCCACGGCATCTGCGGCCCAGCTTGAGGGGGAGTGTGTCTGGTCTTGTATTATTCATTTTTCTTTTTTTGTGGGACTTGTTGTTCAATTTAGGCATATCCAGCTTGAGGGGGAGTGTTAAACCCTATTTTTATTATTCTGGGTATTTCCGAGTCCCACATCGGAATACTCCTGTACGTATTCCTCTTTCTCAATCTATAAAAGAAGGTCTCCGCCTCACCTTGAGGTAAGGGGGTTTCTCATTCTACAATATACTTCAAACTTTAGTGATCTATGTATATATCACACTTCTCCCCATAAAGATAGTGTCTCCATATTTTAAAAGCAAAAAATAACTGTAGCAAGCTCCAGGTCATGCGTAGTATAATTCTGCTTAATAGGCTTTAACACAGGTGCAGTAACCAATCTCTTCTTCAATTCTTAGAAACTTTCTTCAGACTCCTTTATCCAGATGGACTTAGCTCATATTTAAGTCAACTTGGTTAGTGGATTAGATAGTGAAAAGTTTTTCACAAACCTTCTATAATATCCTGCTAAATCAAGGGAACTGTGAATCTTAGTTACTGTTGTAGGATGAGACCGCTCCTCTACAGCCTTTGTCTTGAAAGGGTTAATCGAGATTCCTTCATTGGTTACGATGTGCCCCAAGAAAGCAACTTGTTGTAACCATAATTCACATTTGCTGAATTTTCCAAATAGCTTCTCCTTCTTCAGAGTTTTCAATATAACCCTTAAATGATCCTCATGCTCCTCGCAAATTTTGGTGTATATCAAAATATCGTCAATAAAAACTACCACGAATTTATCAAGTAGTCCTTAAAGACTCTATTCATCAAATCCATAAATATAGCAGGAGCATTAGTCAAGCCGAAGGACATAACAACAAACTCATAATGCTCATATCTTGTTCGGAAGGAAGTCTTTGAAATATCTTCTTTCGTCACCCTCAATTGATGATACCCAGATCGGAGGTCAATCTTAAAGAAGAATTGATCCTCGTGAAGCTGGTCAAATAAATCATCAATCCTTGAGAGAGGGTAATTGTTCTTCACTGTGATCCAGTTAAGTTCTCTATAATCAATTTATAGCCGCATTGATTCATCCTTCTTTTTCACAAAGAGAACAGGTGCTCTCCAAGGAGACACACTTGGTCGGATAAATCCCTTCTCCAGATGATCTTGAAGTTGTTTCTTTAATTCTTGTAACTCCACATTTGTCATTTTATACAGGGTCTTTGATATCGACTTGGATCCAAGTATGAGTTCAATGAAGAACACTACCTCTCTTTCTGGGGGAGCCCCAGGTAACTCTTCAGGAAATACGTCGATGTATTCCTGAACGATGGGACATTTTCTATCTTTATACTTTCATTTTCTTCTCCCTCTTCATCGATCATCTCCATAAAGAAGGCTATGAGAGGTGCTTCTAGACAAAGATCAGGCAGGGATATCTCCTTTGACAATAACTATAGGTTGTTCATTCAAGACTACTGAAATTTCTTTTCTCCTGCAGTTGATCTTAGCATTATATTTTGAGAGTCAGTCCATCCCTATAGTGTTGAATTCCACCATGGAAATGACTACTAGATTTGTGATGAGATTGTGCTCGCCAAAGTTGATACAAGAGTTTATATACACTATTGTTGCTAGAATAATCCCTTTAGGAATCTTGACTGATAACTCTACTTCTAGCAGCTCGGAGATTGATTCTATATTCTTTGCAAACATAGATTAAATAAAGGAATACGTAGAACCAAAATCAAAGTACTTGCTACCTTTGAGAGCACAACGAGTGTACCTACCACCACATCATTTGAAGCATCTACTTCAGTCGTTGTGATACCAAATGCTCGACCTTGCTCCCTTAGCCTATGTTGAGGTTGATGGTGGTTTCCCTCCATTATCTTCTAATTTGGATATTGATTAGCAAAGCGCTCAAGCTCTCCACACTGAAGCATTGAACTTTCAACTGGGTCTGCACCATCTTCCCTTTGTCTTTAGTGTTGAGAAGTTGAGGCTTCACCTCACCACGAGCTATATGTTCATCTCTTCCGCATTCGTGGTACTTTCCACTCTCAAACAAGCAGTTCCCCGAATGCTTCTTCCCACATTTGTTGCCCGTGGGAAGTTGCACTTTCTTTCCTCCTCTTTCGTGATCAAAGTTCTTCCCTGAGTTTGTCTTCATTGCTCTCTTCTTTTCATTTGACCTTTGTGACCACTTCTCTCCAAACTCCAATTCAACCTTCATAGCACTCCACACTATCTCCTCATAGCATTCATAATCTCGATTTGCAAAATTCTTCCACAGATGAGGTCTCAGTCTACCGAAGAATCAATCAACATTTCCCTTAAGATCCATAACAAAGCTAAAGATGTATCAAGCAACTCTTGTAAAGTTCATTTCATAGCTTCCCACTGATTCATTTTCCTTCTACTTCAGCTCTAGGAATTCCTTCTCCATTTGTGTTCGCATCGAGGAAAATAATTATTGAAAAAGATTCCGCTGAACTCTTCCCACTTCATACTATCAATCTCCCTTCTTGGCTTCATGTTTTTAATCAGTATCCACCACTGATCAGCTTGACCTTCTAAGGGGTATACTGTCAGGGTGATTTTCTCTAGCTTTAAATAGCGGAGTCTAGAAAAGATCTTTTCTATAAGGCTAATCTATTGTTCAACCATCAACTAGTCGATAAATCCACTAAAAGATGATGGTCGTTAAAGCATGAAGGACTCAACAGAAAGTTGTTCCCTTTGAGATGAATCTGGTCTCTCAACTTGATTCAAGTTATTATTTATAACTCGAGTTAGTTGATTCATCATCCTCATGAAGTTTTCCATTCCAGCTTCCATCGGAAGGCCGTTAGTGCATCGTCCATTACACTCATCATTTACGCGGTTCCTCTTATTTCCCGCAATTTTTCTAAAAGAAGAAAACCTTAGTGAGAAACGTGTTATTTTTAGGAATATTATAATTCTAAAGGGATTTTATGTCTTAAAACATCATGCTTAAATATGTTATTAATCTCCTCTAATAACAATTACATTTTCTATATATCTTTCATAAAGCTTCATAAAAAGCTTGTGATTAACTAAACATATCCCCTGGGAGTGTCAAACCGGGTGTGCAGCAAAGCCCGTTGTCGTGCACCAGCTATCGATCGAGTCTAACTCAATGCGGTGTTTTCAGGTGTTACCCATAGGTACATCTACGTCAGAGCCGCATCCACTTATAGTATCCAAACAAGAATGTATTTGCTTGAAACCACTTAATACACACCAAAATACCATGATGTTTTACTATATTTAGACTTGTCCTTAGGGTTCTGAATAAAGTTTTCAAGTCCTAATTTCTACAAATAATTAAACCGTCCTCTGATACCAACTATGACATCCCGCCTTTTATTGCATAAACTTTTCATTACATGGGACAAAACAAAGGATTTTTAAAATTTAGTTTCTTGAAAATTAGGTACATAATACATGAAAACGTAAAAAAATCTTCTAATCCACTTGAAAGACATCTTCATGGGTCCACCCTAGTTTACTTTTATTGCATCTCAAATCCTGGGAACATACATCAAAGGAAAGGGGTGAGCATGAAGCCCAGTAAGGGAATAAGCAAAGGAGACATATAGCATGTGATTTTGAGACATATCAATAAGAACATGAGGCATAACAATAAGGCATGAACAAGAGGCATATCAGAATAAAAAGAACATGAATCATAACATGGAAATGTAGCTACAACATTTAAATAAGACATTCATAAACATATCACCAAGGTTTATCACCAAGGTGTCATAAATCAAAATTACCAAGGTTATTCACCAAGGTGTCGTAAAACATGTCATCACTAGAGATTAAATTTTTTACCCAATACATTGGAGCGTTGTCAGGACGCACCCTTCATATGTCTTAATTTCAAATGAGCCACATTGATCATGATAAATCATTTTGTCAATAACTCAAGGAGAATAAAATACGGGTTTCATATAAAAGCATTAAGTATGTAAGTGCTTAAAGGTTTGGCCATAAAATCATTTTTAACACACGAAAAGGGAATGTGGGTTTCATATTTGTAAATCCCCAAATCAATAAATTATATTAACATCTACGTGAATACCTATGGATAAGGAAATGGTTTGGGTACTCACAATATAAGAATTTTTCATTTAAAAAAAAAATTTGAGAAGTAAATTCGACAGCATAGCGGATATAAAAGTGAATTTAAAAAAGGGTGAAATGAGAGAGAATGAAGGTCTCTCATTGATAAAACATAATTTGACAGTAAGGGTGTGATTAAAAAGGTAAGAAAAGAGAGTAGCATAACATTTAGAAGACATATCAAAAAAAGTTTCTTGAATTGAAGAGAAAGGAAGGAGAATTCTCTTACCTTGAAGTGTCACTCCTAAATCTTGAGGATTGGAACCTTTAGAGCTTGAGGACACCTTGAGGGGCTCCTTGGGAAGCAAAATCACCAGAACTTCGTGGAGGATGGATTGGGAATTAAGGGGAATTGTGAAATTGGTGGGTATTTACAGCAAAAATGGAGGAATTGTTTAACAATTTCTAAATATAGGTCTTGAAAATCTAGATTGTGGAAAACGCAAAACCATTAGTTCACCCATGGTTTTGGCTTATGGTTTCAGACATTTGAGTCACAGTTTATGATAGTTTAATCCATAAGAACCAAACACCATTTTTTAATACTTCTTTAGACATGGAAAAATGAATTTTCCACAAAGTAATGTTTTAAAAACCAAATTTTCTATTTTAGGCTTTGGAAAGTCAATTATAGATTTGGAAATTGATTAAAATCCATTAAAATACTTAATATTAATAAAATAACGAATTTTAGGTTGCGGATTGTGATTAATTAATTATTATATCATTATGACATAAATATGAAGTCGTAAAACATATCAAAAACTCAGCGGTCACATTGACCAACGGTCATATAACGGTCAAATCCCAACGGTGACATTTTCCTTATACCCTATAAACACCACTTCATTATTTCACTCAATATTAACTACAATTGGAAAATATGGCATTTTAATTGGTTTCATAGGTGACTAATGTAATTATTATTATTAATGAGAAGGTTTTGTTGGTTCCTCTATATTTTGTACGTATATAATATAACATAACACACAATTGCTCAAGAAACAAATATCATTTAAAAATTTTGGGTCGTTACAGAACCCCTACAAACTACGACCAACCAACCACATGCAACTAACCAGCCAACCAACATAAATTCAAACAGCCACATTACAAAAACAAACTTAAGATCGCAATTCAAAATTCAAACACCTGGTGAGCTATCAGGCAATCGGATAGAGTCGATGCCTCGAGCCCCGCACTACTCACACAACCCACATCTGCCTCGAGGCCATCGCCATCCCCCGCATACCTAACGTTGCCGACGAGACACCAACACCCATCACCCCACATGCCATCGCCACTAGAAACACCAACTCGCTGGAAACTAGAGCCGACGAATCGTCAAACCAACGAACCTCACTGGAAATCAACCACGTCATGAAAACACAAAACTACCAGCAACACAACCTCCAACGAAGCAAGAAAAGAAAACCAACAGACCCTTCACCCCCATCACTAGCAAGACCCAATGCCCACCCGAATCGTCAAAGTTGTCGATGAGCAAAACCGCCGAGCAAAGAAACACCTCTGATCAACAACAGACGACCAACAAGAGTGTCACACCACCGCCAAAGTTGATAACCAAACCACCGACACACAGTCGCCAACCATCAAAGCACGCCTTCGCTTCCCACCTGTCGCCACTGCCGACCAACATCACTTTATCGAAATTGTCGCCACGTTAAACACGTTACCTCCACCAAGTGAACACCTCTGTTTACCCTGACTCACAGTTTCCCTGGAAGCGGATCGGAAAGACAGAAAATCGAACTGGGCGAAGGAAAACAGGGATTCATGGAACTAGATGTTGAATATTTCTCTTTGCTTTGTAAAGGTTCAGGCTTCTCATACATAAAGATACATCTTTTTAAATAAATATTCAATTCATTTCACAAACACACGCCCAATGACAGTAAAGGTTTAGCGTCTTTGGAGACTAAATACACGATCTTCTTATCTCACGAAAGATCTTCAACATCTCTCATAAAGATATTCTTATTTAGTACTCTTCATAGACATAACCTTCATAAGACCATTCCACATAACCAAGAGAAAAGAAACATAAGAAATGGTGAGCTCAGATGCTCAGTAAAGTTAAACATGTGAGATATCAATCGATGATCATAGGAGAGAATAAGATAAGCATAAGAGTATGAGATCATGACCGTAGCTTACAAAGTTCATACTCAATCTATCAAATATCATAAACATGAGTCATGACAGAAATATTTCATCATTTCAAAAGACATGAATCGTGAGAGTGAAAAATCTTCATCAATCATGAACTATAAGTTCATATCATAAAAGTGCGGCATCATCATAGATATAGAAACCATTTCATATGACAAGTTTAACTACCAAGACCATCAAATCATAACGGATCAGGCTTCAACGCTTGTTTCTCATAGTGAATCAAGCTCATCAACTTGTTTCCCGTAATGGATCAAGCACTTCGACTTGTTTCTCATAGTTATCTCATTAGATATAAACTTTACCAAACACATTCGAGGGAGATATAGGTCATCACCAGTCCTTGGTTATAACATGACTACCGTCCTTGGTTATAACCTGATCACTGTCCTTGGTTATAACGTAACCACCGTCCTTGATAATAATGTAACCATCATCACATAATGAAAACCATACATATGTGTGTCACGCGAGTAAAAAACATTAATCATATCAGAAAGCATAAAAAAAATGAGTTTCATAAACATTTCATCGTAGCATAACTCGTGAAAAATAAACAGGTTTCATAAACATTTCATCATTTCATCATAGCACCCATGGAAAAGAAAAGAGTTTCATAAACATTTTAATCATAAACATAAACCATCCAAAGAAAGAATAAGGATGGTGTCAATGGATCACATCCCCAGTAAAGTTAAGTAACATCAAATGATGTCATCTTGGATTGAAAATGGTTTTGAAAGATCCATTGGAACATTTTTTTGAAGAAAATATCCTTCTCACTTCAAAATAACCTTTTTAAAACATTAAAATTTCTCAAATATTAACAAAAACATTTTCTTTAAAAATAACCTTGGAAACTGGTAATGAAATCATCAAAACATTGATCGGCCATGATGGGTGGAAATTTCGTTCATGTCATATACGTTAAAATAAAACATTCCTTTCATGCCAAGAAGATTCATTTTAAAATATTTTGTTAAAAGTCAAACATGGGTAAAAATGGCTTTAACCAATCATATGAGAAAAGTAAAAACCTTCTTTAAAACATTTTTAGAAAATATGGATATGGAAGAAAAAGGTTTTTAAACCGCAGGGAGAAATAAAGTTGATTTTCTTTAAAAACATTCTTTTGGTCTCTTGAGTACTTAAATAGAGGAAAATAAAATGAAAACATATATTCTCCATAAATAACTAGAATAGAAGAAAAATCATGAGTTTTTTGAGAGGTGTATCATATAAGTGTTGGACCACATTTTAGTATAATGGGTATTTCCGAGTCCCACATCAGAATATCCCTCATTGTAATTATTTTTATTCATCTATAAAAGAATATCTCCGCCTCACATTGAGAAAAGAAGAATTCGACATCTACATGGTATCAAAGGTACTTTCTAACCCGATCCCTCGCTCTTTTTTTTCTCTCTCGTCTAGGGTTGCAAGAAATCCCCTGCGGATTCCCGATTCTGTCCGACCCTGCGTCTTCCCTAACCCTACTGGTTCTGGCGTTCCCTGCGCCCTTCTATTCTTCCACGGCGCAGCTCTCCTTGGCGCGGGCTCCTCCTTCCCCGACGTGGGCTCCTCCTCTTGGGGACGCTCTCTGCGCCCCTCCCGCGCGACGAAGCCCTATGACCCCCGCCCCTCCCGCGGCTCCTCGGCGTTTTCCAAGAGACCCCCGCGCGACGGCCCTCCCTCCCAGCGGGTGCGCTCCCTGCGACCCTCTGCGAACCTCCGTCGCAACGAAGGCACGCGACCCCCGACAGCTTCGCTCCGCCACGACGACGTCCCGCCCTTCCCACGGCCCCTCTTCGTTTTTCCAGGCAACAACCATCCCTCCCGACGTCCCGCCCTTCCTCCCAGCGGGAGCACTCCGCCCCGACGGGTGCCCACCCTCCCGTGGCTCCTCTTCTGTTTTCCAAGAGAGCCCCGCGAAACGGCCCTCCTCACCGACAGCCTCTCCCAAATTTGTCCCACGCCTACTCTCCCGACGTCTCCCATTCTACCGGCATCTGGCGATGAATGCCGACTTCATCAGCAACCCCCGAAGATCTCCCTCTGATGGCCGCCTCGGTCCTGCCTCCACTTATCACCGCCTCCACCAACTTGGTCGATGAACGGCTCGACTACACAAATTTCTCCATTTGACGGAAGACCGTGCTGATATCACTAACCGGCATGGACCTCGATTCCCATCTCGAGGATCCACCACTACCTACCGACCTGAAATTTCATCCGTGGAAGCTTGCAGACAGCAAAATTTTTGTCTTGCTGGTCAATTCTATGAACCGCTCTGTCAAAGACGTCACCCGAACACCCAACACATTCAAGGAACTCTGGGATTCCTTGACTCTCATGTACTCCGAGACCAATAATTTGGCTCGGGTATCCGATCTTCTTCAGCGGTTGTCCCTCCTCCACCAGCAAACTCGTCCATTTCCAACATACTTCATGAAATGGAAGGCTTTACGGGATGAACTGCTTGAGCTTTGGCCCATTCCACAAACACCTGCTACGGAGATGCTAGCCAGCCCCTCGTCCCTCGCCATCTACAATAGGATTTCATTATCGGAAACTTAATTATAAACAATCCAAATAAACAATGAAATTATAACATAAAACCCTTACCGCTTATGTATCATTTGAATCGTAAGGCCCATGAAAGAAATAACCTTAGATGGATATGTAAATCCCCATAATTTTCATGAGAAAATTCATAAAAGACGTTCATGGGTAGTATATATACACCACACAAAAGAAACAAGTGGAGTATAAACCATGTGTCCCACAGAAATAAAAGTGAGACGGAATTCTCGTACCTTAGGTCTGACTACCTTCGTACGCGTTGGAACCTCCTGTATAATAAATATAGATTTATTGTACATCTATTAAAGAACCATACTCATATAAATCATATCATATTTACTCGTAACATTTTATCACCCGTTTGTTGACACTTTATTAAAATTACTGTTTCGGGTGATTTTTCATGTATGTTCTGATTCGGTAGTTTTGGTCCTTGTATAATTATCATGGTTCAATCATCTTTAGAATGTTAATCGTGATATAAATGTCATATATATTCATTATATACATGTTTAGAATCATTTATAAAAATAGAGATAGAAAATTAAATATACACTGTTCATGGAGACGGTAGGTCATGCGTACACATGAACGTTGTTTTCAATTTTTCGATGGATGGAATGAAAGACAGGTAAATAATAACATACCTTTCCAGAATCATTATTATATCATATATATCATATATATTCATTAAATTCATCCTTATTATCATCCAAGTAAAACAGAAATGAAAAACAAATCACATCGCTTCATGGAAGTGGTAGTTCACACGTACACACGAACGACGTTATTGTTTTCTGTAGAAGACGAGTGTAGGAGGCAAATTCTCATTACCTCAATGTGAGGTGGGGACATTCTTTTATAGGTGAGTAAAATAGAATACATGGTGGAGTATTCCGATGTGGGACTCGGAAATACCCAATATAATAAAATTGGGTTTAACACTCCCCCTCAAGCTGGAAATGCCCATTTTGGACTAAGAGTCCCATAAAAGAAAGATGACAGAAAGACGACAGCGAACAAGACCATAGACACTCCCCCTCGAGTTGGGTTGTTGATGCAGTGGATACCCAGCTTGGTACTGAGAGAGTCCAGAGTAGCTCCCGGAAGGCCTTTTGTGAAGATGTTGGCATGTTGATCCGTCGTCAGAATGTGGCCGAAACTGATATGGTTTTGCTCGAGATGATGGCGAAGAAAGGGGCAGTCCACCTAGATATGCTTCGTTCGTTCATGGAAGACGGGATTCGAAGCAATCTTCGTGGCCACCTGATTGTCACACTAGAGATGAGCAGACGTTTACGATGGAAAGCCAAGCTCATGGAAAAGATGACGAAGCCAGAGGATCTCAGCAGTGATTGTGGTCATGGCACGGTATTCAGAATCCGCACTAGATCTGGAGACGACATTCTGTTTCTTGCTACGCCAAGATAAGAGGTTACCTGCCAAGAAAACGGCAAACCCATAAGTAGACTCGCGGATAGCAAGGCAACTAATATAGTCAGCATCACAAAAGGTCTCAACGTTCAGATGAGCGTGATATGAATACCGAAAACCACGGGCAGGATCTTTCTTGATGTACTTGGCAATGCGGAGGACAGCATCCCACTGAGATTTGGTCGAATGCTCCATGAATTGGCTTACTTTGCCGACAGCACAGGCAATTTTCGGTCGTGTCATAGTAAGGTAATTGAGTTTGCCCACAAGACGACGGTAGTTCTCTGGGTGAGGAAAGGGTGTCGTGTCGTCATAGAAAGAACGTTCCTCAAGCTCAAGAGGAGTGTCCACGTCAGTTGTCTGACTCAAACCCGCATCATGCAAGAGATCCATGGCATATTTCTATTGGTAGAGAAAGATGGTGTCGGTAGAATGGGAGACCTCGATGTCAAGGAAGTATATAAGAGGACCGAGATCTTTGGTGTGGAAGTGGTGGTGAAGATGCCCCATGAGTTGGGTGATTCCGGTGGAGTCGCTCCCGGTGATGATGATATCATCAACATATACCACCAGCAAGATGCAGTCATTGGACGTCATACGGAAAAAGACAATGTGGTCCTTCATACTGCAAGAGAGTCCAAATGCAGTAACAACGGTACTGAAGCGGTCAAACCAAGCACGAGAAGACTGCTTGAGACCATATAGAGAGCGACGAAATCGGCATACATGGGAGTCAGTTCCTAAGGCGCGAAATCCGGGAAGCTGGTGCTGATATACCTCTTCTTCAAGAAAGTCATGGAGAAAGACATTCTTGACATCCAGTTGATGAAGCGGCCAGTGATGATAAGCGACCAGAGAGATGGATAAGCGGACTGATGTCATCTTGGCAACCAAAGAGAAGGTCTCAAAATAGTCGATGTCATATGTCTGAGCAAAGCTCTTCGCCACAAGTCGGGCTTTGAGGCGATGGAGAGTGTCATCGGCATTGAGATAGACCGTATAAATCCATTTCCAGTCGACCGCCTGTTTGCCACCTGGAAGGGGGGCCAGATCCCAAGTATGGTTGTCATCCAAAGCCTGCAGCAGAGGTGCTGGGGCCGGCGAGAGAGCGCCGCTCGGGCGGGACGTAGGGCCGCAGGAGGAGCCGCACAGGCAAGATAAATTTCCTCGGGCGGGAGGGCTCCGTCGGGAAGGACGGAGGGCCGCCTGGAGGGAGGAGTGTCGCGGAAGGGAGGGGAGGAATAAAAAAAGGTATTATCGAGAAATTCCCTCTGACATCATGTAGAAGACGAGTGTAGGAGGCGAATTCTCCTTACTCAATGTGAGGTGGAGAAATTCTTTTATAGATGAGTAAAATGGAATACATCCGATGTGGGACTCGGAAAAACCCAATATAATAAAACTGGGTTTAACATTTTCCAACAATTTGGTAGGTAAGAAGGTAGATACGATATTATCATTGCAGAAGTATAATTATGTCATAAATATCATAGATAAATATTAAAACCATCATAATACTCATCCATAAAAGATGGTAATAAAAAATGAATTGTATCGCTACATGGCGACGGTAAGTCGTACGTACACACGAACAATACTTTCAATTCCCATTTGATGGAAAAGAAAGTGAATAATGGTGTTTTCATAATCGTAATAACATTTCAGTATATTGAGGATACTGAAGTTATTATTTAATGAAGAATATAGAAAATTTAGAGGTAAAAGAAGAATTGAAAATAAAGAGATCGGTAAAGGCAATTACATATTCTTTGAAACAGCTCCTTTAGATCTTTTCTTAAGGATCTTAAGGTTGGTCTTTTAGGAAGACCGACACCTCTAAAATGTGGCTAGGGAAGTTGAGAATGAATTTTGTCGGGGAATGGTCGAGCTAGAAGACTCAAAGTTGTGTGAAAAAGAGAAAGGAGAGGTGTCATTTTACAATAAAGAAGGGGCACTTTTAAATTTCTTATAATATTAAATTGATATAAAGTAATTTTGATGTCCAAATGGCTCCAAATTGATAAGATTTGAAGCTAAGATGGGGATGAGTCGAAATCCTCTCATCCAATAAAATTTGAACAAGTTTTGATCACATTTTTACCCTTATCTTTTTTTTAACCATTCGTTAACCCTTTTGACAATTACGGTGATAAAGTTTTTTACTCTTAAGAGTTCAATATAGTTACTATAAAAGGACAAATGACCCATAAATGGACCATGATTGATCTCATCAACCATATCCAATTCACTTGACCGAATCTAAGATTTTTATGAATTTTAAATCCTTTAATAAAATATTATTTATTATAAAATATCATTAATGTCATTTTTAACACTATTCATTTAATTTGACATTAAATACGAAGAATGATAAAAGGAGAGTAACCCAATACCCAAGATGCTTCTTTAAAGGAGGTTTTGAGATTATTTTATAATGAATAATAGATCACACAAGACCACAAGTCCGATGTGGAACGCATACTCCAACACTCCCCCTCAAGCTAGGTCTACCTAGCTTGAACACATAGTTAAAGAAAACAAACAAAAGAAAAAAGAAAACACAGAATACTGCAAACACTCCCCCTAAAGCTGGACATACCCAGCTTGATTAAAAAACATGACAAAACAAAAAGAAATAAATCATCCGCGATCGCAACTCCCCCTCGAGATGAAAATAAAAGATGATGGAAGATGCTGCTGAAATAACTGGATTACATCAGTGGCACGACAAGTTGTCAAGGCACAGCAGAGGCATCGCGCAGGCAGGGCCGGTCGACGGGGCGCCAAGAAATCCGCACAAGAGGGGCCGGTCGATGGAGCGCCGGGAAAGCCACACTGGTTGGGCCGGTCGACGAGGGTGCGCCGGAAAAGCCACACTGGTGGGGCCGGTCGATGAGTGTGCGTCGGGAAACCGCAGAGGCGGGACCGGTCGACGAGGCGCCGGGAAAGCCTCAAAGGCGGGGCCGGTCGACGGGGCGCCAGGAAAGCCACGCTAGTGGGGCCGATCGACAAAACGCCAGGAAGCCGCACAGGCGGTGTCGGTCGTCGAGGTGTCGAGAAAGAAAGAAGGGGACGATCGTTTGGGCGTAGGGAAAGTCGTGTCAGACCGGAGCAGGACTGACAGTTGGAGGGTCAGCAATGGGGTGAGGGATTCTGCCTCGCAAGAGAGTCGACAACAGGGACAACGGAAGCCCGATGAGGGGGGCTCGAGGGACACACGCTGGAATGCGGGCTAGAGGGGCACGAGGGAGCATGGGCCGTCGCGCGCAGGGAGGGGGCCTCAGTGGGCCGTCGAGCGCAGGGAGGGGCCTCAAAGGGTCGTCGCGCACATGAAGACAGTCGCAAAAGGCCGCCGCGCGTGGGCAGGCGGGGCCGCAGTGGACGGGATAGCGCAGAGGAGCCGTCGGGGTTGGCACACAGGAGCCGTCGCACGGGAGTCGTAGAGGAGGGAGGTGATGACGCGGGAGGGTGACGGTGGCCGGCGGGGAAGCGGGTCTGGGGACTGCTCGCGAAACAGAGGTCAGTCGGAAGGCCAGTCGGCGTGAGGAGGCAGGGATTCTGCATGAGGCGCCGACGACAGGAGGCGACCAGGTCTGTGGCACCGCTGGGAAGGAGGGGGGGCGCACCCGCAGAGGAAGGCCGGTGAGAACAGATGGCACCGGCTGATCAGGAGGTGCCAGCAACAAGAGGCTTGACTGGCAGCAGATTGTGTTGCCGCTGCGGGATTTGGCGGCGATGAAGGTGCGATGGAGTCACAGATGCGGAAGGGTGCCGCACGAGGAGGTCGACGCCTATAAAAGGGTGACAGGTATGGGGCCATCGCGAAGGCAGGCGGCGACGGGAGTTGTCGCCGCTTGGAGTGGAGGACACTCGCGACAGGAGGGTGCTGCTAGGGGCGGAGGCCGCTCAGGATGGGGCCCACCTAAGATGCTGTCGCACGAGGGGGTGGCGACGGGAAGAGGTGCAACCAATAGGAGGGGCCGCACCAGGAGACGTCGGGGGAGGCGCTACTATGACGGTGGCCAAGGGGCCTGGGGTCGCCGCCCCCAGTGGGGGGAAATCACTGGAAAATCTAGGGCTAGAGGAAAAGAACGGGAGGGAAGGTTTTCGGTTATACCCCCTTTGATACCATGTAGAATGATAAAAGAGGTAAACTCAATACCCCAAACACCTCTATAAAGGCAACGCACAGAAAAGGGTGTGCGGGAGAGCTGCAGCATCGGCGAGGTCGGAGCACTGGAGGAGTGTCGTCGTACAGGGAGTCAGCGCGCACAGGAAGGCATCGCGTAGCGGGGGCTCACGCAGGGAGGTCGCACCGAGAGAGGCCGGCCAGGGAGGTGTCGTTGCGGCCGCTGGGGATGGTGTCGCACGGGGTCGTCGTTGTGGAAGAGGCGACAATAATGGGGTCGTCGCAGGGAGGAGGCGCGAAGGCAGGCGACGGGAGAAGGCACTGTTAAGGGCGTTTGCTACGCAGGGGAATACGTGCATGACGGAGCTGTCGCACTGAGAGGGTCGTCGGGAGGGAGAAGCCGCAAGGTGTCGTCGCGCGTAGGAAAGTGGGTCCTCAGGAGGGCCGTCATAGAGGACCGTCAGAAAGGAGAAGCCACAGTGGCCCGTCGCAGGAGGTGTCTTCGCGCGCACAGGGAGGGGGCGTAGGAGGTTGTCGCACACAAGGCTGGACGGGAGGGATGGGCGCGGGACGGGACGCAAGAGGCGCCGGCATGGGGACGTGGGGTCGCCGTAGGAAGGGCCGACAGGAGGCGGGGCTACTTCACTGGAGGCCCGACGAGGGCGCAGCAGGAGGGTCGGCGACGAGTGCACTAGGGAAGGGCCCTTCGCGTTGGGGATCATCACACAGGAGATGCAGGGGCTGCCGCAGGAGGAGGCTATAATGGAGGCGGGGCTTCTGTAGGAAGGCGCTGGCAACGGGAGGCTGCCTCCAAGGAGCAGCGGAGGGGCGACAGCAGGACTTCTGGCTCTGTAGCCATGGAGGCCACCACCCCTCTTTGGGGGAAATCGTAGGTTTTCTCCCTAAGAAAAGAGAGGAGAGGGTGGGCTAGGGTTGGAGACCCCTCTCTGATACCATGTAGAATGATAAAAGAGGTGGACCCAATACCCAAGATGTCTAAGGGAGGCCTTGAGGTTATTTTATAATGAATAATAAAGATTGCATAAGACCACAAGTCCGATGTGGGACACAGACTCCAACAAAATACATCAAGACAAAGGGGAGATTCGAATCTAATGCTTTCACAACTCCCTAATATGTCATGTAGAATGAGGAAACCCCATTGTCTCCTTCCCTCAAAGTGAGGAGGAGGCGTTCTTTTATAATTAATGATAAACTCCACATCGGACCACAAGTCCGATGTGGGATACAGACTCCAACACTCCCCCTCAAGCTAGGTGTACCTAACTTGGACACATAATGAAAAGAAATCAACAAAACAGACGCTAGCACTCCCCCTCAAGCTGGACATGCCCAACTTGATGACAAAACAAGACGAAATAAAAAGAACGCTGCAAAGGTTGCTGCTCCCCCTCACGATCGAAGCTCCTGCGCAGGATGATGGATGGATGATGTCGCGGACGCAGCAGATGAACCACACAGAGACCGGGTCGGTTGACGGAACGCCAGGACTGCCGCACTAGTGGGACCGGTCGATGAAACGCCGGGAAATCCAAACTAGCACCGGGAAAACCGCATTTGCGGGGCCGGCGACGGAATGCGGGGATTCCGCAGAAGTGTTGCGGGAGCTGGCGGCGCCAACGAGCCCAAATCTAGGTGGTCGAGCTGTTGCGCCAGCGAATAGGCGTGCCGACAGATATAGATGCGGCTGTCGGGAGTCGTCGGGAGATGTCGGCGAGGCGGGGATGCCGCAGGTGGTGCCGGAGAGCCAAAACTTGAAGCAGGGCAGCCATTGGGAGAAACTGGAGCCGGCTGGCTGCCAGAAGAGAAGTGCAAGAGGAGGTCGTCGAGAGAGCAGGAGGCCGAGAGGCGGCGCTGGAAGCCGGAGGATGCCGCCGGCGTGGAGGGGCCGGCAAGGGTGGAAGCCGGTTGCTGGAGGAGCCGGCAGGAATGGAGTGGGTGCCGCTGGAGAGTCCCGGCAGGAAGGGAGAGGGTTGGGAGTCTCGTCGAGAGCCAGCGCGAGGGAAGCCGCAGTGAAGGCGGGGCCTGGCGCCGGGAGAGATCCGCCACAGGGAGGGGTCGTGCGCAGGAGGAGCGCCGTTGGAGAAGCAGATGCGCCGGGAGTTGATCTGCGCAGAGACCGCCGGGGAGGGAAGCCGTCGGCTGGTAGTGCGCGGCGGGGAGGGACGCCGTCGGGAGCCGGGAGGGGCGCGGAGAAGGGGCTGCGTGCCTTCGTCGGGGCGGAGCGAAGCCGACAGAAAGAGGGGCCGCGTCGGGAGGAAGGCCGACGGGAGGAGCCGCGGCAGGGCGTCGGGAGTGTCGCGCTCAGGAGAAGCCGTGACGGAAAGGGCGCGCGCGCTGGGAGGGAGGAGCCGTCGGGATCGGGCCTTCTTTCCAGGCGGGCTGAGCGGCGCTCGGAAGGGAGGGCGCCGGAAGAGATGGGGTCGGAAGGAGTCGTTGCGGGCCGGTTCAGTCGCCGGGAAGAGCGCAAGCGGGTGCCGGCAGTTGCGGGGAGGCCGAAAGATCGCCGCAGGGGTCGCGCGCAGGGAGGCGAGGGACGTCGCGCCGGGAGGGGAAGGCGCCGCGACTGAGGTCCTGCGCGACCGGGAGGAGCAGCGGAGAGAGGGGGGGCGGCGGCAGCTATTTGGATTGGAGTCGGCGCCCCCCTGGACGGGGAAAAACGCTAAAGGCTAATGGGAGAAAAAATAATAAGAATTAGAGAGGGAGGGTCGGGAGTAAATCCCTCTGATACCATGTAGAATGAGGAAACCCCCTTGCCTCCTTCCCTCAAAGTGAGGAGGCGTTCTTTTATAATGAATGATAAACTCCACATCGGACCACAAGTCCGATGTGGGATACAGACTCCAACATGTCATATAGATCTGGAAAATTCGTGAGACATATTAACTCATTCAAATTATATCATTTTTAATATTTTTAAAATCATTTATTTTATTTTTCTGGTAATTAAATAAATATTGTGTTATCGTTGTACAAGCATTTAAGATAATTATATAATTTCTGAAAATTAAAAATTGATTTCTATCATGAAAATAATTTCATTAAACTCAAAATAGACATTTAGATCCATTCATAGCTTTCTTTTGTCCCTAGATATTTAAAACTAGAAGAGTGACATTTTGTAAGTTTTTTTGTTTTAAATATTATATAAGTCATTTTCATGAACAAGTATCTATTAAACAACTCAATTTCGAGCCTAAGGTGATAAGGCTCGAATTCCCTTCATCCAATAAGAATTATAATGAAAAATTATGGCATTATCATGTAATTCTAACCTAGATTAATCTGATTTACCGTTTACCGCAGTGATAAATTTTACCACAGTTACTATTTATATTGACCAAAAATAAAAGGGACCGATATATCAAATTTGGACCCCTGATTTCAAATATGAAATCCATTTTTGAATATTCAAAACACAGAAGTGACATAATTTAATTTAAAATTAAATCGACAAAAGGCGATGAAAAACAGTTTTTCAAAAAAATGTCTATTTTAAGTATAAAATGTTTTTATACTAAATTCAAGTATAAAATTCATTTCAAAAACCATAATTTGATTATTTTAAATCAAAAGGAACTAATGAAATTTTAAAACTAATCCAAAATTTAATTTGACTTTATAATTACTTCAAAAGAAAATCTGGTTTTCAATAAAAAATAGCATTTTTCACTATTTATTTAAAAGTCAAACTTTTTGGAAAAATCTCAAATTTTAACCATAAACTAATTTTGATATGCTGATTTCAAAAATGAATTTCATTTTATCAAATCTTTTTTCAAAAAGTTCCCTAAATTAATTATAATATTTGAACACAAAAATCAATAAAACTCAACTTTAAGGAAAACATATTTTTGGAACATAAAATGACTATTCTAAAAATTGAGTGCTTATTTCTAAAGCATAAACCAATACATTTGTATTGATTATGACATTTATATAAATATTTTATAATTCAGTTAATCCTATTCATACCCGTCAATCTAACGGCTGGATGATAACTGTCACTTTAAAGAATAATATTTTAATAGAATATCATTGTTCGTTTAAACTCAGTGTTGCGTGTAACATAAACGGTCGAAGAAATAAAATTATTTAAAGAAATATATATTCTAAAATCTAGGGGTGTTGCATTCTTCCTCAAAACATGTCCTTAAAAGAATTAATGGTTGTTGAAAAGATCTCAAGACTAATCTTTCCAAAATCACTAGAATAGTTTTGGAAGACATTGGTGGAATTTCTAAAAAACTTCAGCACTACATTGCCTAGGTTAAAGCCAGCTAGAAGAGAATACACGCTAATAGTTAAGCCATTAGCCAATCTCAATGAAAGTATTGTTAGGTCTTACTAAAAACGAGAGTAAAACAGATAGTTTTTCTGTTCTAATTGACAGATCAAAGAGAACTGTAGGAGAATAAAAGAGAGAGATCCGAACCCCCAAGGTGTACCCTCTAAAGGAGCCCTTGGGGGTGTATTTATAATGAATACTAAAAACCACACCGGACCTCAAGTCCGATGTGGGATGCAGACTCCAACACTCCCCCTCAAGCTAGGTGTACCTAGCTTGGACATATAATGAAAAGAAAGCAACAAAACAGACGTTAATACTCCCCCTCAAGTTGGACATGCCCAGCTTGATGACAAAACAAGAAATAAAATATAAAGCTGCTGCTGCTGCCCCCCTCACGATCGAAGCTCCCTCTCAGGATGATGGATGGATGAAGTTGTCGCCGGAAAAGTGCGGGGCCGGACAACAGAGCGCCGGGAAATTCACACTGGCGGGTCGGTCGTCAAAGCGTCGGGAAAATCCGCACTACGGGCCGGTCGGCAGAGCGCCGGGAAAATCCGTAATGTCGGGCCGATCGTCAAAGCGCCGAGAAATCCGCTCGGGAGGGCCGGTCGTCAAAGTGCCGAGGAAGCCGCAAAGGCGGTGCCGGTCGTCGAAGCGCCGAGGAAGCCGCAAAGGCGGTGCCGGTCGTCGAAGCGCCGGGAAATCCGCAATGGCGGTGCCGGTCGTCGAAGCGCCGGAGCAGGGATAGAGCGCCGGGATCGGGAGCGGGAGGAGCGGGAGCCGCCAGGCGAGCACTTGGACGAGGCCGGCAGGGAGCAGCGCGAAGAGGCGGGCTGTCGGGGAGGCGAGGCAGGGAGCAGCGCGATCGGGTAGGGTGTGCGCCGCGGGAGAGGCCCTGCTGCGGGCGGAGGAGCAACCGCCGGGAAAGAGAGCCGACGGGGAGGTGCCGCCTGAAGGGATCTGCCGGGAGGGGCGTAGGGAGCGTCGCCAGCGCGCGCAGAGGAGGCAGCGGGGAGATCCGCCGGGTGGGAGGAATAGCCGGCAGGGGGGACGGCGGGAGATACCTATGGCTTGCTGGCCATGGAGGCCGCCGCCCCCCAACCGGGAGAAACCCTAGAGGCCGACGGAGAAAAGAAAAAAAATAGATGGGAGGGGGGGTCGGGATTAGGTTCCCTTTGATACCATGTAGGAGAATAAAAGAGAGAGATCCGAACCCCCAAGGTGTACCCTCTAAAGGAGCCCTTGGGGGTGTATTTATAATGAATACTAAAAACCACACCGGACCTCAAGTCCGATGTGGGATGCAGACTCCAACAAGAACTTTCTTGGAGCTTTATTTCCACTTCCAAATTACAAGAAATAGAGAAAACTACAGTAGAATTCTGCTAAGAAGATTCTGGAAGAATCTTATCTGTAGAAAAGATCAGCCGTAGTGTCTCCCGAAGGTCGCCCTCTCCTTCGAGCCCGCTATGCTCCTCACAGCTTCCCAGCTAAGCCTCCAGCGAAAACCTCCAAAAACTGTCTCGGTAGAACCTCCCCTCCCCTTCTTATAGTTGGTTAAGTCGGTTGCAGTTGGTCGGTTAACCGACTTAACCAACTAATTGAGTCGCATTTCCCATATTGCCCTTCCTTTGTTGATAAGTTTGAAGGATTGGGGGCCAAGATTTCAGAATAGAATGGGAGCGGTCAAAAGTACTCACAAATATACAAAAAAAAAAAAACATATGATTCAGCCAATAGTAAACGCTTCTAGAAATGTTAGGAAAGGCATTTAATCGCACATCTGTTCAGGCATGCTTATGTGGCTCTCTATAATGGTGAGCATTAAGTCAATTAAACGAAATTAACCAGCCAATAAAAATGGGGTAATTTGATTTTTTTCCTCTTTTCTATATGTTAGTTTAGTCAAGTCACGTATCAATTGAGTCGATTTAGTTGATCGATTTTTAGTTTTGAATTTTAAAACTAAATAAACTAAATTAATGGAATATATTTATTAGAAAAATATATTTTAAAAAAATTATATTACTTTAATAAAATCAAAGCAAATGTGTTGGAACCAGTGGATCAATGGCTGATAGATTGGCTGTATTTGTTGTCAACATCGATATTTGGCTGTCAACATCGATCATAGGTGGAAGAAATTATTCTGAAAAGTTTGGAAGCATTTGAAGATGTTTAGTGAAAGATGAAGTTGTTGTGTAAGAATGATTCCGAAGACATGTAAGTAAAGCTTTAGAAATCAACAGGTTGTGTAAGAATGAAGATGCGCTGTGTAAGTGATACATGAAAGGTTAACTGGCAGCGCAAGTGACATCGGGTAATTGAACTGGCCACGTGAGTGTCAAAGGCACGTAAGAATTGCTATGTAAATAGGATCACAAAATTTAACTGGTTGTGTGGGTTTGAAGGACGTAAGAGTAGTTGCGTATGTGAAACTTGGACTTTGCACAGGCAACATCAATGCTAAAGATGTGGAGACGTCACGTAAGAGTAAACCAGACTTTCAAAAGTTCACGTAAGTGAGATTTGAAGCTGAGGAACTAAGTGTTGAAATCACAGGAATTATTTTGAATATATTCTGACTGGTTTCTCTGGGAAAATTAATGGAGAAAATCATGGAAGATTTGAGGAGAAGGTTGAACGAGAATTATGGGAATTACAATGAAAAGATTGTTTTCAAATTTGAAGGTTGAACATGTGAGATCTGTGGGGGAAATTCAAACGTCCATTTTGGAAAAAATATTCGACAGATTAAAAAAAGAAAAGGGGAGATCATTCAACATATCTGACGTAGGTGAAGAGTAGAAAGAATAGGTGCTCGGCATTTTTCCTAAATATTTGGATTTCTGAAAACTGAAGAACAATGAACACGAAGTTCATAGTGTTGTTGTGTTAAAGAGAAAACACCCCAACTATACTGGTGTTAATTCTGAAGTTGTTCGTGATCAATCTTTTCCTATGAGCCATTTTGTTTTTGATCTTCTCAACATAATGCATGGAAAGAGAAATAGAGATTGACTCTTTGGGAAACAGTGTGCAAGCTCAGAATTGTAAAGGCAGCCTAGGCTTGGAGTGTCCTTGTTTGTATCTTGGTGAGACCTTGGAACCAACAAAATGTTAGGCGATTAAAGAAATGTCTCACTTCCTGCTGAGTAGGCTTGAAAATTAAAGTCTGTAAAGTTAGTTTAACTGCCTTATTTTTAATTTAATCGGTTCATTCAGATTTCAGTTCTATAATTAATTCAATCGTTAATTGTAAAATGTAAATCAGTTCAGTTGGTTTTTGAAAAAATGGACAAAAATACTCGAATGTGATCTTCATGTGAAAAACCAACCCGAATCTGCCTTACGTGAAGTAACCACGCAGAACCCAATTCACGGCGTACTCAAACTCGCGAACCATGTACTGCCCTTCGCAGACAGTGCTCTACACTTCGCGGACTAATCCCGGCAAACTGCCTTGCAAACCATGTACTTCACATTGTGGACCGCACACTCCACAACTCTTCCACGTACTCCACTTCACGGATAGCGGCTCGCGAACTTCCTTCATGCACACCTCCTCCGCATACCGACCTCGCGAACTAACTTTGTGATACTTCAGCTCCTGACTTCTCTGATTTTTCTCTCAAAACACCGGATCACTCTTTAACTTCTAATCTATTAATGACGGATGGGTTAGCGAGGAATGTATAGGCAAAGCCCTCATGAAACTCACTAATCATTTGGAATTACTGTTCATCCCTTGCAAAATACCCTTTGTGGCACTCAAAAAATCTTCTCCTTCTGATCACGAACTCCCCTGTCGACCACATACTCCATTGCTCGACCCCGTACTTGACTTCACGGTTGAACAAAAAACTCTGTTCCGACAACACGTACTTCCCATGCAGACCGTGTACTCGACTTTGTCATCAATCAAAAAACTTTGTTCCGATACCACGTACTCCATTGACCGGGCCACGTGCTTGCCTACGCGAGAACCCCTGCCGCAAACTCCATATGCATGCCACATACTTGACTACACGGACATCCTTCCTTCACCTTGACCACAACCTCCAGTTTTTCGAGCCCAAAAAATTGACAAACACTAGAAAACAACATCATTTACCAAACTTTTTCAATTCCTCCACACTAGGCTTCCATTATCTAAAAACCATCTTCCAGGATCTCCGAACTCCTTTGATCAACCCGGAAATGGATTGACAGCAAACACAACATCAACCCAGAACACCTTGGTTCCAACATTAACCCGTGCAAACAACTAATTAACTTCAATTTTACCCTTTCATGCAAGGCATTGCCCAATGTTAGGGCGGTGTGTTGAGAAAGAATAGGAGGTTTCGCTCTCAAAATTATTTGTTATTGATACTTAGCAAGTCATCTTTCGCTGGATGTTTTCACTATTTAAAAGCCCCCCCCCCCCCCCACAAAAAAAAACATTTAAGCGCATACTTTGGCTCATTGTTATTAATTGAGTCAACACCAACGGTAAACAAACTGAAAGACTGAAAAAAATCAATATCATGAGGTTCGTGCCATGTGCTTTACTGACAGTGTAAAATGTTCTCATGTGAAAGGAATCTATTGAGCAAGTGATGGACATTTTTTCTAGCTGCAGTACTTAATAGCGGACAAATGTTGAAGTAATTCTCACATTAAGCTTCCCTGGGAGAAGGTTACCTCCTTTCTACTCTTTTCTGCGCGATTGCACATTTGGAGCTTTCAAAATATGCGTCACAGATTGCAAGAATGGTTTGCAGATATATGAGAAACAATTTGAATTTCCAAATTGATGTTTTTAAGTTATTCATTGTACTTAATTTTCTAGCCAACACTTCAATGTTTCCAAACGATAGCTGATTCTTTAAAAAAAAAATCAGAAATTACAGACCAACACATCCTTTGCATCTGTATTTCTCACTTTTTGTATGAAAATTTTATAACATTGTCGTTGTAATGATACATATTATGAATAATATTATGGACTTGGATATGGCTAGTCAAATCGAGCACTAACACAAGTTATGATGCCATCCTCCATAGGGATAAAATTTCCCTAAACAATTCGACTGCACGCCATGATTTTTTCCCTATCCAACAGGATTGTCAAAACGCTACATTAAATCCGCACAAAGCAGGGAGTACTAAATCAAAGTAAAACATATTGTGCACTGAGGGATACCGAAGAGGTGGTAAACCAAATGGAGATCATCATCCATATTGATCATCTCAGCTCCAAAATTCCACCCCCCACCCCCATAACAGTGACTAATTTTTACAATCTTTTGCTAGGAAGGCTCCTCATACATTAGACCAAATTTACCAAATTTTCAAATCCCCACATCATTTTCAAAATATAATTTGTAGAATGAAAAAACCCAGAATCCATACCTCTGTGTTAGGTAAGGTTATTATTTATAGATGAATAAAATAAAGTTACAAGCGGGAACATAAATACTAGTCAAACCATTGACTGCTGACTCATTTAAAGCATTGATCCACTCAAACCCATATCTGAATATCTAAATATTCCAAATACCCTAACATAAATAAACACTGATTTTAGTTTTGGAAAATCAAATATCTCATACTAATGAAAAAAGGATTGTATAAACAGGGATATTTGACAATTTCAATTTTTACTTGATACAATTGAGGTTAATTAGAAGAACAATATGGGCATCGTGATAAACTTACAATTCATATTAATAGTCAGATTTATAATAAACAAATTTCTTCAAATCTTTTGAAGTCCAATATACTAGATAAATTGGAGGTTCAGGTTGTGAGGTGAGACGACTTAGGTGTTCATGTTGGATTGGTGTAGCCCAATCTTTTTGGATGATGTTGGACTGAAGGCTTGCGGCCCATACTGCGCACCAGGCCGCAACTCTCGCGAGTCGAGCTCCGTGGTGAGCTCATTGTGGGTTGCAGGGGGCAACGCGTCCCTGCTCCAGGGGTCCGAGGGCCTAAGCCTCCTGGCCCAAATTTTGAGGAACTGCAGCAACTCTGACCGACTGTAGCAGAGCTGACCGGGCAACACCGACAGGGCACTGTAGCAGTGCAGACTTCGGCACGACTATTGTAGCAGCTCAGACTTTGGAGACATCGGTACTATAGCTCCGTGGACTTCTTACCACCGGCCACTGTAACAGCTTGGACTTACGTGACCGCAGCATTGTAGTGGTGCAGGCTTTCAATCATCGTTCACTGTAGCACAATGGACTTACTGTACGATTGGTGGCACGGTACTTTGTCTTCTTTATTAACTCATTTCAAACTAGGGTTTTCTGTATGTGAAACTCTGAAATCACCCTGTAATTGTACTCCCGATTTTAATGAAGTGATTCTGCCTCTCCGTGGACGTAGGGATTATTCCTGAAAAACGTAAATCGCTGTGTCCGTATTCATCTTCTTCTTCTTTTGTTATTGTTGTTGGTGAATTCTCCTTCCCTCAATGTGAGGTGGAGGCATTCTTTTATAGATGAGTAAAACTAATTACAAGGAGGCTAACTCCGATGTGGGACTCAGAAAGACCCATTAAACTTAAATGGGGTCCAACACTCCCTCTCAAGTTGGACATGCCCAAGGTGTGCTCTCTAAAAGAGCCCTTGGGGTTAATTTATAATGAATATTAAAGACCACATCGGACCTCAAGTCTGATGTGGGATGCAGACTCCAACAGTTATGTCTTTTCTTCATCTGCAAACCTTATGTCGTGTGACTCTCAGCGTTTCCACAACAGTTCATTCTTTGTGCACCTATTTTCACGGCATGCACTTTTTTCAAGTTGGACCCAAGCAAAAACTTGAGACAACAATATGGATAGTTTTACTCACCCCTATATGCAAACTCGTGCAACAATGGGCATGTAGTCATGCAGACGTTTACAGTGTTGCGGGTGATAGGCCAAGGCAAGGTGCTAATCACGTCCTTCACTTATTGGAAGCAAGTTTGAACCAGCACTCCTGATCTCACCGGTCATTCAGGCAGGACCCCAAGTGAATGAGATTGGGGAAGAATTATGCAATTCAACTTTCTAATAATTTAAATTCCTCATACAATATTTGTTTTACCTAGATCTTTCTAACCAAAAAATGTAGGTAAAATAGTTTTTGTTTCACTGACATGATCGAGATCAATTCAAAAAATTTCTAACCAGGGACTTTCAAAACCATAAAACCAGAGAATGAAGAGGTCCTCATTAACAAGCGATACACGAGTAGATAAGCATTAGAAATGATCCAATAGATTTCACACAAGCATTTTTTCAAGGACCATGCTTTATTGCAATTAGTGTATAAAAGAACAAAATTCAAAACGATATAAATGTCGACACTTAATTTAAGCATAGCAGAAAAAACTGGACAGAAGTGATTCACTGAAAAGTAACTCACCATGCGACCACGAAATTCTGGATGTAATACTCTGGTTTTTATTGTTACATAGTTCCGGTCCTGATGCAGAAAAATCAGGGAAAAAGGAAGAAATATATTAGGGAACAAACCATGAACATGAAAATCTAATAATAACTGCTAAATCACTCACAGCAGACAATTAAGAGGGGAATAGTGGATGCAAAATTCCACCATCCATCAAAGGAGCGACATAGAATAAACAGTTTCTCAAGAAATGGAGATTCAACAAGAATCACAGCTTAACAAATGAAGATTCAGGAAAGAATGCTTAATGCTTCTAATCCTTGGACTGAATCCATGCACGATAAGTATATTCATTCACAAACAAGTAATCCTACTTATAGCTGGAAGAATATCTGCAGATCCGCAGACTGAACTCAACCAGATCAACAACATTGACACAGCTGCTCGCAGCGACTTCGCCTACATTTTTAATTCCATTCGAAATTGTAAAAGCATTAGCTCCTGTATTACCAATGGAACTGCAATATGTCTGCTAAAACATCCATTCTTACTAGGAAAGCTCTTAACGTGCTTCCCACAGATGACAATCTTCAAAAAAATTCTATCAACTTTTTATCTAGATGTATCCTTTGCTTCCACAATAATGAAAATGTGAATAATCTATTTCTTCACTGTGATATCAGTGCTAAAATCTCAATGCGCTTTGCAAAGTGCATTGGGTGTACGCTTCAGTATAGCAACTCCTTTAATCTAAAGGATTTCTTCCTACAATGGTGGGTGGGTTATAAAAACCATGGATGGAATGCTTTGTTTGTTGTGGCAAATTTGGTGCTGCCGGAATAGATTGCAGGTTTGCAGCTCAGAGATGGCTCTGAATAACATTCCATATAATTTGCTTTCTTTGACTGCTGCAGCTAATCCTATTAAGGTCAGCAGCCATGCCAAGTTGCGTGAGCTAAATTCTTTGAGAATCTGTTGTTTGCCCCCGAGAAAACCATACAATCATACTATCATCTGAAAAATTGCTGAAAGAGGGTTATTTAAAATCAACGTTGCTCATTTAAAAATATTGTTGCAGGAGTCGCTGCTATTGCCGGAAATCATCAGACACACTTTCCCGCTGCCACTACAAAAAAAAAATGATGGCTCTTGATGCACTTCATGCGGAAATTCTTGCATGTCTTCGTGTGCTTCGATGGACCAAGCGGAAATTCACATGCGGTCGAAATCCCACACAAGAAAGCAACTGCCTCAAGGTCAATTCTTTCTAGTTTACAAAAAAAAAATGATTTAGCTCGACACTCTACAAGTTGAAGGCATCCCTTTTGTACCGTGGCAAGCGAAGACGGTCGCAGACACTCTGGCTGGATCATGTCGACCCTCAGGCATTGAAGAGCCGATCAACACCAAAGTGACCTCTCTCAAGGTCCCTTCTTTTCACAGACAGACACCAGCATAGGACACCAGGGACAATCTATATCCTCCATGAACTGGTTTTTCCTTTTCTTTCATGCTTTTCCTTCGCATGGTAGTTTGTTTTCTTGATGGTTTTGTATTCAATAATTCTTGGACTCTGCTGTTTAGTTTCATTACTGATGCGGTTTGCTTGTAAATGTGTGATCTTAACTTCGGCCCAAAATGAGGACTGGAATAAATTAGCCACATCTCAAGCGGAATAGAACTGAATGGGGTTCCATTAAAAAAAAAACAGTTTCCGGTAGGTGTTGTCAAACAGGTCCTGATTCCTGGTTGCGATGCTCCCTTGTATCTCCTCAGGCCCTCCTGGAGTAAACGTTCCAGCCCGATGTAGCTTGGCCCAATAACTTGGAGTCTCATCCACTTCCGCATCATAAACAGCAGCAATTTAACCATCCAATTACAACCCACTTATTCAACCTCTTTAATCTCTATTTTTTTATGACTGGTAAATACCAGAGCACCCAACCTACAAACTACATTCATTCTGAACTAGACCTTGTGTAGAAAAACAAAATAACCAAATCAACGGCAACGTTAGGATAGAAAAGAGCAGACGCTGGTATATTAAACAAATAAATCAATCAAGTAAGAAATTTCATACACTAAATCAGCATTCCTAACAGAATTAACACCTGGAGGACTTTTAATGTGGATGCATATGTAGAAGGTCTTCCGATCCCTAGCGCCTCTAGCTTCTTGACCTACATAATGCAATATCACAAAGTAAGACACAACAGTCCAACAAATTTGCACAAAAAGGATAAAAGATACACAATCCACTAGCCCATTGGCTATTGCCCACCAATTTGTTCATGCACTCACACAATAATAAATACCACAAATTTAAATCAAAGATCTATCATTTATGCTGATGATGCTTTAAAAAAGGAACATGAAACAGAATGCTTTCCATGCCATTCCATCCATACACTATCATTGGCAAGAACCATTTTTGGCTACCAAGAAACTTTGTAGGGGAAAAATAGATGCATAACCATCGCCTCTGAAAAGTGATCCCTGTATTTTTGAAAGCCCTTGTGCAACAATTTCATGATGTTGACAACTCCAAAGGAAATTGGATTAATTAGGCACAATTATATAATGATCACACCGTTTCATCTAGCCAATGCATTGGTTATGCATGTATTCCTCACCTATTGGTAATGTCTTTGGACCCAGCCAAGTGTCTTTGTTGGACCCAACCAAATTGCTCATTGACCCGGAGTCACTTATGTGCTAAAATCCCACATCAGCCGTGTTCTATGATGCATCTCGTCTATCTATAAACAAAGTGTCTCATCACTCATTGAGGTATGGGATTCCATCTCACATGGTATCTGAATCACCCTTCTAACCCTAGCCACCGAAGATACCCAGGTCGTTGACCCCTCCCTGCCTAAGCATTGGTTATGCATGTATTCCTCACCTATTGGTAATGTCTTTGGACCCAGCCAAGTGTCTTTGTTGAACCCAGCCAAATTGTTCATTGACCCGGAGTCACTTATGTGCTAAAATCCCACATCGCCGTGTTCTATGATGCATCTCATAGCTCTATCTATAAACAAAGTGTCTCATCACTCATTGAGGTATGGGATTCCATCTCACATGGTATCTGAATCACCCTTCTAACCCTAGCCACCGAAGATACCCAGGTCGTTGACCCCTCCCTGCCTAAGCCATCAGCCCCTGCCACCCTGGATCACCAATCCCTCCCACCTCAGATTGTGCAACACACCAAGCCGTGCCCCCTCTCAGCACACCCCATGTCGTGTCATCCAAGCGCAACACACCAAGTCGCACACCCACTCAGCACACCCCCTGTCATGCCATCCAAGCGCAGCTCTCCTGACGACAACCCAACGACACCGACGGCCAACCCATGGGCAGTTCCCTACCGACACACCCCTCTCTCGTCGCTGCCCTCCAGGCATAGCCGTCCAAATGCATCAATCTTGCACACCTTGATGTTGCCTGGTAGTTCCTGCTGAGACCCAACATCTTATCAAGATCCAACTATTCCAATGTCTTCTCTCTACGAGCTCCTCCTACTGGTTCGATGGTGATTCTTCGCCTATTCTTGACATCCATTCTTCCCTCTGCCCTCCACAGTTGATCACCACCTCCATGCGTATCATGGATGAGCATCTTGACGCGATCAATTTCTTTATTTGGTGTAAGATGGTCTACATGTCGCTCATCGGTATGGACCTCGATTCTCACCTGATCAATCCTCCACCGCCACTGGATGATCCAAAATGTTGACTGATTACAAAATTGTTGTCTTGCTTATTAATTTGATGGAGGGATCAATCAAAGGGGTTAATCACGGTGTGAACACGATCAAGGAACTCTGAGACGCCTTAACCCTCATGTACTCAAAGACCAACAATTTGGTTTGTGTCTCAAATATTCTTCAGCAACTCTCCGACGTTCGTCAACAACACTATACTTTTCCAACATAGATTATCGAATCAAAGGTCCTTCATGATGAGCTTCCCAAGTTGTCACCACTTCCTCAAACATTGATGGTGACTCTGACTCATCGAGTTCAATTGTATCTTTGTAGCTTTCTTCACCGGCTAGATCATGGGTATGTGATCAGTTCATCCACCCTCGAGATCCCAGTAGTACATCACCGCCTCGGTAAGGCTCGTAGTCAACTTCCTTCGTATGTTGATACTACATATCACAGTGCATTCATGGGATGTGGCGGTGGTGAAATATCACCGCCTCGGTAGGCTCGTAGTCAATTTTTGTGCCATGTGTTTCTAATGTTTTTGTTTTATCTGTTTCACACTAAGACTTCCATTGTTTACTTATATTACTCTGATATATTTATCTTGTGTGAAATACTTTATAGAGCAGGTTGTGACTTAAGTTTTAATTTCTAAATTCACCCCCTTCTTGAGGATTGTCATCAACGTCTACGAGACCCAACAACTACTCCATGAAATCGGTTTTCCACTAAAAAATTTTGTTCATCTTTGGTTTGATAATCAAGCAGTCAAAAGGATCACTACCAATCAGGTTGTCTGCAACCGTATCAAACACATTGAGTTGGAATGCCACATTCTTCGGCGTCACTTCGAGCAAAAAGCTCACCTTCAACTACATCTCTACTGTGGATCAACTTGTAGACATCTTCACCAAATGCGTCCCTAGACCTCACATTAAGTATTTGATACGACAAAACCCAACCAGAACCTACTCTGAATTATCAGTAGAATTACAAGTAGATGGAAGAAAACGGGAAGAAGAAGAATGGAGGACTAAAAACAGAAACTTGAAGGACCCAGGCCCACCCGCCCAAGCCAACGGCCGAACTAACATAATTATATTCCTCTCTGACTCCCTTCTCTCCAGCCCCTCCTGATTATTTATAACCACTTTTAGTTGTACATCCCCATTCTAGAGTATTCCGCCAACTGTACAAGTTGTGCTGAGGTGTCCAGGTTTACCTCAATATGCCTATTTATGCATACACAATATCTATCACTGCCACCATCCCGAAAAACCACCTTGTCCTCAAGGTGGTGAATTCTGCAGGCATGTCAAGCAATCTCTCATACCAGTCGTGCTTCTAGGAACGGAGGACAAGGTGCACTGATCATGCAGTCATGCCAAGCAATTAGCCAAATGGCCCTTCCAGATCCAAGGCCCTGGAAAAATTGTTGGCGACGCACTCTGGTTTCACCTACTTGCCAAGCGATCTTTCATATTTGTCTCCCTGTTTCTTTGGCATGAACTGGTAGCTCAACTCCCTACTGCCTTCGAAAATAAAACCCCATCTGATCCAGTATGGGCTTTAATTGTATTTGGAATTGAGGCTCCACTCCTTGTGCTAGCAATTTCTATTGGTCGTTACCGACTACAAGCACAAACATCGACTCCCAGGTGCCATTCCTGCACAATTGTATGTCGGTCCCCAAATCCAGCGTCGGCCAATCCTTCGTCACCCCTGCTGGAAAAAGTGGATATGGCGCGTTGTCCTCGATTACATCCACATTGCGTGCCAAAGTCACGTCAAGGCCAGATACGACGGACGTCCAAGCTGCTAGCTGTTTATGAGGCTCCTTGTTGACGCCTAGGTTCAAACACATATCAACCACTTCCAGAACCAACAGTAATCGAGCATCTGTCGATAGCAATGGAGACAACTCACCGCGCTCCCATTCAATGTTAGTCGGCTCGTTGCACCCTAGTACCATCGCCCCTCTCAGCGGCCCCGAGTGCACCTGAAACTGCTCAAACGCAAAAAGAAGGCGAGCCATCGCGAGCTGCAACGACTGCATTTCATCAATTTCGGACGGGACTGCTTCCATCACTATAGTCTGGCGGGTACCTTCAAACATCCCAGTCAATAGAGGAGGTGGTGTCACCTCCTGCGGCGTTTTATGCTTGGTGAAATTGCGAGACTCAACTCCCCTGCTACTGCCATCGTGCGACCGTGAGCTAGTCACCTCCCAAGTCGGCACTGGCCGATCATCTCCGTCCACCCATGGAGCTGCTGCACCTCCGTTACTGCAGCCGCCGCCTGTTGTAGCAAGAGCGGTGTAGCAAATTGTGTCGGAAGTCCCGCTGCCTCCTGATGCGGCCTCGTCTCCCAATGTCGCATCCCACCAAGCATGAATCATCGGAATTCAACTTCCTCCTACCAGTGGCGCTCCCAACACTGCTCCCATGTTTGTTGGTTGGATCGCATCTTGAGGAGCGGAGGAAGAGTTGAAAGAGCAGCGTACCTCGTCCTCCGACTTTGTTGCGTTTTTTGTTTTTTTTCGTGCTCTCTCGCTTTTTGTTTTTGTTTTTTGGTTTTGATTAATCAATCCTCGTATGTCGTCGCTGAACAAGTAGCGCGCCTCCACTGAACGAAAGAACAGCTGACTCGGAACAAAATCCCTTCGGTGCGCGCGGTTGTGGCCATTGCTGCTGGCTGCAGGGAAGCAGAGACAAGAACAAGTGAAGCCTCGTCGGTGCGGTCCGTGGGCAGCGGGCGGCTCCTGAGAAATCGACGACGCGTCTGGAAGCTTCGAGGGCGGAAGTTTTTCCTGCAGCGATCGTCCTCAACGAGCGAAGTCGCAGCGATTGAGGACACGGTCGATCGGCCAGAGAAACTGACGCTTTTCGTTCAGCCGCGTTACATCAGGACAAAACCAGACCAGTCGACTCTGATAAAGACTGGAACGGCTCCCTAGACTGCGCACCAGAGATGCCGAACAGAATGGTGCATGCCGGCAATGAACGAAAGCGTCGTCGGTCGTCTGTGTGACCTCTAAACGAAGGAGGTGGAGCGCGGCTCGTCTTGACGTCGCGTCCGGGCACTTCGAGAACGGAAATCTTTCATGCAGTTGTCGTCCCCGAGCAGAAGCGGGCCGCACGCGGGTGGTCTGTTGTATCCGCTAATGAAGAACGGAACGGATACCACAGATGATGATCGGAATGTCGTCCTTGAGTGCGCACCAAAGCAAACCGACGGTGCGCACCGACAGGTCCGTCAGTGGTGGAACACCAGTAGCAGCATGTGGCGCGTCTGAGGGAGTGGATGTAGAATGGCAGGTCAGACCAAATGATACGACAAAGCCCAACCAGAACCGATTCCTTTGAATTGCCACCAGAATTACAAGCAGATGGAAGAAAGCGGGAAGAAAAAGAATAGAGGACTAAGAACAGATACTCAAGGGACCCACGTCCACACGCCCAAGCCAACGGCCGAACTAACATAACTATATTCCTCTCTGACTCCCTTCTCTCCAGCCCCTGCTGATTATTTATAACCTCTTTTAGCTGTGCATCCCCCTTCTAGAGTATTCCGCCAGTTGTACATGTTGTGCTGAGGTGTCCAGGTTTAACTCAATATGCATGTTTATGCAAACCCATATCTATCAGCATCTCTTCACCAAACTGGAGATGCACAATATCTAAAACTCAGCTCGAGTGAGAGTCTGTATGGTCTTCTTCTCCATTTTTTCATGGGATTCTTGTATTCAAAGTTGAAGGGGGGGTATTGGACCCGACTAGGTTGGATCTTAGGCTAGAGTCATTTATGTGATAGAAGCTTGCATTCTCTGTTTTTGTTCTTTCCTTTCTAAATTCCTTCTCTCTCAATTCCTCCTGTAAAATCATTGTCATTGTGAGAATTGAGAGTAGCTTAATTTAATTTGTTTACTTATACAAACCATCTGATAGAGATCATAGAGGCGTACCTAGCACAGCTGGCACACTTGGGAGGATCTTTCCAAAAGAGGTGGAAGGGGGGTTTCAAGGGGGTCTAGCTGAGGTTGTTTGGGGGAGGGGTCAGGTTGTTAGCCCACGTGTGGGCCATGGGGAGTTGGGAAGTAGTTAAGAGGGGAATATCCTAGAGGAATATGTTGTGGGGTCATGAGAATTTTTTGGGGCATCTGTTGTAAGGTCCTTATGGCTATAAGAGAAAAGGGGAAGGGGGGTACTGCAGAAGAGAAGAATTATTCTGGTGCAGGTTCGGCCATGAGGCTTGGGCGAGAGTGCAAGGGCCTCTCGAGTCTTCCTTTCCTCCTCTCATTCTTATTCTCTTGTTCTTCCTCCCTTACTATCTCTTGATATTTCTATACAAAGAAGCATGTTCAGCAGACCTGTCTTTATCACTTGGTCCGACCTGCCGGAAATCCTTCCGGGGGAGGAGAACGAAGCGCTGCCTAAAGGTTCCAGCGAAGGGGAGCACTACCTGAAATGTTGTCGAATCTCCATTGCTCCCTGTTGTCACACGACAATGGAGTCTTGTCCCCAGCCTCATCTTACTGCTTGGGAGCACCACATGGACAACCTTGAAGAAGCAGTTTCTCGTCTAGCGTCGACGGTGACTTCATTTACAAACGACCAAACAAAATTCCAGAAGAGCCTCTCGTACTTGGTTCATTGCCTGGAGGACCTGCTGGCAGAAAGGGAAGCGCGAGCGTCGTTCGCGCTAAATCTCATTGAGATGCACTCAGCTACGACAGGCGAAACAGCGATGCCAGCGTCGAAAGCTGCAGTGTCGGCTCATATTGTTGGCCACGCCCAAGATCAGTTTCCTACACTTTGTCCACTACCGGACGACGCTCAACCGACAATAAACATGGTGGAAAACCTCACGACAAATTTGTAGTTATAAAGGCAACAGCATGAGCAGACCCCATCGTGGATAGGAGTTCCGATATGAAAGTTCCCTTCCGACTTGTTGGAACATACGGACGACGGCGTGGAAGCAACCCCACCTTTCCTGTTGAATGTTGTGCCTAGGACGCATATAATGGACTCGGGACAAAACAGGAAGCACAAACAGGCGGCCTTCTGTATAGCTGTAGCTGGTGGACTGCGTTGCTTGCGACTGACACTGTCGCAAGGTGCCAAATGCATGTCCTTGGTTGCCAAAAAAATTGGCCCATGTTTGGAAGAAATCAGCGCCACAGAAGCACAACCGTGGAAGGCGGTCTGGATAACGGATGCAGCTAGCATTGTCCGCGATCACATACCAGTCCCTCGATTATCAGTGTTTGATGCCAAGGACTGGGAGAGCTGGTATAGATGGGCACACTTTAATTTCCGCAAGCAGGACCAGTCAAACCCAATTGCAGACCTTTAGCGGGACCATAAACCAGAGAGAACCTTATGAATGATTACTTGGCGAGACTGTGAAACAAGGGTGCATCGCAATCAATTTCTACAGGACCATAGAGCAGCGCGGACCATCTGGAAGATTGCTTGGAGAGTATGTGAAGGGAGGGTGCATCCCAATCAGTTTCTTTTCCTCAGTCTTGCGGACAAGACAGAGTTTCAAGGGGCGGTGAGAGATAGAGATCATAGAGGCGTACCTGGCACAGCTGGCACGACAGGGTGGATCTTTCCGAAAGGGTAGAAGGGGGTTTTTCAAAGGGGGTCAGCTGGGGTTGTTAGGGGGAGGGGTCAGGCTGTTAGACCACATGTGGGCCATGGGGAGTTGGGAAGTAGTAAGGGGAATATGATGTGGGGCCATAGGAATATTCTGGAGCATTTGTTGTAGGGTCCTTATGGCTATAAGAGGAAAGGGAAAGAGGTACTGCAGAAAAGAAGTGTAAGAATGATAAAGAGAGGTCACCCCAATACCCAAGATGTCTCTCTAAAGGAGGTCTTGAGGTTATTTTATAACAAATGATAAAGACCACATAAGATCATAAGTCCGATGTGGAATACAGACTCCAACACTCCCCCTCAGGCTAGGTGTACCTAGCTTGGACACATAATTAAAGAAACGAAAGCAAAGAAAACAAAGAACACTGCAAACACTCCCCTCAAGCTGGACATACCCAGCTTGATTACAAAACAAGACGAAACATAAAAGAAATCATTCACGATTGCAGCTCCCGTTCAAGATCGCAGCTCCCCCTTGAGATAAAAACGATGGATGATTGAAGATAGCGCTGAAATAGTCGGATTACATCAGTGGCGCGACAAGTTGTCGAGGCACAGCAGAGGAACCGCGCAGGCGGGGCCGGTCGATGAGACGCCGGGAAAGCCGCAAAGGCGGTGCCGGTCGACAGAGCGCTGAGAAAGCCGCGCTGGCGGGGCCAATCGATGGAGCGCCGGGAAATCCGCACAGGCAGGGCCGCTGGTCAGGGAACCGGGTGCCGCAGTCTGGCCGCGGTGGAGAAGCACGACGGAGCCGCAAGAGGTGTCGGCGACGGGAGGTGCCGGCGACGGGAGGCGGGGATTCTGCAAGAGGTGACGGGAGGCAGGGCTGCCTTGCAGAGGAGCAACCGATGGGTGTCACACGAGGAGGTTGACGCCCAGAACAGGGCAACCGGGAGGGTGCGACGTGCAGGGACTCATCCTACAGGAAGGAGCGGCGCCCAGGGAGGGAGTTGGCGCAGAAGCATCGTGCCGAGAGGGCCTATGCAGAAGGCCAGAGCGGAAGCGGAGGAGCCACGCAGAGGCGGAGAAGGTGCAGAAGCAAAAGAGGTTGTCGACTGGCAAAAAGAGGCGCGCGCGGCAGACGGGATCCAGCCAGATCTGGGAAGGCGGCACCGCTAGTTTTGTTGCGCGCACAGGGAGAAGCCGCGGCGGAAGCCGCTAGATGGCGGAGGGGTGCTGGCATTTCCGTCGAGGACGCACGGCAGAGGGGTCGCACCTGGAGGAGGTCGTCGCTCAAGGGGATGAGCGACGTCTGCCTGGAGGGAGGAGGCGACCGGGGGTGGCCGTCGCACACAGAGGGAGGAGGCTGGACGAGATGCACCGGGACGGAACGAGAGGGATGTGTGTGCGATGAAGTGGATCGGCCAGGAGTCGTTGCGCTGGAGGTGGCCGGCAATTGGGTGTTTCTCGGGCGAACCAGGCTGCGGCCGCAGGGACAGCACGGCGGAGCCCGTACGGAAGGAGGCGCGGTGAACGGAATCCACTGGGAGGAGGCGCACGCGTAGCAGGAAGCAAGGCCGCACAGGGGCCATCGCTCGCTGAGGGAGGCGGAGCATCGACAGGAGGGGGGGGGTCGGCTTTGATGGTGGCCAACGGCTTGGGCCGCCACCCCCTAAAGGGGAGAAATACCTAAGGGTCCGCCGGAAAAAAAAAAAGTAGACAGGGAGGGAGGGGTAGGGTTTGGAGAATCTCCTCTGATACTATGTAAAAATGATAGAGAGATGACCCCAATACCCAAGATGCCTCTCTAAGGGAGGCCTTGAGGTTATTTTATAATGAATGATAAAAACCACATAAGACCATAAATCCGATGTGGGATACAGACTCCAACAGGAAGAATTATTCTGTTGTGGGTTCGGCCGTGAGGCTTGGGCGAGAGTGCAACATCCTCTCAAGTCTTCCTTTCCTCCTTCCATTCTTCTCCTCTTCTTCCTCCCTCCTGTAATTCTGTTGTTGCTATCTCTTGATATTTCTATACAAAGAAGCCTGTCCAGCAGACTGTCATTATCACCATCTGTCTTTTTGTTAGTGTTTAGTTACTTAGGATATGGGTTTTGACTAGATTATCCAATCCTCTTTTCCTCTAATTTAAATTTTGTATCTTGTTATCTGTCTCTATAAATAGTGTCCCTTTCTCATTCAAGAGGAGCAGTTTCTAGGTTCTACTCATTTGGCATGGTATCACAGCCCCGATAAAACCTAGGTGAATCTGTACTCTCCCTTCACTCTTCAGCACCCAGGTCTATATCTCCTCTTTCTTCACTCTTAGACGCCCAGGCAACCCTGGGACTGGGCACCCAGGCACGCTCAGCTCTAGCCTTCTCTCTTCTTGAGACTCCAAGCATTCTCCAGATCTGTTGCATTGTGCGCCCCATCTGCGACAGCCCTCGAAACTCACAAATGTGCACCAAAAGGCATCGCATGGACTCCTCCCAACACTTGCGCACGCGCCCCTTTTCCAGTACTCCCTTTGGCCACAACCACCTTTCCAGGGCACCCTTCTGCACAGATCGGTGCACCTCTTGTGCGTCCAGGAGTCATGCACTTTCCTGCTGCAGATATAAGAAAAGGAGTTTTCCCTCCAGCGCACCACGCGCTCCCCATCAAGGTTAGGCACGCCCATTGTCCGGGCTAGGTGTGCCACGACCAGATTACCAAGGCCCCGTGTTGCACGTCCCATTTGTTTTGTGTGTCATGTCCACGCCCAGCTCTAGGCATATTTCCTCCAGGCACGGATTTCTCCAAGCACCCTCCTGCACCCTCTCGAGGCATGAGGTCTTCAAGCGTGCACCGCTGCTCGCACGCCTCTGCAGACCAAGCAACGCACCACCATTTGCTGCTCACCCAGCATGCCCAGACCCAGACATCCTCCTCCAGATCTGCTTCTGAATTGCAGCAGGAACCCACCTCCTTCAAGCTGATAGAGACCCTGCTATGCCATTTTGCACACCTCATCCTTTCCAAGCCGCTGACCAGGCACACCAGAACTCTCTCTCCCTGCACCTGGGAGACCAGGCTGCACTCTGCTAGCACGTCTCACCCAAGCAGCCTCCTCCAACGCATCTGCCCAGGGAATCCTCCATCCAGGGCCTCTCCTGCTGCTCACTGCAGAGCCTCACCCAGGCATCCCTCCTGTCGCTGCTGCCCAAGCCTTTGTCGAAAAATGCTGTGAAGAAACTGTGCACCATTAATTCCGACAAGCGCAGAGAGACTCGACACACGGTGCCTGGATAGTGGTGGCAACAGAGGATGTGTGACAAAGAAGCCCGACAAAGAGTGTCTAGACATTGCATTGCATTTCAGACGACCTTTTCCAGGCGACATATTTCAGTCAACAGTTTCCCAGCTCCTATCTCCAAATGACCGTCACCCAGCATCCTCTTCAAACAACCGTTTTAGGCATCCTCTTCAGACGACTGTTTCAGGAATCTTTTTTCAGGCGACCTTTCCAGGAATCATCTCCATGCCCGTTCAAACACCATCTACGATGGCTGAGCTGATCACACTGTTTTTCGTGACAGTTCCAGCAATGCATCCAAAGAAGTATCTTAAGCAATACCGGCATCTTTTAAATTAGTATGGCAAGTTGAAGTATGCTACAGCTTGAGAGGGAGAGTTCATATTTAGGTATTTAGGATATGGATCTTGACTAGGTCAATCCTATCCCCTTGTCTAGTTTAAATTTTTATTTCCTATCAATCTCCAGTCATGCATCTCATTATTTGTCTCTAAAAATAAAGTTTTTCATCCATATTTAAGACGAACGGTTTTTGGGCCTATTCTTTATACACTTTTGTTCGAGTGGATGCTTACTACCACCAAAGCGAGAGTTTTGAGTTTCTTGCTCACTGATAAAAAGCAAGTGTAAATTTTCATAATCAGGTTCATGGCTACTGATAGGAACGTGGGTGGAGGGTGTCCCAGTAGGTTGTTTACTGCCAGGGCAGAGGTGTCTTTTCCCTTTATTTAGTCTGTTTGGGCTGGCAGTAGTTGGTTGGGCAGGTTGTCTAGTGTTTAGCCAGCTAATAAATGGTTCCAGCTGTTAGGAGTAGTTATCTAGAAGGTTCCAGCTGTACGACTCCCTATATTAGTTAGCTTTGGGGAAGGCTAGGGGGAAGGATGAATAGTTTGGGCTTTCAGCTGTAGGAGCTGGACGAGTGGGTTGGGCCATCAGCCTCCGGAGCAGCACCTTCTGAGGGATTCCTTCTTCTTCACCTCCTTCATTTTCTTCTTATTAAACTATATTTGTTGTCCACTGTAATTCATCTCTGGAGTTTCTACCGGATATCAATAGGATTCCGCTGTTTTTCTCTCTCCGAATTGATTCCTATCAATTGGTGTTTTCATTGAGAGACATTTCTAGAGATGAGTATTGATCCTTCTCAATCGTGAATACCTGCAGGTGCCACCAACAGTTTTTGCCTACGCAGCAGAGGAAAAGGTTTCACAGTTGTTGGAGTCTGCATCCCACATCGGACTTGAGGTCCGGTGTGGTCTTTACTATTTGTTATAAAAGCACCCCAAGGGCTCCCTTAGAGAGCACACCTTGGGGGTTCGGGTCTCTCCTTTTTCCCATTCAACATGGTATCAAAGGGAAATTAATCCCGAACCCTCCTCCTCCCATTTTATTTCTCCCACTATCTAGGGTTTTTCATTAATTTTTCCCCCGTGGGGGGCGGCGGCCCCTCATGTAGGGCTACGTTTTTTTTTCTCTTCTGCCGCCGCCCTCCGGGCTCGATTCCCAGGCGGCCCCTCCGGCGGATCTTCCCCCTGCCGGCATCTCCCTTCCCGCTGCGCGCGCGCCGGCCCCTTCCCGTCGTCATTCCTCCCATTGCGGCGGAACCTCTTTTCCCGACGGATCTCCAGCGTTGCTCCCCGTCGCGGCTTCCCCCCCCCCCCCCCGGTGCGCCTCCCCTCCCAGCGCCCCTCTTTGCGCAGATCACCTCCCGGCTCCAGCAGCGCCCGCCTCCTGCGGCTTTCCCCGGCGGTTCCCCCGCGCCGGCCCCTCAACGTCCGGCTGCTCCCTTCCCGGCTGACGTTCCGCCTCCCGCAACAGCCAGCAACGCCTCCCGGATTTCCCGGCGGTCTTTCCGGATCCCATACGCAGCGGCGGATGCAAGAACACAAGGCAAACGCTGCAGCCGCAACAACATCTTGATTGAGAGTATTAGAGCTGACGTTGTTCCTCCCACGCACATGAAGTTGCAGCTGCAGGAATTCCTGGCGACACTGGCCAGACTTGTCCAGGAGTATGGAGGAGTGACAGGTGATCCCAAGGGTTGTGACGATGCCGCTATTTTTGAGAGACGGTCCTGAGACCTGGATCACGGAAGCTGAGAGTTATTTTTCTACATGCCCGGAAGAAATGAAGGTCCCAATGGTACGACTGAGTATGTCGGGTATGTTTGGACTTCGGTTTAAATCGTTGATGGCAACACGGGCTGAGCTCACTTGGACGCACTTCAAAGAAGAGTTGTTCGAGAGGTTTGGAAGTGTGGAATTGGAAGAAAAAAGGGATTCCAGTCATGTACAGTTGCAGCCAGAGATGCTGCAGGTGGTGTTGGTGCAGGCGCAAGCTCTAGTTGAACCGACTGATCAGCCACATCCTTCCAATTCTACGACACCTTTGTCTGCGAAGGTTCTGAGTCTGAGACATGACAAAAGTAGCGCGGCACGAGCTGAACCTGTCCAGGTTGTTCGACCAGTGGGAGTGCTCAGCAAGGCAGGCACTAAGCATGAGGTTTTACCGGAATAGACAAAGCGAAAGGAGGATTACTCAGGGGGGGGGGGCAAGCAGTAGAGGTGGAGGTATGCTTGAGGCAAGCAGTGGAGAAACATTCCTCGCTGTACAGCAGGTCCGACAGCTTCAAATCTGCTCCCAGAGGCTATAACAGCTAAAGCAGCAGCAACAAACCAAAAAGCTCATCGGGTTTTTCACCTTGAGAACAAGGTGGAATTTCGAGGAGCAAATGATAGGAACGTGGGTGGAGGGTGCCCCGGTAGGTTGTTTACTGCCAGGGGCAAAGGTGTCTTCTCCCTTTATTTAGTCTGTTTGGGCTGGCAGTAGTTGGTTGGGTCTAGTGTTTAGCCAGCTAATCAGCTAATAAATGGTTCCAACTGTTAGGAGTAGTTATCTAGAAGGTTCTAGCTGTACGGCTCCCTATATCAGTTGGCTTAGGGGAGGGACGAATAGTTTCGGCCTACAGCTGTAGGAGCTGGACAGGGTGGGTTAGGCCATCGGCCTCGGGAGCAGCACCTTCTAGGGGATTCCTTCTTCTTCATCTCCTTATTCATTTTCTTCTTATTCTTCTATTTGTGTTGTCCACTGTAATTCATCTCTGCAGTATCTACAGGGTATCAATAGAATTCCACTGTTTTTCTCACTCTCTCCAAATTGATTCCTATCATCTACCGTTAAAGCCAAGGAGTTAAAGGAACCCTCAAGCTATCGATGAGAGAAGACATAGGCACTCTCGAAAGAGTTTTGGCTAAACTTCTATAAAAACTGACCAGCAACATTAGTGATATTACTCAAAGAGGGAATCACCCAACTAAAACTGGTTGATTACTACACTTTAATTCAAATAAAGAAAAAAAAGTGATCTAAAAATAATTGAAGATAACACATAGGTGCAAAAAAAAGGAAAAAAGAACAAACCAGTTAAGTTCCAAACAACGTCAGCTAAGCATGGCTAATTAATCAAATACCAGGTGAGTTTCCGAATAAAATGTACATATTTTTTGCACCAAAAAAAATGTTAAAAGAACATATTCATGTGATATATGATTCATCTAATATAAAAAAAGATCAAATAAAATGAAGAAAACAAATTTAAATGATATTATCTTTCAAGGATGCACAATAAAATTTTACTGTATTGCAGGACTGGCAGCAGGAGAAAATTTTGGACAAAGATGTACCAATGATGCTTCCGAATACCGAAGTGGGGGCTGAGTATGGTGCTGCCTCAGTTCCACTTTGTCAAGATGCAGTTGATCCCCAACCTACATGAGCAATATAAAAATTGTTGTCTCATCAAGCAACAAATTCACAAATTCCAACAACTCTGAAAATAGTTTCATATCATCCAACATCAAAATAGAATATATTTCAAAAATTATATTCAGAGATATCAACCATGATCATGTTTGAAAGCATTAAGACCGTCCTTTTTAATTAGTTTTTCAGCCACATAACCAAAACAATCTTAAATTTTTACAAAAAAAAACAACTGTGGAAAATGTAGAAAAAGTCAAATTGTTTGCATGATCATCTACTTCCAAAATGAGTTTAGGTATGAGGTAGAGTTGCTAAGCAATCAGTCAACCAAAAATAATATAAATCCAAACAGAAATGCTTATATAGCTCTACATGTAATGAATCAAGAAATTTAAAAATATAAAAGATGTCCGTGGACATCAGATAAACAGCAAAAATCTACCTTCAATAAACTAAGGCCCGCAAAAGCTTCACTATCATTCCCGTCATTTTCATTATATCTGAATGCTTCAGCCTCATCCTAAAATATCAAAATACAGAAATCAAGTATCATCAACTAAAATATCTAAAACAAGCTTCATATAATTGATTGCAAACCAGGCCAAATAATACAAAACCTCCCAAAACCAAAGTTGCAGTTATAAGAAAAAGTATATAGAATTGTTGATTGCAATAAAATCACCAGAAGAAATGAATTTACAAACTGCAACCCCTCTGAGAGGATGATTTATAACATACATCAATGTCAAAAATTGGAAAACAGTCGATTCTATGATATACCTCGTGACATTAGACTCAATCTCGAACATGATTGATCAGAAGAAAATAATAATAACCACGTGGGCAGAGGAAAATAAGTAAAGCAAAGCAAAAACTAACTAGAAATAAGAATAAAGTGCATTTCAGATCAGTCTTCAGATTCATGTATATGATTTATCATCAGTGAAATAAGAAACTGTAATGAAAGTAATAGTAAGTCGTGCAAATCCCTAAACAAGAAATGTAACATCTCGTTACTTGCTTTTAGGGGTTTTGACCCATTGATTTGAGTATCATTTCATTGGATCTCTTCACGGGTTGTTTCCGGTGTTGTTTTGGAGTTCTTTGAAAGTTTATGGGTCTGTGCACGATTGGCGTACGGTTTGACAAACCGTGCAGCCAAACCGTGCAACATTTCCAGTAGCCTGGGTAGGGGCACAAGGTTAGACAAACCATGCAGTCAAACCGTGCAACCTGAAAGAAGGGGTCGCACGTTTTGTGCACAGTTAAACTAACCATGCAGCCTAACCATATAGCTCTTCCAGTGGCTCTGTTTGGGACGCACGGTTAGGCGCATGGTTAGTACTAACCGTGTGACCTAACCCAGGACCATGCGAATGGTTTTTAAAGCCCCGAAATTAAAATCCCGAAACCCCCCTAATTAACCCTAAACTCCTCTCACTCTAACATAATTGGATCCTTGGGCTTTTGGGAGCCCACTAGAGGCATTTTGGCTCCCAACCTCATCTCTTGGCGGATCGAAGTGCCAATCGAAGCGGTGATCCTCTTCCAGTAAGTTTTTCTCCTCTCGGCCTTCGATCTCTCTTCTTCTTTTGATTCTTTCTTCATAGAGGTTATGATGGTCTTGTGTTTCATTGGTGTTGGAGTCTGCATCCCACATCGGACTTAGGTCCGGTGTGGTATTTAATATTCATTATAAATTAAGAGAGTATACCTTGGGGGTTCGGGTTCCTCTTATTTTATCCTTTTACATGGTATCAGAGCAGGTTTACTAAACCCGATCCCTCCCTCCCGTCTAGGGTTTTCCGACGTCAAGTCCCCGCGGGGGGCAGCGGCCTCGGTGGCCATAGGTTTTATGCCGCCGCCCCTCCGCCTCGTGGCCCTCCTGCCCTAAGCGGATCGCCTTCCCTCTCGGCGCTTCTTCCCAGTCCGGTTCCCCTCTGCCTTTGCCCTTCCCGGCGGGCCTCCCTCCTCTGCCCTAGGTGGCCACCCCCTTCCCCGGCGGCTTCCTCCTGAACTCCCGCTCGGCGGCCCTCCATTCGCACTGCTCCGGCGGACTCCCCCCCGCCCCTGCATCCCCTTCTGAGCGTTGCTCCCTCTCTTCCCGGCGGTCCTCCTGTTCGCGAGGCGCGGCTCCCGCATCTCCCTCGGCGGTCCTCCTGTTCGCGCGGCGCCTTCCGCGAATCTCCCAGCGGCCCTCCTCCTTTGCGAGCGGCGCCTCCTGCGGATCACCCAGCGCCTCCCGCGGATCACCCGCGGCTCACCCAGCAGCCCTCCCGTGGATTCCCCAGCGGATCCCTCTCGCCATCCACACTGGATTTCCTCCCTTTCCGTCGACGGCTCCTCCCTTTCCGCCGACGGCCTTCCCTCCCGCCGGCGGCTCCCTGTGCTTCGTCCGGCACTGCTCCGTCGACGGCGTCCCCTCTCCTGCGCGGATCTCTCCTGCAGTCCGCCCACGGCCTCTCCAGCGCCCCACCGCGGATTCTCTTCCCCGACGGATCTCCCTCCCTCCCCGGCGGTTTTCCCAGCTCTCGTAACTGCCAGCTTCCGCGCCGCAATTGCTCCGCCTCTCCCGCTACGCACGACCGCCTTCCCCTGGCAGTCCTCCTGTGCACGCAGCACCTCCCGTGACAGCATATCCCCACCTCCCTCTTCTGCCGGCCTCTCCCCCTGCTGGCGCCTCCGACAGCCGGTCTCCATTCCTGCAGGCTCCTCTAGCAGCAGCCGGCCTCAAGCCTTGTCGACCCCTCTCTGCGCGACAGCCGGCCTCCATTCCCAACCGGCTTCCAGCGCCGCCTCCCGTTGTCCTGCTCCCTCGTCGGCCTCCTCCTGCGCTCCTCTTCCGGCAGCCAGCCGGCTCCAGTTTCTCCCAGCGGCTGCCCTGCTCCAAGTTTCAGCTCTCCGGCACCTCTTGCGGCATCCCCGCCTCGCCGGCATCTCCCGACGACTCCCGGCAGCCGCATCTCTATCCGCCGGCACGCTCATTCCCTGGCGCAGCAGCTCGACCACCTAGAATTTGGGCCCGTTGGCGCCGCCAGATCCCGCAACAACTCTGCGGAATCCCCGCCTCCCGTCGCCGGCCCCGCAAGTGCGGTTTTCCCGGTGCTAGTTTGGATTTCCCGGCGTTTCATCGATCGGCCCCACTAGTGCGGCATTCCTGGCATTCCGTCAACCGGTCGGTCTGCGTGGTTTCTTCTGCTGCGCCCACAACATCATCCATCCATCATTCTGAGGGAGAGCTTTGATCGTGAGGGGGAGCAGCATCAACAACGATTTTATTATTTCCGTTTTCTTCTGTTTTTGTTGTGTATTTGTCATCAAGCTGGGCATGTCCAGCTTGAGGGGGGGTGTTAGCATCTGTTTTTTGTTACTTTCTTTTCATTATGTGTCCAAGCTAGGTACACCTAGCTTGAGGGGGAGTGTTGGAGTCTGCATCTCACATCGGACTTGAGGTCGGGTGTGGTATTTAGTATTCATTATAAATTAACCCCAAGGGCTCCTTTAAAGAGTATATACCTTGGGGGTTCGGGTTCCTCTTATTTTATCCTTCTTCAATTGGATCATGGTTGATTGATGTGGAATTGTGGATCTAGGGTTTTTTCTCTCTTCTCTCGAGATCCCTCTTCCTAGATCCGGTGATTGCCATCAAAGGAAACACATCTTAGATTTGTTGCGGTTCCATTCCGGATTTTCCAAGTAGGTGTTTCTATGCTTTTCCTTCATCTTGTAATTCATTGTTGCTTGAAAACTCATAGATATGTGTTTCTTAATATCTAACACGTGTTCTATAAAATTTGTCCTTCAAATTCCTTATGAAAGCTTCTTTGACCCTTTTCTCTTTGAATTGAACATGGCATGAGTTGAATGGCTATAATCTTGATCTCTCTCACCTTTTTATGAATTGTTTAATGTCGTGTTTGTTTGGATTTATTTTCAAAGAACTTTTAAAAGGATGTTTTGGTGAGTGAGGGCTTTGGCCCGGGTTTTTGTTCCTAAGAATGAAATGCCTTGATTTGAATGGAATGGGTTGAACTATTTGATGTTTTCTAAATGGTTTCAAATGCTTGAATTTGTGAAATTACGAGGAGCCCTCTTTGAATGATTTTCCCTTTGTTTTTAAGATAGGTGCACTTGGGTGATTTTAAATCAGAAATTTGTTTACATGGAAAAGAGGTTGTAAACCCATTGTGATCCTCGTAACTTGATTATCTCAATCACCTCTTTTGACTAGTCATGGAAACCCGAATAGTTAGATGGGATGACCTAGATATATGTTTCACTAATGGACTCACCCCGTCCAGTGGATCCGTAGAGAACATGAAAGGTCCAAGCTACGAATGTGCGGTCAGGAAAGCAGGTGTGTGTGGAACTGGTTTGCTTGAGACCCATTAGATTAAATGTAAGCCCGACGATTAGTCATGATGATTCTTTATTAGCTAGTCTATAGTGGACTCACTATCGTACCTAGGTTGTACTCATGACATCCATATACATGGGACTCGATACATGACAGTGTTCGTTGTCACTACTTGGCACTGGAGTTACCTTGCTTGATTGAACTCTTCTCTTGATTGATCTATTTATTAAAGTGATGTACGTTGACTCTATTGTATTGACTCTTGTACAGCTCTTGGTATCAGGTGCGTGCTCTTACTGTATTCCTCTTCTAGCATATTTGAATTGCCTTATGAAGCAACTGCATAGAATCTTAGGTAGAATCCTACTGGGCTCTATAGCTCACACCTTGCTTGTACCATTTAGTGTTTTCAGCCTTTATGATCTTATAGTAGGTGCTTGTGCTCTCATCTTCATTTGTGGATTCGTACTAGGGTGACCAAGGGCAGGTGACTTGGGACATGGTGGGTGGCTTTGGACCACCAGGAGACGGGTTTTGGTTGTTATGTTCCGCTTTCAGTTTTTATAGCGTCTCTTGTACTCTGAGATGAATGTATTGCTTTGTTTATCTGACATTATTTTTGCAGTGCACTTTGATTATTGTTTTCTCTTGTGGGCGAAATCGTTCCCAAATGTTAATTCTGGAAGCTCAGGTGCTTGTCGCCGACCCATGGAGATTGAGAACGCTCTTCGGGTTAATGACGGATCGGCTTGGATATCGGTTTGGATAGTACTCCGGGTTAGTTCGTCACAAGAAAAAACAAAGGTGCTAAGGCACACAATCGAGAACGCTCTTCGCACAACGTCTCTTCCTGTCAGGTTCCCTCCTGATAGAAACCCCAACTCCAACAACCCCCTTTCTAGGAGGGCTACTTTGTATTAAAAAGATAAGTGCAGCAGAATTACAGAAGAAATGTAACAGAGGAAGAAACAGCAGAAAAACAGAAAAACAGAGAAGAAGAAGAAGAAGAAGAAGAAGAAGACGACTACTCAGAAGACTTCGCAGCTCTCCCGCTCAAGCTTTCCAGTCGTGCCTAACAGATTTTCTCCCCCCTCTTTCTCACCAGCCCTCTCCTCCTTTTAACACCCATGGGCCCCTCCCCAGTTTATTCCCCAGCATATTCCCCTGAGATCCTTTGAGTAACAGTCGTGGGCCCTTCCCCAGTTTATTCCCCATCATATTCCCCCCAGCATATTCCATCCAGCATAGTCCACCTGGGTCCCCCCATACAATTCCAGATTTGCCCTCCTGCAGATTACCACGTGTATCTCTATCACTACCACCCCCTTAAAATTCACCTTGTCCTCAAGGTGGAGAACTTGATCTGGGAGGGTAATATGCTTATCATGAAGGTCAATGCGCATGCATAGTATGTCGCCAAGATCCGTCTGTTTTATAACATCTATGCCGAAGCCTCCAATATGTGTAGGTGACGCATCTAAGTCCATCAAATCCGCTGAACCCTTTTCTGAAATGTCTGCAATATTAACGCACTTATCGTGCATTGCTATGTTCGCTCCCAGCCCGACCAGACTGGAAGCACAAGTGTGTTACATCAGTATGCTATACGATACTTTAGACCAAACAAACATTGAGGCTATGCTGTCGGTGCTTGTCTCACTGCCCTTCTGATCATCCCTGTAATACCGTGTCACCGTGCCATGGGTAACTTCCATTTCTAACGACTTCCCATCTGGGCAAACCAAAATCGGTGTCATTAATCCAAGAGATCCAAAACCTCGAGCTAAGAAATCACTCTGCACATCTCCATCATAGTTCTTGAATGCCCAACCATAACCAACTACGTCATCAAAAAGTCTGTGCTCGTACCAAATCTCAACAACCTGGAACCTTGATTTGGTCAAATAAATCTCTTGGAATATGTTCGCAAATCTTCCATCATATTTCTGCAAGATGATATTCTTTGTCATAAGATATGTTGGCCAACTTATCCAATACATAATATTCCCTGAAACTTCACCCAAGGCATAAACAGACCGTGCTGCGGAGTTTCCGATGACAACATGATCTGGCCATGTGGCTTCCCTTAGAGATTTCAGCCTCGATGTTGAATGATAAGTCCAAGCATCAAATGCTTGAGGATGATGCCTTCAGTGAACAACAACTTTAGCATCAAAAAATTCTAAGGAATTTTTAGTAAATCCGCCCAAGTGCAAGGCCTTTGTCAGCACAACTGTCAAGCTAAATCCCAATTGTACCCTGGTAGCGTCACTAGGCAATTCAGTTTCTCCATCAAGCATTTTTTTCCATGCTTGTTGGGCATTATACATGACCCTGGGGATAACCGCACGAGAAGGCCACCATCCCATTACTGTTGTTGGTTTTCCCTGGGGATCTATTAACCTCCAGAATAGATTATGTAAAGCAGAATGAAGAATCCCCTTAGTGGTAACATCAAAGGCTGAGGATGTACCAACAGTTGCAATAATCTAGTTTATTATCCGTTGTCGATGGGTATCTTGGTTGTAACACAAGTCACCACCCTCGTAAGACAAACTGTCCCAATATTCCCCAATGGAAAATGTTGGATTTAAAGCTTCTATATACTCTTTTACATAAGATCCCGAGAACCCTCTCACAAAATCAAGGTGCCACCCGTCAAAACCAATGTCATTGAGCAGCCAATTTAACCATGTCTTTCTATCATTTCGAACAGACTGTTGGGAATGATCAATGTTTGGCGCCACATGAAAAATATTACCATTCAAAGGATTCTCTTGGCCCTTAAAATTGGGATCATCACAAACAATTACCTTCGGGTCCCAAGCAAGCTTGCCACAAAAAATATTCCAAACACCATTTGGACTCTGTTTATGATGATTTAATACAACACCTCCCAAGGCCAAAAGATATTGATAATGCATTTCCTTAATACAATGTCTTAGTTCCTCTTCAGAATAATAGGCAGAGTTCACATTGTAGAGATCAGATGGCATGTAATTTTGAGGAGCAACAGACTCTATGGATGGTGGGAAACCTTGAGGAGCAACAGACTCTGTGGGTGGTGGGAACCATACTGTTGTTATTCCACTCTTAGATAAATTAGCAGCCATAGGAGTGAGAGCTCCAGGTACCACTGCCTTCTCCAACTTTCCCAATTTAAACCTTGAAACTGAGTCAAGAGCCGAGTCAGCATGTCTCTGCCAGAGTGTAGAGCGACCAGAAGACACCATGAAGGACAAACCCATGGTGGCTTTGGTGGTTTGGGAAATGGTGCGGCCTGATCCTGACGTTGTCGAAAAAAATTATCCACACGTCCTCTCAGAATAGGAGGCTACTGTTGTACAGGTGCTGGGAGAAGATCATTTGTACAGTATTCTTGGTATTGCATCAGGTGCTGGTGCTTGACGCTGCCAGGGACGAAAGCGTTTGGGTGTGAGAACAAGACTGAAGAAAGAGGCTCAAGTTTATGCATAAGAATGGCCTGGTCAGGGGCGAGACCCGTCGAAGGTACAGCCACAGTCTTGTCATGCCCCTACGCCGCGAAGGCGCCAGAAACAACAGAAAATGTCGCAGACAAGTCTGATGTCAATGAAGGTGGGACTGGTTCCGCCTTAACTCCAAATGAAGTCGTGAGTGAATACTCAATGTGAATTGTCGGCTGAGTGTCAGGTTGTAGGTGATAAAGTGTAGAAAACTGACCTTGAACGTGACCAGCAATTTGAGTCGGCACTGCAGCTTTCAACACGTGCATTGTTGTTCCGCCTGTAACTACTGATTGCGTCTCAGTGAGATTTAGCATGGGCGAGGGTAATGCCTCCCCTTCTGGTAGCAGTTTCTCCAGATGAACCACCCAGGAAGAGAGGCTCCTTCGGAACTCAGCGCTCTCCTGTGTACAGGAATTCATCGTCGATGCTAGAGTGGACACGACTGCTTCAAGCCTTTCTAGGCGGTGGTCCAAGGCATCGAAACGAGGTTGGTGAGAGGTCGCCATGGTCGCACAAAAACAAGGAGGGATGAAATCCAGCAGTGTGTTGTGCTACGACGCAAGCTGGCAGAGCGGGCTGCTCCTGAAGGCGAGTCGACTGGGTGCGTCTCCACCGGCAGAAAATCTGGCAGTGCGTGCGTGCAGAAAATCCGACAGGCCGGACCAAATGATAGAAACCCCAACTCCAACAACCCCCTTTCTAGGAGGGATACTTTGTATTAAAAAGATAAGTGCAGCAGAATTACAGAAGAAATGTAACAAAGGAAGAAACAGTAGAAAAACAGAGAAGAAGAAGAAGAAGACTACTCGGAAGACTCCACAGCTCTCCCGCCCAAGCTTTCCAGCCGTGCCTAACAGATTTTCTCCCCCCTTTTTCTCACCAGCCCTCCTCCTTTTAACAGCCAAGGGTCCCTCCCCAGTTTATTCCCCAGCATATTCCCCTGAGATCCTTTGAGTAACAGCCATGGGCCCCTCCCCAGTTTATTCCCCAGCATATTCCCCTAAGATCCTTTGAGTAACAGCCGTGGGCCCCTCCCCAGTTTATTCCCCATCATATTCCCCCCAGCATATTCCATCCAGCATATTCCACCTGGGTCCCCCATACAATTCCAGATTTGCCCTCCTGCAGATTACCACGTGTATCTCTATCACCTCCCGTCACACAGCCCTAATGCGACGCCATCCCTGTTGCATGTCACCAACTGTGTGCGTCTTCCTGGCCGCCACCTTTGATTGCGCGACCTCCCTTCTGCGCTGCTCTACAAGGCGCACACCAGTCTTCAGGCGTGCCCCCCTATTGTCCCAGTAGCCCTTGCTTCTTACTGCCTGGATCTCCGTCGGGCTCCTTCGCCACTACTCAAATCTCTATCGGGCTCTTTTCCTTCTGCCTGGATCTCCATCAGGCTACCTAGATCTCCGTCAGGCTGCCTAGATCTTTGTTGGGCCCCTCTGCTATTACTCAGATTCCCGTTGAGCTTCCCAAACCTCTATGAGCACTCTTTGTCGCTACCTAGATCTCTGTCGGGCTTCTTTGCAACTGCCTGGACCAACATCTTCGTTGTTGCTGCATTTTTCTGTTTTAGTATTTTGAATCCATATGTCACGCTGGGTATGTTTACTTGAGGGGGAGTATTAAGGGTTTTGGATGTTTCTTTTTATTTTGTTATGTATCCAAGCTAGGTAAACCTAACTTGAGGGGGAGTGTTAGAATGTGTGAGTCCCGCATTGAAGTTGAGGTATTTTGTCATCTTTATTATTCACTATAAATAAAAACCAAAACCTCCCTTAGAGGCATCTTGGGTATCGGGTCTTTGCACCTCCATTCTAACACATACCAAAAGGCATGGGGTGGCAATTTTTTTAGATGGATAAAAGGGGGCTCTTTAACAGAATAATATAAATAAAATAAATGAAATGAAATGAAAAAAATGAAAATTATAATGCCAACACTTTGGGGCATAAAATGGATTGGTCGACTTCTTTTTAAGTGGAAAACCATCAATTGACCTCCATTTATTGTTAGGAACGTGGGGGCCGGTGCGGTTGTCCAGGCTTGTTTCTTTAGTTGTGGAGGTTGTCCAGGCGTGGGGGCAGCTTTGCCTTTTCTACTTCTATTAGTTGTTGTGATAACTGTAGTGGGTAGGGGGGTTGTTGGATGGCAGGTAGGATATTAAACAAGGGTGAGTAGGGGAGGGTTACGAACAGGCTTTCATTTGGCTTTTCACATCTTGGCAGCTGGGAAGTTTGGTTGGTGGTCTCGGCTTGGGATCTACGGGAAATGGTCTAATCCTGGAGATTCTTCTTCTTCCTCCGACTCTTTCTTCTTCCTCCTATACAGAGATTACAGTTGTTAACTTTTACCTTTTTACAATCGCTCAAATTGTCCTAACAATTTGGCGACTCCGCTGGGGAACTCGAGTGGGAAAGACGACCGAAGAGAGAGCGCGCGCACTGGGGAAGCAATTGTTGGGGAACCGTTCGAGTTGTTGTAAGGACGATCGGTACTATGCGCGTTGTGAGGTCGTTCAGAGCCGGTCATTGGGAAGAAGTCGGAATACTTTAACATCAGCAGTGAGGCGTTGGCAGGAAATTCTCTCTCTTCTACCTAACATTTTTTGTGTGAACGCTGGGAGGAAGATAGTAGCAAGGCCATTGTTGTCAGCCGAACGTTTTGGGAGCACTGCAAGTGCTGTTGTGACGCAATCGCTGAGAGGTTGAGAGACGACGGTGTTGTTGACAGGCTGACGAAAAGAGTTGCGTGATGAAGAGAGCAGAGCTTCCTATTTTTTCAGGAGTGAAACCATTAGGCTAGATCACCAAAGCCGAAACTTACTTCCTGGAAAATCGAACAACAGAGGACATAAGCTTCATTATGCGCAGATAAGTTTGGAGCACTCGGTTTTGCTATGGTTTCTTCCTTGACTGAGTAATAATCCAACATTGATTTAGGAGCAAATTGGTTTCCTCTGTCGAATTGGGCAGTCGATGGCTGTTGTGACGGTGGAGAAAGGCTATAGCAAGGGTGTCGATGCAGTCGGAATACCAACACCTCTTCCAACACCTCTTCCCCGTACCAGTCTATAGGGAAACGATCTAGATGCCGAGACCTATAAAAATAGACTTATTTCACCCAAGAATTTAAATTTGTCTATCGATCATCAACCAGTTACGGATCATAATGCTCTATTTGTTGAAGTACAAGATATGTCGAAGCAAAGAGGCGGTGAGCGTCTTGTTCCAGCAGGTTTTGGAGACGATGAACAATGCTTTGAAGACGGCTTCACTATTTGGCGTGATTTAGTTTGGCCTGAGTTGGATAAGCTCCTCTGCAGTGATGATGCTGCTAAACCCAGGATGTGGTACTCCCAGCTGGCTATGGTTTTCGAAGGATGGGAAACAGCATGTTCATTGGTTTTTAATTATAGTTTTACTCCTCCACATGCAGCGTTTCCATTGGAGTTTACTGCATTGGAGTCCGAAGCTTCAAAAGGGTATCCGGTGGATTGAATGAGAACTTATCAGAAGAAGATTGTATAAAGGTGCAGAATTTGAGGATCAGGAGTTGAAAATTGGGGCATTGACCAAGCCTCTGCAAACTAATCAATAGGCCTGCATAAACTACCCTTTTTGTGCTCTTGAAAAGTGGCTAACCAAGTACCCGATAGTTTCAAGGAATGAAGGTGGCCTGATAGTAGCTAAAGTTGATAAAGTTTCATCTTTGGATAATCTGGTTTTTATTTTAGACAGCGATGTGCTTGGTCATGCTAAGTTGGTTCGATGGCAGAGATTGGTGGTTTCAAGGGGAGTCTGGTGGTGGAAAGACTTCACAGTTGTTTTTACGTGATGCTGAATGCAGCAGGGAAGTTCTCAGCTCCAGTGCATAGCTGCCAAAGCCGTTGCGGCACAGAAATCTTTCGTAAGGGAAGATAGTTTTAGTCAAACAGTTAGTTTTCAGTTTTGCATGGTAACAGAGCGTTTTGCTCATACTTGGTTACTATTTTTCAGAACTGAAATGATATTTCAGCAAAAGGTTCGAGACCCAGATTTTGCTGATGCAAGTCATTTTGGGGATCTTAATCTGGTGGACAATTAAGGATTCACAGTTAAATGACAAAGGAACTTGCAGAAATCGATTTCCCAGTTCATGTACTGGTTTTAAGTCTACATGTCCCAATATACAAGCTTCTACATAAGGAGAATAAGGAACCGATCCGAGTTGCCGGATACGCCTATGGTTGTGTCCCTATTGGTCAGTCCTAGAAGGACGGCAGAAATTTCGTCTGCAACCTACCCTACTCGAGCTCATGGTGTTGGGGCTGGCATATTTGTTGGAGATGCTAAAGCTCTCTGCCTGCATCTGGTCATTTTTCTTTACAACTTTGTAGCTTGTGAAGAGGTAGCTGATGTGTTCTATGAAATTCTGTACAAAAACTGCAGCAAAGTTAAGGTCGTCAGCTGTGTTCTAAAACTCTATGGTTCAGAAAATGCAGGTCCCACGCATTTGGCCTCAACAATACGAAGGGGAGCTTTGCACTGCAAGTGCTGGGGTAGGTGGCAATATGCTAATTGCCCGACTTGCCGCACAGACAGCCAAACCAAGTGGTCAATGTTGCGTCCCTGCTGAGAAGGTGGATGATTATATAATTCAAATTCCAGACCACAGTCTTCAAGGGGTTGGTCGTGTTTTGAAGGAGAAGTCGAAGCGGCGAAAGATGACTTGTGGACAGCTGTGTGTGATATGCAAGGAAGCTCTTAAAAAGGATTTTGGATTTAGGATTGATGATTTGCTCTGGAACTACTGTAATTGATACTTGACTTGTTGAAGTGTTTCAGGAAAACAAATGTAACGTCCCGTGTTTTGAACCGGACGAAAAATTCCACAGAAATTTGAACTTCTTCATTTACTGGACAGGCCGTTTTTTAAACCGAGCGTCGGAACTAAATTCCGAGGGTTGAAACACATCAACGTGTTGTTTTTTGGACTTGAGTGAAGGCCCGAGAAATCCAACGAAAGTCTCGTTGAGTTTCGAAAACACAGGGTCCCTGTTTTAAAATTTGAATTAATTTAATTAAATGGAAAATAAAAATAAAAGAAATGTTTTAATAAGTAATAATATTATTGTTGTTGTTGTTGTTGTTGTTGTTGTTATTATTATTTATTGTTGTTGTTTTTTAGGTTACGTTTTAGGAGAGCCCAAGAGAGTCTCCTCCCTACCTCACGTGACCCGCCTCCCCCTCCTCTCCAGCGCGCGATGCAAGCCCCCTCCTCTCCAGCGCGCGATGCTAGCCCCCTCTCGGCTCCCTCCTTCCGGTGCTCTTTCCTCCGGATTTCTTTGCATTCTTCATCTAAATCTTCAAGGTATGGCCTCCTCTTCCTTCCTCCTCCATCGATCGGGCGTTTTTCTCCTCTCCCGTCACCCGGTGATGTGCGGCCGAACCCTAGGATTTTGGGCTAATCCGGATTTCGGTTTTCCTTCTATGTTGAGGTATGCAAAAGGTCTCTCGGGACTCCCTTGTGTGTATTCCGGCAACCATTGCCGGAGGCGAAGCAGTTTGGTTCGATTCGGGTTGTCGTCACCATTCGAGTTATAAGGGTTTACACCCGCTGCTTGGTTTCGCCCATTTTATTTTGGGTCCTTTGGGTGTTTTAGAGTTCCCAGTATTTTATCTGCAGTGCGTTGGACCTTGTCGTGCGGTTTCGAGTCACCGGAGTCAAAGGCGACTCACTGCGTATGCACCGGTAGGAATATTTATATGTAAGTTCCCCCGTTATATGTATATCCATCAATGGCAGTGAATATATATATATATATGGGGCTAGGTGTGCTAACGTATACTATGAAAATGCATACGCGTGTGAGTGGAAACGGGTGTATGCATATAAGCATATATGTAAAGATCTCCTTGCACATATTCATAGCCATGCGAATATGTGCATAGAGACTAGATGTCCTTATATATATATGTGAAGGTGCATATGCTCGAAGGGGGTAGCAGCAACTTCAAGTGGTCGTCGCTTAAAGCATAAAGTGTCGAGTGTTCGGTTTGGTTCCTTCCTGAGGTAGGGTCTCTGATAAGGATCCGCTCCAACAGAAGAAGATAACGAACAATATATGATTGCCAGTAGCAGCAGAATTACAGGCAGTAAGCAGAATAAGGAATGGACAAGAAGAAAGATGAAGGAGAAGAAATCGAGAGGCATGCAAGCACTCCCGCCCAAGCCAATAGTGACCGACGTCCCAAGCCAAAAGGCTGAACTACAACATTCTCTACTCCCCCCTCACTTCACTCCCAACTATTTATATAACCCAACTCCAGCCCCACAAGCGGGGCCTAGAACCTTCCCCCTAACAACCTAACCAACTCACCCTAAAAGACTGTTTTACCCCCTAACATAATATTCCCTCACTAATAATCTTCTTTATTCCCTTTATGCCCAGATCTGTATCACTCCCACCGTCTTGAAAACCAGTCTTGTCCTCAAGATTGAGAAAAAGAAACTGATTGCGGTGCTCCGAAAATCTCCAAGCAATATGTCAAATGATCCTTCCAGCTCTATGGATTTGCAGCTCCTGTTGTCGATGCACCCTAGCGGCACTAACTCTCCAGGCAATCGCCCAAATGGTCTGTCTCGGGCAGTGAACCGACCGTGTACGTTGGTTCCCATCATGCGGCGAAGTCCGTCTTTGAGTGCCCGCATCCCATCCAAAATAGCTGGTTGGGCTTCCTCCATAACCCTCACCACAAACCTCTATGCATGACTCATGCAAAAAGCATCCTGCCTCGGTATATGCTGGAACGTGTTGATGCTTTTTCGGCAGGGCCACCGCATCAGAAAGAGTCACCGTCTGTAATAATGGCATGACTGTGCTGCTCTTGCCTCCATATGACTCTGGCAAATCCTCTCCCAGGAAGACAACAGAGTAATCAGTAGTAGCTGTGTACGCCCAGTGCGGTCTCGTGTCATCGTCAGCTTCCCCAAGCATATCACCAATGTCATGTTGTGCCAGCAAATCCACATGTCGTCCTGGCGTTGGGCTAAGCAAGATAGTGGCGGCATGGCCTGACGACCTTGTTTCAGCCTCAGTGTTGCCAACTGCAGAAGCAGCGAAGTCCACCTCAGATTCCCCCATGAGCAAAGAGGGATGATCATCGATTGGGTACGACTGCATTTCAGTAGGAAACATAACTCGAGCTAAGAAGTGACGAAATTCCTTCTGCTCCTGCACGTGGGCCGTCACTATCGAGGCCATCGTAGCGAAAGAGGCTTTCAATTTTGCCACCGTCATGTCAATGCGGTCCAAGCGCTGCTCTGCACTATCGAGACAAGCGTCAACACTTATGTCCATCATATCTCTGTGATCTGGTCCTGACGAAGTCAATCGGGCAATGTGTTGGGGTGGGTGACAAACACAGACGACCTCAGATGTGGCCGCGTCCAATGATGCGCCTCGGCACATACCAAAATAGGGGATACAGCTGGCCTCCATCCTCTTTTTTCTTCTTTTTTTTTGTCACGCCTCTAATTGCTTTTTTTTTCTTATTTTCGGAAAACAAATCGGGACCCCCCTCCCGTAGAGTGAATGCAACGTCACCCTGTGGTGTGTTCCCCGTGGAACCGTGGAACGGGAGTTGTCGGGTGGGCCGCTACTGAAAAATCCAGCTGGAGCGGTGGACGGAAGCCGACTGGAGCAGTGGTCGTTGCGGAGGAGCGGTGACCGCAGCAGTGGTTGGCCGACGGGATCTGGCCGAGCGCGCCAGATTTGAATGCGGGACGGCGGAAACGGCAGAGACGGCCGAGAGTGGTGTCGTAAGGCGAAGTCGCGTCGCACACTCAGTTCGCCTTGTCCATTGGAAACGATTGAAGGCACTGCACGTCGCGGATGGAGTGGATGGTGTGCGCCTCTGGGAAGAAACGAGCCGACGGGGTGCGGCTGTGTGGAACCGTGTGATTCGTCCGATCGAGATGCGCAACAGCGTCGCGTCGGGTGCGATTCCCTTGGTTGCGTGCTCCGCTCTTCTCGTGCGCGGTGCGTCGGGTGCTAGCGAACAGGCGGAGCGCGGCAACTGAGTCGTGCGCACTTCGGCTCCTGAGCACCTCGTTCCCTAGATCCGCAGCTGACAGAAGATCTGGCGCCTCCTCTGTTGTGCACCAGTGCAGATGAAAAAGAGAAAATCGCTATCGGCAGGAGGAAGACGGCAGGTCGGACCAAATGATAAGGATCCGCTCCAACAAAAGAAGATAACGAACAATATATGATTGCCAGTAGCAGCAGAATTACAGGCAGTATGCAGAATAAGGAATGGACAAGAAGAAAGATGGAGGAAGGAGAAGAAATCGAGAGGCATGCAAGCACTCCCGCCCAAGCCAACAATGACCGACGTCCCAAGCCAAAAGGCTGAACTACAACATTCTCTCCTCCCCCCTCACTTCACTCCCAACTATTTATATAACCCAACTCCAGCCCCACAAGCGGGACCTAGAACCTTCCCCCTAACAACCTAACCAACTCACCCTAAAAGACTGTTTTACCCCCTAACAGAATATTCCCTCACTAATAATCTTCTTTATTCCCTTTATGCCCAGGTCTGTATCACTCCCATTCCCTTGACCTTTAATTTTAGGAATGCGTTAATTAATTTACTTATCGCAGTCCTTAGTTTTTAATTAATGCAGAATGATTTTCAGATATAATGTTTCTTAGATATGAATTGAGTATGTTCATGAATGAAATGTTAAATATGATAAATGATTGTGTGATAAGAAATATCATGATTTTATAATAAAACCTCTCGAACGGAGGTGCGTTGTCTTCAAGCTAATAAGTAGTGAGTAGACTTTTATGTTTGTTTGTCTTCTTGTTATGTTTGTTGCATGGCAAGTTAGTATGTTGCCCCCTTTTTACATTAGTAGTAAATGTAACCCAAGACACCTTATTAGTGTTGGACCTCCTTAAATTGGGAATTGCCTATGTAGGCATACCGCATGTTGCCATGACACTTGGCCTGTCTTTTGAGCTTTATGGATGTAATTGCCATGGTCTATGGAATTAAATGGGAATTGATCGTGCAGGAAATTACCCTTTTTCCAATGACACCTTCTAAGTGCTCATTGAACCTTATAAATGGATTTGCCATGTTTTAATGAAATTGACCGGGTTGAATTAAATGAAATGGCTTGCACAAGAAGGTTGCCCCTTTTAAATGGATGAATCGAATGGTCTTGACATGTATAGGATGGTTAAACCATGCCTTTTGTTTCTGCTTTATAAAATGCCTCGTGTCAATTGTAATGTTTCAAAAAGGAATTGAATATGACTAATGTTATGCATAAGAGGTCTTTGCCTCATGTATTGAATTGAATATGACCATGCCGTTTATTGAATGTTATGCTAAGGCAAGCTTGTTAGCTTGTTTTATTGAGATGTCAATAGTGACATGTGGTTAGAGGCGTGTTAATGCCATGTGCCAATGGTTGCATTCCATTGCTTAAAGCTTATGCCTTGTAATTAATGGCTCTTGTTAATGCCTTGTTGTCTTTTAATGCTCACGCCATGCCATATAAATTGTGCCATTGTGTTTGGCTTATTTGAATACCTTGTATGGCTTGATAGCTTTTGGCGTGAGGATATTGTTTAAATGGCTTTCAATTATAAGTGTTTGTCTTGTGATATATGCCTTGTTTGATATGGCTTACTTGATGCAGGTTGGGAGAGAACATGGGTTCCGTATTAAGGACTCATGGACGGACTCGCCGTGCTCGGGAAATTATGACTTGACGCGCCAGGAGCGATGCTTTGGTTGCCAGGCAAGGGCTGCTCGGGCGGTTTTTATTACTCCTGAGTGATACTGATTCTCTAGGGGAGCAACCGTGGACGGACCCATTGGCAAGATGGCTACGTCATGCCTTGGGTGATACTCGGTCCCCTATGTGAAATACCTGAGATGGACTCAGAGTTACCATGCCTCGAGTGATACTAGGAACTCCGTATGGGTTACCTAGGACGGACTCGGTGGTATTGGATTATATTGGATGTTCTCATTGTGATACTTGGGATTCTGTTTAGATCGCTTTGGACGGGCATGGGACTCCACCAATGGATTTGATGGATTGCTTGTTTGGCTTATGCATTGAAATGTTTATTTGAAGGCTCGGGATTAATTATATATATGTCTTGCCTTGTGATATGCCTTGTTGATATGGTTCACTTGATACGGGTCGGTAGAGAACATGGGTTTCGTATTAAGGACTCATGGATGAACTCGCCGTGCCCGATGGGTTATGACCCGACACACCGGGGGCGATGCTTTGGTTTGTCAGGCGAGGGCTTCCCGGACAGTTTCTTATACTCCTAAGTGATATCGGTTCCCTATGGGAGCAATCGTGGACGGACCATTGACAAGATGGTTATGCTATGCTGTAAGAACCTGGTTTTTCACTCAGATATGGATCCTTTAATTTTCGGTCTAAATCTTTACTCTGGACCTAATATAGATGCCTAATGAGTTAGAAAAGGTTCTAAGGGTGTATTGGGCTTGTTTGGAGCTCGGAACACCTCTTTCTAGAAAAAAAGGCCAAGTCGCATGGTTTGCGCATGATTTGCGCATGGTTTGCGCGCAGTTTGGTTGGTTTGTGTTATTTTGGGCAGTGGCATCTAACATGGTTTGCGCATGGTTTGCGCACGGCCATGCGGCCTAACCATGCGAACAACCCTTTTTCCCAGTTTTGGGCAGAACCATCTCGCATGGTTTGCACACGGTTTGACAATCTGTGCGGACAAACCGTGCGCAGGCTAAAAACATGTGTAAAATGACCAAAACGCCCTTAATGATCTATTAACCCTCCTCCTTCCTCTCTAATCCGAGTTTATGCGGGATTGACCTAGTTCTCTCTCATTTTGAAGCATTTTGAAGATCCAAACTTGGAATCAAGAGATCTTCATCCGGCTTCCAATCGAGCTTTCATTCGTCACGTTGGATGCGCAACGGTAAGTACTCGAGTTCTCTTTAGCCGTTCTTCTCTTTCACTCAACCTAGATATCGCCATGTGAGCGTTTTTCACCCTTTTCTTAGATCTACTCCAATCCGAGGCAAATCAAGGGCCGATACCGGAGGAGAGTCGTACAACCCTAAGGTGGGTGGTCTATAACTCATCCCTAAAGTTCGTTGTTTTTGGAATGTTCGTGTGGGGCCCACCAGTTTCGTTGGAAACCGTTTCTTAAATTAACATGTCATGGTTATACTCGTTAGAATCCTATGATTATGCTCTTTCTAAATATGTGATTAGTTAGTGGTTACACCCACAACTCAATCCACCTCATGTCGAAGGTTATGCCGTAATTGGGTTTTAGTGTTTTGGCACGTTTGAGCCACCGTTCGGGTGTGTCTTTACTTGACCTTTCTAAAGGTGAGTCTTCTTATAATAAATGGCTTGTTGTTAATGATAAAACCCAATTATGACCCGTCTAAGGTAAGTGCTTACAAATGTTTATTAAATGTAAAATATGTAATGTGAAATGACAAGTATACTAAGTATATACCTAGGCCTTATTAAAAGAGATTGAATAAAGGTTACATGTCCGTAGCACCACTTTCCATGTTGATGGAAGGTAGCGGAGTGAACCTCAATAATTGATTATGCCTTAATAGCTAACTAATACTTGATTAAATGGTTGCAACGCTACTAGGCCTATCCACACTAATGGAAGACTAGGCTTGAACCAATGGTTTCAACTCTACTTGACTTATCCACACTAATGGAAGGCAAGACTTGAACCAAATGAATTATTACATGATTACAATATCAAATAGGAAGGGACTGACTCGATCTCACCTTGGATTCTGAGAGGAGAATACCTTGGGTCTCGGGAACCTCATTCCGATTCAAGGATACGGTTTTCTTAAGTTGATACCCACCTAGACTTTGGTTCTTGTCTATTCCTTGGATGCCCAGTATACTACCGTTGGGTCTCTTTCCTTATTACAGGATACCTCGGATACACTCCTTAGATCCAGCATTGACTAGGAGGTGCCATGATTAAAGCCCATCGGGCCCTGTCTTTGCTTAGCCCCGTTTTACCTTGATCGAACACCTTGGACTCAGTAGGCGCCTTATAGTGGAATGCCTTGGATTACGCTCATTGGATTACACTCTTACCCCTTAGCTAGACTCAGATACTACTGAGTTAGCTTTCCGTGAGTTTACGTTACCTTGGTTTTTACACTGGAACTCCCTCACTGAATATCATTGTTTGGGTGTCTTGCTACGTCTTGGGACCTTCACTACTTATACTAACTTGAGGTGATGTCAGTGTTGGCTATGCCTCACGTGACCTATTAACATTAAATGGTAATTGATTAATTAATAAACTGGTTACATACTCAGACACCAGCCGAGGGCTGAAGCAGGTACTTGGTTATTTATTTATTTTGTACTGTTTGCTTTACTTTACATATATGCTTGCACACTGCTATATTCCATTTCACGGACCGGATGTTATAGACACCGTTGGTGGTGGCCCGCTGAGATTTATCACACCCTCTTCGGGCGCCGTTTGGTACCCGGAGTAGATTACATGGTTCCAGGTATTGACAAAGGGAAGCATGCAGCTTCCAATACTTGATTGTGTGCTGATAGGATGGAGCTTGATAGCAAATGACCGAGTAGGATCTCGAGATGCTTGGAGTAGACTTTGTTTTCTTTTACCTTGTAAAACATGTTATGTCTGTTGTCTTGTATCCAAGCTTTCCAGCTTTCTAGTGACATGACATTACATCATCACTGTTCCAGTTATTGCTATTCTTGTTTGTCTATTGCATCTGTTTGCTTCCGCTATTTATTCATATTGCTTCCGCTATTTACTATTCATTTATATCTCTTCTGTTGTGTTACACTCTGCTAATGAGGGCATAGTCTTCCCACGGACACACCCTAGGCTCCCGCTGCTAGTCGGCAGCCTCTGGCGTTCAGGAAGATGCGCTTAAGGCCATGTGGCCCACCGGGCTCGAGGCACCCGTTAAGTGGCATCCGGGTCCGGGTCGTCACATATGTCTTGGGTGATACCCAGTCCCCTATGTGAGATACCTGGGACGGACTCAGAGTCACCATGCCTCGAGTGATGCTTGGGATTCTTTTGGATTGCCTTAGACGGACTCGGTGGTATTGGATTATCGGATGTTCCCGTTGCGATACTTTGGATTCTTTTAGATCGCCTTGGACGGGCACGGGACTCCGCCACTGGTTTTGACGGATTTGAATGATTGGTTATTTGCTCTTATGAGATGCATTTTTATTATTGTTATGAGTCTGTCGTGCTATTTCTTGATGCTTATTGCTTATACTTTTGCTTGCTCATGTGTTGACATGAATATGAGACCCCAAGCCAGAGCACAAGCTTGGGGGCATGCTTTTGTTAGTTGCTTTGTTTACATTGGCACATGTTACATGTATTATGACTTGCACAGGTACCTCCTTTCTGATATCCGGCTTAGGCGAAACAGGTGGTATGGGACAAAGGTCCATTTAGGAACCCGGACCAAGATGTGGTCATTTTATTTGTTATTGCTCTCCACTTACTATAAATGGCACACTTTTTTAATTTATATCCCACTGTCTGGATTGGACTAGACACCAGTGGTGCTGGCCTACTGAGATTTATGTCTCACACCCTACTCGGGACGCCATTGCATTGGGGTACCCGAGCAGTCCTTCTGTTTGCAGGACCTAGGTTGATTGTTTGTGTCGTTTGCTTGTACCTGAGAGTTAGGAGCACAGGACCGAGTTGAAGCTCAGGATGCTCGTGGAGATCGCCCATGGGGCTTTTCTTTTATTCTTTTTTTTTCATTTGAGTCTTCCGCTATTGATGACTATTATTTACTCTGCAATACTGTTGTGCTGTGCTAATATAAGGGTACAGTCTCCCCACTATCACCTCCTGAGACCCTCGCTGCTAGTCGGCAGCCTCTAGCGTACGAGGAGACGCGCTTGAGGCCATGTGATCCACCGGTCTGGCTACCGTCTTAGTGGTCAGCCGAGCCAGGACGTTACAACAAAGAGGAGGGTGCTGAAGAGAACTGGGGAGTTCGTTTGTTGCAGAATAGCTGAAGTTCTCCGTGATTGATGTTGGAGTTGGATCAAGTGTTCGCCAACCGTTCCGATGTTCGAGAGGTCGGGCTGAGCTTGTGGCGTACCACCTTGAGGACAATGTGGTTTTTCAAGTGCGGTTGTCCAGGCTTGTTTATTCAGTTGTGGGGACTGCTTTGTCTTTTCAACTTTTATTAGTTGTTGCGACACCTCTAGTGGATGGGGTGGGGGGGATATTAAATAAGGGTGTGGTCAGTAGGGGAGGGTTACAAGCAGACTTTTATTTGGTTTTTCACAGCTTGGCAGCTGAGAAGTTCGGCTGATGGTCTCGGCTTGGGCTCTATGAGAAGGTTTTCTCCTGGATATTCTTCTTCTTCTTCCAACTCTTTCTTCTTCCTCCTATTGTAATTCCTCTTCTGGTTCTGTTCAACAACTAATATACAGAGAGATTACGGCTGCTACCTTCTACCTTTTTCCACTCTCGCTCAAATTATCCTAACACTTGATATTAGCAATCAGCCAAAGTTTTCAAAAACAAAGAAACAAGGGAGGAAGTGAAGCAGATAGCACCCAAGGCGACATAGGTCAGGCATTCATCTTTGCAGCCTCAGCGCATTCATCCAATCTGACATATTTTTAGGTATTTAAATCATAGTTTACATGTTTTCCTTCGATATCAATACACCGACGTGTCTGTTCTCAGAATAGCCTCTAGGTATGTTACAACAGACTGCAGTCAATGCAAGTGAATAAACAAACAGCCAATCATTTACCATATCAATATTTCTTCGAGATAAAAAACATCAAATGACTTTGTTAATCAGTTAATATCCAAAACTACAGCCATTTAAAAAACTGAATCTAACCTAGCACAAAATAATTAATGGGAAATATCAAGTTCAGCATAATTTTGAAGATGGAAGCAGAATATACCTTATAAACAATCCGATAACCAAGAAAACCAACTTTGGAGGATGTGGATTGACACATAACAGACTTGTCAGAGCTCCCAATATCAAGATGTATCTAATTTAATCAAGAGAGTGTCAATCCATGTAAAGAAATGCATTTTTCATAAAGTAAACCAAAAATTGCAAACTAAAATAGGCAAAATGGGAAAATTAATGACAAATGAAAATGAAATTTTTCCAATTAAAAGAAAGAGATAAGTTGCAACCTTCACAAAGCCTATACAAATGCAAAAAAAAAATGCCAGTTATGCATAATTCTTATCAAGCTTCAAACGATTAAACATTAAAAACAATGGCCTCTTCTCATATTCCCAACAGTTGTACCAATTTTGACACCTCTTGCCTGTGTAATATGCCCAAAAAACTTGATTCCTAATCCGCCAAAGTTGAAAAGGAGACACTAAGACCCCATTTGGTCTGTTGGAAGTGTTTTGCAAGGAAATGAAAAAAAAAATGAAGTGAAAAGGAAATGAGATTTAAAATTTTGATAGGTATGTTGGAAAATTCTAAGATGAAAAATAAGGTAAGAATATTAAAAGACAGAAATATCCCTCCCCGGCTCAAGGCTCTCCCTCCTCCCGGCCACCCTTGCCCCCGACCCACTTCTATGGAAGTCCCCCACTATCATACTCTATGGGATGGAAAACACTTACACTACTTTTGATGAAAATGGATTTCATGAAGAAATTGGATTCAATACTGCCAAATGGCCCATTTCTCAAGTTTCACTTTCATTTCCACTTCACACATTTTAATTCCATCGTGACATTAAAGTCATCAGATTTTCAATTAATTTGAAGGAAAGCTGTTTTCAGTTGCTACATTTTTAAATATGTGTGTGTGTGTGAAATAGAATCATAATCAAAAAGCTAAGAGAGTCAACGAGCTTTTCAGCACAAATCACCATTTACCAAGAAAATACTAAGGACGACAAATAATGCATGCACTTCATGTGGACAGCTTCTCATATGTGCAAACACAGCTTAAAATTTAAGTAAAACGGCATAATTAAAGTTTGGAAAGGTATAGTATCTTTCAAGTTAAAGCTTCATTTGAGCAGAACTTCTCACTAAAGCTAGTGATCATTTCTACACTATGAAGCTGAATGAAGCTTCATCTCAAGATGTATATTGCTATTCTCCTGAGATTAGGAGTCCAGAAATCACTGCTTGATTTGACATTGACTCTTTTCTCAATGGATGGAAAAGATGAAGAGATATGACAATAATTCCTTTTTTCCCTTTTTTAACACTTGTTCAAAAAATTCATGCTTGAATCTCCCATGCAAAGAATGATATTATTAAGGAAATAACATTCTAACCTGCTCAATGGAAGCAGATACCATTTGACATGCCATTGTACGGCACCAGATAAGACTATACAACTTCAACGAATCTTCATCAAGTATTCCAGTAAGCATTGCTAAAAGCCAACAGGAAAAACAATTTTACAAATGATTAATTATGGGAGTGCTAATATTTTCATACTGGGGATTTGACTCAATCGAGAATATATAAAAAGCAGCATCATGCAGAAAAGAAAAAAGTTCATTACATGGTAAAAGCCGAATGTCAGTAGGTCTAATTGCTTCATGGGCCTCCTGAGCATTCTTCACCTTTTTGAAATACTTCCGAGCATTCTCTGCAGCAAAATCTGGTCCGTACCTACATTGCAGGATCATTTCAATGGTCCTTAAGTGAAATAATGAAATAAATAATAATTAAAACATCACATGCGAGAAAAGAAAATATAATCATGGCATCAAAATTGAATTTAAGAAACAAAAACGTGACACATTCAAGCAACCAAATGAGCATCAATCTGATCCCTGACAATGCTGCTCATCCAAAAAGAACAATTGAACAGCTATGCCATCTCAACATTTGCAAAACAATTTCTTCCACATAGAAAAACCATAAAAGTCTTAGATTACATCAATGAAACAATGTAATAGAAGTTTTAGTTCAAAGTCACCAACCCCAAACTTCTTGGATTAAGGTATTTGTGGAGACATGATCACAGATATAAATTCTACAACGTTCATTTGCTATGTAGTTCCCCATGGTATTTGCATTTAACTTCCTGATTAAGTTTATTAAATAACTTATTGAACCAAAAAAATACTTATGCATCACATGTAACCTCTGTGCACACTTAGTATACTGATGCAAATGGAGGCGATATACATGCATCAGTTCAATTAAAAAAATACTAGTGTATTAAAATATTTTCTGATGATCACTAATTTGGCAGATAATGAATAGAGATAGGCTCTGAGGTCATCAGATGATGAAAGGAGAAAGTTGCAGTAAAGTGTTGTGACAAACTATATTGCCTCATATTATGTGTAAGAGATAACACCACAGCTCAAATTTTAGAAAAAGAAATCTCACAGGTTCACAAAAAATATATAATATCTAATTAGTTCTTGGAGAGAAAATTAAGCTGCCCTTGCATACACAATCATATTTACATACAATTAGTTTTATAAATTGAAAACAAAGAACACCTAGCATCATGCACAATTAAAGGGGAAAATGTTGAGAAGTATTTGATTACCACATGGAATATTTAAATGGTGAAGCATACACTTCCCAAGAAAAAAAAAGGATAAAAAACAAAGGTCAATGAACGTGTTTTTTTTACTGGTTATGAGATTCATTCTTTGAAATTTGGGCAAATGATGTCCCAATTTGATGTGGCTTTACAGTATGCATATGCTATGTGATGTAAACACATATTCACAAGTACCAGACTAAGATGCATGGACACGGCAGCTTTGGAGTGTTTTGGCATGTCAGACAACATTTCCAGCCTGTCTGTCACCAACGCCTGCCGGAAACGTTTCTGGGCCATGTTTGAAAATACCAAAATGTTTTGGGGCTGTTTTTGAAAATTCAGACACATTTTCAGCATGTCTAAAGTATAATTTGTATTAAGTAAGATTTTTGAAATTTCTAATTATGGTGTTTTTCTAGTATGCATCAATGTTGATTGTATTATTGAAATTTTATTTATGATTACCATTATATGATCAAATTTATTCATTTTACAAAACTATCCCAACTTTTTATAGTTATAAAAATGCCCCAGAGTTTTTAATACTTGTGCATTTTCCCCACGTATCCATGTCCTATGTTTTTGAAAATTTCCATGTACCCGTGTCGGTTTCACAATGTGTATCCATTTCAATGCTATCAAGATGCTAGACAACATGAGTAATTTGATGGATTAACTCTAAAAATACATTCATTTAATATTCAATTATATTTTCCTTTTAAAAAAATAAAAAAAAAAGCAATAACGTGGAAGTGGCGCCCACATTTTTAGATGAACCATACATAGAAATTGTCCATTTTACAAATAATGGCAAATGAGGAGATGAGATTGATAGTGTTTCTAGTAGTGGGGGCTTGACAGCCCACAACTAAACAGTGATCAAAGTATGGTTACATTAGAGAAATTATATGGTAATAATGGTTTTATATGGTTTGTTTGATATTCAAATATTATCAAAATATTACAAGGATGTTCCGAATTTGGATTTTTTGAATTCCAATTATAATTCTAATGTTATTCAAAGCCACTGAAAATAAAGGTACTTTTTGAATGTTATATCTGTACCAACTGACAAATTTGTGAACTTTGACCCTTGTACGTCAATATTAAGAGCCTACCCTAAATTGCAAAGCTCCTCTTTCTATTTAAATTTTGCATAAATGGGGTTGAACAAAAAAGAGTCTAAGAGAAAACAGAAAGAATGGAAAAGAAATATGATCCAGACGATTAGAACATTGCACAATTAGTGCCTAATAAACTTTGGAAACAATTATACATCAAACAGATAACCAAACATCTAAAATATGTAACAATAGATGTGCAAGAGCTTATACAACCTTCAAAAATGAAAAATTGGATGTAAATTGGATGTAAAACATTATGATGAGAAAAAAATATCAAAAATAAAGTACATAAGGACGCTGAAATGAGTTAGTTACCTTTCTACAACCAGAGAATGTATCTCCATTGCAGCTTCATTTGAAAGCTGACACAAACATCAAGAGAAGATGAAAAAGTCCTTCACTCGTATATTTTCCACCTCAAAAAAAAATTCCATGATCAAAATAGATAACATGAACATCAGTAAAATAACGCGTTGAAATTCACAAAAATGCTGTGAAAGCCTCAAATGATACGGTAACAACCTAATGAGCCAAAAACAGAAAAAAATGTTGTTGCCGAAAAAGACACCTTTCGGAAAACTTATCACGGATGGCACCAGGCTACCAGAAAAAAATCAAGCAATAAATAGCAGAGGAACAATGTTATGTGTTAGAATTGGGGAGCGGTGACCCAGAGCCCAAGATACCTCCTATCGGAGGCCTTAGTGTTAATTTACAGTGAATAATAAAGATGACACAATAAAACAAAAAGAAACATCCCCTAACACTCCCCCTCAAGCTGGACATACCCAGCTTGCAATACCAATTCAAAAAAATAAAAAACAGAAAAACAGAGCAGCAAAGAAGCCCAACGATGGTCCAGACAACAGCCAAAAGTCCCGACAAAGATCCGGGCAGCGGCAAAGAGTTCTGACAGAGGGCTGGGAAGCTCGATGGAAATCCAAGCATTAGCAGAGGGGCCCGACGGAGATCCAGGCAGAAGTCAGGAAGAAACGGGGGCAGCAATGGCTGCTGGGAGGACAGGGCAGCGCCGGAAAACAGGTGCACACCTGTCGAAGCAGCGCTGGGAGGGCGGTCTGGAGAAGCCAACCTGGGTCACCTAGTGGCAGCGCACGTCTTACGGAGGAGAAACCGAAGCACCAGAACAGGGAGGTCGCGCCTGGAAGAGGGATTTGCGCCTGGTGTTGCAGCTGGGAGCAGCAAAAGGGGGGACAAGCCAGTGGGGATGTTGGCAGCAAGAGGTGCGGGCAACAGGGGGTCGGCGCTGGTCGACGCGCGCAGCAGAATGGGTTGGCGCTGGGAGGCACGCGCAGCAGCAAGGGGTCGGCGCTGGGAGGCGCGCGACAGGAAAGATGGGACGACATCAGGAAGTTGGGGACCACCGTAACTACTGGGACTCGCAACGAGGGCTGAGGGGCGGCGGCGGATAGGTAGGCGCAGCTGGCCATGGGGGCGCCACCCCCCTTGGGGGAGGAAATACCTAGGGTTTCTTTAGGAGGGAAGAGAGGGAGAGAAGAGTTAAGGTTTGGGAGGCTCTGATACCATGTTAGAATGGAGAAGCAGTGACCCAAAGCCCAAGATACCTCCTAAAGGAGGCCTTGGTGTTTATTTATAGTGAATAATAAAGATGACATAATACCTAAACTCCAATGTGGGACTCGCATTTTCTAACACTACGCAATTACAAAATTTCATACCACTACAAAAGTCAATTACTTCAGCAGTAAGAACACAAGAGTGACTATATGACGGAAGCTATTCTCATAGAGAAACAAAAAAAATCAGGTAGTAGCTTTTTTCTTTCTTTTAGGTAGTAGCTAGTACGTCTTGATGGAGAAAATAAATGTTGACAAAGCTCTTTCTCAACCCATCTAGGGTTTCCCTATCAGAGCCACGGGTTTGTGGAGTCCAAACAAGTGATGACAGGCCTCTCTATTGCTGCAATGTAAGGCTCATAGAAAGCCTCTATTGTTTCAGCCTCCTCTTCAATGCATAATAGAAATTTCAAAGTGATGTCCATGTTGAGATCTAAAATGGAACATCTCTATATTAACTGCAATGGTAAGATCTATCAATCTAGCACTAATACAATATGGAACCATTAACACTTCCATGCTTGCATTTACATCGATGCTTCAAAGTAAGTGTTGTTAATTCATCATGCATGCAAATAAATTCACAAAAAAACACATTACATGGTAAAAACACACTAGAGCAATCGCCAAACATATATCACCCGCAATCCTCATTTGGCAGCAAAAGGCACTCCAAAAGAGACCATAAACAAGCTAAAAGGTTCTTTATTTAAACAACAAGACGATTCATGGAAGTATATTACATCGACCAGTATGATACCTACGTTTAATCCATCTGTCCGCATGTATGTAATCAACCCTGTTTCCTTACCATTTGCAAGTTGAACTCCCTCATACAGCTTTTGGGCTACCTGCACAGTAAAATGTGATTGTAAATAAAAACTATACAAATTCCATGCAAAACAAACAACAATATCCCCCTCAAGATGGAACAATATTATCTCAAACCTTCATTGTATGTGCAGCTGTAAAATGTAAACGGTTTGATGCGTCTTGTTGAAGTGTTGATGTTATATATGGAGGAGGGGACTTTTTTTTTAATGTGTTCCTTTTAGAGGCAACCACTTTGAAACATAACAAATTAAGTCCTTCTTCCATATCCTTTGCCTGAGCTTGAGATTTGATGGAATGTTGCTTCAACCTCTGGGACCCAATGTGACTCAAGAGTGAATGGAAAGAAGGTGAGTTCGCTTTGTCATCCTTCTTAAACTCAACCTCAATACTCCAGTACTCACGTGGCTTGAATTTATCGACTTCCATTTCACGATCACATATAAGAGACAAAGCAGCAGATTGAACCCGACCTGCTGATGGGCAACCAGGCAGTTTCCTCCACAACAAAGGTGAAATGTTGAAGCCAATCAAATAATCCAGAGCACGCCTTGCAAGATAGGCATTAACCAGGTTTTCATTAATGTTCCTTGGAGACAGTAGAGCATTTTTAATAGCTGACTCAGTTATTTCATGGAAGACCACCCTAGCTATGGTAGACACCTTATGTAAAACACCCTGCTGTTGCAGCATCTCAATGATGTGCCAACCAATGGCTTCCCCTTCACGATCAGGATCGGATGCAATAATAAGATTTTCTGCTCTGATAAACAAGGCAGAAGAAGATACGAGCTAAGCAACAAATACACAACTTAAACAAGCAGGAATGAAATGTCAAGCACGTCATAAATTGCAATGCATCAGTAATAGTCAAAACACACACACAAAAAACTCAGATTTTACATGATATCCAACATCATGAATCTGTTTTTATTTAGATTATTATCACAGCACCGTGGATGAAAATTTTCATAATTTGATCCATAATTTAATACAAAAAATATTTAATGAAAAACTAATAAAGGATAAGACGACAACCTGTTTAGTGCCGTCATGATGCTCTTAAGATGGGTCCAGGCAGTAGATGGGACTTCCCATAACATACTAAAACCATCATCAGGCCGCACAGATCCTGACCTTGCAGCCAAGTCCCTTACATGACCACAGCTAGCAACAACTTCATACATGTCACCAAGGTAACCCTGTATAACTTTTGCCTTCGCAAAACTCTCCACAACCACTACAGATTTTCCAGTAGGAGGGTATAAATGCTTGAATTTTAATTTTGCCCGGACATTGTAACGATCTGTGTTGCAATCCATCTGGGCTTCCTGCTTCTGCGGCGACTCATGGTTGCAAGAAAATTGCATATCATTTTGTCCAAGCTTCGAAAGACATTCATCGGATTCCTTATCAGCAACAGTTTCTTTCACATGGTTTCCTTTTCTAGCGGACTTCTTGGAAGTCTTCTTCGAGTTGCTGCCTACATCACGAAGCAAGCCTCCAGGTGAATTTTTCTGGAAAAAAAATCAGTGTCAAATATTACAGTGTGACGGAATAAAGTTAAAAAAAAAAAACAATGTAGGTGTCCACATAATTCACTCACCCCTGAAGCCTGTGAGGGCTCGCCTTTTTTAGCATTATTAGGCCTTTTTGATGGTGAAACTCTTCCAGAACCCTTGGACTGATCAGCATTAGAAATAGCAGTTGCATCTAAAAGTACAGGCGTGCTTTTCTTTTTTCCTAAATGCTGCCTGTTGGTTGCTTTTTTATCAGAGAGTTCGCTATGCTTGTTAAGAGCTGGCCTTGAAGTTGGTGTCCTTGAGTTGGCATCCTTCACGCCACCATTGAGAGAATTTTTAACCGGTATACTAGATTGTGAATCAGCATTTTGAAATGCCTTTTCAGAAATGACGATGTTCTCAACCCCAGAACTCCTCCTTCTGCTGTTCAATCCGTTTTTCGAACCCCATGCATCACTGGGTGTTTTAGAAGAGAGATGCCTGGCATAAGCTCCACTATAGGACCAGCTCAAACCAACTTGACCATTCAAAATCTTGTAATTATGTATGGTTTTATGGATCACAGAATTGGGAAACATGACTCCTGGATGGTCCATGACAATAATTCTTCGGAAGAAATTTAATTCCCGTTGAAGTTTAAATACATGTGTGTTTATATGATTGGCTGAAAACATGGTAGATTCCCCAGGTTTTCTAAATATAAATGGAGAACATTTATGTACAAATGAAGGTCGCAGTAAACAAGCATGCATGTGGTTCTGAAGTGCCTTCCACTCCAACTGCAAGATAAACTGAATAAATTACTACAGCACACCAGCAGCATTCAGCAAAACAAGAGAATGATCGAGTAGGCACTCAATTGATTCATCTGCGCATGAATGTTTGAATTACTAAGATGTCAAAAAAGTGAAACAAAACACGAATACGGACGGATAGGCACCGGCTTAATGAAAAATACTCAACGCTGGAATTTTAAAGTGCAGAGGTTACAGGAGCCTCACTTATTATAGCGCCGCATACTCTCAGCGCAACAGGATATTAAAAAAAAGGAGCGTTTTCACAACAAAATTATAAACGTAAAAGGCAAACTAAAAAGCGACATAGAGACATTAGAATTTCTAACAGAAACATCGATTATTTCAGAAGTTGCAAACCCCGATATTTTAAACGATTTAAACAGGAAACAGCAGCGGCAAGATAGTGATGAAGAGCGACGGAGGGATAGATGGAGGGAGGGCGAAAGGTTGACCTGCTAACCAAAGTTGGAGAAGGCAAGCTGACGTGTTTCGACACAATGAGCTTTCTGGAGGGGAGGGAGAGGACAGCGCCGCCACTCTCCGCCGCGTATGAATGGTATGGGAGAGCGGTATAATACCGCACCCCCTGGTGGCCGGCCGATCGTTACTTTTTTCTTTTTTATTAACCAAACAAATCAAATATATATATGTATATATATTAGTTACCCACATATCCAGAAAATTCACCCAATAATTTATCAATTTTCATGACTATCATTCACTAGTATTTTATAAACTTCACAACATTCCCATACAAAATAAAGAACACTTAAGAGGATATAGTTTGCAAACAATTTTAATAATTTAATAAAAACTTTCAACAAAATCAACCTAGAACAGCATTGTCAACGTCGAAAGACACGTGTAGGATGTCGAGAAATGCACGGCCGGTTTGAAGCAAATTCAGACCAAAACAACTAAAAAAAATCACATGAGTTTGTGTTCGTGAAGATCAAAACCTTCGCGAACGTGAGGCGCCTCGTGAAGATCGCAAGACCGTCGTGGAGGTTGAAGTGGTGACTTTCGCGCAGCGTATGTTTGTTCGCAAAACTTTGTGTCTCGTGGCAACCTTCGTGAAACGTATTTGCGAAGCAATATCTTTCGCGAAACTAACCACCTCACATTCGTCACGCTAATAAATACTCCCTCCATCCGATTTTTAAGGGGATGCAACATTTGGAATTCCCGAAAGAGGCTCTGAATTCACGAAGTTCTAACATTTGAGAGCGATCGAGGAAATGAATTCCAAGAGATAGTCATCTTTCGTGAAACAGTCTCCCATGAGTTCTTGATCAACTTGAACCATGGTAGAGATATCTTTCGTGAAGGTCCATGGTATTCGCGTTAAAAGAAAGTCTTTTTGCGGGTTTGTTGTTTCACGAGATAATTGTCATTCGCGAAACCAATCCTATGGGAACAAAGACTTTACTCTGAGGCATGACCACTATGTTTCACGAACGACGCAACTTCGCGAGACTCTTGCCCTTCGCGAACCTCTGCCCTTCGCGAAGCCTTCGACCTTCACGAACACCCAACCTTCACGAAACCCATCCACCAAACCTCTCCATGGTGCCTCCTTTCAGCAAACACCCTTTCGTGAAAGTTGAGTGCCCAGGGACCCTGTACCTATCCAAAACCGGTTCATCTGCACCACAATCTTCTGTGTGATCGGTATCATCAACCCTTGTGTCTGCCACCTTTACTCCAAGCACGACCTAGACCATTACCTTGTATCTTGCTCCCAAGCATTAACACCCCGATACCTCTTACTCCTATGCATGGACACCCTAACATTGGGATCCCCATTTGTCACTTCACTACGACAATGTTTATGCCATGCACCACCTAGAGGTGCATGCGTAGTAGATGTGTAAGCCCCAAAGGTGACATCATCAAGGGAAATTGTCCACCTTTCCTGGTACGGAGGCCTAGTGTTGGATCCTTCTCTCCTACCTGAAAATGGTCTCATAGGGTGTAGGCTCATCACACGTCCAAGCTGCATTACGTAAAACAACCCAACCCAACATCCTAGTCGTACAAAGTTAAATTGTACGACAACATCCTCAACACATGATGTTAAACTGTAGTTTTACCTTGTGTAACAAACACAAGATGCCCTATGCATGGCACACATGGGATGACACCCTCGCCCAACCATCAGACGTGACTTTCATTGTAACAACCTTAGCCCAGTAGCCTGGAGTCAGTGTTTGTTTTATTACATTGGCATAAGATACAAGGAATCACATATAGACGGACTGGATAGTTTAGTAGTCTTAGTAAACTATATACATACTTCAGTTCTGCATTGCATTTGAAAACTCAAATTACAACATAATTTTTTTTCGAGAATAACATTATTCCCTCTAGCATATGTTTTCATATCAATCATAATACGCTTCATGGATTCCGAGGAAAGGAAACAAAATAAGGGTGACCTCAAATACTCAGTAGGGGTTAAGTACAACATAAGCTATCATGAATCAACAAGCACAATCAACATGATAAGATAAATATCTAAACACAATGTCATTAAATCAACAAGCTGAGAATGAAATGCATCCAGAGATAACATAATGGTGAAAATCTCATGGATAATAAGACATGACATAATCAATAGGGTAAAGTAAATAAATGAAAACACATGTCATTTAATCAGTAAATTGAGAATGAAATACATTCAGAGATAATATGATTGTAAAAATATCTTGGATAATAATAATTGAATTATCAATGAAGGAAATACTTAATTATTGAACGACATGTCTCAGGCACATGATACCTCTACCGTCAATATCTATCCTCATGACAGTTTAAAACTGATGGGTAAAAAGTCATTTAACCATAGCTAACCAACTAATTCGTCTCATGAGACCCATCGATGCATCGAGGGGCTACCTATAACCGAGTCTCACCCGTGTATGCATGTCCAAAAAATTCCTCACATATCTAATAATTGATTTAATTCATGAATAATGGGTCTTATCATTAAATATCTGTGTTGAGTAAAGAATACATATTTATCAATATTTCCCTAGATAAACAAATAACTTTCAATGTAGAATATTATATGTAAAAACGATATACGGTTTAAAAAATAAACATATCCATGATAAAAAAATATGAATATTTAGGGGAAATTTAAAGTCCAATGATCATAGGAAAATGAATATTTCAAGGAAAAGTTAATGACTATAAAAAATGAATCAATAAAGTGAATATAAATACTTTCCTTGGTTAAAATGATCATAAACCATCCACAGAATGAATAAGGATAGTATCAATCCAACATATACCCATTGGAGTAAAAATAAAGGGTTATTGTTGTTGATGAATAGAAACACCATAAAAAGATCTTCAAAAAAGTTTTTAAGGGAGATACCCTTTTTATTTCGAAAATCACTTTTAAAAATAAAAGTTCATAAAACATTTTGAAAATAATTTTACTTAAAAATAACCTTTGAAACTTATAAAGGAAGCTTTAAAACATTAAGTGCTCATGACAGTAGAAAATTTTGTACATGCCGAGTAAGTTAAAACAAAGATTCCTTTCACATTTTAGATAAAAGTCAAATAGGCCTTGTTTTAAAAACAACATGAAGATTCCTTTCAAAAAAAATTTTAAAAAGTCAAAATGGGTAAAAATGTCTTTAATTAATCATTTTTAAAGGGTAAAAATATTTTTGAAAACATTTTTAGAAAACATGGTTTTGGAAGATAATAGATTCTCGACCGAAGAGAGAAATGAAGTCGGATTTTCTTAAAAACATTTTCACAAAAAAATTAAGCATCAAAGAAAAAAATTGATACTATTATTTTAAAATATCATGAATAATTAGAGGAGAAAATAAAACGGGTTTATTAGAAAATGATAAAATAATAAATAATCTTGATTAGAACGAGACAATGAAATAAACCCTTACAACGATCATAACATTGAAGTGAGAATTAATCAATGAATCAATTATGTGTATCAAATGTAAATCCACACAAAATAAGTGGAAATACAACATAAGATAGTCAAAAGTTTTTATACATATAATCATATAATGTCAAAGATAATGAATAAGTAATACAACCCAATGAAAAGAAATTGAGTTATGAAATTCTTTACCACTTGATAACTTTTAAGTCAAACCCCCTTGGATGAAATAATTCAAATTGAAATTTAAAATAACATAAATTATTAATGAATCGTGATATTACATGTCAAATTGGTAGTATATACACCATATAAAAGAAATTAGGTGCATAACATTACAATATTCTTCAATGAAGGGAAATTGAGACGAAGTCCCTTACATTATGCTTCCTTTTGGTTGAACATGCTTTAACCTCTATAATGATTTTAAGCAAGTTATTATTTTATACTGGAATAATATTCATATTTATAATATCATATATGATCATTTTATAACATCTTGTCACCTATTTGTTAATTATCTTTCATTATTTTCATTGTTTCAAGTGTTAATTGTGTAACGACCCGTGTTTTGAGCCAATGAAGAATTTCAAGGGAATTTGAAATTTTAGCATTTAGCGGATGAACTGTTCTTTGAATTGAGCTTCAAAACATAATTCTGAGAGTTGGAACACTTCAAAGTGTTGTTTTTAAACTTGTGTAAAGATCCAAGAGGTTACTCGGGTGCTCTGTCGAGTTTCGGGAGTGTCGGGCTCTGAATACTCGAAAACATGAAGGACTGGACAGGGCACACCGTTTTTCTAAAAATCGTGTGGCCCACCAGTGAAAACCGTGCGGCTGTAGTAGGCGAGAAGAAGTTTTTCACATGGGATGTGCACGGTTTCCCAAACCACGTGCATAGCCTGTACGTTTAGTGCCATTTGGGCAGTGTGTATACACTATTCATCACACAGTTGACGCACAGTTAGAGAAAGCCATGCCGGACAACCGTGCGAGGTAGGGTTCATAAGCAGTGAGAACCGCACGGTTGGCACATGGTTTGACAAACCGCGTGACCCAGTTTTGAGGTTGAAATTACCCTTTTCCCTTAATTAAATATTTAAACCCTATTTTCTTTATTTATTCTCCTCCTCCAGTCGTGTGAGGCTCTCCTCTTGGCATTGGTGGGTTCCTCCTCCTCTCTAACCCAAGATTCATGATATCTACTTCATCCAAAGTTCGAATTGAATTTCTTCAGTCTCTATGGATATGTATTAGTAAGCTCTTGATTATACTTACTTATTTTTCAAGTTTCTCTTTTGACCTGTTGCACTATTTTGGTGCGATCACATTCACCCTATTTTTAGGGAAAATGTCCATTTCTTTGATTTCTTCCAAACTGGACCAAATCAAGACTCATTATTGGATGAGTATAGTGTCCTAAGAATAAGATAGGTGGTTTATGTATCTTTCCCCAAAATTTTGTTTTTTTATAAATAATGTCGTTGTGTCATGCACTGACCTTTTCCACGTGTCGCCCTAAAATTGATTGCTTCTTTTTAAATCATCATACACACCTTGATATACACATATTGATCATTGTTTAGTAATTTGAGGATGTCAACCTTGATCATGGACACCCCTTGGGTGTTCCGACTTAAATTGGACCTTAATAATTAATTAACTAAATGCTTGGAACGCCTTCTAAGCGTTCGACTTGGATTATAAATGGAATTGCCCCTTGTAGGTGATTGCCCAATTACTTATAGAACCTTCTAAGTGCCACATTCAATCTTGTAGTTGTTTTGATATGTGTGGTAGCTTTTGAAAATGATTTTTTTGATTAATTGATGTAACATCTCGAGTTTTTGAGTCGGGTTGAAAACCACTCCCATTTTGAACTTTTCAGTTAGTGGTAATGCTACTTTTTGTTTCGTTGATCAGAACTCAATTTCGAGAGTTCTATCAGCTTTATATGATGGTTTTGGGTTATTCTAGAGGCTTGGAGAGTGCCTCGGGTGTTTTTGGTTTGGTTTTGGGAGCATCGGAGGCCAAATGGCATGTTTTGGGTTGCAGGTAAAGGGCACACGATTTAGGGTAAACTGTGTGACACCTTCCAGCTAATCGTGCAACACATTTTCGAACTTTCACACAGTTTTGGTAAACCATACGTGGAGGGTGAACGACTATTCGAGCTCATCTACAGAATATGCAGAGATCTACCACATGATTTATGCACAGTAAGTGAAAATCGTACGGGTACTGCCACTTAGGCAGTACCTATGCACTGTAGCTCACACAGTTACCGCACGGTTTGGAAAATTGTGCAGGTAAATCCTGCAACCCAATAAAGAAGGAAAAATGACCATTTTTTCTTCCCTCTAAATTTCTTATTTCCTTCCTTTCCTCCCTCTTCATCGCACACACAATAGAGGATTTCTCCTCTTTTCTTCCTCCAATGGATTTTGATCCATCTTCCTCCTCGGTCGTTCGTTATTAGATTCATTAGAGGCAATAGAACTATGATGGTAAGGCTTTCCACACCCGTGCTTCCTATCCTCTTTGTTTTCTCCTCGCAGAGCGCTAAATCTGTTTGAGTTGTTTCGCCCTATTTTAAAGGTGTTCGATGGAAATTCAGATCTACGTCAATCGACTCCAAATTGGAGCTCGATATCTGATGTGTCTGTGTCTACGAGTCCAAAGTAGGTGGTTCATACCTTGATTTGTGTTTTCACGGACATTTTTGGGGGTATGTCTTTTAGCGCGCATTTGGGAAATTGATTGAGACCCCCATTGCTTTATATTAAAATGACTACGAGACCCTATGGGACGTCGTTGGGCATGACCTTAAATTTTTTGCTTGAGCGAGGCCGAGTTAGAGGTCGTTGCTCCTTAGGATGATTTTGATGGGGTGCCAAATTCATTTAAAATGAATTGTTTTAGTTTGATTTGAGTTGGTTATTCAATTTTGAGGCATTGAAGACCTCTATATTAAATCATTATGATTTTTTAAGTTGTGCAATTCAATGGTCTAAATTGAATTGCTTATTTTAAGTGTTTTACTTAAATTATATATATATAATTGCTTGAATTTCATGATATGGGACCCAAGGGGTCATGACGAGCATGGCCCAGGATGTTATTGGGATGGCATGGCCATTGGGATTGGGTATTGTGGATGGAAGATTAAGGCGACAAGGCCATCAGGTTGGGCTTGGCCCATACATATATATTGTTTGAGTGGTATTGACCACATGATTGAGCGTTGTGGATGTCAGATTGATGTGGTGAGGCTTTCGGGTTGGGCATGACCCATGATACTAGATGACATGGCCATCAGATTGGAGCAACATAGTCGCAGGGACACAAGGTGCCAGTGTTGATGTGGCTTAGGGACTTTATTCGGTGATTTCCGCTCATCCATGATGGCTAAAGTGCCGAATTGAGTTGTGTGCACACAAGTTGACTTCATTAATGATGTTGATTTGACCACTCATGTGGGTAGAGGCCCCTGGTGGTGCGACTTAGGTGATTATGGTTTGGGGGTGTTTGTCATAGAAAGTTGCATGGAAGGTGAGGAGCCTTCGGTTGATAGCGATGAAGCTATTAGTTGGGGGCTGAGGATCACTATGCTTGAGGTCATGGGCCTAGATTTATATTTTAGGATAGACATATCTGTTGCTCTGGATGTTGTGATTTGATCCAACAGTGGATATTATTTGAGGATAGATATCATTGTTCCTCTGGTTTTCGGGCCTTGGGATGATGTGTGATTTGGGGTAGGGGTTCGAGGGACCGGTTACTAAATGCTTGGGCGTGCCTTCGGAACATCGGTACCTATTGAGGCACGAGGTTTCAGGAGGCACGAGGTGTCAGGTTACTTGATTGAGGGGTAACCTAAGGGTTTACCTGGGTTATGACGTTAGAGGTTCCTTGGGCCATAGGCCAAGGACCTTCTTATATTCCGGGATTCCAGCATTGGCCGAGGTAGGTGATGGCTTCCTGGTGGTTGTTGAGCACCAGGGAAGCCGTGTTTGTTTATGGAATCATACTGCTTTATTGATTATATTATGCATGTCTACTTAAACACATATGCTAGGTATGCATCTCTGGGTGGTATCCTACTGAGATTTGTCTCACATCCTGCACGGGTCCATCGGGACGCGTGTAGACTTTATAAATTTACATTCAAGTAAAGGATCCACCTCAGGAGATGGACCTTAGTAGATGCTTGCATTGAGTTTGGAATGGGACCTTGAGGTCACGCCTAGTTGGAGTTTCTCTTTAGTTTATCTTTTTTTTTCAGTTTCAACATGTTGTTTTGTATATTGTATGTAGCTACAGTGGTTAGCCATGGGGACCCTTTTTGTACTTGATTTGTATGACCTGTTATCGATGCATGTTGTTTTAGTAGTGGATACAAGTGGCGTGTTGGGCATGCTGATCTATTTATTTAACTTTCACTGCAGTTTTTTATTTATTACTTCTGCTACTGCTTGTTATTGATCGTGCTTCCACCATTGGTGGGTCTAGTTTGAGTCTGCTGAGTCTTTTATTTTTGTTGCATGCTTTATATTATTACTCAAACCGGTATATTATCTTTCCTAGAGGGTATATTCTCTCAACTATAACTGTTTACACCCTCACTACTAGTTGGAAACCTTTGACGTTCGGGGAGGTGCGCCTAAGTCCAGTGGCAACCAACCCGATAACACTGTTTGGGTGGCTTATTGGGTCGGGATGCTACAAATGGTATCATAGGGTTTCTTTTACCTATTTTCTTGGTATTACTATCTGGTTTATGGTATGTTGGAGAATATGTGATGTTAGAGCTTAGTTTAGAACTCATGCTTGGGTGCCTGTAGCCCTGTGTACGAGGGAAAGACTCAGTTGTCGGGGGTGAGAAATGCCATTTTATTGCTCATTTTATGATTTATATGATTTCCACCTTGGTGGTTCACTTGATATATGATTTTATCTTTTGTGATGTGACCCTTGACCTAGTGTGGTAATGGAGGACTTGAAACCTTGGCTTGGTACAACAAGCTATGAGATGTTGCAACCTTGTCCTAGTATGGAAAGGGGGTGTACTTTGTGTTTTCTTGGCTTTTGATAGACATATTTTAGGGTATTTAAAATTTATAAATGCATGAATGCCTTATAAAGTGTTAATACCATGAGATAAATATCAAAGGCCTTGATAAATGTGAATTTATTTGGGTATATGCAATGTGAAATTCCATGATTTAATTGCTTATTACATGATATATATATATATAATTTCATGTGACAGATGAAATGCATCTGGATCTTATAGGAGAAGGTAGGTACTATGGTTGAGGTGATTTTGATCACCAGGATTGGGCAACTTGGTCATCGGTTTGAGGCAATGATGGTTGTTAAGATGGCCATGGCCTAAAGATTATATGATACTTGGCTCTGTTGAGGGAAGGTAAGGAGGCCATAAGGCTGGAATGCCATGGGGCATGGTTGCGATAGGCAAGGGTAAGGATAGTGAGGATGCACTTCCTTTTTATTGCTTTCCCTATCTGCATTATATATATATATATATTTGTTATATATATATATATATTTGTTATATATATATATATATATGGGGTTTCTGACCATTTGATGGTATTTAGTGGGTTCCTCCTAAATGGTTCGAATGGAGCACTGGGAGGGTGATGGAATAGTGTCACAGGAGCACGAGCAGGTTCAGACCCCTGAGGGTCAGGTAGAGCATGAGCCACAAGTACATGCTCAGGGATAGGCTCAGTTTCCAGTGCAAGCAGGACAACTGCTTGACTTGACAGCGTTTGGGTTGTGGCTCAATGAGAAGCTCTGAGCTAGCCCGGTTCGGGTCCTCTAGGGCATCAATCGCGGTGCTTAGGGAGTAGAGGCATTGATGGTGTATCGGATGTAGGAGTTCTAATCGTAGCACCCACCACTTTTTTAGGGTGAGGGTAGTCCATTGGCAGTTGAGAAATGGATTGATAGCATACATATGATCTTTGAGTAGCTCAAGATGCCTCTAGGGCAGAGGGTCAATTTGGAAACGTACATTCTCAGAGGGCCAGCTAAGCACTGGTGGGATGTGCAGGTGCAGGCTGGCAGATATGAGGGTTTGGCCTGGAAAAATTTTGAGTCCAAATTCTTTGAGCATTTATTTCTAGATATGTTGAGGGCTAAAAGGGCTCTAGAGTTCTTAAGCCTTTAGCTGGAATCCATATCCATCATGGACTATGCAGCGATGTTCACTGAGTTGTCTCGCTTTGCACCCGACATAGTGAGTAATGACACCTCCAGGGTGAGGCACTTCAAGGATGGTTTACGGAACACCATTCAAGTGCGGGTAAATGTATTTAGATTGGCCTTATTCTTCGAGACAGTGAACTAGGTGCTCATAGCCGAGCAAAACCTGACAGATAGGTCATACTTGAGTTGGGAAACAACTTTAGGTGATTTCAGTGGTGATGCTTCTGATGGTAGGAAACAAGGTCAGGACAAGTTTCAGTAGGATGGTCATGCCAAGGACTCGATAAAACCACCTCGTAGTGGCTCCTCTATGGTTTTATTTCAGTGTGAGTATCCAAGACATGTTCGAACTCAATGTGAGAAACCTCTAAATGAGTGTCAGGCATGTGGATAGGTCGGGCACCTCAAGAGGTTCTATGGTAATCCTTCTCATATAGCAAGAAATCAGGGACCATGACAAACTTAGGTGTTTAGGGTCGGTTCATGATCAGTACTAGGTGAGGGTAGCCAAGTTTTAGCTACACACGGAGTTTGTGACAGAGATAATGAGACCCAACAGTGGGGTCAATGGCCAGTGGTTGGATAAGCAGTGTAAAGCATTTAGGCATCAGGGAATCATGCTTCAGGACAGGTGCACATCGTGGAGCTTCTAAGGGTTGAGCGGGCTGGTGAGATGACGATAGTCATAGGTACACCTTGAACATGGCCATGATTGACTTTTGTTTTTGTTTGGCATGACCTATTAAGGCATATCCGTTTTGGTGCACGAGGTGCACAAGGTATGTAAATGGACTGACCAGACACTGGTCAATAGGTTGTCATCACATCAGATGCGATATATATATATATATATATATATATATATATATATATATATATATATATATATATGCGAGGCACTATGTTCTATACTTGAGAACCATGGGTATGGGATTTTGAGGTTCTTGGCATCATGATCATCAATGGATGTGAGTTTCAAAGGTAATTTGGCATCTGGGCGCCAATGTGATGCAGTAGTTTGTTGAGGTGCAAGGCCCCAAGATTTATTTGAGCATCTGTTGAGATGAGGGACCTCATAGTGACATTTTTAATATGGGATCGCGGTGGGCACCAATGCAGTGCGATATATTATTGGGTGTCTAAAATGGAACACGATCACCTGATGAGGTGCGAGAGTGATGATGCATCACGGGAGGACCATGGGTCTGAGAATTAGTCTTTGGAACTTTGTGAGATTTGAGTTTTGGGTAATATGTGACCAGATTAGGGAATTCCTAAGGTGGGGAGCCCCCTTGAGGAATTTGGCCTGAAACCTTGAGACCAGGGTATTCCAAGATAACTTTTACTTTTAGGTTTTGTTTGATATCTTGGGGATGAACTATGTTAAGGTGGGGATATTTTAACATTTTGGGTTTTTGAGTCGGGTCAAAAACCACTCCCATTTTGAACTTTTCAATTAGTGTGTAACGTCCTGAACCCAGATGCCACTCAACAGTGCCCTGAGCCCGGTTGTCTACATGGCCTCAAGTGCATCCCCCTAAATGACAGAGGTTGCCAACTAGCAGTGAAGGCCTAAGTGTGTCAATGAGGAGACTACGCCCTCATTACCAGAGTATATCATAGCAGAAGTCAACAACATACAGATAACAAAAGTAGTAAAACAAGAAGACAATAGATATATAATAAGAATAGATATCAATATCAAAATATGGCTCATATACAATGATTCATATAATACATGTATCTAGAAAATATCCAAAATAGGTACATGGCAATACAATACAATAAAAGTATCCAAAATGACAAAAAAACCAAAAAGTGTCGGTAGCATCGCAAGCCTTGGCTTGGTCCCATGCTCCTCTACTCCAAATCAATTATCAACAACCATTAATAGGGAACTTTCCCCTACCATCACCTATAACCATATAATCTGTTTGGGTCCCCAAGGAGGCCCAAATAGGGTGTGAGATAAACATCTCAGTAGGTAACCACCCAAAAGTTTATACAGTTCTAAACAACACAAAGTAGTATGCTAAACAAGTGTAAGTAAAGTAGTAATGTAAGTGTTAATTCCCATGTCATATGTCCACCACAACTAGAAATACCAAACAACCTCTCTAGGATCCCTACAACAAGTTTCATCTCATAACAAGGTAGCTACAAACAATATAAGAAAACAACACAACCTCACCATACAACCATCCATACCCTGTCCACATGGACTTACCATAAAAAGAATCCATATCAATACCCACAACCTTATTGTACAACGAAAGTCATATATTCCCATAGTCGTGCTATATAATGTAGTGTATCACAATTTCCATGACCTTGTTGTATAATAAAGTGTATCACAATTTCCACAGTCTTGTTGTATAATGAAGTGTAGACCATGAAGGTTCATATCCAATGTCTTAAAGACCAAGACATCCTCGTCGAGTCCTAGGAGCATCTTGGTGGAAACTCGGTATAGGCATTGGTTGGAGTCCTAGGAGCATATGTACCAACATGTCCTATGCGAGTCCAAGAAATCCAGATACAAGGGGTAGAAAAGCTCAAGGAATCCCATGGAATCAAGACCCAAGGTGCATACTCAACCAAGGCGTCTACTACCGCGTTCCAGATCCATGGAGAGACATTCATGGCATATTTGAAAACATCAACAATTCACAACAGTTCAACTATATGAGTCTACCCACTTATATAAACAATTAAATTCAATTACAAATAATGAGTATACCCACTTATTCAAACAATTATAAACCATGAGTATACCCACTCATGTATTCTACTTCCATTTAAACAAGTCACATGGGTTTACCCACCCATTTAATTAATTATCCATTTAACACATTGCATGGGTATACCCACTCATTATCACCATTTTTAATTAAAAACATCACATGAGTATACCCACTCACATATCACCTTTTCCCAATTAACCATTCAAGAAATTTAAAAACAACCAATGAGTATACCCACTCATTTAACCAATACCATTTAAGCCATTTAATCAATATAAGCATGGAATAACATGATAATATAGGTAAAGGAGGTAGTACATCTCCCAGGAAATCAATTCAATTCCATTTAAATATAAAAAGGCTTCCTCTAATTAGGCAAGCATAAGAACTCACCCCTTGGGTGGTTTGACAAGGAATAAACAAGTTATTTTCATATGGCGCACCCCATGGGTATCCATAGTTGGAGAAACAACCACCAACGCAACATAAAGGAACCTAATAGCATCCTTAACAAGTCTTACTACATCTATTTTAGTTTAATATTTCAAAATTGGGCCCCCGCCGAAAAAGTCCAGTGGGAGACAAAAAGACTGATAACTCTATAAAGCATTGAAAGCTGAAAGAAAAGTATAGACCACCTACCTTAGCTTGGTAGTAGAGTGCTCATCCAGTATCAAGTCCCGATTCTCCTTGGTTTAGGAGAAATCTAAAGAACAGATGCAGAATGAGAAATTAGGGCATGTGAGCCTAAATCCAAATAGCATAGTCATTGTTCTAAAGAAGAATGACTAAAAAGGAATCAAGTACTTACTGATGCAGTTCTAATGTGACCGACAATGAAAGAATTCAAGTTCAGACGGGAGCTAGATATGAAAAACTATAATAGAGGGTTTTAGGCTTTGAAAGAGGGAGAAAATGATTCTGTTTGAAAAATAAAGGCAACTACCTCTATTTTAAAAAAATCGGGCAGTTACATGACGTGTAATTACCTTACACGGCGTGTAATGCTCAATTTTACTTTTCTAGAAAAGAAAACATACACATCGTGAAAGGTCATGTCCAGACCATTACATGTCGTGTAATAGGATTACACGACATGTATCCTAATTACACATCGTGTAATTAGCCTGCAGCCAACCTACAACCCTCCAACCTCTTCTTTCTCAAGAACTACCCAACCGGCCCATGACTCAGCTTAGGGTCTAAGCCAAAAAGGAAAGTTAACAATCATTTATCCATAAAATAAAAGATCCATACCTTAAGAAAAACTTCAGATCTTACAATCTTCCCCCTTATAGAAAATTTTCCCTGAATTTCCCTCTCAAGGGTGGTCAAGATTCATCTAAAAACAACTCCAACCACTGAGCAAGTACGTTGATCTCCTGCTCCCAAGTTTTGTCCTGTAAATGATTGTGTTGACATAACACTCGTACTAGAGGAACTAACCAACCTTGGAGAACCTTCGTGCTCCTATCAATGATACGAATCAGATTCTCCTCAAAGGATGCATCGACCCATAACTCAACCCACTCAGGCTGAAAAGCATGAGATGGTTTTGAATGATAGTGACGCAACTAAGATACATGAAAGACATCGTGCATGGCTTGGTACCTCTGAGGTAACTACAATCGATAGGTTACTAACCCTAATCTCTCTATAATCTCGAACCAACCGACATATCGCAGTGAAAGCTTACCTTGTCTCTTGACCCGTCTGTTTCCCAACCTCGGTGAAACATGTAGGATGACCCGACCCCAACCTCGAACTCTAGAGGTCATCTGTGACCATTAGTGTAAGATTTATGATGATATTGTGCAGTAACCATCTACTTCTGAATCAACTAGACCTACTCATAAGTATCCTTTATGTGACGTGGTCCTAGTAAAGTGGTCTTACCTACCTTTAGCCAGCACAGGGGTGATCAGAATGACCTACCGCACAAAGACTCATAAGGTACCATCTATATCATTGCCTAATAACTGTTATTATAGGAAAAATCAACCAGGGGAATGTGCCTCTCCCAAGATCCCCCAAAATCTAGGATGCATGTTCACAACATGTCCTCTAGCACCTGTATCATACACTTTGAATGACCATCAGTCTGAGGATGGTATGTTGTGATCAGAAGCACCTGTGTACTCAAAGCCCTTTGAAAAATCTACAAAAAACAAGACATAAAGCGGGAATCTATATCCGAAATGATAGTGCACAAGACCCCATGAAGTCATACTATCCCATAGATGTACAACCTTCCAAGCTCATAAATGTTGAAGGTCTCCTTAATTGACAAGAAATGAGAAACCTTTATGAGCCTGCCAACAACAACCCACACATAATTGCTACCTTGAGGCGACCTCGGTAAACCAGTCACGAAATCCACCATGACATCATCTTATTTCCACTCTGGAATAAGTAACTACTATAAAATCCCAGTTGGTCATTGATGTTTCGCCTTCACCTACTAACAGGTGGAACACCTCATAAAAAAACCAGATACCACATGCTATATACTCGACCACTAGTACTGACGTCACATGTCATGGTACATCTTGGTGACTCTGGGGTGCACTACCCAAGATGAAGAATGAAACTCCCACATTATCTCCTCACGTATATCCATTGGAACCCAAATGCATCCATGGATATGTAGAATCTCATCCTCGCCTACTGTCCAACCAAGAGGAGGGTGCTCACCTTCCACACTCTCCCATAAAACTAGGCCTTCTAAATCTCATAGTTGCCTCATCCTAACTCTATCAATTAAGGTATTAGTCATAGATAAGGATGATAGATAAGTATGTCCCTGACTATTGTGCACCTCCAGATACATCTCAAAGAACAACTCCATAAGCTTCAACACACTACTGGTCTGTTGCACTGCATGTATTTGAGTCCTCCTGCTCAGTGCATCAGTCATTGCATTTCCTTTACTAGGCGTGTAGACAAGCTCGAAGTCAAAGGACTATAGGTACTCCACCACCTCTGCTACCTCAGATTCAAATCACGCTATGTAAAAATATACTTGAGGATTTTTTGGTTCGTGAACATTGCAAACCGCTCTCCCAGTATGTATGGTCTCCAATAACCCAATGTGTGAACAACAAAAGCCAATGTGAGATCGTGTGTAGGGTAATTCCTCGCGTGTGGCCTCAAAAAATAAGACTCATACACCACGACTCTATCTCCCTACATCAGCATTTCCCCCAGCCTGATATATGATGCGTCATAATACACAGTGTAGCTCATGCCCTGCTCTAGAAGTATCAGGACTAGTGTTGATTCCAGCCTTCCTTTCAGCTCCTGAAAGTTTGTATCGTAAGAATATGACCATACAAAATTCACACCCCTATTAGTCAAGCCTGTCAACAACACTTCTAAGTATGAGAAGTCCTGTATGAAATGCCTATAGTAACCAACTATCCCCAAGAAACTCTATATGTCAAAAACATTCTTGGGTTGATCTTAGAAAACTACAACTCTCGCCTTCTCTGGGTCTACTAATACTTATGTCTCTAAGATGATGTGACCCTGGAAGTGAATATGATCCATCCAAAAGTGGCACTTTATAATATTAACATATAATTGATTCCCGCTCAGTGTATTCAAAATGATCTCAATATGGTTGGAATGATCATGTCTATTGTGAGAATACACCAAGATATCATTTAATAAAACCACCACAAAAGAATCCAAGTAAGGATCAAACACTCAGTTCATCAAATCCATGAAAATTGTCGATGCATTCGTGAGACCAAATGACATAATTAGATACTCGTATATACCATACCTACCATGAAAGGTTGTATGAGGTATGTCTATAGGCCGAACACACACATGGTGATATCCTGACCTCAAGTCGATCTTTGAGAACACTCGATCTCCTCAAAGCTGATCAAATAGTTCACCCATTTGTGGTAATAGATATTGGTTTTTAACCATCAGCTGGTTCAGTTTACAAGAGTCCACACATATCCTAAGAGTTGTGTTCACCTTTTTCATAAAAAGGACCGATGAATACCACAGAGAAGTACTAGGTTAGATAAAACCATTCGCCTCCAAATCCTCTAGCTGCCTCTTGAGCTCCTGCAACTCCATCGTAGCCATTCTGTAAGGAGGAATAGATATCAGTGTAGCTCCTGACACTAGCTCGATGGAGAACTCAACCTCTCTCTTAGAAGGTAACCCAGAAAAGTTACCCAAGAACATATCCCTGAAGAGATCCACCATTGGAGGAAAGTCTTCCTGACTCGCTCCCTGATCATCCAAAAACAAACTAGAAATCTGAGTTGTCATCCCATCCATACCACGATGATCTGGTCTAGCTCGGCTTGCCTGGACATCCTATTTACCCTTTTTAGTAAACAATGTGCCCTCGGGTGATGTGAAAGTCACCCTTTAGTGATAGAAATTAACATAAGATCGATAAACTACTAGCCATTCCAACCTAAGAATGATGTAAAACTCTGTTATCTCAAGGACATATAGATCCCAAACAAAGTGACACCCACCAACCTTAAGGGGTCACTCCCTGCACTGGTGCACATCATCCGTTCTGGTTCCCAATGGTGCGTATAGCATCAAAACTCCCTCAGAAGACCACATAACAAGCCCAAGGCTTTTCACTAGAGGTGAAAATAAAAAACTATGTGACGCACCTGTATCAAAAAGAGTGGATGAAACAGTAATGGCTACTAAGATTGTACCTCTCAATATAGACAGTCCGACACCCTGCTCTTTGGGGGAAGGCTGTACAAAAAAGAATTGGCATGTACCATAGCCCTGTGACACAACCTCACTGCCCAAAGTCAGTCCACTCTAATGTATAGGTGTAACTAATGTTTGGCTACCTCTTCCATGACCACTACAACCTCATCCTGATCAATCAACACAACTCCATCTCCCTACCTGATGTGGAGCTAAGGAACCTACTCCCGAACCTGGTGTCAGAGCTTACCCCCTATCACTCACAACGAGAGGGAAGGTACTACAAAACCATTGCATGTGGCCCATTCTGCTGCAAGATTGACACTCAATTGGGTCGCAGTCACACTTATTCTTTATATGGAAACACCTTCCACACTAATGAAAAAACACTAAGCTGCCAACACTCACTGTCGGGATGAAACTCATCTCGTGGTAATCCTGAAAACGGCTCTTCCTGCCTGAAGACGTAGAACCACTGGGTCAAGAGGCAACACTGCCCCTACTCTATTCCCCCATATTCCATTAGGTTACGCTCTGTAATCAGTTCTTGATTCACAATATAAGTTATATAAGTCAATCTAAACACATTGACCTAAGATTTGATAGCATGTCAGAGACCTTTCTCGAAGCATCTCCCTCTCAACAGCTCATCAGCAAGGTACATCAGCACAAAACACTGCAACTCTGTAAAGTGTGTCGAGTACTCCATAACTGTCATCATGCCCTGCTCTAGAAGCATGAACTCACTAGCCCAATTTTCCCACAAAGTTTCATGGTAAAAGTAGTTATAAAAGCAGGTCTGGAAATCAATCTAACCCATATCTTGCAGCCCATCATCCTGGTTCAGAACATCCCACTAGCACTTTTTTGCTCCACGTAGCATATAAGCGGCGAGCTTGACCCTCCTCTCAGGAGGTGTCTCCAGATGATAAAATATAGATAACATGGTCTCAAGCCACAACTCTACAACTTATGTACTGTTATCCCCTAAAAAAGTGGGAGGCTGCTACTGCTGGAACCCCCACGTCAGCCTAGCTATCACCAAGGCAGGTTGCGGTGCTCCCTAAAAAGTCTGCATATAGAGAAAGAATCCTTGGTGTAATTGTGCCTCAACACCTATTTCTGGAACAAATGTTGTTGTCGTAGTTGACACTAAAGGAGGATTGATTGGTAGCCCATGGTTCAGCGCCTCCAGAGCATGGTCATTGCCACCCTCCCGGTGTACCACTGGAGGTCATCATGGTGGAATGCCTCTACAATTCCAAACACACACCTCAAAAAGGAACTTTATCAAATTCACAACTCAAAAGTGTAGGATAGGTCAAAACCCTCCTAAAACCAAGTCAGAACCCACAACATGCTCCTAAATCTAGGATTGTTTAAGGTAAAGTCACAACACAACTAGAAACACCGCCTCTTTCCCACTCAAAAGTTAGGTATAGATCAAGTCTTTATTTCCTATTTCATTGAATTTCATTTAACATTCACTTGTTCAAATGATTTAACCCATGGTCCACCAAGTTCTGATCTATGAGGGCCCATAACACCTCATGAACCAAAATTTGATGCCCATATAATTCATACATATCAAATTCACTTTAACAATTGAATTTAAAAAGGTGTATCATTTCCCAATTCATAAGGGACCATACACCTTATTAATTGAAAGATGACATCACTTATTTATCCACTGCATAAAGTCTATAACAATAGTAGATAAAACTATCAAAATATCTATCACAACAACATGCATCAAGTAAGGCATCCTAAATGGCATGGCATAACGTATGACATGTGATTTCTAACAAGGTGCCTATACGATGCACAAGACGACATACCCTTATCTCATTAGGTTGTAATAGAAATAGAACCCAATCATATCAATAGTAACAACACAATATAAGTGCACCACCCAACGGTGTAATCAAACCAAATATAATTTTCAAAATCTAGAAAGAGTAATCCATTTGAGGAAATTTGACTTTTCCCTGTACACAAGTTAGCTACGCCCGAGCACATCTCATTACCAAATTCCATTTCCTTCCTATCCCTATATGTTGTCTCCAAATAGTAAATAAAGCTAGAAAATAAATACCTATGATACCACTTTATAACGTCCTGAACCCGGATTCCACTCAATAGTGTCCCAGGACTGGTTGAATATATGGCCTCAATCACATCTCCACAAATGCCAGAGGCTACCAAATAGTAGTGAGGGCCTAGTTGTATCAATGGGGAGACTATGCCCTTATTACTATAGTATATCACAGTTTAAGTCAACAACATACAAATAACAGAAGAAGTAAAATAAGTAGACAACATATAAATAGCAGGAATAGATAGAAATCTCAAAAGATAGATCATATACAATGATGTAGATGATACATGTATCTTGAAAAAACCAAAACAGGTACATGAAAAAATAATACAATACAAGTATCCAAAATGATAAAAAGGCAAAAAAGTGCTCATATCATCGCAAGCCTCATCTTGATCCCATGCTCCCCTACTCCAAAGCATTGATCAACAACCAGTACTAGGGAGCTTTCCCCTACCATCACCTACAACCATATAATCTGATTGGGTCCCCAAGGAGGCTCAAACAAGGTGTGAGATAAACATCCTAGTAGGTAACCACCCAAAAGTCTATACATTTCTAAAAAAACAAAACAATATTCTAAATAAGTGTAAGTAAAGTAGTAATGTAAGTTTGAATTCCCATGTCATATGTCCACTATAACTAGAAATACCAAACAACCTCTTAATGCTCCCTAAAACAAGTGTCATCTCCTAACAAGGCATCTAAAAACAATATAAGAAAACAACACAACCTCACCGTACAAACATCCTTACCCCATCCATATGGAATTTCTATAAAAAGAAGCCATATCAAAACCCACGACCTTTCCATACAACCAAAGTCATATATTCCAATGACTATGCCATATAATGGAGTGTAACAAAATTTCCATGGCCTTTTCATATAATGAAGTGTATCATAATTTCCATGGCCTTGTTGTATAATGAAGTGTAGACCATGAAGGGCCAAATCCAAGGTTTTGAAGACCAATTCATCCTCATTGAGTCCCAGGAGCATCTCGGTGGAAACTCGGTATAGGAACTGGTTGGATTACTAGGATCATGTGTACCAACATGTCTTACGCGAGTCCAAGCAAGCCAGATCCAAGGGGTAGAAAAGCCCGAGGCATCCCACGGAATCAAGACCCAAGGTGCATACTCAACCAAGTTGTCCACTACCACGTTCTAGATCCATAGAGAGCCTTCCATGACATCTTTTCAAATATCATCCATTCACAACAGTTCAACCATATGAGTCTACCCACTCATATAAACAATTACATTCAATTCCAAATAATGAGTTTACCCACTCATTCAAACAATTATAAACCATGAGTATACCCACTCATGTATTCTACTTCCATTTAAACAAGTCACATGGGTTTACCCACCCATTTAATTAATTACACATTTAACACATCACATGGCTATACCCACCCATTATCACCATTTCAATTAAAAACATCACTTGAGTATACCCACTCACATATCACCTTTTCCCAGTTAACAATTCAAGAAATTTAAAAACAACCAACGAGTATACCCACTTGTTTAACCAATACCATTTAATTCATTTAATCAATATGACCATGGAATGACATGATAACACAAGGAAAGAAGGCAGTACATCTTCTAGGCAAGCTATTTAATTCAATTTAAATATAAAAGAGCTCCTTTAACTAGGAAAGCACAAGAACTCACCCCTTGGGTGGTTTGACAAGGCATAAAAAAGTTAATTTCATTTAGAGAACCCCATGGGTGGTCATAGTTGGGGAAATAACCGCCAATTCTCTATAAAAGAACCTAAGGGAATCCCTAACATGTCATATTGTATCTATTTTAGTTTAATATTTCAAAACCGGGCTCATGTTGAAAAGTCTGGCGGGTGGAAAAAGAGATGATAGCTCTATAAAGCATTAAAAGCTGAAAGAAAAGTATATACCACCTACCTTAGCTTGGTAGTAGAGTGCTCGTCCAGTATCAAGTCCCGATTCACCTCGATTTAGGAGAAATCTGAAGAACAAACAAAGAACAAAAAATTATGGAATACGAGTCTAAATCCAAATAGCGCGATCATTGTTCCTAAGAATCAAGAATGACTAAAAAGGAATTGAGTACTTACCGATGTGGTTCCAACATGACCGATGGTGGAAGAATTGAGTTCAGAAAAACGCTAGATTTGAAAAACTATAATAGAGGGTTTTAGGCTTTAAAAGAGGGAGAAAAAGCTTCTGTTCAAAAAATAGAGGCTACTGCCTCTATTAAAAAAACTATCAGCCAATTACACAATGTATAATTGTCTTACACGATGTGTAATGCCCGGTTTTCCTTTTTTGAAATGAAAACATACACTTTGTGAAAGGTCCTGGCCAGACCATTACATGTCTTGTAATAGGATTACACAATGTGTATCCCAATTACATGTCGTGTAATCGGCCTGCAGCCAGCCTATAACCCTCTAGCATATTCTTTCTCAAGAACTACCCAACTGTCCCATGGCCTGACTTAGGTTCTAATCCAAAAGGTAAAGTTAACAAGCATTTAGATAGAAAAGAAAAGACCCGTACCTCAAAAAAAACTCGGGATCTTACATAGCGTCTATGCTACTTTTTGTTTCATTGGTCTGAACTCAATTTCAAGAGTTCCATCAGCTTTATATGATGGTTTTGGGTTAGTCTAGAGGCTTGGAGAGCACCTAGGGTATTTTTGGTTTGGTTTCACTACTAAAAAAGAGGCCTTTATCAACGCTAGAAAAATGCTGATTATCAGATCGCAGTTAAAAGCCCAAAGCTTTTATCAACACTAAAAAACCATTTTAAAGGGCTCGTTTAACAACGTTTTTAGTGCTGTTAAAGGGGGTATTTTTATTTTGGACTTCCATGAGCCTGACCCCTTTATCAGTGCTTCCGCGACACCTTTAACAACACTCTCACCACCTTTATCAATGCTTTTCACCCCCACCACCCCTTTTATCAGCGCTTTTCAAATTTCCAACCTCATGCGTAACCGCATGGATTCAAATCCTACACATCTCCTTCGAATATGGAACACTTTTACCAATACACCATGTTTCTTTTTTGTTTGTTTAATGATATTTCTATTTATTTATATATATATTTACATATATATATTTTTCATATAATTATATAATTATTTTTAAATACATTTATATAATATGTGTGTGTGATATATATATATATATTATATTCATTTACATATACTAGAATATAATATAAATATATATTTATTTATTAATACACACATATATGTATATATAAGCATTATGAATATATTTTTATAATGTAAAAAATGGTTAGATATCATTTTAAATACATTTTTAGAATATGTATTTATTTACATGTATTAGAATATACATTTTTATGTAAATATGTTAATATATGTATTTATATGAGTGATTTATTATAAGAAAATATAAGAAAACATGCATATATTTAATTATAAATAAAATTACGTTATGAAAAATGATAAAATTTCAAAACCATAATATTAATATGAATGTAATCTCTGATAATATATTCAATCTCCACAAAAAAGGCAATAATACCCCCTTAAATGAGGTTGAAAATCCATCAAATGTTAAAAAATTAGGGTATCCCGATTAATTTACACTTATTAAGGAGCTTTCCCCTACCATCACCTACAACCATATAATCTGATTGGGTCCCCAAGGAGGCTCAAACAAGGTGTGAGATAAACATCCCAGTAGGTAACCACCCAAATGTCTATACATTTCTAAAAAAACAAAACAATATGCTAAATAAGTGTAAGTAAAGTAGTAATGTAAGTGTAAATTCCCATGTCATATGTCCACTATAACTAGAAATACCAAACAACCTCTTAATGCTCCCTACAACAAGTGTCATCTCCTAACAAGGCATCTAAAAACAATATAAGAAAACAACACAACCTCACCATAAAAACATCCTTACCCCATCCATATGGAATTTCCATAAAAAGAAGCTATATCAAAACCCACGACCTTGCCATACAACCAAAGTCATATATTCCAATGACTATGCCATATAATGGAGTGTAACAAAATTTCCATGGACTTTTCATATAATGAAGTGTATCATAATTTCCATGGCCTTGTTGTATAATGAAGTGTAGACCATGAAGGGCCAGATCCAAGGTTTTGAAGACCAATTCATCCTCATTGAGTCCCAGGAGCATCTCGGTGGAAACTCGGTATAGGAACTGGTTCGAGTCATGTTTTCAACTTAGTTTAGATATTTTATTGATATTTTATTTTTTTAATCTTTAAATTGATATTAAATTACTATTAATTAGTAATAATAAGCAAATTATTAATTAAAATTATTTTTTATATTATTTTTAAGTCATTTTTACTAAATACCTTATATTTATTACATGTAAATGCCTATTTACCTTATCTAAAACATATTTTAAAAAATATATATTATATTTATATCAATATAAATATATTTATATATTAATATATTAATATATTATTTTTAATGAAATATATATTTTTTGAAGTATACCATTATCATCACTACTAAAGAAGTGTTGATAGGGGGGTCTTTATGAGCGCTTTTAAAAAAATGCTGATAAACCCCCATGTATCAGTGCTTGTAAAAAACTGATGATAAAGGTCCCCCTTTAACATCGCTTTTTTAGTGCTGACAAAAGGGGTATTTAACAACGCTTTTAGCTAGCACTATTAAAGACCTATCACTGGATAAACCCAGTTTTGTAGTAGCATTTTGGGAGTGTTGGAGGTCAAATGGCCTGTTTTGGGTTGTAGGTAAAGGGTGCATGATTTAGGGTAAATCATGTGGCACCTTCCATCTAACCATGCGACATGTTTTTGAACTGCCACTCGGATTTGGTAAACCATGCATGGATGGAATATGTACGAGCTTATCTACAGAAGTTGCAGAGAGCTACCACACAGTTTGCACATGGTAAGTGTAAACTGTGCGGTATACCACATAGGTACTGCCACTTAGGCAGTACCTATGCACTGTAACTCACACAATTACCACACAGTTTGGAAAACCATGCGACCTAGTAAAGAATTCAAAGTGAACATTTTTCTTCCCTATAAATTTCTTATTTCCTTCCTTTCCTCCCTCTTGGCCACACACACAGTAGAGGATTTATCCTCTTTTCTTCCTTCGGTGGATTTTGATCCATATTCCTCCTCATTCATCCGTTCTTCGATCCGTTGGAGGTAATATAACCGTGACGGTAAGGCTTTCCACACCCGTTCTTCCTTTACTCTTTGTTTTCACCTCGTGGAGTGCTAAATCCATTTGAGTTCTCACCCTATTTTCAAGCCATTTGATGGAAACTCAGATCTACACCAATCGACTTTGAATTGGAGCTTGATATCAGACATTACTACATCTATGGGTCCATAGTAGGTGGTGCATACCTTGATTTGTGTTTTCACAGACATTTTTTGGGGCATAACTTTTAGCATGCATTTGGGAAATTGAGCAAGAGACTTGTTGCTTCATATTAAAATAACTGTGAGACCCCGTGGGACGTCGTTAGGCATACCCTTAACTTTTTTACTCGAGCGAGGTTGGGTTAGAGGTTGTCGCTCCTTGGGATGATTTGGCTAGGGTGCCAAATTCATTTAAAATGATTTTTTTTAGTTTTATTTGAGTTCGTTATTCAATTATGAGGCATTAAATACCTCTATATTAAATTGTTATGATTGTTTAAGTTGTGTGATTCAATGGTCTAAATTGAATTGATTATTTTAAGAGTTTTGTTTAAATTATATATATGTAATTACTTGAATTACATGAGATGGGACCCAAGGGGTCATGATGGGCATGGTCCGGGATGTTACTGAGATGGAATGATCATCGGGATTGGGCATCGTGGATGTCAGATCGAAGCAGTAAGTTCGTTAGGTTGGGCTTGTCCTGGACATATATATTGTTTGAGTGGTATTAACCACAAGATTGGGCGTCGTGGATGTCAAATTGAGGTGGTAAAGCTGTCAGGTTGGGAATGTCCCATGATAATAGATGTAATGACCATCATATTAAAGTGACATGGTCGTAAGGGCATGAGTTTCTAGTGTTGATGTGGCTTAGGGACTTTATTTGGTGATTGTTGCTCACCCATGATGGCCAAAGCGCTGAATTGAGTCATGTGCACATAGGTTGACTCTATTTATGAGGTGGTTTTTACCACTCATGTGGGTAGAGGCCCCAGGTAGCACGACTTAGGTGATTATGGTTTGGGGGTGCTTACTATAGAAATCCATGTGGAAGGTGAGGAGCCTTCAGTTGATAGTGATGAGGCTATTGGTTGGGGGATGAGGCTCGCCATGATTGAGGCCATGGTCTTGGATTTATATTTGAGGATGAACATCATTGTTCCTCAGGATGTTAAGATTTGATCCAACGATGAATATTATTTGAGGACAGATATCGTTGTTCTTCTAGTTGTTGGGCCTTCGGCTGATGTGTGTTTTCAGAAAAGGGTTCGAGGGACTGGTTACTAAATGCTTAGGGCGTGCCTTTGGGATGTAGATACCTATTAAGTCATGAGGTGACAAGTTGCTTGATTGAGGTGAAACTAGAGGGTTCACCTAGGTTATGACATTAGAGGTGCCTTGGGCCATGAGCCAAGGACCTTCTTATATTCTGGGATTTCGATGTTGGCCATGGCAGGTGATGGATTCTTGGTGGATATTGAGCACCAAGGAATCATTTTTTGCTTATGGAATCGTAATGCTTTATTGATTATATTATGCATGTATGTTTAAACACATATGCTAGGTACACACCTCTAGGTGGTATCCTACTGAGATTCATCTCACACCCTGCACTGGTCCTTTGAGACACGTGTAGACTTTATGAAATTATGTTCAAGTAAAGTATCAACCTCAGGATATGGACCTTAGTAGCTGCTTGCATGGAGTTTGGTACGAGACCTTGAGGTCATGCCTAGTTGGAGTTTCTCTTTCATTTAGATTTCTTTCAGTTTCAACATACTGTTTTGTATATTGTATATAGCTATAGTGGTTAGCCATGGGAACCCTTTTTGTACTTTATTTGTATGACCTTTTGTGGATGCATGTTATTTTAGTAGTGGCTACAAGTGGTGTGTTGGGCATGTTGATTTGTTTATTTATCTTCCGCTACAGTTGTTTATTTATTGATTCTGTTATTGCTTGTTATTGACTGTGCTTTCACCATTGGCGGGTCTGGTTCAAGTATACTAAGTATTTTATTTCCACTGTATGATTTATATTATTAATAGAACCAGTATATTATCTTTCTCAGAGGGTATAGCCTCACCACTATACCTGTTTACACCCTCGCTGATATTCGGTAGCCTTTGGCATTTGGAGAGGTGAACTTAAGACAAGTGGAAATCGGCCTGATAGAACTGTTTGAGTGGCTTATCAGGTCAGGGATGCTACAATTGAGTTATGACTCTTGAATTGATGCTTATTTATTCTAAATTAAATGTTTGATAAACGATGTTGTGTTTTTTTAATAAAACCCCTAGGATGAGGTGCACTATCTTCTAAACTAAAAATTAATGATTAGTTATTTGTATTTTTCTTTTCCTTATTACATTGGTGTTTTCCTATTCATGTGTGTTATTACTAGATGTGTGGTATGATTAGTACTTAACCTCACTTGATATTCTTATATGGACTTAATAAGGGAGGCATTTCCTTCCTTGTGACCAATAGTTTCAAGGACCAACCAACTTTTAAATGGGCTGACTTGACTCTAGGAATCGTAGCCTTGATAAATAAAATGGGTTGTTCAAATTGAATGGTTTAAATTAAATGAAATTTATTGGGAAGTATGACCATGCCACTTTCTATATCTAAATAAGCATAGATTAGGTGGATTATATTAGATGAAATGGAATGGATTGTTCATGATTGTTTCCTTCCTTGAATAAATTAAATGGTTTAATAGAAATGAATTATAAACGGTGGAAGGCCACATCGATTGTTTCTTGTTTAATTAAATGTAATTATTGTATTGTGATGCCCTTACATATAATTGTGATTGAAAAGCATAATGCATTAGAGGTAATGCCTCATGCCTATTATTATAAATATGATTACACCTTTGATATAGGCTGTGGAACAATGGTAAGAGTTCTGTTGAGCATGGAATTATCACGCTCCCTTACATCAGGTGTTGAGAATGACATCTCACACCATTTACACTATTTGGACGATGGGCATGACACATCACATCCCTTACATTGAGTGTTGACTTGAAAACTCACTCACTATTTCGAGTGTTGACATGATGAAGCACTCACCATCTTGAGTGACGAGCATGATGTATCCCACTCATTATGAGATGTAGGGATTGAACCCTATGTTGAAGATTATAGGATTGTTTAGACTGGTTATGGATGCATGAGTTATGCCTCGGTCCAGCCAGCACCTAGTATTCCAGGTATATGGAAACTTACGTCCTCACACACTTGGTCCATATAGGTGGATGAAATATATAAATATAATATATATATAATATTACTATATATATAGTTACTGGTCAGATGATAATTCCATCCATGAGATGAAGAAGGTAGAGCCTCCAGGTGTCCTTCAGGAACCTGAGCGGGCTGGTATTTATTATTTCATCATTGTTTATTATTTCATTTATACCTGAACACTACTTTACCTTATATTCATGGAATTAATTTAGTTGTAGACACCATTTGTGGTGTCCTACTAGGATTTTATCTCACACCCTACTCGGGGTGCCATTGCACTAAGGTACCATAGCAAATCTCATGTTCGTAGGACCATGGATTATTTATTGCTTTGTTATGCTTGCACTTAGGAGTTAAGAGCATAGGATTGAGTTGGAGCTCAATATACTTGAGGAGATTGACCTTGGTATTTTTATTTATTTCTTTTATTCATGTATTTCCTATTGCATGTCTACTGTTTCAGTTTATGTATCATCATTTGTACATTCATGCATTGTTGTATATTGGTGTTGGCTATCTTTTATATTTAATTTGTATTACTATTCCATTGATCTATCTTTTATCTCTTACTACTTCTATTATTGTCTGTTATTTATTATCTAATATTCCACTGTGCTACTCTCATCATGAGGGTATAGTCTCCCTACTATCACCACCTTAGACCCTCATTGCTAGTCGGCAACCTCTGACATATGAGGTGGCGTGCTTGAGGCCATGTGGAGATCGGTCTGACTACCAGTTTAATGGTCAGTCGGTTTAGGACATTGAAAAGTGGTATCAAAGGTGGTTTTTCCTTTATCTTACTATTTTGGGTTGGTATACAAGAGACTAGGAATGTGTCATTGCTTGGTAAATAGTCGTGTTTGGGAGTGATCAACCCACGTATGGGGAAAAGTCCAAGTGGCTAGGGATGGGATTGTTTTTCATGTCATTTTCTATTATAGTTGATTACCATTTCACCTCAAGTGACTAGTGTACTTTACACTTCTTATTGATTTATGAGATTTATGGTATATTTCCCTTGGCCTCGTATGGTAAGGAAGTGGCATCACATGAATCATTATAGGAACATAGAGATTTGCATGACATGCATATGTCATGCTATGTAGTTGCATTTGTAGGTTGATTGCTGAGTGTGATGAAGTGCCTTGTGTGATTTTAGCCTCGCTATTATATACCATGTTAAGTATTTTTAATAACATTATTAGTTTTGTACCTTTTTAGGTTTTTCATCAGCATGATCAATTATAAAACATGCTTGGTGTTTTATTTATCATGTTAGTCTGCTGCCATGATTAGGTTACCATATACCATGCTACCTGCTTATTTATCATGTTTGTCTATGTATCATATTTTTATGATTATTAGCATGTTTCTCTGTGTTTATTTCTCATGATAACATTCTTATTTTTATTATTAATGTGTAATTGGTTATAGAAGCCGAATTTATTGGTTGTGATTAAATGGGAGTTAGTATTTGATTGTGCCTTATAATTGAGAAAAGTAAACTCATGTACTTGAACCATCCTTGAGCTTTATATGTATTTAGAGACCATTGTTAATATGAAAAATCTCCTAAGTTAAATTTTTTTTAAAGTGAATTGGTTTCAATTTTATGGGAGATAGTCTGCGGTCTATAAAGTGTATGGGATTCTCATAGATTAGAAGATAACAATCCATATAATCAAACTATTATATATGATCATGATGTATCTTGAAATGGTTAAAATATAAAATCTATTTAATTTTGAACTGAAATTAACCAGTTTCCTCTATAAAGACTTGTGACTCTATCACACGAGCATAATGATCTGTATGATTACCTTCCCAAAATGCATAACTAGACCCAAGTAGGTTAGTTGGGGCATGTTTCTTATGAGATAACCCTCTATGGGCGTTTTGAAACTTTAATAATCAAGAAACTTCTATTGGGTTGCATTCTGATGAAACTAGGTTGGCTTAATGAGACCCTCGTAGGTTGACTTATCTATTACCAAGTGATTAATTTTATAATTGGTACTTCATGTTCTGTTTTAAATCTTTTAAATGTTTAAAGATTGAACGTGACTCAATGTAAATACTTAAAAGGGAACCTTAGTTGGTATCCTTAGTTTAAAACCTCATGTAAGGGTAGTTTAAACTTTCATTTGAGTTGTCTTGGAATGGAAACAAGAAAATTTTCCATAGGCCTTTATCATTTTTATCATAGGATTAAATGATAGGTTTAGGGCCTAGTGAAATCTATTTGGCATGACCTAGTGATAGGTACAAAACTTATGCTTTTGTAAGGGGATAACCTGAGGTAGGTAGCACCCTTAGATCTTAAATGACTTGCTAAATGTTGTGGGTTTTTTTGACGTGGCGTCATTCGGGTGTTGTTGTCCCTAGTAGGACTCTTATATTTGAATGACACCCTTTTTAGATGGGTGGTAATGGTATCCTTGAAACTTCATTATGGGCGTGGGCATCAAGTAATGCTTGGTTTCAGCAGGTTAGACATGCCTAGGGAATGGTCAGTCACTTCGTAGGTCATGTGACCCTTTCTTCTTCCTCAGTGCTAGACGACTTGGTATATCGTCATCCGGGTTAATGGTCATATGGGTAAAGGTGAATTGGGGTTAAATCTCTTGTACAAATTACCCGATACTTGGATGCATGGGGTGTAAAGCCTATGGATAGTATCAAGGATGATTCTCTTGCTTCTAAAACCTCAGGTTATTGTGCGTTCATACATGCAATACCCGTCAAGTTGCTAAATGGTGCAACGAACTGATTGAGTTTGGTAAAATCATTGAGACATGAGTTGTTGAGTATGATCTCGAGTCATCTCTGGAGTAGAGTGGCATGAGCATTAAAGAAATCAATTTCATTCCAATTCTTGGGATGACATTCTAAGAGGATCAAGTGTTTTGACATGTTGGTTAGGTTGGTTTTGGATTTCATGACAAATGTTATGGTGTTTGTGGACATGACTAAGAGAAGTGTCACATGTGTATTTAAGGTGAATCTGACCTAGTATGCTTATGATTGGCTAGTCTATCTCTACTTTTGTTGATGAGGACACTCCTAAGGTGGGGAGCATTATGTTAGTTCTAGTGGATATGTGCCCTTCCAAGTAGAAGTAACACAACCAAGGACGACCATTGGAAATGATTGGTCTTGCTTGAATTCACTTGAGTCTTATAAGTTTGGAATCATGTCGGTGCTAACTCAGAAGCATGATGTTGATGTGGTTGGATGTGTATGCAACCCTTGAGAACCACCATTGGTCATGGATGGACTTTGGTGGTTAAGTTTGAGCGATACGGGATGCCTTAGGTGGTAAAGTCTTGTGATTGGTTAATGACGATGCTTCAGCAAGTGAATCCAAGCTTCTTCCAAGAAGTCAACCAGTAGTGGTTTAACTACTTTTTTTATGATGGCTGGGTATGTTTAGTTAGAAACCATACTGATCAATTCATCTTGGATGTGATAGAATTGTATCAAATATTTCGGTTACTCATGATATCCTCTTAATGTACGCTTCTTTAAGAGATGTGCATGTCCCTTATCTTGACATCGTCCTTGATGCACTTAAAGAGTGTCTATTATAAATTGATCTAAAGGTTTCAAGTGTCCTTTTATTTCAATAAATAAGCTTTATCAAAGTTGTGTGTTGTAACAACCCGGACCCGAACAACCACCCGAACAGTGCTAAACGGGTCGTGTGTTACTACCTTAGCCGCACCTCCCCAAACGCCAAAGGCTGCCGACTAGCAGCGATGATCTTTTTAGGTATAGTGGGGAGGTGCGCCTAAGGTAGTAACACCCGAATCGTTTAGCACTGTTCAGGTGATTGTTCGGGTCCAGATTGTTACAAGTGGTATCAGAGGAGTTCTTGACAGGGATTTAGTAATAGTGTTTTTCTATCTACTAATGATATTGAGACTTCTCTTTTTATTTTTGCTGGTTTTACTATTTGGGATATGGTAGACTAAAGATAGGTTGTGACTAGAATTGGGTTTATAACTTGTGTTTGGGTGCCCATAGACCCAGTTGCGAGGGATGGACCAAGTTGCCATGGGTGGGAATTTTTGTTGTCTTTTTGCTCAGATTACAGTTTATATGATTTCCACCTCGGTGGCTCACTTGGTGTGTGATGCTATTGATTGTGACATGTGACCCTTGACTCTGTGCGGTAAGGAAGAATTGGACCTTAGCCTGGTATGGCAAGGCTTGTTTGTTTGTCTTTTGATAGGAACATTTTTAGGGTATTTCAATTTCATAACTACACGTATGCTTTGTGAAGTGATAATGCCATGTGAATAATTTCAAATTGCCATACTTTGTATTATTTGAAATGTGAATAGGTGAAATTACTGATAGAATTGCTGGTTTATTGCAATGTGTTATGCCATGATTTGTATATTTATAGAATTGCATGTGGCAGGGTATTTGGGTCTGGATCTTATGAGAGCAGACATGTACTATGGTTGAGGTGATTTTGATCACCAGGATTGGGAGACTCGGTCATCAGTTTGAGGCAATGTTAGTTGTCAGGACGAGCATGGCCCAAGGTAATTTTGATACTTGGCTCTGTTAAGGGTGGGTAAGGAGGCCACAAGACTGGGATGCCGTGGGGCATGGGTTGCGGTGAGGAAGAGTAAGGGTAGTAGTTATGCGCTACCTTTTACTGCTTTTCTTATCTGCGTTGAATATATATTGTTATATATATATATGGACTATATGACCATTTATGGTATTCAATGGGTTACTCTTGTGCATCTCGATGGAGCGTTAGGAGGGAGATGATACAATGCTGCAGGATTAGTTTCAGGATCTAATATAGGCAGAGCAGGAGCCGCAGGTATAGGCTCAGAGACAGGATTAGGTTTAGGATCTAGTGCAGGCAGGACAACAGTCGGGTTTGGCAGCGTTTGAACCATGACTCTATGAACAGCTCCGAGCTAGCCTGGTACGTGTCTTGCAGGGGATTGAAAAAGGCGTGCATGGTATAGAGCCATCTATGGCATATCTAATGCGGGAGTTCCAGTCGCAACACCTGCCACTTTTTCAGGGTGAGGGTGGTCCATAGGTGGATGAGAATGGTATAGAGAGTATATAGATGATCTTCGAGCATCTCGAGATGCCTCCAGGGCGGAGGGTCAAGCTGGCGACGTACATGATGAGAGGACCAGCAAAGCGTTGGTGGGATGTACAGGTTCAGGCTCGTAGGCATGAGGGACTAGCATGGAAGGACTTTGAGGACAGGTTCTTTGATCACTTTTACCCAAAGACACTAAGAGCCAAGAGAGCTCAGGAGTTCTTGAGTCTTCAGTAGGGAGACATTTTCATCATGGACTATGCAACTACTTTTACTGAGCTATCTCACTTTGCACCTGGTATGGTAAGCGATAACGTATCAAGGGTGAGGCGCTTCGAGGATGGCTTATGACACACCATCAAGATCCAAGTGAATATCTTCAGGCTGAGTTCATTCTCAGATGCGGTGAATTAGGCGCTCATAGTAGAGGGCAACCAAAGGGATATGCCCCAGGTTGGTTGGGGAACAATTTCGGGTGTTGGTTCGGATAGTAGAAAGTGAGGACGGGATGAGTTCCATCAGGGCAGTCAGGCCAAGGACTCAGTTAGACCACCTCGTAGGAGTTCTTCAGTGATTTTATTTTAGTGTGGACAACTAGGACATGTTCAGACTCAGTGTGATAGGCCTCCAAAGGAGTGGCAGGCATGTGGGTAGGTTAGGCATCTTGAGAGGTTCTGTAGGAAGCCTTCTCAGATGCCGGCAGGCAGGGACCAGGATAGATTGTGGCATCTGGAGTTGGTTCTGGTTTAGTACCAGGTGACGGTAGCCGAGGTTCAGCTGCATGTGGAGGACATGACAGAGACAACGGGATCCAACTGAGGGGTCAGTGGCCGGTGACTGGAGCAGCACCGCAGGGAGGTCAGGCATCAGGCAGTCGTACTTCAGGCCAAGTGCACACCGTGGAGCTGCCAGAGGCTGATCAGGCTGGTGAGTCGATGACAGTTAGAGGTACACCATGAGTGCGGCTGTGATTTCCTTATTCTCGTTTGGCATGACCTGTAGAGGCATGTCCGTTTTGAGTGCACATTATGCACAAGATCTATGTGGACTGACTAGATGTTGGTCAGTGGGATTGGCTCCATATCAGTTGAGTGATATATTTATATATATGTATGAGATGCATAACATTAGGGTCATCAAAGATGCGGGTTACTTGAGGTTCTGTGGGCATCGGGGCATCGAGGATGCGAGTTACTTGAGGTGTCGTGGGCATCGGGGCATCAAGGATGCGGGTTACTTGAGGTGTCGTGGGAATCAGGGCATCGAGGATGTGGGTTACTTGAGATGCATGACATCTGTAACACCCCAAGATTTCATAGTAAGTTATTTTTTTTTTAAATTCAATAGCATGCGCTACACGCAACACCGAGTTCGAGCGTACCACGACTTACCAAACTAGCTGTTCAAAAGCGGTTATGAATAATATTAACTGAATTTGGAATTTTCTATACTCCATATAATTTTAGAATCCATATTATGTGTTTCTTAGACATAATATAAGAACAAATTCATTTTTTTAGATAAAAGAAGTATTTTTCAAAAAATGCAATTTTACCACCTTTTAATAGAAAACCCTTTTTAAAACCAATATTTGACACTTTTATATATAAAATTTAATGAAATTAAATTATTTTTTATAAACGTGACATAAAAATTTATTTTGGATTAATTTTTGGTACTTTTTTGATAACTTTCACATTTTGATGAATACTGAAAAATACTAAATTTTAATTGAAAACAACTTTTTTAATAGAAATAATTTATAGTGTTAAATTATGTATTTGAATGGTTTGGAAGTATAATTAGATTATATTTTTATCATTTAATACAATTTAGGTCATTATAAGTAATTTCACATTTAAATTTGACATAAACACATGTCAATCTTTTGATAGTTTTTACTTTTTAAAAAACCTGCTTTTCGGTTTTGGCAACGAGAATTAATTTAAATTAATTAATGCAACTTATATGTTTTGAATTTGATAAAATAGAATTCATTTTTGAATTTATAATATCAAAATTATCTTAGGGTAAATTTTTGGTATTTTTTTGAAAACTTTCAATTTTTGATGAATAGTGAAAAAACACCGCGTTATTGGTTAAAATCAAATTTTTATTTAAATAAATAGTTATTTTATTTTAATTTATTTTAGGTAAAAATAGATACATAATATATATATATATGTTCAATGTAATTAATTGGAGTAATTTTATAATAAGTTTAGATATATAAAATTTTATCAAACTTTTTACCGTCTTTTACCCACCTCCTAGGAGCATTTGCAAATTTGTATAAAACTTAATTTTACCACTTCTGTGAGTTGAATTTAAAAAATCCAAGAGAAACAGTTGATATCAGTAAGTAAAATGTGGTTTAATAAAATGAAAATAATTTTTGGTGAATGGTAACTTTTTACTTTTATTTACCACGGTTAAAAGTAAATAGGGTAATTAAGGGTAAAAATGATATTATTATTACCCTAACACATGTCCTAATTCTATTGGATAAGTGAAATTCGATCAAAAAAACCTTAGTAATAAAATATGATCATTTAGGTCCACTTGGATTAGATTAGGACATTTATTATTATTTAATTCAAAGAAGAGTTAAAAGTGTTAAATTTAAAGTTTAATAACTAAACCATTTTAATATAGGGTTACACATAAGATAAATTTGACTATAAATATTCATTATAAAGATAAAATGATTTCATACATAATTATATTTTATTTATAATTTTTATACATTAAATAATTAAATTTATTTATAACACAATGATGATGCAGTAATTACCATATTAATGAAAGATTAAAATAATTGATATTATAAATATCCAAATAAATCTAATTTGAGACTTTTAATGAATTAAACTAATTTTATATGTTAATATGAAATGTTATTATTGATTAAATGTATTTAGTTCGAAGTAATTTTTTTTAGGAATTTAACAAAAAACAATTATAAAATAATGTCAAAATTAACATAAATGAGTTTTTAAAACAAATATAATATTATTGATTGATATAATAATCCTAAAAATCTAAGGTTCATCCAAAAGACTTATATAATTATATTTGTATCATTAATTAACCACTTGGGGTTCTCTTGGAAGTTTATATTAAGTTTATTAACCATATAATATAAAAATACAAAGATACGTGGTAAATGTCAAACTATTTAACTAAGAGTTAAATCTAAAATATAAGGTTAATATAGTGACACAAACCTGTCTAAAACCTATTGGTTGAGAAGTTTTTGACCCATAACCACCTTATACTTTAAATAATTCATTTTTGATCTATTATAAACAGAAAATTATTTTATTATAAAATAATATTTCAATATTTTCCTAAGGTGCCCCTCACCCCTCTTATAAAAGGGCACTTCCCCTTCTCTCAAATTCACACCTTAAAATCAATTTTTCTCAGAAAAAACCTGACCAAATATCCTCCCAAATGTCCTCCCTTTATCTTAGAGGCTTTCATTTAGTCATAAATCCAACCCAAGAATCCCTTTTGATCAAATCAAAAGGAAGAACCCGAAAAAGAGGTAAATATTTCATCACCTCTTTCAAGTTCTTTTCTTCTTCCACTTCCTCTTTATTTGTTGTTTCCATTCTAAAATAATAAGTCCATTATCTTCTATATACTATGATGTTATTATAAAAATTTTACAACCCTATTCATTATTCTATCCATCCTATAAATGACAAAGTCACCATACATGTGTACGTACGAATTACCGTCTCCACGTCATGGTGTAGTTTGTTATTCAAATAATTCATCATTTGGATGGGTATAATAATGAGTATAAATGATGTAAATAATAAATAAAACATTATAATGATTATGTATGTGATATACCATCCAATTATATATGATTTTAATATCAAAAAAATGATATTGTCGCTCGTGCGTACGTACGGATTACCATCTCCACGAACGCGATGAGATTCATTCCCCATCGTATCCATTCAAGACTAGTTTTCATTTGATGATTAAAAATAATATTTTTAAAGTCTTAATATAATTATTAATATGAATAAGATACATCCTATCCATAACAAACATTACTTACATAACAAAGCATATAAAGGAAAACAAATCAGTTAACACCTGAAACGATGATACTACTGAAATATCATTAACAAAACAATATTAAAAGATCATATATGATATAATATTAATGTATATGGTTCTTTTATAGTTTAATAACAATTATTTCACCATTATATAGGATTTTAATCTACCCTCTACCAAGGAAATGTACAAGGTAAGGGGTTTTCATCTCACTTTTATTCCTGTGAGATTCATGCTATATTTGCCACTATTACCTTTTGTGTGGTGTATGTACTGCCCATGATTGTATGGTTTGCATAATATAATTTAATTTATGGGTATTTACATCATCATTGGATGATCCTTCTTTCATGGGGTGTATTCTTCATATGTTACCAAATCGGTAAGGGAATTTCAAATTTCAATTTCCATTCACTCGGTTTTACACAAACTTCATTGATTACTTTACTCCAAGATTATGTGTGAAATAACTATTTATTTAATTATGTATTAATTTACACTCCCCATTGTTTGGATATAAATTTTATACACATAATCACTCCATTTATAAATTCTCAAGTCATCGGTATAAACTTGATAAGAGTAATTTTAACTCAATTTCTATTCATTGAGTTAAACATCCATGTCATTGGTGTTGTTTTTACAAGAATATGTGTGAATATCCTCTGATTGATTTACACTGAATATCCAATCATATTGAGTGTATTTATATTTGTCACACATAATTATTTCATTGATTTATCCTTAACCTAAGGATACAATCTTTATAAAAGAATTCATCTCAACTTACATTCTATTGAGACTTCTTTATTGTTATACACCAATTCACTTTTATTTGGGGTATATAATGTACTTTGACATAGTATATCATGAGTCCCTTTATTCTCATGATATTATAAAGTTTTTATTACCTCAATTATTTTTATTCAAGCATCTCTCATTTTGTTAGGAACTCTAACTAAAATATCATTTTAAATGTTTTAAAAATTAATTATTATAAATATTTCTCTTTAATGTCCATGTTTAAAAAATGGTTTTAAGGTTTTATTTATATGGAAATTAATGTTTTAAAATTTAAATTCCTTTTAAAAGTTTCAAATTGGTATGGAACACTTTGATTCAAAAATCTATTTTAAACAGCTTTTTGATAAACAGTGAGACTTTTAAATGTTTTCATGAAAAAGGGATATTTCTCTCAAAGATTTTTACTGATCATTTTAAACTATTTCAAAATCCTTTATGTGATATTATTCTTGATCGAGGTTGGTTTATTATGATACAAATCTTTCATACTATATTGAAGGTTTTGTGATATGTTTGACTGTGGATGTGTTATTTTCATACCATTCATGGTTTATAGATAAAGTATTGATATTTTGTATGCTAGTTTTAATATGAATGTTTATGATATGTTTGAACCTTTTCATATGAGGAATGAATTGGACTTAGTAAGTGATGGGTGGAGCCCGCTATAGCTACTCGATGCATCAGTAGGTCTCATGAGACATACTAGTGTCTTGGCACAAGGCCTTGACAAAATCTTATTTGTAGTCTTGGAACAAGGACTTGACTATGTGGTTATGAAGTCTGACATTTTGTATTACATCATTATGAAAGTAGCTATTGATATTGCATGTGATTATTCTACTAGTAGAATATCCATGGGAATAAGTAAATGACATTATTTGATTTTATCTTTTCCATATTATGTTGAAGTTTGAGTTAAAAGGCTTTTGTTTTAGTCTTATACATTGCATTAAATGTTTATGATTATTTATGAAAGTTTTTGCTATATTGTTATCCTTACTGAGCATCTGATCTCACCCCTTTATATGTTTTATTTTTCCCAAGATGCGAAGAAGTATTTTATGGTTGACCTGCAGGGATAGGCTAAGGATATAAGTGTGTTTAAAAATGGAACAAAATGTTGCTGATGTTTTTATTTCATGATATAATGTAAAACTTATGAGTGTATCTAGTACTTCCAAGGCTACTGAACTGATCAGCCTTTCGGGACATGATTCCTTGTATCATGCTAATATTATGTAATAATGCACCGACTCTGGGTAACTAGGGTCGGGGCATTACAGTTGGCATCAGAGGAAGTTTAGTACAAACCTTGGAAGCTAGATTTAGAAAAACTCTGTTTAGAAAACACTACCCCAAGATAGACCTTGAGGAATATTATAGAAGAACATCCAAATTTTTTGGTAATGTAAATATTATGTGGGTTTTCCAAGCAATACATCCCTGTCTGGATACGAGCAGGTAGAGTCAGCTCTGGCACAAATGTACCTAGGAGAGAAAACTCCGACAAGGAGTTTCGGGCTTGACCCGGGGTATCTTGGTACACAACAACGGGCCTTGCTGCACTCTTGGTTACAACACTCCCCGGGGATATGCTTAGTATAATTCACATTTTCTTTACAAACTGATTTAAATTATTTTAATATAGGATGAGAATAAATAACCTTGGTTAATCCTAAGGTGTTTTAGATTGAAAATAAGGTGTTGTGATATTCTCTAAATGATTTTATGACTCACACTATACTTTCTTGTGTTAGTCAATGGCTGGATTCCAAGGAAGTAATAGTAACATTGAACATGATGTAAAAGGTGGACACGGTGGTGTAAATGATCAATGAAATGGAATGTTTATAGGTTTAAAATATATCATGTTCATACTGAATTAGTTTTCCAAAAATATGATCAACAACATATATATTAACCAACTCCCGGAATCAATAAAGAAGAGAAAGCTGGTGAATGATAAGAGCTCTAGTAGTAGAGGCCATGGAAAACAGAAAGCTCAATTTCCATCATGCATGAAATGTGGAAAGAAACACCTAGGGAAGTGTCTCAATGGAACAAAGAAATGATTTTTTGTGTGGAAAAGAAGGACATAAAGTAAAGAATTGCTGTGGAAAAATGAAGAGTACTATGGAAGAAAATAAAAATGATCCCAAGAATACATTTACAGTAATTTTCCATAAATATAGGGGACCTGGTCATTACCCTAGTGAATTCCCTATTCTATAGGGTAACCTCTTGGTCAAGGAAGAACCTATTTGGAAATAAATGAATGGTGAAATGTTTAAAAGTATTAGTGCTCTTTGTTTATGGGATTACTTTGGAAGACTTTTCTCTTGTATGCGTAACCCTGTAGTTTGTTATGTGAAAATGCTATTTTTGGAAGAATTCTATTTTTTATTATTGATATAGTTATAAATAACCATTTGGGTTTATATGATCCTTGAATTTGAGGCAATTACAAGTTATTAAATTTTGGGATGAAAATGCGAGGTATGAGATAAAATTTGTGGTGAAATTATGTTATAGTTATTTTGAGGAATTTATCTCATTTTGGGAACGTTATAAAATATAGTTTTTAAAAAAGGACAACACGCAGACCGTGTGACAACCCGTTTCATCGGACAAAGTTGCGGGAATCAAACCCACAACCATAGTGCGATTGGGATTTATCACCTACCACTGGACTACGTGAAGTCCCTGGTTAGTGTGACTAATTATTTTTAGTTAAATGATTTTATTGATCAATAATAAGTTGATTTTGGATCTTATGTCTTATCAAATGGATATACTTAGTATAGGAAAATGATTCGGTGATTAAGTGATAAATGTTATTTTAGAAGACGTTTTCTCTATTGGGAATACTATATGCCTAAGGAAAATAGAATACTATGAGATTTCATTTGAAGAGTAATGGTGGATTATTATATATGTTTTTATTATAGATTTATAGTGATTTGGGTTATTTATGGAAATAATTAACCTATCATAGAGAATATGTGATTAGGTTAATTACTTTTAAGTATGTGACTTTAAGAGTAGTCGATGTTATTTGGAGATACAATTTAACGTGGAATACTGCATAATCAAATTCTTCTAAGTTTTGGGTTTCAATATTAGTTTGGAACATATTGAATGATTTTAAGGACAATTGTTTATTGAATGGTATTTATTGAACTTTGGGTATTCTTGGTTTAATTTTAGAAATTAAGATTAGTATTTCTTTCTCTAAAGGATTAACCTTTTTAGGGATCATCTGATCTTGTACTAACCATTTTGGTTTTTGTTAATATCTAAAGACAAGGTAAATATATATAGTTTACCCTTTGTAGATTATGTGATTATCTAGAAGTTGATTCTAGCGCTTTAGGTGTGACCAAGTATTCTTGAATACTCATCATTTGAAAAAAAAGATGAGTTAGTGGTAGAAATTTATTAAAGTATGAAACTATACTTAAAAAGTAAGTATATCTCTTTATGTTCATCAATCTCATAAATAAATTTCTCAACTTTATGAAATAGAACTTAAAACAAAAAACATTATCCTTTTACTTTTCCTACTAGGAAACTAATGACCGTTTATCCCATCACAAGTTTGTGGTTTTCTTATTGTTAACTTTCTACCGATCTTGTTTTATATCACTCCCCACTAGAACATTACGCTTAGTTTATCTTCCATATCCATGTTTTCCTACATGGAATTCTAGTATGGGTTATCTCGGGTGACCTTTATACTTCTCTTTCTTTCTATTAAAGAGATAGTTTTATTGACTCTTTTTCCGATGTGGGAAATTTAATGAAGTTCCCAAGCCCGATTTTAAAATTGTGAGGATGAAATTTCCAAAAGGGGGAATAATGTAACACCCCAAGATTTCATAGTAAGTTATTTTCTTTAAATTCAATAGCTTGCACTACATGCAACACCGAGTTCGAGCGCACCATGACTTACCAAACTAGCTGTTCAAAAGCGGCTATGAATATTATTAACTGAATTTGGAATTTTATATACTTTATATAATTTTAGAATCCATATTATGTGTTTCTTAGACATAATATAAGAACAAATTCATTTTTTCAGATAAAAGAAGTATTTTTCAAAAAATGCAACTTTACCACCTTTTAATAGTAAACCGTTTTTAAAACCAATATTTGAAACTTTTATATATTCAATTTAATAAAATTAAATTCTTCTTTAGAATTGGGACATAAAAATTTATTTTTGGATTAATTTTTGGTACTTTTTTGATAACTTTCATATTTTGATGAACACTGAAAAATACTAAATTTTAATTGATTTTTTTTAATCAAAATAATTTATAGTGTTAAATTATGTATTTGAATGGTTTGAAAGTATAATTAGATTATATTTTTATCATTTAATATAATGTAGGTCATTATAAGTAATTTCACATTTAAATTTGACATAAACACATGTCAATCTTTTGATAGTTTTTACTTTTTAAAAAACTCACTTTTCGGTTTTGACAACGGGAATTAATTTTAAATTAATTAATGAAAATTTTATGTTTTGAATTTGAAAAAATAGAATTCATTTTTGAATTCATAATATCAAAATTATCTTAGGATAAATTTTTGGTATTTTTTTGAAAACTTTCAATTTTTGATGAATAGTGAAAAAACACTGCGTTATTGGTTAAAATTGAATTTTTATTTAAATAATTAGTTATTTTATTTTAATTTATTTTAGGTAAAAATATATACATAATATATATATATGTTCAACATAATTCATTGAAGTCATTTTATAATAAGTTTAGATATATAAAATTTTATCGAACTTTTTACCGTCTTTTACCCACCTCCTAGGAGCATTTTCAAATTTGTATAAAACTTAATTTTACCAATTCTATGAGTTAAATTTAAAAAATATGAGAGACAAGGTTTATATCAGTAAGTAAAATATGGTTAAATAATATTAAAATAATTTTTGGTGAATAATAACTTTTTACTTTTATTTACCACAGTTAAAAGTAAATAGGGTAATTAAGGGTAAAAATGATATTATTATTACCCTAACACATGTCCTAATTATATTGGATAAGTGAAATTAGACCAAAAAAAACCTTAGGAATAAAATATGATCCTTTAGGTTCACATGGATCAGATTAGTACATTTATTATTATTTAATTCAAAGAAGAGTTAAAAGTGTTAAATTCAAAGTTTAATAACTAAACCATTTTTAATATAGGGTTACACATAAGATAAATTCGACTATAAATATTAATTAGAAATATAAAAGGATTTAATATATAATGGTATTTTATTTATAAATTTTAGACATTAAATAATTAAATTTATTTATGATACAATGATGATGCAGTAATTACCATATTAATGAAAGATTAAAATAATTGATATTATAAATATCCAAATAAATCTAATTTGAGACTTTTAATAAATTAAACTAATTTTATAGGTTAATATGACATGTTAGGATTTATTAAATGTATTTATTTATAATTAATAATTTTTTTAAGGCTTAAAAAAAATCAATTATTAAATAATGTCAAAATTGACATAAATGAGTTTTTAAAACAAATACAATATTATTGGTTAATATAATAATCCGAAAAATCTAAGGTTCAGCCAAAAGACTTATATAATGATATTTGTATCATTAATGAACCACTTGGAATGATCTTGGAATTTTATAGTAAGTTTATTAACCATATAATATAAAAATACAAAGAGACATGGTAAATGTCAAACTATTTAACTAAGAGTTAAATCTAAAAGATAAGGTTAATATAGTGACCCAAACCTGTATAAAATATATTGGATGAGATTTTTTAGACCCATACCCACCTTATACTTTAAATAATTCATTTTGGATCCATTATAAATTGAAAATGATTTTATTATAAAATAATATTTCAATCTTTTCCTAAGGTGCCTCTCACCCCTCTTATAAAAGGGAACTTCCCCTTCTCTCAAATTCACACCTTAAAAGCCATTTGTCTCGGCAAAACCCTACCCAAATATCCTCCCAATTGTCCTTAATTAATCATATAGGCCTTACTTTAGTCAGAAAGCCAACCTAAGGAGCCCTTTTGATCAAATAAAAAGGAAGAACCCGAAGAAGAGGTAAATATTTCATCACCTATTTCAAGTTCTTTTCTTCTTCCACTTCCCCTTTCTTTGTTGTTTACATTCTAAAATAATAAATCCAGTATATTATATATACTTTTATGTTATTATAAAAATTTTACAACCCTATTCATTATTATATCCATCCTATAAATGACAAAGTCACCATACGTGTGTACGTACAGATTACCGTCTCCACGTCATGGTGTCGTTTGTTATTCAAACACTTCATCATTTGGATGGGTATAATAATGATTATAAATGATTTAAATAATAAATATAACATGATAATGATTCTTTATATGATATAAAATCCAATTATATATGATTTTAATATAAAAAAATGATATTGTCGCTCGTGCGTACGTACAGATTACCGTCTCCACGAACGCGATGAGATTCATTCCCCATCGTATCCATTCAAAAATAATTTTAATTTGATGATTAAAAATAATGTTTTTAAAGACATAATATAATTATTAATATGAATAAGATACATCCTATCCGTAACAAACATTACTTACGTAACAAAGCATATAAAGGAAAACGAATCAGTTAACACCCGAAACAATGATACTACTGAAATATCATTAACAAAGCAATATTAGAAGATCATATATGATATAATATTAATGTATATGGTTCTTGTATAATTTAATAACAATTATTTAACCATTATATAGGAGTTTAATCTACCCTCGACCAAGGAAAAGTACAAGGTAATGGGTTTTCATCTCACTTTTATTCCCGTGAGATTCATGCTATATTTTCCACTATTACCTTTTGTGAGGTGTATGTAATTCCCATAATTGTATGGTTTGTATAATATACTTTAATTTATGGGTATTTACATCATCATTGGATCATACTTCTTTCATGGGGTGTATGTTTCATATGTTACCAAATCGGTAAGGGAATTTCAAATTTCAATTTCCACTAATTCGGTTTTATGAAAACTTCATTGATTACTTTACTCCAAGATTATGTGTGAAATCACTATTTATTTACTTATGTAGTAATTTACAATCACCATTGTGTGTATATACATTTTATACACATAATCACTCCATTGATAAATTCTCAAGTCATCAGTATAAACTTGATAAGAGTAATTTTAACTCAATTTCTATTCATTGAGTTAAACATCCATGTCATTGGTGTTGTTTTTACAAGAATATGGTGAATATCCTCTAATTGATTTACACTGAATATCCAATAGTATTTAGTGTATTTATATTTTTCACACATAATTATGTCATTGAATTATCCTTAACCTAAGGATACAATCTTTATAAAGGAATTCATCTCAACTTACATTCCATTGAGTCTTCTTTGTTGTTATGCGCCAATTCAGTTTTATTTGGGGTATATATTGTACTTTGACATAGTATATCATTAATCCCTTTATTCTCATGATATTATAAATTTTTTATTACCTCAATTATTTTTATTCAAGCATCTTTCATTTGGTTAGGAACACTAATTAAAATATCATTTTAAATGTTTTAAAAATTTATTCTTCTAAATCTTTCTCATTAATGTCCATGTTTAAAAAATGGTTTTAAGGTTTTATTTATATGGAAATTAATGTTTTAAAATTTAAATTCCTTTTAAAAGTTTCAAAGTGGTATGGGACACGTTTATTCAAAAATCTATTTTAAACAGCTTCTTGATAAACAGTGAGACTTTTAAATGTCTTCATGAAAAATGGATATTTCTCTGAAATATTTTTAATGATCATTTTCAACTATGTCAGCATCCTTTACAGGATATTATTATTGATCAAGGTTTGTTTATTTTGATACAAATATTTCATACTATATTTAAGGTTTTGTTATATGTTTGACTATGGATGTGTTATTTTTATACCATTCATGGTTTATGGATAAAGTATTTACATTTCGTATGCTAGTTTTAATATGAATGTTTATGATATGTTTGAACCTTTTCATATGAGGAATGCATTGGACTTAGTAAGTGATGGGTGGATCCCACTATAGCTCCTTGATGCATTGGTAGGTCTCATGAGATAAACTAGTGTCTTGGCACAAGGCCTTGACAAAATCTTATTTGTAGTCTTGGAACAAGGCCTTGACTATGTGATTATGAAGTCTGGCATTATTCATTCCATTATTATGAAATTTTCTATTGATATTGCATGTGATTATTCGACTAGTAGAATATCCATGAGAATAAGTAAATGGAATTATTTTATTTTATCTTTTCCATATTATGTTGAAGTTTGAGTTAAAAGGATTTTGTTTTAGTCTTATACATTACCTTAAATGTTTATGCTTATTTATGAAAGTTTCCGTTATATTGTTATCCTTAGAATCTGATCTCACCCCTTTATATGTTTTATTTTTCCCAGGATGTGAAGAAGTATTTTATGGTTGACCTGCAGGGATAGGCTAAGGATACAAGTGTGTTTAAAAAGGGGACAAAATGTTGTTGATGTTTTTATTTCATGATGTAATATAAAACTTATGAGTGTATCTAGTACTTCCAAGGCTACTAAACCGATCGTTCTTTCGGGAAATGATTCCTTGTATCATTCCAATGTTATGTAATAATGCACCGACTATAGGTAACTGGGGTCGGGGTGTTACAACATCAGGTTTTATTTGAGCGTCCATGGGATGCAGTACCTCATGGAGGCGGACATCGATGTGGTGCGGGATACGCTGGGTGTCAGAAACGACACGAGAGCACCAATGAGGTACAGGGGTGACGATGCATCATGAGAGGACCATGAGTCCAGAAAACAGGTTAGTGAACCTTTTCTTGTTTTGAGTTTTGTCGAGTTGAGACCGAGATAGGAAAATCCTAAGGTGGGGAGACCCTTGAGGATTTTAGCCAGAACTTTTGAAATCGGGGAATTCTGGGTTATTTTAATCAGGGTTGTATGTTCTGTGCCATCTTCGGGTTTCGTTTGATAGCTCAGGGGTGAACTATGTTAAGGTGGGGAGATATTAAGAACCTGGTTTTTTAGAACGAGTATAAATCCCGACCCTGTTTTAATTTTGACTTGTCTCTGAGAAAACTGAGAAAATCTGGGATGTTCTGGAAATTTCCAGACTACATGCCGTGTACTTAGAGTACACACCGTGTATGGGTTGGGCGAGTACTGGCTGTGTGCTCACCGAGTACATGTCGTATGATGACCATGTAGAAATTTCCTACTACACAACATGTAGTTGTAGACATGCCATGTACCCTTGACCATGTGGAGGACATACATGGCGTGTAGGCCTGTTGGCTGGGTAAAATGTTTTTAGCAAGTACATGTTGTGTACTATTTGTACATGCCCTGTAGATGGTTCGTGTATGGGGATATACATGGCGTGTTAGGGATGTCGTCTGGGTAAAAAATTACATGCTGTGTACCCTTAGGTACACACCGTGTAGTCAGTCGGTAAGTCTACGGCAGAATTCCAGCCATCATATGAACAATAAAATGATACACGCCGTGTACTTAAAGTACACGTCGTGTATTTTCTTTTTTTTCTCTCGCTAAAACGGGCAGTAGCCTCGTATTATAGCAGAACCTCAAACCCTCGATGGGTTTGAGCAAGGATATCCGCCTGGGACTTCAATTACCTCCCGTTTCTTTGTTTGATGCTGGATTCAAAAACCGTTTAATCCGTTGGAACCCCCTCGGTAATACCTTGATTCCTCTTGAGCCGTTTTTCTTGATTTATGTTTTAGAACGAGTTATTGGGGTTTGAGTGATTTTAATTATTTTATAGATCTACCGCATTTTAAACCTAATTGGAGGCTATTATCAGAGGATTATCATTATACGAGTCTCAGGTTGGTGGTGCATACCTCTTTTTGTGTTTTCACAGACTTTTGGGTGGCGCAACCTAAGGTGTATTTTCAGGTATTTTGAGCGCAGCCCTGTATTACCTATTATTGCTTGTTTAATTGTTATCTGACCTATGGGATGCCTTTGGGTATGCCCTATTACCTGTTTTTCTTGAGCGGGGCTGGACGAGTGGTCGTTGCTCACCGGGGCATTTTGGACAGGGACTGCCAAAATGGTTAAAATTGTTTTGTATTATTTAAACTATTGAGTATGGTTTATTGAACCTAATATGAATTGTTGGAGACCTTATAAACCGTAGTGCTGGTATGGGACAACACTTTCTTAGTTCTTTTCAACTGTTAGATGATTTTTACTGTTTATGTGTTCTGTTAAAATGTGTATATATGTAATTAATGAATTGCATGTGCTAAAACCTTGGGTTTTATTGGGCATGGACCAGTTATTTTTGAGTGATACTAATCACAGTTTGGGATTGGACCGGGTTACTTTGGGTGGTTCTGACCATGGGATTGGGCATCATGGGTCTTGGCTTGAGGCAGGATGATTGTCAGGTTGGGCATGGCCCGAGTTACTGGGATGGCAAGGCCATCAGACTTGAGTGACATGGTCGCAGGGACATGAGGTGTTAGAGGTGTTGTGGCTTGGGTAATATTTTTGGTGATTACCACTCACCCATAACTATGAGTAGTGTGTACACAGAGAGACTTTATGATGAGGTGGTTTTGACCACTCATGTGGGTAGATGCCCCCGTTAGTTGCAGTTTAGGTACTTTTGGTTTGGGGGTGCATGCCATAGGAATCCACGCGGGAGGTGAGGATACTACAGGGGATAGCATTGAGGATATCGGGTTAGGGGTAGAGGCTCACCATTATTTTTAGGGAAGACATTTCCATCCCTCCAGTTACTTTATTTGAGGGCATACATCGCTGTCCCTCCGGTTACTTATTTGAGGACAGACATTGTTGTTCCTCTGGGTTACTATTTTTTGGGAATGCCTTCGGGACGTCGGTACTTGAGACACGTGGTGTCAGGGGGCACATGGTGTCGAGTTACATGACAGAGATTCTGACATTATCCGAAGTAGGTGACACTCCATGGTGGCTGTTGAGTACTAGTGGAGTTTGGGTTTATTTGTGCATCGTACTGTTTACTGTTTTCCTTATAAATGCATGCCTTCTTAAACACTTATATTAGGTACACACCGTTGGGTGGTATCCTCACGAGATTCATATCACATGCTACACAGGCCCTTCGGGATGCATGCAGACTTTATGGATTTACGTGTAGGAAAGAGACCAGTTTCAGGAGCTGGACTACATTAGCTGTTTTGGATGCATGTTTGTTGTTCAGTGGTAGTTACAAGTGATTAGCATGCTGTTGTGTTTACTTTCCACTGATGTTGTTTATATTTATTACTTTCGTTGTTTATCAATAATGAATGTGTTTCCGCTCTGCGGGTCTGGTTCGAGTCTGCTGAGTCGTTTATTCCACTGCATCTTTATTATTATACTCGGACCAATACCATTATTATCCTCTAAGAGGGTATAGCCTCCCCACTATACCTAAAAATACCCTCGCTGCTAGTCAGCAGCCTTTGGCATTTGGAGAGGTGCACCTAAGGTAGTAACACCCGAGCCGTTTAGCACTATTTGGGTGGCTGTTCGGGTATGGGTTGTTACATGTGCTGGACTCATGGTTTTTATTTAGGCATGGTTAGTCTTGAGTGATACCTAGGTTCTTGTGTAGGAATGCTTTGGACATACTCCTAGACACCAACCATTTTCCTCTAACTTGACCACCAGGCTGATGCCACTCTAAGCTCAGTCAATGATCTGAATGCGGATGTCTTGGACTTGTACCAATGGATCACTTATAAACATGGAGTATGGACTACCTTGGGTTCGATCCTTGGACTCCAATTTGATGAATCTAAGGTTATCTTGTACTTTTTTTGGGATTGAAAGTGATGTTTAAAGGGTGACAATTCCAGTGGGATAAATCTGGGTTACAAAATTTTTCATGATAAGGCACTTTAGTTTAAATTATCAAGTGATGGCTTGATCAGGGAACATCACTGAAAGTTAGGTATGAGATTTGGTTAACATCTTCGTGGTAAACATGAGATGAATTGGAAGAAGGCGTTGTGGTTTAGGTTGTATTATGTAGGTCGTCTAAGCTGAGCATCTTGAGAATAGTCAGCCGGAGGTGGATCGACTTGTTATACCTCTTGTTCAATGTGTATGGTCGAATTAAACCATTTTAGACATTTCATCAGGTTAAGGTGGGTGTGGTGTAAAAGTCAATTGTGTCTTTCAAGGAAAGATTGTGTGACCAGTTTCAATTTTGTCAATTAGGATTTGACTATTTCTTTACATAGAAGTCCCTAATATGACCTCAAAAGTAATTGGGTTCTCCTAGTTAAATAACTCATGCTAGGAGCATCGCTAGAATGCTTTGAGGTGTGCTTTGTAAGGCAATTCCGACGGCGGAGGTACTGTGACTCAGAATTGAGCCCATTTTAAATGTTAAAACCTATAGTAGGAAGAACAATCAACCATATATTAAAAGAGATGATGGAATGAACACGTATCTAGCTAAATGATCTTGAGTAAGCACCATTTTAGTGTTTTAGTCATAAAATGAGTGTTGGTTCGGGTTTTCATGGCTTAAGTGACATTTGATCAAGTAATTCTTAGAGGTGTGTTGGGCGTTTGGAAATACAACATGACCATTTGAACACAAATTCATGACCATTGAAAATTAGGTGATGTTTTTGTTGTTCCCCAAGGTTTCTTGAGGATGAGAAGTTTTAAAATGATGAGGTTTTAATGACCTATGTTTTGAGCCAAGGAATAATTCCAAGGGAATTTGAAATTTTGGCATTTAGTGGATGGGTTGTTCTTTAAACCAAGTTTTTGAATGTAATTTTGAGAGTTTGAACACTTCAAAGTGTTGTTTTTATACTTGGGTAAAGGCCTAAGAGGTTCCTTAGGTGATCCATTGAGTTTTGGGAGCATCGTTCTCTGAAAACTAAAAAACTGGAAGGACTGGACAGGGTGCATGGTTTATTTGAAACCATGCGGCCCACCAGTGCAAACCGTGCGACTGCAGTAGGTGAGCAGAAGTGACTCACATGGGGTGTTCATGGTTTCCCAAACCATTCACCTAGCCTACATTATTATTTTCATTTGGGTAGTGTGTATTCACTATTCATCACACGGTTAGGGAAAACCTTGTGGGACAACCGTGTGAGGTAGGGTTCCTAAGCAGTAGAAGCTTCATGATTTTAAAAACCATGTGACCAAACCATGAAACCAAGTTTTGAGGGTAAAATTAACCTTTTACCCTTATTGAAATCTTAAAACCCCATTTTCTTTCTTTCTTCTTTTCCTCTAGCCATTTGAGGCTCTCCTCTTGGTATCGTGGGTTCCTCATCCTCTCTAACCTAGGCTTTATAATATCTCATCCTTCTGAAGTCCGAATCAAACATCATCGATATCTATGGATCCACATCGGTAATCTCTTGATTTCTCTTAATTCCTTTTTAAGTTTCTCTTCTGATATGTTTTAATATTTTGGTGTCAGATCATCCACCCAATTTTTAGGGAAAATGTTTGTTTCTTCAATTTATTCCAAACCAGACTGAATCAAGCCTATCTATTGGACAAGTAGAGAACCCTAAGCATAAGGTAGGTGGTATATGGATCATTCCCCAAATTTCAATTATTTTATAAATAATTTCATTGTTCCGTGCATTAGCCTTTGTCATGCATTTCTCTAAAATTGATTGCTTCTTTTTAAATCATCATACACACCTTGATATACACATGCTGATGATTTTTTAGTAATTTGAGGATGTCAACCTTGATCACAGACACCCCTTGGGTGCTTTGACTTAAATTTTCTCTTAATAATTAATTAATTAAATGCTCAAAATTCCTTTTAAGCATTCAAATTGGATTATAAATGGAATTTCCCCTTGTAGGTGATTGCCCAATTGCTTATAAAACCTTCCAAGTGCCATGTTCAACCTTTTTGTTATTTTGATATCCGTGGTAGCTTTCTAAAATGCTTATTTTGATTAATTGAGTTATGCCTCTTGAATTGATTCTTGTTTGTGCTAAATTAATTGTTTGATAAACAATATCACGTTTTTTTAATAAAACCCCTTAGATGAGGTGCAATGTCTTCTAAAATAAAAAGTAATGATAATCTATTTGCATTTTTCTTTTCCTTATTGAATTGGTGTTTTCCTATGCCTGCATATTATTTCTAGATGCTTGGAATGCTTAGTACTTGACCTCACTTGATATTATTATATAGACTTAATAAGGGGGAATGACCTTCCTTGTGACCAATGGTTTTAAGGACCAACAACCTTTTAAGTGGGTTGGCATGACTTGACTATAGGAAACCTTTCCTTGATAAATGAAAAGGGTTTGTTCAAATTGAATGGTTTAAATTAAATTAAATTTATTGGGTGGTATGACCACACCACTTGATTTGGTGGGTTTCCTTCCTTGAATAAATTAAATGGTTTAATGGAAATTACTTATAAAAGGTAGAAATAACACATCAATTTTTTCTTGTTTAATTAAATGTAATTATTGTATTGTGATGTCCTCAGTTATAATTGGGCTTGATAAGCATAATGCATGAGAGGTAACGCCTCATGAATATTATTATAAATATGATTATGCCTTTGATATAGGCTGTGGAATGATGGCAAAGGTTCTATTGAGCATGGAGATATCACTCTCCCTTACATTGGGTGTTAAGAATAAAATCTTACACCATTGACACTATTTGGATAATGGACATGACACACCACATCCCTTGTGTTGAGTGTTGACATGATGGACCACTCACTATTTCAAGTGTTGAAATGATGGTACACTCACCATCTCGAGTGAAAATCATGAAATCTCCCACTCATTATGATATGTAGGGATTGTACCCTCTATTGGAGCTTATAATCTTGTTTAGATTGGTTATGGATGTCTGAGTTACGACCCGATCCATCTAGCACCAAGTGTTCTAGGTATATGGCCACTTACGTCTGTACGCACTTGGTCTATATAGGTGGATACAATATATAACTATATATATATATATATTATTACTATATATATATATATTATTAATATATATATATATATATATATATATAGTTATTGACCAGACACTCAATTTGGCCGTGAGCCAAAGCAGGTAGAGCCTCCGGGTATCCTTCAGGAACCCGAGCGGGTTTTTATTTATTATTTTAGAATTTTTTATTATTTCATTCATACCTGCACACTAATTTAAATTATATTCACAGACTGGATTTAGCTATAGACACCGTTGGTGGTGACCTACTAAAATTTTATCGCACACCTTGCTCGGGCCGCCATTGCACTGGGGTACCCAAGCAGATATCATGTTCGCAGGACCATGGATTATTTATTGCTCTTTCATGCTTATACTTGGGAGTTAGGAGCACAAGAATGAGATGGAACTCAGGATGCTCGAGGATATTTCCCTCAGGGATTTTTATTTTTTTAATTTATTCATGTATTATCTGTTGTATGTCTACTATTTCAATTTATGTATCATAATTTGGACATGCATGCATTTTTGTATATTGGTATTGGCCATCTTTTATATTCAATTTATATTATTCTTCTACTGATATTTCTTTCATCTCTTACTGCTTCCACTGTTGTTTGTTATTTATTATCTGATATACTGTTGTGCTACTCTAACAATGAGAGTATAGTCTCCCCGCTATCACCTCTTTAGACCCTCGTTACTAGTGGTAGCCTCTGGTATACATGGAGGCACGCTTGATTCCATGTGGCAACTAGTCTAGCTACTAGTTTAATGGTCAGCTAGGTTGTGATGTTACAAATTTCCTTGTTTTCTCATGCGTGTTTCGTCACATCGCTTCGCGAGGTGGTAGTTCGCCTTACACATGAGCAACGTTATCATATCCCTTACGAAATGGAAAGTAAAAATGTATATATGATATAATGAATCCATAGGTATAATTATGTTATAAATATCATATATATACTTTATATCTATCATCATAACCATTCATGAGAGGTGGTAATAGAAAAATGAATGACATCAGTTTGCGATGCAGTAGTCCGTTGTACACACGAATGATGATTTCATAACCCATTTGATGGAAGTGGGGATAGTTTTTGTTAATTACCTTAACATAACAAAATTTAAATATATGTAAGACACTGAAGTTATTATATCAACATGTTTTAATAAGAATTGAAGTAGGTAGAGGAAGAAATAAAATAAAAACACTCGTTAAAGAACAATAAATCTTCTTTGGCTAACCTCCTTAGGTTTTCACTAAAAGCCTTCCTATGTAATGAATCGGATTTTCCATGTATTATTTTTAGATATTTTATGTATTATTTTTTGGTTCTGAGTATAGAAGAAGCGTGCAGATGTGGGAGATATATTAAAATTTAATTTAATAATTGCTTCCTGAAACCAAGAGAGAGGATCTTGTATATAAAATTTATAATTAATTTATTTAATATTTGAAGAAATAAATACCCGGTATTAGGTAATTTCTTCATTGGTGAATGTTTATCATCTGAAAGGAACCTTTTAGATTACCTTTGTTTCACTATGAGGATCCAAGGATAGAATCCCTTTAGCGGTGATCCACACGTGCTCTTATGATCTCCGAGCAATACCACTCGATCTCAGGGTGCTAGCATGATGAGTTAAATGTATTGTTTTGTTTGTTCTTGATCACTAGTTCTTAGGTCTTGAAGAAATCTCTCTTTCACTTCTCATTCTTGAGAGGGAGATAGAAGGGGGAGTTGAGAGATAATTTGTTGTGCGCAAAAATTCTCTATTCTCATTTTTTGGATGATCTACACAATAGACACAACCGTCTATTTATAGAGTTAGGATTTAAGTTAAAATATTATTTAATTTCATACTAGGCATTAAATAACATTTATTACCTTTAATAAACCCCATTCCACATAATAATAATTATATCATTATTATTTTGTGGTATGCACCAACTTGCATAATAAAAAATATTATGTAACGGTCTTGTTAATTAATATTTGTCACTAAACTCGGTCTTGGTTTGTTTGAACTCCTATATCATTTATTGAATAATCAAATAAATATTTTATTTATAAATAAATATTTTATCCATAAATAAATATTTTATTCACAATATAGTGAATAATTATTTATTTAATTTGTGCGATCAATATAACTTGAATAAAATTATTCCTCATACTTGAGAATAATATTTATTACATTAATTAAACTCAAATAGAATTTAATCGAGATCAATGGAAACAATTAGTGTTTGACCCTCTAGGATTCTTTCTTGTTGGAATTAGGTGGGATTGCCTAAAGTCCAAGATTACTATCTAACAATAGGTCAATGCACCCAAAATAAAGAACTTAATGTCAAAATGTTGACAACTACATATGAATTCTCATTGTGTAATATAATCCCTTTGTCACAATATCTCATCAAGCAGGTTGCATAATCGTGTCCCCAACCTATATGCTCGATATTTCTTTCTTTGACTATCTGAAATAAAAACATCGTTACACCATGAATATCTAATTTAATGTGATGGTTCTATTCCAATCAAAGGGTAAAGATATCAGCTTACATAAAGATGGAAGGGATAAATCCTTCCTCGACTTATTCATTAATGACATGTCACTCATGACACACCCAATGTATACAACTTTTCCATGAACTGTTATCATCATGGTTTACGAAATACATCTAATTATGCGAGTTATACCATTCATTAATAGTAATCTTAAAGACTAAGGACCATCACACACACTCATAGATAGGAATATCTGATGACACCAAAACATAAAGAATTCCTACTAGTGGGTATGTTCTCATAATCTCTCATATTTAAGATTACCGAGTGCAAACTTAATGAGAAGAAGCCTCATCTTCTTATGAGTACTCACACCTGACAGTATATGTACTATGTGTCCCATCACAATATGTTATCCAACCAAAAAATATTATTTGAGAATATCATCATAGCACATCAAGGATCTCATCATAGCAGATAACTGTTATGACCTTATTTATGTGACATATACTCTAAAACATTTTTATATTAGAGTCAGTCAGAATAATAAACAATATGTAATAAGAAGTTTTATTAATATTCAATAAATCGAATATTCATTTAATCAAAGTAAAAATAGTTGGTCTTAAGAAACCAAATCCAACATTATTTTTAAGACCAGGCACTGAGACACTGTGATTTTGAGACCCAGTGTGCTTGGAATAAATTTTTAAAATATATTAAACAGCGCACATGTGTAGTTTTTCTGAAAAAGTGGAATAAATTCTAAACAGGGGTCCAAATAAAAAATTTAAGGGTACCGTTAAGTTCAGAATGCGGGTTTTACCTTAGGCGTGACATAACATTTTTCAGCACTGGGCATTTGTGGAAAAGTCATCATAGGCGTAAAATGAATAAAATAATTAAATAAACTATTTTATTTTATTTAGTTGACACAACTACATAACCTCTTGTATAAGTATAAAGTTATGGGGGATTCCTAGGTTTATCCACTAAAACATAGAGATCTAGAGGACCATTGAAGAGAGTTGAAGGAGTTTCCATTGGCGGACGATGGTCAGATCGAAGATCGATGACCGGTGCGAGACAGAATCAGTGGATCTCACTAACAATACTGACACAACTTCATTATTCATTAGCGATGAATCACAATAAAGGTAGGATGTTGATTTTATTTGGATTATTTTCCCATTTTCTATTTCTACAATGAACATGGATCAATCAACAAATATATTGATCCATAGATCATGCATACTGCGGGAAGTGATTATTGAGGGGTTTTATTAGGAGAATTGAATTGTGATTATTTGTTATCTCTTTGTTCATCATTCTAACAATAAAAAATTGAGGTCTACATGAACATCAACTGAGGTTAATTCCTCATGATTCTTTGTTCATCACAGATGTTCTTTGTTTTACTTGTAGTTCGACATCCCCTGAGAAAATTGATCATTGTGCACCCATTTCTTGGTGCAATGATTCGATATCATAGATTCAAGCTTGACACAATGTGACAATGGTACAATGACAAAGGCAACAATGGATCAGATAATGTAGATACCTGATTTTTTTGTTCTTTGGTTCACAATGAAGAACATCATTTAAAGTCATTTTCTAAATGAATAGAGAGGTCGAAACGTTTTGATTGACGATGGAATGACTCATCGGGACATGGTTATCAATTTTTGACTGAGGCATGTTATCAGATCGAGGGATGTAGGAGTGACCGAAGATGCATGAACCAGATTTGGGATTCTGGAAAATCCCATAACACACAACGTGTAATCCAGGATTACACTGTGTGTGGGACCCTTCCAGCAGAGGCTAGGGTTTTAGAAGGGAGATAAGTATCACATGACATGTGACCTTATCACATGGAGTGTGGTATCCTTTTTTTTATCTTGGCATGTACCTCATAGGGTACATAGACACAGGCTAGAGTACACTGTTTACTCCTATACGAACATGGAAAAGCTATGCACACACGGGTTAAGCTGTGTACTGGTACACATGCATAAGTATATGGGCAGCAACATGTTGTGTACTATTACATGGATATGGACATGATCCGTTTACACAGGCAGGACCCGGGGTTAAAGGGACATGGCGTGTAACCCTATTACATGTTGTGTACTCCTTAAATGTTAGATTGGAGCCCTTTTCCTCTATACCTTGTACATGTTTCATTAGGGTGTTTTCTTTATATCCATTTCCCTAAAGGTTAGTATGGAATCACCTCCTACACACATGAAAATGATCCCTTCAGTAGGAATTCTTGGATAGAGTTGTTGGAATCCTTCTGTGAGGCCCAAAGTGAGATCCTCTATCATCTTCTTTCCTTAGGTGGAGTTCTTGGTATCATCATGACCAACACTACGTAGGCGTCGATACTCTACTTGGTAGATTATTCCAGATTGAGTTGTTGGTATACCCTATGGCCTTGGGTGTGATCCTAATTTGTGTATTGTATCTATTCAGACTTCTAGTGTATACTTTTAATGGTGATACTCGGCAAGAACTACCTCTCAGATGAATGTCATCAATGAAATATGACTTATGGAGTGTGTTCTCCTAGATTATTGCTTTGCAGAACTTTTGAGATAGAATCCTAGGATGGTATTATGGTTGTTACTTTACCTTTAGATTATGTGTTTTTGTTGAGTATATCTGGATATTATTGTTATATGCATTGTAGACATATACCTGATGAAGCTCACATTTTCATACATTTTATACTATAAATCATTGTTTATAATTCCACAATAGTTTTATTGTTTAGGTAATTGTCACATTTTTAGGTTTTAGTGGTAATTTGAGCTCAAATGCAAAAAATGGTTAAATTTGGAAATTTGAAAGATTTTTATGATATGGGTATTTTGGTTATAAAATTTACATTATTATTCCAAATTGTGTGATTATTTTTTTGAAATACTCGATTTATTTCCTAAAACTTTTTCTTCATGAGGAAAGTCTGATTCGAGCATTTAGAGGCCAGAAAAAATAATTTAACTTGGGAAATTTTCCTGGTGGACAACCTGGACCCCACCAGTGTAATAGAAGCATAACTCAGTGAACACACCTCCAAATGAATTGATTCCAGATGTAAATGAAATAGTATTAAATAAGTCATGTGATGGTTGAGTTTCAAGTCAAAATAATCTCATTAAGGAATTATTTTAATAGCTAAAACATGTGGAAGATGAAACATCTCACCAAGCAGAAACAGTTTCATTGAGAAATTAATTCATAACACCTGAATAACATGGCCAAAATGTCTCATATTTTATGGAGAGACACGAAGTAAAGTGCAAAAAAACCTTTATTAAGGCTCAAATTCGTGAATTGATAGGTTGGAGGGTCATAATGGCATGATAAGTTGAAGAATTGGAATTTGGCATGTCAAATGGACAAATTAAATGGATCTGATTAAATTTGCCATAAATCCTAAATATGGAAGTCAATAAAGATAAAAATTTGAAGGTGAAGATATGAGATATTATGGAACAACTTTTATTAATACAACTATTATAAATTATGGCATATAATGTATAATACATGTGGAAAAATTCGGAGTATATTTTTAGAGAAAATTCTTTCACCCCCTCTTCTTATAAATATACATCATCACCCCTTCTCAAAGCATTGGCACTTATGTGTGGCCATTTTATATTATTTTGTAGTTTCATTACATTTTAATATTATTATGCATTTTTAATATTTTTTTCTCTTCTTCGTCGCATTCTCATTTTTTTATCTTTTGTTTTTCAACCCCATTCATCTCCACTGCAATCTCTTATACTCATGATCATGAGTAACTAACCAGAGGAACTTCTCAAGAGATCAATCCAGCGTTGAACCCAATTCATTGCACATTAAAGTTTATTTTTTATTATTTTATTAGATTTAGGTAAAGGGGATCTTATTGGGTAAGAAACCTTTGTGTCTCCACTTGTCACTCGAGACTTAACTTTCTCTTCTATAACATTTTCTCTCGATCGAGGAGGTGGATGTGTGGTCTCTCGATGATCGTTGAGTGTACTATATATTCAAAAACATATATAGAATAAGATATTAACACATAGTATAGAGTGTTTATATTAATTAAATTTGAAACTAATAATGAGATGATGAAAGTTCAATCTAGGTGATTCTCTCTGGAATATCTCTTTTCTTTCTGACTTAATTTTGTTTGCATTCATTGTGTTTTCATTGAATTTGAATGTTGAATTTTATTATTGTATTATCATATATCAAAAGTCAGTTTCATTGAGTTTTATTTCATAAATATAAAAAAAGTATAATAAAAAGTGAATTAGAAGCAGCGAGTGATTAACTACAACAACTCAAGAGAACGACCTAGGTCATCCCCTGTGTTGCATTTAGTTATAAATATTTTCGAGAGCATGCACAACAATTATTCATTAAATTGGCACCATTTCCAGGGATCTAAGTGGTTTTAATTCACTATTTTAATTCAAATTTTGTAAATAATTTTTCTTTTATTTAAAAAAACACCAAAAAAATCATAAATTAAAAAAAACATAAAAAAATCTCTTTATTCATGATGTATTTTAATTAAAATTATTATTCATGGACTGAACAATCTCAGGTGCCAAAAAATATTTGTAATAATTCTGATGCTCATTTTCAAAGTATTAGTGATAAAGTGAAAAATATAGAGATCCAAATAAAATTTATTGTTGAATATATAGGCACATCCCAAGAGCAATCGGGACCCGAGCTGGAACCTGAACCAGAACGAGCGGTGGAAGTGATTTCAACAATCATTTTTTATGTTAAAGAACATTAGGAGGGTGAGAAATAACTTATAAAGGAACTAATTACATCATATCACACTCAACCATTGCTCTAGGAGGTCCTAGAAGTACACATTCTAGCTGATGCACTAATGGGAGATCAACATTTTTTAGAAGAATCCTGGAATAGATTTATTGAAGACAATTTGAAACATGATCTTCCCATCCTTGATAATGAAATATTAGACACTTTCTACCTCTCTCTTACTTTGGAAGATAATGAAGAAGATGCACCTTCTGAGATTGAGTTTCCAACGGTCATGCTTGAAGAGATCAATTACCACGCTGAATTACTTTAAAGGGAAGATTTATTTATTAATTCTTCATGTTTTAATCATATTCAATCTAAATTGTTTTCTGAATTCTATTTCTTTGAAATTTCTATTACAGCACAAATGGAGTAGACCATGGATGTTAAAAACAATACTACCCAAGTATAAATGATTGAAGAAGAAGAGTTGGACCAACATATGGTGGTGAGAATACTTCCTTAACAACATTTGTCATGCCATATGAAGGAGGACACCATAAAAGTCAACATGGAGCACCCCTATATTCTATTCCCTCCCACTTAAAACCTAAAATTTCATCATTATTCTTTCTTGGGGGTTGGGAACTTTCTTATCTTCTTTGGGGTTCTCTACTTTCAGAGTTTACTCATGGATATCAGGAAAAGTCACATGTGGTGGTTAATCTCAAAGAAACCACTCCCACCATCTGATTGGGGATAATACACTGCAACTACCTGAATAGGGGTAGTCAAATCCTAGCACCCACATGGGGGTATAAACCATGTTCTATCCTCCTTTATCTTTATCTTTTTATTTATTTATTTTTCTTATGATTTATTTTATTTCATGATTTCTAGGTCTATTAGAAGTAGCTAAGAGATTAACTCAAGGAATCCACTTCAAAAATAATATCAGGTCATATCTTTCATTACCTTTGCTTTTCTACCTTTATATTTATATTTTTTTGAGTTGAAATTAGGGGTGGTAAAACTTAAGTGTAGGGGGAGTGTCAACCTTCTTAGTTCTTCTTGTGTTTTTTTCATTTTTTTATCATATTTTTAGGATTTTTGAGCTTTAATGAATATTCTTATCACTTTTCACACATCAATTGATTTTGAAAGAGTTGAAATGATTTTTGAAAAAATATATCTTAAATGATTGTTGATGTAAAGAATTTTTCCCTTGAATTTTATTGTCATGCATTTTTATGAGTTTAATTGATTCTTGAAATCCATGCTCATGAAACACTGACTCAAAATATTTTTTCTAGTCCTGTGAGGTATTCAAAACCAATTTTAAGTATTCTTCCTAATACTCACACTTTCTTGAGGAAAACTTGAATTTTGTGTGAGAACCGGAATTTGTGATTTTTCTCTTTCGAAGCTTTAGATTTCATGGAATGTATTTGAAATGATTGCAGTATATCTTTGGATAGAAACATTTTATCCTGAGACACACCTTTACATTTATCCTTCGTAAGTCATTAGATTCCATGAATTGTATTATAGGTTTAAGCTACATTACAAGCCTATTTTTTCTTACCTACCCGCACACTTAGTATTTTTTCATGGATATTTTAAGTTTGAGTGTGAGGGAAGGGACTTTCATGTGTATTCATTGGGATTTGTATCATTTATGGGTGGTGAGAGGTGTGTGTCAATATTTTGGGTAGTGGATAATAAGATAATTGTCCATGTGTCGTCATTTCATTGTGCTTTATTTGTTTCATCCATTTCTCCTTCAAAAAGAAAAAAGAAAAAAAAGATGAGCTTGAATTCCTCATTTTAAATTATTTTATGACTCATGTACCTCTAAAAAAAATCAAGGGCATGAATTTTTATTCATTCATTGTATTCAATTTTCAGCTCATCCTCCATGATTTTTTTTTTAAAAAAAAGAAAATAAAGTTGTGACTTTTTGGAGCTTAATAAATGAGGGAGAACATAGATGATATCATTATTTGTAATCACTTTTTGGCTCACATACTATGTCATAAAATGGGGTGGTGTTGTTTTTCACATTTTCTAGTGGAATTGAGAGAGTAATTTCTTGTGTTTTCACTTGAATTAATCATGCATTGTACTTAAGAGTCCAGCCTCCTCTTTCTGACCTGAAACCTTTTCAATCATTTTCCCACAAACCTTAAGCCTCATAATCATTTGAACCTTTAATTAAAGCCTTCATGATTGAATTCATTTTAATGATTCATGCTCTGGAGAAAGTAGAATTGTTACAAGCCTATGGTGATACATGCAATTTCCAAGTATGAGCATAACTCTAGATTTAATTTCTCTTGAGTGAAGAGTGATATAAAATTCAATGTGAGGTAGGTTGTTATTGAGCAATGAATTTATTTTTGAGGTTGAATGAATTTTAATGTGTGGAATGAAAATGATATGGAATTATTTTTTATAGAATATACGTGATAAAATTCTGTTTTGGATCATATCGTTGATGTTTTCTCATTTTTGATTATTGTGTGAATTTTGATTTGGATGTAAGATGATTGACCATGAGTGCAATGGTTATGTGTGAGGGAGTGATGAAGCTCAAATTTTCATACATTTTATACTATAAATCATTGTTTATAATCCCACCTCAGTGTTATTTTTTGTGTAATTATCACGTTTTTAGGTTTTAGTGGTAATTTGAGCTCAAATGCGAAAAATGGTTAAATTTGGAAATTTGACAGATTTTTATGATAGGGGTATTTTGGTCATAAAATTTAAATTATTATTCAAAATTGTGTGACTTTTTTGAAATCCTTGATTTATTTCCTACAAATTTTTCTTCAGGAGGAAAGTTTGATTCAAGCATTTAGAGGCCCGAAAAAATAATTTAATTTGGGAAATTTGCCGGGCGGACAATGTGGACCCCACGAACGTAACAAAAGCATAAATCAGTTCAAACATCTCCAAATAAATTTATTATATCTGTAAATTAAATAGGATTAAATAAGGTGTGTTATGGATGATTTTCAAGTCAAAATAAGCTTATTAATTCATTCTTTGAATGACTAAAACATGTGGAAGATGAAACAACTCACCAGGAAGAAACGGTTCCATTGAACAATTAATTCATAACATATGAATAACGTGTCCAAAATGTCTCATATTTTGTGTAGATACACAAAATAAAGTTTGGAACAACATTTATTAAGGATAAAATGCGTTAATCGATAGGTTTGAGGGTCATAATGGCATGAGAATTTGAAAAATTGGAATTTGGTGAGTCAAATGGATAGATTAAATGGATCTGATTAAATCAGCCATAAATCATACATATGGACGTCAATAAAGATAAAAATTTTAAGGTGAATATAGGAGATATTATGGAACAAATTTGATGAATACAACTTTTACAAATTAGTCCATATAATGGAGAATTCACATGGAAACATTTGGAGTAGAATTTTGGAGTGAATTATTTGACCCCCTCTTCCTATAAATATGCATCCTCACCCCTTCTCAAAGCATTGGAACTTCTGTGTGGACATTTTATATTGTTTCATAGTTTTATTCCATTGTAATAGTATTATTCATTTTTAATATATTTTTTCTCTTCTTCATCTCATTCTCATTTTTTTATCTTTTGTTTTTCAACCCCATTCTTCTCCATTACGATCTATTATACTCGTGATCATGAGTAACTAACCTGAGGAACTTCTCAGGGGATCATTCCAATGTTGAAACCAAGTCATTTCACATTAAAGTTTATTGTTTCTTATTTTATTAGAGTTAGGGAAAGGGGTATCTTATTGGGTAAGGCACCTTTTTGTCTCCAATTTTCACTTGAGACTTAACTTTCTCTTTTATAACATTTTCCCTCAATCGAGGAGGTGGATGTGTGGTATCTCGATGATAGTTGAGTGTAATATATATTCACAACCATATATAGAAGAGTATATTCACACATAAGATGTATTGTGTTTATTAATTAAATTTTAAACTAATAATGAGACGATGAAGGTTCAATTTGGGTGATTCTCTTGGGAATATCTCCTTTCTTTTCGACTTCATTATGTTTTCATTGCATTTGAATGTTAAATTTTATTATTGCATTATCATCTATCAAAAGTCCATTTCATTGAGTTTTATTTCATAAATATAAAAAACATAATAAAAAGTGAATTATAAGTAGTGAGTGATTAACTACAACAAATTCTCAAGATAAAAACCTAGGTCAGCCCATGTACTGCATTTAGTTATAAATATTTTTGAGAGCGCGCATGACAATGCTTCATCAATACCCATGTAGAGCTAACTATTATTCATTTGTTGTATATTTTATGATTTCAGGGTTTCCTAATAATTATTTTTATACTCACCCCTACATGATATTTACCCACACATATCATGTCTTGTGTAGATGATCAACCTTTTGATAGAGTCCAAGATGGACCAGGACTAGATGATGCTTAGTGAGACCGAACAGATCGAGGTGTATTCCTATGGTATCTTGACAACAATCCATATATTTACTTTTAGGTTGGAATTATTTTTATACTCTTTGTGGTGGGATTGTATTTGGCCCTATTTACTTTCCTTTACTTCCTTTCATACTCTGGTTGTGGGATTTAGATATATGTATTCATGTTTGTTAAATTGTTTTTACATTTTAGCTTTATATGAGCTTGAAGATGTGTGTGTGTACACAGGTACTTAGGATAAGGCCTCTCATGTTAGTGACATGCCTACTTGGCACTAGTCACTAGCCTCTGACCTATTATAGGCGGACTTGGGGAGTCACAACATGGGCCACATTGGGAAGGTTCATGATAGAGTGGTATTAGAGGAGTTGGTTTAACCTCATAAATAGAGTCTATGAGATTGGTTTGAGGAAACAATGTTAAGTGTTTTGAGTTCAAATTTTAGGTCAAAGACTCTAGTGTTTGTACGGAAGCCGACATATCCATACACCAGGACTCTGATCACCCACTTTTTGACTCAGTACATGAGAGAATTGGTTGCTAGGAAAACAATGGTACATGAATCATATATGAATGGGTCATGGTTTTTATTTCCTTCTTGAGTCAGCTGTCCAGATATACTCATTGAACATGGTATATATTATTTACTTTTAGGATTCCCTTGTGACGTATGCCAGCTAAGATTCAACATTGGGATCACGAGGATGATCCCCTCAGCGATGAGGCACCGATACAAGGATCAATTCTAGACGTGTTACCTCCAGGTGGTGTATCATATGTACCACCACTTGTAGAGAATAAGATGGTACTAGCGGATAAGGTGTGCAGGCTGAGTGCACTTTACGAGTTTTAGTGACAGAGACCTATCGGGTTCTGAGGTGAGCCCAACCCACAGGTGGCTGATGACTAGCTTGATATGGTGACATGAGTCTTCCATCTGGCCAGGACACTATCAGATCAGATGGTTGTCTTGGAAGCGATCCTTCTCCATGGATCAGTAGGAGGATGGTGGGGGTTAATGACCTAGTATTACAACAAGGTTAATCTAGCATGATAAAATTTTGAGTGCCTTTTTGAGAGGAGTTATCTCTAGCTACACTAAGGGATGTACGTATCCAAGAGATTTTACAGCTCCAGCTGGGAAGCATGATAGTAGCTGAGTATTCATCAAGGTTTACCAACCTCTATAGGTACTCTATGTATATGGTTTAAGACCATTTATTCTGGGATTGGACCTTAGAAAAAGTAATATGTAGATATATTCAAGCTATATTTATAACTTTATACATTCCTACCTTTACTAGGGTTCTAGAGAGAGATTTGGTGGTTGAGAGTTTCCTAGATGAGCAAGTGTAGATAGTGGTTTTCGGTAGTGGGTCCATAGGAGAAGAAACCTCAATAGCAGGGAGCTGACATCAGTCTCAGGGAACTAGACGTGTGAGACATTTCAGTAGGAGATCCCAGGAAATAGGTTATGTGGTTTAGGGATCAAAGGATTGGTCTAGTCATCTCAGGGAGAGTTAACACTACTCCTATGACGGTAGGGGACATCTTGCTCAAGATTGTACGACCCACCATACAGCTAATAGAGAGGCAATGGATGGGCCTCCTAAGAAGAGTTAGCGATAGGATCAGATAGGTCCATTGGGTGGCAGACATGTCAGAGGATTTGGGAGAGTAGTTATAGGTGGCAGATTCTTTGATATATTACCACCACCACCCTCAGGTGGTCTACACCAGGCTTAGGGAGTTGGAGGATATGGGTGGGGAAAGCTACAAGTGATCAATTCTTAAAACCTAGAGGCTCCAAGAATGATACAAAGTATGATCCGTGTCTTTTCTAACTTATATGTAGTACTTATAGACAAAAGTTATAGTAATTCCTTTATTTCCACATACCTGGTTGAAGACTTAGAGATTCTAGTTGAGCCCTTGGATCGACCCTTGTGCTTGGAGACTTCTACTGAATATGACTTAGTGATCACACACTTGTTCCAACAGTGTGACCTGACTCTTGGAGGTGAGAGTTTCTGTCGGGATCACTTTGTAGTAGTGATGATGCCTTACAATTTCATCTTAGGTATTAAATGGTTATCTATAGTTCATGATCAGATTGACTATTTTGGGAATAGGATGCAGTGTTTCCATAGTGACGGGACTAGGTTTTTCCTTTGTGGGTGAAAATGAAACCTAGGTAGAGAAATATGGACTCATGTATAAGAGGGTGAATATGATTACTCATTAACTGGATAGAGTAACCCTTAGTATAATAGATTTTGTAAGTTTCTAGTTTCCTACAGTGGTGGCGGAGTATGAGGACGTCTTCCCTGAGGATGTTCTAGGTTTACCTCCCCACTAGGTGATAGACTTATGAATTGATATACACCTCAAGATGACACTTATATCTACACCAAAATATCAGATTTCTCCCATAGAGCTTCACGAGCTAAGGATGTAGTTTGAGGAATTGTAGAGGAAGAGATTTGTTTGACCTAGTGTTTCTCCCTGGGAAGCCCCAATTTTGTTTGCCAAGAAGGCATACGAGAGCTTGAGGTTATGTGTGGACTACTGGAACTTGAATTAGGTGACCGTGAAGAATAAGTATCCTCTAACAAGGTTCAATAACCTCTTTGATCAGTTGATAGGGGAAAAATTAAGATAGAGTCTCCTACCTCAATGAAGGTTTACCCTCAATGGCAGCTCGGAGTGGGGGAGGCCTTTGCATGGATCTCCAGCATCATCCCCCCCTCTACCATTCTTCTTGATTCTCCTTCTTCCTCTCTCTTGGGTGTTGTTCTTCTATTTTTGGCATCGTCTAGATTTGTTCTTCTACCTCACTGACAGTGTCGGCTCTCAAAGACCTCGGCCGCTTCTTCCCTGATCTGGTCTATCGTTCTTCTGTACCCCTCCAAGGTGGATCAGGAGTGGTGAAAATGTAGAGACTTTGGGATGTGGGGTACAGTGGCCATCAGAATACCTAGAGCAGCTCTTCATTGATGGATTTTTTTTTGTGTTTTTAGGGTTTTTGTTTCTTCGTATGAGTTTCGTTTTATGTCAGTGATGTTTATGATGTTGTGTTGAAGGAAATGGTGATGCGATAGTGTTGAGATGAGGTTCCTCTAGAATTTCATCCTGTCTCGATTTTTTTGTTTCTCTGCCCTGGTTCCAGGACTCCCCTAATATCTTCGAGGCGGAGCAGCGCAGTGGTCATCTTGTTTCTTTGGGTTGTGAGATTGAGCGTCCGGTTTAGGGTATCAATAGAGGTGGCCTATTTTGGCATCATGGTCTTCAATCTCACTTGTTTTTGGATTTGGTGGAGGCCATTAGAGTTATCTTCTAGGATGAGTTGATGGTGGTTTCGTTTGATGTGGTTGGTACTTCTCTGGTGGTGGTTTGATGAAGCAGTGAGTTCCGATTATGGTATTTCTAGAACCCTTTATTGTTCAATCTTTCTTCCTCATTATGGTGTTACAGGAGATGATGGAATGACAATTTTGACGAAGGTCTTTAGTTGGGGATGCCCAATAGGTTCTTATAATAGATCTATAATGAATGTGATGAAGATGACAAGAGGTGGGTCGATGTCGGGGGAGTGGCTTGAGGAAGCTCACAGATCGAGGATCTATGTCATCCTGGAGTGGCAGTGAGATTTTGAATTTCGTATGAAGGTGAATTTAGTCTTTACTGTTTTTTGATTTTGGTGATCTGGTAATCTATTTTATTTCCCAGTTCCCACTCACCCAAAAAGCGGTTTTCGAAAATCAGATAAAAATATGATTTTCAGTCAGTTGATAGAGGCACGACGGTTCTTGAAGGTTGACCTCAAATCAGGCTACCACTAGTTGTAGGTATGATATGAGGATATATCAAAGATAGAATTCAAATATTTCTATGGTCACTTTTAGTACTTGGTGATTCCCTTTGATGTAATTAAATCCCCAAAAGTATTCATGGGACTCATGAATCAGATCTTTTAGCCTTTCTTAGACCAGTTCATGGCAGTCTTCATCAACGATATCCTAGTGTACTCGGTGACTGAGGAGGAGCATGCGATATACTTGAGAATGGTTCTGGACCTACTCCAAGAGCACCCACTTTATGGGAAGCTCTCGAAGTTCCAGTTCTGGATTTAGGAGGTCCACTTTCTAGGACATGTTATCTCAGTAGATGGTGTGGCAGTGTACCTGGCCAAGGTCAAGAAAATGTTATATTGAGAGCCACCCAAGAGCATGATGGAAGTGTGGAGCTTCCTTGGGTCGTTAGGCTATTACTAGAGATTCATAATTGACTTCTATAGTATATCATCACTCATGATAGCTTTGAACTGAAAGGGTCAACCTTTTATGTGGACTGAGAGGTTTCAGTAGGATTTTTAGGAGTTGAGGCAGAGATTGATGAGCACTCCCATCTTGAGATTTCAATAGGAGGGCATCAAATGCATAGTGATCTTTGATACATCAAGAACCGAGCTTGGTTGTGTTTTGATGTAGATGCAGGCAGTGATTTCCCATGGTTCACGTTATTTGATATCACATGAGTAGCACTACATGACCCACAATCTTGAGTTACTGACAGTAGTCTTCGCACTAAAGATGCAGTGACACTACTTGATGGGCGGGTAGTTTATCATATATTATAATCACAAGAGCCTTAAATATGTATTCTCTCAGAATGATCTCAAATTAAGATATAGGTGATGGGTAGAGTTCCTCCAAGATTATGACTTCAAGGTTGTCTATACTCTTGGAAAGGGGAATGTGGTAGCAGATTCCCTTAGCAGGAGATATTTTTCATAGTTGTTGAATGAGGCGTCAGAGTAGTTGTCCTCATTATAGTTATCCTTCATGGATAGTGATGGAGTAGCTCACCTACAATAAATGGTTGTTATCCCTCCACTTTTGCATCGAGTTAGGGAGGCACAACTTGAGGATACTGACTATGACAACCTATGTACTCACATATCCACCAGACATTCTCAAGATGGATTTTCTGAAGGTGGGAAGCATGTCATTCTTTTCAGAGGACGCACGATGGTACCAGTGATGTTGTAGGAAGGGGTTCTAAGAGAGTTTCAGACATATCATTTGGCAGTACATCTAGGTGTGACAAAGATGTATCAAGACCTCCAACGTTAGTTTGGTGTCTAGTGATGAAGACAGGAGTTGCAGAGTTTGTCTCTCGATGCCTTACTTTTCAGTAAGTGAAGGCTGAGCACCAAGTTCCAGTGGGTTTAGCTCAACCCCTTGAGGTTTGAGAGTGGAAGTGGGATGAGATATTCATGGACACACTACCAACAAATAGGGCAAGGGAAGCACCTTGTTTTATCAGCGCTAAGAAAAAAGCGCTGATAAAGGGGGAGCTTTTATCAGCACTAGATAAAAGCGCTGATATATGTATCCTTTATCAGCGCTAAGAAAAGCACTCATAAAAGGTACACCTTTATTAGCATTTTTTTAGCATTGACAAAGGATTCATTTATCAGTGCTATATTTAGCATTGATAAAAGTTTTTAATAATTTATATTAAAAAATAATGTTAATTTGGATACATTAACTAAAAAATTCATGTTTATAATTAATATATATTTTTTAATAATTGAAAAATATATATATAATGTTTAAAAAAAAGTATTTCTAAGATCATAATTAAATATATATATATATATAAATAATTATATGATTATAATAAATTTCATTAAATAATAAATATATTTATTAGATTTATTAGATTAATTAATTAGATTTTTTAGATTTATTAAATTTATTAGATTATTATATATTAGATATTAAATTATTTTATTTATTATATTTGTTATATTTAATATATTTATTTTATTTATAATTAATATATATAAATACCTTTTTAAATATATATATTTATATTTATTAAATATATATGTTTGAATGAATTTGGTCAATAAATATATTGATCATGAGTGCATATGTTATTTATCATAATGTTCATTTATACATTACACCCTTTCTTATTATTCATGTTGTCCATTGATGGCTCGTTTTTTATTATGTATATTTACTAGGTATATGATTAATTCATGTTATCCATATATACTATTATGTTCTCAAAAATACTTATAAAATCACATTAAATATATTTAAATAATAAATATACATATTATATTTATAATTATTAAATTTTAATTATATATAAATACTTTCCAAATATATTTATTTGTAATTATAATTACAACTATATATATATATATTTAAATAATTATAAAATTACAATAAATACATATATTATAATTATATATATATATATATTTATAATTATATACAAATATTTATAAATATATTTATTTATAGTTATAATTATAACTATAAATAACTATATATATGTAAATAATTATAAAATTATAATAAATATATTTATTATACTACTTATAAAGTTATAATATAATTAAATAAATATATTTATAAATATATACAAATATTTATAAATAAATACAAATATTTATAATTATAATTCCTAAATGAATATAGATATATTTAAATAATTAAAAATTTATAATAAATATATTAATTATATATATTTATATACAAATATTTATAAATAAATACAAATAGTTATAAATATAATTCTAAATAAATGTAGATATATTTAAATAATTAAAAATTTATAATAAATATATTTATATATATTTATAAAATTATAAATATTTTTTTTATAATTTTCTAATTATCTTAATATATATATATATATATATATTTATAATTACAACTATAAATAAATATTTATTTATTATAATTGTTAATGAAAAATAAATAAATATATATTTATTAGTTATAAATATAAATAAATATTTATTTATTTAAATAATTATTAATTTATAAAAAATATATTTATTATTTTCATATATAATGTTATATATAATTAAATAAATATATAAAAATATTGATAAATAAATACAAATATTTATATTTATAGTTATAAATAAATACATATATATGTAAATAATTATAAAATTATAATAAATATATTAAATATATATTAATAAAATTATAAAAATTAGAAATATTAATTTGTTATAATTTTATAATTATATATATATATATATTCATTTATAATTATAATTATAAATAAATATATATTCATATAATAAATATATATATATTCATATAAATAATTATAAAATTAGAAGTAATATAGTTGTATATATCTATAATCTTATAAATATATATAATTAATATATTTATTATATATATTCTAATATTATAAATATAATAAGTACATTTCTTATAATTTTATAATTATTTAAATTATGATTTTATAAATATAAATATAAATATATTTATTTATAGTTATAATTATAAATAAATAAATAAATAAATAAATATTTATCATATATATAATTTAATAAATATATATATTAATATAAATAAAGTATTAACATAATATCTTTATCATCGTTTTTTATTTCAGTGTTGATAAAACATACATTTATCAGTGCTTTTTAGCTAGCGCTGATAAAAGGTTCACCAGGTTTTATAAAAAAACCCTTACAGTCTCCTTCATTCTCGCACCCCTCAAGTTCTCGCGGAAGCTGACCCTTGCGCCACGAATCCTCCTCCTCCTCCTCTCCTGTCGCCTCTCCTCGACCGTGAACCACACCTCCACCGTGCATCGTTACCTCCGCCACGTGCCACACCACCGTGCGTCTCCTCTACCCTAACAGTATCCTCCACCGTGCACAAACCAACCATCGTGCGCCTCTCCTCCATTGCGTGCCTCTCCTCTACCAGTGAGTTTTCTTCTCTTTGAAATCTATTTCATCTTGTTTGAATGTAATTATAGTTTGATGTTGATGGTATACTGTGAATTGTACGGGCTAAACACCCCGCTGAAAATTATGGCTGTTGGTGGTCCTTGTTTGCGCACTAAATGAATTTCATGTTGGTTGGTGTTCCTCTTCATATTTTTTGCTTTGATTTTGTGTCACTCAGTTATGTATTTGAAGTGTGATGCCACTAGAACATAGTGTAATTGCTCTTTAATGATGAGTATTTATGTCTTTGGGGGTTGAGTAGTATGTCACTTGACATATTTATGTGTTCTCTATTAACATCGACAAGTTTTAGCTTCAATTCTGCTTGAGTGAGGTAGGTGTTTCTTTGGAACTCCCTTATAATACATGTTATAAATTTCTTGTATTTTTTTAAATGATTTTTTTATGAAATTATAATCCTATGTTATGAATTTTTTGGGTTTCAATTGACTTGAAAATGGTTTAAAGAGTTGGAATAGACTTATGTCACATGCCAAGTGTTTTGTAAAAGGATCGAGTGGATTTTTTAAAGGAATTTAAATATTTTGAAAGTTTGTTCATAATTTTTTTTTCTTTAAAGTGAATATGCGATATTTTAAAGTCATGTTTTTCAAAATGAATGGAATTGACCTTCAACCTATTTAAATGGTTTTGAGACCCTTAACTCTCATGGTGGATTAAGATGTTTTCAAAAGGATATTGAAGTTCAATGAAAGAGTTCTTAGCACATATTTCCTTAAAAAATAAAAGGGTTTATTATTTTAAAAATTTATGTATAAAAAATGGTTGGGTTTCCAAATGGTATTTCTAGTGCATTTTGATAAATGGGTTTTTGATGAAATTTGAAATGTTTTTCTCAAATTGGGTGAAAATGGATTGGCTTCTCGAGCACATTTGTAAAATCCTAGTTGGTAATTTAAAGGAAGTTATTTTATAAATATGATATACCCTCAATTGAGATCCATGAATTTATGGTTCCTATTGTGGCTTGTGACCCCATGTGGGATTCTTTATATTCTTATGCTTATTGGGAAGCTTATAAAAGGATGTGAAAGGGGTTGTTTCTTGTGAGGGTGTAGAAGGTGGGGTGAGGTTAAATTTCAAATTATTGAAATTATATTTATGTGATGATCTATTATTTTTCATTGGTTGCTCACTTCTACTATTGAAATGTCATGGGTGTCCTTGGAGACTAGTAGGGATCCAGATAAGTGAAATCCCTAGTATGGAGTGCGCTGACTAGTGTAAGGATCCAATTAGATCGAGTGAGTTTCTGAGATGTTTTAGTGTTCCTAGAATGCACTGGAAGGGACCAGGGTTTCTTTTGATCCCCTAATCATGATAGAGCCTAGTGAGTTCTATAAGACTACTTGGATATGAAAAGTTAAATAGTATCGACCTAGGTTCCTCATCTCAAGTTCAGGATCTAAATGCATGAGTCTTAGGAAGTTTCACATGATGGTTACATCATTCTTGGGACACTTTAGAGGATTTATTTTCTTGGATGGTTTGTATTACCCTAGTTTTTTTTATTATATGGCACCATCATTTGGTTATTTTTTGGATTATTTTTCCTTGTTTCCTTAGTTCCTATGTATGATGATTGTTTCACTTCGAGTGTGTATTTTCTTACTTTAAAATAGGTTGATTTAAATGGTTACAAAGTTTTATGTAAAAAAGAAAAAAATTGGTTATTTGTTAAATGAGTTTTAAGAAAATGGATTTTCATTGTGGTTATTTATGAAAAAGTGTTTTTCAAAAAATGTTCTAAAAGAGGGATAAACTACGATTTGACATGTCTTATATGGTTTTAAAGGCCCTGTTTCCATTTTTTGATATTTTTATTTCAAATTTTTAGTCATCCTTGTTTTTATATTATAAAAGGGTGGTTGTTTCAAAATATGTAAGTTTATTGTTTTTACACTTGTTTTATAATTAATGTGAAAATATATTTTATACCTTATGTTCAAACTAACACGTTATGAACTATATTATGAAGGTATTCAAAGAGAGATCTTTATGAAATCATACAAAGAATTTTTAGCTCATACCCTACATATTAAATGGTGGACAAGAGTGTATGATGCTCTTATATCTCCTTTTTTAGTGCCCTATTTTGTTTTGTTCTTGATTCTCATATTGGTCCATGGTTAGAAGATGGGATGTGGTGATTTACCGGGGGTCACTAGTGTTGATTTTGGAGTTATTTGGGTTTTTATTCCATTTTAACTTTCCTTTTAGGATATTTTAGTAAGAATGAGTTATGATTTTTTAGGAATTAGGTGATTGGTCTGGAGTGGGTTCTTAATCACTACCCTTTGTAACAACACTTAAGATTCTATAGGCTAGTTATACTCCCTACATTGATGTTCTGGATAAGGAATGGTAGTAGATAAGACTATATGTCAGATGGTGGAAGATTATAAGATGAGATTTGAATTATATGAGATAGGGATGAACTACTAACTTAAAATTTATATCTATGATAATACCATTGAAATAGATATGAAATTATATGAGACCTAACCAAAGTTGTGTAGATCAATATGAGTATTTATATGTTCATGAGTGATCCTTCTAAGATCTTAATGGGAGATCGATGAAAACACAAATATTAACCATAAATGAGTTGGGTAATGAGTATGGATTATATTGTGATGTATCAGGAGTCATGTTTTGAACAATTTCAGTTCATGATGTTCATGTGGTTGCTTATGGGTCCAAACAATTGAGAACCCATAAGAGAATCATCCCAAATCCTTTCCTAGATTTGGAAATAGTGGTTCGTTACATGAGGTGTTATTGGAATAAACTAAAAAAAAGTGTTTGAAAAATGCATTCAACATACTTTTTTTTTGGTTTTAAATAACTTTAAAATGATTTAAATACTTTTCATGGACTTAGGTTGCATGAGAAGTGTTTCTCAACTCACCTGATTAGATTTTATAAAGGGATTTGAATGTTTTGAAAGCATATGTAATGATGGTTTCATTTTAACAAGGGGTGTGTGAAGTTTTAAATGAAAAATTTTAAAATATAGAGGATTTTCTTTCATTTTAAATTATTAAAATTATTGGGTCATGAAGTTGCCTTTAATTCTTTATAAAAAAGGAATTGGGGTTTTGAGAAAGATTGTTTGAAACTGATTGGTTTATTTTAAAAAGGGCATGTTATTTTAAAGAAGAATTTGTGGAAATGGTTGGTTTTTTAATGGTATTTCAACTGTGATTTTATAAATATTTCTCAAAGGAGACTTAAAGTATATAACATTTTTTAGCCTTGGTTAATTTTTATATCAATGTTTTTTCTATTTATTTTGTTAAAAATTAATATCACTGAATAAAATAGGATGGATATGAATAAAGACTGGATGGATGTCAATTGTTTGACAATAGAGTATGAAGATGGAGTGAAAAATTTCATCAAGTTTTCAAAAGATCATGCATATAACCCTTCTCAAATCCTTTGTCCTTGTTTACGCTATTGTTATTCAAGACAATTTAGTCCAAAGGAGTTATAGGAACACTTGATCTATCACGGAATAGATCGAAGTTATAAATGTTGGAATAAACATGGGGAAAAAGAGAATGTAGCTAGTGATTGGGATAACAATGCTTTTTATGGATCATATAATATGATTAAAAGTGGGGAAAATGAATAAGACCATATCAAGGATGTGATTACAGATGTGAATGATGATGAAGATCATATTACAGAAATGACAAGGAAAATTAAAGATGAACTTCGTGATTTCCCAAAATGGTTTGAGCAGTTAAAGAGTTGTGCAAATAAGCCTTTGTATGGTGGTTGCACTAAATATACAACATTGTAATCCATACTTAATCTATATAATTTTAAATTAGGAAATGGATGGAGTGACGCCAGTTTTATAGAATTACTTGCTCTCTTGAATGACATGCTCCTAGAAGATAATGAACTCTCAAACCAAACATATGATGCCAAATGAATGCTATGTTCGATGGGTATGATCTATGAATGAATACATGCCTACCCAAATGACTGTATACTATTTCTCAAGGATCACAAATCACTTAGAGAATTTCCAAAGTGTGGTGCTTCTCGATACAAGAAATATGAATCTGATCCTAAGAAAGTTGTATGGTACTTTCCAATCATTCCAAGGTTTAGGTGACTATATGGAAGTGAGGTGACCGCATGGAAATTGACGTGGCACATAGACAGAATAAATAAATATGGGAAACAATGTCACCTGGAAGACTCTCCTTAGTGGAATAGAATTTATCATGAGTATCCTTATTTTGGAAACGAGCTGAGAAACCTTCATCTTGCATTATCTACAGATAGAGTGAATCCTTTTAGTTTTCAAAGTAGTACTCACAGTACATGGCTGGTTATGTTGGTAAATTATAAATTACCACTATGGTTATGCATGAAACGAAAACACATCATGCTATCTATGATTATATCAGGACTGAAACAATTAGGTAATGATATTGATGTTTATTTAGCTCCATTGATCGAGGATTTGAAATTATTATGGGATTCAAGTGTTATGTTGTATGGTGCTTATAAAAATGAAGATTTCACATTGAGAGACATGTTGTATGGTATGATAAATGAATTTCCTAATTATGGTAATTTTTTAGGATATAGCATTAAATGAAGTTATGGGTGTCCCGTTTTCAAACAAGGTACACAATCAATTAGGTTGAAACATTCACCAAAAATCGTGTTTCTAGGAAATTGTAGATTTATACCCTGACGACATAAGTACCGATCTTAGATGAAATCATTGGATGGAATTTTAGAAGAACGTACAACACTGTCTCTGCTAACTGGTGATCAACTATTTAAGAAAGTAAAATATGTGGACACTGATTTTGGTAAACCATTTTCAAAAAACCTTACAAAAAATAGTTGGAAGAAGAGATCATTTTTTTAATTACGATACTGGAATTGTTTGTATGTCAGAAACATTCTTGATGTTATGCATGTTGAAAAAAATGTATGTGATAGTGTCATCGACACATTTCTAAATGCACCCGACAAAACAAAGGATGAAATTAAGGCTAGGTTGGACATGGTTTACATGGGAATACAATAAGAGTTGGCGCCAGTAAAGGGTGAAAAATGAACTTTTCTTCCTCCAGCTGCTTACACTCTTTCTAGGTAGGAGAGATATCAGTTTTCCAACTTCTTTAATGATGTAAAGGTTCCAAAGGGGTATTCATCAAATATCAAGAACATTGTGTCAATGATCGATTTAAAGTTAAAGGGTCTGAAATCACATGACTGACATGTTTTGATGCAAGATCTAATTCCTATAACTTTATGTTGCATTTTCACCAAGAATATATGTTATATGTTAACAAATCTAAACTTCTTATTCAAATCTATATGAATCAAAGTTATAAACTTGACAAAATTGCCGAGTATGGAAAGAGAAATTTTCATAATATTATGTGAATTGGAAATGTTCTTCCCACCAAAATTCTTTGATATAGTGGTTCATTTTATGGTTCAATTAGTGAGCGAGATTCTACTATGTGGTCCTATACACTATAGATGGATATACCCCATTTAAAAGTATATGAAGATTTTTAAAGGTATGTCAAAAATCGAAGTTGGCCAGAGGGTTGTATTACAGAGCAATATATTGTTGAGGAAGCCGTTGAATTCTGTACCGAATACCTGTCCGGTGTGAAAAGCATTGGACTACCAAAATCTCGTCACAATTGGCAGCTTGTGGGTGAAGTAATTTCTAGAAGAGAGGTTGTCACAATCAATATTACAGATTGGGAGTAGACCCACCTTTATGTATTGCATAACAGTTTGGAGGTTGATCCATATGTCGAAACCCACAAAGAAATTCTTAGGCATTTTAATCCATTAAGGGATGAAAAATTGATATCAAATACACATAATCGATAGTTTATAGGATGGTTTTGAGACTATATATTTAAGGTGCCAGATGAAAATCTGGACTCAATTTCAAAACGACTTTGATGGCTAGTCGGAGGACCAAGTGTGTATGTATTATATTATAATGCTTATGTAATTAACGGTTATACATTATATACTAATTAACATGATGAAGATATTACCATGCATAATAGTGGATTTACACTTGTGGCTAAAGCGATGCATGTTTCTGATTATAAGAAAAAAAATCTAATTTATGCGAATATGTCATACTTTGGAATCATTAATAAAATATGGAAGTTGGATTATATGAACTTCCAAGTGTAAATTTTTCAATGTAAGTGGTTTGATAATGTGAGTGTTGTTAAAATATATGAGTTGGTATTAGTGAAAGTTGATTTCAGTAAGGAAGGGTACAAAGACAAACTATTTATAATATAATCATAATAATTACAAGTATTTTATGTTCCAGATCCCGCAAACTGAAACTAGTCAATTTTTCTGTTATCCACCAAAACCACTGAAGCGCCAGATGAAAATTCAATAGAGGATGACCCTTTCATTGGGATGTCGCAATAATTTCACAGCGGTCCCAATGTAGATAGTATTTTGTATGTCAGAGGAGACCACAAGGTACACCTCCTATTTTTTCACACCTAATAACCCAAGGAGCATGGGTTGCATTTACTAGTCGTCATGAGGAGTAGTCTTTTCAGGTACATTGTGTTTGGTAATATATTGTTTTGAGATACATGTATTCATCACTTTGATTGACAATTTTTTATTTATGAAACAACAAATGAGTGCTGAAAATAAGGAACAAGAAACAAAACCAGCGTACCCCTATTGTAAAGTAATAATGGAGTACGCTTCACTTGAAAAAAATTGGTATGTATTTTAAATCTACCATAATAATTTTATGTGACATAAAACAACACCATAACTATATTCCTATGTTTATGTGTAGATTAATGAATCCAAATCCAATGCCACTTTCATCCCACGCCATGTGCTATAGAAGGAGTCACATGTAAATAAATATGGGATACTAATAGATTAAAACACACAAAAAGTGTGGGAAACATGTGTAAGTATGACATAATAAATATTTGTTTTGATTTAAATCAATATTACATAACAATAATTACTTATTTTCCTACATTTTCTATATAACATAGTCACAAGAATTAGTAACACCCAAATCATATGTGGACATAATTTTAGTGGCCTTGAAGCAGCTAGAAACGTATGGTCACGTCAGAGGTGTGGGTTTTGGGGTGACACCCCGAACATTTTTTGAGAAAAAAAACAAGAGGAGGATCAAAGTGCAGAAATCAAAATGATGAGAGAAAGAATAACTATCCTTGAAGAATATATGAAATTTTAGAGAGAGTTTATGAAAAAATATGATGGGGGGGGGATAGAAGAAACAACTCAAGAACAACCAACACGTGAAGATCCCGCCCCACCCTACTAGCTTTGAGGCAAGACATTCACCTAAAAAAATTATCTTAACTAAGTTAATAAATGTTATAATAGTTGTTTCTGTGAATTGTAAATAAGATAGACACTGATAAATTTATTATACTGATATTGTATAGGGTGAAAATGAATGTGATTTATATCTATCAACACCCACCCATCGCCTTGTAGCGAGGGATACGATTTTCAATATTCAGAATGTCATGCTACACAAAAAACCACTTCCAACAGATCATGTAAAAGTGATGATTAACGTAGTCCATGAGCCAAGTGCCAAGCTACCTATTCCAATTGATGATGAAGATATTCATAATGTCGAACAAGATCTTGGAACATTCATCACATGGAAATTACAGCTTGTAAAAAACATGTCGAAAAGGTGGTATTCATTTCTATTTTTTTTCAAGATAAACCTTTAACATTTAATGAAAAAAGGTCTGAACCAATGAATTTTATTACAAACAGACATAAGGAAGGGGGTGAAAAGAAAGAACAACTCAAAATTTTCTCAAGGATAAACTAACCAATCAAAACCATCTACTGAAAGCACCTTAAACCCACCCATTCTATATCTGCATTTATTATCATTGAAGACTCATGTGAATATAAAGTTGAAAGATGGTGGGGTTCACATAATTATCTTTGATGAAAATATGTACAGTGGGGATATTTCATTAGTGTTGAAAATGTAAGTGAAATCCTAGAGTATAATTAGTTAGGTGTCTCAGTTGTAAATGTATACATGAGGTATGTTTCTATGATTTTATTTTCAAAAAGCTGATATACTATGATAATTATGACTAAATACATTTCATATTTTTCGCAGATGTATATATGAAAAATAATTGAATAGATTTCCCCATGAACAAAAATTTAGACTCGTTAGTCCTCATGTAACCTATACAGAACAAACAAATATATAATCCAAGAAAGTGGGTGAAATAGTGGAAAACCTGCTCAAAATTTTTAACAAAAAAATTATAGATGACAAACTATTCTTAATACCAACGATGCAGGGGTAAAACTGTACAATTTAATCATATCAAATATATTTTAATTTATTTCATTACTTATTCCTTTTTTTGTTTTTAGGTAGCATTGGATTCTCATTGTGGTTAATTTGGATACTCCAAAGATTTATTTCTTGGATTCAATGCATGGATATCTAACAAACTGACCACAAATGATGGAATTTGTCAATTTGTAATACACTACATCCAACATTTTAAAACTAAACATCTAGTTATATAATTTATATTATCTTTTAATGAGGATTCTGTTATGATAGGGAGGCACATGAATATCATCTACATCATAGAATGAGGCCAGGGTAAAAGGACAAGAAACATCACAAGTACTATGATTGGATAAAAATCAGGGTATATATAATAATATTTCACTATCCAAACACATATAAAAAAATTACTTATTTTTCTCAATGTTTCTGCAATGCCTGAAAAAAACAAACGATAAATACTAAGGTTATAATGTTTTTAAATTTATGAAATAGATTGTATTCCATGAACAAACCAGTATCCCTGAAGAGGTATTTTCAAAGATAATTACCATTTCATTTTAAATACTTATTAATCCTTTGTGTATTTATATTTTTTCAGTACTACCATGATTTTAGAAAAGAATCTTATTCACAAGATGATATATATTTGTCTAGAAACTAATAGGAAGTATACTTAATGGAAGAATGTACAGAAATAATATGAAGATGTGATCGGTATGACTCGAAGTGTCTATTTTTATTTAAAATTGTCAGTACTTTTAGTAAAAAGAACAAGTGACATACTGAAAACTAATAAAACACATTAAGATTGTTTTGATACTTTAGGAAAATGATTCATAAGTCATTTTTGACGTGTATGAATCAATATTACCTAAATCCGACACATGGTATGACCGTTATGACTTTAAGTGTGTATTTTTATAATAAATTAACAATAAATTTAGCAAAAAGAACAAGTGACATACTAAAAAATGAGAACACTCATTTGGATTGTTTTAATACTTTACAAAAATTATCCATTAGTCATTTTTGGCATTTAGGAATCAACCAAACCTCAATCCGACAAACGGTCTGACCGATATGACTAAAAGTGTTCTTTATCAATTTAAAATTGACATTTTTGCTCAAAACGTGTCACTCAATGAAGACCAAGAAAATCACTTTGATTTTATTTATAATTTAATACAACTATTCATAAGTTCTTTGTGATGTGCATGAAGTATTATCATGTCAAACTGGCGCACGATGCGATCAGTATGACTTAAAATGCATGTTTCCAGTTTGAAATGATATTTTAGTAAAAAAACACAACTAACATACTAAAATTTGAGAAAATGCATTAGGTGTAAAGACCCATATTTTACATGTATTTTTTTAATTATATGGAATTATTACAAGTCTGTGAAAATTGACAGCGCATGATTCTGAGGCCTGGTGTGCCCGGAATGAATTTTTTGAATTTTTTTAAGGTATGTTCAGTAAACGCATGAGCGATGTTTTATAAATTTTGAATCGGTACTCAGATTAAAAATACGAGGGTACAATTGAATTCGCAACACCAGGATTCACTTAAGGGAGACTTCACTTCAACCGCAGTAGGTCTGGAGAAAAAGTTAAGTTTTAGACTTTTTAAAAGAATAAATAAAATAACTTGGTTATTTTATTTTATTTCTTTCTTTTCCTCCAATGGACAAGAGGCAGTGTGGGACCAACGGCGTGTCAATCCATTAAATGGATTGACCCTTCAAATCCTAAGTAACAACGTCATTAGGAATTAGGAAGTTTCCTAATAAATGAACCCTCATAAATCCCACGAGCGTTAGACACCCTCCCCCTATCCTATTTATATGGATCTTGGGTAGAGGTATCGACACAACTTCACCAAGCAATGAAGTTCTGATAAATTGCCATGATGAAAAACCCTTGGAGGATGGATCCAGTTTCAGTAGGCAGCGATGGGTGACACCAAACCACGAACCGAAGGATGATTTACAAGCAGCGTTGTTGGAAGCTTGTTGCGGGAAAGACGAACACCAACCCACTTCCTCAATCACGGGTGTTCTCCATCGTTCTTGAGGTATGGATTTGATTTTTTATTAATTTCAAGTGGTTATTTAATCATTTAATCCTTCTTCATGATTACAAGCTAACGCAGAGGGCGTGGGCCTAACGAACCCGGCACGGACCCTCCGCTGCCTGTTGAAATAGTGGGTGCCCTAGACCCAACTATACAGTACTATTGATTACCATATCACGTGTACATTTAGTTATACATGATTTCATATTACCATTATAGTGTATATTTTTCTACATCTACTATTATAATGGTAATGTCTAAAGATTAACTGTCGTATCGAGAGGTTATAACAGATCCCAGACAATAATGAGAACCTCAAGATACAATGAAATTGATCTTAAATATATGTTATATATTCTAGATACATCTCACTAACCGGACACAGTAGATGCATGACTATCAGGTGCTGGGGGCTCATAAGTATTGAGACTTCTTCTCAGGAAGTTCTCACTTGATGATCTATAGTTGTGAGATCATGAGGATAGACCCGCCAATAGGAACACCACATGTTTTGGGTGTCATTGGTTGTTCCTATCTACAGACATGTGTATTGGTCTCCGGACTTGATACCATTACCAATGTATATCATTTGATTACATACTTTGATGTAAGATGAAAACCATGGCAGTGATGTCGTGGAAAGGTATTTTGTGTTGGGTGCATCATTGGTGGTATGACATTGGGTGAATGGTCAAGAAAGGATTTTTGGATTCCAAGTTTAGGAAGTTGTATATCTCAGGACTGGTTGATCAGTATGGTGTTGCATTCATAAGTCTTTGGCCAAATTAGTAGAAAGGAAAATCCATCTGGATAGATCAACAAATAGTAAATCAATAAAAGGACAATGACACAAGAGTGCGTCCTGATTTATGAGATATATAATGACAAAGAGATTATAGTACACAGTCAGTGTTTGTAGGATGGTAGTCATTGCTATGAATACCCTTATCTCTTTAGGGTCCATGATAGGTTGCTAGATTCTGCTCTTGGTCTGTGGATTTTATTCACTACTATTGAGATAAGGGCCTAGAGGATCACACACAATAGCGTATTCAAGAATCTACCCTGTGCAGTTGAATAAGTATATGGACATAGTGGGCCCTACCACGGGGTCCGAGTGTTGTCAAAGTTATCGACCACCAATGAATTAAATAAATTCATTAATGTTAAAGTTATGAATAATTAGGATTGAATTTATTTAATGTATTTACAATTTTAGTAAATATGAGAAAAATAGTAAATGAAGGAATATTATTTTAAAATTCAAGGTTCGTTTAATATTAAGCGGGATAGCGAGTCGAGTTAAATGACTCAGTTTTATCATGTAATATATTTTTATATATATTACAAGTATGTGATAAAATAATAAATAATATTGGCGCAGTTTAGTTCGTCAAAATTATTTATTTAGTGGATATTGAAATAAACAGGGGCCGGGGAATCCAACCGGGTATTTTGAATTCCACTATAAATAAGAGAGGAGGCTCTCTCCCTTGGTGTGAAATTCACTATTCACTCATTTCATGGAGTGAAATTAATAGCCTCTCTCTCCTACCGCACTCTAGAGATAGAAGGTCCCGATCCAAGAAGCTCAGATCAACATCTCTCTCTAGCATCGAAGGCATCTCGATGCAGTGATCGTCGGGACGTCTAAAGAATCGTCAGATCGCCGTGCTAGTAACCAGAATTTGACGATCGACATTCTAACGGATTTTTGGAGTGTGTGTGGACGATCTAGAGGGATCCTGTTTTGGATCCTTCAAGCGACGATCGCCATCAAAAAGTTTTAGTCGATCGTGACTTCGAATTTGAAACGGGTAAATTTTCATTTTAATTTGTGCTCTTAATAATTTATGTGAGATCCTCAGACCTCTCCAGGGCTCAGATCGTTGGTTATGACAAGTTCCATCATCCCTCCGATGAAAAATATTAAAATTCCCGGCCCACCAGATTCCGTTGCGCGCCCCGGAACCTAACAGTGTTATCAGAGGGATCGTGTAAATTTTCTGAGTCAAATAAAATTAATTTGCATAAAATTAAGCAGAGGGTTCAAAAATGGTTCTAGCGGATCAAACCGCGCATCGATCCGATCCTGAACGACCAAGTTATGACCATTTGAAATTTTTGGATTGGATCAATTTTGCGTTTAATTGCGGGTATTAATTTTTTCAATCGGTTCATCCGAACTAAATTTAATTGTCCAAATTATAAATTTTATAATTTAGTAATTTTCATATTAATTTCATTATTATAATAATATTTATATTATTATTATTATAATATTATGATAATAAATTATTATTTTATTATAATAATTTTTTTATTATTAATTTTAAAGGCTATTTGAATAGCTTTTAGAATTTTTTGATGTGTGGAAAACTTTGGGAGAAGACTAGTATAAAAAAAAGAGTGGAGGTGACTTTAAAAAATAAAAGAAAGACTTCCAAAGAAGTCTTAAACAAAAAAAAAGGTGGGGGGGGGGGGGGGCATGGAAAAGTAATGGTATAACAAAAAAAGGAAACAGGGGTCCGAGCGGACCCCTCTCTTTCCCAGTACAGCGCAACAGGCGTCGCTGGTTCACTGTAGCCATACGCGGACGCCCCCCCCCCCCCCCCCCCCCCCCGCCGGACCTCCCTGCGGAGACCGCCTCCCATCTTCACCTCCTCTCCCCAGCGACCTGCTGCACCACAAGGACCCGACCGCCTCCCCTCCCTGGCGTGCTGCAGCTGGTCCTTGCACCTGCCTTCCGACCTAGTATGCCGCCATACCCCAGCCGGGTTCTTCCCCCTGCAAAATACGCCCCGACCTCCTTCCCTTTCCGCACCATCCGCAGCGCACCAAGAGGCACCGTAGCAGGCCCCGCGACCTTCACTCAGAGTCCCTCTACTGCCCAAACCTCCCGTCCAGATCGCCGTCCTTTGAAGCGGCAACACTCGCACACCTTCCTTGCAGCATCCAACCATCGGCAGGGCACCCGCTCTCTGCCTCCTCTCCTTTGCATGCAGCAACACCCACTGGAAAGCCCTGATCCTCCCTCGTTCGCAGCGACCAGGTGCCAGAACATCGGCTTCCTTCGGTTTGAGTCGCCTACCTCTTGGCCGCACCAGGTAGCGTAGGCCGCCCGCCTTCCCCCTGGTGCACCCCGATCCCAGGTCTGCCTGCAGTCGCGCACCCACAGTAGGCGCGAGCCTCCCTATCGTCACGCACCCCACCTCGCGGAGCCGTCGCGGTCTGGTCTTGACCGCCGTCTCTAGCCTGTGGCCTCCCTCTATGCCAGCCACCAACTAGACCTGCCGAACTGAGACAATCATGCGGGCTAAGACATGGTCAGTCTTGACTGGGAGGTACTCCCTAACCCGAATCACCCCAAGTAGGGCTCGGGCGGGTCTGCCTAACCGATTTTTGATTTGGGCAGATTTGCCTGACTTAGTAAGCCCGTTACGGGTCTGCGCAAGTTTGGCGCAACCCACAACGGGCCTTAGCGGGTGTTTCACAACCCCATTTAATTTCAATTAATATAATTAATTAATTTAATTACAGAATTAAATTAAATTAATTAATATATTAGTTTCAGTTGAAAATAAATAAATTTTAATACCCAGATAAAATTAATTCAATTTAATTATTAAATTGAATTAAGTTAAATTAATTTAATTTTGGCATTAAAATTAAATTAATTAGTGGACCGATGATTAATTAAATTATTTTAATTTATTAATTCATTTAATTTAATTAAATAAACCCTCATACTTATTTAATGTATTTTAATTTTATCGCACTTTATTTTACCCGTCGTCTGGTCTTGAGCATCGACCATTGTATGTCTGCATTTAATTATTTACTTAATTAATTATTTAACTATATGTGATGATTGTAATTAATTAAATAGACGGTATGTGCATCGTCTTTCTTTTTTGGTTAAAATGTATAAGGGCCTACGTGCCCAATTTTTATCCGATGTATATTTATCCCACTAGTCCCTCTCACCTGTGCACGAGTAATTTTGTACTTCGGACGAAGAGGGTGAGCAACGTGGACCCCACCAAGATGAGGCAGTGCACGTTGATCAAGACGATGCAAGACAATATGTGGACCCCGCCAAGATGAGGCGATACTCCAAGACGTGACGTCGACCCCGCCAAGACGTGGCGATACTCTAGAAGACCAGCGGACATACTTGACAGGGCAAGCTGCATCAAGATTCAAGATTCGACTCAGGTACGATATGCTTAGGTCATTTAGATTCTCAAGACCTGTCAGGTAGTAGTTTACCTTTATGCATTTATTTATTATTTTATGTGTTTTAGAACAATGGAAAAATACATAAAATAATAGATAATAAAATGCATAAAGAAGTGGTGTATGTTTTTCTATTAAAGTTCAGTTGTGAGAGCGACAACATAGATGAAAAAGTTTAATAGAAATAGATTACATTCGTCAAGAGAGAAAACCAATAAAACCCTCAAATAAAATATTAAGTCACAACTGACTTCCATCATTCAAGTTTGAACAAAATCGGGTGTTTGAGTTGCCGGTCATGCCATAACTGAGGGTGCCTCTTACTACTGGGGAGATTTTTATTAGGATGGTAGGTCGACTTATCTAAAATTTCAGTAAAAAAATATCCATATCCAGCTTTTTTTTAATTTTAGAGGCAAGCATTGAGTAAATCAGTAATTATTTCTTGAAGCTGGGACTTCACTCAACGGATCAAGGAACCGCGAGTTAATGCGGTTGACCAGCCAAAAGCCTACCTTGGACCCTCCGAGTAGTGGTGTAGCCATAGCTTGTAGACTATGAGGGAGGTTCATAGATCCTTGCCACTAGAATACTCAATAGTATTCTGATTCTAGTACAGAGGGTTCCTAGAATTCGAAAAATTAATGGGAGACGTTTAATGATTAAATAATCAGTAATGTCACATTTGGTAATCAATATTAAAAGTACAATATGCTAAATTTTATTTGTAGAGAATGGAAATTAATACCATAATAAAACTACAATAAATATTCGACATAGTTAATATCCAAACAAGAACAAAATTCCAAGTGTAGTATAGGTGCTTGTGCACATTACTACCATAATGGAAATTCAAGCTGCTTGTGTCCCAACCTGTTAAGCCACCTTAGGAAGTGAGGGTGTAAAAATGATTATAGGAGACTCATGAATCAAGCATATGATAGTTCTTTCATAATGATATCATCAACGTTAGATGTTAGTTGCGATCGCTACATCATGACATGGATGATGTTACATGTAGTCTCATCTCCAAGAAATTTCCAAGGAGAAAGTGAAGCAAGATTTGAATGTGATGGTCGCACTCGGTTTGTGTACAGTGAAAGATAGTTCACAATATTTCATGTCATCCCATTATTATACCTTTTACACCCAATTACTCTAGTTTTGTTTAAGGTTACAAACCAATGGTATAGAGTAAGCGCTTCATTACCTTTAAGGTAACATTCACCAAGTAATAAGAATATTGGAGATAACGCCATCTTTTATTCTTATGGAGAATAAATTGAATGACAAGGAGAAAAGGCCTATGGAAAGTTATTCCAAAGGAACCTTTGTCATGTCCTTCAAAGAAAAGTGGTTGGTTATTTAACAGGAGGTTATTTGCATCACATAATGAAATAAATTTGTGGAAGTTTAAAAAATGCAATAAACTGAAATACCAGAAGCAAGTACCAGCTTCTCATTCAATTAATATTCATCAAATAAAAGTATTGTTTCCTCACATACTTATTGGGTATTAAAAAACAATATTATTTTCACATATATGTATTAAAATATAGAAACCAAGTGAGTAGAGAAACATTACTAGGAGTAATGTGTTTTCTCCAAGCAGCTAAGAAAGGATGATTCCTAAATCAGTGGTGAGAAACACACAACTTCATATTGCCAAGTAATTGAATCAAATTGAACAAGTTTTTTAGTATAACCAAAAACATTTATCTCATGTTCCCATTTTTTCATAATGATACATTATTCCAAGTTTTGGAATGAATGTTGTTTCTGGTAACATACTCAACAAATAGTTCACTGCTACTTGAATCAAAAGGAAATACATGATGAATATAAAAATTGTAAGACCTACCCAGTTGTGGAAATATGATTCTTTTTCAAGTAAAACTAAAAGTGGACGTCAACTATATACCCAGTATGGTATTTATGCTCAACACAGCTAAACACCTTTGGTATTATTTACATCCTTAGTTTGGACAAAGAAACATTTAGAAATAAAGGTATGCCACAAAGCTTTCGGGATTAGTTCAACAAGAGAGTGTGAACTATTCTAAAGGAAAGCAAGAGGTAAAGATACTTCATAATATTCCTTTAAGTTATTAAGGAATAGTGAAGTATATGTTTGGTAATAAGATATGAGTTGCTTCAGATCAGCATGCCGAAGAATATCTTGACCAAATAATCATCGATCATGATAATGTAGTTTTGAGTAATTCCTAAACGCATGTTACCTTATTTACATCACCATATTGATGTTCATAAGAAGGAATGATGAAGATTCTTACATATTAACATTGATAAAAAAAATGTAGCATGGAGAAATTCCTAAACACACATTTTATACATCAAAGTTATGATGTAAGTTGTGTCAATGTTACAACCTGCAAAAACTACCATTATATTTCAAGATGTGCTTTGAAAATAATGACACAAACCCATAACAAATATTCCAACTAAAATAAAAAATGGATATCATATGATTAATAGTATAATGAAAATCCATTATGCCATAGATCATGTGTTAGGATGTAAAGAGTTTGTTAAAAACAAACATGCATCAATCTAAACACGTTGTGCATCTAAGGTAATTATCCTAACAGTTGCTTAGGATATTACATAAATCCATAAGATAGAAAAGATACAGTCAAGTATTAGACTAGATTTATATATAAGGGTGAACATCTCTATTAGAGATAGTGGAAACTAAATTGACTTGAACTTAGTCAATGCTCGAGATACACCAATGATTGACATAGGAACAATTTCCACAAGTACATATGGAATAGGCATGTTCCAGTGACACATACTGCGTAGGAAGAAAGAAACCATGGTGATGGTTTCATATTCACCATGACCGGTGATATATTATTCATTAATAATAATAAATCCTACAAATAATCAATATATACCAATTATTTATGATTGAAAAGATTAATTAAAATTCAATAATGGATTCCATGTATCAAATTGCAAAGGGGATTATAAATTGAATACTATGGTGGGTATTCAAATGAATAGATACATGGATAGTACATGCCTGGTACTAATAAGGCTCGATTGGTTATACCAAGTCAGTATGCCTAAATCCATTAGAATTTTACCGGTCATAAATAACTTTTAATACCATTTTATTGGTCATTGGATGTCAAGATCATCTTTTGTGGAAGGTGTCTATACGACGCAACCAGAAAGAGATGATGACATCATATGATTCTAATAAGGGTTTCAAGTTACTGAAATCCAATTATGGATTAAATTAAACAACAAGATCTTATAGAATTCATTATAAATGAATATTTTCCTTGTGTATACCAAAGGTTAGTGGGAGTGCCAAAGTTTTCCAAGTGAAATATGTTCAACAACATATGGAAAAAAGATCTTGATCTTACAATTAGATAAGATTAGAATAAAATAAATTCTCCAATGATTGACTTAAAGTAGCAACCTAAGTTCTAGGGAACATGATCTACTGAGGTAGATCTATAGGTTGCTTGGTCCTAGTCAATCATACATATAGTGACATTGTATTGAAAAATACAAGTTGGAACAATTCAAGTTTAGAATTTTTGCCAATGTCACATGGATTAATCTCTCTAGGTTAACATGTTCGGAGCATAGGAATAGATTAATGTTGTGAATTGATACCACATGCTTCAGTGATGGATCAATCACACATGCCATGTTATGTACAATAATTGATATTTCCAGGATATACTTTATTGTAGGCAGATATCAATTATATCCAAGAGAACTGCAAGTGATGTAGTCAAAACTATCATCTTGTACTTCGGTGAGTACAAATGATATGTACTTGGTGTGAGGAGAAGAAGGTATACTAGTTATGGTGGGACACATACTAGTAATCCTTAGATCAAAATAATCTAGTATTGCAGTTAGGAAAAGGCGATGAGCGAGTCAAGATCATAAAATCTAGTGGTATCCATATCTACAAATACCAAGTACATTGCAGTTTCTAATGTAGTTAATAAGTAGTTATAAATCACAACTATTTGTTCCAGTTCTTGGATTTTCACCTAGTGAGAAAAGTATTATCATAATGATAATTATGATATTCTTACTAGCCAAGTTGTTAAGTTATGACAATGGAAAAAAGTAATATACTCAGGGATACCTTATCTTGAGAAGTTTTACTCAAGTCGATGAGGTCGCATATAGCAGATATTCCACATAGAGAAAACATGGAAGGCCCAGTAGTTAAATCCATTACTTAGTAGAAGCATGATATTTATCACGTGAGTAGCTAACAAGTTTAGTTAGCAAGTTGGATCTAGTGTAAGTGGGAGTGTTGAAATAGTGGGTGCCCTAGACCCAACTATGCAGTACTCTTGATTACCATATCATGTGTACAGTTAGTTATACATGATGTCATCTTACCATTATAGTGTATATTTTTCTGCGTCCACTATTATAATGGTAACGTACAAAGATTAATTTTCGTATCTAGAGGTTATAGCAGATCCCCGACTATAATGAGAACCTTGAGATACAATGACATTGATCTTAAATATATGTTCTATAGTCTAGATACATCTCACTGACTGGACACAGTAGATGTATGACTATCAGGTGCTGGGGGATCATAAGAATTGAGAGTTCTTCTCATGAAGTTCACACTTGGTGATCTCTAGTTGTGAGGTCATGAGGACAAACCAGCCAATAAGAACACCACATGTTTTGGGTGTCATTGGTTGTTCCTATCTATGGAAATGTGTATTGGTCTCCTGAATTGAGACCATTACCAATGTATATCATTTGATTATGTACTATGATGCAAGATGAAAACCATGGCAGTGATGTTGTGGTGAGGTAGTTTGTGTTGGGTGCGTCGTTGGTGGTATGACATTAGATGAATGGTCAAGAAAGGATTTGTCGCTTCCAAGTTCAAGAAGTTGTATATCTCAGGCCTGGTTGATCAGGATGGTGCTTCCTTCATAAGTCTTTGGCCAAAGTAGTAGAAAGGAAAATCCATCTGGATATATCAACAAATAATAAAGCAAGAAAAAGACGATGACACAAGATTGCGTCCTACTTTATGTGATATATAATAAAAAATATATTATAGTACACAGTCAGTGTTCGTATGATGGTAGTCGTTACTATGACCATCCTTATCTATTTAGGGCCCATGATGGGTTTCTAGACTTCACTCTTGGTTTGTGGATTTTATTCACTCCTATTGAGATAAGGGCCTAGAGGATCACACACAATAGCGTATTCAAGAATCCGCCCTGTTCAGTCGAATAAGTATATGGACATAGTGGGCCCTGCCACAGGGTCTGAGTGTTGTCCAAGTTATCTATCACCAATGAATTAAATAAATTCATTATTATTCAAGTTATGAATAATTGGGATTGAATTTATTTAATGTATTTACAAGTTTAGTAAATACGAGAAAAATATTAAACGAAGGAATATTATTTTAATATTCAAGGTTCGTTTAATATTAAGCAGGATATCAAGTCAAGTTAAATGACTCGATTTTATCACGTAATATATATTTATATATATTACAATTATGTGATAAAATAATAAATAATATTTGCACAGTTTAGTTCATCAAAATTATTTATTTAGTGAACATTGAAATAAACAGGGGCCAGGGAACCCAACTAGGTATTTTGAATTCCACTATAAATAAGAGAAGAGGATCTATCCCTTGGTGTGAAATTCACTATTCACTCATTTCATGGAGTGAAATTGAGAGCCTCTCTCTCTTCCCGCACTCTAGAGAGAGAAGCTCTCGATCTAAGAAGCTCGGATCAACATCTCTCTCCAGCATCGAAGGAATCTCGATGTGGTGATCGTTAGGACGTCAAAATCATCGTCGGATCGCCGCGCTAGCACCAAAAATTTGACGATCAACATTTTAGTGGATTTTTGGAGCACGTGTGGATGATCTTGAGGGATCCTTCTTTGGATCCTTCAAGCGACGATCACCATCGAGAAGTTACAGTCGACCGCAACTTCAAATTTGAAATAGGTACATTTTCATTTTAATTTGTGCTCTTAATAATTTATGCAAGATCCTCAAACCTCTCCGGGGCTTGGATCGTCGGCAACGACAAGTTCCGTTGTCCCGTCGATGAATTTTTTTAAAATTCCCAGCCCCTCAACTTCTGCTGCGTGCTCCAGAACCTAACGCTACCTTGCTACCCTTGCGTTCTCTGTGGAAGACTGCTGGCATGACAACACTAACCAGCTACAATGGAGGTGGTGCACTGTTGTGCGCTGTAAGAGGAGGCCATGGCGGTTAGCAGAGCAGCCAACACCGGCCATTTGTGGAGGAGGTGCGACACGCCGTCACGCACCGCTAGTGAGTAAGGGGCTATGGCGGGTGAAGGAGGCGTCTGACATGAGCCGACCACAGAAGGAGGAGGTGGGGCGGTGCGCCGTCGTGCGCTGCTAGAGGGGGTCATGGCTCGAGGCCATGGTAGGTGGTGAGTGGCACGACCCTCACGCCGCGTTGACTGGTGGAACCTCGTTTGGCCAAAACGGTTGACCATTACCCGGTGGGGCAGTGCCCCACCGGCTGGCCGAAATGGCCTCGCACTCGTTGGGCTAGCTGGGAAGACCGGTCCGATGGCCGGACCGCCAAAGCCCTGCGGGCCGCGCTCCGCTGCGGGAAGGGCCTCACAAGTCCAGCGGGCCACATCTCCACGGGCCGCGCTGTGCGAGGCCAGTGGGCTGCCCCCTTGCGGGCCGGCCTGCACCCCCCCTTATGGGCCGGTCCACGCCCACCTTGTGGGCCGGGCCGCACCCCCCTTGTGAGACGGGCCGCGCCCCCTTAGGGCCAGGCCACGCCCCCTTGCGGGCCACGCTGGGCCCCCTTGCGGTCCGGGATGCCCCCCTTGCGGGCCAGGCCACGCCCCCCTTGCGGGCCGGGCCGCGCCCCCCTTGCGGGCCGGGCCAGGCCCCCCTTGCGGGATAGGCTGGACCACGACCCAGAAGGCCGAACCTGCCATGGCCCAGCCCCTCTAGGTCGTGTAGGCTTAGACCGGGTCGGGCCGGGTCGGACTGGACCTAGACCCAACCAGCCCCAGTTTCGCTTAAAGGTTCATAACATGAAATTAGGGCATTCGTTTGACGAACCGTCTGCAACGATAGGACCCTTTGAGAAATAAGGTCCTTATGGTATAATCCACTTGAGTTTTGGAGATAGTTAGAGTATGGCCGTGTTGGATCGAACTTGAATCCAACCGGGACCTCAGAACTAAAACTCTTATAACTCACAGACCAGGTGTCCGATTGATGCATCGTTTATCGTGTTGGAACCCTTACGACATGATAGTACTTTGGGTTACTCCTTTATGGAGCTTAGTGGAAGTCAAGGTATGACTGGTATCTCAAGGGGCAGATTCTACGGAACTCGAGCGCACCGGGTGCGAGGAATCTTGTGGCTGGCTGTAACGTGAAGAAAGAATATCGATCCTAAGTGGGTCAGCATCTATCGATCTTGTACGGGTAAACATCTATCAGATCCTATGAGAGTCAGTTCTCAGCGATCCTGTGTGGGTCAGCACATAACGATATTATGTGGGTTAGATCCTATGTGGGTCAGCGAGGGTTATTACCTATCAATCCTGTGTGGGTCAGCAACAATGCTTCTTAACCAAATAAGATGATCTACCTTACGACTAATAATCTGTACTTATGTACTTAAGTTATACCTGGTGTGAGCTGAGTCTTTTACCTTCGTGGTGTTGTCTTCGTGGTGTTACCTATGTGGTACTTCTACCTTCATGGTGTTATCTTCATGGTGTTACCTGTGTGGTACTTCTAGATTCGTGGTGTTACCTGTATGGTACTTCTACCTTCATGGAGTTACCTTTGCGGTATTCTTCCCTCATGTGTGAGATGAGTATATCTTGATAACTAAAGTATATGTATGGGCATATACCTAATTAGAGTTGATTCCTATCGCTTCGTTCTTGAGATGGAGGTCTTGATTTGTGGTTTTTCCTTTTTTGAACTCTGGGAGACCTATGGGGGTCTCAGGGTCCCTAATGAGTATCATTATACTAACCCCTACATGGGATATGCCCACACCTTATTGTGTCTTGTGCTGACGACAGAAAACATTGATCGAGGCCGAGGGAGACAGGACTAGACGGTGCTCGGAGGTGGACCATTTGGCGTGACGTGACACAGGGACTACTGATCGTGAGTTGTACCTACCCTTCAGGTAGGATCCTCGGTGGACGATCTAGGAGTTGTTTTTCACTTTTAAGTTGTATTTTTACTTTTCAGTTGTAATTGTACTTTTCAGTTGGGCTTGTATTCCGGCCCCTTTACTTTCAACACACTTTTACTACAACAATTTACTTCATGGTTGTTTTTTGTTGTGTTCTTGGACTGTGTGTCTGTACAAGTTAAAAGGAAATGCCTTCCCATTTTAGGGATACAACTTTCTGGTGCTAGTCGGCAGCCCCTGGCCTATGGAAGGCGGGCTTGGGGTAGTCATGCCATGAGCCATGCAAGATGAGTTGTGACAAAGTGGTATTAGAGGAGTCAGTTCTACCGAATAACTAGGACTCTAATATTTTCTATGTGACAATAGTGTTAAGTGTTATGAGTGTGGTTTTCAGTTTGGGGAATCCAGTGTTGGTATAACTTATTGACCATGGCACACCTTTTTTATTTCAGGATGCCGCTACGTAGACAGCTAACCATGATTCCCGAGAGAGTATGCGATGATGGACCACCGAGCGATGATGCCTCAGTGTAGGGCCCACTTATGACGTTAGCACCGTCAGGTGGTGTACCAGTAGTATCACTACCCATTGGGAAACCGTTTCCAATAGCCCCACTAGTAGAGGATGCACGCCAACTAAGAACATTACATGAGTTTCAGTGGCAGAGGCCTCTGAGGTCCGAGGCGAGATAGACCCACAGGCGGTTGAGGACTGGCTGGAGGCTATGACCAAATTTTTTCACTTAGTTGGGACACTAGCTGATCTGATGGTGATCCTAGATACCGGTCTCTTCTAGGAAGCAGTTGGAAGATGGTGCAGTCTGACACTCTAGTTACTCGGTGAGGCAACCCTCATCTGGGTGGACTTCAAGGGCCTTTTCAGGGCAGATTTTATCCCAGCGACTCTACGCTCAGTGCGTATACAGGAGCTGCTGCACTTACAGTAGGGCAGAATGATTGTGACCCAGTACTCGGAAAGGTTCACTGATCTCTCCCGCTACTCCACCGACATGGTATGAGACCCTTTCTTTAGGGCCCAGACCTTTGAGTAGGGTCTCCTAAGGGAGATCAGAGCATCAATGATATAACTCAGCATTCTGATGCAGGCTGGGGTGCTAGAGAAAGCACTTTTGGTGGAGAACTTCCTAGCTGAGCAGGCACCGACAACGAGAGCCACCACCGGATGTCAGGTAGAAGAGTCATTTGCAGCAAGTAGTAGATGGATGACGCAGGGGCCCAAGTGGGCCAGACCTTCTGGTGGACGACCTCAGGATACATGGTCGGTGGTGCGGGGATCACTGTATAAAGGAGGGAAGATTAGGAGCAGGCAGTGCTACTCATGCAGCGGGCATGGTCACATGGATTGTGACTGCCCGACCCACCATACAGATGACCAAAAGATGGTCTAGGGACCGCCGAGGTAGAGGTAGAGATTCGACCGGTGAGGTCTGCAGGTAGCAGGCGGACGTGGCAGAGGAGCTGACCGTGTAATAGGTGATGGATGGCGATTCAAGGTTCTACCGCCACCACCTCCAGGTGGTCCACCCCAACCACATGGAGCAGGTGGATAGGGACGAGCTCAGCTCCAGGAAACTGAGTCTTACAACCACGATGCTCCAGAGATGATTAGAGGTATGATTTGCGTCTACTCTACCTTAGCTGAAGTACTTATAGACACAGTTTCCAATCACTCTTTTATTTCCACGACCCTCGTTCAGAGATTGAAGATTTCAGTAGAGCTGTTGGCTTGATCCTTACAGCTAGAGACTCTTACGGGAGGGGATTCGACGATTACACACTGGTGCCGGCAGTGGGAGAATACTCTAAGAGGTGAGAGATTCGACTAGGATCTTCTAGTAGTGGCATCGAGGCCTTACGACGTCATCTTGGGTATGGAATGGGTATCCATAGTCCATGCCCAAATTGACTGTATTAGGCACAAAGTGCGGTGTGTCCGTGAGGATGAGACCTGGTTTTCCTTCATCGAAGAGAAGGGAACCTTTTCATAACATGATAGACTTACTCGGAGGAGGGTGCATCTGATCATACATTAGTTGGATAGCCTTACCCTCAAAGTAGTATATGTTGAGATTCCAAGCTATCCTGTAGTGGTGTACCAGTATACCAATGTCTTTTATAATGATATTCTGGGACTACCTCCTCGCAGAGAGGTAGAATTTTACACCGAACTGTACCCCAGGATGACACCGATATCTACACTAGCATATCGGATGTATCCTGCTGAGATTCGTGAGTTACAGGTACAGTTGGAGGACTTGCAGAGGAAGAAGTTCATAAGGCCCAGTGTTTCTCCATGGGCAACCCCAATTTTGTTCGCCAAGAAGACAGATGGGAGTTTGAGACTCTTTGTGGACTATCTATGCCTGAACTAGGTGACCGTGAAGAACAAGTATCCACTTTCAAGGTTTGATGATATTTTTGATTAGTTGAAGTGAGCTCATTGGTTTTCTAAGATAGACCTCAGATCAGGCTATCATCAGCTCAGGGTACGAGATGAGGATGTGAAAAATACAGCCTTAAGATGTTGGTATGGACACTATGAGTTCTTGGTTATACTATTCGGCATGACCAATTCCCCAACAGTGTTCATTGGACTCATGAAAAGGATCTTTAAACCATACCTCGATCGCTTTGTGGTGGTATTCATCGATGAAATCTTGATATACTCGGGGTCGGAGGAGGAGAACGCCTTTCATCTGTAGATAGTTCTGGATACACTCAGAGAGCACCAACTTTATAGTAAGCTCTCGAAGTACTAGTTCTGGATACAAGAGGTCCACTTTCTGGGACATGTTATCTTGGAGGCTAGATTTGTAGTGGATCCAGTGAAGATAGAGGCTGTTCTTGCTTGGGAGCCACCCAGGAGTGTGAACTTGGTGCATAGTTTTCTGGGGTTGGCTGGATACTATCGGAGATTCGTTACTAACTTTTCCAGAGTTGTGGCACCCTTGTCAACATTGAAAAAGAATGGAAAACCCTTCGTATGGATGAAGATATGCCAACAGAGTTTTCAGGAGACGAGGCAGAGATTGAGGAGTGCCCCCATATTGAGGCCACCAGAAGAGGGCGTTGGGTATGTAGTCTATTGCGACACATCATGGATCAGACTTGGATATTTCCTGATGCAGGAGAGAGTAGTGATCTCTTATGGTTCACGATAGCTAGGGTATAATGAGCAGAACTATGCTACCCATGACCTGGAGTTAGCAGTAGTGGTCTTCTCCTTGAAGATGCAGCGACATTACTTGATGGGTGAATGTTTTACAGTCTACTCTGATCACAAGAGTCTCAAGTATATATTCTCTCAGAAGGACCTAAACCTGAGACAACGACGATGGCTAGAGTTCCTCCAGGACTATGACTTTGAGATATCCTATACTCTTGGGAAGGGGAACGTGGTAGCCGATGCACTCAGCAGGAGGTCTGGTCTACAGCTTCTAAGTGAGATGACATAACAGCTAGCCATGATGCAAATATCCTTAGTGGATAGAGATGGAGAAGCTCACCTTCAATATATGACTATCACTCCCCCACTTTTTTAGCGATTTCGGGAGTCAGAACTTGGGGACATTGACTACAAGGCTCGACATGCTCAGATATCCTCAGGACAGGCACCTAAAGGATTTTATGAAGGTGGGGAGCACGTCATCCTCTTCAAAGGATGTACCATGGTACCAATGGTGCTATGAGAGGAGGTGTTGAGGGATTTCCATACGTCCCCTTTGGCAGTACATCCTGGTGTGAAGAAGATATACCAAGACCTCCAGTGTCAGCACTGGTGGTCAGGGATGAAGAAGGCAGTGACATAGTTTGTTTCACGACGCCTCACTTGTTAGCAAGTGAAGGCCGAGCATCAGGTTCCAACAGGCTTAGTGCAACCACTAGAGGTGCCATAGTGGAAGTGGGATGAAATCTCCATGGACTTTGTGACAGGGCTTCCACATACATCCATAGGACATGATTCCATCTGGGTGATCATTTACCGACTCACCAAGTCATCCCACTTCCTACCTATCCGAGAGTATGTATCAGTAGAAGGATTGAGACACCTCTACATACATGAGATTATGAGACTTCATGGGGTTCCATTGAAGATCGTCTCTAACCATGACACACATTTTACTTCTTAGTTTCAGAAGAGATTACAGGAGGCATTCGGGACTCAGCTACGTTTGAGCACCGTCTTTCATCCTCAGACGGATGGTCAGACGGAGCTAACCATTTAGACGCTGGAGGACATGCTTCATGCATGCGTCCTAGATTTTGGTCATAGTTGGGATGATCAATTGTCCTTGGTATAGTTCACATACAATAATAGTTATCACTCCACCATCGATATGGAGCCATTTGAGGCCTTGTACGATTGACCATACAGATCACCTCTATACTGGATGGACCTAGGGGAGTCAACACTTAGGGTCCAGAGTTGGTACGAGCTACCACTGAGAAGGTGAAAATCATCCAAGAGTGGATGAAGACTACACAGAGAAGGAATAAGTCTTATGCTGGTAGGAGGTGGAGACCTTTGGAGTTAGAGGAGGGAGACCATGTATTCCTATAGGTCTCACCTCGAAGAGGTTTACAGAGATTTGGCCGAGGCGACAAGTTATCACCAAGTTTTATCATACCATTTCTGATACTTCAGAGGATAGGAAAGGTGGCATACTGCTTGGCACTTCCACTGTAGTTGGAGAGGGTGCACGACATCTTCCACGTATCCCAACTGAATAGATACGTGCATGAACCATCTCACATCATTGACCATGGAGAGCTGGACTTTGATGATGGGGCGACATTTACGGAGGTTCCAGTGGATATTGAAGATTGACATGAGCGAGTCCTTTGTGGGCAGTCAATACCTCTAGTGCGCGTTTGCTGGTAGCATGAGAACCTCTAGAAGAGAACTCGGGCAAGGCTCAGATTCATGCTCAGTACCCCTATTTGTTTTCTTAGTCTATATTGTGGATTTCAGGGACAAAAGGACCTATGGTGGGGATAATGTAAAGACCCAGATTTTCCATGTATTTTTTTTAATTATATGAAATTATTACAAGTCTGTGAAAATTGACGGCGCATGATTCTGAGAACCAGTGTACCCGAAATGAATTTCTGAATTTTTTTAAGCTATGTTTAGTAAACACGCGAGTGACATTTTATAACTTTTGAACCGGTGCTTAGATTAAAAATTTGAGGGCACCGTTGAATCTGCAATTCCAGGATTCACCTAAGGGAGACTTCACTTTGACCGTAGTAGGTCTGGAGAAAAATTTATGTTTTAGACTTTTTAAAAGATTAAATAAAATAACTTTGTTATTTTAATTTATTTATTTATTTTCCTCCAACAAAAAAGCGACAACGTGGGACCAACATTTTGTCAAGCCATTAAATATATTGAACCTTCAAATCCTAAGTAACAGTGTCGTTGCGAATTAAGAAGGTTTCTAATAAATGAACTCTCATAAATCCCACGAGCGTTATAAACCCTCCCCCTCTTCTATTTATATGAAGATTTGGGAGAGGTATCGACACAGTTTCACCAAGCAACGAAGTGCTGATAAAGTATCGTGATGAAAAACCATTGGAGGACGAAGCTGGTTCCAGTAGGCGGTGACAGGTGACACCAAACCACGATCCAAAGGACGACGTATGAGCAACGTCATTGGAAGCCTGTTGGGGGAAAGATGAACACCGAACCACTTACTCAATCACGGGTGTTCTCCATTGTTATTGAGGTAGGTATTTTATTTTTGATTAATTTCAAGTGGTTATTGAATCCTTTAATCCTCCTTCTTGATTACAAGCTAACGCGGAAGGTGCAGGCCTAACGAACCTGACTTGGACCCTCTTCTACCTTGCTACCCTTTCATTCTCCGTGGAAGACTACCGACACAGTGATACCGACCAGCTACGATGGAGGCGGTGCACCATCACACACCGCAAGAGGAGGCTGTGACACTAAGCCGTGATGGTTAGCAGAGCGACTGGCACCGAACGGCCACATAGGAGGTGTGGCGTGCCGTCACGCACCGCTGGTGAGCAAGGGGTTGCGATCAAAGCCGCAACGGGTGAAGGAGGTGGTCGACACGAGCCGACCGTGGAAGGAGGAGGTGGGGTGGTGCGCTATTGCGTGCCGCTAGATGAGGCCGCAACTCGAAGCTGCAGTAGGTGGATAACGACGTGACCCTCATGCTGTGCCGACTGGCAGAACCTTGGTCGGCCAAAACAGCTGAATATTACCCAGTGGGGCAGTGCCCCGCCAGTTTTCCGAAACAGTCTCGCACCCGTGAGGACAGTTGGGAAGACCCGTCCGCAGGCTGGGCCATGCAAGCCCATTGGTCCATGCTCCGCTGCGGTCCGGGTCGCATGAGCCCAGCGGGCCGCACCTCTGCAGGCCGTGCCGCACGAGCTCAGCAGGCCACGACCCAGCCCAGCCAAGTCGAACCCAGATCAGGAAAGGTCAAACCCAGATCGGGTCGGGTCGACCCGAACTGGGTCGGATCAGCCTAGAACAGGTCGGACCAGATGCAGACCCAACCAGGACCAATTTTGCTTAAAGGACCATAACTTGAAATCCGAGCATCCGTTTGACAAACCGTCTATGGAGTTGGGACCCTTGGAGCAAGATGGTCCTTATGGTATACTCTGATTGAGTTTTAGAGATAGTTTGTGTATGTTTGGGTTGGATCGAACCTGAATCCAACCGGGCCCTCGAAACTAAAATGCTTATAACTCACAGACCAGACGTATGATTGACGCACCATATGTCACGTCGGAACCCTTACGACATGGATGTACTTTGGATTACTCCTTTTTAGAGCTTAGTGGTGGTTGAGGTATGCCCAATATCTCGAGAGGAAGATTCTATGGAACTCGAGCGCACCGAGTGTGAGGAATCCTGTGGCTGGCTGTAACGTGAAGAAAAAACATCTATCCTAAGTGGGTCAAAATATATTGATCCTGTGTGGGTCAAAATCTATCAGATCTTGTGTGGGTCAACACTCAGCGATCCTATGTGGGTCAGCGCATACCGATCCTGTGTGGGTCAGATCCTGTGTGGGTCACCGGGGGTTACTAACTATCGATCCTGTGTGGGTCAACAACAGTTCTTCTTAAAAGAATAAGATGATCTACCTTATTACTAATCATATGTACTTCTGTACTTAAGCTATACCTGGTGTGAGATGAGTCTTTTACCTTTGCGGTGTTACCTGTGTGGTACTTCTACCTTCATGGTGTTATCTTCGTGGTGTTACCAGTGTGGTACTTATAGCTTCGTGGTGTTACCTGTGTGGTACTTCTACCTTCGTGGTGTTAACTTTGTGGTATTCTTTACTCATGTATGAGATTAGTATATCTTGATAACTTAGATATATATATGGGCATATACCTAAGTAGAGTTTATGTCTATCGTTTCGTGCTTGAGATGGAGGTCTTTCTTTGTGGTTGTTTTTTTGTGGAACTCTGGGAGACCTACGGGGGTCTCGAGGTCCCTACTGAGTATCGTTATACTCACCCCTACATAGGCTATGCCCGCACCTTGTTGTGTCTTGTGCAGACGACAGACAACATTGATCGAGGCTGAGGGAGCCAGGACTAGACGATGCTCAAAGGTGGACCATTTCATGTGACGTGACACAAGGATTACTGATTGTGAACTGTACCTACCCTTCAGGTAGGATCCTCAGTGGAAGATCCAGGAGCTGTTTTTCACTTTTCTGTTGTATTTTTACTTTTCAATTGTACTTATACTTTTAATTTGGGCTTGTATTCTGGCCTCTTTAATTTCAGCACACTTTTACTATAGCAGTTTACTTCATGGTTGCTTCTTGTTGTGTTCTTGGATTGTGTGTCTGTATAGGTTAAAAGGAAATGCCTTACCATTTTAGGGATATGCCTTTCTAGTGCTAGTTTCCAGCCCCTGGCCTATGGAAGGTATGATTGGGGTAGTCACAGCATGAGCTCCGAGGGACAGGTCGTGACATTAGGATTGTTTTAATACTTTAGGAAAATGATATATAAGTCAATTATGACATGTAGGAATCAGCCTCACCTCAATCTGATGCATGGTGAGACTGATATGACTCAAAGTGTATCTTTTTATTTAAAATTAACATTAATTTTAGTAAAAAAACACAACTGGCATACTGAAAACCAAGAAAACACATTCATATTATTTTTGATAATTTAGGAAAATGATCCATGAGTAATTTGTGACATGTAGGAATCAACCCCACCTCAATACAATGCATGATGTGACCAGTATAAATATAAATGCGTATTTTTATTTAACATTGACATTAATTTAAGTAAAAAGAAAAAAATTTATACTGAAAACCAAGAAAAAACATTTATATTGTTTTGATACTTTAGGAAAATGATACACGAGTCATTTTTGATGTGTAGGAATCAACCACAGCTCAATCCGATGCACAATATGACTGATATGACTAAAAGTGTCTGTTATTAGTTTAAAATTTACATTTTAGCTCAAAATGTGTTACTCACTAAAAAATAAGAAAACACTTTCTGATTGTCTTCATAATTTAGGACATTTATTCTTAAGTCCTTTCTAACATGTATGAAGGATTCTCACATAAAATCGATGCATGATGTGACTAGTATGACTCAAAAAGAATGTTTCTAGTTTGAAATGACATTTTAGTAAAAAAACAACTGATATACTGAAAACTGAGCAAAATCATTTGGATTGTTTTGATACCTTAGAACAATGATCCATGAGTCATCTGTGACATGTAAGAATCAACCACACCTCAATCCGATGAATGATGTGACTAGTATAAATCCGAATGTGTTTTTATTTAAAATTGATATTAATTTAATTAAAAAGAACAAGTGACATACTAAAAAACAAGAAAACACATTCAGATTGTTTTGATACTTTAAGAAAATGATCTGTGAGTCATTTTTGATGTTTATGAATCAACCACACCTCAATCCAATGTACGGTGTGACCAGTATGACTAAAAGTGTTTATTATTAGTTTAAAATTGACATTTTAGCTAAAAACATTTCACTCATTGAAAACCAAGAAAACACCCTCTGATTGTCTTCATAATTTAGGAGAGTGATTCGTAAGTCCTTTTTGACATGTATGAAGCTTTCTCACCTCAAAATAACACATGATGTGACTGGTATGACTCAAAATGGGTGTTCCTGGGTTGAAATAATATTTCAGTAAAAAAACACAACTGTCATACTGAAAACTGAGCAAACCCATTCGGATTGTTTTGATACTTTAGAACAATGATCCATGAGTCATTTTTGATATGTAGGAATCAACCACACCTCAATATGAAAAATGATTTTACCAATATAAATCCAAGTACGTCATTTAAATTTGATATTTATTTTAGTAAAAAAACAAGGGACATACTTAAAACCAAGAAAACCCATTTAGATTGTTTTAATATTTTAGGAAAATGATCCATAACTCATTTGTGATATGTATGAATCAACCCCACCTCAATACGATGCATGGTGTGACCTGTATAACTCCAAATGTGTATTTTTTATTGAAAAATGACATTTTATTAATGTATTCTTTCATATTAATGTTTAATTTATTTCCTTATAGTATTACTAACATAATATTTGTTTTCTTATATAGGCATAACTTTTTACTTGAGTTGGGATGATTTGTTTGACAACTAATACCATGGGCAGACATTTTTGAGAGGGGATCACAGATGTCAAAGGATGAAACATTAATGTTTTTAACTGTTTGTTGGATAATTATAAATGTAATTATATAAAACATTGTTTTAAATGTATATAAAATTGTTTTCCAAACCCTTGTGTGTGTTTCTTTGTTCTTGTGTGTGCTATGCAGGTGTTGTTTTGTGTAGGTGGTGTGTGTGTGCTGTGTAGGCGCAGGTGCTACTGGTGGGTGTGCTGTTATATAAATATTACACCACATGCAGCTAGGCCTTTATCAGTTCTATTTGGAGCACTAATAAAGGTATTCTTTATCAGCGCTAAAATAGCACGAATAAAGGGGGGCCTTTATCAGCATTTTTTTAGCACGGATAAAGGACACCCTTTATCAATGTTTTTTAGCATTGTTAAAGGGGACCCCCCTTTATCTTCAATGATATTAACAATGATTTTCTAGCACTGATAAAATAATTATTTGTAGTAGTGACATCATGATGGGATTACCATGTATGTTCAGGGGACACGATGCCATCTGAGTGATCATAGACCGACTCACCAAGTCGAACCACTTCTTAGATATTTGGGAGCAGAGTTCAATAGATATATTATGACACCTCTATGTGAATGAGATAGTTTGAATCCATGTATTTCCCTCAACGATAATTTCGAACCATGATTTCCACTTTACATCATGGTAATGTAAGAGATTATAGAAGGCTTTCGAGACTCAGTTACGCTTAAACACAGTGTTTCACCCCTAGATTGATGGTCAGATAGAGCGGACCATTCAAGTTCTGGAGGATATGATGTGATCTTTTATGTTGGACTTTGGTCATAGTTGGGAGGATCATATACCCTTGGTAGAATTTTCATACAACAACAACTACCATTCCACCATTGATATGACACTATTCAAGGCTTTGTACGAGTGACCCTGCAGGTCACCACTTTGCTGGACTAACCCAAGAGAGTAAACACTTATGGGCCCAAATTTGGTGTGAGCTACTTCTAAGAAGGTGCAGATCATCCAAGAGTGGATGATGACCACATTGAGCTGTCATAAGTCTTATGCGGACAGACAATGTAGACCTTTGGAGTTCGATAAGGGAGACCATGTGTTCCTGTGGGTTTCACCTCGACATGGATTATAGAGGTTTGGCTGGGAAGGTAAGTTATCTATGATATTTATTGCCTCATTTCAGATACTTTGTAGATTTAGTGAGGTGGAATACCTCTTAGATCTACCACCTTAGTTAGACCGGGTACATGGTGTTTTCCACACGTCATAGTTGAGGAGGTACGTGCATGACCCATCACACATTATTGACTGGGGAGAGATAAACATCAAGGATCGAGCTACCTTTGCTGAGTACCCGGTAGATATTGAGGACCATCAGGAGAGGATCCTTTGTGGGTGATTAATTCTGTTAGTATGTGTCCAGTGGTATCATGAGAATCTTCAGGATATCACTTGGGAGTGGGTGGCTCAGATTCGTATTCAGTACCAACATCTCTTTGTGTAGCCCTTGTTTTAATTTTTTGGGGATGTAAAGACTCAAGGTGGGGAGAATGTAATGAATCATATTTTCCATGTATTATTTTTGGATATTATATGAATTATTTTCAAAACCATGCACTGAGACAACATTAAATTTTGAGGCCCGATTTTCTTAGAATAAATGTTTGAAATATATTAAATATATTAAATAGCACACACAAACATTTTTACTGAAAAAGTGGAATAATTTCTAAATAGGGGCCCAAATCATAAATTCGAGGGCATCATTGAGTTTACAATACGGGTTTTACATTAGGCATGACATAAGATTTTTCGGTATAGGGTTTTTATGGAAAAGTTGTCGCAAGCGTAAAATGAATAAAATAATTAAATAAATTATTTTATTTTATTTCATTGATGTAGCAACCTAACCTCTTTTATAAGTATACGGTTATGGGGGATTCCTAGTTTTAGTCGATAAAACCTAGAGATCCAGAGGACCGTTGGTGAGTGTTGAAGGAGTTTCCTTTTGTGGATGACAACTGATGTAAGATGGAATTAGAAGATCTTGCCAATGATTATGGTGCAACTCCATTCTTAATCATCGATCGATCTGAATCAATGTAGGAAATTGTTTTGATTTGTATTCTTTACTCATTTTCTATTTCTATAATGAATACAAATCAATCAACTAAAAGATTGATCCACACATCATGCATATTGTGGGATGAGATTATTGCAGGGTTTTATTGAGATAATTTCTTTGTGATTATTTATTATCTCATCATTCATCGTTCTAAAGAAAATGAATCAAGTTCAGCACGAACATCAAATGAGGTATGTTCCTCATGATTTTTGTGATTTTCTACCTTGATTATTCATTCATCATGGGCATTCTTCATTTGGCTCATGGTTCGACATCGACTGAGGAAATCGATTTTTGTGAACCCATTTCTTGGTGCAATGATTCGATATCATAGATCCGGGCTTGACACGACATGATGGTGGTGTGGCGATAGAGGAAAAAAAAGATCAAATGATGTAGATACCCAATTTTTGTGTTCTTTGGTACGCAATGAAGAACACAATTCTAAGGTGTTTTCTAAACAAATCGAGGGGCCAGAACGTATTGATCTATGATGGAATGACTCGTCAAGACATGGTTCTTGATTTTCCGGTGAGGCACGTTGCTAGATCGAGGGATGGAAGAGTGGTCAGAGATGTGTGAAACAGATCTTAGATTCTAGAAAATCAAAAAACATACGACATGTAATCTTGGATTACACAATGTGTGGGGCCCTTTCAATGGCGACTAGGGTTTTGGAAGGGAGATAAGTATCACACGGTATGTGACCTTGTCACAGGGTGTGTGGTACCCTTTTGTTAGATCGACGTGTACCTCAAATTGTACATATACACATGATAGAGTAAATGGGAATGAGAATGATATGTACTCCTACACAGACATGACCAGGTTGTTCCTATACATGCTAATACATATACTGGTACACTGGAAAAAGTACATGAGCAACAACATGTTGTATACTATTACACAAACACGAACATGGTCTGTTCACACAGGCAGGACCTGAGGTCGAAGGGACACGACATGTAACCCTAATACATGTCGTGTACTCCTTAAATGTTATCTTGGATCCCTTTTCCTATATACCTTGGAAAATTTTATTTAGGGTTTGTTCCTCACATCCTTTTCCTTGAGGGTTAGTATGGAATCACCTCTTACACATAGAACAATGATCCCTTCACTAGGACTTCTTGGATTGAGTTATTGGAATCCTTTTGTGAGGTCCATAGTGTGATACTCTATGAAATTATTTCCCTAGGTGGATTTCTTGGTATCGTTATGACCAATACTACATGGGAGTCGATCCTATACTTAGTGGGTTATTCCAAATTGAGTTGTTGGTATACCCCATGGACTTGGGTGTGATCCTCATCTGTGTATCGTATCTATTTAGATTTCCAATGTATACTTATACTAGTGAGACCCGATGAGTACTACCTCTCAGATAGACGTCATCAGTGCTATCTAACTCATGGATAATGTTCTCCCAAATGAGTGCTTTGTGGAACTTTCAAGCTAGAATCCTAGGTTGACATTATGGTTGTGACTTTACCTTTAGTTGTGTGTATTTATTGAATATATCTGGATATTATTTTTATATAAATTATATACATATAACTATGTATAGCTAACTATTATTCTTTTGTTGTATGATTTTTTTGTTTTTGGGTGTCCTAATGGGTATTATTATACTAATCTCTACACGAGCTTTGCCCACACATGTCGTGTCTTGTGAAGACGATCGACCTTTTGACAAAGTCTTAGACGGACCAGGTCCAGACGATGATTAGTGAGACTGAAAAAACCGAGGTGTGTTCCTATGGTATCTTGATATCAGTCCCTATATTTAATTTTAGGTTAGACTTCTTTTCATACTCTTTGTGGTGGGCTTGTATTTGGACCTGTTTACTTTCATTTACTTTCTGTCGTACTTTGGTTGTGGGATTTAGATGTATGCATGCATGGTTGTTCATTTGTTTTTACATTTTAGAATTTTATGGGATTAGAGATGTGTGTGTGTGTATAGGAACTTATTATAAGGCCTTCCATGTTAGTGAAATGTCTACTCGACGCTAGTTTCCATCCCCCAACCAATTGGAGGCAGGCGTGGGGAGTCACGACAAGACCCACATTGGGATGGGTCATAACATCCTAGGTTGGATTTCTACCCAAATTAAGGATTCTAAGATGATAGTATGTAAATTGGGAAGTGATTTGGGCATGGATTGGCAGAAACAAAAGGGTGTGAAGGTGTGAATAATAGAGGAGAGTGGGTGACCTTTTATAAGTGAGGTGAGTGACACACTTATAATTTTTGAAAAGAAAAAGGTGTACCCATATTTTTTACATGAAAAAAAGTCAAAAATAAATTATTCTCAAGAATTAGACATGATATGGTCAAAATATGGTCATAAAATAGATTTTAGACAAGTGTTTAGTCTATTTTAATCGTTATCTTTTTAGTTTAACCCTGGGTAAATCCATTTTTACTCTAACTGCGGTAAATATTTTTTTCCATTTCACTATTCATTTTGGTCAAAAATTAATTTGGGCTTATTAGATAATATAAATTATATTTATTAAAAACATTTAATCAATTTTTCAAAATTACATTTACATAAATGGAAAATTTTTATTTAAAATTAATCTCGTGGGCGTGATGAGAAAACAAGTTTTCAAAGAGAAAATGTTCAAAAGTTTATAATGTTTTTATATCAAAATTAGATATGAAAATAATTACAATAACCTAACTTGTATTAATATATATACAATTGAACTAATTTTTCTTTAAAATCAATTTAAATATAATTTATCCTTGTGAATTAATTAAATGAAAAGACAGTTTTCAATTAAAATTCAGTATTTTTAACTATTCATCAAAAAATGGAATATTTCAGAAAAATCCAAAAAATTTACCACTTTTTTATATTATGATTTAAAAAATTTACTTAATTTTATAAAATAAATTTTATAAAAATATTAAAAATTAATTTTAAATTATGTGCGCAATGCACGACTAAACCATCTTTTAGAAAAAATACAGTTTTTTAGAAAACCTTTCTTTTTTCTTTTAAATGATTCATATTTTATATATAATCAATATATAACCAATAAATTTGTTTTTTACATGTTTAAAATATTTAATTTTCATAATTTATCTAGTACTAGTCATACCTTCTAATTTAATGTCTATATTATAATGGTATATCATATTACGGTTCATTTAGACCCGGGGTTACATGTTCTACAAGCTATCGAAGTGATTAAATTTAAAGAAATTTATTTCATGGGTTGTTTAAGCTTGGTATTTTGTATCATATACACTATCGAAAACAATGTTCTTCTTTTAAAATATCGAGGCGTTATATTCTCCCCACATTAAATAAATTTCATTCCCACAATTTAAACTTGATCTTGGTAATCAAGAGTTTGACATTTGGAAACACCATTATTGAAAAACCCACATTGTAAAAGGGTTAATAAAACATCATATTAATAAGAGAGAAAAGTAAGTATGAAGGTTATCTGGAATAACACATAACTAGGTTTCCAAGTAAGAGAACATGTATGAGAAATTAAAACATGGACATGGAAGAAAAGCGTAAATAATTATAGAGAGCGATAGAGGTAATTGATCACAAGAAAGTAAATAATCAATGGAAAGTTAAGGACCTAAAAAATATAAATATTTGATGATTTAAAAGACCATATAATTCATTAGATATGAAGTTAATAGAATATATTTTTTAATATTCTTTTCTAAAAGTTGAGGAATTATTTTAGTGTATAAGATTATAAGGAAATATAAATACTTGATACTTTTTTATTTCATAAGAACAATTTCATCCATTGGTCATATTTTGATCAATTTACAATTCACCACTTACTATAAGAAATGAATATCCAAAAAATTAATTTTTATTCCTAAATTAATAAAATTAACTTTTATTAGATTGTAATATCCATAATAAAATGATAGTTCATTCATTCAATCTCTAGTTATTAATACGAAAAAATGTTTAGCATAGGTTATCTAATATGCATGAATCTATATATGGTGAAGTAATCCACTAATATATAAAAGATTTTCCAAAGTTCAACTAAAACCATTTCATAAATGGTTAACCTTATGACCCTTAAAAAAGATATAAGATCAATAACTTTATAAAGAAGGTCACTAAATTTACAAAATGAAATTATCAATAATCTCCTAAACAACATGAAGTAGCTCTTAATCATTACATGCGAAACATGTGAATACCTTCATCGTATATTTTTCTTGAAACATGGTAATAACTTGAATTACCATAAAACCTTATTACATGCATGATTTCTTATTACTTAAGTAAAACATAGATTATTGGATATATTAATTAAATCCAAATATGTTGTAAACTCCATAAATGATAGTATAAACCACTTTTTCAACAAATCATTAATCAATCCCAAGGTAGTTAGTACCATCCAATTTACTTTATCCATATCAATCATATATTTATCCTAAAATCTAGAACATATTAAGGGTTATATTTCCCTCAATCATGTGTTTTAAAAGAATTTCAACTTGCCACCGAATTATTTTTCTTGGTCATCAGTACGGTTTAACATATGTTTTCAAATCCTCAATGAAAAAGTATTACGGTGCAATCCTTTTAAATTTCATAATTATTATAACCATGATATCATTGATAAAATACTCAAATGAAAGAATTATTGAATCCAATCACAAGCACATTAATCATTCCACTTCGTTTATGGTAATAGAATAAGCTTGGCCATTATTCATTATCTTATTTTGAGTTATATTCCTTTGATTATTGAGTCATTGATTTTCATAGTGCCCCATATCTTTACAGTTAAAGAATTGTACATTCAAAACTTTTTTCTTAACCTTGAAATCACAATTATTGTGGACTTTTTCTACACACTTGTAACAAACTCACATTCTTTTTAAGAAAGTACCATGGTGTTTCTTTCAATAATTATCACATGTGGGAAAATCATTTTTTTCCTTCTTCTCTTTATCCATATTTTTTCCTGCCACCCTCTACTTCTCGTGATTCCCTTAGAATCCATAATACTTAGAGAATTATTTCTTTGTCTTGTTATCACATGATACTATTCCCTCATATGATGATAATTTTTGGGATTCTAGTTCCCTTAGAAATATTGGATTAATCTAATCAAGGAAATAATCATTTTTAATCTTTGGATTATGTGTAGTGATGCAATTCCGATTCCTTCTACTAAGCGCCATTTCTAAATGATGAAATACACTAGATTAGATCATATCATTATGAAACATAATGTATAATCCAAAAAGTAGTGAAATATTTAATATAAATTAAAAAATTTATGCATAGATAATCTCATCATCATAAACATGGATTCTTTGAGGATATCTCTATTTTAAATACTTCATAACAGTTTGTAAAGAAATTGTGAATTATCTTAAGCATATCTCCTGGGAGTGTCAAACTAAGTGTGCAGTTATGTCTGTTGTCGTGCACCAAGTGATGATCAGTTCAAGCCCAATGTGCCATTTTTAGAGTCATTACCCCTAGGTACATCTATTTCACAACCACATACACTTAGAGTATCCATACAGAGATTTATTTTCTAGGAAAAACCATATAATATCTTCATTACCAAAACTTTAGGATGTTCTTATATAATTATCTTCAAAGTCTATGATAGGGTTATGTTCCATAATCTATGTTTTCCTAAATCTATTTACTAGGGTTTCTATTAAACCTCCCCTGATACCAACTGTAATGACCCCAACCCCAGTAGCCCATAGCCGACTTTATTACATTGGAATAAGATACAAGGAATCATATCCCAAAGGACCAGATAGTTTAGTATTCTTGGTAAATTATATACATACTTAAGTCTTGCATTACATTTGAAAACTCAAATTACAGCATATTTTTTTTTCAAGAATAACATTATTCCCTCTAGCATATCCTTGCATATCAATCGTAGTATACTTTATGGATTCTTGGGAAAGGAAACAAAATAAGGGTGAAATAAAATTCTTAGAAGGGTTAAGTACAAATAAAATTTATCATGAATCAATAAGTATAATCAAATTGACATGGTAAATATATGAACACAAATGTTATTAAATTAATAATATGAGAATGAAATTCATCCATAGATAATATCATAGAGAAAATATCATGGGTAATAAGATATAGCATAATCAACATGGTAAGGTAAATAACTGAAAACACATTCCATTTAATCAATAACATGACTATCAAAACTATACAAGACATAATCAATATGGAAAGGTAAATAACTAAAAACATGTAATTTAATTAATAAAATGAGAATTAAATGAACCCAGAGATAATATCATTGTGAAAATATTATAGATAATAATAACTAAATTATTAATGACTGAAATTTTTAATTATTAGATGTCATGTCTCAGGAATATGATACCTCTATCGTCTAGACCTATCCTTGAGAAAATTTAAAACTGATGGGTAGAAAACCATTTAATGAAGGATAACCAACTAATTCATCTCACGAGACCTGTCTATTCATCAAGGGGCTATCTATAACTGGGATCTACCCATGTTTTCATGTCCAAATAATTCCTCATATGTTTAATAATCGATTTAATTCATAAAAAATTTTCCTTATCACCAAATATCTGTATTGAGAAAAGAATACAATTTTATCAATATTTCTCCAAATAAGAAAATAACTTTAAATTTATGACACCATATGTAAAAATGATATAAGTTTTAAGAAATAAATATATCCATGATAAATAATATGGATATTTAGGGTAAATTTAAATTCTAATGATCAAAGTAAAGTTAATGACTACAAAAATGAATAAAAAAAGTGAATGTTAATACTTTCCTTGGTCAAAATGATCATAAACCATCTATATAATGAATAAGGACAGTATCAATCCAACATATACCCATTAGATTAATAATAAAGGGTTTTTTTCATTGATGAATAGAAATACCATCAAAAGAGATTTAATGAAATTCTTGAGAAAAATATCGTTTTCATTTTAAAAATCACTTTTTAAAACTAAATGTTCAAAAAATATTTTGAAAATACTTTTCTTTGAAAATAATATTTGAAACTTATAGATAAATATTTAAAATATTGAGTTTTCATGATGGCAGGAAATTCCATACATGTCGAGTATGTTAAAACAAAGATTCTGTTCACATTTTTGGTAAAATCCAAACAAGCCTTGTTTTGAAAATGATATAAATATTCCTTTATTTTTTTTGTAAAATGTAAAAATGGATAAAAATATATTTAATAAATCATTTTTAAAAGGTTAAAACCTTTTTAAAAACCTTTTTATAAAACATGGTTTTGGAATAAAACAAATTTCCAATTGAAGAGAGAAATGAAGTCAGATTTTCTTAAAAAAACCTCAAACATTTTAAAAACCAAAGAGTGAAAAAATGGTACTATTACTTTAAAATATAACTAATAACTAGAGTAGGAGAAAATTAAATGAATTTATTATACAATGATAAAAAATAAACAGTCACAATTAGAATGAGACTGTGAAATAAACCCTTATAATGATCATAAAATTGAAGTGAGAATTAATCAATTAATAGATTATGTGCATAAAATGTAAATACACATAAAAAATATGGAAATAAAACATAATATATTTAAAATTATTTACACACATAATCATATAATGTCAAAGATAATGAAGAAGTAATATAACCTAATGAAAATAAATTGAGTTATGAAATTCTTTACCATTTGGTAACTTTTAAGTCAAATAAACTTGGATAAAATAATTCAAATTGAAACTTAAAATACCATGAATTATTAAGGAATAGTTATATTACATGTCTAAGAGGAAATATATTCACCATATAAAATAAATTAGGTGCATAACATTATAATATGCCTCAATGAAGGGAAATTGAGATGAAGTCCCTTACCTCACGCTTCCTTTTGGATGAACATGGTTTAAACTCATATATAATGGTTTTAATCATGTTATTATTTTATAAAATAACCATATTAATATTTATAATATCATATATGATCCTTTTATAACATATTATCACTCATTTGTTAATTATATTTCATTATTTTCATTGTTTCGGGTATTAATTGCCTTATTTTCTCATGCGTGTTTTATCATGAAAGATCCGGTTCTTGTTCATATTATATAGTTCCATCATCTAAAAAATAACAATCATGACATAATTATCATATTTATACATCAATTATACTTTTAAGACCAATCATGAAATATTATTTTGAGAAATGAAGTACATTATGATCATGGAGATGGTAGGTCGTACGTACACATGAGTAACATTTCCATTTTTCAATGATCATTATAGAAATGTGATAAGTAATATTTCATCTTTTCACAATGATTATGATATCATAAATACCATATTATTTCTTTAAATATACTTATATATATCATCCATGTCATACCCTAGTTTTTATTTTTCCTTTTTTATTTCTGTTTATCATTTTGTCTTTGGATTTTATCTTGAGACTCAGGTGCTTCAGATCAAAATTCTGAGTTTTGGTATGTTTTTCTTCTATTTCATGGTTTAGGTGCATGGTTAAGGGGAAAATTCATGACCTCCTAATACCTAGTCCCCTTTCATTTCTTTTTCCTCTTGCATGGTTAAGGTTTTACAGTTAGCGCATGGTTAGATTTAAATCGTGCAACTCCTAGGAGAAACTATGTGGGTCTTGGGGTGTCCCTGGATGAGAGTGCATGGCTTGATCATAGTTAGTCCAAACCATGAATCAATCATCCACATGGTTCTATATTTTTTGACAGAATAAAACCGCATGGTTTTCCAAATTGCACGATCAAACTCTGTAGGTGTCTTGTGAGTTCAGTAAGGGATGAACAATTGGCACATGGTTTCCCAAACTATGTGACCAAACCATGAACAATGCCCAAGTATATTAAAATTGACTTTTTACCTTTTTTTACCTCTCATATTTTTACCAAAAAATGACTCAGTTCTCCTCATTTGGATCATGAGACTCAAAGGGGGCTGCTCCCTTCTCTTTCATGCCTCCCCTCCCCCTTCCATGGTGATTCTAAGGGATTTCTTCAAGTTTTGGGGGTGATTTATCAAGGTAATTACCTCATATTTTTCTCCTTTTCATTCTTCTTCCATTTTCTTCTTGGTTCTTCTTCTCTATTGGTTTCTTTAGTATATGGTTCATGTTTCTTGGTTCCTAAATTATGGGTTTTGTCTTGTTAAGGTTCTTATTGGTCTTCCTTGTCCCTTTGGACCATCTTGAAGTTGATTCAGGCTGCCGTTGTCCAAGTGCTTGAGATTTAAGGTAGGATCTCTTATTCATTGGCCTTCGAATTCAAAGAATCGTTGATTGCTTTCCTTTTGCACCATGTATTTGTACTAATTAGCGATGTATGTTTTTTATAATAATTTTTTGATGGTAAATGAAGTGAATTTCTCATCGAATTGAATTGTCTGGAATTGTTTTACTAAACTTTTTCATTCCAAGTGTTCGAAAAAAATACTCGGTTGACCTTTATAAGTGATTTGTGGTCTCTAAAATATTATTTTGGCTTGGTAAATGTGTTTTGGATCCTAAATAGTGATTATGGTTTCTTAAATGGGATTTTAAATGTTTTTTGGTTTTATAAATAATGTGTTTTATCCCTTTGTAAATGGTTTGTCACCTAAAGGTTATACAAGGACCGATTGGTACTTTCAAAATGGGTCTTCTTTAGAAAACTATCCTTGCGGTGTTTCTTTTTCCTTGTTCATGTTAAAGGAAATTGGAGGTCCTTGGTACGGGACCTCCCTTATGAAATGATGGTTGTAAGGTGAGAGATTTCTCCTTGGAGTAGTGTTCGAGGGTGATGCTTTTGTGTGATGCTTGTGTCCTTTATTTAAAACATATGGTTGCTTGTTTGGAATTGCTTGGATCACCCCCACCCGAGACATGACATGGGAACCTTGAATAGCTATAGAATTATAAAAGAATGTTTGCTACACTATTTTAGGATTACGCTCTGGCTAATGGCCCTTAGTACAGATTTTCTCTACTTTAAGATTATACCTCTCTGTTAGGCCAGGTAGGGTACAACCAATCATGAGGGTTGTTTGATTGCATCAGGAATGCTGAGATGATGAATCAGGGATAGTATGTTATATATTATCCCATAATCTCCTAGGTATTCCCATGTTTCCCTAACACTTATTTATTTGTGTTAGATAATTTAGGTGCCTCAACTGATTTAGTTATATGTGTCTTGTCTTCCATTTCCCTCTGTATGGTTATTGCTTCTAATTCCTTTTATAGTGTGTCTTTTTGATAAAAATGAATGTTGGTTTTCCTTGTGGTTTTCATAAATAATATTTTGAAAAACAATGTTTCATACTCTATTTCATTTTCTTTATCTTTATTCCCCTCTTTCCCCTTAAATGCTCAAGTTTTCCCCTTTTTGTAATGAATCCTATTTTAAAATAAGAGGGAAATAAATCATGATTTGTTTTTAAAATAAAATGTGTGAAAACCTATGTTTGTAGATTTTATTTCAAGCTTGAAGTTAGTTAATCTTTTATTTAAAGGAAATTCATTGGTAATAGATTATTTGGGAATGCTTACTGAGTTTTAATACTCACACCTATACTTTCATTATTGTTTTACCCTCAGGTGAAGGTTCTAGCTTGGTCCCAGTCACCATGGGAAATATTGGGATTTAGGATTGGAGGGTGACCCATGGGGTCACATGGAGTTTTAGTAGTTTCCAGGTTCAGTTTGGTTTTATTTCCACTATATGTGTAGATGTTGGTCACTTATTTTATTTACCTTGGAATGTTGAGTTCATTTGTATTCCATTTCCTTTGTTTATTTATCTTGGGAGAAATCATTCCCACCATCTCTATATGATTCCCTAGTGATTTTTTCCACTTAGGGTGATCAGTAATGCACCTCAGGGATGTCATGGGCCATCTCGGGTGACCAGTTCAGGATCAACCCAAGTTGGTTCATGATATAATGATATCATAGGATGTTATTTATAGGACCTAGCTTTTAGAGTTCCCTTTGTTATTTGGGTTGTCAAGGTAGAAGGATTAGGACTATTAGAAGTTGGGTTATAGGTATAGGGAGGTTTATATCTAACACTTCTAGTGTCGTACCTTGGGTTACCATGGGAAGTTGGGTTTAGATTTTTGTCTTTTGATTTTAGTAATGATTTGGGAATGAAACAAGAGTTGGTTCGATGATTTATGGTGATCTAGCAGGGCTTAGAAATCCATGTAGAGCCTAGGGACTTGGTTCTAAATAACTTTATGTGGTAGTGGTGTGATTGGTGTATGGATTACAACCATATGGCCAAGTCACCCATTGACACTAGTTTATTCGAGAAGTTTATTTTTAGGCCTTTCTTAATTTTTAAAATTATTTTTATTTTTTTTGAATTATAAATCTGGGAATTAAAATATTTATGCATTGTTTTTCCAAAATAAATAAATGTTTTTTCAAATTTATTTGGGAAAAGTCTTGGAAAAATGGATTTCTAGAAAAATGAATTTTGGTAAAACAATAATTTTCTTATTGAAATTGGATTTCTAAAATTAAAACATTTGGTTGTTTGAAAATGAAATTGGTTGTTTTAGAAAAAAAATTATTATTTTTTAAATGGAATGGTTTTGGAAATTTTTTTGGAGGATTTTTGAAAAGTTTTGTGAAATGTGGAATGGGAACTAAATTAAGAATTTTAAATTTGGGTTAAATGTTTTGTTTTAAAAATGGAAATTTCTTGTTGTAACCTTTGGTATAATTATGAGAGCTCACATATATAAATGTGTGTGAGGAAGTGGATTGTTGGTGGTATGAGTGGATGGGTGCCCGAGCTGACATGAGAATATACATGTGTGAGGTTCTATAGAATACCATTAGTAAGTGCGCAACTTTTCAAGCTCATTTTTCTTTCCAAAAATGTTTTTGAAAAGAAAATTTTGATGTTTTGATAAGAGGGTGTTATGTAGAATGTACTTTTATGATCCAGGGATTTCCTTCCTAGGACTTATTGGTTTGGATATATTGGGAATGCTGTTTAAGCAGTGTTTCGAGTTTGTGTTCTTGATGGTGTGTTAGTCTTGATTGAGTTCTTGGTTTTCCTATTGTTTAGAGTATACATCAAACAAATATTCAATGGACATTTGAGATGTATCTATGGGTAGTTTAACATTATAGGATACTCAAGTTGACCAACCTAAAGAATTCCTCCTTGAGTTTCATAAGTTGAAGCCTCCTCTATTTTATAATCAAACGGATCATTTTGAAGTAGTAGAGTGAATGAAAAAAATCAAAAGGATCTTCAATTTTCTTGAGTTTCTTGAGTCTATAAAGGTGAAGTTCACCATATTCATGCTCTAAGGCCTAAGTTAAAAGTAGTGGAGTTCATTAATTAGGACCAATATTTGAGAATACCTCCCCTGTGAAATTTTTAGGGCCTCGTTCATCTAATAGTACTTCTCTAAGGCTGTGAAGGTGGCAGGGCGATGGATATGTTATGCATTCAGCAAGGTGATTGATCAATTTTGGTGTTAATTAGTTGTTTTGTGGATATATTTCCCTATATATTAGAGTTTTATGAGGATGATTCTCTAAAATATTGACATTTTGAGAATGTTCTTCATCATGATCTTCAGTCGAGGGTATTAGAATTCAATCTAACCTCCTTTGCTGACGTGGTGAGGTGAGAAGTTTGGGTTGAGGTTGTTTTAGCAGGGGTGCTCGATGCATAAAACCCTCCTTAATTATCTAGAACCAGTGAGGGAAATTCCATTAAAGACATTGGAAAGCAATCTGAAGCTAATTGTGTTAGTGGTGGGATTAAGAGGACTTCAGATCTTTTGTCAGCTTCTTCTGGGTGTATGGTCCTGGTGTGTCATCAATGTGGAAATTAGGGTCACAAGAAGCCTTCTTGTCCAAGTTAACTGAAGACCTATCATGTCACGAACCGAATCTGGTCACCGCCAAAACCGGCACAAAACCCAGCTCACGACATGACCCAAAGGGCGTTCCCGATACCCACGGGCTGGCACAAGTGCCCGAGTATCATAAACTAAAAATTGGGAATGATTTTCCCGAGTTTATACACTTAAAACAACAAATGAACCCAATAAAACGAATCTGGGTTTTTCAAATCAAACAATATTTTAAAAAAATTCAGAACTGAATTACATAGTTTAAAACAACTCAAAAAGACTATAATAAAGGTACAATACCAAAATTAAATATCCCAAGAACCCTCATGGTAAGGGGAACCTCCCTCAAGCCATCTCCATAAGACTTTGCCACCAAGGACATGCTAGAAACCCAGAACACTAGAACTAAAAACTATACCCAACCTACGACAACAAAATTAACCAAGTCTACTTACACCCAAGGGTGTAAGTAGGGCATGATCCAATACCCAGTAGGATGACACCACTAAGAGATTCCATGTGATAAACATTCAAAGATGAAAAGCATGCAAGTTTTCAAAAACATGTAATTTCTAGTTACAATTTCTAAAAGATGCAACTAAAAAAAATCAGTTATCAAGTGGGATAATTTAAAGAATCGAAACTTTTAAAATAAATTAAAAAGATACTGAATTTTCCAGACAAATATACCATATGCCGACGGTAAGTATAAAGGATCTAATAAGCACAAGAAATAAGAAATAACCCCTAGACACTAGCTCATTGTGGGTCCCAGGTACCTCGTATCTCGGTGACAGTAACCATCACTAATATCTGTTATTGTACATGAGCCACTATTAGGGAACATGACCATAACCTAGTGGTCCCCAATCATCATCATCATAGTTTATTTATAGTTGTAAGCATCAATCTTACTAAGTGAAACTGAGGCCAAACCCCATGGATTCACTAGCATACTAGTACACGTCCACCCACCTAGATACCCGGGTTTCCCTTTGTGATCAAACAAGTTAAAAAATTCAAGAAATATACTTTGTACATGAAAATATCATTTCCTCATCAAACATTCACCAAACATATGACATGTATACCACACAAGTCACAAAAGTCCACTTTTCATTCAAACTGATTTAAAATCCGACTCACACTAAAATATCCCACAACACTTTTTACATTTCTTTAACACTTCCACAAATCCATTAAATAATTTTATAAAACCATTAAAATATATTAAAACTCACATAAAAACCCACTCACATGTTACATAATACCCTTCTCGTAACCAAAATCCATTTTTTACATCATACTCACACATAACATCCCACATCACTTTCACATCCCTTACACACTTTAGTAAATCCTTCAAACATTTTTATAAAACATTTACAAGATGGAACACATTAAAAAACATCCCCATTAACATTTAAAATGTACCATTAAAAAATATACACACTCCAAAACATTTTTCCAATATGGTTTAACCTCTTACATAAATCATTAAATCATTCAAATCTTTCGTAAAAGAATTCTAAAGAGTATACCCAAACTTTTCTCATAAAACCCATTTCAAAACCATATTTCAAGGAAAAAATCACACCAATAATAATTCAAAACAGAATTGTCTGCCCCAAAAACATTTATTAAACTACCCCAAGTGTTATACAAATACCTCAAACAATACCACAAAATATCCACATGAAAAGCACACGTTTTCAAAATCACTTTCAAGAAGTACAATAAGGTTTTACACCTTGAACCCATTAAAAAACCCTCTTCAAAACCTAATGACACACAAAGAACCTAGAAAAGCATAATTTTCATCCCAAACAAGATTTATAAACCAATTTAATATGTTATAAAACACACCCAAACAATACCCCAAGGGTTACACATGAAAAACACCCAAATTCAAGCTAAAATGAAACTATAAAATTAAATGCTTAACCAAATACAAAATAAATAGTTTTATCACCATAAAAAACATATTATGAAAATTAAAAATAATTAATTCAAGCAAACTAACTCATATATAAATGATTACACATGGAATCACCTACTGAAAGTGTCGAAACCCTCAAATATTGGGGAAAAACATCAACCGCACCACCGCCGCACCTCAAGGAAGTGAAAAGAAACCTAAAACCTCAATATTTCACCCAAATTAAAGTAATTTAGAACCTAGGCATGAACCATAACTTCTGGTCATTTTATAAATCAAGAAAGGGTGAAATAAACCCTAAGGAAAGGGAAGAAATCAAAGAGAGAATGACTTACTTGCAGAAATCTTAGAGAAAACACCCTAAATACACAAACATCTGAATCTCCATGTAACCAAAACTAGTATGGAGGCTCTAAGGAGTAATATTAGGTTATATGGAGACTGAAATGGGAGAAAAATAGTAAAAATTGATGGAGTTGTGAAATAATCATTTTACCTCTTCAAATCTGGTCGATTTGAGAATGATTTAGGAAGATCACCCTAATCCGTGGGGGAGATGAGCTCAAAAGAGGAAAAATAGATAATGGGGGTGAGCCTCAGGTGTTTTTATTAGAGTGGGAGGTAAAATCACCGAAAATAGTAAAAAATGAATAAGTTATTAAATAAACAAAATTCATTTTTAAAATAGGAAATGAGCTTCCAGGTAGGCCCAATCCCTTAAATAAAAACCCAAATCCACCATTATTATTGATTCCTAAAGGGTCAAAATTGAAATGGTGGTGTTAATATGTCATAGGAGGCCATTTAGGAATTGGAATGGGTGAAAAATATTAAAAAAATGAAAAATTTATAAAAGAAACAAAATTGGTTTTTAAATCTGGAAATGGGCTCACGGTTTGGCCCAAATCATGAAAACTCACCCTTTCTTAAAAAAAATTATGGGAAACCCACAAAACAAAGAAACAATAGAAATTAAATGAAAAATAAATTTTAAATAAGTCATGTATGTTACATGTCATACTTTTTTCCATCTAGGACATCTTTAGAAATTCTATAAGGGTGTTGCTCAAATAAAGAGTGAATCCAGATCCACTCCCTCAAAGAAGCAGGTGGTTCAATCAAATGATCATGGTGACAATGTGAGTTATGTTTGAGGTTTTTAATGTAAAATTTTATTCATTATATTGGTTTCATTTTGTGTGTTTGTGTTTTTTTAGAAATATAAAATTATTTTTTATATATTTTTAAAATTTCTATTTTAATGAAAACATCATTTGAGGAATTCTGAATCTTATCATCGTGAAGTGAGAGAGTTTTATTTTGTGTGTCTTATTCTCACCACTTAGTTCATTATGATATTATGCGTGTCTGTTCCTACTCAAGGGTTAAGTGTTTAGTAGGTCGTTTTGGTTAGTAATACAGTTAGAATATTAATATAGTGGGGGTCTATCATGGCCTCCAGTGTGGACCAAAGTAACCACATTGTTTCTATCTTGTTCCTTTCCTTGTTTTACTTTGATAAGTTATTAGGTAGTTATCCCTATCCTTCAAAGTCATCTAGATTTAAGTCTCCCCCCTCGTGGTAGAAATTGGGACCTTGGTTTAGGCCTGATGGTTTTGGTTTTGGTATGATGTCTAGTTTGTGGCTTGGAACTTTTCATCACTATTTGAGGAATGGTTTGAGTTCGATGGGTTGTTTCAGGTGGGTATGTAAGTTTTTTCAAATAGTTCTTAAGGTGTTCTTTAGTTTGAGTAATTGAATCTTTCATGTGTGTGAACCTTTTTCTTTTACTCAATAAACTGTAAAATTTGAGGTTTTTTGGGGGAAGAATGCATTATGATGGGGAGAAATGTCACACCCCAGTTTTTATTTTTCCTATTTAATTTTTGTTTATCATTTTGTATTTGGATTTTCTCTTGATTCTTTGGTGTTTTGGATCAAATTTTTGAGTTTCAGGATTTTTTTCTTTTATTGAATGGTTTAGGTGCACTGTTAAGGGGAAACAATTCACCCTCATGTTGTAGAGTCCCCTTTCATTTCTTTTTCCTCTTACACAATTAAGGTTGCATTGGTAGTGCATGGTTAGATTAAAACAGCATGAATCCTAGAAGAAACTGTGAAGATTTTGGGGTGTCTCTAGATGAGGGCACATGACTTGAGCACAATTAGTGCAAACCATGTGGCCGAACTGTATAGGTTTCCTGTGGGTTCAGTAAGGGGTGAACAATTAGTGCATGATTTTACAAACTGTGCAACCAAACCATGTGCAGTGTTGAGGTTCATTAAAATTTCCTTTTTAACTTTTTTACCCTATCAGTTTTTACCCCAAAAACCTCCCCTTCTCCCCATTTGGATCACGCATATCAAATTGGTGGGTCCTCCTTTCTTTACCCCCTCCACGGCGATTCTAAGGGATTTATTTAAGTTTTGGGGGTTATTTCTCGAAGAAATTCCCTCTTCTCTTCCACCTATTCATTCTTATTCCATTTTATTCTTGGTTCTTCCTCTCCCTTGGTTTTATTAGTCTATAGTTCATTTTTATTGGTTCCTAAATTAGGGTTGTTGTCTTGTTAAGGTTTCTCTTGGTCTTCCTTGTCCCTTTGGACTATCTTGAAGTTTATTTGGGCTGTCGTTGTCTAATCACTTGCGGTTTGAGGTAGGATCCCTTATGCATTGAACTTTGAATTCAAAGAATCATTGATTACTTTACTTTCATACCATTTATTTGTACTAATTAGTGATGTATGATTTTTAGAATAATTTTTTGTTGAGAAATTAAGTGAATTTCTCCTTGTATTGAATTGTATGGAATCATTTTATTAAACTTCTCAAGCCAAGTGTTCGAAAAAATGTTTGTTTAGCCTTTATAAGTGATTTTTGGTCTCTAAAATATTTTTTTGGCTTGGTAAATGTGTTTTGGATCCTAAATGGAGATTAAGGTTTCTTAAATGGGGTTTTAAATGGTTTCTGGTTTTATAAATGGTGTTTTTGATCCTTTTTGAAATGGGTTTTCACCTAAAGGTTGTGCGAGTTCCAGTTGGGACTTTTGAAATGGGTCTTCTTTAAAAAAATATCATTGGGGTTTTTCTCTTTCCTTGTTCACATTAAAGGAAATGGGAGGTACTTGGTATGAGACCTCCCTTGTGAATTTATGGTTGGAAGGTAAGGGATTGGTCCTTGGAGTGGTGTTTAGGGATGATGCTTGGGTGTGATTCTTGTTTCCTTTCTTTAAAATATATGGTTTCTTTTTTAGAATTTCTTGGCTCGATCCCACCCGAGACATGACATGGAAACCTAACATAGCTAGTGGAATATCCAAGAAAATTTTATACACTAGTTTAGTATTATGCTATGACTAGTGTTCCTTAGTACAAATTTTCTTTGCTTTGGGATTATTCCCCTCGGTTAGTCCATGTAGGGTAATATCGAGTATGAGGGATGTTTGATTTCATCAGGTGAGCCGAAACGATGGATCAAGGATAATATATTCTAGATTATCCCCTAATCTCCTAGGTATTCCCATGTTTCCTTGGAAATTATTTCTTTGTGGCAGATAATTTAGGTTCCTCAACTAATTTGGTTACATGTGTGATATCTTACATTACTCTCTTTGTATGATTATTGCTTCTTCCTTTTGTACTGTGTATTTTTTTATAAAACTAAATGTTGGTTTTAATTATGGTTTTCATAAAGAATATTTTTAAAAATAATGTTTCATAATCTCTTACATTTTCTTTATCTCTCTTTCCCTATTTTCCCTTAAATTATAAAGTCTTCCTGTCACGACCCAACCCTACTGGTCTCGAGCCGCAACTACCCCAAGCCCGCCTCCATAGGCCAGGGGCTGACAACAAGCACTGAAACCGTAACAATCTTAGGGAGGCCTTTTCCTAAGTACCTATACCCACACACACATCCCACTCAATTTAGAAATGAAGAGTAAAAAGGAAACCAAAGCATGGACTATAATATCGCAACCAAAAAGAATGCATTGACCTCTAAAAATAGAACAAGTAAAGTGATGAAAAGTGGGCTGACAAGTAAATTGAATAGTAAAGGGAAAAACACGCACCCAACTAGAAAGGTGCCACAACCCGACAACAGGTAAACAAAAGTAAACACCTGGAGAGTCTCACACTTGAAAGTCCTACTACGACCACTGAATGCATCCCAAGCTCCTGTTTCCTCTATGCTCCTCCGTAGTCTCTATCGACCTGTCCGTCGTCTGCAAGGTCACACCAAGTGCGGGAAAATCCCAAGCAGGGGTGAGTATAAAGATACTCAGTAGGATGCCCCGAAATCTCGAGGGAGCAACAAAGTAGGTACTAAAATGGTGAGCAGTAGACAGAACAAGGAACAGTGTAAGAGTACAATAGAGAGAGTGCAGCTCAACCCAACAAAAGAAAGGAAGTAGACTCGTCCAACCTAAGAGGATCTAGACACGGAAAGCACGTGGCATACCCCACGCGTCTTCACCCCTCCTAGAAGGAGAGTAACTGAACCCAAGGAGTGAGAAAAAAATTAGGGTGTATATATATATATATATATGCTCAAAAAGAAACCCAAACGAGTGTGTAAGGGGATCTCTATATCCAAGATCATCCCAGGAAAAGTCGCCAACAATTCTAAGGATATCCATCACTGATGCACAACAGTCCCACACGTCAAAGCTGTCTCATCGTTAAATTGTACTACCAAGGGTCCCGCTCCAATAATCACGGAGAAAAGTCACTAACTAGCCTTATAGAAAGGGTTGAGTCTGAAAGAAGTCATCGAGTAACCCACTGTCCATCCCAGGTGGAGGGTAAACCCTAAGGTGAATGGGTAACCCACTGCCCAGCCATGCTGGAGGGTAAACCCTAAGGTGAATGGGTAACCCACAACCCAACCTCGCTGGAGGGTAAACCCTAAGGTCAATGGGTAACCCACTGCCCAGCCCCGCTGGAGGGTAAACCCTAATATGTCAGTGGGTAAACCACTGCCCAACCCCACTGTAGGGTAAAACCGGAACTGGTCCGATAACTTCGCACTGCTCGTTCCATCACTGGGTGTCACTAACATCACTACCGTGCGTTGGTTTAGAGTGCGTCAAAGGAACCTATGACCAATGCCCTTTCATGTTTCCACATTTAATGAGATCTCTAAAGAGTCTCTACACGCCCAAACAAATTACACCATTGCAATCCTCATGTAAAAACACACGAGATAGACTATCTACTTGCTTGAAACAGACTCCCAAAGAAAAAGTTATTTAACACTGCTTTATGCCCATACGGCGTCTCTTAGGGCCCACACCTCGGTCCCAGAAAAGGTTGGGAGAACTGTGCCATCATGACGATCTCGGTAAGACACACCAAATCGACTATTAATTCACCCCGAATGGACGTCTGATGGAAAAATCTTAGTACGCTGCACACGACTTAAAAGATGGCCCGCGGGGCCCACGCCTCAACTCCGGCTTCATCGCCTAAAAGAACCCTGGAATACTTCGTCATGATGCCAGGGTCAAAATGCCACTGACAGTGCCTAAAACCAAATCTAGATGTGCTCGCGCCATCCGAAACAAGAATCTTGGCGAGGCGCTAAATAACACTGAACGGATGTGTCACGCCACTGAGCCCCCTTCTCGAGAATTAAAAATTACCTAGACCATCTTAAAACCTCTGTCTCGATCCAAGGATTTCGTCTCCATAGATAGCACGCGAATCTGACACTTGGTTTTCAATTTAGGGGCATTTTAACGCCAACAGATGGAGATGGGGTGGGCCGGACCAGTTCGGCTGGTCCACCCCTTTTAGACCAGCGGTCCGCGGCTCAGCCGCCTGGACAACCCGGTCCACCACGGCCCGCGGTTCACCACACGGGCCGCACCACCTCACCTAGACCAGCTTAAGCCGGTCCGAATCTTTTCCACGAGACACGCGCTTCGCGGGTCTCGGTCTGCTCCCGGGGTCGCGACGACCCTGATCTCGCACCGCACGCCGAACGACAAAGCCGACCAGAGCGCGCCCCTGGCCTCCCGCGTGCGCCGCCGACGCCCGCAGCCGCTCACCCGCAGCCGGCCGCGACACCGCCTGAGACCCACCATTCCGTCACCATCCCAGACTGCCTGAGGATCCGCCATCGCTGGAACTCGCCGGACCGCCGCACAGAGCTGCCGGACCACCCTAGAACCGCCGGAAAACGAGGGTTTGGCCGAAAAACTTCTTGGGGCCACCCCAGACACCCCAGGACTTGGATTTTCGATCTGAAAAGAGAGTTGGAAAGCTCAGATCGAACCCTACACATCTATTTCCTTCTCTTGACATTTAAATAGCATTTCTATGCTATAATTTGAGTTCAAATAGGATGTGATAATTTAAACAAAAACACACGACCCTACCTCGCAGGGCGTAGCCCGTCGCTTCACAAACGATCCACCGGAGCCGCAAACACCTTGGAGAGGTGGGGAGAGGAGCTTGTAGAAGGTGGATCCTTTTTTAGGAGAGATTCTTCTAGGGAGATTTTAAGGGGGAAGAAGGAGAGGGTGGATGTGTTTAAGTAGGGAAAAAAATTAATTAATTTTAACCACCCACCAGTAGGCCCGTTCCCAAACTCTCGACAGGGTCGAGGTTAAGCTTCTCCTAAGGTGAAATACATGTTCTAAGAACAATGGTGGTCTCAGAATTTTAATCTGAGCCTCCGTTCAGAAGTTATAAAGTTCACGCCTGAGGCCGCTAAATTACGAAAATGCCCTTGGTGGTGTTTTCCACAGAAGGGCCGCGCCCGTGAAAGTTACACCCCTCCTAGGGTAAACAACATGCTACAGACTCAACGGTGACCTCATTTTTACAGTACAAGCTACCGTTTAGGAGTTATTCCATTTATTTGGTGTGCCTAGTGTGAACACACTTAAAATTTAATTCCGGCCACACCGGGGCTCGGAATCGCACGCTGTCTGAACGTCCTGCTCTGGAATAACATCAAGAAAAAAAAATTCAAAGTCTCACAAGCTCAAAACCCAGGTTCTTACACTTTCATTTTTTTAATGAGGCCTATTTTAAAAGAAGTGGGAAACATACCATGATTTGTTTTTAAAATGAAATGTGTGTAAAACCTATTTTTGTAGATTGTATTTCAAAATTGTAGTTAGTGAATCTTTTATTTAAATGAAATGAATTAGGAATATATTATTTATGCACACCTACTAATTTTTAACACTCACACCCATACTTTCATTATTATTTTTAACCTCGAGTGTAGGTTCTAGCTTAGTCCTAGTCATTGTAGGTGATGTTGGATTTTGGGATTAGAGAGCGACCCATGAGGTCACATGGATTTTTAGTAGTATACAGGTTAGGTTTGGTTTTATTTCTAATTTATGTGTAGATATATACTTGGTTATTTTATTTACCTTGGGTTTCTTAGTTCATTTTTACTATACTGTCTTTTTTTTATTTATCTTGCGTGAAATCATTCTCACCATCCCTCTATGATGCCTTGGTGCTTGTCACCACCCCGGCATGACCAAGAACACACCTTGAGAATGATCAAGGCTAGATTGGGTGACTGGTTTGGGGTTGAACTAGGTTGGTTCATGATAATCCATATGTTTTGGTGGTGAAATGAGAGTCATATCACTTCGTGAAGGTAGTAGTCCACACGTACACAAACGATGTTATCATCTTTAAGTGAGTGAAAAGGTATGAAATAAAATGATATATTATATTTTAAGAATGGAAAATATGTTATTAATATCATAACCATGTCATGTATATCATATATATTCATTAACTTTATCCTTATTACCCTCCATGTAAAGCAATAGTGAAAAATGAATCGCATCGCTTCCCTAGACGGTAGTCCGCCGTACACACGAGCGGTGTTATCATATCCCATATAAAATGAAAAGTAAAAAAAGGTATATATTATATAATGAATCTATAGATATAATTATGTTATAAATATCCTATACATACTTTATATCCATCATCATACCCAACTGTGAGAGGTGGTAATGGAAAAATGAATGAAATTGGTTCACGAGGCGGTAGTCTGTCGTACACACGAATGATGAATTCGTAACCCATTTGATGAAAGTGGGGATAGTTATAGGTAATCACATTAATATAACTAAATCTAAGTATATATAAGATAATAAATCTATTATATGATAATGTTTTAATAATAATTTAAGGATTTGGAGGAAGAAATAAAATTAAAACACTCATTAAAGAACATTGCCTCTTCTTCGGGTAACCTCCTTAGGTTTGCACCAAAAACATTAATAGGTTTTATTTATGACCAAAATAAGGATTCTAGGATGAGGGGATGGAATTTGGGAAGTTATTTAGGTATGTATTAGTTTAACCAAAAGTTTTTTAAGCTGTGGATAAGATAGGAGGGGGGATGACATTTTATAAGTGAGGTGAGTGGCACACTTGTATCTTTTAAAAAAAGGCATATCCATGTTTTTAACTTTCCAAAAGGGTCCAAAATGGAGTATTATAGAGAATTAGACATTATAGGGTCAAAATATGGCCATAAAATAGATTTTAGACAAGTTTTTAGGTTATTTTAACCCTTATCATTTTAGTTTAACCCCTAGTAAATCCATTTTTACCCTAACCACGATAAATAATTTTTACTGCTTTCACTTTTCATTTTGATAAAAAATTATTTTGTCCATATTATATAATATAAATTAGTTTTATTATAAATATTGAATCAATTTTGAAAAATTCTAGTCACATAAGTGGAAATTTTTAATTTAAAATTAATCGTGTAGACGTGATGAGAAAGTGAGTTTTCAAAGAGAAAATATTCAAAAGTTTATAATTTTTTTATGTCAAAATTAAATATAAAAATGATTACAATGACATAAATTGGATTAATATGTATATAATTGAACTAATTTTATTTTAAAACCAATTTATAATATAATTTAATCTTTTGAATTATTTAAATTAAAAGACAATTTTTAATTAAAATTTAGTATTTTCACTATTCATCAAAAAAATGGAATATTTCATAAAAATTACAAAAAATTACCCTAATATAATTTTGATATTATGATTTCAAAAATTAAGTTAATTCTATCAAATAAATTTTCTAAAACAGTTAAAACTAAATTTTAAATTATGTGTGCAAAATGCGACTAAACCGTCTTCTAGAAAAAATACAGTTTTTTCAGAAAACATTTCTTTTTCTTTTAAATGATTATTATTTTATATATAATAAATATATAACCAATTAATTTGTTTTTAAATGTTTAAAATGTATAATTTTCATAATTTATTTAGTAAAATTCATACTCACCAGTTTAATGGCTTGGTTATAACAGTATACCATATTACAGTTCATTCAGACTTGGGGTTGCATGGTCTGCCAGCTATCAAAGAGATTAAATTTAAAGAAATATATTTCATGGATTGTTTAATATCAGTGTTGTGTGTCATACAAACTTTCAAAAACAATTTTCTAATTTTAAAATCTCAGGGTGTTACACCCATCCCGGACATCTCGCATGCATAAGCCCCAAACCATCCTTCCCCACCATTAGATGTGACTCATATTTTGGGTTAATTATATGCATAAGTACCACAATATCCCCCATTGATTCTCCTTCAATGACACAATCATCCTTACTGCATGAAGTTAAACTTCAAGGACTAGTCTCATCACACAACCTTAAATTGTATCATCAAACTATGTGGGTTTTGATCCCTGTCTCCTAACAAGGAATGTAGGATGCCTCTACAAGGTTCATTCCTGACATCCTAACAAATTTGGGATACCTAATCCCAATGCCTAAAAATTCCCATTAAGTCTACATGTATCCTCCATAGAGGATATAAACTCAAAAGTGTGTTCATATTCCCCATGGGAACACATTGGAACTCATATACCTATCCCCACAAGACATTAAACTTGTGACCAAACTATCCCCACAAGACATTAAACCTGTGACATGTATATCCTCACAAGACATTAAATGTAACACCCCAATCTTCCACGGTATGTTTCACTTCGAATAATGCAATAGCGTGTGTTGTACGCAACCTCGAACTCTAACACACACCACAACGAATTAAACTAGCCGCTGTGAATAGTAATACCTAATTTTTGAAATTTTATAAATTTTATTTATCAAAATGGACTTCATTTTTGGATTCAGAATATCGAAATTAGCCTATGTTGAATTTTTGGTATTTTTCTGAGAACTTCTATTTTTTATGAATAGTGAAAAATACTTAAAAACAACTTTTTTAATCAAAATAATTTATAGTGATAAATTATACTATTTAGTGGTTTTAAAGTATAATTAGAATATATTTTTACCATTTTATCCAATGGTAGTCATTAGAATTAATTTAACATTGAAATTGGACATAAACAATTGCCAATCTTTTGATATAAATTGTTTCTTAAAAACACGCTATTTGTTGTAACAGTGGGAATTAATTACAAAATTAATTAATTCAACTTATATGTTTGGAATTTTGTAAAATAGACATAATTTTTTAATTTGGAATATCAATTATAGCTTAGGGTGAAATTTTGGCCTTATTCTGAAAAACTTCAATTTTTGATGAATAGTGAAACCACTAAGTGGTTGTTAAAAACTGATTTTTCGTTAAAATGAAATATTACCACTTCTGTGATTTGATTTTCAAAAATCCGACATACATGGTTGTCATTAAGAAGTAAAATGTGGTTCAATGAGATTAAAATAATTTTTTGGTGAATAGTAACTTTTAAGTTCTTAATCGCGATTAGAGGTAATTAGTGTAATTTAAGGTAAAAATAATGTTTTAATAATATGAGATGAGCTTGAAACTTGTCCTACTCCTATTTGATGAGTCATGGCCGACCAAGACAACCCATGGGTCAACTTGGGGACCCCATGGAGCCACTTTGGTTGGAAAATGACATTAATATATATTTATTTAATGTTAAAATTAAATTAACACAAACATGAGTTGTTTTACTAAAACAGTTTTTAAGTGGGGTTACACAAGTCCAAATTTTGACTATAAATATTAATTAGAAATATAAAAAGATTTAATACATCATAGTATTTTTTTTATAATTTTTAGACATTAAATAAATTAAATTATTTATAACATCATTATGATGCAGCGATGACCTCATTATTTAACGATTTTAATAAAGTGAAAAGATAATGTAAAATCCAAGGCTTTCACTTGTCCAAAGACTATTGGATGGGTAGATTTCGAACCATTATCACCTTAGACACGAATTATATAAGTGTGGGACCTTTATAATCCGAAAATCATTGTATAATAATGTAACATTTCAATCTTTCCAAAAGAGCCCCTCCTCTCCACTTATAAAAGGCCCCCACCTCTCCCACCTCATTTACACTTTCAAGCCATTTGGATCGGCCAACCTCTGCCCAAATACTCTCCCAACTTCCCCCTATTACTCCTAGAAGCCTCACTTTGGGCATAACTCTTCCCAAGGAAGCCTTTGGTTCAAATCAAAAAGAGTTACCCGATTTTGAGGTAATGTCTTCTCTAATGTTGTTTTGTTTTATTTTTCTTCTCCAACCCCCTAAACTCTTTTTATTAATTTCTTTTGTAACAACACCAGTATCCTAAATATACTATGATGTTGTTATAAGAAGTATTCGAGCTACACTTACACACACCTACATCTAATGGTTAAAGAACATACGGTTTTTGTGGATGGTGAATTTCTGCCTCACGAAACGATGATTGTTCAACACTCATATAATACCTTCAAAGGTGGCCATTAAGATGTCACTATATTTATATATGATATAAAATATGTTTATGTTTTACTTATTCTTCTGTATTTCTCATTTATGGCATACTTTATGATTTCTATTATGGGTAAAACGCGATAATTTCATTTTAGGAAGTGCGGACTACCGCCCCCTCAAAGTGATTTGAATCGTTAATGCCATATGTGGGATGTATAAAGGATGGATTAAATGGTATTATAAACTATATTATACTGTAATTATATTATAAATTTATATCATTATGATTTCATTCCATTAAATATGAAATAGAAATGAAAGTAGCGTTCATGCGTACGTACGGCTTACCGTCTCCATGAATGGTGCATTTCATTTCTTACCTCTAAATGTTATGTGAAATTATGAATGAATGTATATACTATATATATATGATATATATTATATCTACATCATGAATATAATTTTGGATATAATGGGTATTTCACCACATGAACAACTTGTAATTATAAGAAATTTATTTTTGACTCAAGTACCAAAGATCGACAAAACGACCGTTATTAACTTAAATAATTACATAATGTTCATATCATTGTAATAAGTGATATAATAAGGATAATGAAATTGAAAATGGTTCTTAATAAGGTATATATTAACTCTAGTTTATTATTCAGGAGGTTAAAGAACGGTTGAGTCAAGTTAGACACGAGGTAAGGGAACTTCTTAACCCAATTTCTATTCTTTGGGTTAATCTCCTACTTTCAAATTATGTCATGATATTATTATGTCCTATCTTGTATTTTTACATTATTTATGTGTACTTATAGTGAATAAACATTATAGATGTAGTTTATTTAAAAAAATGATCTTTTTAAGGACTTTGTCTCAATCCCTTTCATTGAGGCATATTTGGTTTTATACACAATTTTCTTTTATACGGTGTATAAACCCCTTTGAATTTTACGTTTATTCAAAAGGAATCTTTTTTTATACGAAGCATTTTACTAAATGAAAAAAAGGGAATGTTTTTCTTTCCGTACATATGCGGCGAAAATGACTTCTCCGCCGTCGTGACCATGATTTGAGTTTCGGCTTCCTTTACAATCCATACCTTTTTTTAAAAGAAAAATAAATACCATGTTTTAGCTTTATTTTATTTTGGTATTGAAAATGGTTTTGAAATCGTTTTTATTATATCAATGTGTTGTATTGAAATCTTGTGATTGAAATGTGGAAATGTTATGTTTCCTTTATGCATGTTTTATGTGATACGATGATGTTATGGTTTATGATATGTTTAAACCCTTCATATGAGGAATGCATTGGACTTAGTAAGTGACGGGTGGAGATCGCTATAGATCCTCGATGCATCGGCAGGTCTCATGAGACAAACTAGTGTCTTGGCACGAGGCCTTGACAAAATCTTATTTGTGGTCTTGGCACGAGGCCTTGGCTACGTGGTTATGATAGTTTGGCATTATGCATTCCATCATTATGAAAGTGGTTAATGATATTTCATGTGATTATTCGACCAGTAGAATATCCATGTGAAGAAGTAAATGGCATTATCTCATTTTACTTTTTCCATATTATGTTGATGTTCAAGTTTAAAAGGCTTTTGTTTTAGTTATACATTGCCTTAAATGTTTATGTTTATTTATGAAAGCTTCCGCAATATTTTTATCCTTACTGAGCATATGAGCTCACCCCTTTCAATGTTTTAATATTTTCCAGGATGTGAAGAAGTATTTTATGAATGACTTGCAGGGATTGTCAGAAGAGGATATGAGAGTGGACTATGGAGACTTTGTTATTGTAGTTTTTCACTTTATGATGTAATGTAACGTTTACGAATGTATCTAGTGTTTACAAGGCTACTAAACTAATCGGTCTTTCGAGACTTGATCTGTTGTGATCATGCCAATGTTACGAAGTAACGCACCGACTCCGGGTAGCTGGGGTCGGGTTGTTACAGTTGGTATCAGAGGCAGTTTAGTATTAACCTTGGAAGCTAGATTTAGACAAACTCTAATTAGAGCACGTAGACCTAAGATGAACTTTGAGGATTAGTATAGAAGAACTTCCTAAAAATTTTGGTATTGTAGAGATTTTGTGATTTTTCCGAGCAATACATCCCTGTCTGGATATGAGAAGGTAGAGGCGGCTCTGGCACAGATGTACCTAGGGGTAAAAACTGAAAACACCGCTTTGAGCTAGACTCGAACGGGAACTGGTGCACGATAATGGGCCTTGCTGCACTCTTGGTTACGACACTCCCGGGGGATATGCTTAGGATAATTTCCATTTTCTTTACAAACCACTATGAAGGGTTATGAGTATATACTTCCTCAAAGAAAACATTTTTATAATTATGGATTATATCCATAATTAGTTCAATTTAGGTTAAGTGTTTTACAAGTATGGAATTATGTATTTTGATTCATAAACTAATCCAGTTTATGCCATTATTTAGAAATGGCGCCTAGTGGAAGGAATGGAAACCGTATCAATGCACGCAATCCATGTAGGGATTGCCCTACTGCTCGAGATAATTATTGTGGATCTGGAGATACAACTGGTGCTGATCAACTTATTACCATACTGGGACAAGTCAATGAAGTTATGAATAATAACTTTACTCGTATAGAGTACCCTGATCCGCAACGTGGAGGATCAATGCTAGACCGTTTCATGAGGCAACAACCACCAACCTTCAATGGGAGTACAAATCCTATAGTAGCTGAGAAATGGATAAATTCCTTAGAGAAAATATTCCATGCCTTGGGGAGTAGTGAAAGGGAGAAGGTTGTCATGGCAGTTTACCGCCTCACTGGAGATGCCGATCAGTGGTGGTCGCTGATTCAAAACACAAAGGAAGATGATGACGTATCGAATATGGAATGTAGGGAGTTCAAAGAGATTTTCTTAGAAAAATACTTTCCTTGTGACCATCGAGCAGATATGGAAAGGCAATTTCTGAGTTTGAGGCAGAAGGAGGATGAGAATGTCGCAAAGTATGAGGCTAACTTTACAAGGTTAGCGAGGCATGTTGCCGATTATATACGTAACCCAAGGAGTAAGATTGATCATTTATTTGATGGGTTAAAACCATTTCTCCGTTGAGCTTTAGTATCACAATCCTTCTCATCATATGAAGATATTGCCTCGTGTGCTATCAAGACAGAAAAGGAATTCTCTAAGTCTTATGACAATAAAGTAAAGCAAGAGAAGAAGAGAACGGGGGAACAAGAGACAGATAAAGGGAAAAAGGGAAAGAAGGATTTTCCATTATGTGATAATTGTGGAAAGAATCACCCTCGTACATGCCTAAAAGGAATGGGAGTTTGTTATAAATGTGGAGAAAAGGGTCACCAGGCTCGTGATTGCAAAGGAAAGAAAGAGGCTGTCAAAGTTGAATGCTAAAATTGTAGGGAAATGGGGCATTATGAAAATGAATGTCCTAAGCGTCAAGGAAACTTACCTCAGAAAAGGCCAAGGGATCAATGCCAATCTTATGTTGTGACTACAGTTGAAGCGGAATAATTAATGTATTGGTGCTTTTGGACTCAAGGATTATATTCTGGTTATAGGAATAATGTGATATATATAAAGATTGTACTACAGTACTTTTTGATTTCAGTAAGGTTTTAATATGATTAAGGTATTCATATTTTTAGTATGTGACAATAAGAGAAACTTTTCTTTGTTTGGGGAATCTGATGTTACAATTGATTTTGGAATTTAGAGACCTTTTAGAGAAAGTCTGGACGGAGGTATTTTGGATAACTATTAAGGTTGGAATGGATTAAGTTGAACCATGAATAGTATTGTTTAAGGTTAAAGCATTTCTGAAGATTATTTTTGGAATATTATAATACTATAGTTTTAGGAAAAGGACAACCTGCAGGGTGGGGAATAACCCGTCGTGTCGGAAAAAGCTGCAGGAATCGAACCCACAACCATAGTGCGACAAGAATTTATTTCCTACCACTAGCCTACAGGAATTCCATGGTTATTACAAAATAGTTTTACTAATCTAAATGGTATGTGTTAATATTTGGAACCTTATACAATTAGGATAAAAAGAATATTTTTGAGTTCCGTTACCATTTGGAGTAAAATATGGGTCTGTGGTAAAAATTTATTAACGAATGAAAGTATACATAACAAGTATGTATATTCCCTTACGTTCTTAGTAAATCTCCTAAATAAATTCCTCAACATTATAAAAGGTAACTTAAAACAAAAATGTTGTCGGTTAACTTTTCCAACTGGGGATTCAATGACCGTTTAACCAATCACAAGTTTGTGATTTTCTTGTAGTTAAAATTTCTCCTAATCCTGTTTTCTATAACTATCCATCAGACCTTGATGGTTTGTTTCTCCTCCATATCCATATTTTCATCCTAGAATGGGCTATATCGGGTGACCTATGTACTTATCTTTCTTTCTTTTAATGTTATATATTTATTAACCTTATTTCCGATGTGGGTTTTCCTCAAAGGTATTTTCTCTTTTCAACCTTTTATTTTCAAAGAAAAATTTCAAATTGCGAGGACGCAATTTATTGAAGGAGGGGAGAATGTAACACCCCAAGATTCCACGGTACGTTTCACTTCGAATAAGGCAATAGCGTGTGTTGTACGCAACCTCGAGCTCTAACACACACCACAACGAATTAAACTAGCCGTTGTGAATAGTAATACCTACTTTTTGAAATTTTATAAATTTTATTTATCAAAATGGACTTCATTTTTGGATTCAGAATATCGAAATTAGCTTATGTTGAATTTTTGGTATTTTTCTGAGAACTTCTATTTTTTATGAATAGTGAAAAATACTTAAAAACAACTTTTTTAATCAAAATAATTTATAGTGATAAATTATACTATTTAGTGGTTTTAAAGTATAATTAGAATATATTTTTACCATTTTATCCAATGGTGGTCATTAGAATTAATTTAACATTGAAATTGGACATAAACAATTGCCAATCTTTTGATATAAATTGTTTCTTAAAAACACGCTATTTGTTGTAACAGTGAGAATTAATTATAAAATTAATTAATGAAAATTATATTTTTGGAATTTTGTAAAATAGACATAATTTTTGAATTCGGAATATCAATTATAGCTTAGGGTGAAATTTTGGCCTTATTCTGAAAAACTTCAATTTTTGATGAATAGTGAAACCACTAAGTGGTTGTTAAAAACTGATTTTTTGTTAAAATGAAATATTACCACTTCTGTGATTTGATTTTCAAAAATTCGACATAAATGGTTATCATTAAGAAGTAAAATGTGGTTCAATGAGATTAAAATAATTTTTTGGTGAATAGTAACTTTTAAGTTCTTAATCGCGATTAGAGGTAATTAGTGTAATTTAAGGTAAAAACAATGTTTTAATAATATGAGATGAGCTTGAAACTTATCCTACTCCTATTTTATGAGTCATGGCCGACCAAGACAACCCATGGGTCAACTTGGGGACCCCATGGAGCCACTTTGGTTGGAAAATGACATTAATATATATTTATTTAATGTTAAAATTAAATTAACACAAACATGAGTTGTTTTACTAAAACAGTTTTTAAGTGGGGTTACACAAGTCCAAATTTTGACTATAAATATTCATTAGAAATCTAAAAAGATTTCCTACATCATAGTATTTTTTTTATATAATTTTTAGACATTAAATAAATTAAATTATTTATAACATCATTATGATTTAGCGATGACCTCATTATTTAACGATTTTAATAAAATGAAAAGATAATGTAAAATCCAAGGCTTGAACTTGTCCAAAGACTATTGGATGGGTATATTTCGAACCCTTATCACCTTAGCCACTAATTATATAAGTGTGGGACCTTTAGAATCCTAAAAGCATTGTATAATAATGTAACATTTCAATCTTTCCAAAAGAGCCCCTCCTCTCCACTTATAAAAGGCCCCCACCTCTCCCACCTCATTTACACTTTAAAGCCATTTGGATCGGCCAAAATCTACCCAAATACTCTCACAACTTCCCCCTCTTACTCATAGAAGCCTCACTTTGGGCATAACTCTTCCCAAGGAAGCCTTTGGCTCAAATCAAAAAGAGTTACCCGATTTTGAGGTAATGTCTTCTCTAATGTTGTTTTGTTTTATTTTTCTTCTCCAACCCCCTAAACTCTTTTTATTCATTTCTTTTGTAACAACACCAGTATACTCAATATACTAGGATGTTTTTATAAGAAGTATTCGAGCTAAACTTACATACACCTATATCTAATGGTTAAAGAACATACGATTTCTGTGGATGACGAATTTCTACCTCACGAAACGATGATTGTTCAACACTCATATAACACCTTCAAAGGTGGACATTAAGATGTCACTATATTTATATATGATATAAAATATGTTTATGTTTTACTTGTGCTTCTGTATTTCTCATTTATGGCATACTTTAGGATTTCCATTATGGGTAAAACGCGATAATTTCATTTTAGGAAGTGCGGACTACCGCCCCCTCAAAGTGATTTGAATCGTTAATGCCATATGTGGGATGTATAAAGGATGGATTAAATGGTATTATAAACTATATTATACTGTAATTATATTATAAATTTATATCATTATGATTTCATTCGATTAAATATAAAATAGAAATGAAAGTAGCGTTCATGCGTACGTACGGCTTACCGTCTCCATGAACGGTGCATTTCATTTCTTACCTCTAAATGTTATGTGACATTATGAATGAATGTATATACTATATATATATGATATATATGATATCTACATCATGAATATAATTCTGGATATAATGGGTATTTCACCACATGAACAACTTGTAATTATAAGAAGTTTATTTTTGACTCAAGTACCAAAGATCGACAAAACGTCCGTTATTAACTTAAATAATTACATAATGTTCATATCATTGTAATAAGTGATATAATAAGGATAATTAAATTGAAAATGGTTCTTAATAAGGTATATATTAACTATAGTTTATTATTCAGGAGGTTAAAGAACGGTTGAGTCAAGTCAGACACGAGGTAAGGGAACTTCTTAACCCAATTTCTATTCTTTGGATTAATCTCCTACTTTCAAATTATGTCATGATATTATTATGTCCTATCTTGTATTTTTACATTATTTATGTGTACTTATAGTGAATACACATCATATATGTACTTTATTTAAAAAAAATTATCTTTTTAAGGACTTCGTCTCAATCCCTTTCATTGAGGCATATTTGGTTTTATACACAATTTTCTTTTATACGGTGTATAAACCCATTTGAATTTTACGTTTATTCAAAAGGAATATTTTTTTATATGAAGCATTTTACTAAATGAAAAAAAGGGAATGTTTTTATTTCCGTACATATGCGACGACAATGACTTCTCCGCCGTCGTGACCATGATTTGAGTTTGGATTCCTTTACAAGCCATACCTTTTTTTTAAAAGAAAAATAAATACCATGTTTTAGTTTTCTTTTATTTTGGTATTGAAAATGGTTTTGAAATCGTTTTTATTATATCAATGTGTTTTATTTAAATCTTGTGATTGAAATGTGGAAATTTTATGTTTCCTTTATGCATGTTTTATGTGATACGATGATGTTATGGTTTATGATATGTTTGAACCCATTCATATGAGGAATGCATTGGACTTAGTAAGTGACGGGTGGAGCCCGCTATAGCTCCTCGATGCATCGGCAGGTCTCATGAGACAAACTAGTGTCTTGGCACGAGGCCTTGACAAAATCTTATTTGTGGTCTTGGCACGAGGCCTTGGCTACGTGGTTATGATAGTCTGGCATTATGCATTCCATCATTATGAAAGTGGTTAATGATATTTCATGTGATTATTCGACCAGTAGAATATCCATGTGAAGAAGTAAATGGCATTATATCATTTTACTTTTGCCATATTATGTTGATGTTCAAGTTTAAAAGGCTTTTGTTTTAGTTATACATTGCCTTAAATGTTTATGTTTATTTATGAAAGCTTCCGCAATATTGTTATCCTTACTGAGCATCTGAGCTCACCCCTTTCAATGTTTTAATATTTTCCAGGATGTGAAGAAGTATTTTATGAATGACCCGCAGGGATTTTCAGAAGAGGATATGAGAGTGGACTATGGAGACTTTGTTATTGTAGTTTTTCACTTTATGATGTAATGTAACGTTTACGAATGTATCTATTGTTTCCAAGGCTACTAAACTAATCGGTCTTTCGAGACTTGATCTTTTGTGATCATGCCAATGTTACGAAGTAACGCACCGACTCCGGGTAGCTGGGGTCGGGTTGTTACATTAAACCTATGATCTACCTATCTTCCAAATATTTTAAACTTGTGACCTAATATATAATCCCTACCCCATATAATAAAAATGGGATTCACAAGGTAAAAAGACTTGAAAATCTTACGTCCCTGGCATCAACTACCCCATGACTGACACATGATGCCTTAGGTTCCATGCCTAATATGTCTAGATTTATAGATGCCCAACATACCCAAAATCATGGAATGATCAGACATTCACAATGTTACCATCTACTTAGACCACAGTTTGCTACCTTTTTGAGACAAAAAACAGTGTAATTAACCGATTCACACCTCAAGATGGCACTGAGTACGAGTTTCATGAACTTGACTCGAGTCTTTGAGGGAGACCTAGACTAGGTGATATTCTCCAAGGATTAATCTAATTAAGAAGGAACCAAAATCCCAAAATCCCATTTCAATCAAGGATCCAACATCACCAACCAATGTTGTGGAGGCTGCTCACCTTTGGAAATAGGGAATGTGAGGCAAGAACAATGCATCCGACCAACCCCAACAGAAAATCATTAGAAAAAATGGTAAACATGATGTGAAATTATTTTCTTTAAACAATGAGTATACTAGTAATGCTGGACACTATCAGATTTGAGCATGCCTGGATCCAAATACCTGGAACCATGCCCTTTTCAAACACATTTTGGTCCCAATGTGGAACACTTCTCCTATAACCGGGGAAAGTGAAGTTCGTTAGAAATATCCTACATGAGACATCATTTATATGGATCTTACCTACACTTTGGAGAAGAAAAAATGGTGTTGGAAACTTTGGGAATCTTCTTCATGGTGAATTTACTGACGATTGACTCCATATTTCCATGGGAATCAAGCCACAATGAATGCATGATGAATCTCCATCAACAAGCATGGTGGAAAGGGGACCAATAGTGCGGTAATCCCCCACCACCACTCTCTCGCCATGAAGACCACCTCTTCCATGACTATCGAGTGCCCTTTCCACATATCCCCTACTGATATCATCTAGATAATGGTTATGAACAACCTTTTTCATCAATATGAGTAAGAAGGGGTCATCCAAACTAGTTATATGGCCTAAAAAGGCTTGGAAACCATGAAACCACACTGACACTACTTCTCATGAGGGCCGCACCGGGAAAAAATCCCCCCAATAACAACAAAAATCCATTTTGATAGCCTCTCACTGGAATTATTCAATATATTTTTCCCTATTCCGATGAATTAGGGGATGTAAAAGTCACACCCACAATGAACACAACCTGGGATCCACCCAAGAGGGATCTCTTGCCTAGGCACACTAATGATTAAACTAGCTCCATAGGTCTAAGAGCAGGTCTATCCCACCATTTCTCATCCAACACCAATCTAGAACACCTGGCACTGATTATAGGGGCATTCCATGAACCCTTTCTATAAGACGGCCTCTTTTATAGCTCCATTAGTCCCATACACCATTGATGAATTTTATATTTCCCCCACAACTATTGAATTGGGCCCCATCTTTACCCGATTGGGATCAAAATCCAAGATGCCCCACAGACAGGTTGGGTGGAATCTACCTATCTTTGGCACCACCAGAAACCATCAAAAGTTATCCTGTGATGAATAATTCCACCTTAAAGGTCCTCCCCATGCCTAATACATGCACTTCTTCAAATATCCATCCTAGGGAGGGAGGGAAAACAACTACCACAAAGTCCATGTCCCCAAAACCAACTACAACACACAAGGATGTAATAAAAGTGATTACCACCCACTCATGCATAATGAGATTCCTCTCCATCATATATAGGACCATGGGAAACACCGTTTCACCATCGATCTATTAGAATTTGAGACAAAAAATGACTCTCTGAAGGTGCCTTCACCTATGCTTCTAGAGCTAGGGGATGAAACCTACCAATTATGGTTAACAATACTTGAAGCTAAGATCCATAAAATACCTAAAATCCCTATGTAGGTACCTATAGGTGGAGGATGTTCTGTATTCCTTCCTAGGCTTCACAGTAAAACCATATCTTCCACTATAAACTTCCCTTTTCTCAAATTAAATAATAGAAGTGGGAGATATGTTAGGGTCTGAACTGACTCACTTAAATAATGGTGAACACTTCATTGAGCCTCATAAATATTCTTCTGCTCTCACACATGAGGGGGTTGTGATTTTTATATTTGGTGTCCTTAGACCAACTAATTGTATTTTTATTACATGTATATTCAATGTATTGAATATTAATTTAACATCTTATTACATATTTTTCATTTTTCTGCATGGATTTAATGTAATAATGTCCTAGAGTATTTGTCACATTGATAAGGTCATAGCAGTTCCCCACTATGATGATAACCTTGAAGTGCTATGATAATATTCTTAATATAGTTTTGTGGTTGGATAATATACTACGATGGTACACATGGTATTTAGATCATCAGGTATGAGTTCTCGTAAGCAGATGAGGATTCTTCTCATGAAGTTCGCACTTGGTAATCTCCAAGATGGGAGATTATGTGAACAGACCCTCCAGTATAAATTCCACATGTTTTGGTGTCATCAGATATTCCTATTTATGAGAGTGTGTAATAGTCCTTATACTTTAAGATTATCATTAATATATGTCATGAATCATTAAATTAGATTTACTAACCCAAACCATCATGATATATGTTGGTGGGAAGTAGGGTATGTTAGGTGTGTCATGATTGACATGTCATTAATGGATAATTCAAGGAAGGTTTTTTCCCTTCTATCTTTATGGAAGTTGATATCTCGACCCTTTTATTGGAATAGTACCATCTCATTAAATTCCATGGCTATGGTGTAACAACGTGTTTATTTCAGATAGTCAAAGAAAGACATATCAAGTAAATAGGTTGATGAAACCATCGTGCAACATGATTGATGAGATATTTTGATAAATAAATAGCATTCATATGTGGTTGTTGATGTTGCGACATTAAGTTCTTTCTATTAGGTGCTTTGACTCGTTTCCAGATAGCAATCTTGGACTTTAGGAAAACCCACCTATTTCCAATGAGAAAGAATCCTAGAGGTTCACACACTAAGTGTTTACATTGATCTTGATTAAATTATATTTGAGTTTAATTAATGGAATAAATATTATTCTCAAGTTCGAGAAATAATTTTATTCAAGTTATATTGATTGCATAAATTAAATAAATATTTATTCATTGGTATGTGAATAAAAATATATTTATTTATTTTATTGAATATTTAATGAATATTTATTCACTGGTATATGAATTAAATATTCATTTGTGAATAAAATTTTTATTTGGGTGTTCAATAAATGCAAGAGGAATTTAAATGGACCAAGACCATGTCTAGTGACAAATATTAATTAACAATCCAGTTAAATAATATTTGTTATTGTGAAAGTTGGCATGCACCAAATAATAATAATAATAATAATATTATGTTTCATGAGGTTTATTAAAGGTAATAAATGTTATTTAATGGGTAACATGCAATTAAATAATATTTTAACCTAAATATGAACTCTATAAATAGATGAATATGTATATTTTTTAGTGCATCCAAAATTGAGAATATAGAATTATTGTGCAAAAAAAAATTCTCTCTCGACTCCTCCTCCTCTCTCCCTCTCAAGAATGAGAAGCGCAAGAGATATTTCTTCAAGACTGAAGAAATAATGATCAAGAATGAACAACATAATACATTCTACTCGCCTTGCTAGTACTCGAGGATTGAGTAGTGTTTTTTAGAGATTATAAGAACACGTGTGGATCACTGCTAGAGGGATTCTATACTTGGATCCTCATAGTGCAACAAAGATAATATGAAAGGGTCTTTTCAGATGATCAATATTCATCAATGAAGAAAGTTCCTAAGCCTAGGTATTTATTTATTCAAATATTAAATAAATTAATTATAAATTTGGTGTGAAAGATCTCCACTTTTGGTTTCAAATGACAATTATTAAAATAAATTTTAATATATTTCCCACCACTGCACACTTCCACTGTTCTCAGAACCATAAAGTGGTATCATAGGTGCCACGTTTAAATTTATAATTATTTATTTGATTATTTTTCTATGCGTAATTATGGTTAGATTTTTATTTCATGTTATTCATTCTTTAATATGATTTAAATTAACATGTTATCGATATATTAATTATTTTAATTCATTGATTCATTTTCTTAAATGTTTAATAATAGATGAAGAATGACTGGAGATGCCATCGGAAAATTCCAAATCTTTGTCCAGTAAAATTGAGTTACACAGTGTGTCTCTAAAGCACACACCGTGTACCCATGCACATTGTATCTGAATGTGTCGAGTAGTTAATTACACATGGTGCATTTATTGGATACAACATGTTGACCAGGACAACATGGAATACAACAAGTGGATACGTGATGTGTAGCTGTCCTGTACACACCATGTAGTCCAGCCGAGTTAATACGCCGAATCCCCAGGCATCTCACTCAGATACATGGAAACTGAGGTACACGACATGTAGCTAGACTGTACATGCCGTGTAATCTCCCATAAAATGGTATAATTAAAAATTAAATTAAATTAAATTTAAAATTACAGTATTAAAACCTTATTTTATTAATTGGAATAATAATGTGTGTTCACCAATTTAATAATATTTTTAAATAATATTAAATGCTAAATTAATTTATTATACTTAATATGTCATTATTAGTTCTGTCGTTTATTTTCCATGAATGCAATAAATGATGGATATCTTCAATTACGTTCAGATGATCATTAAGATGAAAGATAATTAATTAATTAATTAATGCAAGCGTGTTTATCTTAAATAAAGAAGAAAGAATAAAGAAATGAATACTAGCTGGTTACTTTTGCGTATTAGTTTCATGTATGATCACTCATGAGCTTGACCAAGACCTTTGTATTTGTTGGATGTTTTAATTTAATTTATTACATGAGTTTGCAATTATTTATTATTAAATTAAATATGATGATCTTTGTTTCATACCTCCCTCCATTATTATGTAGAACCTACGTGTCAAAGTATATTTATACAATCCCATTTTAATAGATTATTTGTTTCCCCTCACCTGCTTGTGAGTCATAAATACATGTAATTAATGGAGTATCCTAAGGTGCGTGGAGGCGGTACAAGATGGAACCACAATGATGCCATCTCAGGTGATATAGAAGTGTAAAGGTGGAATTCTATAACTCATGTCAAGATTGAAAAATAGAGTTATTTCTCCTATGTCATAGGTTGATTTAATGTTCACTTATTAAATCAACCATTAGATAAATCTCATGAATGAGTCATTTAATTAATTAATTATTATTTTTCTATGCAATTATTTATTTTATAGATGCAAGATTGTGATCACATAAATGAATGAATTAATGCGTAGAGATGGAATTTATATAAATTTATTATGCGTAAATGTTTTATCCATCATAGTTAATTAATTAAGTAACATCCACTTAATATTAACAATACATGTAATGGATAAAACAAGATAAAATTTATGAATAATAAATTAAATAAATGAATTATGCATAAATGTTTTATCCAACATGGTTAATTAATTAAGTAACATACACTTACTATTAACAAGACATGTAAAAGATAAAATAAGATAAAATTTATACATAATTAATTAAAATCCCTTAAACCTAATATTAATTCAGACTTTACCTTCCATTAATTGATTAAGAACAAAAATCAATATAACTAAGTGTTTGACCAACCCTTATTGGGACATTTAATTTTATAAGGGGAGTTATTATAAAGGTTTTGGGTAGAATTAACCATTTTACATCAAGATGAGTATTCCTTTCTACACTTGGTGTAATTTGGAGGCATGTGTTGAGGAAATTCAAGTCAAGATTTTAGTATTAGGGAATTCACTCAACGGATCAAGGAGCTGCAAGCCCGCAAATGGAAAAGACCTGCTCACATAAATACCTTCAGTTAGCTTGACCAACCATTATTGGGGTTATTTGAAGGGGAATATGGATCCTTGACACTAGAATTTCCTAGCAACTAGGCATTTTGAGTTCAATGGTGAGAGCTATTAGGACTTGATAAAATAACATGATATTTAATAAAATCAATTAATTTATTATTTCTCACATAATTTGAAATCAAGAAAAGCACTAATAATTTGATCATTTTAATTTTTGAATAAAATAGAAAGTTCATCATCCACATCATCCCAATGATCGATATTGGATAAATACAACCTCCTAACTAGTAGTAACTTTTAGGAATGGTACAGACGCCTTCGGGTTGTTTTATGTCATGAATGAAAATATTATGTGTTTGAATCCTCAATGCCTGATCCAAATAATAAGGAGGTGAGTGATGAATATTTCCTTATCTATGAAAAAAATTTGAGCAATGTGGTCGATGTTCAATGTTTGATGCTTTCATCAATTTCTATTGAACTCATGAAGTCTCGAAAAAACATGGATACATATAGCATGTTTGAGCACCTCTGTGGTCTTTACCAGGAGAAATCTAGATAGAAATAGTTTGATATTTCCAAGGTGATCTTTCAGATAAATCTTGGAGAGGGTGCCCCAATTGGGCCTCATGTAGTCAAGCTCATTGGCTACATTGAGCTCTTAGATGTTATATGGTTTAAACTCCCCAAAGAAATGGACACTAATCTCATTATGGAATCAGTTCCTCAAAGAATATCTAGTTTTTTTGTGAATTTTAATATGAACAACATTGATAAGTCTCTTCTATATCTTCTCACTCTTCTACGTCAAGTAGATAAGGATACAAAGCGCGAAAATCCTTCCATCCTTATGGTAAACAAACAAAAAGGAAAATATAAGATATTTAAGCCCAATGATTCTTCAGACTATTATAAGAAGTGGAAGATCATGGGGAAAGCAGGGGAACATGATATTGTCTATTTCACAAGTGGCAAGAAGGACCACTAGAATAAAAATTGTACCCATCCAAATAAGTAAGGGTAAGCTTTATGTGGTTTTTTTATCGAGTGCAATTTATCTATTTCTACAAATTGGGTATTAGATAAAACTTGTGGTGCTCACATATGTATTCAAATACAAGAACTAGGTAGACTCAGAAATATTGACATAGGGGGGTAGATCTAAGAGCAGCCAACAGAGATAAACTTGCTACTGTAGCTATTGAGGACTACCACCTCATGATACCAGCTGGAATGATATTAGTTTTAAAGGGTTGTTATTATGTGCCTTTAGTTACCAAAAACATTATTTCTATATCTATACTAGATAAAGATTGATTTTTTTTTTCAAATTTGGGAATAAATACTGCTTCTTTTATAAATATAGAATTTTTTATGGTGAGGAATATTTAAATAATGGTCTTTATGTGTTGGATTACATGAACCGATAGAAATAGATGATGAAGTTACTTCACATGAATCACACCACACCCAACTTTGGAATCACCAGATAGGTCATGTAAATGAAAAACTCTTGAATAAATTACATCAAGATGTATATTTAGATTCTTTTGAACTAAAACTACTTGGTGTGTGTCACATATGTTTACAAGAAAAAATTACCAAATCCCCATTTAGTGGGAAAGGTGAAAGGGATAAATATCATCTTGAATTAGTTCACACCAATGTGTGTGGACAATTTCCTATTGAATCAAGGGGTGGGTACTCATACTTCATAACTTTTATTAATAATTTTAGTAGATATGAATATTTTTACTTAATGAGGTATAAGTTAGATTATTTTTATAAATTCAAGAAATACAAGAATGAAGTTGAGAACTAACTTGGTAAGAAGTTTAAGAAACTCCACTTAGACCATGGTGGAGAATATATTAATCAATACTTCATTGATTACTTACAGTAGTTTGGGATTCTATCCCAAATCACTCTTACTTATACACCTTAGTGGAATGGTGTAAGCAAAATTAGGAACCACACCTTGTTGGACATGGGGAGATCAATAACGAGTCATGCGAGTCTTCCATTATTCTTTTGGTGATAGACATTATAAACAACAGCACATATACTAAACCAAGTACCAACTAAATTGATAAATGTTATTCTATATGAATTTTGGAGTGGAAGAAAAACCATGTTATCAAATTTACATTTTTGGGGAAGCGAAGCATTTGTTAAGGACTCTTCAGGTAATAAAACTGAACCCCAAGGCACAAAGTGTACCTTTATAGGATTCCCCATGGAAATAAAGGGATATTACCTATATGAACCCTAAAAAAAGTTTTAGTGGAAAGATACACCATATTCCTTGATAGGGAAAAAATCTATAAAATAGATAGTGGGAGTGAGATAGAATTTGATAAAGTCAAGGCTGAAGGCATGCAATAGTTGGCACATGAACAGACTCCACAAATCCCTATGGAAGAAGAAACTATTCCGAAGACACAAGTATTTCATAGGAGTATAAGAAGGTTATAGAACTAGAACATTATGGTTTTCTATTCATTTAGGATGGTGAATAATTATTAGTTGATAATAATGATCCTCTAACCTATAAGGAAGCAGTAAGTGGCACAAATGTTTCCAAGTGGAAATAAGCCATGCATTTAGAAATGGATTCCATGTACCAAAACTATATTTGGATTTTGGTAGATCCTATAGTAGATGTAAGGAATGTTGGTTGAAAATGGGTATTCAAGAAAAAAATAGACATGGAAAGAAAATTCAGTACCTATAACGCATGATTGGTTGAAAAAGGGTTTAAACAACATCAAGGAACTGACTACGACAAAACCTTTTCTCCATTTTCAATGCTGAAATACATCAGAATTATACTTTCCATTATAGAATACCATGACTATGATATTTAGAAAATGGATGTCAAACTATTATTCATTAATGGAAACCATTAGGAAGATGTCTATATGACACAACCCAAAGGGTTTGTGACTCCAAAGGATGATAATAAGATATAAAAATTACAAAAATCCATTTATAGATTAAAGAGATCATCTCAGTCATGGAACCTTCAATTTGATGAAGCCATAAATAATTTGGTTTCATAAAGAATGAGTGTGATCCTGACATTTACAAACATTTTAGTGGGAGTTCAATCGTTTTCTTAATAGTATATATCGATGACATATTACTCATAGAAAACGAAATACCATTCTTACAGTCTATTAAGGTGAGTTTGAATAAATGATTCTCCATGAAGGACTTCACTACCACATATTCGGGTTTTCACAGTGTCACCCCTTTAACAGTGCTAAAAAAAGCACCAATAAAGGGTACTTTTAACATCGCTAAAAAAGCACTGTTAAAAGTACCTCTTTATTAGCGCTTTTTTTAGCACTGTTAAAGGGGGATTTTGTTAGTGATTTTTTAAAAGTGCTGATAAAGTCCCCCCTTTATCAACGCTTTTTTTACTAGCATTGATAAAGGGTATATTTCAAAAAGAAATCATTAAAATTAATATATTAATTTATTAATATATAAATATATTGATATTGATATAAATATAATATATATTTTTAAATGTGTTTTAGATAAGGATAAATAGAAATTTAAACTTAATATATAAGATATTTAGTAAAAAAAGATTATGAAATAATTTAAAAAATATTTTTAAACAATAATTTTGTTATTTTTATCAAATAATATTCATTTAATAACAATTTGAATATAAAATAAATAAATAAATAAATAAAATATCTAAATTAAGTTGAAAAAACAACTCAAACTTCAAACAATCATAACTTTTGATCCAAGTGTCCGTTTGAGCTATACCACATATCAAATCAAATATTTCAACGATCTCTACACCACTGTGACCTAGGGAGACCATATTCAAGGTTTTTTAGAGGCAAAAAAGGCCCCTAAGGCTTCCAAAATCGGGTTTTTAGTTGGCGTACCCCAATTTTTTAACATTTGATGGATTTTCAGGCTCATTTATGGGGGTATTTTTCAATTTTTTGGTGGGGAATAAATTTATTCATAGGTATTACATTCATATTGATATAATGGTTTTGAAATTTTATCATTTTTTACAATTTACTGTTATTTATAATCAAATATATAACAATATATACATATTTTTTATATATTCACACCTAAAAATTTAATTTTATAAATAATTAATTAAACATATTTACATATAAAATATATTTATTAATATGTAAGCCTTATATAAATAAAAACTAATATCCATTTTATTTAAAATACAAAATATGAATATTTATATACCTATATAGTTTGTGTGTGTGTGTGTGTCTATATATATATATATTAGTGTGTGTGTGTGTTTTAGAAAACTGATATATATTATCTATATATTCTAACATATAAATAGACATATTAATATATAATAATGTAAATATATATAAATATGTATAAATATGTATAATTATTCTTATAGATACACACATATATAATATATATTTATGTGTATGTATGTTGTATATATGTATGTATTTATTTATTTAGTTATTTCTAAACACACACAAAAAAATATATTTTATAAATGTATTTAAATCTAATATTACAAATATATATTAATATATGAATAAATATATAACTAAATATATATTAATATATGAATAAATATATGGATACAAAATATAACTATACATATATATAAATAAATATATATAAATAGATATTAATATACAAATAAATAAATAAATATATATATATTTATATAACTAAATATATATATATACATTAATATAAATATATTTTAATATATGAATAAATATAACTAAATACATATATAAATAAATAGATATATCATTAAATAGAGAACAAAGTAACATGGAGGAGTGGTAAAGTGTCAAGCGAGAAGAGGTCTCGAATTCGAATCCAGGGAGAGGTAGGGGAAAGCGCGCATGTGTAGGGGGGGATATCACTGTTAAAGGGTTGAGGAGGGTGCAATTAAAGGCTATATTGTGGGGGTGGGCCTGAGTGGGGGGCTTCCGAGTGCTGTTAATAGGGGGTGGCAGGTTCTGTTAAAAGGGCTCTCCAATTTTTGGATTTTTTTTTAATTTTTTTAACATTTTTTAAATTTTATCAGTACTGATAAAGGCCCCTTTTATCAGCGCTTTTTTTGAGCGCTAATAAAAGACCTCTTTTATCAACACTTTTTTGAGCCCTGATAAAAAGGACCTTTATCAGCGCTTTTTTTGAGTGCTAATAAAATACCTCTTTTATCAACATTTTTTTGAGCCCTGATAAAAAGGACCTTTATCAGCGCTTTTCTAAGCGCTAATAAAAGGGACCCCCTTTAACTTCTCTCATATTAACATTGCTAAAAAATATCCGTTAAAAGCTATTTATAGCACTGATAAAAGGAATATCTGTAGTAATTTTTAGTCGAAGAAGTATATATTCTCGAGATAAAGATCCATCATGATAGATACAAGAAACTTATTGGCCTAATTCAAAGTATTTACATTGATAAGATACTAAATAGATTTAGTATTGAACAATCCAAGAGAGGATTATTGCTATAATCACATGAAATTCATCTTTCCAAGAAAATGTGTCGTTAGACACATGAGGAAAGAAATATAATGTCAAGTATTCCATGCACATCAGTGATTGGGTCAGTCATGTTTGTTATGTTATTTACTATGATAGATGTTACCTATGTATTGAGTATGGTAGAAAGATATCAATCTGATCCAGGTGATTTCCATTGGATGGAAGTCAAGACCATGTTTAAGTATACGAGGAATAATAAGGATATGTTATTGGTATATAGAGGATATGAAGAACTAATCATTATAGGATATAAATATGATATTTTTCAAACAGATCAAGATGACATGATGTCAAAAACATGATACATATTCACTTTGAATGGAGGTGTTGTGAGTTGGAAGAGCTCAAAGTAGGTTGTGATAAAAAATTCTATAGAAGAGTTCAAGTATATTGTGTATTCTAAGGTATCTAAGGAAGTAGTATGAATGTGAAATTTCATCCAATATCTTTATGTGGTACCTAGAAATAATGATCATATCACACTCTATTGTGATAATACTACAGTGGTGGATCTCACAAAAGGGACAATGTCACATCAATGGATGAAGAACATACTTAGGAAGTATCATCTCTTGAGAGATTTTTCTCAGAGAGTTGAGGTTTTTGTGAGTAGTATTTATATAGAAGATAACATGGCATACCCCTTGATTAAATCATTGACTTAGAAGAAACATGATTATCATGTGAGGTCTAGTGGACTGAAAGTCATAGGCAGTTGGATCTAGTCCAAGTGGAAGTTTGTTAGAGTTGGTGTCCTAGAACCAACTGATTTTACTTTGATTACATATATATTCAATGTATTGAATATTAATTGAACATATTATTACATATTTTTAATTGTTTTTTCATGGAGTTAATGTAATAATATCCTAGAGTATTTGTCGCATTGATAAGTTTATAGCAGTTACCCGCTATGATGAGAACCTTAAATTGCTACGAAAATATTCTTAATATAGTTTTGTGGTTGAATAATGTAATATGATAGGACACATAGTATTTATACCATCATGTGTGATTAAGTAGATGAGGCTTATTCTCATGAAGTTTTCACTTGGTAATCTCCAAGACGGAAGATTTTGAGAACAAAACCACTAGTAGGAATTACGTATGTTTTGGTGTCATCAGATATTCCTATATGCAAGCGTGTGTAATAGTCCTTAGAATTTAATGTTATCATTAATGTATTTCATGACTCACGAACTTATATTTATTGACCAAAACCACCATTCCATATGTTGGAGGGAAGTGGGGTATGTTGGGTGCGTCATGATTTACATTTCATTAATGGATAAGTTGAGGAAGGATTTGTCACTTCCATATTTATGGAAGTTGATATCTATTCCCTTTTATTGGAATATAATTATCACATTAAATTCGATAGCCATAGTATAATGATGTATTTATTTTATATAGTTAAAGAAAGATGTATCAAGTAAATGGGTGTATGACACAATCATGCAATTTTCTTGATGAGATATTATGACGAAGGGATTATATTATATAGTGAGCGTTCATATGTGGTCTTCGATGTTGTGATACTAAGTTATTTCTATTGAGTGCCTTGACCCATTACTAGATAGTAATCTTGGACTTTAGGAAATCCCACCTAATGCCAAAAAAAATACTAAAGGGTCACACACTAAATATTTCTCTTGATATCGATTAAATTCTATTTGAGTTTAATTAATGGAATAAATATTATTCTCAAGTTCGAAGAATAATTTTATTCAAGTTATATTAATCACACAAATTAAATAAATATTTATTCACCAACATGTGAATAAAAATATTTTTATTTATTTTATTAAATATTTAATAAATATTTATTCACCGGTATGTGAATAAAATATTTATTTATGAATAATTTTTTTATTTAGGTGTTAAATAAATGCAAGAGGGTTTCAAATGGACTAAGACTGAGTTCGATGAAAAATATTAATTAACAATATAGTTAAATAATATTTGTTATTATGAAAGTTAGAACATGACACAAAATAATAATAATAATAATAATAATAATAATAATAATAATAATAATATGCGGCATGTGGTTTATTAAAGCTAATAAATGTTATTTAATGGCCTACATGCAATTAAATAATATTTTAACCCAAATACCAAATCTATAAATAGACGACTATGTCTTTTTTGTAGTGCATCTAAAATTGAGAATAGAGGATTGTTGCATACAATTAATTCTCTCTCGACTCCCTCTCTCTCCCTCTCAAGAATGATAAGCGCAAGAGAGATTTGTTCAAAAATGAAGAATAAATGATCAAGAACGAACAACACAATACATTCAACTTACCGCGCTAGCACCTGAAGATTGAGTTGTGCTTCTCAGAGATCATAGGGTCATGTGTGGATCACTGCTAGAGGGATTCTATACTTGGATCCTCATAGTGAAATGAAGGTAATTCAAAAGGGTCTTTTCAGATTATCAACATTCATAAATGAATAAAGTTCCTAGGATCAAGTATTTATTTCTTCAAATATTAAATAAATTAATTATAAATTTACATTCAATATCTTCACTCTTAGTTTCAGGCAACGATTTTTAAAAGAAATTTTAATATATCACCCACCACTACAAACTTCTGATGCACCTGAAACCAATAGTGAATACCCCATCCTACATGGACATGATCTTGAAGCTGACCCTACCTCTGAAAGGAATCCTAATGTTCATAGGAAGGTTGGTTGGCATGAAAACCCACCTGCCATAAAATTAGCAGCAAAGTAGGACTGCATCAGTGCCACTGCTAGTTACCTGACCAATGATAATTAGGGTTTGGGACAATTAGGAGAAGGGTAATCCTCTAGTTAATGAGTAAGAGGACTTGTGAGGGATTATAACATCCTGAGTTTTTGTGCAGGTTGAAATTCCTCAACCTTTTGAATTCCTTTGTGATTAGTGTGTCACAACCCGACCCAAGTTGTGGTTTGAGCTGCAACTACCCCAAGCCCACCTCCATAGGCTAGGGGCTAGAGACCAACACTGAAGGCATAAATAACATGGGGAGAAATTTTCCTAAGTACCTGTATGCACACACATATCCATCTCAATGAAAAAGTGAAGAGGGAAAGAGTAAAAGATGAAACACATATAGAAAGTAAACCAAACATGCATAACCTCTAGATAGTACAAGATTATGGTAGTGTAAACTGAAAAAAAGGGGAAAAATACACGCCCAACCATAAATATGTCCCAACATAACAAAACTGGAAAAGTAAACTATTGAGAGAGCCCAACTATTGAATCCCAAGACATGACCACCAACATGGTCCAAAGCACCCAATATCCTTAAGCTCCTTTGAAGTTATGGTCAAACTATCCATCATTTCATAAGACATGATGCGTGTGGGAAAATCCCATGTAGGGATGATTATATACATACCCAGTAGGACACCCCAAAATATAAAGGGGGAGCAGTAAGAGATATAACAAGAATAAAAATATAGTAGATACAAGATACAATCAAAGAGAATAGATCAACACAACCAAGAGTGAAAATAACCTCATCCAATCATGATAGGGCTTGAAATGGTGAGTAAATGGACTAAACATCGAATCTTCACCACCTATAGTAGGAGAGTAGACTCATCCAACCATAAGAAGCTAAATAAAAAATCATGTGGCATACCCCATATGTTTTTGACTCTCTTGGAAGGAGAGTAACCAAATCCAAGGTGTGGATATAGAAAAAAGCACATATATATATATATTCTCAGTCAAAATTACCCCAAATGAGAGAGTAAGGGTGTAATGCTTTGGACTCAGATTCCAATCAAAAGTTCCATGAGCTCAGTTTTCTATATGGACTCAAGTGAATCTCCCTAAATTCCAGAGGTTGCTGACTAGTAGCGGGGGCCTAGGAGAGTCAGTGAGGAGACTACGCCTTCATTACCAGAGCATATCAAAATGAAAGTCAAACACAGTCAATAGAGGAAGCAAATAAACAAGCATATTGATGAAAATTCAGGCAAGAAATGAATACATATATAATCCAGAAATGCCACATATCCAATGATTTAAATGATAAATGTATCTATAAAGTATCTAGAATATTACATGGAAATACAATACAATACAAGTGTCCAAAAAGAACAAAAGACCAAAAAGTCCTAGTAGCATCGCAAGCCTCATCTTGTTCCCATGCTCTCCTACTTCAAAGAAACTATCAACAAACTATATTGGGGTGCTTTCCCCTAACATAACCTGCAACCATATAATCTATTTGGGTCTTCAAGGAGGTCCAAATAAGGTGTGAGATAAACATCCCAGTAGATAACCACCCAAAGATATATACAATTCTAAACAAAATTATGCAACATGATAGAAAGTGTAAATAAAGCAGTAATGTAAGTGTGAATGCCCATGAAATAAGTCTACTATAACAAGTAATACTAAACAGCCTCTCAAGGATCCCTACAACAAGTGTTAGCTCCTAACAAGAAAACTACAAGAAAATTAAACAAGTAACACTACCTCTCCAAACATCCATCCATATCAAAACCCCACAGCCTTGACGTATAAATAAGTGTATAAAAAACCCATGGACATTACATATAGAGAAACCTTAATAGAAAACCACAGCTTATCCATAAATTGAAGTGTATTCCACGAAGTTCTAGATCTAAGGTGTCAAGTACCAAGGCATCCTTATCGAGTTCCAGGAGTATCTCAGTGAAAAATTGGTCTAGGCACTGGGTGGAGTCCTAGGATCATGTGTACCAATATTCCCTATGAAAGTCTAAGAAAGATGGATCCACGGGGTATAAAATCCCGAGGTATCCCACAAAATCAATACCCAAGGGGTAGAATCAACCCAAGGCATCCACTACTGCATTCTAGATCCATGGAGAGTCATCCATGGCATATATCAAACCATTCATTCACTCACACAATTTAAACATTTCAATTATATGTGCGTATACCCACTCACATCACCAATTTCATCACATGAGTATACCCACTCATGTATTCCATTTCACATTTAACATGTCACATGGGTATACCCACCCATTCATCACCATTTTCAATTAAACACATCATGTGAGTATACCCACTCACATATCACCTTTCCCCAATAAACCATTCAAGAAATTTAAAAACAACCAATGAGTATACCCACTCACGTAACTAATTCTATTTAATCCATTCAATAAATATAAGCATGGAATGACATGGAAACACAAGGCAAGGAGGAATAACATCTCCTAAGAAATCTATTCAAACTCATTAAAGGATAAACTGTCTTCCCCTGATTAGGTAAGCACAAGAACTCAACCCTTGAGTGGTTTAACAAGGAATAAATAAGGCATTTACAAAATGTACACCCCATGGGTAACCTTGATTTGGGTCACGGGTTCCAATGCACCACAACAAAACCTATGAGAATCCTCACTAGGTTCGATTACATATACTACAAGTAACCCAACCAGAAATGGGGCCACATCAGAAATTACGACAGGTGATATATTGAATGATTGCTCTAAAAAGCACCAAATGATAAAAGAAAAGTATAAAACACCCACCTTAGCTCAGTAGTAGAGTTATCATCTAGCATCAAGTCCTTATTCGCCTTGAGTTAGGAGAAATATGAAGAACGGACAAAGAACGAGAAATTAGGGCATATGAGCCTAAATCCAAATAGCGCAGTTGTTGTTCCAAAGAATCACTAATGACTAAAAAGGAATAGAGTAATTACTAATGTGGTTCCAAAATGACTGAATATGGAAGAATCTAAGCTCATATGGTTACTAGATATTAAAAAATAGTTTAAAGGGGTTTTAGGCTTCGAAAGAGAGGAAAAACACTTCTATGTGTAAAAGAGAGGTTACTACCTATTTTTTTAAAAACTATTAGGAAATTACATGATGTGTAATTGCATTATAAGGAATATAATACCTTATTTTACCTTCCTAAGGAAAATCCCATACACATCATGAAAGTTTCTGGCCAGACCATTACACATCGTGAAATGAGATTACACAACTTGTATCCCCCTTTCACATCATGTAATCGGCCTGCAACTAGCCCACAACCTTCCAACCTATTCTTTCCCAAGTATATCCCATATGAACTACAACCCAACTTAGGGTCTAATCCAAAAGGAAAGGTGAAAAAAATTTAACCAGAAAAGTAAAATATCCATACTTCAAGAAAAGCCTGAGATCTTACAATCTTCCCCCCTTAAAGAAAATTTTCCCCGAATTTCCCTCTCAAGGGTGGTCAAGATTCATCTAAGAAAAACTCTTTCCCATGATCACGTACATCAGCCTCCCTCTCCCAAGTATCATCTTGTAAATGACCATACTAACATAACACCCCTACTGGAGGAATTTACTAGCCTCATAGAACTTTCATGCTCCTATAAATGATATGAATGAGATGATCCTCAAATGATGCATCAACATGTAACTCAACCTCCTCAAGTTGAAAATAATGAGATGGGTCCAAATGATAGTGAAACAATTTAGATACATGGAATACATCATGCATGGGTCGGTACCTATGAGTTAACTGTAACCAATAGGATATCGACCCAACTCTCTTCAGAATCTCAAACGTTCTGACATATCATGGTGAAATATTAACTTGTCTCCTAATCCGTATGTTTCCTGGCCTTGGTTAAAAACATAAAAAGACATGATCCCCAACCTCGAACTCCAGAGTTCATCTGTGGTGATCGATGTAAGATCTCTGGTGAGACCATACAATATCCATCTGATTTTCAATCAACTGTACCTGCTCATAAGTCTCCTGTATGAGACGTGGTCCCAATAAAACTTCCTATCCTACCTCTAACCAGTATTGGGGTGATCAATATGGACTACCGTACAATGCATTATAATTTTACATCTGTATAGTTTCATGATAACTGTTATTTTAGGAAAACTCAATCAGGGGTATATGCTTCTCCCAAGAGCCCCCAAAATTTAGGACTCATTCTCTTAGCATGTTCTCTAGACCCTGTATCATACAATTTGATTGACCATCATTCTGATGGTGGTATGATGTGCTCAGAAGAACCTGTGTACCTAGAACCCTCTGAAAAATCTTCCATAAACAAGATGTAAAGAGGTCGTCTCTATCTGAAATGATAGTACATGGGACCTCGTGAAGTCTTACTATCTCATGAATGTACAACCTTCCAAGATCATCAACACTAGATATCTCATTGATCAGAAAGAAATGAGCAACCTTCATGAGCCTATCAACAACAACCCACACAACATCATTACCTCGAGGTGACCTCGATAAACCAGTCACAAAATCCATTACGACATCATCCCATATCCACTATGGAATATGTAACTACTGTAAAAGCCCAGATGGTCGCTGATGTTTCTCCTTCACCTGCTGATAGGAAAAACATCTTGTAATAAAACTAGGTACCTCATGATTCATACCCGACCATCATTACTAACTTTTTAAGTCACGGTACATCTTGGTGACTCCGAGGTGAAATGACCAAGTTGAATCATGAAAATCCCACATCAGCTCTTCACGTATATCCACTGGAACCCAAATGCATCCATGGATATATAGGATCTCATCCTCTCAAATCATCTAACTATAAGGAGGGTACTAACCTTCCACACACTCTTGTAGTACAAGACCCTCGGAATCTGATAGCTTCTTCATCCTAAATCTATCCATTAGAATAGAGGTCACAACTAAGGATGATAGATAAGTCTATCCTTATGTGTCGTGCACCTCCAGGTGCATTTTAGAGAATAACTCCATAAGCTACCACTCACTATTGGCCTATTGTTCTTCCTATATCTAAGTCCTTCTACTCAGTGCATCAACCAATGCATTTCCTTTACTAGGTGTATAGGAAATCTAAAAGTAAAAGGACTATAGGTACTCCACTCACCTCCATTACCTCAGATTTAGATCACACTGTTTAAAAATATACTTGCAGATTTTTTGGTTTGTATACACCAAAAAATTCTCTCCTAGTAAGTAATGTTTCAAAAAACGTAAATCATTAATGACAATAGCTAACTTGTGATCATGCATTAGGTAGTTCCTCTCATGTGGCCTCAGCTGCCAAGACCCATATGCCACAACTCTATCTCCCTACATCCGCAATGCTCCCATCCCAATACCTGATGCGTCACGATATAAAGTGTAGATCCTACCCTTATTCATCCACCTAAATAACAGGATTTGGGTCTATAGACTGATCAACATGAAAAAGTGCCACTTACTATCTATCTCGAAGAAAGGCCACCTCATGACCAAGCCCCTCATGGAGGGATCATCAATCATAGGGTCATACTCTTGATTTTTTTTGCAGAAAACTTGCTGGATATCATCATGGAAACATCCTAAAAAGAGACAATACATACCACAACCAATGACTATATCTAGGGAGCTGACTCAAGAAGGACATTGAAACCAAAACCCATTCCTATATGATTCATGTACCATAGTTTTTTCCTATAACTAGTGCCTATATGTACTAAATCAATAAGTAGGTTATTAGAGTCCCGATGAATGGATATATCATCTGTAACATGAACAATGGGTTCCCTAGCCTGAAATATGAACTCAAAACACTTAACACTATTTCCATAAATCACAAATCAATTTCAGTACTAGAAAAAACTCCAAACTTCAACACTAAGATGGAAACCCTATAATACTACTCTGTCATGACCTAAACCACTGGGGGTCTCTTAGATGGAAATGAGTCGAGTGTGACTACCCTAATCCCACCTCAAATAGGCCAGAGTCTAGTGAATAGTGACGAGTAGAAATAGCACACACATGGGAGGCATTATCCTAAAGTACCTATATATATACACACACACACACATCACTCAGTCCATAAAATTATGAGAAATTAAAAACAAATGATACTATAAATTCATGCACAACATCTATCCCACATCAGAGTACAACATCAGTACTAAAAATAAATAAAAATGGGATAAATACAAGCCCATGAAAATCTGGAAAATAAAGACCAATCTTCTCAGAAGGATGTGATTACTTTCAAATGAAACACCAATATGAACCTCAGTTTGTCTAGTCCAAACTATACTCCACCAATTTCTAGTCCTATATGGACTCTATAAAAGAGTCTTCATCTACATAAGACATGACATGTGTAGGAAGAGCCCATACAAGGGTGAGTATAACTATATCTAGTAGGGAACCCCAAAATAACCAAACATAAAACATCAAGTGTAGTTAGATCATCAATCATAGGTATGCAAATCAAGATATAGTCATAATGATAACGAAGATAACCCATATATAATCATAAAATACTCCAAGTCATAAAGGTCTCAACCACTGCCATCTATAGTCCCTCTTAAGTTTTCAAGGTAATGCTCATCCAGGAGAATCCACTCCACAAGTTATATTATCACCGATGACACTCATTTAAGAGGTTATACCCCTTGGGTCCTACAAAGAATAAACATGAAGGAAAATGAGAGGGTTCATCTACAATACACAATAAATTAGACTAATACCCAATCAGAAATATTAGATCTCAATACACAGATAGGGGGTCAATGCCTAGGGATCACTAGGGGGACACCTAACCCTATCAGATCTATCCTGCTAGACAAGGGATTGACACCCATGTAAGAATTGGTCACACCAATTACAAAAACCCTATCATGGAAGAATGGAGTAAATAAGGATAAATCTGGACCTCTTAGAGGGATACATACTCTAATTCCTTGAGGGGTATAAATTTTTATGCTCAGGACTAGATATTGTAATAAACTCTCATGGATGCAGATTGAGACTAACTCACTCCAAAATAAGGGAACTCACCCACACTGTAAAGGTACAAGGAAGGTATATATGGGTCATGATCCTATGATGAGGACATGAAACCACACCAAAACCATATAATAATGGACCAAGGGAACACACTTAACTGATAATGGTCCAAGAAATCTCACACAAGCTCACAATGAAGCTAAATTTAGGAGAAAGAGGACTCTAACATATCCTTGAAGGAGTATACTATGTATCCCTTGTGGTATATGGTGTGTCTCACTATGCCTGGTATTTCCTGCACCTTTTAATCACATAACATGTACCTTTCCACAATACATGGTGTGTTCCTAAGGTTATATGGCATGTAGATAATGATTTGGAACCGAGCGTGCCACCTGCACATCCCCATGTACTTTTTGAAGTACATGGTGTATAGCCCACCACACACAGCATGTGGGGACACATGATCTCTTGGGAGTGTAATCCCTGTACATGTGGAACTGATTTGATATGGGTCACATGGTGTGTGACATGTTTGAAACAATGTGTGGCACTTATCTCTATGTGGAAACCCTAGTGCCGCACAAAGCAGGCTACATGCCACATGTTCATAAAACTACACACCGTGTAGTGAAGAATTTATCATAAATTACAGATTATTCATGCATAATTATACAAGCCTCAACAAACTATGAATTCATTGTAAATAACATGAAAGGTCATGGATCTAGGGTTTACCAAACCCCCTCGTCGTCAGTAGTTGTATTCTGACCATGTACATTGCTCAGGAAACACTAGTTGTCATGCCTCGCCACCACCACACACCAAAATCATTAACAAAAAGCCCTAATTTGTCTAATGATCTACTAACTTTATCACTCACATTGATCATATCATATATCCCAAATCTAGACCTAAATAAATGATCTATTACACCAAAGATTGAACGTGCACCGATCAGTTTCTAGGCATTCATCGAACCGCTAGCCAAAAGAAATATAGATGAAAAACATGCATATAATGAGAGGATAAAACCAAAATATGCAAGATGAGTAATTAACCTTAGACATTGTTTATATTTTCCTCAATCTATTTCCATTAAAATGACAAATTAATACCCAATAATAAAAAATGAAAAAGATATTTCCTCAAACCCAGATAAAAAAAACCGATACCCGTAATATGTTCGATCCATGAATCAATTTGTTAGTTGATTGATCTATGTTCATTGTAGGATAATAAAACAAGGATAAATAAACTTAAATCAAACTTCATACCTTGATTTGTATCAATTTTTGATTAAGAAAAATCACCCATCATTGTCGTTGATGAGATCCACAAGCTGCGTTGGCGAAGACAATCCTCAGTTATCGATTGAGATCCGTTGCATCTACCGAGATCTCCTCTAAAAACTTTCCTCTCAATTATCAGGGTTATGAGAATAACCCTACGAATTTGTTATAACATCATATTTATAGAGGAAAAACTAGGTCACCACGTCAAGTAACAAATAAATTAATCTAATCAATTTATTTTATTATTTATGCTTATGAATTTTTTTAACCAAACTCCCAACGCTGATAAAGCTTATGTCACACCTAGGGTAAAGCCCACATCTTGGACTCAAAAATAGTCTCATATTTCCAATTTTAGACTTCATTTAATAGTTTTTCGATTTTTTCTAGAAAATTGCATGCCCATGACATTAATATATGTAGTATTTTTAAAATATCAAATTTGGGCTCATCAGGACTTGAAATCTAATTCCATATCAGCACCTGGATCTTGAAATGTTCCTAGAAATATTAAAAATCCTTACATAGAAAAAATGAGATGTTCTAAGATGGTTTCTACCCTCATCTCCATGAATTATCTCGGTGTATTTCGAGGATTTTCTGAAAAATCCTATTATTTAGAAGAAGCCTTTCAATGAACTAAGTAATGGTTGTGCCCATTATGCATTCTAGTTCCCATGAAGAGAACTATTAAAGTAGAAAAAACCACTATATTACATGAATAGGCTCTCAAGATAGTTCAACTATATGCCCCTTTAACGGACGAGCCTCGTTGGGCATAACCTCGCTCAGTGCAGCCTTATCAGGCATAGCCTTGCCCAGTGAAACCTCACCGAGAGAACGTTTCCCCAACCCCCTATTAGGGCTAGACACCTAGGGATCCTTTTACAAAAAAGAAGAATAAAACATACTTCTTCAATGAGGCAGGGTTCCCAAGGCACTTCATCTGTGTCCTAGAAAAAGGGATTCTAAAGTTTCTAGAATATAGGAGACCCCAAGAGGGTGAACTCACCAATCATACGAACCCCTTCCCATACCATATGATCCTTTTAAATACCATAAAATAATGTTTCATCTTAAAATACTTAATCTAGGATTAGGTGGATTTTTCCCTAGTCAAATTAGGAGATGTCCCAACATAGGTAGTACATGTGTCTGTTGACCTCGATAGTGACAATGAAGAATCTAGTGAGTGGAAATAGTACCTCAAAAACTAAAAAAAGTACAATTATTTTTTAGATTGAAAGGAAGTTTATCATGCCCATGGTATCATCCATGTATACTTGAATAAACCAGAATATTTCATGATTATTGTGTCTCCTCTTGCTACCGCCTCCACATCCGTGTCACAGCCTTCAAAGTCTTGGAGGAATAGGCGTCAACAGTGTAAGGGGAATCAGATTCCCTCATCAAAACCAAAACCAATCTGCAACCTTGGTGACTTCATACCTCTTGAGTTAGGAGATACACCAAGAGTTCTTTGGATCCATGAATATTCCATTGATGAATAGTAGGAATACGCCTCCATCAATATTGTCACATTGATAGATTCCTTCACAGTACACAATGATGAGGAAGGCCATGTGACACCCTCAGGTTCCTCAGGGTGACAAAATAAAAGGAGTGGTAGGGGATGCAACTGAATATAGAATATTTAGGCTAGATTTTCAAACTAGGCTATTCATACCATAGAAACTAGATAGTAGGCCTCACATAAGACTTAGGAATCACAACCTTCCAAGGTCACCTCATCAGGTATGCCTCTACAACTGACTATATTGGTTAAATGAACGACTTAGCCAAGACCACGCTATAGTAACTATTATTTTTGTGGATTTTTCCTTTGATTATTTATATATATATTTTTTGATTTATCCTCAGAGTCGGTGCAATGTTTAAGAGTCTCAAGACCCCAAAAATAATATATTAAAAATATTAATATATTATATTTCACGTACATGCATCATTTAAATGTTTTTGTTTTTCTCATTTTTCAGGACCTTGGATTAGAAATAAGATAATACAGTAGATTTCAAGATATGGGGTTTACCCTAAGAATAACCTAAGGTTAGTCAGTGCCATATGTCTAGTTGAGGCAGACGTTGGCAGGTGCATTTAATAAAATAAATAAATAAATAATTTATTTATTTATTTTATTAAATGACCTAAATATAATTCTCTAAAAATACTCAATTATAAAAAATCACCAAGTTCATCTGAATAACCTTGGGAGTATTTGAGATGAGGTTTAGATGTTATTCATTGGAAGATCAAGATCGGATGACGAATGATGGTCAGATCGAGGTGGATCGAGAGGCAACGAATGCAGGGGGTCTTACACATCTCTAGATAACATTCTATTCACCAATGAACAATCCTAAAAAGAGTTATAAAATGTTGTTTTTGTATTTATACCCTATTTTTAATTTAAAATCATGGATTTAATTATCTTCTTCTTGATATGTAATTATTTTATCATTCACATGAGCCTTGTTATCTTTTATATTGTCGATCTAATAAATTTTCCTTGTTGTACATGTTATCACCCATGGAAATGCCTAAATTTGTAATTGTTGGCTGAGAACACTTATCGAAAGATGGTTTCATCCTTTTTCTTGTAATTTTTCTCCCACCCATTCTTTGTGTTCTTTATCTTTGGACCATGAGGTCACAATTCGATATTTTCAGAATGGTTCAAGCATGATCAAACCCACAGATTCATTGTGGTTGTGTGTATGATGAACTAATTGGTGTTTTGTGGATGGTTTGGTATGGATCATGGGATGTAGGTGATCAATTTTTGGATATAGGATATAGATTAGAAATAGGAAAAACCCTGAGCTTTGAGCAGATGATCAGATTCCAATTTTAGTTCACTAGAGGCCATTAATCGATGGTTAGAGAAGACCCATATCAGTTTTGGGTGGTCAATCGATGAGGAAAGTGGAGTCAAAGGTAGATCTGGAGAACCACATGAAGGATCCATAATTATATTAAAAATGAAACTACACTCTATGTAGTGTAGAAGAACACATGACATGTTCTTTAGATTTCATGATAGATAGGGTTTCCAGTTGAGTTAAGTATCATATGATATGTGGACAGGCCCACACTCCATGTGGCCATACCCAGGTATCCAGGATATGTTCTAATTGTACACGCCCATAACCCTAGGTGGTCATACATGTCATGTCATGTGAAAGACACACCATGTGTTCATACAAGGCTAGAAGAACCATGTGCCATGTTTACATGACCAAGATATTAGGCGGTCATAAATTTTGTGTTCCATGAGGACACTTGATCACACCGCGATTCACTATTTCATTTTCACCCTTACACCATTTTATTAAACTAAATTTTTATTCTAAATTCCAAATAAAATAACAAAATGCACTTTATGTTTGATTAAATTATTTTTTTATCACTGTTAAAAAGTTCAATGTTACTTGTTTTGATAATTTTATTGAAGGTGAAGGTGATTTGAAGGATCCATTATGAAGTTCAAGAAAAATGGTCCAAACTACACAGGATTCAAGCACACTAGTGGATTAATCCACACACTGATACTAAATTGTGCATCCAAATGGTCTGAAATTTTTTGGTCTGGTCTAAAATTTGATAGGATACATTTCACCTCAAGGAACCCAATCCCGATTCATCTTCGAAGGGTCCCATCCAAACTGATCTTTCCAAGACACTAAATCTGAACAAAGTCAAAAGTGGTGTTCTGTAATATGTCCATATCTCGATATGTGATTTTACAAATGAAGTCAAAAATTTGGTAGTGATATTTAGGAAGTGAGGATATGACTTTCTAGTTTTTTAAAAATGGTTATTCGACTGTCTAGTATCTGAAAACCATCCCCCAATTGGTTTATCAAAATCTGGGTTCCCAAAACCACATCCCATTTTGGCTATAAAAAGGCACCATGGGCACCCCATTTAGGAGTTCGAACCAGAAGTTAATATTTGCCATTTTTGAGTCCTATAAGAGTCTTCTCATCATCCTAGAAGTTCTAGATGCTCCTATACTCATAGGAGGATTAATAATGAAGAAGGACTTCCACCCGAGCTTCCTCCTCCTCCCGATGTCGAGCTAAACAGTGGGTGATCATTGTGAGGGATATACAAACTTGAAGAGGGAATTCTGACACCTTATATTCTACTAGTTTTGTGTAATTTGTGTGTAAATTATTTCAATTAGGTTTAATATTTATATGATTCTTCTTTGAATGCATTGATTTGGTGTAATTAAGTGAAACATTTCTCATTTCAATACCGATTGGGTTGAGATTCAAGTGGGAATCTTGAGTTGTTCCGATTGGAAAACACAAGCATCCTCTTTATCTCACACATACATGAGATTTCAGTATAATTTGGTAGACCACACTCTATGATTGAGGTCCAAACCTTGACAACATTATTGTTGTGTCAAGGGATGGTTCTTTGTGCAACATTTTAATAGGAAAGAGGGGAACCAAGATCTAGGTCATCCCTCAACCAAAGGATTACAACAAAACCTAATAACCAATTAATAACAAGGAACTCTTAAAGTTCTATAGTACCATAACAATTATCACTTATTTATCTCATATTTTTTAAAATCCACTTTTTCTTTCAACTTTAGAACTCTTTATGTTAAGTTACTTTCTTAAAATTGTTTACAAAATCACCCCCTTTTTAGTACTTTTTATTAAAAATGTACACTCTAAACCTATTAACGCTCCTTGAGAGACAACCTAGGGTCTTACCTATACTTAAAATAAACCTTAAAATAATAATAAATTTTATGTGTCATGACATCACAGTCAAATTTTGGTGCCGCTTCCAGGGAGCGCTTCGATTTTTAGTGCATGTTTTTTATAATATTTTTATAAATTTTTGTGAATATTTATTTGTTTTATCTTATACCTCTACCCATATTTTTTTATTTTGATTTATTTATTTTGTAGATTTTTTTCATGACGCATTCAACTTTGAGAGACGTACCACCTTTTGAACCCGAACCAGAGAGGATCCTACATCAGCGACACCGAGACACACAAGATAACCCTTCGAAGGAGGACACACAAAAATTGACACTCTTCTTGATCCTTCATATTATTCTTCTGGAAACAATATCAAAACTAAAATAAACTTGCATAATATGTCTGAAAACAACCAAAAATTAAAATAACTAACCTCACCTGATGATGATATCTAGGCCACCTATATTCAAATGCAAGGCAAGACACCCAATTTTGAACTGAAATCCAGTTTAATTTATTTATTACCAAGATTTCATGGACTCGCGGGAGAAGATCCACATAAGAACTTAAAATAATTTTATACTATGCGTTCTATATTAAAACCTAAAATTTTTTATGAGGAATAAGTGAAGCTCAGTGAATTCCCATTTTCATTGGAAGACACCATAAAAGACTGGATTTACTATGTTAATTCACCAATTAGTGGATGGGCAGACATGAAATGCCTTTTTCTTGAAAAATACACCCCAGCCTCTCGAACTAAAACTATAAGGAAATAAATATGTGGTATAAGGAAATCACAAGGTTAAACATTACATGAATATTAAGAATGATTTAAAAGTTTATGTTCAAGCTTTCCACACCACCAAATAAGTTATCAAATTTTAATTTAGTATTTTTATGAAGGTTTAACTAATATTGATCAAAATATGATTGATGCTGCTACAGGTGGTGCACTAGTTGATAAGACCCCAATTGCTACAAAAACCCTAATTTATAATATGTCATATAATACTCAATAATTCAGTTCAAGGTCTAGTATACCCATTCGAGGTGTCCATGAGGTGAAAAGTGCTGAATTTGAGAAGAAAGTGGACATGAAGTTCTAAGAGGTAAGTACCCTTCTTCGAAAAATTGCTCTTTACCAAGGGAAATATCAATCTATTCCTCCCATCCATTGTGGTATACGTTCTTCTGAAACCCACTACTTTGACCAATTCCCCCAATTGAGAGAAACTTCTGAGAGTTGTGAGGTAATATTTCCAGGCCGCCCCTATAACCAAAACTTTAGGAAAGACCCTTACTATCCATCCAACCCTGGGTAGAAAGAAAACCAATATTATAATCAATGAGGGTATTCAAACCAACCTCAACAACAATAGAGCCAATTAGGGCAGAGTAGTCATCCACCACCACCACCTAGAAATCCTCAACCACAACAAAGGCCTTTCCAAAAAAACCCTCCAAAACTCGAGCCTAGCTTAGAAGACATGATGAAAAAATGGATTCCAAAAATCTACAATTCCAAAAAACCACCCAAGATGCCATACAAGACCTCAAAACCCAATTAGGCCAACTTTCTAACTCAGTGGGGGAAATCCAGATCTATGGGTCGGGTAAACTACCTTCTCAACCAGTAGTTAACCCTAGGGATAAGGGAAATGTTAGTTCCATCACACTTCAGAGTGGAAAAAAACTTAAAATCTAAATGAACCCTCTACAAGAGTCATCCCCTACTAAGGAAACCACCATCCCAACCACTGGAAATTCTCCAAATTAGTTAGAACCTTGTCCTGAGAGAATCCCTTACAAAGGAAAGATTGTTTCTATTGAGGAGTCACTTAGCCCAACCATTCCTCTTCCATTCCCATAAAGGACCAACCAACCTAGAAAAAAATGGAAACTGAACTTGATGAGGAAATATTGGAAACTTTCAAAAAAGTATAGGTTAGAATCCCCTTTATTGATTCCGTGAAGCAAATTCCACGATATGCCAAGTTTCTAAAGGAGATGTGTACACACCGAAGGTGAATTCAAGGTGATGAGAAGGTGAGCTTAGGGAGTAATGTTTCATCATTGATAGAGCCATAACTTCCCACCAAGTGCAATGATCCTTGAACATTCTCAATTTCATGCACCATAGGGAAGTATTATTTTTCTAACGCTATGTTTGATTTAGGTGCTTCTATAAATGTGATGCCTCAATCCATTTACTCTACATTGTAGGTCAGGGAATTTAATCCCACTATAATTGTTATTCAACTAGCTAATTGGAGTACCGCACACCCCTCTGGCGTGTTAGAGGATGTTCTTATTAGGGTTCAAAAATTTTTTTTCTATTGATTTTTATGTGCTCAAAATGGAAGATGATAGGATGAATGGACATGCCCCAATTATATTGGGGAGAACTTTTTGAAAATAGCCAAAACCATAATTAATGTCCATAATGTAACATTATATATGGATTTTGGTGGTGACATTGTCCACTTCAACATCCTTGATTCCATGAAGCACCTCTCAGAAGAAAATTCCCCCCTCTATATTAATTCTATAGATGTACTCCCTTCCCTTGAAAAATCTTCATTTCATTCCCCTAATCCCCTTTACGAGTTTTTATAATTGATTGAAATTTTAGGTAATTAATCTTTCATTGATTGTTTTAGTGGTCTATAAAAGTGTCATGCATGTTTATTAATTGATAATTTCTTGAACACTAAGGATCCAATGACCATCGATGATAATGCTAAGCTTGTAAAATCTCATTCCTTATCTGAGGATGATACCATTGAGAAGTTAGATGAGATCAATGACCTCTCAATTTCACACACACTCCCATCAATCCAAAATCCTCTTGAACTGGAACTAAAACAACTACCTCAAGATTTAAAATATGCATATATTGAGAATGGAAACAAGTTGCCTGTCATCATTTCTAGTTCACTCCCTCCTGAGCATGAATTGCGGCTGCTTGAAATTTTGAGGGAGTATAAAAAATATTTGGGTTGGGAACTTGTTTAAATTCCTGGTATTAGCCCATAAATTTGCACACATCATATTTTATTAAATGATGAGGCTAAACCAGTGAGGCAGACACAATGTCGACTGAAGCCAAACCTCCTAGAAGTTGTGAAAAATGAGGTAAAAAAATTCTTAGTTGCTGGAATCATTTACCCCATCTCTGATAGCCAATGGGTCAACCCTGTTCAAGTAGTTACTAAAAAAATTGGCCTTATAGTAATCAAAAATGAAAATAATGAATTGGTTCCAACTCTTGTGCAGAATAGTTGGCATGTCTGCATAGACTATCACTGACTAAACCAACACACTAGGAATGATCATTTCCCTTTTCCATTCATTAACCAAATGTTAGAGAGGCTAGCGGGTAAGTCCCACTACTATTTCCTTGATGGGTATTCTGGATAATTTTAGATATATATTGCCCCCAAGGACTAGGAAAAGATGACCTCAATTTCCCCCTTTGGCACATTTTCATATAGAAGGATTCCATTTGGTCTGTTCAATGCTCCAAGTACTTTCTAGCGATGCATGGTTAGTATTTTCCAGATTACCTGGAGAATTGCATGGAAGTTTTCATGGATGATTTTACTATGTATGAATCCTCTTTTTTTGAATGTTTGAGTAGTCTTGGTTCCTTCCTATGTCATTGTATTGAAAATAATCTTGTATTAAATTATGAGAAATTCCATTTTATGGTGCGACAAGGTATAGTTTTGGGACAGGTAATTTCTGGGGATGGTATCGAAGTAGATAAATAAAAAGTGGATGTAATTTCTTCCCTACCATTTCCTAAAAATGTATGGGATGTGCAGTCTTTCCTAGGTCATGCTGAATTTTACCATCATTTCATTTTTGACTTTAGTAAGATTTCACTTCCCCTATCTTGATTACTCTAAAAAGAAAAAGAATTTGTTTTTGATAAAAAATGTGAAGAATCTTTTAATAAGTAAAAATGGAGTCTCACATCACCCTCAGTAATCCAACCACCTCAGTGGGATTTACCATTTGAGATCACGTGTGACGCCTCTAACTATGTAGTTGGAGAAGTCATATCATAAAGGGTCGATCGAGCTCCATATGTCATTGCCTATGCTTCATGTACACTAGACCCTGCCCAAGAAAACTACACCACAACTAAAAAATAATTCCTTTCCATTGTGTTTTCCTTGAAAAAATTCAGGTAATAACTTTTGGGGTCCAAATTCATTGTGTTCTCAGACCATGAAACCCTCCGGTATCTTCTTAAGAAATCAGAATCCAAACCACGTCTCATTTGCTGGATACTCCTCCTACAGGAATTCAATTTAGAAATTAGAGATAAAAAGGAGTAAAGAATGTGGTGGATGACCATATTAGTAGGATTCCCCCATCCTCGAACACTGACTCATCCCCCTATATTCCTATAAATGAAATGTTTCCTGATGATAAACTGTACCAAGTGCAAGATTCTATTCCTTGGTATGCAGAAATTGTAAATTATTCGGTAGCATCTTGCATTCCTACTAATTTCAACAAAGACCAGGATGACCGTCTAAAACATGAGTCCCATTGGTACATTTGGGATGAACCCTACCTTTGGCATACATGTAGTGATAAACCCATCAAGCGTTGTGTTCCTGATAGTGAGTTTCAGTCAATCCTTAGGTTCTGCCACACTCTTGCTTGTTGGGGCCACTTTGGTCCCCAACGAACTACTCTCAAGGTCCTCAATTCTGGTCTCTTTTGGAACACACTATTTAGGGATGCCCATGATATTTGTAAATAATTTCATCATTGTCAAAGAATGGGTAATGTCTCTAAAAGGAATAAAATTCCACAACAACCATTGCTCTTTCATGAATTTTTTTTTATGTTTGGGGTATTGACTTTATAGGGCCATTTCCAAATTCCTTTGACAACTTGTAAATTCTTTTAGAAGTTGATTACGTGTCAAAATGGGTAGAGGCATAAGCTACAAGGACTTATGATTATAAGGTATTTGTAGAATTTTTGAGAACCCAAATCCTATGTAGGTTTGGATTATCTAGGTTCATCATCAGTGACTAGGGTTCTCATTTCTACAACCGAACAATGCAACCACTTTTGCGTCGGTATGGGGTCGGTAATTGAGTGTCTACTACATATCACCCACAGAACAATGGTCAATCCAAGGTGTCAAATAGAGAGGTAAAACAAATTCTTGAAAAAAAGATTCAACCCAATAAGAAAGATTGGAGTCTTAGACTTGATGATTCATTATGGGCTTACCGTACTTCTTTTAAAACCCCAAATGGAATATCACCTTATAGGATTGTTTTTGGAAAGATTTGTCACCTCCCTATTGAGATTGATAACCGGACCTACTGGGCCATCAAACAATGAAATTATAATCTTTATAGTGCAGGTTCTAAAAGGAAGTTACAGATTCAGGTCCTGGAGGAAATGTGTAGGGATGCATATGAGAACTCAAGGATTTATAAGGAGAGAACCAAGGCTACCCACAACTTTATCATCCTTCATTGTCAGTTCTACATTGGGAATAAGGTCCTCCTATACAATACAAGGTTAAAGTTGAATCCAAGTAAGCTTTTTTTCAACTAGTTTGGACCATACACTATTACTAATGTATCTTCATTTGGTGTTTTTCATGTTCAAAATGAAGAAACCAAGAAAACCTTCACTGTCAATGGTCAGCGACTGAAACACTTCCATGAATCCATTCCAGAGTTCCCAATGGAGGAAATCCATATTCAAGAAGCAACATACCAATGAAACCCACCAGGTTTTATCATTCCTTCCCAAATTCTATTTTATTACAATGAGGACACTTCACACTCTAGGTGTGGGGGGGTGGGTGGGTGGGTATATTCCTGGGTTAGTTAGTAATTTCTATAATCTTTCTTAATTTTCTATTTTTTTCTTTTTGAATTGTATTGTTACTCCCCCCTCACATTTGTTCCAGAATATTACTTTTTTATGCCCACTTTATCATGGAAAATGATTCCCATTTAATCATGGAAGTTATTGAAAATTCATGTGGAATGTCTGTATTTCATGTTGTTTGAACATTCAAAAAAATTCTGATGAAATATGCATTTTAGTAAGAATTCAATACTATGGTGTGACTTTCTTTTGAAATTTAATTCTTTTTTGATAATATAAATGGTTGTATCATTTAAAAACCCTGGAGAATAATGGTACCCTTTTTGTGAATAGTTTAAGGGAAAATTGTTTCACTTAATCTCTCCACACATTTTTGCACCCAACCATGAAGTGTAAAATTTTCTTACTTAATGGAAGGTAAATATAAGTTATGTTGATTTTTCTCTACTTTCCAAAAGTATTTTTTTCCATACGTTTGTTCCTTATTCGATCTATTTCATTACTATATCAGATTGACCTATGCATGTGTACCTGTTATCAGACTGTTGTACACCCTAAAAAAAGGTTGTATATTGGGCAGTTCAAAAACCACCATTCCTAAACCTTTAATCTTATTATAACTATAACAACTAGTGTTGTGAGGAGATCAAACATGGGTTGGGAGAAGAGTGTGAGATTTTTCCAAGTTCAACTTTTGAAAAAAATAAATAAATGAAGGGAGTGATGAAATGTGAAACATATGGGGATATCTAGGTTATAAGATTATGGTTTGACTTATAGGAATGCTTAAGTGAGTGGGTCTTGAAATTTTATTGAAAAGGATGTGGGATAAGTTTGGTGGAAATGATATTGTAAGTAGAAAATTATTAAAATAACTTATATTTACTCAATAGAAAGAGAAAAGAATATCTTGAAATGGTTGTCACACACACACATGGATAATTATTAACATGATTAACTTTTGAATAATTTTATTTGATTGGTATCATGCATCTCTTGTAATTTCGTGTTGATACAATTTTTGGGACATCTTTTTGTTTGATCACTGAGAATAAATCCTCGGTGTGATTTTTTCTTTGATCACATTTCTATTAGGAATTAAATTTTCATTGAATGTTAAACCTTTATGAATTTGGATATATCTACATGAATAAATTATGAAAATGAGACTTTGTCTAGGAGTGAAAATGTTTAGGTGTGGGGGTGTGATCGCACCGCGATTCACTGTTTCATTTTCACCCTTACATCATTGTATTAAACTAAATTTTTACGGTAAATTCCAAATATAATAACAAAATGAACTTCATTTTTGATTAAATTATTTAATGTTTATCACTGTTAAAAAGTTAAATGTTACTTGTTTTGATAATTTCACTAAAGGTAGAGGTGATTTGGAGGACCCATGATGAATTCCAAGAAAAATGGGCCAAACTGCACAGGATCCAAGCACCCCAGTGGATTAATCTGCATACTTCTACTAGACCGTGCATCAAAATGGGATGATTTGTTTTGGCCTAGTCCAAAATTTAATAGTCTACATTTCATATAAAGGAACCCTATCCCAATTCATCTTATAAGGGGCCCATTAAAATTGATCTTTCCAAGCCACTGAATCTGCACAATGTCAAAAGTGGCATTATGTAATATGTCCACATATAGAGACGTGGTTGTCCAAATGAGGCTAAAATTTTGGTGGTGATATTAAGGAAGTAGGGATACAACTTTCTAGTTTTTTCAAAAGGGTGATTCAACTATCTAGTATCCAAAAACCATCCCCCCAAGTGGCTTATAAAAATCTGGGTGCCCAAAACCACTTCCCATTTTGGCTATAAAAAGGAACCTTGGGAACCCCATTTAGGAGTTCGAACCAAAAATATCTGCCATTTTGGAGTCATATAAGAGTCTCCTACTCATCTTAGAATTTCTAGAGGCCCCTATCCTCATAGGGGGATCAATAATGAATAAGGAGTTCCACCCAAGCTTCCTCCTCCTCCCGATGTCGAGCTAAACGGTGGGTGATCATTGTGAGGGAGCTACACACTTGAAGAGGAAGTTTAGACACCTTATATTCTACTAGTTTTGTGTAATTTGCATGTGAATTATTTCACTTATGTTTAATATTTATATTCTTCTTTACTGAATGCATTGATTTGGTTTAATTAAGTGAAACATTTCTCATTTCAGTGCCGATTGGGTTGAGATTCAAGTGGGAATCTTGGGTTGTTCCAACTAGACAACACATGAATCCTCTTTTTCTCAAACATACATGATATTTCAGTATTATTTGGTATAAATCACTCTATTATTGAGGTACAAACCTTGAAAACATGATTTTTGTGTCAAGGGGTGGTTCTTTGTGCAACATTTTAAGAGGAAAGAGGGGAACCAAGATCTTGGTCATCCCTCAACCAAAAGATTACAACTAAACCTAATAACCAATTAAGAAAAAAAACTCTTAAAGTGTTGTAGTAACTTAGAAATGATCACTTATTTATCTCATATTTTTCAAAATCCACTTCGTCTTTCAACTTTACAACTCTTTACGTTAAGTTACTTTCTTAAAATTGTTTACGAAATCACCCCCCCCCCCTTTTTAGTACCTTTTATTAAAAATGCATACTCTAAACCTATTAATGCTCCTTGAGAGAAGACATAGGTTATTACCTATACTTCAAATCAACCTTAAAATCATAATCAATTTTATGTGTCACGACATCATGGTCAACACTCCATGCAGTGAGACATGGGTTCCCAATCCATGTACAAAGGAGAACATGGACAGGAAACAAGGTGAGGTCACATGCCGTGTTGACCCCTTACACACCATGTATTCCCTCCAGAAATTTGTTCCTCTCATATATTCTTCTTTGAGACATGGATTTTGCACCACGAGTAGCCTATTATGAGTTTTTTCCATGTGGAATGCGATTATATCCTTCATTTTGGAATATGAGATATAATGTGAGGTGTTCTGAGCGTGACACTTATTTAGGAGATGCTTGATAATGGTAGTGATTAGGACAGGATCATCAGAGATATGTTAGGGTTAGTAATCCCCTATCATACCAGGGCATGGGTCCCCAACACTCTTTATAGAGGTAGAGATGATACTCCTCTACATTAGGTGTGATTACTCTATCTACAGAGTGGTACTCCCCCATATTTGAGTTCTGGTGGTGAGCGGGTACTCCACGGGAGTTATGGATCCCTCAGATGTGGAGTGAAATTGTCACGACCCGTCCTCGGGGCCCGTGCCGTGACTACCCCAAGCCCGCCTTCCATAGGCCAGGGGTTGGCGACTAGCACCAAAGGCGTAAAATCCCGATAACTGGGAAGGCATTGCCTTTATAAAGAAAACAAGCACCACAGAGTACAAGCGGAAGTAAAACACTAAGTACAAAAAGAAGAGCTGAAAAGTAAAAGGGGCCGGAAATACAAGCCCAACTGTAAAGTACAACTCGAAAGGGAAAAACAGCGACTGAAAAGTAAAGCTGCTACGTTGAGATGTCCACTGGAAATCCCACCTGAAGGGTGGGTACAGATAGCTCCTCTGCTCCTCGGGTCCCGCCATCCGCTCCGAGTATGTTCCGCCCAGTGGTCCTCCTCCGGGTACCGCCTCGTCGTATAGTCCACCTCCAAGTACCGTCCAGTCCTCGAACACTCGGCCTCTGCCAGTACTGGCCGTCGTCTGCAACCAACACAACGAGGTGCGGGCATAGCCCGTGCAGGGGTGAGTATAACGATACTCAGTAGGGACCCCGAGACCCTCAAGGTCTCACTAAAACCAACAAGTATAACCACAAGAAGATCACAACAGATAAACTCTACTTAGGTATATGCCCATACATATACCTAAGTTATCAAGTAACCCATCTCAGTCATGAGGAAACACAAGGATCATGAGATCAACGGATAACCACTACCCAGGTATATGCCCATACATATACCTAAAGTTAGCAAGTGACCCATCTCAATCATGAAGTAAACACAAGGTCAAAAGTCTCAGCTCAAACCAGGATTTTCATTATCGAAACCGTAACTGCTGAAGAGCCCCGTCTCTGAAGTGTGTAGTAGTCCTGTCACGACTCCGAGGTACTGCTCACTAACCTAAGACTGCTGAGGTACTCCTCCTGTCGAGTACTGCGGGTTTGCGGCCAACTACCTGGCGCTCCGTCCGCTGAGGGTCTGTCGCCAAATACCGGGCGCTACCCAGTTAGCCTGCTGAGGTACTCTCCGGACGAGTACCGCGGGTCTGCGGCCAACTACCTGGCGCTCCGTCCGCCGTGGGTCTGCTACCAACTACTGGGCGCTCCGTCCACTGGGCTAGTCGACTCACTCCAAGTCGAGTCGGTCAAGCAGTCGTCAGGTCTCAGCCGGCTACACGGTCTCCGTACTCTGCACGCTCGTCTCCGGGAGGATCCGCTCCACGAGCTACTGGTCGATACTCCAAGTATCACAAAGTCCCACGAAGAAGTGTCTCAAAAGTCCGTCTCGTCACAGGGGTCTCAACGCAACAGACGGCGCGTCGATCGGACGCCCGGTCTGTGAGTTATTAGCCTTTTCGTCCCAGGGGCCCGGTTGGTTTCGAGTGCGAACCAATCCCGGCCGTATCTCAACTGCACCCCGAACTCCCATAGGGTATACCCATAGGGACCGTTTCTCATCGTGATCATCAACGCCGCTGACGGTTCGTCAGACGGACGTCCTGTCTGAAAGATAACAGCTTTTCCCGTTCCAGGGGCCCGGTTGGATTTCGGTGCGATCCAACCCGGCCACTATCCAACTGCACCCAAAACTCGGGCGGAGGGTGCCAAAAGTTTCGTATCGTCAAGAGGAAGTCAACGAAACAGACGGCGCGTCAATCGGACGCCCGGTCTGTGAGTTATTGGCATTTTCGTCTCCGGGTCCCGGTTGGTTTTTAAGGAAAAACCAACCCGACCGTACTCCACCTGCGTCCGAACCTCGGGCGGAGTATGCCAAAAGATACGATTCACTAAGAGGAACACAACGCGACTGACGGCGCGTCAATCGGACGTTCGTGGCTCAAGATATGAGCGTTTCCGCTCCGAAGGCCCGGTTGGTTTCGTGAACGAACCAACCCGGCCGAACTCAAAGTAACCCGAAACCTTGAGTGCGATATATCGAAACGACCGTCTCGATCCAAGGATCGCGTTGCCGCAGACGGTTCGTCATTCGGAGGTCCGAGGCTCAAGTTATGAGCCGAAAACCGAAACTGGTCCGAAACGGGGGGGTCCGGGTCCGGGCCGACCCGGCCCGACCCCCCCTGGGCGGCGCGGCGGCCGGCGGCGGCGGACGGCGGAGGCGCAGTGGCCGGCGGCGGCGCGCGGCGGCGGCGGGCGGCGGCGCGGCGGGCCGCGGCGGCGGCGGCGGCGGGCCGCGCTGGCGGCGGCGGCGGGCCGCGCTGGCGGCGCACGCGGGGGCTCAGCCCCGCGGATTTTGGGTGTCGGCGCGGCATAAAGCCGCGCCCCTTTTGTTTTTACAAACCGCCCCCCCCGCACGTGGGGGGCTTGATTGAAAGGGAACGGGGGGCAAAGCCCCCCCCCCCCGCCCCCCCCCCCCCCCCCCCCCCGCTTGTATATGGTGGCGCGGCCTTTGTGCCGCGCCTGGGTATCAAATCGGCCCCACGTGGGGGCCGGTTTTGGAGGATCAAACCGGGGGGCTGCTGCCCCCCTTTCATGGACCGCCCCCCCCCCCCCCCCCCTCTTAAAGAGGGGGGTTTTAGGGCTGGCCGGGGAATTAATTCCCCGGTTCAACGGCATCCGGCCGGCCAGCTGGCCGGCCGGTTTTCTCCAACGGGACCGGAATTTCCGGTCCCCTCTTCGGCTTCCGACGCCGGCGGCCCGGCCGCCGGTCTTTTCTTCCGCCGCGGCCCGGAACCGGCCGCGGTCTCCTCGTCCCGCCGCGGCCCGGAACCGGCCGCGGTCTTCGTCGTCCGGCGCGGTGCGACGGCACCGCGCCCCTTTCGCCGTGCCATGAATCCTCCCAACGCGGCGCGACGGCGTCGCGTTCTTGAAGTCTCTCCTCGGCGAAGCGCGACGGCGTTGCGTAAATTAATCGCACGGCAAACCGCGTGGTGCGACGGCACCACGCCACTTTGCTTCCAACGCAAGAATTTAAACAAGAACGTTGGAGGGGGGTTCGGCCGTGTTCGTGCGGTCCGGCCCCCCTCACGTTAAATTAATAACGCAACTTAAATAAATTAAGCCACACGTTATACTTGCTATTCACGATCAAGAAAAGGAATAATAAAGAATGAAACAACAACCCCTACCTCGGTTTTAAGATTCGAAGAATCGTCTACGATCCGAGGAAGACGGCGTCGCGGAAGTCGGGCGTCGCGGTCGTCGTTCGTCAAATCCGTTGACGAAGTGCTATGCCCGAAGAGACACGACGTTGGCGGATCTTCGTTTGCCGACGAAGGTTGTCCGAAGAAGAGATGGCGTCCGCTTCGTTGTCACGGTGAACGAAGAAAGGAGTTGCGGCGTTCTTCGTCGGAAAAGAGAGCGTTCCTCGTCAAGTCTTGAGGAAAGTCAAATTATAAAAAGAACAACGAACTCAAGGACCCCTACCTCGATAGTCGCACGTGACGGAGTCGTGGAATATCGGTGTCGATTCCCTTGACGTCGGAGGAAGAGTCGTTGTCGAAGGAGTTCGTCGCGGAAAACCGACGCGGAAGGGATGACGCGGAAGAAGTACGTCGCGTCGCGGATACGGCGTCGCGGATGGATCGTGTTCTTCGGCGGAGAAGTTCTTCGTTGAAGAACGTCGTTCTTCGCGTTCTTCGTTGAGTTTGAAGAAGAAGGAGAGGAGCCCTCCACCTCTCAAGAAGACAAACGATCAACCCAAATTAAAATAAGATCACATCTTATTTTATTATTACAAAACATAAAAGAATTTCAAAAGTTTGAAATTCAAAAGAGATAACTCCACATTTAACTCACTTATTTAATATACATGAATTGTATAATTAAATATAAGTTAACTTGTCAAGCCATTAAGAGGGAGAGTGGGGAGTTGAAAAGGTGGGGGTTCGTGTGGGCCCCACCACACTTAATCCCCCCAAGGGAGGTTAAGTGGGTGTGGGTCCCACTTCCAACCTCCTTTGAGAGGTTTTAAGAAGTTAAAATAAAATTTGTCTTAAACAAATTTTATTTAACTCAACTGAAAAACCCCAAAACTAACTTTCAACTTGCAACAAACGCAACTCCCGAAAAGGTCTCTTTAAGCGATTATCGGCGCTGCGAGTTCATCGGTGCCCTCGGATTTCAATTCCGAGCACCGGATCAAAAGTTAGGAATTCCCGCTCGTTCGTTCACTGAACGTACCCGAGCCAAACTTCGGAAATTAATTCCGGGCACTCCGGGCCTCGGAATCAGGTGCCGTCTGAAACCGCGCTCTTGTAAAATTCTAAAGAAAATTAAGAAAAAATTTCCCTTGAATTTTACGGGTCTTTACATTACTCCCACCTCAGGGCTTTACGTCCCCGTAAAGCTTCAACTCACACTTAAGGGAAACAAAGTAGTACTGAGCACGCAACTGAGCTTTACGCTCCCATATGCTCACCTGAAGATCTCGTGCTACCCGAGAAGCACCCCAGAGGAAGCATACGTTCACGTAGAACCTACTCCTGCCGATCCTCAATCTCTACTAGAATCTCTGTGCTTATCGCCCTGTCATCGACGTCCAACTCCGGGGTCGATGACGTGTGAAGAAACATACACGTATCTCCACAGCTGAGACACGTGGTGGACACTATGCACCCGGTGCGACTGAGGTGGTAGGGTTAAGCGGTAAACCTCCTCGCCTACCCTGCTGAAGATAAAAAGGGTCCATCGAACTTCGGAGATAACATGCCGCCTCGGCCACATCTCCGAAACCTCATCGGGTTGAGACCGTATAAGAACGTGTTCGTCACCCTCGAACTCAAGAGGTTTCCCTTTTTAGGTTAGAACTGAACTCAAACTCCTGCTGCCACAGGGGTAGGGTTGACCAACTCAAGAGTGATCGGTCACACCCTCTTATGTCTGAGTTTAACATGAGCTGCCCAGGGTTTCCTTTTCGCCGACCAAGGAAAACCCATTCCGACGTTTGCCTAAAACAGTCAACCGGGGTATGATTTGTGAATCAAAACCATACCCAGATCAACGTCGTAAGGCCTCTACGCTGCCACCAAGAGATTCCAACCGAAACTCTCGCCTCGAGGTCAAATCACACCATCGGCGTAAGCGTGATTATCGAGTCTTCTCCCAAAGGTATCTCCAGACGTGAGGGTCAAGTCTACGGCTTACCCGGAACCTCTAGGTCTGGGACATGATTCGTGGAAGGGTAGAATGATTGGTTCCTATGTCTATAGATATGGCAGCTCGTAGTAGACATAATCCGTACCCCGAATCATTCTTAGAGCTCCTGGGTCACACTCCTTGACCACAATGCAGCTATTCTCCTCCTCAGCCCTCCTGCTCCCTGAGCCTGGCGGGGACTACTAAGTCGGGTGGTCGTAACATGTCGAAATGTACACCACCACATGCTGCTCTCCAAGCTCTGCTTCCACGTCTGCTACCCTGCAGATTCATCTGTCCTTAGCACTTCCTCCTCCTGAAACATTTTACACGCCCGAGTCTCTGCTACCGGTACCGCCGGGTACTGTCTGCTGACCAACAGGTAGTGACAAAGCTGGCGCTCTACCCGTAGGTACTAATCCAGGTATCGGTTCGCGTACCGAAGCCTCGTTACTATAAGGACCAACCTCATGGTCACTCTCTGGAAACACCTGGAGCTAAGATCATCATCCGCTCTACTAGTATCCAAGCTAGGCGTAGAACTCTAGCATTCGTCTCCATCCAGTCCACTGCTGCCTGGGAAATCTGTCTCGCCTCGTATCCTCAGAGGCCTCTACTGCTGGAACTCGTGCATCGCGCTCTGCTAGCGTGCACCGTCAGCTAGTGGCATCTGCTGCCTAACGGGTGGTGGTGCTGCTGGTACACCACCCGAAGGTGCCAACACTGAAAAAGGGCCCTGCACTGGAGTCTCGCTGCTCGGTGGGCCATCATGAAAGAAACAACGTAACACGATCAAACGATTATACCTGGTGAGCTGACCTGGTTTGAGCTGTTTTAAGGGGAAAAACCTTTGAAAACACACACGCAATCAGTGTTTTCGTGCACAAAGTCGGGAATCAGTTGTCAGGGTCCTGGTGTATGGATACGTCGGCCGCCCGCACCAACACTGGACTCCCTGAACTGAAAACCACACTCGGTACTCTCAACACTATTGCTTCACAGAAAGAGACATCAGAGTTATAAGTTCTGCGGTAGAACCGAACTCCTCTGATACCAATTTGTCACGACCCGTCCTCGGGGCCCGTGCCGTGACTACCCCAAGCCCGCCTTCCATAGGCCAGGGGTTGGCGACTAGCACCAAAGGCGTAAAATCCCGATAACTGGGAAGGCATTGCCTTTATAAAGAAAACAAGCACCACAGAGTACAAGCGGAAGTAAAACACTAAGTACAAAAAGAAGAGCTGAAAAGTAAAAGGGGCCGGAAATACAAGCCCAACTGTAAAGTACAACTCGAAAGGGAAAAACAGCGACTGAAAAGTAAAGCTGCTACGTTGAGATGTCCACTGGAAATCCCACCTGAAGGGTGGGTACAGATAGCTCCTCTGCTCCTCGGGTCCCGCCATCCGCTCCGAGTATGTTCCGCCCAGTGGTCCTCCTCCGGGTACCGCCTCGTCGTATAGTCCACCTCCAAGTACCGTCCAGTCCTCGAACACTCGGCCTCTGCCAGTACTGGCCGTCGTCTGCAACCAACACAACGAGGTGCGGGCATAGCCCGTGCAGGGGTGAGTATAACGATACTCAGTAGGGACCCCGAGACCCTCAAGGTCTCACTAAAACCAACAAGTATAACCACAAGAAGATCACAACAGATAAACTCTACTTAGGTATATGCCCATACATATACCTAAGTTATCAAGTAACCCATCTCAGTCATGAGGAAACACAAGGATCATGAGATCAACGGATAACCACTACCCAGGTATATGCCCATACATATACCTAAAGTTAGCAAGTGACCCATCTCAATCATGAAGTAAACACAAGGTCAAAAGTCTCAGCTCAAACCAGGATTTTCATTATCGAAACCGTAACTGCTGAAGAGCCCCGTCTCTGAAGTGTGCAGTAGTCCTGTCACGACTCCGAGGTACTGCTCACTAACCTAAGACTGCTGAGGTACTCCTCCTGTCGAGTACTGCGGGTTTGCGGCCAACTACCTGGCGCTCCGTCCGCTGAGGGTCTGTCGCCAAATACCGGGCGCTACCCAGTTAGCCTGCTGAGGTACTCTCCGGACGAGTACCGCGGGTCTGCGGCCAACTACCTGGCGCTCCGTCCGCCGTGGGTCTGCTACCAACTACTGGGCGCTCCGTCCACTGGGCTAGTCGACTCACTCCAAGTCGAGTCGGTCAAGCAGTCGTCAGGTCTCAGCCGGCTACACGGTCTCCGTACTCTGCACGCTCGTCTCCGGGAGGATCCGCTCCACGAGCTACTGGTCGATACTCCAAGTATCACAAAGTCCCACGAAGAAGTGTCTCAAAAGTCCGTCTCGTCACAGGGGTCTCAACGCAACAGACGGCGCGTCGATCGGACGCCCGGTCTGTGAGTTATTAGCCTTTTCGTCCCAGGGGCCCGGTTGGTTTCGAGTGCGAACCAATCCCGGCCGTATCTCAACTGCACCCCGAACTCCCATAGGGTATACCCATAGGGACCGTTTCTCATCGTGATCATCAACGCCGCTGACGGTTCGTCAGACGGACGTCCTGTCTGAAAGATAACAGCTTTTCCCGTTCCAGGGGCCCGGTTGGATTTCGGTGCGATCCAACCCGGCCACTATCCAACTGCACCCAAAACTCGGGCGGAGGGTGCCAAAAGTTTCGTATCGTCAAGAGGAAGTCAACGAAACAGACGGCGCGTCAATCGGACGCCCGGTCTGTGAGTTATTGGCATTTTCGTCTCCGGGTCCCGGTTGGTTTTTAAGGAAAAACCAACCCGACCGTACTCCACCTGCGTCCGAACCTCGGGCGGAGTATGCCAAAAGATCCGATTCACTAAGAGGAACACAACGCGACTGACGGCGCGTCAATCGGACGTTCGTGGCTCAAGATATGAGCGTTTCCGCTCCGAAGGCCCGGTTGGTTTCGTGAACGAACCAACCCGGCCGAACTCAAAGTAACCCGAAACCTTGAGTGCGATATATCGAAACGACCGTCTCGATCCAAGGATCGCGTTGCCGCAGACGGTTCGTCATTCGGAGGTCCGAGGCTCAAGTTATGAGCCGAAAACCGAAACTGGTCCGAAACGGGGGGGTCCGGGTCCGGGCCGACCCGGCCCGACCCCCCCCCTGGGCGGCGCGGCGGCCGGCGGCGGCGGCCGGCGGCGGGCCGCGCTGGCGGCGCACGCGGGGGCTCAGCCCCGCGGCTTTTGGGTGTCGGCGCGGCATAAAGCCGCGCCCCTTTTGTTTTTACAAACCGCCCCCCCGCACGTGGGGGGCTTGATTGAAAGGGAACGGGGGGCAAAGCCCCCCCCCCCCCCCCCCCCCCGCTTGTATATGGTGGCGCGGCCTTTGTGCCGCGCCTGGGTATCAAATCGGCCCCACGTGGGGGCCGGTTTTGGAGGATCAAACCGGGGGGCTGCTGCCCCCCTTTCATGGACCCCCCCCCCCCCTCTTAAAGAGGGGGGTTTTAGGGCTGGCCGGGGAATTAATTCCCCGGTTCAACGGCATCCGGCCGGCCAGCTGGCCGGCCGGTTTTCTCCAACGGGACCGGAATTTCCGGTCCCCTCTTCGGCTTCCGACGCCGGCGGCCCGACCGCCGGTCTTTTCTTCCGCCGCGGCCCGGAACCGGCCGCGGTCTCCTCGTCCCGCCGCGGCCCGGAACCGGCCGCGGTCTTCGTCGTCCGGCGCGGTGCGACGGCACCGCGCCCCTTTCGCCGTGCCATGAATCCTCCCAACGCGGCGCGACGGCGTCGCGTTCTTGAAGTCTCTCCTCGGCGAAGCGCGACGGCGTTGCGTAAATTAATCGCACGGCAAACCGCGTGGTGCGACGGCACCACGCCACTTTGCTTCCAACGCAAGAATTTAAACAAGAACGTTGGAGGGGGGTTCGGCCGTGTTCGTGCGGTCCGGCCCCCCTCACGTTAAATTAATAACGCAACTTAAATAAATTAAGCCACACGTTATACTTGCTATTCACGATCAAGAAAAGGAATAATAAAGAATGAAACAACAACCCCTACCTCGGTTTTAAGATTCGAAGAATCGTCTACGATCCGAGGAAGACGGCGTCGCGGAAGTCGGGCGTCGCGGTCGTCGTTCGTCAAATCCGTTGACGAAGTGCTATGCCCGAAGAGACACGACGTTGGCGGATCTTCGTTTGCCGACGAAGGTTGTCCGAAGAAGAGATGGCGTCCCCTTCGTTGTCACGGTGAACGAAGAAAGGAGTTGCGGCGTTCTTCGTCGGAAAAGAGAGCGTTCCTCGTCAAGTCTTGAGGAAAGTCAAATTATAAAAAGAACAACGAACTCAAGGACCCCTACCTCGATAGTCGCACGTGACGGAGTCGTGGAATATCGGTGTCGATTCCCTTGACGTCGGAGGAAGAGTCGTTGTCGAAGGCGTTCGTCGCGGAAAACCGACGCGGAAGGGATGACGCGGAAGAAGTACGTCGCGTCGCGGATACGGCGTCGCGGATGGATCGTGTTCTTCGGCGGAGAAGTTCTTCGTTGAAGAACGTCGTTCTTCGCGTTCTTCGTTGAGTTTGAAGAAGAAGGAGAGGAGCCCTCCACCTCTCAAGAAGACAAACGATCAACCCAAAATAAAATAAGATCACATCTTATTTTATTATTACAAAACATAAAAGAATTTCAAAAGTTTGAAATTCAAAAGAGATAACTCCACATTTAACTCACTTATTTAATATACATGAATTGTATAATTAAATATAAGTTAACTTGTCAAGCCATTAAGAGGGAGAGTGGGGAGTTGAAAAGGTGGGGGTTCGTGTGGGCCCCACCACACTTAATCCCCCCAAGGGAGGTTAAGTGGGTGTGGGTCCCACTTCCAACCTCCTTTGAGAGGTTTTAAGAAGTTAAAATAAAATTTGTCTTAAACAAATTTTATTTAACTCAACTGAAAAACCCCAAAACTAACTTTCAACTTGCAACAAACGCAACTCCCGAAAAGGTCTCTTTAAGCGATTATCGGCGCTGCGAGTTCATCGGTGCCCTCGGATTTCAATTCCGAGCACCGGATCAAAAGTTAGGAATTCCCGCTCGTTCGTTCACTGAACGTACCCGAGCCAAACTTCGGAAATTAATTCCGGGCACTCCGGGCCTCGGAATCAGGTGCCGTCTGAAACCGCGCTCTTGTAAAATTCTAAAGAAAATTAAGAAAAAATTTCCCTTGAATTTTACGGGTCTTTACAGAAATAATGAGGGACAATATCCTCTACATAGATTCTAGTGAGGTTGTGTTTGATACTAGGAATTAGAGATGGGATTTTGGAGCTATTGGAAGACTCATCGACTATAAATTGGGATGTGAGATAGAAATCCCTTTTCTCTCTCTACTGGGTTTCTTTATAATCATATTTGTATTAGGATTCATTTCCCTCTTGCTTTGGGTTGAGTTGAATTCTTTCATATTTTTATATTTCTCCTTTTATGGTTTTTGGGGCATTCTACTGGGTATGTATATACTCAACCCTACAAGGTATTTTCATGTACATGTCATGTCTTGTGTATATGACAGGCAGATCGATAGAGACATCGATGGATCTTAGTGATACTTGGGTACATTGGCTACATACGGTGGTCAGACTTATAGATTAGGAGCTGACATCTCTTAGTTTTCCATTATTCTAGTTGTTGTTAGGTTGGGAATTTATTTATGGTTGGCCATATATTTCCCCCCTTTTTTCTTTGGACTATTAATTTTGTACTCTGATGTATTCCCTATAGGTTATTGCATGCACAGTTTTATTCTATATTTCACTATCTTTTATTATTTATCTACATTTTTTCATGGATATGGATGTGTGAATGAATATAGGTACATTAATAAAATACATCCCATTTTAGTTATGCTTTCTCGGTGCTTGTCATCAGCCCTGACCTATTGGAGACAAGCTTGGTGTTGTGGCGGCTCGACCTTCCACCAGCCTAGCGGACCCTGGTGGGTCGGCTTGTTACATAGTATTATTAGAGAAATTCTTCCTTGGGCCAGTGTTAGAGTGGGGCCCATGATGAGCATTGGTTGGGAATATAGAGTAATGGTGTCAGAGTGTCTTGATTGTGACTTTTAGGCTAGGGAATCTAGTGTTGGTGTGGAAGACGATGTATCCATTCACTAGGACTTTGACTACCTACTTGTCGGATTAGAATACTGAGAAATTGGTTGTAGGGAATAGTGATACATGCATCATATGGGATTGATTCCTTTGACTATCCTTCTTGTGTTATCTCCCCATATGTATATGATCATCTAAACATGGTATATCTTGATCACTTTCAATACACCTTTGTGAATACAGCCAACCAGGTTACCGATATAGGATAGTGATGATGAATTTTTTGAGTGATGATGCCTCAATTCAGGGGTCATCGCATGAGGTGTTTTCTCCAGGTGAATAGGGAGTAGCATCCCTACTTGTTGAGAAAAATATATTACTAGTAAGGAAAGATGATGATGAATGTAGGTTTATCGCACTGTGTGAGTTCTAGCTTTAGAGACTGCGGATGTTCCATAACAAGCTAAACCCATAGGTGGTGAAGGATTAACTTGAGTTAGTGGTCCGAGTATTTAGTCTTTTTCAAAACACAACTAATCATATGCTTTTTCTCATATCTATCCTTCTTCATGGATCAGTAGGGAACTAATGGATTCTGATGATGTTGACCCATGATGTGATAAAATTATCATGGTCATACTTAAAACAACTATTTCACAATGAGTATTTCCCATAATACTTATGATTTGTATGTATTTAGAAGATTCTTGAGTTGTAGTAGGGTGAATCGATAGTTGTAGTGTATGTTGTGAGGTTCACTAACCTATGCTAGAGTGATGGAGTGGGCTCTGGTGACTGAGAGATTCCTAGAAGAGGGATTCCAATCAGGTGGAGCTAGCAATGTTCATCATGTGACTGAGTCATCTGTAGTAGCTAGGAGGCATCAACCATTGAGGTCTTCGCATAAGAGGCATAATCATTCCCGAAATCATATGCATGGATCCATGAATCAAGGATCACAAAGAGGATCCAGGCAGCCAGGTGAGGGTCAGTGCTATGAATGTGATGGGAGGGGTCATATGGAACATGATTTACCAAACCATCTCACTGATTAGGATATGAAGACGATGGATGGACCACTATAACAGAGGTAATGTAATGATGAGAGATATCCCATATGTATCAAGGGTGTCCTATAGAAAGGTGATGTTGGTATAGGAGTAGGTGAGGCTCTAGGAGGAGGAACTTTTGGTTGAGGGAAATTCTATGAGCTACTTCCACCACCACCACCACCAGGTAGTCCACACCAAGCTCAATGATTTAGTGGGTGGGGCCGTGGGAAACTGCAGGCTATGGAGGGATATGACCCAAAATCTCAATATATGATACAAGGTATGATCATTGTATAGTTTACACTTTATTCATTACTTGTATACATAGGCATGAGTCACTCCTTAATTTTTGTATCCCTTGTACAAGAGTTATAGATCCTGATTGAGACCTTATCCCACAACTTTTGTTACAGGATTCAACTAGAAGCAATTATTTGATATCTCATATCTCCCGATAGTGTGAGGTGACTCTATGTGGAGATAGGTTCTCATGATAACACTTGATCATCATGATGAAACCTTACTATTTCATCTTTGGAAAGGATTGGTTATCCATGGTATGGGATTAGATTGACTATCATCATAGGTGATTTAAATGCCTTCTGATGGATAGGATGAGATTCTCCTTTGCGAGAGAGAGATCTCATGGATGAGTGAGTGAGAATTGTGGGAAGGAATCTATAACCCATCACCCATTAGTTGGAAATTTTTTCCCTTGGAATAATAGTCACATTAGAAATATGGATTTCTTTGGTAGTGGAGGACTATATATATGTCTTCCCTGAGGATGTTCTGGGACTACTCTCATGATGAAAGATTTAATTCTACATTGACTTACACCTTGGGAACACATTTATATCTTATGTGGCATATCATATAGACACTACCGAGCTCTAGAAGATAAGGGTGTATTTGGAGGACCTTCAAGATAAGGGTCTCATTAGACCTAGAGTGTCCCCCTAGGTAGCTCTAGTTATTTTTGTGAAAAAGGAAGATGGGAGCTTGAGGTTTTACATTAATTATCATCACTTGAAATAGGTAATGATAAAGAATAAGTACCCCTTGACAAGGATTTATGACCACTTATCCCAGTTTAGAGGAGTGATTTGGTTATCGAATATCGATATTAGGTCTGACTACCACTAGTTGAGGGTTCACGTGGATAATATTCCGAAGATAGAATTATAATGTCACTATAGAAACTATAAGTTCTTAGTGATGCCTTTAAGTGTGATGAATACCCCTACAATGTTTATGGATCTGATGAACCAGATATTTCATCCATACTTGGACCAATTTGTGGTTACCTTTGTTGATGGCATACTCATTTACTTTACTTCAAAGTAGGAGCATGAATAGAATCTAAGGATGGTCCTATAATTACTCCGGGAGTACCAGATTTATGGAAATCTCTCGAAGTATCAGTTTGGATCCATGAGGTTCAATTTTTGAAGAATTTCATTTCTAGGTATGGTTTAGTTGTGGACCTAACAATGATTGATGTGGTTCTTTCTTGGGCGCCACCCAAGAGTGTGTTGTAGGTGATAAGTTTTATTTTCTTTGTAAGGTACTACATGAGGTTTATGGAAATATTCTCCAGGATTGTATCCCATTGGACTACCTTGACATGGAAATGGAAGATGTTTACTTGGACAAAGTAGTGTCAAGGAGCATTTGAAGAGATGAGGCTATGGATGACCAGTGCTCATGCATTACGACTACCAAAGCAGCTTATTGAGTACATAGTGTTTTTCAATGCCTTTGGGGTTGGTCTCAGGTGTGTGTTGATGCAAAGGAATACATTTACCACATATATATTGAGGTAGTTGAGACCCCATGAAATGAACTACATGAATTATGACTTGGAATTGGTATTAGTAGTCTTTAATCTAAATATATGGAGGCACTATCTTATGAGAAATCACTTTTTTATTTACTCAGAACACCAGAGTATTAGGTACATCTTTACTTAGAGATTATTAACCTAAGATAAAGTCAATGGTTGGATTTACTATAGAACTATGGATTCAAGATAGTCTATACTCCTAGGAAGGGAAACATAGTGGCAGACTCCCTTAGTAGGAATTCCCATCCTCGCTTTGTGGAGGAGTCATTTGAGTAGTTGGACTCTTTTCAGCTGATCTTGATGAAGGATATGGGTGCAATTTTTATTCAGTCAATAGTGGTGACTCCTACGCTTCTTCAACTTATGAGATAAGATCATTTGAGATACATTGAATATGAGGTTTTTCATAATTAGATATCCTCATGAGTGGAACCATATAGATTTTATGAATGAGGGTATCATGTCATCCTTTTACGGGGGAAAAACAGCGGTTATGGTCATGTTGTGAGAGGAGATGATGAGGTATTTTCACACTTTCCCATTATCTATACATCCTGGTGTGAAAAATATGTAAAAAAACTTCAATGATAGTTTTGGTGGGCTAGAATGAGGCAGAACGTTTCTAGGTTTGTCTCTTTGTGTCTCACATGTCAGTAGGTAAAGGCTAAGCACCAGGTTTCATTAGGTTTGACAAATCCACTTGATATCCTAGAGTAGAAATAGGATTCCATATCCATGGAATTTTTGACATGGCTTCTACAAATAGTTTGAGTCCACGATACTATCTAAGTGATTTTTAACCGACTCACCAATTCAGTGCACTTCCTTTCCATTAGGGAGCAGAGATCAGTGGAGAGTCTAGGGTAGTTGTACATATGAGATATCATCCAGATACATGGGGTACCCTTGATGATCATCTCTGACTGTGATGTTCGGTTCACATCATGGTTTTGGAGAGTCTTGAAATAGGCCTTCAATATAAATACCCGCACTTATTTCATACATAATCTTGAATTTATTCAAGAAAACACTTCCTTTTACATTGAGGATCTTTTCAAGTTTAGAGATTTAGAGAATTAAGACAAAACATTCATAACATTACACATTGTTACATAGTGGATACCATAAAATTAGTTTCCATTTTCCTCAGAATATAAAACATTAAAACTTAAAACAAGACTCCTTGACAATTCTTCAACATTTAACACGTCTTCCTTCCTTGTATTACTCATCCATTAACCTGTGAAAAATCATTTAAAAACTTGGGATGAGCAAAAAATCTCAATAAGGTATGAAAAATAAGGAAAAATCACATTAGTCCATGAATACGCATGACGTATGAAAACATTTTCAAAAGACATGCTTTCCACCCATAAATACTTACTTTCTATAACATGAGATTTACACAAGATCCACACAAACATAAATATAATCATAGAGGTATCTTGGGGCATTACTTACATAATCTTGTAACCATCTTGGCTACCTTAAAATTTGTAACCCTCACGGCTACCTTACTTTGTGTAACCATCACAGTTACACTTGGAGTAACCATATGACCGACCTCCAACTTACTCATACCCAATGCATTGGAGGGAAATATAGGTCCCACCCTTCATCATAAACAATTCCCCAATAACCAAAACATAATCATAAAACATAAACAATAGCATAAAAACATTTCTTTTGAATCTTATAAAACAGAATTTTAAAAGAGGATTTTAGAAGAAAAGTCCCTTATAAACATCATATACTTGAAGTGAGACTTAATAGAGTGGATGAAATATGTATATACTCTGTAAATACACATAATGAAACATAATATAAATATAACCCATCACACAAATAATTTAAATAGCATATAAATTATAAAGTATAAGGTTAACCCAAAGAATGGAAATTGGGTTAAGAGTTCCCTTACCTTAGGCTTGTCTTACTTCAAAATTGTTTAAACCTCTTCTTGATCTCTTCTCCTTGAGATCCTTCTTAAGGGCTTTGATTTTGGTATTTTGGTGAGACCAGCAGCTCTAGGATGTGGGGAAGAAGATTGAGGAGGTAATTTGTCAGAAATTAGACAATGCTCAAGGCTTGAGAGGTGTGGGAGGAAGAGGGGAGTGAGGGTGATATTTATAGTGGAGGAGGGGAGGTATTTTAGATTATTTTAATTATTATTATAATATTTTTATCAAGACTATGAATAATCTCAAATCAAGTGGCCCTAAATAGTGAAAATATCATGTGAGTTTGAAGAAAGTGGCCTTTCATCACTTATGATGTCATAAATAGTGCATTTTTACTGATAAATTGATTATACGGTATTTTATCGTATTTCACTATTCACCAGAAATTCAAGAGTTTCAGAAAAATACCAAAAATTTACCCCAACCATTTTTCGACGTGTAGAATTCAAAAATGAACTCCATTTTTCAAAAATAATTTTCTAAATATTATTAATTTAATTTTTAAATAAGGTCATAGTTAATTCGAAAAATAACAATATTGAAGTGCAAATAGTTTTATGTGACATTGGAAAATTAATTAAGATCCCATTATCCTATTGCCTTGGGAAAATAAAATAATAATAATATTTACTATTCTTGAGGTCATATTACTATTCATATTACTATTCATAAGGTCATGTTACTATTCACCAAAAAAACAAGTTTGTTTTATCAGACTCTAAATAACATACTGAACACAATTGTAGATGAAAGTTTCTTGAAATTCAAAACATAGAAGTAATAAAATTATGTTTAAAGGATACTTATAAATATATACCTTAAACAAAATTTCAAGCATTTCCAATTTATTTTTAGAAAACCTTGGGATGTTACATTCAATACCCAATTGTGGATGAGTACAGCGTTTCATCCCCAGATCGATGGAAAAAAAGAGTGTACTATCCAATTGTTGGAGGATATGCTGAGAGATTACATGTTGGACTTCAACTGGAGTTGGGAGGATCACTTTCCATTAGTATAGTTTCCTTATAATAACAAATATAACTATACTATCCACATTAAACCTTTTGGTGCCCTATATAGAAGACCCTACAGGTCACCCCTATGATGGACTAAGATTGGAAAGTCATCTCTTGTTGGGCTAGAGATGGTGTAGGCAATGATAGATAAGGTTCAAGTGATCCATGAATGTATGAGGATAACCTAAAGAAGACATAAATCTTACAAAAATTAATGTTGTAGGCCCTTAGAGTTTGAGCAGGGAGACCACATTTTCCAGAGAGTCTCCATATAGTGAGGATTGCAGAGGTTTGGTTGGGGAGTCAAGCTATCCTCAAGGTTCATCAGTCCATTTGAGATCCTATGGAGGGTTGGTGAGGTTGCTTACCACTTATCCTTTCCCCTATAGTTGGACTGGGTGCATAACATCTTCCATGTATCACAACTATGGAGATACATGCATGACCTTACACATGTTATTGATTGGGGTGAGCTAAACATCAAGGATATAACCACCTTCACAGAGTACCCGATGGAAATCAAGGATTGGAAAGAGAGTACCCTTTATGGATGGACCATCCATTTGGTTTGTGTTGTTTGGAAACAAAAGAGCATACATGATAGGTCTTGGGATCATGAAGGTTAGATGAAGATTTAGTACCCACACCTTTTTTGTTTAGCTAGCACTTTTCCGGGCGAAAAGCCTTAAAGGAGGGGATAATTTAGTAAAATTGGTTTTAGTGGATATGTCCTTTGAATATTTCTATGCATATATATAGATTTATTTTTTGATTCGGCACAATGTTTGGGAGTCTTAGGACACCGAAATTAATATACTAAAAATATTAATATATTATATTGTATGCACACACATCATTTTATTTTTTTAGTTTTCTCATTTTTAGTGACCTCACATGTGAAATATGATACCATGATTGATTCTAGGAAACTAGGTTTATCCTAATAATGACCTAAGGTTGGTTGGCGTTGAATTTTTGATTGAGGTAGCCATTGGTGGGTACGTTTAATAAAATAAACAACTTATTTATTTATTTTATTAAATGACCTAAATATTATCCTCTATAAGAAACCAATTGTAACAAATCACTAAGGTTTTCCATATAAACCTTATAGGATTTTATAGGTGGTTCATATATCATCCCTCCATTTTATAACATAAACTTTCATTACATTACACAAAACTGAGGATCGTTAAGGTTTAGTGTCTTGGAAACAAGGATCATAATACATAAAAAAACATAAAAACATTCTTCTTAAACACTTTAAAGGCTTCTCCTTTAGTTCATCCTATGTTCATTATGAATCTCATAACCTGGGGACATACATCAAAAGAAAGGGTGAGCAGAAGGCCCAGTAAGGGAAACAAGAGGAACATTTTACATGTGAACTTGGGATACTTCAATAAGGACATGAAAAGAACTTTAAGGCATGAGAAAGAAATCATGAGGCATTTCATAATAAAAATAACATTTTTCATAACTTGAAGATGTGGCTACATCATTTAACATAGAAAATCATGAACATATCACCAAGGTCCATCCCCAAGGTGTCATTTGAAAATTACCAAGGTTATTCACCAAGGTATCATGAAAATTGTAATCTCTAGTGGTTACATCATTACCCAATGCATTGGAGCGCTATCAGGGCGCACCCTTAAATTTTCTTTTATTATCATGTGAGCCACATATATCATCATCAAAAATTTCATAAATAACCCATATAGCATAAAATAAATGGGTTTCATTTCATAATCATAACGTTTTAAAAACTGCTTTAAAGACATGATCTTTACGACACTTTAAAACCCACAAAAAGGAAGGTGGGTCTCATGTATGTAAATCCCAGAATTTGAAATGGAACATTTTGATATATATGTGAATACCCTTGTAGAAATAAGAGCTTTGAGTATTCACTTTATAACATAAAATAATTTTTGAGAAAAGAGAGAGGCATTTTGAGGAGGAAATTCTGCAGCATAACGGCTAAGTTTCGGGGTTTTAGAAAACATTGAAATGAGAGGGGACATGGGTCACCCACTCATAAATGATCCATAAAACAGTAGGGTGAAAGAATAAGAAGGACATATGGACATGGTAATGAAATTTTAGGGACATACCATTTGAAATGAAAAACATGAAAAAAAAGATTAGATTTCTCTTAAGAAAATTCGGCAGCCTAACGGCGTCACTTAACTTCAAAAGAAAATGATTTGACAAGATCAAAAAGGGTCCCTCATCATATTATCATAAGATATCAGTATGATTGATATATATATCATACCCCAACATAATAAAAAGGAACTTGAAATACTTGACATGAAAATCGAACTTGAAAAATGAGAAGGGTGAAAGAATCCCTTAAAAATTCGGCAGCCTAACGGCGTCACTTAAACTTTCATAAAACGAAATGATGAGAGTAAGAGGGGATATCTCATCATATAAACATGAAAGGTCAGTAAGAGGAATATAAAAGAACATCCTCTCACATAAAATCATGGAGCATAATAGGAATGACATAAAAGAGATTACATGAAAAGAAAGAGAGGGGTCGGATCCCTTACCTTAAAACGTGACTCTTGAAACTCAAAGGATTGGACCTTGAGGGCTTGGGGGCACCTTGGGAGGACTCCTTGGAAGGTAAGAAGACCAGAACTTCGTTGGGGGAGAGTTGAGAGTGAAAACTAAGGGAGGAAAGGGTGGGTATTTATAGGGAAAGTGAGGGGACAAAGCATTAATGGCCAAGGGACACCTCACATGTGCTTTTCTCAAACCCATGCGCTCTCCCTTGGCATTTATCATGGAGTTAGGCCACATGGGCCCCCCAAAACAATAATTCATACCCCTTGTCCGTCCAACCCTCAAAAGATCTCATGACATCATCATGACACCGTTATGATGTCATTAAACATACCGAAACCCTAAAACTGTATTTTTATTATTCACTGAAAATTCGACTTTCTCAGATAAATCCCAAAATTTCACCTTAACCAAATATCAATGCTCTTATTTCAAAAATGAAATCCATTTTATAAAAATAATTTTCTAAATATTTTTAATTTAATTTTTAAATAAAAACACTATTCATCGAAAATTCACTTTTTTCAGAAAAATCCCCAAAAATTACCTTAACATAATATCGATGCTCTGAGTTCAAAAATAAAGTCCTTTTTATAAAAATAATTTTCTAATTATTTTTAATTAAATTTTTAATTAAAAAACACTATTCATCTGAAAAAACTAATACTTGAATAATAATTTATGAAACCGTTATTTAACCATTTTATTGAATCACATTACTTAATCAAGGTGTCTAAATTATATTTAAACTTTCTTTGAGTGAAAATTACTAATCCATTTGGTCACATTACTAATCCCAAGCATAAAATCACTATTCATAATTTACTATTCATCAAAAATTAAGTTGATCTTATTAGACTCCAAATTCCTTAATGAACACTTTTGTAGAAGACCATTTTTGAAAATCATTACACATCATTAGTTATTTAGGGTTTACATAAATATTTCAAAATATCCCTTTTTCAAAATTCATCAATAAAGTACATTCTAAAATTATCCAGACATTTGAAATTTCACAAACATCACTAAAGGAAGAAATCTCAATTTATTCACCCGAAAGGATTACACAAGGAAACTAGGGTCTCATCACATAGCCCCTTATAACACTGGCATAAGACCTAAGTGTAAGGTGTGCTATGGTGAGAGAATCTGAGGGAGGCTCAGATAACATTGCCCTAGTAGCAACCTCCACTAACTTGAACTTCTCCTGCAAGCGTTTCTGTTCAAGCTTGACACGCTGGAGTTCGGCTTGGGCTTGGTCCAGAGCGAAGCCCACAGATGCTACCTCCTTCCCAAGCTCTGATAAGTGGGCTTCATAAGGGTTGAGTCTACTGGATGAAGCCATCGACTCCTCTTTCTGCATTAACCATTAACGTCTTATTAAATCATTAAGAGTAAGTTAATATAATACTCAAAAAGATTGGGTCGTTACAGTTCATAGGTTCTTCATTGGTGGATCAATATCAAACAAAAAACGATGATCAGATTAGGGTGGATCGGGATGCATCAAATGCAGCAGGTCTTCCTCATTACTGGTGAACACATTATTCACCAACAATTGATCCTAAATAAAGATAGGATATGATTTTATTATATTTAAACCGTAATTTTAATTAATAACCATTTATTTAATTATCTACTTCTTGATTTTTTTGATTATTTTATCTTTCGCATGTTCCCTGTTATATTTTATATTATTGATCCAATAAATTTCCCTCTTTTCACATGTTATCACCCCTGTAAATCCATGAATTTGTAATCATTGGTCTATAATTCTTGGAAAATGATGGTTTCACCTCTATTCTTGTGCATTTCTCCCACTCATTCTTTTTGTTATACATCATTGTACTATGATTCGACATTGTCGGATAGTTTCGAGCGCGACCGAACCCCAAAATTCACGGTGGTTGCATGAACAATTAATGGATTGGTGTTTTGTGGATGGTTTAGGATGGATTGTGGGATAAAATTGATCTCTTCATGTATTTGGGATCTAGAGTAGCAATGAGGGGCACCATGGGCTTTAAGAGGTGTTGTGGGCTTCGAGTGGATGATCATATTCTGATTTCTGAGCACTGGAGGGAAAAAATTGACGAACGAAGATGAACCCCATCGATTTCGGGTGGTCGATCGATGAGTAAAGTTATGAAGAAGTCAGATCTAGATAATCACATGAAGGATATGTAATTCTGTAAAAAACACAACTACATGCTATTTAGTGTGGAAGAACACACAATGTGTTCTTCAGATTTTATGATGAATAGGGTTTCTAGCCGAGTTAAGGATCACACTCCATGTGGCTAGTACCACATGATATGTGAACCTACCCATGTATCCATGTCATGTTCTAGCTGCACATGCCCAAGACCCTAGATGGTCAGACATGCTGTTTCATGTGACGGACACACTCTGTGGATGTACATGGCTAGCCGAGCCATGTGCAAGGTGTACATGCCCAAGACCCCTAGGGTAATCATACATTCTGTGTTCCATGAGGACATGCCATGTAGTGAGATATTTATTCCTAATCCATGTCTAAGGGATAACATGAACAAGTAATGAGGTGAGGTTTCACACCGTGTGGACCCCCTTACACACCATATATTCCCTCCAAAAACTTTTTCCTCTCATATCTCCTTCTTCGAGACTCATATTTTTTCCAATGAGTAGCCTACCCTGAGCATTTTTTTCATAGAACATGATGGTATCCTTTATTGTGGCATATGATATATGTTATGAGGTGTTCTGATTAAGATTATTCTTTAAGCAATGCTTGGCGATGACATTGATAAGGACAGGATCATCAGAGAGATGTCAGGGTTGGTATTCCTTTATTGCACTAGGGGCCAAGTCCCTATACTCTTTATGTAGTTATATATGGCACTCCCCTACATTGGGAATAGTTCCTATATCTATGGAGTGATACTCTCCCATCTTAAAGATCCAGTGGAAAGTAGGTCCTCCATGAGAGTTATGGGTCCCTCGACTATGGAGTGCAGCGATGAGGGGTGGGGCGATCCACATAGATTTTGGTGAGGTTGGGTTTGATGCTGGGAATTGGAGACAGACTCTTGGAGCTACAAGTAGACTCATAAACTATAGACTAGGCTGTGAGACAGATATCCTATTTCTCTCTCTACTAAGTTTCTTTATGAGCATTTATGTACTGGGTTTCATTTCCCTCTTAATTTGGATTGAGCTGATTTTTTTTTATTTTATATTTCTCCCTTTGTGACTTTTGGGGTTCCCTACTAGTTATGTATATATTCAACCTTGCACAGGATTTGTTCACATGTATCATGTCTTGTGTAGATGATGAACAAATTGATAGATACATCAATGGATCTTAGTGATACTTGGGTTCATTTTCCATGTACGGTGGTAAAACTTGGAGATTAGGAGTCATAATATCTCATTTTTCCTTTATTCCAGTTTTTGTGAGGTTGAGACTTCATTTTTGGTTGATCATGTATTTTTCCATGTTTTTGATTTGGATTATTACTGTTGTACTCTGATTTATTCCCTAGAGGTTATTTTATGCACAGTTTTACTCTATATGTTATTGTCTTTTATTATTTCTCAGCACTTTTTCATGGATATGGTTGTGTGCATGCATAAATGTATATTAGGAAAAGTCCTCTAATATTAGCTATGCCTTCTAAGTGCTCTTTTCTAGCCTCTTGCTTATTATATCTAGTATTGAGGTTGTGGAGGCTTGGCATTCCACTAGCCAGGTGGTCCCCAGTGGTTTAATTCATTACACACACCATGATTATCCATGTCCATCTAGGGTCTGACCTCAATCATCTAGTGTTTAGCCATCAAGTGTTCAACCCAAGATATATAACCAACATAATAGTGTGGATAAAACTATCCAGGCCCTGATACCTCAATTAAAAATACCCACTACACTCTATGTCAAAGAGTTACCCTTTACTGATAGAAATATTCCCCTTGAGTGGAAGTATGATGTGCTCAAATAACTTGTTATCATACCATAGAGTCTATCAATACTCGATTTTCTCTTCCTATCAAAGGACATGCACAGGGCCCTTATCAAATCCTTTAGTATTCCCCTTTAGTTTGATACCATGGTAGATTCTATTGAGACCTATTACATAGAATAATATAAACAGAAAGAATGTATGATCATCATTTCATTTTCTAAATAAGATAAGGGTGCTACCATTTAGGGGAATATATGCCCATTGTATATCATATCCTAGTTCAATGGTGTGGATATCCACCATTTCCTAGTGGATAATGGTTTTGGAATCAATATCATCCCAACCTAGATGCTTTACAAATTGAGGCTTACGAAAACAAATCTGACTCCCTCCAACTTGGCTATTTAGGGGCATGATAAGAGCGAGTAGAAGCCTCATAAAAAGATTTGGTTAAAGACCCAATTTGGTTTTCTGGTAGTAAGAACTTAATTTGTGGTGGTCTCATAGGATACGACCTACAACACCCTGTTGGGAAGGCCCTAAATTCATTTTCGTGTAGTGGTACCCTCTTCATAACACCAATGCCTCAAATACTCCCTCGATGGTTGAGTAGGGGTAATCTAGGGAGATGATTCTCCCTTAAACTCATGTGAAGTCTTCTATCTTGATGTTAGGTAGTACAAAATGGAGGAAAAATAGATCCATATCTTTGAGGTCGAGTGTATCAATTCCCTCAATGATCTAAAAGTGACTGCCACAAATTCTTGGAAATAATTGAAAGAAAAATTCATCCTTTCAATACACTGGTTAGAACCCACGACCCCAAACCTGGGAAACTATTTCATTATCTCCATAAAGAAATGTTGCTCTTATATTACCTTATACTCCTATACAGGTAGGCTCAGACAAAATCGGAGGACCTTAATCCTTTGTAATACTAAGGGATCCAACCCATGGACATTGATCCATGACACCACCACATATTTAAAAATGTAGTGTCAACTAAGTGAAAGTTGAATATACATTAGTTCATTAATATACAGAGTGGGTATTGCAATCAGAAATCATTTGGGATAGGCTCAAACACTTTTATAGACACAATTTATATGGAATAAGAACCCCTTTCTAGGGATCCCATATCCTCCAGAGGAGACTCTAGTGCTACCCCTGGGTCTGCCGATCCAGAAGAGTCACCTCCTACCTCCAATTCCCCTAAATCGAATGATGAATATAAGAAATCCCTCTTTCATTTGAATAGGGTTTCTCTACCACTATTGATGAGTTAAAATAGGTAAACCTTGACACCAGAGAATATCTGAAGCTGACACTGATTAGCATAGCTATGTCAACATAGGAACAAAAAAAGTATGCGGACTTCCTTAAATAGCACTGCAACATGTTTAAATAGAACTATAATGAGATTCTAGGGATCAACCCCTAGGTTTCTATCCATCGCCTTGGCCTCCCAGCGAGTCACCATGGGTTCAAAAAACATCCCAGAAAGATGTACCCTTTCCATAGTGCCATGTTTGAGGCTGAATTTGAAAATATTATTAAGACCAACTTCATTAGAGAGGTACAATACCATAAATGGATGGCCAACATTATCTCAGTCAGGAAGAAGAATGGATAGATCAGAGTCTAATTCAACTTTCGGGACCTCAACTGCCATTGTTTGAAGGATGAATTTCCCCATTTGGTGATAAAGATATTGATCGATTCTATTATTGGTTTATGGAACTCTCCTTCATAGAAGTATATTCTAGTTAAAATCAAATCTGGATAGCCCCTAAGGATGAGGAATACACTATCTTTAGGGAACCCTAGGGAACTTTCTTCCACCGGGTTATGCTTTTTGGTTTGAAGAATGATGGATCCACCTACTAGTGGGAAATGCACCATATATTCAAACCACTCCTTAGGATATTAGTAGAGTGTTATGTGGATGATTTTTTATTCAAATATCCCTAAATCTAGGACCATATCAAAAATATTGAGAACGTATTCAGCTTTCGTTGGTACCATCACTTGAAGATGGATCCTTTGAAGCATGTGTTCAAGGTCACCTCTGGAAATTTTTATCAGCTTCATTTTCAGATACAGAGGCATCGAGATAGATCCTGAGAAAATCAATCCTATAAAATAATTTAATCCTCCACCCAACCTTCGATATTTGCAATCCCTCTAAGGAAAATTATCTTATATCCACTAATTTATAGAAAAACTAGATGTTAAGTGTAATCCCTTCTCAAGGCTCATGAAGAAAGTAAATTCCTACCAATGGGATGAGGACTTCCAGACCTCTTTTAAATACATAAAGTGTTATTGTCTATGACCTATAGTCCTGATTCTACCTATCCCCAAAAAGCCTGTGGTTATTTATGTGACCACCCTGGAATAGTCATTTTTTTCCTTCTTGTCTAGAAGAATAATGAAGGTAGAGATAAAAGATTAAATTATCTCAATTGAATGATCCTTAACATGGAAACCAGATATTCCCCCATTGAGAAGAGTTTACTTGTGTTGGTATTTATAGTGAAAATGTTATTATATTAATTGTTGCACCACAAGATACAACTGGTGTCCCGATTAGACCCATTGAAATAAATTCTCAACCACCCCATGTTTATAGGGTGATTATAATTCTAGGTGGTAATCCTCCTACAGTTTGACATTAGGTTTTTTCCCATATAAATCCATCAAGGGCCAAGCACTAACAGACTTCCTGGATACAGATCTGACCCTAGAGGAATTACCCATGGATATTGATTTCCTATATGAAGAAATTTTCTCAATGGATCATGTCGTACCATGTTGGCATATTAATTTTGATGGTTCCTCCTGGAGTCCAACCAGTATAAGTATAAAAAACTCCAAATTCAATAGAGTTTGTCTGGGGATTGTCTTCATTACTCCTAGATAGACCATCTTTCCATAATCATTTTTTTGTCAGAAGGTTGTACGAACAATGAGGAAGAATATCAATCCCTTATCATTGGCCTCAAGATAAACCTTGATATTGGTGTCCCCAAATTTAATGTTAAGGGATACTCTAATATAGTCATCACATAGATCAACGGTGACTATATCGTCACAAAAAAAGAGCTTATTCCCATGCTAGAACACACTTTATAGTTAATGGAGAAATTACCTTCCCATTTAAAGGTAGATCATGTTCCTCAATCATAAAATATCCAAGATTATGCTCTATATTTCCTATCCACATCCATAGAAGATCCAAATCAATATTATTTGGTTATTTATGTGGCACATCAGAGGGTCATTTCCCATGCCACTTTAGATAATGACAACAAACAGGTAAATCATCTTGATGCGGATAATTTTGCGCTAGGGCCCTCAAATTAAACTATAGTTTAAGAAATGGTTGATTGGATGAATCCATTAATTGAGTATCTCCAAAATGGCATTCTCACACCATGTTGAGCTGAGTGTGAGTGAATCCACTGATGTGTGGTACAATTCACCCTCTAGAGTGTCCATAACCTTGACAAGATTATCTACAGACGTGGGTTCGATGGAATTATTCTTCATTACATAAAAGGGGAGGAGATAAATAAGGCCTTGTAAGAGGTATATGCTATATACTCTGGGGACCATCAAGTAGGGTTTAATCTACCCACCAAATTTGGAGGTTGGGTTACTTTTTGACCACTATAGTACACAACTGCATTGAATTCGCCAATAGGTGTCATGCAAGCTAGGTTCATGCCAAATTTGTGCATAAAATACCAAATATTATCCAAAATAACATATATTATTGGCCCTTTATAGTTTGGGGACTCAACATTGTGGGTCCCTACCCGCCAGAGATGACTTGACAATACAGGTTTATTTTGACCGTAATCGACTTCTTCTCAAATTGGGCAGAATAAATCCCCCTTAAAAAAGTTAAAACCCAATATGTGATTGAGTTTGTGAAATACCACATCAATCATAATTTTGGGGTTACTCATACTATTATCATAGAAAATGGAACTAACATTCAATCCACTGAGTTAAAGAAATTGTATGCCAAGTACAATATCCGATCTAACCACACTTCCCACTATCATGCACATGACAATGGATAGATCAAGACTTTCAAAAAAACCATCTCTAATATCCTATAGAAGGTGGTGGTATAGAAGAAAAATATTTATCCCTATAGATTCTATAATTCCATCTGGTCATATTGGAGGATAACTCAAAGTTCCACCCATGCAACCCTATATTCCCTGGTATATAGAACAGATGCAGTTTTACCCATTGAGGTTCAGTTTTCATCACTCCTAATAACTATTTATAACCATTATATTTCAAAAAATAGAATAATATTATCTAGATAAGTTTGAGTAACTCAAGGAAAATAGGATCCGAGTACTATACGTAACACCTGAATATTTTGTGATTTTTTGAATTAATTTAATCTTTTCGATATTTTTTCAACACTGAATATAAATTTTGTTATATAAAAGAACTAACTTTGGATTGCATTATACACAACAAAAATGTAGTATTTCACTAAAAAAACTTATATTAGCTTTTGGTACACACAAAACTATGTTTTTCATGTGTTATACACAATACTGAGTCCCTTCGATAGCTTGTGTTATATGCATGACAAAGTTTTATCGAACTACAATATACTAATAAATACCAACTAGCTATTAGAATGAAAGATATGAATGAGATTGACTAAATTATGAAACTATTATTTACACATTTATATAAAATGAATCATTTGGTTATCAATTAGTTATAAATGAAAGTAAGAACTATTTGAGAATAAATAAATTCATTTTCTAAGAAAACTATTCTTCTATGTACAAACACCATTTTATCTCAATAAATTTTAAAACCTACCTTTGATGAATGTTTTTAACATAATTTATATAATATATATTGAATATTTTTTTTGAAACTCATATAATATATTTTATAGGCATAAGATAATAATAAGTCCAATTTAATGAATAAAAAGAGATTATTTTTCAAAAGGGTAATTTTACCGCCTTTTAATGGAAAACCCATTTTAAATAATTTTTTTTCCACTTTTATAATTTTTATTTGAAAAAATAATCTTCATTTTTTAAATTTTAATATCAAAATTTACTTTGGGATAATTTTTGGTATTTTTCTAAGAAGTTTAATTTTTTCATGAATAGTGAAAAACGCTGAATTTTAATTCAAAACCGATTTTCATCTAATTTATTTATATAGTTAAATTATATTTTAATTTTGTTTTAAAGTATCATTAAATAAATTATACATAAATTAATCTAATTCAGGTAATTTTAACCAATTTCACATTGAAAATAGATATAAAAAAATTTCAAACTTTTGGACCTTTTCGCTTTTAAAAAACTCGTCGTCTCATCCTATCTGCGGGATTAATTTTATATTAATTTTTGACACTTCCATGATTATAATTTGTAAAAATGGATTAAATTTTTGGAATAATAACAATTTATAATTTCTAATAAGTTCAACTTAATTTTTTTCCAAAACAATTAGTGAAAGTAATTAAAATTCATTACAAAGATTAAGGTAAAAATGAGTTTATTTAGTTGTTCAACATTAAATCAAGGGTCCAAATAACCTATAAACATGTAAAAAATAAATTTAATGTATATATTTTGACTATATACTTACTTGGATATAAAATGGGCAATTATTGGAGGCACATGATGTGAGAGATACCTCTCAATAGTATTTACCTTTTTATATTTACAAGAATGCCACTCCTCCTCCACTATAAATGGAAACTCACCCCCTCACTTCCTCACACCTATCAAGATAGTTTATATCATCCAAAACCTACCCAAATAAGCTCCAAAATTATCTAATATAAACCTATAATCCACAATTTATGTATAAATACAACCAAGTAAGCCCTTTGGTGCAAACCAAAAAGAGTTACCCAAAGAAGAGGTAACATCCTTCCACAAGCTATTTTGTCTTATTTTCATTCTAAACCCCCTAAATTTTTATTATTACATGATTATATAATAAAATAAGTATCATAAATACAAATATATATTTTTATTCTAAGATTTTTACCTACAACTACACACACTTCCATCAAATGAGTAACGAACTTATCATTCATGTGTACGCTAGACTACCGCCTCTCGAAACGATGTTGTCCAATTTTTTCCTTTAAAAACTCTCATAGTTGGGAATTATGAAGGAAACACTATTTTATATGATATATATTACATTTATGATTTATTTATTATTATTTAATTATTATATAAAACACACCTTTATGATTTTCATTTTGTGTAAATATGATAACTTCGTTTGTGGACGTGTAGACTACCACCTCCTCAAAGAGATGTGATTCGTTCACACTTTGCATGGAATGTATTAATGATGAGTTTAGTAAATTTATATGATATATTTGAAATTATAATGATACTATAATAATAATATATACACACAAACACACACACACACATACGTCATTTACTTACTTTCTTTCAATACGATAAGAAAACAGAAACAACGTTCATGCATACATATGACCTACCGTCTCCATGAACGATGTATTCCATTTCATATTTATATATTTTATAGATTATTATAAATATTTATATACAGAATATATATGATATTTATACCATGTTTTAAATTCTGGAAATAATTAAATCATGATCTAAGTAATAGGATCAAGAATAACAAGTAAAAACATATACGAAAAATAAAGCAGATATTACCCAGAACGTAATATTAACATAAAATTGTTAATAAATGGGTAATATAAAGTTATAATAAAATAATATATGGTATTAGATATAATAATATGGTTCTTTGGTAGACTTATAATAAAATTATATTTATTATATAGAAGTTTTGAACATGTATGAAGAAAGTCAAGACTTAAGGTAAGGGTTTTCTCGTCTCACTTTTATTTTTTGTGAGATTTATGCCTTATTCACCATTAGTTTATTTTATATGGTGTATATAATGAACATGAATATATTATATTATTTTTATACTTAAATTTATAGTTATTTACATATCTATTTTATGATCTCTCTTTCATGAGGTTTATGCTTCAAAAGTTACCAAATCGATAAAGTAATTTTTTTATCAATTTTCCTTTTTTGATACAAATGCCATGTTATGCACCTATATTCTCATATGAGGTTTATAAACTTCCCTTTTAAATGATTTATCATGAATATCCTTATTTTAATGATATTTTAATATTTCTATAATTTTATTATTTCATGGGTATTATGATTCAAAGTTAGCAAAGTGGTAACAATCTATTTCTATAATCCCATCATTTATCGAGATTGTTTATGATTATGCTTTCATTTATTAAATATTATGATACAAATATTAATAAATATCATTATTTTTCTTCTTCTATGGTTATTAATGATATATTCATGTAATAGTACCATTTTTCCACTCTTTGGCAATTAAAATAATTAATAATGTTTTTTAAGAAAATATGACTTTATCTCTCTCTTTAGTAAGAAATTTGTGTTCTTTCAAAACATTGTTTTCTAAAAATATTTTAAAAAATGTTATAATATTATCATATGATCTTTAAAAGAAATTTTAAACCATGTTTTACCTTTTAAACAAACGGGTTAAAAAAGGAATCTCTTTGTTGTTTTCTGATCAAGACACTTTTCTAAACTTTTTATGGTGAAAAAGGAATGTTCTTCATGCACAGATTTATCTTCCATTATGAACTTAATTTATGTGAAGCTTACTTTGAAATTTTACAAGATTATTTTTTTAAGAATAATATTTTTCCTAACATTCTGTACATTCATTTTTTTAAAGTAGTTTTCAAAGAAAAAAATTTTCAAAAAAGTTTTCAAGCTTATTTTATAAGTTTTCAAAGAAAAAGGTTTTCAAAAGTTTTTCAATCTTCTTTTATAAGTTTTCATGGAAAAAGGCTTTCAAAATGTTTTCAATATTATTTTATATGTTTTAAAGGTTTTTTTTCAAAATGTTTTCAATCTTCTTTTATAAATTTTAAAATAAAAAGGTTTTCAATTTTTTTTCAATCTTATTTTATAATTTTTCAAGGAAAAATGTTTTCAAAATTTTTTCTAGATTCTTTTATTAGTTTTCAATGAAAAAGTTTTTCAAATTTTTTTCAATATTCTTTCATAAGTTTTCAAGTTTATTTTCAAAGAAAACGGTTTTCAAATTTTTTTATTTTTTAAAAAGTATTTTTTTTTCAAATAAAAAAGGTTATTTTCCTCAAGAAATGATTTTAAAATATCTATAAAAAATTATGTTCCATGTAAGATGACATCCATTGTTGTTACTCATGCCTTACTGGGGATATGATCCAAGGGTTCCATTCATATTATTTCTCTAAATGGTTTATGTTTTGATGACATGATGTTTATGAATCCCATTTATCTTTCATGGGTTATATGTTTATGAAACCCATTTCTCTTTCACGGGTTATATGTTTATGAAACCAGTTTATATTTCATGGGTTATATGCTTATGAATCCCACTTCTTATCATGGGTTATGATTTTATGAAATGATTATAAAACCTGTCACTTTTCCACAATTTATGATATGATTACATGTTTATGATACCCATTTCATTTCATGGGTTATGATATGATGAATGTTTATGATCTAGTGGAACACATATGTATGATTTCATTATGAGATGGGTGGGACCTATATCTCCTACCAATGAATTTGGTAAATATTTATATCTCATGAGATAGACATGGATGGAATGTGGAGTGGACTCGGTTCAATAAAGGACTTTGTCTGATAATATGGTATTGGGAGTGAACCTTGACTACTAATATAGTCATGGGAGTGAACCATAACTACCAAGATGGTATGGGGAGTAAACCCATACTAATAATATGGCCTTGGAAATAATCCTTGGATACTATGGATATCATTTTATATGTTTATTTTTCTTCCACAAATTCCATGTCTTATTCCTATGTTATGCTCTCATGGATTATGATCTTGATTCCCTTATGATTCATGTATTATGAACTACCAATATTTATTCCATGACTCATGTATATGATCTTTGATATGTATGGTATGATCTTAAAATGCTATTCTCATGTTCTCATACCCTTATTCTGATGTCATGCTTACGTATCTCCTTTATTTACCGATATTGAGCATTTGGGATCATCCTTTATTTTGTTTCCTTTCCCCATGTTATGAAGAAAGGTTTTACATAGAAGTAATAAAGGTGAATATATTTGTAGGAAACATTTAAGATCTCTCACTAAGTTAGAATATTTTGTTCCAAGTTTCCAAAGACACTAAACTATTACAGTATTATAGTATGTACTTTTGAAATGTGTTGAATATTCATATAAATTGATATAATATCTATGTATGTTAAGCCTAGGTCACTATAGTTGGCATCAAATGAAAAGTTTAGTCAACCTATAGAAACTAGTATTAGAAAACTTTAGTTATATACCTAGGGATATTTCTATGGATATGTCTAGGGATGTCTCAAAGTATAAGCCTAAGGTGTCATAGATTTAAAAGTAAGTGTCATAATTTAGGAATCCTATAAATGATTTTTCATGATTATGTGGTTTTATACTATGATAATTGTTTCTCACACTATGATTTCTGGTTTTAGTCAATGGAAGGAACCAAAAGGAACTGATTTAATGTTGAATGTGATGGACAATTTTCAAATGAGAAGTCAAATGGGATGATCACTAGAGTGAAGGATGTCGTGATCATGCCTAATTAGTTTTCATGGAACATGATTAACAATGTCTACCTTAATCAACTATCAGCCTCAACAAATAAGATAATTAAAGTTTTTTTTGATAATTTAGGTAATGGATACCATTGAGGGAAGAATATTCAATTTCCTTTGTATCAAGAATGTGGAAAGAATCACCCAAGTGAATATATTAGAGGAACATGAAGATGTTTTGACTGTGTAAAAGGACACAAAGAAAGTAACTAAAAAGGGAAAATGAAATGTTCAGTTAACGTAATGTATGTAAATATTGGACTCTCTAATTTATTATCAATAGTTGAATGTTTTATGTGTGGAATTATTGGTCATTATAAAAATTGATGTCCTAAGTGTAAATATCCCAAAGAGAATTAGTAAGGTGGTATGAGTAATGGTTATATTGCTTGTGATGATGAGACTATGGATGAAATGTGAAAGGAAGGATATATTAATTAATAGGATTAGGTAGCCTTATTATGGATTAAGGATTAAGTAGAATAATTGCAGTATTTATGTATTTAGATTCAATAATTATGAATAGTGAATTATATAAGGATTTTTTAATTTTTTGCTAAGGATTTACAAGAATACGTTGAATGGTTTTGATGGGAAAGAAAATTGATTTAATGGTAAGGTGATATTCATGGAAACACATGATTAATGGAAAATAAGCCTGAATATATTCTCAATGTTGATATAATGATGTTTTAATAAAGATATTTTGAATATGAATAAGGAAATTAGACTGTACTGATTACTTTGGAACTAATTAAGGATTTGTTGAAAAGTGGTTTAAGCTATCATTAATGAAGTTTACAACATTTTTGGATTTAAGACATATATTTAATAAACTTTGGAATAAGAAAATATACATGTTTTCAATAAGTATTTATGGTAATTCAGGTCATTTCCATGTTTCAAGAGAATACTTAATGAAGGTATTCACATGTTTGGTATGTGACAAGTAAGAGATACTTTATGATATATGGGGGATCAATGTTAAGCTGATTTTAAATATAGTGACCTTATTTCTAAATTTCTAGACTTTCATCTTTCAAAAGGGTTATAAGGTTAACCATCTATGGAATGTTTTATGTTAAACTTCAGATAAGGTTTTAGAGATTAAAGTATTATCTCACCATACGAGGATTTATGTATATTGGATAACTTTTAATAACCTTTTTGTTGTGATAAATACAGATGAAATGACCTATCATTCTATTTATGGATCTTAAGATCTACTAATACTTTGGGAATGAAAAATTCACCTTCATTTATTAGAATAAGAGATAAATTGGAAATTGATCAAGGCACACCGAATGGTGAGGTTGTCCTAAAATCATGTAAGTATATCTTCTCATGAAAATTATTCAACTTTAGGAAAAAGGTTCTTGAAATAAAATTTTGTCCTATTATCATCTTTTTTGATGATATCAATGACCTATTTCATGTTTTTTCAGTTTATGGTTTTGTGATTGTTAAATTTTTATAGACCACCCACTTTCTTATGATCAATGATCTTTATCAATCTGTATGATTATTTATGATTTTCTTCCATGTCCATATTTTAACTTACCACCTATGTTATCCTATGAGGAAACCTAGTTATGATTTACTTTGGATAACTATTATGTTTCTAACTATACCTTTTTAAATAAAGTTCTAGTATTCATTTTTTTGATGTGGGTTTCTATGAAAGGAACTTTAAAGTATTAAACCATTTATAACCCAGATGAATTTTGAGGTTTAAATTCATTTTAATGGTGGTAGAATGTAACAACCCTAGATTTTGTGATTTTTTTGAATTAATTTAATCTTTTTGATATTTTTTCAACACTAAATATAGCCTTTTTTATATGAAAGCACTAAGTTTGGATTGCATTATACACAACACCAAGTTAATATTTAACTACAAGAAACACTTAGATTAGCTTATGGTGTATGAAACAATATTTTTGGGCTGTGTTACACATAATATCGAGTCCCTTTGATAGCTTATGTTACACGCAAGACAAAGTTTTACCAAACTACAATATAATATTAATTTTATTATTAAAATAATTACCACATAGCTATTTGAATGGATGATATGAATAATATTGAATAAATTATGAAACTATGGTTTAAAAATGTATATAAAATGAATAATTTGGTTATAAATTAGTTATAAATTAAAGTATGAATTATTTAAGAATAAATAAATTCATTTTCTAAGAAAACTATTCTTTTATATACAGACATCATTTAATATCAATAAATTAAACAAACCAATTTTGATGAATGTTTTTAATAAAATTTATATATTATATATTAAATCAATTTTTTTGACACTCATACAATATATTTGATAGGTATAAGATAAGAATAAATCCAATTTTATGAATAAAAAGAGTTATTTTTTCAAAAAGGTAATTTTATTGCCTTTTAATGGCAGACTCATTTTAAATATAATTTTTGTCAGTTTTATAATTTTTATTTGAAAAAATAAAATTCATTTTTGAAAGTGGAATATCAAAATTTAATTTGGGATAATTTTTGGTATTTTTATGAGAATTTTTATTTTTTGATGAATAGTGAAAACACTGAATTTTAATTCAAGACTGCTTTTTCATATAATTTATTTATATAGTTATATTATATTTTAATTTAGTTTTAAATTCTAATTAGATCAATTATACATAAATTAATCTAATTATTTCATTATAACCAATTTAACATTGAAATTGGATATAAAAACCTTTCAAACTTTAGGACCTTTTTGCTTAAAAAAACCCATCGTCTCATCTGTAAGATTAATTTTAAATTAATTTCTGCCACTTTTGTGATTATAATTTAAAAAATGGATTGAATATTTTGAGTCATCATAATTTATAATTTTAAATAAGGTCAAATTAATTTTTTTACCAAAAAAGTTAGTGAAATTAATTAAAATTAATTACAATGATTAAGGTAAAAACGAGTTTACTTAGTGATTAAATATTAACTTAAGGGAAAAATAAACTATAAACATATAAAAAATCCATTTAATATCCATATTTAGACCATATATTCAATTATCTCAAAAATGGAAAATTATTGGAGGCACATGATGTAAGGTAGACCTCTTAATAATGTTTAACTTTTTATATTTACAAGAATGTCACTCATCCTCCACTATAAAAGGGCACTCACACACCTCACTTCCTAACACCTCTCAAGTTACTTTGGATCATCCAAACCCTACCCAAATAAGTTAAAAATTTCATCCTATAAACCTAAAATTCTCACTTTGGGCATAAATCCAACCATGGAATCCATTTGGTGTAAACCAAAAGGAGTTACCCAAAGAAGAGACAACATCCTTACACAAGCTCTTTTGTTTCATTTTCATTATCCACCCCATAAATTCTTATCATTCCATGATTATAAAATCAAATAAGTCTCATAAATATACTTATAAATTTTTTATTCTAAGATTTATATCTACAACTGCACTCACTTCCATCAAATGGGTAACGAACTTACCATTCGTGTGTACAACAGACTTTCACCTCGTGAAATGATGTCATTCAATTTTCCTTTACCACATCTCATGGATGAAAATTATGATGGAAAAATTGTTTTTATATGATATTTATGATGTATTTATACTTATGTAATTATTATATAAAACATACCTTCATGACTTCCATTTTGTGTAAATATGATAACTTTGTTTGTGGATGTGTGAACTACCACCTTCTAAAAGCATTGTGATTCGTTCACACTTTGCATGAAATGTATTAAGGATGGGTTTAGTAAATTTATATGATATATATGAAATAATAATTCTAATTTAATTATAATATATATACACAAACACAAATATTTCATTTACTTTATTTATTTCAATATGATAAGAAAAGGGAAACAACGTTTATGCATACGTACGACCTATCGTCTCCATGAACGGTGTATTCAATTTCATATTTATATATTTTATAGATAATTATAAATATTTATATACTGAATATATATTATATATATACCATATTTTACATTCTTAAAATAAGTAAATCATGATCTAAGTAAGAGGATCAAGAATAACAAGTAAAAATGTATATGAAAAACAAAGCAGATATTACTTAGAATATAACATTAACATGGAATTATTAATAAATGGGTAATATAAAGTCATAATAAAATAAAATATGGTATTATATATAATAATATGGTTTTGGGTATATTTATAATAAAATTATATTTATTATACATTATTTTTGAACATGTACGGATAAAGTCAAGACTTAAGGTCAGAGTTTTCTCATCATCACTTTTATTTTTGTGGGATTTATACCTTATTCACCACTAGTTTTTTTTAAATGGTGTATACAATACACATGAATATATTATATTATTTTTATCGTTAAATTTATGGGTATTTACACATCCATTTTATGATCTCTCATCCATGGGGTTTATGGTACAAAATTTACCAAATCAGTAAAGTAATTTTGTCTCAATTTTCCTTCTTAGAGACACATGCTATGTTATGCACATATATTCTTCTAAGAGGTTTATACACTACCCTTTTACATGTTATACCATGAATATCCTTATTTTAATGCTATTTTAAGCTTAATTTAATGTTATTGTTTCATGGGGATTACGATTCAAAGTTACCAAAGTGGTAACAATCTATTGCTACAATCCCATCGTTTATCAGGATTGTTTATGATTATGCTTCCATTGATGAAATATTATGATCCACATATTAATAAATATCATGAATTTTATCATAATTTGTTTATTAATTATATATTCATCTAATGGTACCATTTTTCTACTCCTTGGTACTTAATATAATTAAGAAAGTGATTTTAAGAAAAATCAACTTTATCTCTCTTCAGTCGGAAATCTGGGTTCTTCCAAAACCATGTTTTCTAAAAATGTTTTAATTTTTTTTTCTAATATTCTACTATTATATTTAAAATAAATTTTACCCATGTTTTACCTTTTAAGAAAAAGGGGTTTTTAAAAAAGGAATCTCTTTGTCATTTTCTGATCAAGGAACTTTTATAATTTTTTTATGGAAAAAAGGAATTTTCGACATGTACGGATTTATCTGCCGTTATGGCCGTCATTTCTTTGAATCTTACTTTGAAAGTTTACAAGTTTTTTTTAATATTTTTTCCCTAAAATTATGTAAATTCATTTTTTTAAAGTCATTTTAAAATAAAAATGTTTTAAAAATGTTTTGAATCTTTTTTACAAGTTTTCAAGAAAAAAGGGTTTCAAGATTATTTTATAAGTTTTCAAGGAAAAAGGTTTAATTTTTTTTTCAATATGATTTTACAAGTTTTCATGGAAAAAGTTTCCAAATTTTTTTCAATATTCTTTTATAAGTTTTCAAGGAAAAAGTTTTTCAAAATGTTTTCAAGCCTTTTTTATAAGTTTTTAAGGAAAAAGGTTTTTAAAATGTTTTCAAGATTATTTTATTAGTTTTCAAGGAAAAATATTTTCAATTTTTTTTCAATATTCCTTTATAATTTTTCAAGGTTATTTTCAAATAAAATGGTTTTCAAAATGTTTTGTGTTTTAAAAATTATTTTTTTAAATAATAAAGGATATTTTTATCAAGAAATTATTTTAAAATATTTCTCAAAAATTATGTTCCATATAAGATTAAATGTGTTGAAATTACTCATGAATTACTGGGGATATGATCCAAGGGTTCCATTCATGTTATTTCTCTGAATGGTTTATGTTTTTATTGAATGATGTTTATGAAACCTATTTCTCTTTCACGAGTTATATGTTTATAAAACCCATTTATCTATCATGGGTTATATTTTTATGAAAGACATTTATATTTCACATGTTATATTCTTATTAAAACCTTTTCTATTCCATGGGTTATATGATTATGAAACCCACTTCTTATCATGGTTTATTCTTAGATGAAATTATTATGAAACCTATCTCTTTTCTACAGGTTATGATATGATTACATGTTTATGATACCCATTTCATTTCATGGGTTATGATATGATGAATGTTTATGATCTAGGGGAACACAGATTTATGATTTCATTATGAGATGGGTGGGACCTATATCTACCTAAAATTCATTGGGTAAAGCTTTATATCTCATGAGATAGACATGGTTGGAATGGGAAGTGAACTAGGTTTAGTAAAGGACTTTGTCCACTAAGATGGTCTTGGGAGTGAACCTTGACTACTAATATGGTCATAAGAGTGAACCTTGACTACCAGGATGGTATGGGGAGTGAGCCAATATGATTAAAATGTCCTAAAAAATAATCCTTGACTACTATGAAAGTCATTTTATATGCTTATGTGTCTTCCAAAAATTCTATGCCTTATTGTTATATTATGATCTCATAGATTATGCTCTTGATTCCTTTATGATTTATGTCTTATGAACTTCCAATATTTATTCCATGACTCATGTATATAATCTTTTATACATAGGGTATAATATTTAAATGTTATTCTCACATTCTCATACCCTTATGCTCATGTTATGATTACATATCTCCTTTATTTATGCTTATTGATAATCTGAGCTCACCATTCTTATATTTCCTTTCCCCAAGTTATGAAGAAATTTTTTACATAGAATTACCAAAGGGGGAGATCTTTTTTGGAAACATTTATGATCTTTCACCAAGTTAGAATATTTTGTTCCAAGTTTCCAAAGACACTAAACTATTACAGTCCTTAGGAATACACTTTTGTAATGTGCTGATTATTCATCTAAATTGATATAATATCCATATATGTTAAGCCTTGGTCGCTATACTACATAACTTAGAGAGGAAACATAAAAGGATACCACGCACATTCAACAAGAAGGTTCTCCTTTGATCATTCCTCCAAGGCAACATAGTACTGGCTCTTAGGACACCAATGATACCTGGAAAGAAGCTGGAGAAGTTGGAATCCAAATGGGAAGGAGGTTACATTATCCATAAGATCTAATCCAATGGTGTATACTCATTAATCACCATGGAAAGGGATCACATCATGCCTCCCACCAATGTTAAGTTTCTTATGCGATACTTCACATGAGCTGTTGGTCAATGCTACACGACCTTAAACTCTAGTTACCCTAGTTCCAAACTCTATGAACTTAAACTAAGAGGTTGGGTCAAAGTATCACTAAATTAATTTTTTTTTGTGATTTCCCTAATCTATACAACCTTAAATTAGTATCTTCTCCCATAGTCCAAGCTATATGACTTTAAACTAAAAATCCTAATGTCCTCAGCACATGACATTAAACTGTAGACTTACCCTATGCAGAAAACATAGGATTCCTCATATGAAAAGTGTGAGATGACCAAAACCAATTACCTCAGAACATGATGTTAAATTGTAGAGTTACCCTATTTGAAAAACATAGGATGAATCATATGAAAAATGTGGGATGACCAAAACCAATGTCCTTAGCACATGACATTAAACTATAGCCTTACCCTATATGAAAAAATATAATTCATCACGTGATAAGCATTATATAACTCCAAGTCCTCATCACATGACATAAAATTTCATGATTCCATAGTCCCTCGTCAGATAGGGTACTGATCACCCAGCATTGGTTTCTTACCACATTGTGTTTTAGAACTACATGTGTCTTGATTTCTTATTCATGGGATACATAGTGACACCTAGAACTCTTGTATTCAGGCCTATCCATGAGTTTCCTCCCCCAAATTGAGGTTATCTTTGACATTGATCCCTTCATGACCACTTTTCAAGGGCGAGAAATCTTCTATAGGCCTCCTCATCAGGTGTAATCCCCAGTCATATTACTCAACCCATCAGCAGATCAAGATGCCCCCATGATTCAATATGGGGAAGAAAGGAAAAATCAATGTGTAATCCCCACATAAAACATGCTGACATATGATGTTAAATTTTAAACATACCCTATAAAACAAACATGAGATTCCCTATGTAATAAATTTGGGATGCCTCGTGTAACAAGATGCGCTACCTCATGAAAAAAAACATGGGATGGTGCCCCTATTAATTAGGCGACAAATACATGTCCTCACTGTATGACTATAAATTGCATGAGAAATATCCTTAACAAAATATATTAAACTATATGGTCTACGTACCCATATAATGATATTAAACTGCATGATACCCTAAACCCTCACCAGATAGGATTCCACCCTTTCAACATTGGTCACCTACCAAGACGTATCCCAGAATGACATGTGGCTTTATTCCCATTACCATGGGATATGTAGAAATATATAGATCTCATATCCTAGGTCCAACCCCACCAGAAAATCATTTATAGGTATTCCCCTCTTAGGGTTATGTTCAATCCTAACATGCCAATATGCTTATCTGGCACATTCGAGCATGTAGAAAAATAGCTCCTAGAGCATTTAACTTCCCATGGGACATTCCCCACTTCCACTTTAATTTTTTTATTCCTTAAATTTAGATCATTATTATCCTCCTGATCTAAACATCCCCCCTTAATAGTGATGGTTCCTGGACACACTGTCTCACCCATTATCTTGGGCACATGACTAAAAGGATCTTCAATGATATTTAATAGCTTCCATGTTTCAAATATGGTCAATGATTGATCCTGCATCTGTTTACCCCATCCATGACTGGTATGGTTGAGAGGCCTGTGAACATAGTCAGTAGTCATTCCCTACCCATCAATCACCCCTTTTATAAAATCTAATCTTGGTATCCATGATTTATCCACTATCCCACATCACCATGTCCTAGTAGGAATTTTAACACATCTAGTTTTATTTTAATATTCATTAGTGCATGATGACTAACAAGTCATCATCATTGGGACCTTCCCAAGATAGCTTCCCTTTTTCCTCTATCATGTACTCCTTCGGCACAAAGGGAACTTTTGGCCACTCCTTATTTATCACATTGATCATAACTCATGTGGACTTAGGAGTCTTAGAACCTTTCCCCAATTGTGGTCAAGGTATTAAAGCATTCCTAAATGGAATTTACTTTACATTCGAAGCATAATGACTTTAAACTGTGTGAAATTGGGCCACCTATGGCCCCTAATTTTCATTTCATTTTCCTCACCTCTAGTGTTTAGGCAAGCTAATACCCCTCTCTTCACATCTGGTTTCAAAAATCTCATACCACCCACATTTTGGTAAAATAATAATGACCTGAAACTATGTTAAAATTGTATTAAAGATGTATCATGTGACACGAGGCCCCCATTGACTCTCTCTTCACACCATGTTTCTACTCTTTTTCACTGAGTGAACATTCCTATGACACACTTCCCCTACCCCTGGTTCAACCATTATGACCTTAAACTATTTGGAATTACTGGTCCAAGATATGTGACGTTAAACTAACATCCTCGGTTTGACTGGTATGAATTTTAACTACCCTAGTAAAGAGGCACATATGTCTATCAGGTTGAAAACCCATAGGAGAAATTTTATTAAAAGTCATACTCCCACCCTCTAGGTCTCTCTCACGGCTTGAAAAAAAATGAGGATTTAAATAAAAAGATAAAAATATAGTAGGACCTATTGTGAGCCTCGTTAAAAACTTAGTTATGCTCACTGAGCTCGCTAGTTAAAGGAAAAGTTAGGTCCAAACCTTAAGTCCTTCCTTTATTCACATCAGTTCACTTGTACTAGTCACAAGGCATTAAAAATGTACTACACACATCCTGAACATATGATGCTAAACTATGCATCATCATGGTTAAATCTATGTAACCTTAAACCATAATAATCATGTCCCCACCATATGAAATTAAACTGTATATTCAATATACTTTCTACAAGATGTTAAACTGAACACCCTCCATCCCCATAGAATGACATAAAAATATAAAGCGTCTCATACCCCCGTCTGAGAAACCATTTTCCCCCTTCAGTGTCGGTCACCTACTGAACCATTAGAGTCCCTTGATAGTTTCTTAGAATCCAAGATTACTCTACCTATATAAGATGAGTATGGCCTTCATAAAAACTAATATTCCCACATGATGTGCTCGGAAACATAGTCACATAATCCTGAGAGTGTTGAAATCCATCCAAACATCTGATTTTTTCATCCCCACCCTTCACACCTTCCTTGATTTGGATACCCACCACCCTCTATGTTTGAACAACCTTCCCCTAATAATAATGGTTCTTAGACACATTGTATCACCTATTGTCCTAGGCACATGATCCAAAATACTTCTGATGACATTTTGACAGGTCCATATTTCAAACATGGTTGATGAATGACTCTCATTTCCCCCATACTTGAAAAAATGATAGAGGGATATTTGTTTCAAACATGTTTAGTATCCATCCTCTACTATACTGTCACTCCCCTTGTATTCTAAATCTTAGGAATCTTGATTCATTCCCTTCTTTATTCCCCTCTTGTTTTGGTAAAATTCAATGCCCCTAGTGTTACTCTATCTGTGCACCATTGGTGTTGAAAAATAAAGTTGGATATGTAGAGAATCCCAATCTCCAACCAAATATTTCTTGGTCAAGATACTCTCAATGGACAATGAACAATTAAGACCATGAGTGTTCGATCCCTATCTAGCACTCTCATATGAGTGAGCAGTATCCTATTTTACCTTTTTTTCCACACAAATAATGACTCATGTGGGCTTTGGGATTAATTTTTAGATGTGTCATTAATGTTATCAAGATATAGTAAAAAACATACACACATGTAAGAATAAAGATAATTAAGGAAAAAACTTCAAAAGTTTGGGGAGGGTTATCCACACACTGGCACCTATCCTTCATTTCAAAGAAGGTAAATCCCCTTAAGGTTTGTCTAGGGCCAAGAATTTATCTAACATAGTCAACCTTTGTTGGGTAGCCTCTAAGGACTACCACTCAACCATCCTAGCCACTTCCTCCTTAGAAATAGGGAAAACTGCATTGGACCGAACTCGCACCTAGACTTGCTTAGATTGGCACTCATCCACCAGATATGCTGCCTTTGCAGCCCTAGCATCAACCACCACAAACTACACCCTTAGTTTGATGATAATATTCACTTCAGAAATGGCAATGGATTCATATTTTTTCACCTACCCCTCCAGCCAAGTGAGCTCCTCCTTAGCCACCTAGAGAACCTTGGTTCCATCATACTTCTCTTCATACTAGGATATATCTAGATCCTTCTATTCCACCCAAACCAATTTACAAATAAAGTACTATTCCAGAGAATGAATTCCATGAGATTCTACACCACTAGTCCCTAGAATCATGAGATAATGGAAAAGGGATCCCAGGTGAAATTGGTAAAGTTATGCACACTCCTCCATGCTCTGTGCTGGACTACCTAGTTCTCCTTAGACACATTAGAGTTAAAGTTCTAAAAGTATTCGAGTGCTGTAGAATCATATTCAGGGAAGGTATATAAAACATGTTTCACATGGTAATCCATGGGAATTTTCTTAGATAGGCTAGGATTTAAGTCTACAATAAAGTGGCCTTCACCTAACTCTCCACCCGCAGCTTCTTCCACCACCTCTTCAAGAATCTATGGGGAAATTTCAACCATCCTAACCTTAACCATCTCTTTTGATGGAATGATCTCAACCACCTCTATTAAGACCTTATCTCTAGCAGTCACCTCCCATGACACCTCTGTGGTAGGCTTGGCCACCACATCCTCCTTGACCATCCCTATTGGTGGTGCGATCTTAACCAACTATATTGAGGCCTCAATTATAGAAACCACCTCCCGTGGAACTTATATGGTAGTCCCATCCACTATAGCATCCTAAAACACATATGTTGAGGGAAAAACCTCAAATGCCTCTATTAGTACCACATCATCAGTCATCACCACCTCAACTACAGGACCATCTGAACCAATCATCTCCATTGGTGTATGGATCCCCAACATAGTTTACACTTCTATGAGGACATAAGGTTAGAGAGATTCAACTTGTGAAAGGTAATAAAAACCATAAAGGTAGAAAATTAAAACACTTATAGGAGTTATAAATACCATCCAATAGCTCGACGAGGTTCATTGAAAGCCCCTAAAAAGGAACTCCCTTGATAATAGATGTTTGGACACCTATGATCACAACATCAAGGGGAGACCCTGCTCCCACCCCTTCAAGGGTTGGGGATCACTCATCCTAACTTGAGGTTTATCCTGAACTTCCCCTTCCTCAGTGATCACTAATTCCTACACAAGTAAAAAATGAGTTATATGAGAATCTTACAGGTTTAGTAGTTGATCAAGAAATCAAAATCTTAAAATTTACCTGATAACAAATGGGATCTCCTTATCCTGAAGAGCCTAGGTAGGAATAAATTTCCTTGGATTCCTCCTCTATCGGTTCTTCGCCCCCAGTCAGACCGGTAGCTAGTTGACCCATGAGAAGATCTAGATAAGGCATGCCCAATAACACCTTCACCTGGATGGTCAGGGGATGCATACCACCATGAGAGTGGAACATGTCTTCTAGCTTCATGATATATTACACCACCTTATCTTGGGGAGCATGGAAGCATGACACTGCAAAGCCCAACCCAATGAGGTTTATCCCCTCATCATTAAGATACATTCATATCCCATGGAGAGAGCTGAGTTGTCTATGGATCCCCCAAATATTCTAGGCAACCAGAAAAACAAAATCACTAGGGACATCCGAGCGGCATAGTGGCTTCCCCATATCAAAAACTTATGCCCTCAGAATCACTCAAAGGGCCCGCCTTCCTCCCGAGACCGTTTACCTGGAAGTTATGGGATTGATTTATCTTTAACTAATGGACCTAAAGCACTAGTAAAAAAATATGTTTATATATATATATATATATATATATTTTATATTTTTAACATTGGTTCTTGAGGTGACGTCTTTGAAGGTGACACTATAAATATGTTTTTTACGTCATTTATGAAAAAATGACCTTAAAAATGTAATTTTAATGATGTTTCATGTCGGTTTTTTAAATATTGATGTGAAAGAACATCTTATCATCATTTTTTTTTAAAAAGTGTCATCAAAAAACTATTTTTCATGTCAGCTTTTTTAAAACTGACGTAAAATTCCTATTTTCATGCTGTTTTTTTGAAAACCGATGTGAAAAATAGGTTTTTAACATCGATTTCTTAAAACTGACATGAAAAATAGGTCTTCCACATCAGTTTTTTGAAAACTGACATGAAAAATATTTGTTTTAAAAAACATTCTTGAGGCTGGTTTACTCTATCCATGGAAATTAGAAGATCGACAAAAAAATAATATAAACCATAATAAATCTCGAAAAAAACTTAAATATTTGACATAATTTTCAAGGATTTTAAAGACTTAGTGGATATAATTTTATTATATAGAAATATATCATGATAAAAACAAATCATCGGCTTAGATGAAATTTTAGAATATGAAAGAAGTTTTGTAGTTTTACCATGATACGAAGAAGTATTATTCATTATTAAAAAAAAGAATCATTAACTGATATATCAATTAATAAAACTAATAATAAAAAAATAAATCATGGATATATAATAACAAATACCATTGTGAGATCACCAAAATAATAAATCATGGATTGATGATAAAGATCAAATGAGTTGAGTCAATGGAATGACAATTATTGAAAGAATTGATCGTGAAATTAATATATGTGGAGCGTGAAAACATAAAAATGACACAGTAAAATAAAACCCAATATTATAAATTTTATGAAGCTATTGAAAATTTAGATTCCTAACTATAAAAAATTAAAATCATGCATTGGAAGGATATTAAATTTATTTTTCAAATTGTTTTTATGATAACCATTATGAAAAAATATTAAAAATTTCATTTTTCACTTCTGTTTTAAAAAAAATGGCATTATTAATGTTGATATATTTTTAGTTTATTTACCAAGATTTTATTTGAGTGGTCATGCAACTAAAATGGACTTACGAATCAAAATTTATGGATGTTGGAAGTTGATCATCTCTAAAAGAAGTGTTAGCGAAGTCCAACTTATGACGACCATAACTTTTGATCTGTAACTCCGTTTGAGATCCACAACCACTAAAATCAAATATTAGAAAATAAATAAAAGTTTTTAATTTTTTTTAATATATATTATTTAAAAAAAATGACATGAAAATTTACTTTTAACATCATTTTTTAAAAAAATGATGTGAAAAATAAATATTTTAATATTTTTTTCATGAAGGTGATCATAAAAATGACACGAAAAATGATATTTTTAATATCTTTTCATGGAGTTCATTAAATAACCGATGTAAAAAATCCTTCTATTAGGTCTTTTAACATTGGTTATCATAAAATCAACATGAAAATTATATATTTAATATATTTTCATGATGGTTATTAAATAACCAACGTAAAAAGATTTCCATGAGACCTTCTAATGTCGGTTACTAAATAACTGACATTAAAAGCTCTCACAGAAGTCTTTTAACGTCAGTCTTGAAGAACTAACATTAAAATGGTGATGTTAAAAACCATTTTTCTACTAATGTACAGTCACTGTACTCTTTTCCATCGGTCTAGCCCTACCTACTTGGTGCGCTCTACCTGCTACAACACACCCTCAACCCCATGGATGTGGACCCCTTCCACATCATCCACCTAAGTGGATGGATGCATGAACATCTCCCTATGATACTCACTTTCCCATCTAAGTGTATATTCATAGAAGATCATGTACACAACATTGGCTGGTGTCACCTCATTCTACCCAATTCGTTCCTCTAACATGAACATACACCATTTTTTTTGGAGAACCATGGGATGAAATTCAGAATGTAACCCTATGTTTACCTTTGGGGTGAGCTGCTGAAGGCACCATAACTATCTGGAAAATTGGTACAGGGTGTACGATTCACAAATTTTCTTGTAATCAACCCTAACCACCAGTACCCTACCTCAAAAGTATAGGGGGGTATGACTAATTATAAATTTTATCTACCCCATTATCTATAAATATCAAAATTGTAATGGGGAATAGGTGGAAGATGAAGTGGATTTCTAGCCTAATCCTTGATAGCACGCCAACATGGTATATATCGAGAGTTTGACTCCCAAAAATGTTGATCATTGAAGGCTGTAAGTTAGTTATAGGATGGGAGATAAGATTAAGGTACTCATATCCCCCCATGTGTGTAGTAACCTAGTCTTATAATAAATGGATGGGCCTTCACACATGAAGGGGGTTTTTCCTATGGATGATGTGGCACAATATATTGTATAGTTTCACTAGCACCAACCCCACTAGGTTGATATGCTTCCTTGAAACCATCACTGTTACCATAACCAATGTGCTCGGGCACACCCCCATATGGGAATCATGGATTGGGATCATCCACCAAAATATGATCATTGTAATGAATCCCACAAGTCTAAATATAGGATCCTCAGGCTTAACACTATATCCCCATAGGATCTATTGGATTTCCTCTATAATTCTTCAGTACGAGTGCTTCTTACCTCACATAGATTCCTTTGTACATTGTCAAAGCCTCCCTGATAGCTTTACCATGGGATTATTTAGAAAATAACTAACCAAATTCTTGAAAGTGGTGTCTTTAATCCCTAGATTGTACACATCCCCCCTACACCAAACATAAAAAAAACCCTTATTATAGACTGCATTAGCTTTGGTTCCTACCAAACATCATATATGGGGAGGAATTCATCATACATTTATCCTAGGATAGGGATACCCACAATCTGATAGAGATCCCAAAGACTGACGCTAACCTTCCCATGGTGCATGTGGAATGAATTGGTCCTCAGAGACCACTTTCTCAGAAACTCAGGCATAATGTTCAGGTGGTGGTAGATGTGAAACTATGAAGTCCACACTGCTTCGTACAAACACATTCTCTTCAACTCCACCTAAAACTCATGATAGGATTGACATACCCATTATGGATAGTCCCACTCATGCATAAAATTTCTGCCTTGATGAAAATCCCATTCCTATATCTATACTTGGATAAAGTATTCCAAACATAACTTTATAGTTGTCTCATATTGAGGGGTGTATGAATCATCACCCAATTCCTCCCTTTTTATGTTTTTCAGTGGGTTCCACAATGATTAGGTAGTGAGCGATGCATGATACTTCACATTGTGACCCCTGACATCTCTATGCCACTGGTAAAACCTAGGTGAGATCTTGAACTAGTAGGAGGGTGGGTCCTGATAAACACTGGGGATAAACACATCATCCCTTATCCATAAGTTATATAATTTAATCCTCTTAAAAAGGGTATACTCCTACCAGGATTCCATCAAAAATTCAGTGAGTGTGTTATAATATGATGCACCCCAAAATCTCTCCCCAATCATGATGTTTCCAACCATCTCCACTCATTATGCAGTAGTAGTCACGACCCCCTCAACAACCATCTTCCAAGACTTAGAAAGTTTTTAGAATTGGTTCATGAAGGCTGAGTTTCAAAGGTTGAGTTTTCTAAAATTGAAAAGTTTCATAGAAAGTATTCCTATTAAATCCTATTCTAGAAGTTTTTTCATAGAATTATGTTCACAAAAGATATGTTCACGGATGATTCAAAAATTTCACGAGTGGTAAGGTTCAAAATCACATAACTCTCGTGAAGGTCTTGAGTTTCATGAAAAGAGATAAAGGACCTATCTTTTTTGAAATTATTATGGTCCCCACTAGGAACCACACCCCTATTTATAGGCATAGTTTTAGGCTGAGTTTCATAAACAATGCTAAAAAATTATCAATTTTTAGTAGTTTATCCTCAGAATCTGACCCTCCTCTCTCGTGCTAGATCCCATTATAAGGGGGGCATTTTTTGATGCCAAAATACATGTTTCATGGGAGATGTTGAGGAATTAATGGTTTATTTGAAGTAAATCTAGGTCAAAACAACAAAAAATCCACCTAAGGGTCTATGTTCACAAAGGTAAAAACCTTTAAAAACATGTGGAACCTCGTGAAGGTTTCCAGATTGCCACAGAGATTGAGGTGATAATTTTCACCCAGCATATATTCATTGAAAATACTTTGTGTCCTATTGAAACCTTCATGAAACATATTTGTGAGGTGGTATATTTCATGAAACTAATCTCTACACCTTCTCTATACCTATAAACACCCCCTCCATTTGAATTTTAAGAGGACACAACATTTAGAATTATGAAAGAGGATATGAATTCATAAAACTCTAACATTCACGAGCGATAAAGGAGATGTTTTCCCAGAGGTATCCATATTTCACAAAACAACCTCTCATGGGTTCTTGAGAAACTCAAACCATGATATAGATGCCTTTTGCGAAGGTCGATGACCTTCACGACAGAAGAAATACTTTTCTGTATCTTGGGGTTTTGTGAGATAATTATCCTTTACAAAACCAACCCCATGGGAATGAATTATTTACTATGAGGTAGGGCCACCATGTTTCTTGAAAGATAAAACACCAAGATATACCATTTCACTTCATAAAAACTCTACCCTTCATGAAGCCTCCAACCTTCAGGAACACCCAAACTTTGCGAAACCCATCCACCAGGCCTCTCCATAGAGCCTACTTTCAGAAAACACTATTTTATGATAGTTGAGGACCTAGGGACCCTATACCCATCCAAAACCAATTCATCTGCACCTCGATATTCCATGAGACTGGTATCATCAGTACCTGTGTCTTCCACCTTTTCTTAAACCATGTCCTGGACTGTTACCTTGCCTCTTTCTACTAAGCATTGGCACCCTAATTTCTCTTTCTCCTAATCATAGAAACCCTAACATTCGGATACCTATTTAACACTTCACCATGATAGTGTTTATGCCATTCACCTCCCATAGGTTCATGTGTAGTAGATGTGTAAGCTTAGAAGGTAGAATTATCAAGGGAAAATGACCACCTTTCCTAGTATGGATTAGTAGTGTTGGATCCTTCTCTCCTACTTAGAAATGGTCTCCTAGGGTATAGGACCATCATATGTCCGAGCTGAATGATGTAAATCTATATATCCCAAAATTATAGTTATAATATGTAAAAATACATGAAAACATCCTCATCACATGATGTTATACTATAGTATTACCCTATGTAACGAACATAGGATGACTCGTGCATGGAATGCATGGGATGACAACCTCCTCCAACCATAAAATGTGACTCCAATATTGGGTATCTTAGATGTGTAAGTACCACACCCTCATTCCCCACCATTAGATACAACTCACATTTCGATACACTTCTATGCGTAAGCCCCCCAGCATCCCTCATAGACACTCCTTCCGTGAAATGAGTATCCTTACTGCATGATGTTAAACTACACAGACCAGTCCTGTCACATGAACTTAAACTATAGCATCAAACTATGTGGGTTTTGATCCCTGACTCCTAATAGGGTACGTATGATGCCTCCATGAGGTTCAATTCCAAAATCCAAACCATTTGGCGTACCTTCCTGAGGTTTAATCCCAATTCCCCAAAATTCCCATTAAGTATGTATGCCTCCTTCTTAGAAGACGACAACTCCAAAGTGTGATAATATTCCCCATGAGAACACATTGAAACCCACCCATATTTCCCCAAAATACATTAAAATTGTGACCTACCTGTCCCAACAAGACCTTAAACCAATGACCTACCTGTCCCCACAAGGCATTAAACCCGCAACCTACTTGTTTTCATAATACATTAAACCTATGAACTAATATATAATCTTGACCCCATACAATAAATATGAGATGTCTAGGGTCAAAATCCTTAGAATTATTACCCCTAGAGTCAACTAACCTATGATCTATATGGAATGACTTAGGTTTTGTGCCTAAAATTAAACATATGATAGATTAATTTGAATTTAAAAGGGGAATACTTTACAGATGCCCAACATCCATAAATTCTCAGACATGCCCGCCATTACCATCTACTCCAAGTATAGGTTTTTTCCCTATCAAGATAAAAGTAGTGTAATTAACTAGTCTCCACCTCAATATGGAACTAGGAATGAGTTTCATGAACATGAATCAAATATACAAGGGAGACCTAGACAAGGAGACAAACTCCAAGGAGGAATCCATAGAAGAAGGAACCAATATCCCATCTTCCAAATTCGATCTAGGATCCAACATCACCAAAAACATTGGTGGAGGATACCAAACTTTAAAATCTAGGAATGAGGGGCAAGAAAAATGCATTTTTACATCCCTAATAGAAAATAATCAAAAACAAAAATACACTTAAATAAGTGTTACTCATGATACGGTCTAGTACATGTATAAATTTTTAAAATTTATGATAAGATATATCATTATATATATATATAAAGTAAATGGAGAGATAAATATACATGGGGGGACATTTAGTGTTAGAGATTAATTTTAAAGGTTTTTAAAATATTTAATTTTTTTTAATTTTAAAATGGAATTGTGGGAATTTCACATTAAAAAAATGGGATGAATTGGGGATTTTATAGTGCAATAGTAAACGAAGTCTCCATTATATAGAAAATTCAATCAAATCAACTCAAGGCACTAAAAACCCCTATATAAATATGTTATTATTTACCTTTTCTTATTAAGAATCAAATAGCCTTTGTTGGTGCACAATAATAAATACTCTTTCACTGCTCTCTTGATTCCAAATTCTCTATAAGCGTTAATCTCCACTAGTACCATAGCATGTAGAGTTCACACCATTACCCACCTATATCCTCAATAGTCATAAGAGTATATTTCAAGAATATGGATACAACAACACTCAGCAAGGTGATAAATGTGGAACAATTCAATGGAAACAATTTCAACATGTAGCAATAGATAATGAACATGGTACTTGAAACTCTCCAAGTGGCGCATGTTCTCTCAACTTCGAAGCCCACCAAATCTAAATATAAGACACTCAATGTCTCTTACATGAGGAAAAAATGGGAGAATGAAGATCTCATGTTTCATAGACACACACTCAATGCATCAGACAATGATCTCTTTAACACATATCCACATCTTTTAACTGCTAAAGCAATATGTGATACTTTAGTGAAAAAGTACATTATCAATGATGCATCCAATAAGAAATTCCTAGTATGAAAATTTATTTCATAAAAATGGTAGATAATAGATATATCGTAGAGAAATTCAATGAGATTAAATGTGTATTACACAGTATAAATCAAAACAAGATGAACATGGATGATGTTATCATTGCCACATCCATCATCGATAAACTTCCTCCTTGAAAGAATGCTATATATTTTATAAAACACAAGAATGAATATATTTACCTCGATGAGTTTCTCAACCACCAACAAATTAAGGAGGAATATAAAAACCATGTGGAGAAAAATGAACCTAAGGACGATATATCCAAGGTCATCATAGTGAAGGGAGTTGGAACATACAAGTACTCAAAGGAGAAAAGTGTTCATACCATTATTCAAAAGGAAAGGCTCAATTCAAGGAGAAAGGAGAGTGTTACTTATATTGAAAGTTGGTACAATTTATGTGGGGTTATCATATCCATAATAAGAAATATGGAAATCATACTCTAAAGGATCACTTTATAGTAATGATATTCAAAGATAATGTACTCGAAGATATCTCTTCTCAATGGATTGATTATGGAGCTATATGAACCATATGAAAAAAAAATCCCTTTAAGAGTATGGAATCAATAAATGATGGGAAACCTCTCTATATGGGGAAATTTATAAGAATAAACATGGAAGGGAAGGGTGTGGTTGATCTTGAGTTTACCTTGAGAAATATCCTCACTTTAAATGATGACTTGTATGTGTCTGGAGTTCGTAGGAACTTAGTTTCAGGGATCTTATTATACAAGAAAGGAATTAAGTCTATGTTTAAGGTAGATAATTTTGTTATGTAAAAGGGTGAGACATTTATTGGAAATGGTCACTTGTATGATGGATTATACAAACTAAATACAAATGTTGTTTCTACTTGTTTGCAAGATTCTTTCGATTTATGACATAATCATTTAGGTAACATAAATTATAGGAAAATACATGACATGATAAAAATGGAATAATTACCCAACATGGATAAAAATGATCATAAATTCATGAATTACATGAAAACTAAAATAGTTAGGAAATCATTTACAACTATATAAGGGAAAAATAATTTTATCAAATGGATTTGCAGATAACTAAGTTGATAAATGTATTTATAGTGGAATATATAATAACAACTACTTTTATATTTATTATGTTGATGACCTGTTAGTATTTAGAACTAATATGAATCAAGTAAACAAGGATAAGACTATTTTATCTAGAAACTTTGATATGAAAGAATTGGGTGAAGAAAATATTATATTGGGAATTAAAATTTCTATAAATAAAATTTTATTTTAGTTCCTAAATACCATTACATTGATATGTTTTTAAAGAGGTATGAACATTATTATTATTTATTGGTTTTTATCTCACATGATTTTGGGAGTTGGATGCTACCAAATCCTGGTATGATAATTTCTCAATTGGAATATTCAATAGTTATCAGGTGACTCATGTATGTTATGAATAACACAAGACATGATATAAAACACATCCTTTTAAATTTTATTAGGTATACTAGTAATTATGATGATGCATAATGGGATATGGTTAAAAGAGTACTCAAATATCTAAAGGTTATTATGAATTACTGTTTATATTATAGTAGAAACCTAAGGGTGTTATAAGTATTTTATAATTAAATTTAGATTAATAATATAGAGAATCAATCTTCTATGAGTGGTTGAGTTTTTACAATTAGAGGTGGAATGATCTCTTAAGGGTTAATGATGTGGTGGTGTTTTTTCACTCTTTGCCACATCTTTTGTGTATTTTTTATCGACTTTTTTATATTAAAATGTTGTTTTTATTAAATAATTGATAATTGTTGTGTTTTTGCACTTTACTGTGTAAAATAATAAATTTTTGTTTAAAACATGTGTTTTAATGTGCTTTAGTGTGATTTTAAATAATTCTAAAATTAATTGAGTCGTGTGAATTAGACTTTTATTTATTTATTCTTTTATTCTTATTCTAGTTAATTTATTAATTAATTTATTAAATTAATTAATGCTATATTATTTAAATTGTGAATAAATAAATCATTTTGTTTGTAGTCTTTTAATAATTTAATTAGTTTTAACAATTTAATTTCATTCATTTAATATTTGTATTATTTAATTTAATTAGTTCTTTAATTAATTGGTTAATTAATTTAAGCAAGTAATTGTAAATATTTTTAATTTGTTCTTTAATTATGTCTGTTTATAAAATTTAAACCCAAATTAATTCATTCTTTTAAATAAAGTTTCATTAATTTTATTTTTTCTTAACTTTGTGTTTTTAGTTTTTAATTTTACTCTATTTAATTTAATTTATTAATTGATTTATTTATTTTTAGTTTTATTAAATTATTTTATTTATTTAATTTCCTTGGTTATGTTTGTTTGCAGGTGTGGCGGCCGCACAATCCTGTTCATTATCGGCAACTTCCTCACCAGTAGAGGTGACCTCACCGTTACCCAACATGAACACCTCACCGTTCCTTTTTTCTCTTTTCCTCACCGTTACCCTAGTTTACTCAACCTCACCTTTACCGCCCCATTAAACCTCACCGTTACCCTATTTTTATATTCCACACAGGTAGACCTCTATTTCTCACCTCACCCTTACTCATTTTCCCACTCCACAGTTACTGTCCCCTTACCTCACCGTTTCCTTTGCACCTCACTATTATGCCATTACTATCACTGTTTTGCAACGACGGTGACTGTCTCACCATTTCATAAAAAAACCAGCCACTGTCACTTTTCCTTCGACCACTCTTCCACTGTTCCACTCCCCCATTTCCACTCTCACCATCATGGAAATACACCTCCTCACAGCAGCTTCTCCACACACCAATCACTGCATCAGTGAAATTAACCCGACAGCAAATTGAAAATCAAATACTCAGCAGATAAATTTATCAAATCTGCTCAGCCGCGCCACCACAGCCTCATACGCACTCCATGCCTCCGTTCCAACAACTCACGACAGCCACAAATCACAACAGCAGCATCACCATTTCAGCCACCACAAACACACAGAAGATCAAAATTTTATCAACAGCAGACTAATTTTTCATACTTATGCCATTCCACATCTAATTTCAAACCTTGTTTTCAAATCTGGACCTCAAACCCTTGCCGCGGCCTGAATCTGCATCACCCGCACCACTACTTCATCACGCCTCGGCCTCGAACCGCTGCACTCAACCCTTACTTGCCGCTAAACCACCTCCTCCATTCCCTGCTCCTCAACCACCTCCTCCATTCCCTGCTCCTCATCCACCGACGTCCCCTGTTCGCGACGAGCCACCCAAGTCACCACCCGAAGCCGCCGCTTCCTCCTTGCCACGCCGTCGCCCCCTACCTTACTCCTCACCGTGGAACCACCTGCTTCGCACCAACCTCACCCGCAACTCACCGGAGCCGCAGTGCCTCCCGAAACCCACGCCGCGCCTCCTCTTTCCAGCCGCGACTCCAACACCTCGCTCCGCCTCGCTTACTCCCTCATCGAAGCACCCTAGCCGTCCCCGCAGAACACGAACCCCCTGTTTTCCCCCTTTTTTTCCACGCCGAAACCCCTTCTCCCCTCTTAATTTCTTTCTTTTTTTATATATATTATAACATATAATAACATTCATATAAACTATACTTTATATATTAACATATATATAATATAACTATTATAGTATATTACATTACATAATATAATATATATATCATATACTATACAATAATAATTATAGTTATATTAATAATTATATATAAGCTTATATATATTATTAGTATATCATAATAATAATAATACTTATAATTACATATTTTAGTATTAATATTAGGTATTATATATATATATATTAATAATTATATTTATTAACTAATCTAATTAATAATATTAATATATAGGTTTTTTATTTAGTTTCATTTTTTTACTTGTTTTGGTGTTACTGTGCTTCGTGCAGGGGGAGTCACTCGTACTTGCGGGGATTAAAAGAAGTTGTTTGTGGGAATAGCGCATAAAGATTCCAGAGGTCGTTGTAGGGGTTGTATGAACTCACTGAGAGTTCACTTAAAGGCACGTGAAGCGCACTCAAAGACGCGCCACGTGGATATCTGCTGCCGGTTAGTTTCAATTTTCTGTTTTGATCCCTAAATAAGAAGTCGTGCGACTCCACTAGCAAGGGAGGCGGAAGCCAGGAGGGAGGCCGGAAGCCAAGACCAGAGTACCCGGGGGGGGGCATCATTCAACAGTGGTGGAGGACACTTCACCATAGTTCACGCACCATTCCATACCATTTTCACCAGACTGGAACTTGTCTTCGACCTAGAGATGGGTTCCCGCTCCTCCATTTCATCCATCCTCCCGCTACTCTGTTTTTTCTGTTCTATGTTGAGTCTGTAAATACACTCGTAGTGTTACATGTTTTTCTAATTGTATTGTGATGTTAGTTATGTTTAATTTTTTGTGTCGTTCATTCATCCTCGCTTCATGTTGTGATCTCGAATCTCCAGAAATGGAGAACTAATTTGCAGGCCTAGATCCAGTTTATGAAACCCAAAATGATATGGAGATCCACCTCAACGCGATCACGTTCTTTTTATTCGCCTTGGTCGATCGCGTCTGTGAGTTAGATTAAGCAAGAGCAGGATCTTGCGTAGGACGATTTGCTACTTTCTTGTTTAATTTCTTCTCCCCTTCCTATCTTGATTTCTCGAACTGAGAATAAAGATTGGTTGTGCGATGTGACGATCTTAGTGGAATCATTCTGGATTGTGAGAAATTCTTTCCAGAATGACTTTGCTGGGTGAGTCGCCTTGCAGTTCGGAGGAACGCTTAAGTATTGAAGAACTTCGATGCTTAAGTGTTCAATTTATAGGCGAGACTGGTGTGTGATCCGAGACATTGATCATGCACTGTGTGAATTTGAGAATTGTTGATCAATTTCTCAAGCTGATCTAGGATAGAGAGTAGAGGGTGAATTAACTTGGGTCTGACCTTATTCTCACTATCTTTTGTTTTCTGTGTTTTGGTGTCCTTTTCTTTGTTATGTGTTTGTCTGCTGTCTTTTCTTGTTCCATGTAGAGTTGTCCTGTGTCTAGGTTTTGTTGAACTTTTCCATCACTGTTTCCCTCTCCACTGTGCTTTTCAGTACTGATTGGTGTTTCCTTAGGAGTGTGTTTTTATGTTTTCAATGTAAAGAAAAATAAAAAATATTTTCAGAACAAACCACTTAGGATCTCGACACTACTTCCTTGAGAGCGACCCCGAGGTTAGCCACTGTGTTATATCTTGGGTCTTTATAAATGTAAGCTTGACCGTCCTCGTGACAAGGACGCACGTCAAATTTTGGCACCGTTTCCGGGGAAGCAACGAGTGCCTCAGTGGGTTTTCCAATTTTTATTTTATTTTAAAATTAAAAAAAACAAAAAAAGAAACAAAAAAAAAAGAAACACACACACAGTGATGAACTCCAACGAATCTGATATAATGTCACTGTTTGACCCGTTTCAAGAGCTTGAGGAGGTTATTGCTAAGTTTCAAAGTTGGATGCATGAAAGACAACATCAAGACCTTACTGATGAGGAGACAAATTATTCTCATGAGATCATTCAATTGATGCAACTAGCCATGGATAAGGTCAAGGGATACCAGGACGACACTGCAGTACCACCACCTCCCATTGAAGCCCAAGATTCTGGAAAACAATTGAGAAGGAAAGAGAAAAGAAACAAAAGAAGGAAAAAGTTGGATTTTCCCAACTTTGATATGGATTCTCCCCTAGAGTCAAAGCTGGAAATTCCAGAACCAACTTCCGAGGATTTTCTCAAGGGATGGAAGGATACAGAACTGTCAATGATTCATGATGCTGGGCATTTCTTTGATGACCATTCTTTCCCTGATTTCCATTCTAATGATTTTTCTTGCTATAAATATTCTAATGATTTTTCAATGCTTCAACAGGTGGAGCCAACACATGACATTACATCGTTCTCCTTAGAAGACTCAGCAAGTGAGGTGGTGTGTCTTGAAGAGAGGCTGGAGGAGGTTGACTACCTTGCTCTTGCCCCAGACCCTCTCCCAGGATCATTATTCCATCACGAGGAGGAACAAGCAACACTGATAAAGGGAGTTGAAAATTTTATGGAAGAAGCTATATTTTTATTCAACCTGGATTACATCGAAGCTAATTTTAATTGTGTTGCTCCATGTGTTGGTATTGAAGATGCTGTACAACTTTGTAATTTTCTGGAGAGTGAGGAAGTTGGGGTTGAACCTGCTGAAGAGTTTATGGAACTTCCAATTCTGGATGACACTTCCATATTGGGAGTTATTTTTGAAGATGAATTATTAGAGTTGTGCACTAGAACAGAAGTGGATGATGACATAATAATTGTTTTCCAAGAGAAAATGTTTTATTGGATTCAACCAGAAGACAAGTCACATCCATGTTTTCCAACATTCCAAATTGTGCACACTCAACCTCAAGCAGAAGAAGTAGGGAAGTACCCCTATATTTTTTTCCCCTCAATCACTCAACATGAAGTACTTCACTCCCCAGGAGGGGATTATGGTTGAACATGCACATGGGGTACTCCAAAGATGGAACAACACTTAAGTTGGAAGGAATCACACCTGGTGGTTCCTGAGAAAGAAACCAAATCCCCCATCAGACTGGGGTTGATCTGAGGACTGTCCAGCTGTGGACAGTCAAACTACAGCACCCCCTGGGGGGTTATCCCAGGATTATCCTCTTTCATTTCCTGCTTTAGTTTCTTTTTTTCATTTTGTTTTTAATTTGAGTGTTGTTTTCATAGGACAATAAACAGGCAGTAGATTCCACGTGGCTATCATTCAAGTCCCAGAGGAAGAGTACACTGAAGATCATGCATAAAACTCCCTAACTCATACTCTGCGGTTGCTTTTTTATTTGAGCTTTAAATCTTGAACACTAATGTCAACTTGTTTCATCATGTAGGTGCCCAACTGGAGCATCCAGAGTTCATGAACATAAAAATCAAAGGGAGACTTTTGTAAATTTGAGAAGCTTCACATTCAGGGGAGTATTTTTTTACGCTGAAATGTTTTACTCTTAAAAGTTTTATTGCGTGCTACTGTGAACTAAGTGTGGGGGTCTTCTCACTAATTTTTGAAACTCTTAGACTGTGTTTTATGCTTGGGTGTTAGCTGCTAATATCTACTTAGTTGAAAATGTATTTTGAACTGATTTTCTGAAACATGCTTGCACCCACTGATTTTATTTTCATTATGTTGCTGCTGCACATCATTGCTAAACATGCTACTATTTGAAGTAAATTGTTAAAAACTTTTGTCTGCTCACACTGATTTAAAGCATGAACAGTTTAGGAATAGAACTATACGTATTGCTGGTGATGGTTGGTGGGGTTGGTCTTTTCTATTTTTCTTTTGGTTTTGTTTTTATTTTCTTTCATTTTTTGTGTGGCAAAGAAATTTTTTGAACTTCATTGATACCCCTCCATATCCTTTTTAAGCTGAAATGTCTATCTGTTTTGTACTTCAATTGTCTCTGTAAAGACCCGCAAATTTCAAGGAAATTTTTTTCTTAATTTTCTTTGGAATTTTACAAGAGCGCAGCTTCAGACGGCACCTGATTCCGAGGCCCGGTGTGCCCGGAATCAATTTCCGAAGTTTGGCTCGGGTACGTTCAGTGAACGGACAAGCGGGTTTTTCTATCTTTTGAACCGGTGCCCGGAATCAAATTCTGAGGGCACCGATGAAATCGCAGCGCCGGTATTTGCTTAGAAACGCCTCTTCCGGAGTTGCGTTTGCTCAGACGTGGTTTTTAGATTTTGCGGCTTTAAGTCAGAAATAAAATAAAGTTTGTGCGACAACTTTATTTTATTTCACTTAAGCTGCTTGGAAGCCACTTGAAGTCACTTTAAGACGGCTTGAACTGAGTTGAACTGGATAGGATGATATCCAGAAATATCCTACCCCCTTGGTAGGATATTTGTGCGGTGGGGCCCGCACGAGCCCCGCCGTTTCTTTCGTTAAGTAACGCACCCGCGAAAACCCGTCAAAATAACTGAAAAGTCAACCGACGCGTTTTCTTTAATTCTTAACAGACCATTTAATTGGGCGGTTTATTTCGTGAATTAAATGGACTGTTTCTTCGTGAATTAAATGGGTCGTTTCTTTCGTTGAATTAATTCAACGAATTGATGGATCGTTTCTTAACCGGTTTCGTGTTGGCATGTCTATAAAATAAGACCAACATAAAAATCCTTGGAAAGGATTTGAGAGAATCTTCGTTCCTCCACCCTCTCCGCGAAGAACGCGAAGAACGCGAAGAACGCGAAGAACGCCGAACCCGGAAGTCGACGACGCTTTCGCCCGAGACGTTCTTCCGATCTCCGATCTCCGATCACCGACCATTCGAGGTGAGTGATTTCGGATTTCCTCTCAAGTTCTTTTCTTTGGTTTTAAACGAAACACAGATTTAAATATTAATAATTTAAATCTGTTGTTCTTGATTTGTTGAGCTCGCCGGCTCAACGCCGGTTTCCGCGACGACGCGACACCTTCCCGCGACGACGCGACGATCGATCTCTTCCGCGAAGAACGCCCGCGCTCGACGATCATCAAGGTAGGGATTTGATTGTGATTCTTTTTCCCCGTGCTTATTCTTTTTAAGTGAAGAACATGATCTCCGACAATTTTAATCTATTTAAAAATTGTTGTTGATTATTCCTCCCGTGATTTATGACTAACGCGGAGGTTGCGGGTCTAACGAACAAGACCCGACAACCCTCCGCCGATCTCCTTGTTGTGCGGATATGGCGGACGACGACAAACCGTGCGGCAGAGGCAATCCGTCGATCCCGCAGTGAAGATCGGCCCCCGGGAGGAGCAACGGCGCAGACGGGAAAGAAATCGGGCCACCGGAGCATCTCCGGCGGCCCGCGGAAGGCGGCGGCGGCGCGGGTCGCCGGCGCGGCGGCGCCGGCGACCGGAGGCGGCGGCGCCCGGCGCGCCGCCGTGGAGGAAGCCCGCCGCGGCTTCAGCCGCGGCGGCAACGGCGGCCGGTTCCGCGGCCGCGCGGAACCGGGACGGACGCGGCGGCCCGGCCGCGTCCGCGTGACAGGCGGCCCCCCGCGGGGGCCGCGTTTCCCTCAAAGCCGCGGGGTTGACCCGCGGCGGCAGCCCCTTCGGCCGCTCGGCCGAAGCCGAGCCGGCTCGGTCCGGTCGGTCGGGCCGCGCCCAGGCCGGACCGGACCCGGCCGAGCCGGTTCGGGCCGGTTCGGGCCGGCCCGGTTCGGGCCGACCCGGTTCGGCCGACCCAAGGGGGGGGTTCGGGCCGGGTCGCCCCGGACCCGGAACCCCCATTTCGGGCCCTCTTCGGTCCATCACCCATATCTTGGGCCTGGGACCTCCGATTGACGAACCGTCAGCGGCTACGCGATCCTTGGATCGAGACGGTCGTTTCGGTATATTATACTCAAGGTTTCGGAAGACTTTGGGTTCGTCCGGGTTGGTTCGTACACGAAACCAACCGGGCCCTCGGAGCGGAAACGCTCATAACTTGGGCTACGGACGTCCGAACGACGTACCGTCAGCTGTGGTAGTTTTCTCTAAGTGAGACGGAACTTTTGGCATACTCCGCCCGAGGATCGGATACAGGCGGAGTACGGTCGGGTTGGTTTTGCCCTAAAAACCAACCGGGCCCCTGGGACGAAAATGCCAATAACTCTCAGACCGGGCGTCCGATTGACGCGCCGTCTGTCGCGTTGAGATCCTGTTGTCGATACGGAACTTTTGGATACATCAACTTCGGACTACGTGTCAGTTGATGTATCAGCCCCTCGGCTCGTGGAGCGGACCCTCCTAAACGAGCTCGCTACGTGCGGGAACCCTAGCGCTGGCTGTGACCTCGACGACAGAGCAGAGATCCTCCGTGGACTGCGACGACGGCAGAGCAGAGATCCTCCGTGGACTGCGACGACGGCAGAGCAGAGATCCTCCGTGGACTGCGACGACGGCAGAGCAGAGATCCTCCGTGGACTGCGACGACGGCAGAGCAGAGATCCTTCGTGGACTGCGGCGACGACTGTGCAGAGATCCTCAGTGGACTGCGTCGACTACTGCACTCAGCGATCCTACGCGGATCAGTGCCCGATCCTATGTGGGTCCTACTACCGGTTCTGTGTGAGCCACTGCCTACCGGTTCTGTGTGAGCCACTGCCTACAGGTTCTGTGTGAGCCCGATCCTGTGTGGGTCTTCTGCGGGGGTTAGTACCTATCGATCCTTCGTGGGTCCGACGACTTAGACGGATCAGTGATCGTCTTTGACGTCATCTGAAAAAGTATACCTGGTTGAGCTGAATCTTTTGTTACTCTCCTATGTGGATTGTGTTGAACTATCCTTTGTGGATTTACTATTTACTCTCCTTGTGGATTTGAGTCTTGCTTTCCTTTGTGGATTGAGTTGTTCTTGAGCTCGTGAGCAGAGCTAGAATTGGGGACTTAGGTATATGTATGGGCATATACCTAAGTCGAGTCAGATGTTACTTCGTGATTGCATCTTTCTTTTGTGCTATATCCTTTGTGGATTTCGGGAGACCTTCGGGGGTCTCGGGGTCCTTACTGAGTAGCTTGTACTCACCCCTGCACGGGCTATGCCCGCACCTTGTTGTGTTGGTTGCAGACGACGGACAGCGCTGATCACGGTTGGGGCGTGGAGCAGGACGGTACCTGGAGGTGGACCACTGGGCGGGACGTGCTCGGAGCGGACGTGGGACCCGAGGAGCCTGGAGGTTATCTGTACCCACCCTTCAGGTGGGATTGCCAGTGGACGACACGAGGCCGCCGTCTTTTCTTCAGTTGCTGTTTTTCTTTTCAGTTGTACTTTACAGTTGGGCTTGTATTTCCGGCCCCTTTACTTTCCGCTTGCTGACTCTGTGTGGTTGTTACTTATAAAGGCAATGCCTTCCCTGTTTACTGGGATTTTACGCCTTGGTGCTAGTCGCCAGCCCCTGGCCTATGGAAGGCGGGCTTGGGGTAGTCACGGCACGGGCCCCGAGGACGGGTCGTGACAAATTGGTATCAAAGGTGGTCGGTTCTACCGCAGACTCTGATCGTCCTTTCTTTCCATGTGAAGCAATAGTGTTTAGTGTATTGAGTGTGGTTATCAGTTCAGGGAGCCCAGTGTTGGTGCGGCGGCCGACGTATCCGTACACCAGGACCCTGACTCCTGATTTCCGACTCAATGCATGAAAACATTGATTGCGTATGTGTTTCAAGTTTTTCTTTGTGATTGCTTGTGTCAGCTCACCGGGTATACTGATCTGCTTTATGAAAGTCTCAAGTTTTCCTTGTGATTACTTGTGCCAGCTCACCAGGTATACTGTTCTGACTGTGGTGCTCTTGTTCTCCTTTTCAGGATGGCCCCGCGACGACTGCCAGCTAGGGTTCCGAGTGTAGGGCGCGACGGCAGCCCACCGAGCGATGAGGCCTCGGTGCAGGGCCCTTTGCCAGCAGTGGCACCGGCGGTAGCCTTACCCGTCGAGCCACCGATGCTACCAGTACCAGACGCTGACGATGCACGTCGCCTCAGGGCACTGCATGAGTTTCAGAGCCAGCGACCGCCCAGGTTTCGCGGTGAGGCGGACCCCCAGGCCGCCGAGGACTGGCTAGAGGCGGTGGTACGGATCTTCAGGCTAGTGAGGACACCAGCGGATCTCATGGTGATTCTCGCAGCGAGCCTCCTGCAGGCGGCGGCAGGACGATGGTGGAGCCTGATGCTCCAGGTTCACGACGAGGCATCCTTGCTCTGGGCGGACTTCGAGAGCCTCTTCCGCTCTGAGTTCGTCCCAGCCACCCTCCGAGCGGTGCGCATCCAGGAGCTTCTCCAGCTGCGCCAGGGCAGCATGACGGTCGCTCAGTACGCGGTGAGGTTCACGGACCTATCTCGCTACTCGACCGACATGGTACGGGACCCCTTCTTCCGGGCCCGGACCTTCGAGCAGGGCTTGCGACAGGAGATTCGGGCGTCGCTGATCTCTCTCAGCATTCCGACCCAGGCAGGAGTGCTGGAGCGAGCCCTCCTGATCGAGAGCTTCCTGGCAGAGCCTTCTTCAGCAGCGAGACCTAGCGCAGGGCGGCAGGTAGCTGAGTCATCGGCAGCAGGCAGCCGACGGATGACTCACGGGTCCAGGCAGACCAGACCCCCACGCAGACGGCCTCAGGACACCGGCTCAGCAGTACGAGGCACGCAGCGGAGTGCCAGCCTTTCGAGAGGCAGGCTGTGCTACTCTTGCGGCGGGCAGGGTCACATGGCTCGTGACTGCCCGACTCGCCGATCAGAGGAGCAGCAGACGGTGGAGGGGCCACCCAGGCAGAGGCAGAGGGTCGACCGTGGCGGTCCGCAGGGAGGAGGCGGACGAGGCAGAGGAGCTGGCCGAGCAGCGGGTGGTGGGAGACGCTTCCAGGATCTACCTCCACCACCACCAGGAGGGCCACCTCGACCACAGGGAGCTGGCGGACAGAGACAGGCCCAGCTCCAGGCAGTGGAGGCCTACGACCCCGACATGCCAGAGATGATTCGAGGTACGATCTGTGTCTATTCCACCCTTGCTGCAGTACTTATAGACACAGGAGCGAGTCACTCTTTCATAGCATCTGCCCTTGTTCGGAGCTCGGAGATTCCGACTGAGCCGTTGGCTCGATCCTTACGGCTAGAGACTCCTACGGGAGCAGACTCGACGATTACGCACTGGTGCCGGCAGTGTGAGCTTACTCTAGGAGGCGAGAGCTTCGGCTGGGATCTCCTTGTAGCGGCGTCGAGGCCTTACGACGTCATCTTGGATATGGATTGGCTATCCACGGTTCATGCCCAGATCGACTGTTTTAGGCGCAAGGTGCGATGTGTTCGTACCGACGGGAGCAGGTTTACCTTCACCGGCGAGAAGGGAACCTTTGCAGCACAGGATGGACTTCCGCGGAGGAGAGTGCAGCCCATCTCTCATCAGTTGGCTAGCCTCATCCTAGGAGCAGTGGACGTGCGGAGTCCGGCTTTTCCTGCAGTGGTGGACCAGTACGTGGACGTCTTTCCCGACGACGTTCCAGGGCTACCTCCTCATAGAGAGGTAGACTTTTACATCGACTTGTACCCCGGGACAGCCCCGATATCTACTCCAGCATATCGGATGGCCCCCGCCGAGCTTCGAGAGCTGCGGGTACAGTTGGAGGACTTGCAGAGCAAGGGGTTTATCCGACCCAGTGTTTCACCCTGGGCTTCCCCGATTTTGTTCGCCAAGAAGGCGGACGGGAGCTTGCGACTTTGTGTCGACTATCGTCGCCTGAACCAGGTGACAGTGAGGAACAAGTATCCGCTGCCACGGATTGATGACCTCTTCGATCAGCTCAAGGGAGCGTGGTGGTTCTCGAAGATAGACCTCCGGTCAGGCTATCATCAGCTCAGAGTTCGAGACGAGGACGTGCAGAAGACGGCCTTCAGGTGTCGGTATGGCCATTATGAGTTCTTGGTTATGCCGTTCGGCGTAACCAATGCTCCAGCAGTGTTCATGAGCCTCATGAACAGGATCTTCCAGCCATACCTCGACCGATTTGTCGTTGTCTTCATTGACGACATTTTGGTATACTCGACGACTGAGGAGGAGCATGCCTACCACCTGTGAGTTGTGCTAGACACACTCCGAGAGCACCAGCTTTATGGCAAGCTCTCAAAATGCCAGTTCTGGTTACGTGAGGTCCATTTCTTGGGGCACGTCATTTCTGAGGCGGGAGTTGCAGTGGATCCCGCGAAGATCGAGGCAGTGCTAGCTTGGGAGCCACCCAAGAGCGTGACAGAGGTGCGGAGCTTCTTGGGCCTAGCGGGATACTATCGGAGATTCGTGCCAGACTTCTCCAGAGTTGCAGCACCACTCTCAGCCTTGACGAAGAAGGGGAAACCCTTCGTGTGGTCAGACAGATGTCAGCAGAGCTTCCAGGAGCTGAGGCAGAGATTGACCAGCGCACCTATCTTGAGGTTGCCTGAGGAGGGAGTTGGGTACGTAGTTTACTGCGACGCATCAGGGACTGGACTCGGGTGCGTCCTGATGCAGGAGCGGGCCGTGATCGCCTACGGATCACGTCAGTTGAGGCCGCATGAGCAGAACTACGCCACTCATGACCTGGAGTTAGCAGCAGTGGTCTTCGCTCTGAAGACTTGGCGGCACTATCTGATGGGCGAGCGCTTCACAGTCTTTTCTGACCACCAGAGTCTCAGGTATATCTTCTCTCAGAAGGACCTGAACCTGAGACAGCGGAGATGGCTCGAGTTCCTCCAGGACTATGACTTTGAGATAGTCTATACTCCTGGGAAGGGGAACGTGGTAGCCGATGCCCTCAGCAGGAGGACGGGCATTCAGCTACTTGAGGAGGCGATGGAGCAGCTAGCCTCCTTGCAGATATCCTTCGTGGATAGAGACGGAACAACCTTTCTTCAGTCTCTCACAGTCTCTCCTCCACTTCTACAGCGGGTCAGAGAGGCTCAGCGTGGGGACGCTGACTGTGAGACCCGGCGTGCACTGATATCCTCAGGTCAGGCGCCTGATGGTTTCTCCCTTGGAGCAGAGCACGACATCCTTTTCAGAGGGCGTACCTTCGTACCAGTTGCTTTACGAGAGGAGGTGCTGAGAGAGTTTCACACTTCTCCCTTGGCGGTACATCCCGGAGTGGCGAAGATGTACCAGGATCTCAGGCGACAGCACTGGTGGCCGGGCATGAAGAAAGCTGTGGCAGAGTTCGTTTCACGATGCCTCACCTGCCAGCAGGTGAAGGCAGAGCACCAGGTACCAGCAGGCTTGGTACAGCCCTTGGAGGTCCCGGAGTGGAAGTGGGACGGCATATCTATGGACTTCGTGACTGGACTTCCACGTACTTCCAGAGGTCACGACTCCATTTGGGTGATTGTCGACCGACTCACCAAGTCGGCACACTTCTTACCCATCAGAGAGCAGGGCTCAGTGGAGAGCTTGGGACGTCTTTACGTCCAGGAGATCGTACGGCTTCACGGTGTGCCATCATCTATCGTCTCCGATCGAGATGCTCGTTTCACTTCCCGGCTTTGGAAGGGGTTGCAGGAGGCGTTCGGGACGCGGCTCCATCTGAGCACAGCCTTCCACCCTCAGACGGATGGTCAGACGGAGAGGACCATACAGACACTCGAGGACATGCTCCGTGCATGTGTTCTCGACTTTGGTCGCAGCTGGGAGGACCACCTACCCTTGGTGGAGTTCGCGTACAACAACAGCTACCACTCCACCATCGGGATGGCACCATACGAGGCGTTGTACGGCAGACCCTGCAGATCACCGTTGTGCTGGACAGACCCTGGGGAGTCAGCACTCGTGGGACCAGAGATGGTCCGAGCCACGACAGAGAAGGTCCAGATCATCCAGGAGAGGATGAGGACAGCTCAGAGCCGGCAGAAGTCATATGCTGACAGGAGGCGGAGGCCACTAGAGTTTGAGGATGGCGACCACGTCTTTTTGCGTGTCTCACCTCGACGTGGTTTACGGAGATTTGGCCGAGGCGGCAAGTTGTCTCCACGCTTCATCGGGCCTTTCCAGGTCCTCAGCAGGATAGGAGAGGTGGCTTATCGCCTGGCTCTACCACCTCAGTTGCACCGGGTGCACGACGTCTTCCACGTGTCTCAGCTGAGGAGATACGTGCACGACCCGACGCACATCATCGACTTTGGGGAGCTGGACGTGGACGATGGGGCGACTTTTGCGGAGGTTCCAGTGGAGATCGAGGATCGACAGGAGCGGGTCCTACGTGGGCGGTCGATTCCTCTTGTGCGCGTCAGGTGGCAGCACGGGAACCTCCAGGAGAGCACTTGGGAGCGGGAGGCTCAGATGCGTGCTCAGTACCCCCATTTGTTTCCCTAGTTTTTGATGTATCTTTACGGGGACGTAAAGCCCTGAGGTGGGAGTAATGTAAAGACCCGCAAATTTCAAGGAAATTTTTTTCTTAATTTTCTTTGGAATTTTACAAGAGCGCAGCTTCAGACGGCACCTGATTCCGAGGCCCGGTGTGCCCGGAATCAATTTCCGAAGTTTGGCTCGGGTACGTTCAGTGAACGGACGAGCGGGTTTTTCTATCTTTTGAACCGGTGCCCGGAATCGAATTCTGAGGGCACCGATGAAATCGCAGCGCCGGTATTTGCTTAGAAACGCCTCTTCCGGAGTTGCGTTTGCTCAGACGTGGTTTTTAGATTTTGCGGCTTTAAGTCAGAAATAAAATAAAGTTTGTGCGACAACTTTATTTTATTTCACTTAAGCTGCTTGGAAGCCACTTGAAGTCACTTTAAGACGGCTTGAACTGAGTTGAACTGGATAGGATGATATCCAGAAATATCCTACCCCCTTGGTAGGATATTTGTGCGGTGGGGCCCGCACGAGCCCCGCCGTTTCTTTCGTTAAGTAACGCACCCGCGAAAACCCGTCAAAATAACTGAAAAGTCAACCGACGCGTTTTCTTTAATTCTTAACAGACCATTTAATTGGGCGGTTTATTTCGTGAATTAAATGGACTGTTTCTTCGTGAATTAAATGGGTCGTTTCTTTCGTTGAATTAATTCAACGAATTGATGGATCGTTTCTTAACCGGTTTCGTGTTGGCATGTCTATAAAATAAGACCAACATAAAAATCCTTGGAAAGGATTTGAGAGAATCTTCGTTCCTCCACCCTCTCCGCGAAGAACGCGAAGAACGCGAAGAACGCGAAGAACGCGAAGAACGCCGAACCCGGAAGTCGACGACGCTTTCGCCCGAGACGTTCTTCCGATCTCCGATCTCCGATCACCGACCATTCGAGGTGAGTGATTTCGGATTTCCTCTCAAGTTCTTTTCTTTGGTTTTAAACGAAACACAGATTTAAATATTAATAATTTAAATCTGTTGTTCTTGATTTGTTGAGCTCGCCGGCTCAACGCCGGTTTCCGCGACGACGCGACACCTTCCCGCGACGACGCGACGATCGATCTCTTCCGCGAAGAACGCCCGCGCTCGACGATCATCAAGGTAGGGATTTGATTGTGATTCTTTTTCCCCGTGCTTATTCTTTTTAAGTGAAGAACATGATCTCCGACAATTTTAATCTATTTAAAAATTGTTGTTGATTATTCCTCCCGTGATTTATGACTAACGCGGAGGTTGCGGGTCTAACGAACAAGACCCGACAACCCTCCGCCGATCTCCTTGTTGTGCGGATATGGCGGACGATGACAAACCGTGCGGCAGAGGCAATCCGTCGATCCCGCAGTGAAGATCGGCCCCCGGGAGGAGCAACGGCGCAGACGGGAAAGAAATCGGGCCACCGGAGCATCTCCGGCGGCCCGCGGAAGCCGGCGGCGGCGCCGGCGACCGGAGGCGGCGGCGCCCGGCGCGCCGCCGTGGAGGAAGCCCGCCGCGGCTTCAGCCGCGGCGGCAACGGCGGCCGGTTCCGCGGCCGCGCAGAACCGGGACGGACGCGGCGGCCCGGCCGCGTCCGCGTGACAGGCGGCCCCCCGCGGGGGCCGCGTTTCCCTCAAAGCCGCGGGGTTGACCCGCGGCGGCAGCCCCTTCGGCCGCTCGGCCGAAGCCGAGCCGGCTCGGTCCGGTCGGCCGGGCCGCGCCCAGGCCGGACCGGACCCGGCCGAGCCGGTTCGGGCCGGTTCGGGCCGGCCCGGTTCGGGCCGACCCGGTTCGGCCGACCCCAGGGGGGGGTTCGGGCCGGGTCGCCCCGGACCCGGAACCCCCATTTCGGGCCGGGTCGCCCCGGACCCGGAACCCCCATTTCGGGCCCTCTTCGGTCCATCACCCATATCTTGGGCCTGGGACCTCCGATTGACGAACCGTCAGCGGCTACGCGATCCTTGGATCGAGACGGTCGTTTCGGTATATTATACTCAAGGTTTCGGAAGACTTTGGGTTCGGCCGGGTTGGTTCGTACACGAAACCAACCGGGCCCTCGGAGCGGAAACGCTCATAACTTGGGCTACGGACGTCCGAACGACGTACCGTCAGCTGTGGTAGTTTTCTCTAAGTGAGACGGAACTTTTGGCATACTCCGCCCGAGGATCGGATACAGGCGGAGTACGGTCGGGTTGGTTTTGCCCTAAAAACCAACCGGGCCCCTGGGACGAAAATGCCAATAACTCTCAGACCGGGCGTCCGATTGACGCGCCGTCTGTCGCGTTGAGATCCTGTTGTCGATACGGAACTTTTGGATACATCAACTTCGGACTACGTGTCAGTTGATGTATCAGCCCCTCGGCTCGTGGAGCGGACCCTCCTAAACGAGCTCGCTACGTGCGGGAACCCTAGCGCTGGCTGTGACCTCGACGACAGAGCAGAGATCCTCCGTGGACTGCGACGACGGCAGAGCAGAGATCCTCCGTGGACTGCGACGACGGCAGAGCAGAGATCCTCCGTGGACTGCGACGACGGCAGAGCAGAGATCCTCCGTGGACTGCGACGACGGCAGAGCAGAGATCCTTCGTGGACTGCGGCGACGACTGTGCAGAGATCCTCAGTGGACTGCGTCGACTACTGCACTCAGCGATCCTACGCGGATCAGTGCCCGATCCTATGTGGGTCCTACTACCGGTTCTGTGTGAGCCACTGCCTACCGGTTCTGTGTGAGCCACTGCCTACAGGTTCTGTGTGAGCCCGATCCTGTGTGGGTCTTCTGCGGGGGTTAGTACCTATCGATCCTTCGTGGGTCCGACGACTTAGACGGATCAGTGATCGTCTTTGACGTCATCTGAAAAAGTATACCTGGTTGAGCTGAATCTTTTGTTACTCTCCTATGTGGATTGTGTTGAACTATCCTTTGTGGATTTACTATTTACTCTCCTTGTGGATTTGAGTCTTGCTTTCCTTTGTGGATTGAGTTGTTCTTGAGCTCGTGAGTAGAGCTAGAATTGGGGACTTAGGTATATGTATGGGCATATACCTAAGTCGAGTCAGATGTTACTTCGTGATTGCATCTTTCTTTTGTGCTATATCCTTTGTGGATTTCGGGAGACCTTCGGGGGTCTCGGGGTCCTTACTGAGTAGCTTGTACTCACCCCTGCACGGGCTATGCCCGCACCTTGTTGTGTTGGTTGCAGACGACGGACAACGCTGATCACGGTTGGGGCGTGGAGCAGGACGGTACCTGGAGGTGGACCACTGGGCGGGACGTGCTCGGAGCGGACGTGGGACCCGAGGAGCCTGGAGGTTATCTGTACCCACCCTTCAGGTGGGATTGCCAGTGGACGACACGAGGCCGCCGTCTTTTCTTCAGTTGCTGTTTTTCTTTTCAGTTGTACTTTACAGTTGGGCTTGTATTTCCGGCCCCTTTACTTTCCGCTTGCTGACTCTGTGTGGTTGTTACTTATAAAGGCAATGCCTTCCCTGTTTACTGGGATTTTACGCCTTGGTGCTAGTCGCCAGCCCCTGGCCTATGGAAGGCGGGCTTGGGGTAGTCACGGCACGGGCCCCGAGGACGGGTCGTGACAGTCTCCCACATTGAGATTCAACATTGGGGACAATTTTGGGTTTTAAGTGTGGGAGAGAGGGGTCATTCTAGTGTCATGTCGAATTCCCCCTTCTTGAACCTGAGTTTGTTTAAAAACATGGTCAAATTTTTTCAAAAATATTGGTTGAAAAATCCTTCAAAATTTCAGAATTCTTTCATCACATGATGTTCATTGGATGTTCATTGGTACTTAAATTATGTTTGGTTTAGTGGATAATGGTTTGCTGGATGTTGAGAGTAGCATTGAGTCAGAAATTGTTAAGTATGAATGATTGCTGAGTGCAATTGTTCACAGTCTCTATGGATCTGTCTGTTTAGGAACTGAGGATAAGAGTATGAAAGGATAGGTTTTGTGGAGTAAGGGTCATGACTTAGGATAACTTGAAGTTCTCACTGGAACCTAGGGGACTCACTCTTTTATTAAATAATATTTAATCACTTTAGGAAGTCAATATGAATGATTATTAATTAAGTCCTTTGTAACTGGAGTAACATGGGAAAATGGGATCCCACGGTGAGTATCTGAGACAAGGTGCATTGGGTGCGTTTCTGTTAATAAATAAAGCCAATTTCAATCTTAATAAGTGCTATGCACATGGAATATGGCTGGGAAAAAATTAAAATAAAGTGCCCTTGTCAAAAATGAACTCATTAAGGTGAGGGGAATTTTGAACCTAGATGAATAAGGGAGCAATTGACTTGGTCAATCTTCATTTGTATTGAATCAATAAAGTGATCAAATTAATGGACTTTAATTTCTGGAACCTGGAGGAAGGTGAGAATGGAAGGTGCCCTTGGTTGAGTTTTAAGTTCCACTTCTTTTAACCTATCAACATTCCTTGAATTAGAACTTGAAATGGAAGGTGAAGTAGGAAAATTAATGAATACATATAGAAGGCATGACATACTTGACAGTGTATGAGTTTGTGAGGCTTTTGACTTCCAGTAAGTTTTTGAAGCTAAGAAGGACATTATTTTTGAATACCTTTGAAAAAGCCTGACCTATTGTTTGGTCCTGTTCCTTTGGATTTTTAAGTTCAATCATGCACCTTTTGAGCTGAAATTCACAAATTATTCTTTCTGTTTTAATGTCAAATGCATGTACTTGTTTGAGGACAAACAAGGCTTTAAGTGTGAGGGAGTTTGATGTGGCAGTGTTTTTTCACTCTTTGCCACATCTTTTTGTATATTTTTATCGACTTTTTTATATTAAAATGTTGTTTTTATTAAATAATTGATAATTGTTGTGTTTTTTCACTTTGCTGTGTAAAATAATCAATTTTTGTTTAAAACATGTGTTTTAATGTGCTTTAGTGTCATTTTAAATAATTCTAAAATTAATTGAGTCGTGTGAATTAGACTTTTATTTATTTATTCTTTTATTCTTATTCTAGTTAATTTATTAATTAATTTATTAAATTAATTAATGCTTTATTCTTTAAATTGTGAATAAATAAATCTTTTTGTTTGTAGTCTTCTAATAATTTAATTAGTTTTAACAATTTAATTTCATTCGTTTAATATTTGTATTCTTTAATTTAATTAGTTCTTTAATTAATTGGTCAATTAATTTAAGCAAGTAATTGTAAATATTTATAATTTGTTCTTTAATTATGTCTGTTTATAAATTTTAAACCCAAATTAATTAATTCTTTTAAATAAAGTCTCATTAATTTTATTTTTTCTTAACTTTGTGTTTTTAGTTTTTAATTTCATTCTATTTAATTTAATTTAATAATTGATTTATTTATTTTTTAGTTTTATTAAATTATTTTATTTATTTAATTTCCTTGGTTATGTTTGTTCGCAGGTGTGGCAGCCGCACAGTCCTGTTCATTATCAGCGACTTCCTCACTGGTAGCGGTGACCTCACCGTTACCCAACATGAACACCTCACCGTTCCTTTTTTCTCTTTTCCTCACTGTTACCCTATTTTACTCAACCTCACCTTTACCGCCCCATTAAACCTCACCGTTACCCTATTTTTATATTCCACACCGGTAGATCTCTATTTCTCACCTCACCGTTACTCATTTTCCCACTCCACAGTTACTGTCCCCTTACCTCACTGTTTCCTTTGTACCTCACTGTTATGCCATTCCTACCACTGTTTTGCAACGACGGTGACTGTCTCACCATTTAAAAAAAAACCAGCCACTGTCACTTTTCCTTCGACCACTCTTCTACTGTTCCACTCCCCCATCTCCACTCTCACCGTCATGGAAATACACCTCCTCATAGCAGCTTCTCCACACACCAATCACCGCATCAGCCAAATTAACCCAGCAGCAAATTGAAAATCAAATACTCAGCAGATAAATTTATCAAATCTGCTCAGCCGAGCCACCACGGCCTCATACGCACTCCATGCCTCTGTTCCAGCAACTCACGACACCCACAAATCACAACAGCAACATCACCATTTCAACCATCGCAAACACACAGAAGATCAAAATTTAACCAACAACAGACTAATTTTTCATACTTCTGCCATTCAACATCTAATTTCAAACCTTGTTTTCAAATCTGGACCTCAAACCCTTGCCACGACCTGAATCTGCATCACCCGCGCCACTGCTTCATCATGCCTCGGCCTCAAACCGCCGCACTCAACCCTTGCTCGCTGCTAAACCACCTCCTCCATTCCCTGCTCCTCAACCACCGACGTCCCCTGTTCGCGAAGAGCCACCCGAGTCACCACCCGAAGTCGCCGCTGCCTCCTTGCCGTGCCGTCGCCCCCTGCCTTACTCCTCACCGTGGAACCACCTGCTTCGCACCAACCTCACCCGCAGCTCACCGGAGCCACAGTGCCTCCCGAAACCCACGCCGCGCCTCCTCTTTCCAGTCGTGACTCCAACACCTCACTCCGCCTCGCTTCCTCCCTCGCCGAAGCACCCTAGCCGTCCCCGCAGAACACGAACCCCCCCTGTTTCCCCCATTTCTTCCATGCCGAAACCCCTTCTCCCCTCTTCATTTCTTTCTTTTTATATATATATTATAACATATAATAACATTCATATAAATTATACATAATATATTAACATATATATAATATAACTATTATAGTATATTAAATTACGTAATATAATATATATATCATATACTAATATTAATAATTATATATAAGCTTATATATATTATTAGTATATCATAATAATAATAATACTTATAATTATATATTTTATTATTAATATTAGGTATTATATATATATATATACATATATTAATAAGTATGTTTATTAACTAATTTAAGTAATAATATTAATATATAGTTTTTTTATTTAGTTTCATTTTTTTACTTGTTTTGGTGTTACTGTGCTTCATGCAGGGGGAGTCACTCGTACTTGCAGGGATTAAAAGAAGTTGTTCGTGGGAATAGCACATAAAGATTCCAGAGGTCGTTGTATGGGTTGTATGCACTCACTGAGAGTTCACTTAAAGGCTCGTGACACGCACTCAAAGACACACCATGTGGATATCTGCTGCCGGTTAGTTTCAGTTTTCTGTTTTGATCCCTAAATAAGAAGTCGCGCGACTCCGCTAGCAAGGGAGGTGGAAGCCAGGAGGGAGGCTAGAATCCAAGACCAGAGCACCTGGGGGGGGCATCATTCAGCAGTGGTGGAGGACACTCCACCACGGTTCACGCACCATTCCATACCATTTTCACCGGACTGGAACTCGTCTTCGACCTGGAGACAGGTTCCCGCTCCTCGATTTCATCCATCCTCCCGCTACTCTATTTTTGCTGTTCTATGTTGAGTCTATAAATATACTTGTAGTGTTGCATGTTTAGTTAATTGTATTGTGATGTTAGTTATGTTTAATTGTTTGTGTCGTTCATTCATCCTCTCTTCATGTTGTGTTCTCGAATCTCCAGAAATGGAGAACTAATTTGCGGGGCTAGATCCAGTTTATGAAACCCAAAATGATCTGGAGATCCACCTCAACGCGATTGTAACACCCCAAGCTTCCACGGTACGTTTCCCTTTGAATAATTCAATGGCGTGCATTGTACGCAACTTCGAGATTCTAACACACCACAACCAATCAAACTAGCCGTTATGAATAGTAATACATACTTTTTGAAATTTTATAAATTTTATCTTTCGAAATGGACTTCAGTTTTGGATTCTTAATATTGAAATTAGCTTAGGGTGAAATTTTGGTACTTTTCAGATAACTTTCATATTTTGATGAATAGTGAAAATTACTAAATTTTAATTAAAAACAACTTTTTTAATCGAAATAATTAATAGTGATAAATTATTAATTTGAGTTGTTTTAAAGTATATTTAGAATATATTTTTAGAATTTAATACAATGTTGGTCATTGGATGAGATTTCACATATAAACCAGACATAAACAAGTGTCAATCTTTTGATAGTAATTATCTCTTAAAAACACGCTATTTGTTTTGATGACGGGAATTAATTTTTAAATTAATTAATGCAACTGATATGTTTTGAATTTGGTAAAATAGACATCATTTTTGAATTCATAATATCAAATATAGCTTAGGCCTATTTTTTGGTATTTTTCTGGAAACTTTCATTTTTTGATGAATAGTGAAACCACTAAGTGGTAGTTAAAAAACTGAATTTTTCATAAAACTTAATTTTACCGCTTCTGTGAGTGGAATTTCGAAAATCCGAGAGACACAATTAATATCAAGGAGTAAAATGTGGTTCATTGAGATGAAAATAATTTTTTTGGTGAATAGTAACTTTTTTTACTTTTATTTACCACGATTAAAAGTAAATAGGGTAATTAAGGGTAAAAATGATATTAATATTATCCTAACACATGTCCTAATTCTATTGGACAAGTGTATCTCGACCAAAAACAACCTTAGGAATAAAATATTATCATTTAGGTCCACTTGGATTAGATTAGGACATTTATTATTATTTAATTCAAAGAAGAGTTAAAAGAGTTAAAATCAATGTTTATTTACTAAAACATTTTTAATATAGGGTTACACATAAGATAAATTAGATTATAAATATTCATTAGAAATCTTAAAAGATTTCCTACATAATGATATTTTATTTATAATTTTTAGACATTAAATAATTTAATTTATTTATGACACAATGATGATGCAGTAATTACCATAATAGTGAAAAATTAAAATAATTGATATTATAAATACCAAAATTATTATAATTGGAGATTTTTATTGAATTACACTAATTTTATAGGTTAATATGACATATTAGGATTGATTTAATTGACTTTTTTCGAAGTAATCATTCTGTTATGAGTTTCACAAAAATCAATTATTGAATAGTGTCAAAATTGACATAAAAGAGTTTTTAAAACAAATATTATATTATTAATTGATATTAAATTCCTAAAAATCTAATGTTAGTCCAAGAGACTTATATCATGATAGGTGTATCATTAATGCACCACTTGGGGGTCTATTGGATGTATATAGTAAGTTTATTAACCATATAATATAAAAATAAAAAGAGACATTGTAAAAGTGAAACTAATTAACAAAGACTTAATACTTAAAGATAAGGTTAATATAATGACCCAAACCTGTCTAAATTCTATTGGTTGAGTGGTTTTAGACCTATCCCCACCTTAACCTTTAAATAATCAACTTTGGAGCCATTATAAACCGAATATGAATTTATTATAAAATAATATTTCTATCTTTTCCAAAGGTGCCCCTCACCCCTCTTATAAAAGGGCACTCCCCCTTCTCATTACTTCACACCTTCAAATCCATTTGGTTCGGCCAAAACCTACCCAAATACTCTCTCAACTTACCTAACTACAACCTAGAGGCCTTAGTTTGATCAGAAATCCAACCTAAGGATCCCTTTTGATCAAATCCAAAGGAAGAACCCGAAGAAGAGGTAATTTTTTTACCACGCTTTTTCAAATTCTTTTCTTCTTCAACTTATTCTTTATTTGTTATTCCAATTCTAAAATAATTAATCCAGTATCTCCTATATAATATGATATTATTATAAATATGTAACAACCATATTCAGTATTCTATCCATCCTTTGAATGACATGTCACCATACGTGTGTACGTACAGCTTACCGTCTCCACGTCGTGGTGTAATTGTCATTCAATAAATTATTATTTGGATGGGTATAATAATGATGTGTAATTCATGTAAATAATAAATATAACATGATAATTATTCTGTCAATATGATATAACATCCAATTATATATTATTTTAACATCAAAAGAATGATATTGTCGCTCGTGCGTACGTACGGACTACCGTCTCCACGAAAGTGATGAGATGCATTCTCCATCATATCCATTCAAGCATAATTATCATTTTATGATTTAAAAATAATGTTTAAGGACTTGATATAATTCAGGATATGAATAAGATACAACCTATCCATAAGAAACACAGCTTACGTAACAAAGAATATAAAGGAAAACGAGTAAGTTAACACCTGAAATGACGATAATACTAAGATATTATTAACAAATCAATGTTAAAAGATCATATATGATATCATATTAATGTAAATTAATCTTGTATAATTCAATAACAATTATTTCACCATTATAAAGGAGGCTAACCTACCTTCGACCAAGGAAAAAGTACAAAGTAAGGGGTTTCTTTTCTCACTTTTAATTCAGTGAGATTTCCATTGTTCACCACTTATTTATTGCATGTGGTGTGTGTACTGCCCATGATTGTATTAATTGTGTAATATAATTTAAATTTATGGTTATTTAAATCATAATTGTATGATCCTTATTTCATGGGTGCATGTTTCATAAGTTACCAAATCGATAAGGGAATTTGAAATTTCAATTTCCACTCATTCGGCTTTACGCATACTTCATTGATTATTTTACTCCAAGATTATGTGTGGAATCACTATTCATTTGATTATGTCATAATTTACACTCCCATTTCTGTGGATATACTTTTTATACACATAATCACTCCATTAATAAATTCTCAAGTCATCGGTATGAACTTGATAAGAGTAATGTTTACTTAATCTCGATTTGTTGAGATAAACATCCAATTCATTGGTGTTGTTTTTACTAGAATATGTGTGAATGTCCTTTGATTGTTTTAAACTGAATATCCAATAATATTTAGTGTATTTATATTTTTCACACATAATTATGTCGTTGATTTATCCTTAACCTAAGGATACGACATTTATGAGAGATTTCATCTCAATTTAAATTCCATTGAGACTTCTTTGTTGTTATACACCAAATCACTTTTATGTGGTGTATATAATGTACTTTGACATAGTATATCATGAATCCCTTTATTCTCATGATATTACAAAGTTTTGATTACCTCAATTATTTGTATTCAAGTGTCTCTCTTTTGGTTAGAAACTCTAACTAAAATACCATTTTTAAATTTTTTAAAGACTTATTCTTTTAAATATTGCTCATTAATGTACATGTTTTAAAAAATGGTTTTAAGGATTTATTTATATGGACATTAAAGTTTTAAAATTAAAACTCCTTTTAAATGTTTCAAAGTGGTATGGGACACTTTGATTCTGAAATCTATTTTAAATGGATTCTTGATAAATAGTGTGACTTTTAAATGATTTAAAGAAAAAGGGGGATATTTCACTCTAATTGTTTTGATGATTATTTTCATCTATGTCAATATCCTTCATCATTCTCGATTGAGGTTATTATGATACAATAAAATCTTCCATATTGTATCGAATGAGTTATGTTTGACTATTGATGTGCTATTTTTATACCATTAATGGTTTGTGGATAAAGTATTGACATTTCATATTCTAGTTTTAATACGAATGTTTATGTTATGTTTAAAACTTTTCATATGAGGAATGTATTGGACTTAGTAAGTGACGGGTGGAGCCCGCTATAGCTCCTCGATGCATCGGTAGGTCTCATGGGACAAACTAGTGTCTTGGCACAAGACCTTGGAAAAATCTTATTTGTAGTCTTGGCACGAGGCCTTGGCTATGTGGTTATGATAGTCTGGCATTATGCATTCCATCATTATGAAAGTGGTTATTGATATTGCATGTGATTGTTCGACTAATAGAATATCCATGTGAATAAGTAAATGACATTATTTAATTTTATATTTTCCATATTATGCTGAAGTTTAAGTTTAAAAGGATTTTGTTTTAGTTATAAATTTCTTTAAGTGTTTATGATTATCTATGAAAGCTTCTGCTATATTGTTATCCTTACTGAGCATCTGAGCTCACCCCTTTCAATGTTTTATTTTTCCTAGGATGTGAAGAAGTAATTTATGAATGACCTACAGGGATAGTATGAGGGGATATGAAGACAATATGTTGTTTTAGTTTTTTTACCTTATGATGTAATATAAGACTTATGAATATATCTAGTGTTTGCAAGACTACTAAACTAATCAGTCTTTCGAGACTTGATCCTTTGTGATCATGCCAATGTTATGTAATAATGCACCGACTCTGGGTATCTAGGGTCGAAGCATTACAGTTGGTATCAGAGGAAGTTTAGTACAAACCTTGAAAGCTAGATTTAGATAAACTCTGATTAGAGCACGTAGATCTAAGATGAAATTTGAGGATTAGTATAGAAGAACTTTCTAGAATTTTGTTATTGTAGAGATTTTGTGAGTTTTCCGAGCAATACATCCCTGTCTGGATACGAGCAGGTAGAGCCGGCTCTGGCACATATGTACCTAGGGGTAAAACCCATAAACACCAGTTTGAGCTAGACTCGAACGGGAACTGGTGCACGACAACAGGCCTTGCTGCACTCTTGGTTACGACACTCCCGAGGGATATGCTTAGGATAATTTACATTTTCTTTACTAACCGATTTGAATTATTAAATATATAAGATGAGAGTAAATGACCTTGGTTAATCCTAATGTGTTTCAAATTGAGAATATGGTGACATGTTAATCTCTAAATGATTTTATGACTACTATTACTCACACAATGCTTTATGGTTTTAGTCAATGGATGGATTCCAAGGAAGTCATAATGACTTTGAGAATGATGTAAAAGGTGGTAACGATGGTGGAAATGAGCAACAAAATATAATGTTGATAGGCATAAAAGATATCGTCTTTATTCCAAATCAATTTTCCAAAAATATGATCAACAATATATATATTAACCAATTACCGGACTCAACAAAGAAGAGAAAGGTGATGAATGATAAGAGCTCCAGCAGTGGAGACCATGGAGAATGGAATCCTCAATTTCCATCATGCAGGAAATGTGGAAGGAGACACCCAGGAAAGTGTCTCAATGGGAAAAATAAATGCTTTACATGCGGTAAGGAAGGACATAAAGTGAAGAATTGCCGAAGAAAAATGAAGAGTACTATGGAAGAAGATAAAAATGGTCTCAAGAGTCCATTTACAGTCATTTGCCGTAAATGTAGGGGACCTGGCCATTACCTGAGTGAATGCCCTATTCTATAGGATATTTTCTTGGTCAAAGAAGAAGCTATGTGGAAATAAATGGTTGGAGAAATGTTTAAAAATTATTACTGCTCCTTGTTGATGGGTTTACTTTGGAATAATTTTCTCTCGTATTTTTAACCCTTCAGTTTTCCATGCGAGAATGATATTTGAGGAAGAATTATCTTTTCTCTTGTGGATATAGTTATAAATAACAATTTGGTTTTATATGATCGTTGGGTTTGAGGCAATTATAAGTTATTATAATTTGGGATGAAAATGCAAGGTATGAGATAAGATTTATGGTTAAATTATGTTATGGTTATTTTGAGGAATTTATCTCATTTTGGTAATGTCATAAAATATAGTTTTTGAAAAAGGACAACACGCAGACCGTGTGACAACCCGTCGCATTGGACAAAGATGTGGGAATCGAACCCACAACCAAAATGCGATTGGGATTTATTGCCTACCACTGGACTACGTGAAGTCCCTGGTTAGTGTGAATATTATTTTTAGTTAAATGATTTTATTGATCAATAATAATTTGATTTTGGATCTTATGTCTTATCAAATGAATACCCTTAGTATAGGAAAATGATTTGATAATTAAGTGATAAATGTTATTTTTGAAGTTGTTCGCTTTGTTGTATGGAAAATAGAATAGTATGGGATTTTATTTGAGGAGTAATGGTGGATCTTTATCTATGTTTTATTGTGGATTTATAGTGATTTGGGTTGTTTATGGAAATGATTAGGTTAATTACTTTTAAGTATGCGACTTTAAGAGTAATTAATGTCATTTGGAGATACATTTTAACGTGGAAGACTACATTCTTATAAGTTTTGAGTTCAAATATTAGTTTGGATTATATTAAAGGATTTTAAGGAAAATTTATCATTGAATGGTATTTATTTAACTTTGGGGTATTGATGGTTTAATTTTAGAAAATTAAGATTAGTGTTTTTTTTCTCTAATGGAATATCCATTTTGGGGATCATCAGATATTATACTAACCATTTTGGTTTTGATTAATCTCTAAAGACAATGTAAATATATAGTTTATCCTATGTGGATCATGTATTTATATAGAAGTTTATTCTAGCTCTTCCATTGTGACCAAGTCTTCTTGAATACTCATTGTTCAAAAAAATGAGTTAGTGGTAAAAAGTTATTAAAGAATGAAACTCTACTTAAAAATTAAGTATATATCTTTATGTTCTTAGTCAATATCATAAATGAATTCCTCGTCCTTATGTAATGTAACTTAAAACAAAAAAATGTTGTCCGTTTACTTTTCCTATTGGGAGACTAAGGACCGTTTGTCCCAACACAAGTTTGTGATTTTCTTATTGTTAACTTTCTCCTTATCATGTTTTCTATCCCTCTCCATCAGAACTGAACACTTAGTTTATCGTCCATATCCATGTTTTCCAACATGGAATCCTAGAATGGGTTATCTTGGGTGACCTTTATACCTCTCTTCCTTTTAAAGTGAGAGTTTTATTGACTCTTTTTCTGATGTGGGACATTCCATTATATTTTCAAGACCAATTTTAAAAAAATTACGAGGACACAATTTATTGAAGGAGGGGAGAATGTAACACCCCAAGCTTCCATGGTACGTTTCCCTTTGAATCATGTAATGACGTGCATTGTACGCAACTTCGAGATTCTAACACACCACAACCAATCAAACTAGCCATTATGAATAGTAATACATACTTTTTTGAAATTTTATAAATTTTATTTTTTGAAATGGACTTCAGTTTTGGATTTTTAATATCTAAATTAGCTTAGGGTGAAATTTTGGTACTTTTCGGATAACTTTTATATTTTGATGAATAGTGAAAATTACTAAATTTTAATTAAAAACAACTTTTTTAATAGAAATAATTAATAGTGATAAATTATTAATTTGAGTGGTTTTAAAGTATATTTAGAATATATTTTTACAATTTAATACAATGTTGGTCATTGGATGAGATTTCACATATAAACCAGACATAAACAAGTGTCAATCTTTTGATAGTTATTATCTCTTAAAAACACGCTATTTGTTTTGACGATGAGAATTAATTTTTAAATTAATTAATGCAACTGATATGTTTTGAATTTGGTAAAATAGACATCATTTTTGAATTCATAATATCAAATATAGATTAGGCCTAATTTTTGGTATTTTTCTGGAAACTTTCATTTTTTGATGAATAGTGAAACCACTAAGTGGTAGTTAAAAAACTGATTTTTTCATAAAACTTAATTTTACCGCTTCTTTGAGTGGAATTTATAAAATCCAAGAGACATAGTTAATATCAAAGAGTAAAATGTGGTTCATTGAGATGAAAATAATTTTTGGTGAATAGTAACTTTTTACTTTTATTTACCACGATTAAAAGTAAATAGGGTAATTAAGGGTAAAAATGATATTAATATTATCCTAAAACATGTCCTAATTCTATTGGAAAAGTTTATCTCGACCAAAAATAATCTTAGGAATAAAATATTATCATTTAGGTCCACTTGGATTAGATTAGGACATTTATTATTATTTAATTCAAAGAAGAGTTAAAAGAGTTAAAATCAAAGTTTATTTACTAAAATATTTTTAATATAGGGTTAAACATAAGATATATTCGATTATAAATATTCATTAGAAATATAAAAATATTTCCTACATAATGATATTTTATTTATAATTTTTAGATATTAAATAATTTAATTTATTTATGACACAATGATGATGCCGTAATTACCATAATAGTGAAAAATTAAAATAATTGATATTATAAATACCCAAATAAATATAATTGGAGATTTTTATTGAATTAAACTAATTTTATAGGTTCATATGACATATTAGGATTGATTTAATTGACGTTTTTCGAATTAATCATTCTGTTATGAGTTTCAAAAAAATAAATTATTGAATAGTGTCAAAATTGACATAAAAGAGTTTTTAAAACAAATATTTTATTATTAATTGATATTAAATTCCTAAAAATCTAAGGTTCATCCAAGAGACTTATATCATTATAGGTGTATCATTAGTGTACCACTTGGGGGTCTCTTGGATGTATATAGTAAGTTTATTAACCATATAATATAAAAATACAAAGAGACATTGTAAAAGTGAAACTAATTAACTAAGAGTTAATACTTAAATATAAGGTTAATATAATGACCCAAACCTGTCTAAATTCTATTTGTTGAGTGGTTTTAGACCTATAACCACCTTAACCTTTAAATAATCCACTTTGGAGCCATTAGAAACCGAATATGAATTTATTATAAAATAATATTTCTAGTTTTTCCAAAGGTGCTCCTCACCCCTCTTATAAAAGGGCACTCCCCCTTCTCATTACTTCACACCTTCAAAGCCTTTTTGTTTGGCAAAAACCTGCCCAAATACTCTCTCAAATTCCCTAAATACAACCTAGAGGCCTTATTTGGATCAGAAATCCAACCTAATGATCCCTTTTGATCAAATCAAAAAGAAGAACCCGAAGAAGAGGTAATGTTTTTAGCACCCTTTTTCAAATTCTTTTCTTCTTAAACTTATTCTTTCTTTGTTATTCCCATTATAAAATAATGAATCCAGTATATCCTATATAATATAATATTATTATAAATATGGTACAACCATATTCAGTATTCTATCCATCCTTTGAATGACATGTCATCATACGTGTGTACGTACGGCTTACCGTCTCCACGTCGTGGTGTAATTGTCATTCAATAAATTATTATTTTGATGGGTATAATAATGATGTGTAATTCATGTAAATAATAAATATAACATGATAATTATTCTTTCTATATGATATACCATCCAATTATATATTATTTTAACATCAAAAGAATGATATTGTCGCTCGTGCGTACGTACGGACTACCGTCTCCACGAAAGCGATGAGATTCATTCTCCATCGTATCCATTCAAGTATAATTATCATTTGATGATTTAAAAATAATGTTTAATAACTTGATATAATTATATATATGAATAATATACAACCTATCCATAACAAACACGACTTACGTAACAAATAATATAAAGGAAAACGAGTAAGTTGACACCCAAAATGACGATAATACTAAGATATTATTAACAAATCAATATTAAAAGATCATATATGATATCATATTAATGTAAATTATTCTTGTATAATTAAATAACAATTATTTCACCATTATAAAGGTGGTTAACCTACCGTCGAACAAAGAAAAAGTACAAAGTATGGGGTTTCTTATCTCACTTTTAATTCAGTAAGATTTCCATTGTTCACCACTTATTTATTGCATGTGGTGTGTGTACTGCCCATGATTGTATTAATTGTGTAATATAATTTAAATTTATGGGTATTTACATCATCATTGTATGATCCTTATTTCATGGGTTCATGTTTCATATGTTACCAAATCGATAAGGGAATTTGAAATTTCAATTTCCACTCATTCGTCTTTACGCATACTTCATTGATTATTTTACTCCAAGATTATGTGTGGAATCACTATTCATTTGATTATGTCATAATTTCCACTCCCCTTTCTATGGATATACTTTTTATACACATAATCACTCCATTTATAAATTCTCAAGTCATCGGTATGAACTTTATAGGAGTAATGTTTACTCAATCTTGATTTGTTGAGATAAACATCCAATTCATTGGTGTTGTTTTTACTAGAATATGCGTGAATGTCCTTTGATTGTTTTACACTAAATATCCAATAATATTTAGTGTATTTATATTTTTCACACATAATTATGTCGTTGATTTATCCTTAACCTAAGGATACAGCCTTTATGAGAGATTTCATCTCAATTTAAATTCCATTGAGACTTCTTTTTTGTTATACACCAAATCACTTTAATGTGGTGTATATAATGTACTTTGACATAGTATATCATGAATAACTTTATTCTCATGATATTAAAAAGTTTTTATTACCTCAATTATTTGTATTCAAGTGTCTCTCTTTTGGTTAGAAACTCTAACAAAAATACCATTTTTAAATGTTTTAAAGATTTATTCTTCTAAATCTTTCTCATTAATGTCCATGTTTTAAAAAATGGTTTTAAGGATTTATTTATATGGACTTTAAAGTTTTAAAATTAAAACTCATTTTAAAATTTTCAAAGTGGTATGGGACACTTTGATTCTAAAATCTATTTTAAATGGATTCTTGAAAAATAGTGTGACTTTTAAATGATTTCAAGAAAAAGGGGGATATTTCACTCTAATTGTTTTGATGATTATTTTCATCTATGTCAATATACTTTATCATTCTAGATTGAGGTTATTATGATACAATAAAATCTTTCATATTTTATAGAATGAGTTATGTTTGACTGTGTATGTACTATTTTTATACCATTCATGGTTTGTGGATAAAGTATTGACATTTCGTATGCTAGTTTTAATACTAATGTTTATGTTATGTTTAAAACTTTTCATATGAGGAATGCATTGGACTTAGTAAGTGACAGGTGGATCCCACTATAGATCCTCGATGCATCGGTAGGTCTCATGAGACAAACTAGTGTCTTGGCACAAGGCCTTGGCAAAATCTTATTTGTAGTCTTGGCACGAGGCCTTGGCTATGTGGTTATGATAGTCTGGCATTATGCATTACATCATTATGAAAGTGGTTATTGATATTGCATGTGATTGTTCGACTAGTAGAATATCCATGTGAATAAGTAAATGACATTATTTAATTTTATCTTTGCCATATTATGCTGAAGTTCAAGTTTAAAAGGCTTTTGTTTTAGTTATAAATTGCTTTAAGTTTTTATGCTTATCTATGAAAGCTTCTGCTATATTGTTATCCTTACTGAGCATCTTAGCTCACCCCTTTCAATGTTTTATTTTTTCCAGGATGTGAAGAAGTAATTTATGAATGACCTTCAGGGATAGAATGAGGGGATATGAAGACAAGATGTTCTTGTAGTTTTTTTACCTTATGATGTAATGTAAGACTTATGAATATATCTAGTGTTTCCAAGACTACTAAACTAATCGGTCTTTCGATACTTGATCCTTTGTGATCATGCCAATGTTATGTAATAATGCACCGACTCTGGGTATCTAGGGTATGGGCGTTACAGCGATCACGTTCTTTTTATTCGCCTTGGTCGATTGCGTCTGCGAGTTAGATTAAGAGAGAGCGGGATCTTGCGTAGGATGATTTGCTACTTTCTTGTTTAATTTATTCTCCCCTTCCTATCTTGATTTCTCTAACTGAGAATCAAGATTGATTGTGTGATGTGACGATCTTATTGGAATCATTCTGGATTGTGATAAATTCTTTCCAGAATGACTTTGCTGGGTGAGTCACCTTGCAGTTCGGAGGAACGCTTAAATATTAAAGAACTTTGATGCTTAAGTGTTCAATTTCTAGGTGAGACTGGTGTGTGATTCGAGACATCAATCATGCACTGTGCGAATTTGATAATTGTTGATAAATTTCTCAAGCTGATCTAGGATAGAGAGTAGAGGGTGAATTAACCTGGGTCCGACCTTGTTCTCACTATCTTTTGTTTTCTGTGTTTTGGTGTCCTTTTCTTTGTTATGTGTTTGTCTGCTGTCTTTTCTTGTTCTAAGTAGAGTTATCCTGTGTCTAGGTTTTTTTGAACTTTTCCATCACTGTTTCCCTCTCCACTGTGCTTTTCAGTACTGATTGGTGTTGCCTTAGGAGTTTGTTTTTATGTTTTCAATGTAAAGAAAAATACAAAAATATTTTCAGAACATACCACTTAGGATCTCGGCACTGCTTCCTTGAGAGAGACCCCGAGGTTAGCCACTGTGCTATATATTGGGTCTTTATAATATAAGCTTGACCATCATCGCGATAAGGACACACGTCAGTTAAATAAACAAAACTATACGACATACTCAAAAATGGTTTTAGAGTTTTTTATTTTAGCAGCTACTGGAAAAGAATCAGAATGACTTATATATCTTTTATTAAATTTACCACTGTGGTCTATATCTATGTCACTAGTTATTATACATTGTTATGTCAAGAAATAGTGTATAGGGTTTATAAAAATACTTATTATAGAAAATCTAGATACATTGGTCTCAAATATAGCTATGTGAGATAGTTGATGCAATATGATATCATAACTATGGACTTTTTTAGAACGAGCCATAATTTGACGCATCCAATAAAAAATGTAATTTTAATGGATATGTTTTAAAAAAATTCCTTAAGAATGGTTTTAAAGTCCTTATGAAAAATTCACCAATAACAGGACCTCAACTTAACATGTGATAACTTTTCATGTATAAGTTAAATGTATAAAATTACATCATATGAGTGAAGGAAACACCAAAAGTATATTATATCATAGTATAATGGTGTTTGGTGCCCATGATAAAAGGATGGTGAACTGAAACTCTAAATAAACCAAGTATTCTAAATAAGTTTTGAAACATGGAAATACTTTTTGGTTTACCTATGAGAATGTAGGAGTGTATCCAATCAAAAGAGTTTATGGATTTGCCTTATAAAAATTCATGAAAAGATAAGAGAAACCTGTCCATAATGGTGTATAAGAGTAGGTGGAAAATTGATGAATTTGAACGATCTTATGCAGGATGAATCTAATTGAGAATAAGAGTTACATGTTCAAGGTAGTTTTCACTTGTTTCTCTACTCAACTCTAATTTTTCTTTACCATATAAAGGTTCAAATCAAGATATAAATCTATCAATAAAAATTATTTCTAAGAGAGTATGATACTTGATTTTAAAAAAGGTGATTTTAAATATTTTAAAATAGAGGGGATTTTTGGAGTTTTATTTTAAAGGTTTTTGAAATATTTAAAAATGTTATTTTTGTTTTTAAGGGGTTACTTCGTGGAATCCCACATTGGAAAATGGGATGGAGTGGGATCCCCTTCATTAGGGGGAACACTTTTATCATTATTTGAAAATGATAAAGTGAGAGAATTATCTTATGGGGAATGGTAAATCATAAAATGTGGTGATTTTATGGCACACAGTTCACTTCATATACCATATAGGTGTGATGTTCTTATAGGTTCCTTTATTTTTTCAATAGATCAACTGGTCACACTAGTTTGGGACCATGAACAAATTTGTATGTCCACTAGGTCAATGAAATTCACTGAATAGGTATGATCTAAACCATCAATTTGACTAGGTTCAATTTAACAAAAACATCCTCTCACCAAGAGGGTATGATCTAGGCCACACATTTGATTAGGTATGATCCAAAAGATGAAATTAATTCTATAAAATTCATGTATTTATAGAATAGGTGTCTACCCAATTCCAAGATATGTGATAACATATATGAATGAGTGCTTCCACGCCTATAAAATGGAGTCTTAATTAAAGGGAAAACTTAATTAAATCAACTATAAATACTCTAAACCCCTCTAAAAATTCGCGATTCCTTGACTTTTCTTCGGCAAGTATCAAATAGTCTGTGTTGGTGTGAAAAATAAAGTCTCTTTCACTACTCTCTTGATTCTAAAGCCTCTTAAAGGGTTACTATCCATTGAATATAATTTCAGAGTAATGTTCCACCATTGTATCCTAAATAAGATTCTCTTGCAACAAATTTTACTACCAGTTTAGTGGGGGAGAATCTACTCTTAAAGAGAGTAGCACTGTAACATGACTTTGTGGGATCCATATATAACCATATGAGCAAATTCCATCTCATTATTCACTTAAATACCCAAAAAGTTAAAAATAAATAGATTCTTTTTTTTCATGATTTGTTTTTATAAGGAAGTTGGGAGATTATAAAATATTTTTTAGATATTAGAAGTCCCAGTGGACTGTGAAGGCGCACTTGAGGGGGGGGGGGTGAACTAGGTGTTGTCTGATTTTATACCAATTTATTTATTTGTTATTTAAACCTTAACAACCCCTTTGGTCTTAAACCTATGATGCCAGTTAATACTATTTGATCTTGTGTTGTTTAACACACCATATATCTATATCCAATGTAGATAGAACAATAAATGGAACATGTGTTTTTACAAGGTTCATCCCCTCCTGGGAATCCTAATCCTTGTCATTATTAGGATGCCTAAGTCCTGGATTTTACACTAGAATATTTTTATCAATACAAGTGGGGTGTGGCCTATTTCTACCCTATCCCACTAACACCATACTACATAGGTTTGAGTTTACCATATTACACATGTAATTTTTTTTTCATCCCATAACACCTCTTCAAGACGGAATCCCACCAACTATTCTTCTTGGCTTTCTTACTCCTATTTAAGTAAATAAATAGATAGTCTAGGGATGAAAATACACCCATAAATCTAATTCACTTATTTGATAATAGAGATTATTTGACTCTATTCAAATCTTCAACAAATGTTCATGCAACTCAGGCTCTTTATACTACAATGATTCTATATCTTGTAGAAACTATTAAAATGCTACACTCAACTCAAATATTATTCCATTAGACTCAACACTATAAGACCGAGAAAAAATACATACCATAGATCACTCAACCTCATATTTAGTGACTCCTCCCTTTTATTTCTTCTTCCTAAATTGTAATTTTTCAATAATATAGGTCAAAATATTCTTATTATTATTCTTCTTCAAAACCCAACAGATTTTATTAGTGAAAAATAGGCTTAGTTCACCCTTCTTTTACCTCACTACATAATTAAAGGTATCCTCCTCATACTCCTTCCTTGAGAGACTCAATTCAATAATCTAACTCAATTTACTTCCTTATAGCCCCAATAATAGCTCCTCCTCCTCCCTCTTTTTCTTTCTTTCTCGATTTAATAAATATCACATGTGGTTGTATTAAATATATCCTTTCATTTTAAATATCCAAAAATAGAATACTAATAGAATATTCTCATTGGTATCCAAAAGAACCATTATAAAATACCAACTCTGGGTTCTTCACGATAATCCTTTTTGACTCAAAGGATACTCCAAAAATACACTTAATTATTGTAACTCACACAACCAAATAAATTTATATTTTATTTCTTCAGTAGGATTGAGTTCATTATTCCTCAAACTCAACTCACAACTACTATACTTAAATATTATCTATTAGCTATATATAAAATATGAAGCATCATCATCATTAGTTTTGGATATTCTCTTCATTCTCACTTGAGTGTATTCTTCAAGAAACCTATAAATATTCTAGTTGAATATGTATAAAATAACAGTAACTTAGAACAAGAATATTCTTATCCATCTGTAGCTTGAATCAAAAAATAATTGGTGATATTTAAAATTTGATAACACAATTCATTAATCAATAAATTGATATTTCCAAATTCAACTAATTCTAGAAATTCTCATTTTAGGATTAAATTAAATCTTTGAAGTTCATCCCATCTCAACCTTGTTCTTAGCAACTCAGTAATATTACTATCACTCAAATATCTTGGATAAAAATGATTAAATATTTAAATAATACCTTGAGATTCAATGTAACATTATCTATATTATTATTGAAAACCCATGAAGTTTCATATTTTTTATCAAGTGACTCATCCACATGATCACCTCATTTTCATATCACTTTTATCACAAGCTTGGATCATGGATAAAAATGGATTCATGATATTTTGAACTTGAATCACAAATTATACATATTTAAAATTAATTTTCATCAAAATTAATAATTTTGGACACTCAAAATTCCAAACTTTAAAAAGAGTATCTCAAATTCTTCTTCTTGACTTGATATTCTTCTCTACGAATTTAAGATCATCTTCTATTTAATTCTAGGCCCAAATCACACACTCATTTGATTTTTTATGATGTTTAGAACATTAATTGAATGGATCTTACATCATCCCAATTGGTTCTTTCTTAAAATATTTAAATATGGAAAACTTTATCTTTTATCTACCATAATCTCACTATTTTTCCAGGTCTAGCATGACACATGCACATGTTTGGATGACAGATACACAGGTCTAGATGACACATACAAAAACTATAGATGACACATATACAACATGTAAATGACACATACACAAATCAGAATGACACATATATAGATTCGGTTCACTCATAATATAAAAACCCAACTTTTCATACATTACTATTACATAATTTAATGATAAATAACATAATAGTAATACATTCTAGGATCCAAAAGTTTAGTAGATTGGAAAAATTTGTTTAATACATCACTTGTACATAATAAAATGTAAACATTATTTAAAAAATTATTATTTATCCTCATAAATTATATCATGTTATCCTTAATGAATGTACTCACATAAGGATATACATTAAAGAAAAGGGTGAGCTAAAAGGCTGGTAGGAGGAGGAATGGAATAGAAAGAATAATAGATATGAATTGATTGGACGTGGGTGAGCATAATAATCATCATTATATCATAAGAATGGGATCATCATAATAAGCATAAGAGAATCATTTTAAAAAGTCATGTAATGTGAAATATTTATAATAATGAAACATCATAACATAGAGGTCAAATACCACACATAGTTGTGAAAAAAGTTAGCATCATGTTTATGAATAACATATGTGAATAAATAAAAACATCATAATTATGAAAAAAGATAGAATCATGTTCAAAAATTATACACATAATATCATGAGATACATCACATCAACCAATTAATTAGAGGGATATATAATTTTAGGCCCACATGCCACATTATAAAATGTTCATAATCATGCATTCCACATGGAAAGAAAATATATAACAATCATACTAATCAAATAAACTCATAGAAAATAATGAGTTTCATAAAGGTTTCATAAAACATACTTTCATGAATAGCCTTTGGGGTTACCAAATTAATAAGTAAAATCATATTTTTTTAGAAAATATTATCATTCTTTAGTGAAGAAGAAACAACTCGAGATGAGTCAGTGCAGTGTTTTATAAATTAAATTCTCTTTAAAAAATCATTATACATGGATTAGAAACTATTTCGATAGGGTATAAACATGAATATACTTATAAATAAAAGGGAAATAATTATTAAAGTATGAAATTATAGTAACATCCATACTAAAAATAATGTGAAAGAGGAGATAATCAAAAATAAAGAGATGGGTTTGAGAATCCCTTTACCTTAAACCCTGATTTATTTCATTGATTTCCACCTCCTATATAATAAAATTAGGTTTATTAAAACATGGAACTAAAATTAAATTATGTTATTTTTTTTTCAATCTTGATCAATGATAATAATTGGTTTATATTTTTTAATTACCATTGTTAAAGGTGAAAAATTTTGATATCATATTTTCCTTAAAATATCTCAGTCTTGCTTCAATTCATTGATCTTGATTTATTTATATTTATAAATTATTAAGATTAACTCGAGAAAGTTATAAATACATATATTTATACATATATATATTATAAATATTTTATTATGATAATCTATAATGGTTGTGATAGTTTGAGAGTTGGAAACATCCTCATGGGAGGTTAATCGATCATTCACGAGACATTATCAAAAGAGGGTGAAAGAGAAGTATAAAATATAAATACATCATAAATATAATAATTATAGTAGGTTAACACCATTAATATAATTTTAAGATACTTCTCAAATAATATTTAAAGAATTGGTTTTGAAATAAATAGAGACAAAGATGGAGAGAAGAGGAAATTTAGAGAAAAGGTTGGTGAAAACTTACCATCTTATCAGTGTTTCTTATTTTCTACGGAACTAAAATACTTAAATTCTTGGAGTCGGTTTAATCTAGAATTTTTGTAAGGATGATAATGGGATTAATATAGGGGGTTTGGGTAGGGTTTTTTATTTTTTATTTAGAAGTGAAGTTTTTCCAAGGGGAGGTAGGTGAGATATTTATACTTGAGAAGAGGAGTATTTTTAGGATAAAATATTAAATAAGAAACAATTTTCATTGTAAACATTGTAATGGTGATATCTATTATATTTACTAAAGTTGGGTATTTATTGAACTACATGTCACTAGGGTAGACCTCCACGCCTCCTATTCCTTTATTTCCTCATATCGTGACTACATCCCATTTCGTAATCACATTCTACTCTCCCCTAATCAGTTGTCGACATTAGGGTTTCCTAGATTCTTCTACAACTATTCCTTGCCTCCATATTCATCCACCCTCTTAGATCTCCCGCTTCTTCCCTACGATCTTAGGGTTTCCACGCACCATCCACCTTGGACCATCTACACCTACAATATTTTCTAATCTACCACCATTTACTAGTATGCTCGAAGATTATAGATATTCATTTTCTTAGACTACTCTGCCGACTACCGATAGCGTTTACATTCCACTGCTCCACCATTTACTGTAAATCTTTAACTAACTTCTGGTTGATGTGGTCATTTCCTAGAATCGTCTCCCAAAAACCCTAACTACTACAACTTTGTCATCCACATCAAGAAACCCTAAACTAATCCTGTGAATGATGGTGGTGAAATAGTGATACAAACTCGTGCACTATCCTAAATTCCTTTGAAAGTCCGTTCAACTACATATTGGTGTCGGGTCATCTCTCCGTAATGGTAATGTTCCTATTACTATCAACCATACTTTGCAGCCAACAATATTCAACTAACTCCGCATAATCCAGTTACCAGGATCTGTGTGGCCCATTGCTCTTGACAAGGGATCATCTTCTTTTCTAGCACAACTACTACTCATGGAATTCAAGCTCAACTATTAATTTGATATTATTGGAAGAAAAAACTATTTATGCATTAAGGTAGTCTAATTTTTAATCGCCTATTACAAAACTATTTTAAAAATAAAGTATTCACTATCAGTAGGTTTTTAATTTCAGGTAACCATATAGCTACTACTAAATTGACACTAGTTTGACTCATAGAACATCATTGAACTCTAATTTGACTACTTAAATAAACCCTTGAAATTACAGAACTACTAGGTTTCTATTAAATCTAATAATATCATACAACCCAAGTATGTCTATCTTATTTTATTCAATACATAACTTCCACTATTTCTTAGTTGCATATTTCACTGTTTCTTAGTTGAAGATTTCATGTATCTCTTTATAACAGTAGTATAAAGCTATGCAATTACATCTTTAGCCGGTTTGGTGTTTTCCTTCACAATTTATATTTCATTGCCTTTACTATACACTTTGCATAAAATGGTTTCATTGCACACCTTGACATTTATATATAAAGAAAACCAATCCAAACATGCATTTCCCATCAACCTCTAGAGATGAAAGGTTTCAAAGGAGACTACTAATGAAGGAACAAAAAAAATTGTGAGTTTACTATTATGTTTAGTTCAAAATGTTTTATTTTTTAACATTATTTGAGTAATTTTATAACTTACTACTATCACAATAACAATGTCAACATCTATTGGAAATTCATCAATGAAATCTATAAATCTGTCTAGTACTCCAATAAGTGAACCATTGTCTACAAATGGCGGAGTATATGGAATCACACCCATGACAATAATACCATTACCTATCAATGGTAATTTTTTTTAAATTTCCTATCTAAATCCCTATACTTATAACTACATTACAGATTAACACAAAGTAGTCATTTTTTACTTCTTCATCTACAATGCATCAACAATCTTTAACTCAGACAACATTTTCTGTAGGATAAAACAAGAAAAATAAAAGGCCGAATGCCTTCAGAAAATCTCCCATTTCTTTTTATAAGTATGATGTAACTGTTCTACTCTGAACAAAATGTAGGCCGCACAACCAAGCTTACCATCGCCTAATGGTTTCCTAGATAATTTTGGTAGCTATCATGATCGAAGAAAAGAATCTATTGGATTCATAACCTGCCTCCTTGACAAGGTAAGCATGACTCATGCTTTTTCATATTTCTATGGTCATTAATAAAGTGTCATTTTTTACAATTTCCTCTACCAACTGATACTGATTTACTTATACTTTTCATGGGGACTATAGTAATTTATCATGTACATGTATATTGTCAAATTTAACACAATTATATAACATCCCACAAACACACTTTAATATATATATATATATATATATAATATAATACTAAACTATTTTATACAAATACTTCTAGATTCTATGCAACAATCATTTTCTCATGAAACATCAATTTTTGAGAATTCGGGAACACATGAGTACATAAATGGTGTCATACAGCATACAGAAAACTATACAGCTATGTTAATGTAGATATTTAAGTACAAACATTAATCACTTATGTATTGTTTATGGAACCACATATTTATATTCAGTTGGCTACTACAGGAAACACAGTAGAAAAAAAATTGCAGATAACATAGGTTTTTTTAATTACCAAATCTACATTAATGCTATAAAAAAAGGCAACAACTACCCACTACTAATAGTGCTTCTTGAATAATAGCTTCTAATTTTTTTAATTTTCACTCATGACATTTAGATATTGGATACCCTTCTAACATATTTCAATATTGTCAAGATTTAATGCGATTTGATGAGAGAAATAAGAAATGTAGCAACAGAAAAAACCCACATTTTTCTCTATGCTTCTCTATGGGAAAGATTGATTTGAACATATTACCATCGTGTCCCTATTACCTAAAAATTTTTCTCTTCAATAAAACTTCTATCGAGTCTAGAAAATGACAATAATACATGAATATTTACAATTTTATGTTTGATTTTACATTAATGGGTGGGAAGGTCGATAGGTCATTCAATAAGGGCTGAGCTCCATGTATATTCAGATTGAATAGAAAAAACTACCATTAAATTTGTAGGTTATGTCCAAATGATGGAAAACCACTAAGTTTCACACAACTATACATGTATGACACTTCACATGAGTGTCAAAATAGGGTTTGTGAGTTTAGGTATCTCTAAAGTTAATTGCTATGGACTTCATTGTCAAACCTTTCCTATTATTATATAAAGAAAATACCTCTTTATACTGGGTAGAGGGAGACCCATTAAAAATGCTTCATGAAAATAATTCTTTATCTCAACAATTAAAAGTGAAAGGGATGTTCTTGATCATCAAGAAGTGCTAACTTTAAAACTACGTCTTCTTAAAAGAAGAGAAACAAATGCCACAACATATAACCTACCAAACAGTTCTGAAATTACAATGCTTATTGTCGGTGATATTTAAGATCTCAACCAAGAGAGGGATATAATCATTCAAACCAAAACTAGTGATCTTCAAAGAATTGATGAGCTACACCCATTATACCATCCATCAAAATATCCCTTGATTTTCACAAGTAGAAGCCGTGGATGTGTTGACAACATATTGCATCACCCAACTCCTTTAACAATGAGTTCTAAACTAAGGAAGGTTACAATGAGAGAGTAATCATATTTTCACTTGAAATTATGTGAAAATGATGCTTCGACTTTACTACATTCTAGAAGAAATTTTTAAAAATTTATTGTCGATGCTTATATGATGATTGAGTCTCAAAGACTACCATACATCCACTTCAATCAAAAGCGAATGAGGGTAGATCTGTATAATAGGTTGCAAGATGAATTTACTAGAGGTGACCGAGAAGGATATTCCTACGGGAAGCACATAATTTTACCTTTAACATTTATTGATGGACCAAGGTATGTGATCCAGAATTACCAAGATGCAATGTCTATTTGTAATTGGGCAGGGTATCCAATTTTTTTTGACCTTTACATGCAACCCTATGTGGCATGAGATTACTCAGTATCTTAGAAATAAGAATGTTATTCAAGTAGAATCCCCTCACATATTATCTCTAGTTTTCAATATTAAGGTTGATCATCTAATGAATTATTTAAGAGAAGGTTGTTTCTTTGGAATGTCAAGGACATGTAACGATATTTTTAGTTACTACTAAGATTTTTTTACCAACTTCTTTAAAATTATATCATCCTTTACTAAGTAAATAAAAGTTCTTTCAATATAAAAGTATATAATGTTAAATAAAAGTGTACTTTTAATGCTCTGATTTGTGTTTCAATGATTTCAACTTCTATAGTTTCTAGCTTCAAATTCTTCTAACAATAATCTCTATGTAGAAAAATATGTCACGAGATTTTGATAATGAGAATAGACTGCAAGATAATGTCTAGATATTTTGAGACAAAGCGACTAAAATGAGTCAATATAATGAATTACACACCAGAATAAAGGGAAATATAAATAGGAAAATTGAAAAAATACTAAAATATGATGCTACAAACACATGGTAAACATACATGTTCACTATTTAATTTGTTTTCATTACTGTTTTCTGAATTCCTATTTTCAATGAAATGTGTATTACATTATAAAGAGTACAAACACTTTATTTAAAATTTATTCTACTCCTTAGTTTGTTTTTGAATATTATTACTATATCCTTTGTTGTTGTAGAAACCATTTACCCATGTATATTTCCTATTTTCTACCTGTTCATTTTACATTGCCTAATTTTTTATATTGTACAAAAATGACATGTTCTATACCTCATTTTATTACTGTTTCCTATTTGTATACTGTACAAAAATGCCCTATTTTTATGTAATATTGAAATGCCAGATTATTCACTTTTATTAAAACACAATGTTTCAATGGTAATAGTTTGTAAAACCGTGCAGTGATAAAATAGGTCACAATATCTTCCAATCCTATGTTCAGTGGACTATGAAAATAAAGAACAATAAATTTTATTAGACGTACAATGTTGTGGTTAATTATTAGCATGTATCAAATCTTGGGCCAATGTTCTGTTTAATTATTAGGATGTATCAAATATTGTTCCAATAACCAGTTCTAAAGTTCTGTTTCATTAATAGGATGTATCAAATAGGAGAATTTTATATTTCATGTTATCTACCTGTTCTTTTTTACATTACCTATTTTTTCTATACTGTACAAAAATGTTGTGTTTTATAGCTCTTTTCATTTATGTTTCTTGTTTGTATACTTTACAAAAATTCCATCTTTGTATACTGTACAAAAACACCATAATAGTCAGTTTTATTACAACACAATGTTTGAATTTTTAATAATTTGTTATACTATATAGTGATGAAACATGTCACAATATATTGTAATCCTATGATCCATATAGTGTGCATTTCTAGAACATTAATTTTTATTATTACTACAATGTTCTGTTTAATTGTTAGATTATATTTTCATATTTAAATATTCATTACTATTTATTAATCTATATAATTTTATTTTCCTCTGCATATTGCATTTCCTAGATGATGATGAAGGTGAATACATATTGTAACAAAACTTTGTTCATGGCATAATTTGTAACTTCATTTACCTAAAAAACTTCTACAAACATCAACTTCATAAATTATTGTGCAATTAAATATTGGTTTTTTTCATTCTGTATTAAAATTAATCCTCTTCCCAGTTCACATTTTTTATCATTACAACCACTCCTACAATATATTTGTCTTTCGGTTTGAATTACACTACATGAATTACTCTTTATATGGAGACTTTTTGAATTTCTGGTTGGATGGATCCTCTGATGGTGTGTAGTTTATGCTCCTGACCCACTATGGCCAACAAGCATGACTTGAAAGCATTTGAAAATGATTTTCAATCTCCCTCCAAAATTAGTAATTTCTTTTTATATATCCTTTCTTTGTTCAATTATTTTATTGCTGTGTCCATAATTTATCCACTCCTATTCCATTTTAATGTACCAATACTTTGTGACTAAAAATTTATAAACATTACTATTACTGGGTAACTTTTACAAATAATATTCTCTTTTCAAATAAAAACCATTAATCCAATATGCCGTACGTACGCACGGGTGAGTACTAGTTATTGACATTTTAAGTCATATTTGAATTAAATAAAACTATTTTATGTCTTTTAAGGATTTCCAAAACTGAATTCATTATTTTATTAAAAAATAAAGTGAAAAAATGAAAAATTGTTATTTTAATGGAATACTTCAGACTTTAGACTTTGGAAAATACTTTTTAGGTTTGGAAAACAAGTTTATTGTATTTAAATGACTCATTTATCTCATTAAATATGTTTTTGGTCAAGAAAAAATTTACGGAATTTATTGGGTCATTATTACATCATGAATGATGTAATTTAAGACACACTGGTTATGAAAGAACTACATTTTTACTATTCATCTAAAAATTGAAGTATTTTAAAAAATTACCAAAAAACCACTCTTAGGAAATTTAAATATGATGATTCTAAGAATGATATTCATTTTATCAAAATAATTTTTTAACATAATAAATTTTAAATTTTAATATAAAAATTACAATTTTTATGAAATATATTAAAATATAATTTATTAAAAAATTCTTATAATTTCAATGAGTTTTTAATCTTGGTATTTTTTTATAGAATTAAAATATAAATATTTTCTTAAATTACTCATGATAAATATCATTCATATTACATTTTATTATTTTGAGGTTAAATTATTATTCTAACGGTTAGGTTACTACTCCTGGTGGTCATATTACTATTCTAATGGTCACATAGTATTCTAATAGTCATATTACCTCCTATAAATTCATCTTCATCCCTTCGTACACCATTCACTAAAATTCCTCCCAAGGTTATATTTTTTACTTTTCTAAAATATTGAGGTTTACTAATATTTTGTTTCATTTCCATAGCATTGTTCATGGGAATGATGATTTTAGCAGATCAGAATGATATAAATTTCCTCATTCTAGTTTTTCCATTTTATATTCTTTGTCCCATTATAATATTTTGATTTTTAATGGGCTTAATTGTTGATTAATTTAATGATATTAATTAATAGAATTAAGCATTTCTCATTTTTCTATGTGTTATATGTGTATAATATTATACAATATAATATAATACACATTTATTGAGGAAAAAATATCATTGATAAAGTATGGGTCCATTAGTACAAAATATATTTATCGCGATGCATTTTTCATATAGACTATTTATAATCAATGTGAAACAGATATAACATTTATTTTAAATGTTCTTTATCTAATAACCAATGTTGAAAATTTGGTTTATAACATCTGTTACTAGATAACTAACATGAGAAACTACTTTTTCATGTCATTTATTAAAGAACCGATGTGATAAACCTTTTAAAATTTTATAAAATGTTGGGGGGACACATTTTAGGGTCATTATTTCTCACTAAAGTGGTCTCATTTCTCTCATGCGGAAAACCCTAACCCATTCATTCTTCTATCTGTGGAATTTAATCTCATTCATTTCACATTTCCATTGTCATCCACCCTCAATGATCATTGACCACCGATTTCACTCTCTCTGTGCTGTTTTTTCATTGTCGTCGACTTCTCATTCATCACCTGTATGGTATATATTTGTAGTTCATTTTTATTTTTTCAAATTTTCATGCATCAAGGTATGTTTTAATTGATAAATATTTTTTTTGGGATTATTTACTTGAATGATCTATTCTAACACATTTTTTTCATATCTTCACAATTTCTATTTCTATTCCAATTATTGATGCATATAAGGTGTTTTTTAATTTATGTATTATTTCTATCACTATTAAAATTAAAATTTATGATTATTTTTTGAAGAAATTATCAATTATGAGTAACTAATAATCTCATAAAATATTTTTTTATACTTAATACCAATTTCAAAAAACCTTTTGGATTTGTATAAAATCCACATATAAAATCATTTTTTAGACAATATCAAATTCAATTACTTTTTAAGATTTAAATTAATTTTCCCTTATATTTATAAATTATTATTTTTTAAATGTTAACTTCCACAAGATATCACAAGAACTTAAACAACAGTAAATATCTATTGAGTGCTTTTGTATATTTGTATGTTGTTTGTAGATTATTCATTTTTCATTGTTTTCTGGACATCCTATAGAAGTTCATATTATTTTAAATAATGGTTTTTTCATTTAAAATCATAGAAATAGTGAGTTCAAGGAAATTTCATTTTTATTTGTATTTTTTTAATCATACATTCTTCGGGTTTACTTATGATTTATGTAGATTGTTTTTTATTTACAGTAGTAAATCTTGTATCCAAAATTCTTTTCATTTCCTTGGTCATTGTGGTTATATTGATCTTGTTTCACTAGTCTATAATCTATTGTTGTTTGATATTATTTATCATCTTTTATAAGGAATTTGTTTCTCTTGTGGCTATTTTAGGGTGGGATAAACCTTGGTAATGTAACCTAAATATGTATTGATATTGTTTTTGTTTCTTATTTGTCTCATTTTTTTCAGCTTTACCCTGTTCCCAATTTCTTTTATTTTGGTATATATTTTTAAATTAAGGTCTAGAAATGTGTTTCACAATTAGAAATCATTCCAAAGGGTGATATTTTTGCTAAAAAATAAATTAAAATAGGCTTGTCTAGTGAATCTTCATGTCCATATTACAATGATGATGAATTTTTTGTGGTCCCTTCATGTGTAAAATTTTAAAGTTATACAAATTTAACCAACAAGGATTGTCTGATCTTCAGTTTACTGAAGAAATGTCTGTCCTATACATTTTTTAAGTCAAAATGACAAAAATGTAGAGTTTATAAATTTGATATTACTAAGATAACGAAACCAACTTTTTTTTAAAGTAAAATTATTGTATTTATTTTATTTTTGAAAAAAATTATATTTTTTTTGTTATTTATAAAAGTAAATTTTAAATTTAATTTCAAGATATAATAACTTATTTTAAAATCATGATATTTGTTATAGGTAATAACGAGTTATAGTTGAATAACTGAACTATGAACAAGTGATGAATATGAGGAAGGTGTTGATGATTTTTTGGAATTTTCTAAAAAAATGTTCCAAAAAATGACATGTTTTTCTATCCATGAATGAAATTTTTAGATATAAAGAAGTTGAAATGAAGATAAATCAAAGATCATTTAATTTTCCATGGTTTTAATATGAGTTATGGACCTTGTATTTGGCATAGTGAAACTAGGTAGAATTCCAGATCTATTCATGATGATGATTTCAAGATGATAAGTTTGATTAAATTGAGGAAATGATTCATGATATTAAACTAGAAGAAATTGGGAAAGAACTGATAATTGAGAATATATATGGTGATGCTGAAAAATAATTGTATCTAGGCTGTATAGAATTTACAATTTTATCAAAAGTGTTAGGATTGATTAAATAGAAGGTAAAAAATAGATGGAGTGAAAAGATTTTTACCAATTTACTAAAACTACTGAAAGAAATACTTCCTAATGACAATGATATTTTATATTCAAATTATAATATGAAGAAAATACTATGCTTGATGGGTTTGTGATACTAGAAGATACACGCCTTACTAAATGACTGTAAGAACCCAAATTTTCATTTAGGTATGGATCCTTTTAAATTTTCAGTCTAATTCTTTAATTTGGACCTAATAAGGATGAATAATGTGTTAGTAAAGGTTATGAGGGTGTTTGGGGATTGTTCGAACCCCAGAACCCATCCTTTTTGAGAAAATAGACCTTGTGCACGGTTTTGAGTAAACTGTGCAGGATTTCCACATGGTTTTCCAAACCGTTCGGATGGTGTTTTTTAGGAAAGTGGCACCTCACATAGTTGGTGCATGGTCATGTAGCCTAACTACATGAGCACCCCTTTTTCCCAGGTAACCATGCATAGATGGCACATAGTTTGATCAAACCATGCAGAGGAAGAATTTTTGGGCAGAACTATCTCACACGGTTTGCGCACGGTTTGAAAAACTATGTGCTGGCTACAAACCTATGTAAAATGTCCAAAAAACCCTTAATGATATATTAATCACCCCTTCCTCCTATTCTGAGAAGGTTTTCCTCCATTTTCACCAATTTGGAGCTCTTTGAAGGCCAAAGCTAGGGATCAAGAGATCTACTTCTTCTGGAATCCGATCGAGCTTCCGTTCATCATGTTAGATGTGCAATGGTAAGTACTCGAGTCCTCTTTAGCCATTTTTCTTATCTTTCAATATCGACCTAGATATCTCAATATGATAATTTTCACCTTTTCTTTTATCTACTCTGATCTGAGGAAAATCAAGGCCCGATACCGGAGGAGAAGGCTCATACAACCCTAAGGTGGGTGGTCTATAAGTCACCCCTAAAGTTCTTTATTTTTAGAATGTTTGTGTGGGGCCCACTGGTTTTGTTGTAAACCATTTATTAAATTTACATTCCATGATTATACTTGTTAGAATCGTATGATTATTCTCTTTCCAATTATGTGATTTGTTGTTAGTGGTTACACCCATAACTCAATTCGACCCATGTCAAAGGTTATGCCATAATTGGATTTTTAGCGTTTCGGTACGTTTGAGACACTGTTCGGGTGTGCCTTTTCTTGAACTTATTAAAGGTGAGCCCTCTTATCATAAATGGATTGTTGCTACTGAGAATTACATAATGGAATGTACCATGTATGCTCACCACTTGAAATGTCTAAGGCAAGTGCTTCTGAATGGTTATTAAAAGTGAAAAGTGAAATGAAAAATGGAAAGTATACTAAGTATATAACTTGGCCTTAATAAAAAGATATTGATTAAAGGTTACATGTTCTTATTACCCCTTTCCATGTTGATGGAAGGTATTAGAGTGAACCTTAATAATTGAATAATCCTTAATGGATAACTAAGACTTGATTAAATGGTTGAAATGCTACTTTTACCATCCACACTAATAGAAGGCAAGGCTTGGAACAATAAATAAATGGTTTCAACTATACTTGACCTATCCACACTAATGGAAGACAAGACGTAAACCAAATGAATTAATACATGATTACAATATCAAATAGGAATGGACTGAATCGATCTTGCCTTGGATTTTGAGAGGAGAATACCTTGGGTCTCGGGAACCCCATTTCGATTCAAGGATACAATTTTCTTAGGTTGATACCCACATAGACTCTGGTTCTTGTATATTCCTTGGATACCCAGTATACTACCATTGGGTCCCTTTCATTATTATAGTATACCTTTGATACACTCCTTGGATCTAGCATTGACTAGTAGGTGCCATGGTGAAAGCCCATAGGGACCTGTATTTACTTAGCCCTGTTTTACCTTGGTTGATCACCTTGGACTTATTAGGCATCTTATTGTGGAATGCCTTGGATTACGCTCCTTGGATTATACTCTTACCCCTTAAGCTAGACTCAGATACTACTGAGTTAGTAGTCTGTGAGATTTTAGTTACCTTGGTTATTACCCTGAAACTCCCTTACTAGATATCATTTTCAGGTTTTCATGTCATGTCTTGGGACCTTCACTACTTATACTATCATGAGGTGATAATAGTGCTAGCTATTCCTCATGTGACCTATTAACATTAAATGGTAATTGATTAATTAATGAACTTGTCACATGATCAAACACCAGTCGATGGCTGAAGCAGGTACTTGGTTATTTAGTTATATTGTACTTCTTTCTTTACCTTATATATGCATGCCTTTACACTACTATATTCCATTATATGGGCCAGATGTTATAGACACCGTTGGTGGTGGCCCACTGATATTTATCTCACACCCTCTCTAGGAACTGATTGGTACCTGAAGTACATTACATGGTTGCAGTTATTGACAAAGGGAATCATTCAACTTCCAACACTTGATTGCGTGCTGATTGGATGGAGCTTGATAGAATATGACTGAGTTGGATCTCCGGATACTTGGAGTAGTATTGTTTTCCTTTACTTGTGGAACATTTTATGCATGCTGTCTTGTATCCATGCTTTCCAATTTTCTAGTGACATGACATTACATCATTATTGTCTTAGTTGATATAGTTATTATTATTCTTGTCTATCTATTGCATCAGTTAGATTCCGCTATTTGTTTATAATATTTATATTGCTTCTGCTATTTACTATTAATTTACATTCCTTCTGCTATGATACACTCTGATAATGAGGGAATAGTCTTCCCACAGACACACCCTAGGCCCTCACTTCTAGTCGGTAACCTCTAGCATTCGAGAAGATGCTCTTGAGGCCATGTGGCCCACCGAGCTTGGGGCACCTATTAAGTGGCATCCAGATCCGGGTCATCACAAATCGGTATCATAGGTGGTTTCTTTTCTTGATTTAATGTTTGGATAAAATATATTGAAGAATAGGAACGCTTGGGACTTGGTCATAAGTCGTGCTTGGGTGTCTCAAACCCATGTTCAGGGTAGAAGCCAAGTTACCCAAAATGAAATTATTGTTCTACTTTTTCCTATTACAATTGATATTATTTCTCCATTGGGTGACACAAATGTTGTGTGGTGTTGTTGATTATTACTCTTATGAGAATTTATTTCATCCTTTGACCAATGATACGAGGGAAAGGATTATTGCTACATGCATCATTATAGGCACCTAGAATTCACATGTCATGCATATTTCCATGCCATATAGGTGTATTTCACTGCTTTGAATTACTTGATATGCCTGTAATTGCTAAGTGATGCTGTGATAGTTTCTTGTACTTATATTACTTTGGATTTGATTAAGTAATTTCCTATCTCAATTCATGAGGTGTATGAGCCCTCATGGGTTAGGATGAGTAATTTACCGAGTCAATCCATTACGCTATAAATAAACATGTGCCATTTCTGGTGATAGGTGTATGGGTGCTGATTCATCAGAAATGGCTATCCATTATAAAGTGAATTCTAAAATATAAAATGAATTCGTTGCACATCCTTATCCCACCTTTTAATGTTTATGAAAGGTTAAGGAGTGAACCTAGAAATTAACAACAAAATTTCATAAAACTTATACTTGAGCACTTATCGAAACCTGGCTATCTAAGCGGGTAGTTTGGGTAGTATGCCTTGGGTAGTGAGTTTTCTTATGATCAGTTTCTGCTAATGTTGCTATATTTTGCTTATATTGTAACGCCCCGACCCCAGTTACCCAGATTCGGTGCATTATTTTAATACATTGGCATGATTACAAGGAATCAAATCCCGAAGGACTGACCGGTTTAGCAGTCTTGGAAATAGATTACATACATTAACATTACATTACAATTTCAAACATAAAACACAGTGTAAATAGTTCTTTGAGAATGACATTATTCCCTTTAGCTTAACCCTGCATATCAATCATAATACACTTCTTGGAATCCTGGGAAAATGAAACATAAGAAAGGGGTGAGCTCAAACACTCAGTATGGGTATGTAATACAGCAGAAAATGACATAAATATTAAGCATGGAGAATAATTGAAACCACATGCCTTTGCCAATAATAAACATGAATACTTTTATGGAAAGAATATGAGCTGAGTAAATAATGCCATAATAAAACATAATAATGGGTATTATACTAGTTAAATGACCACATGAACCATCAATATTATTTCCATAATGAGGGAATGTATAATGCCGGACATTCTGAAACAATTTTTCAAGGCCTCGGCCAACACGTCTAAAAATGATTAAGGCCTCGGCCAAAACCATATATCAAATTGGGAAAGGGACTCGACCAATTCCACGTCTAGTTGTCTCATGAGACCTACCAATGCATCGAGGAGCTATAGCGGGCTCCACCCGTCACTTACTATGTCCAATACATTCCTCATATGAAAAGGTTGACACATAACATAAACATTCGTATAATAACTAGGATACGAAATGTAAATACTTTAACCATAAACCATGAATGGTATAAAAATAACACATCCATAGTCAAACATATCACAAAACCTTGAATACAATATGTAAGTTTTGTATCATAATAATTAAACTTCAAAACAAGTTTAAAATCCATTAAATGATTTGACATAGATAGAAATGATTTGTAAAACTCTTTGATTGAAATAACCCTTTTCATGAAAACATTTAAAAGTCACAAAATTTAGAAAGGAAGAAATTTAAAGACATTTTTGAATCAAATTGTCCCATACCACTTTGAAACTTTTTGAATTAATTAACATTTTAAAACATTCATGTCCATTTAAATAAATCCTTAAAAACCATTTTGAAGACATGGACATTAATGAGAAAGATTTAGAAGAATAAATATTTAAAACATTTGAAATGATGTTTTTGTAAAAAGTTCCTTAAAATAATCCCTTTGAAAACTCTTTCATGAAACATGGACATGGATAATAATTATGTCCCATTATATACTTATGTAAAAACAACCTCGAATAATAAAGAGATTGTGAAATTAACCCTTACCAATTTGGTAACTTACGAAACATACAACCCATGAAAGAGGTATCATACAATAAATATGAAAATACACATAAATTAAAGTGTATTACACAAAGAATACAATTATGGGAGGTACATACACCACACAAAAGGCAATAGTGGCAATATGGCAGGAATCTCATGGGAGTAAGGAGTGAGATGAAAACCCCTTACCTTGCACTTTCCTTTAGTCGAGGGTACGTTTAACCTCTTGTATGAAGACTATAATATGTTATTAAATTATACCAGAACCATATTAATATCTATGATATCATAAATTATTCATTTATGACTTTATACTACCCATTTAATAATAATTTCCATGTTATATTAATATTTCAGTTAATAATCGTTTTCTTTATCGTACATGTTTTAACTTGTTACTCTTGATTGTATCACTTATATCATGATTTAAATACTTCCAGAATATAAAACATGATTTATATATCATATATATTTAGAATATAAATATGTATAATAGACATATATATGAAATGGAAATCACTGTTTATGGAGACGGTAGTCCATATGTACGCATAAACGCTGTTTCCGTTTTCATATAGTATTGAACGGAAGTAAGTGAATAAGATATATGTAAGTACATAAATAATTATATATATATATATATATAAATATATATATCTCCAGTAGAATTATTATTTCATATATTACATACTTATTAGTAAAATATATTTTTATAATCGTCGATGAATGGTGAACTTGGAAATGAATCTCATCGCGTCAGGGAGACAGTAATCCGTACGTACGCACGAGCGAAAATATCATTCTTTTGATATTAAAATAATATATAATTAGATGATATATAATATATACAGAATCCTTATCATGTTATATCTATTATTTACATCAAATACACATTATTATTATACCCATCCAAATAATAATGTATTGAATAACAGTTACACCACGACGTGGAGACGGTAAGCCGTACGTACACACGTATTGTGACATGTCATTCAAAGGGTGGATAGAATAATGAATTTGGTTGTACCATAATTATAATAACATCACAGTATATAGAATATACTGGATTTATTATTTTATAATGGAAACAATAAAGAAAAAGGAAGTGGAAAAAGAAAGGAACTTGAAAGAGGGTGGTGAAATCATTACCTTTTCTTCAGGTTCTTCCTTTTGATTTGATCAAAAGGGATCCTTAGGTTGGATTTATGATCAAACTAAGGCCTCTAGGTTGAATTTAGGGAAGTTTATAGGATATTTGGGTAGGGGTTGGCCGAACCAAAAGGCTATAAAGGTATGGATAATTGGTTAGAAGTGGTGTCCTTTTATAAGGGGGAGGAGGGGCTCTTTAGAAAAAACTTAAAGTATTATTTTATAATAAATTCATATTTGGTTTCTAATGGATCTAAAATGGATGATTTAAAGTCTAAGGTGGGTATGGGTATATAAACACTCAACAAATTTGTTTTAGACAAGTTTGGGTCACTATTGTACCCTTATCTTTTAGATTTAACTCTTAGTTAAATAGTTTGACATTCACCACGTCTCTTTGTATTTTTATATTATTTGGTTAATAAACTTACTATAAACTGCCAAAAAAAACCCAAGTGGTTCATTAATGACATAACTATCATCATATAAGTTCTTTGGACGAACCTTAGATTTTTATGAATATTATATCAATTAATAATATAATATTTTTTTTAAAAACTCTTTTATGTCAATTTTGACACTATTTTATAATTGATTTTTGTTAAAGTCATAAAAACTTTATTAATTCAAAATAAATTAATTTAATCTATCCTAACATCCCATAGTAACCTATAAAATTAGTTTATGGAATCAAAATATTCAAATTTTATTTATTTTAACATTTATAATAATATTTATTTGATTCTTTCATTAATAAGGAAAATACTGCATCATCATTGTGTCATAAATAAATTTAATTATTTAATATCTAAAAATTATAAATAAAATACCATTATGTATTAAATATTTTTATCTTTCTAATGAATATTTATAGTCGAATTTATATTATGTATAACCATATATTAAAAATGGTTCAGTTATTAAACTTTGATTTTAACTCTTTTAACTCTTCTTTAAATTAAATAATAATAAATGTCTTAATCTAATCCAAGTGGACCTAAAGGGTCATATTTTATTAATAAGGTTGTTTTTGGTCGAATTACACATATCCAATAGAATTAGGACATGTGTTAGGGTAATAATAATATCATTTTACCCTTAATTACCCTATTTACTTTTAACCGTGGTAAATAAAAGTAAAAAGTTACTATTGACCAAAAAATATTTTTATCTTATTGAATCAAATTTTACTCCTTGATATTAACCCTGTCTCTAGGATTTTCGAAATTCAACTCACAGAAGTGGTAAAATTAAGTTTTATATGAATTTTCAAATTCTCCTAGGAGGTGGGTAAAAGGCGGTGAAAGTTCAATAAAATTTTTATATATCTAAAATTATTATAAACCGACTCCAATGAATTACATAGAACTTATATAAGTATTATGTATCTATTTTGACCTAAAATAAATTTAAATAAAATATATAATTATTTAAATAAAAATTCGGTTTTAAACTACAACTCAGTGTTTTTCACTATTCATAAAAAATTAAAAGTTTTCAGAAAAATACCAAAAATTCACCCTAAGGTAATTTTGATATTTCAAATTCAATAATGAAGTCTATTTTAAAAAATTAAAAACATAGAAGTTTCATTTATTAATTTTAAATTAATTCCCGCTGTCAAAACCAAAAGGCGTATTTTTAAGAAATAATAACCATCAAAAGTTTGACACTTGTTTATGTCCAATTTAAAAGTGAAATTACTTACAATGAAAATCATTGGATTAAATGGTAAAAATATAATCTATTTATACTTCAAAACCATTAAAATGTATAATTTAACACTATAAATTATTTTGATTAAAAAAGTTGTTTTTAGTTAAAATATAGTATTTTTCACTATTCACCCAAATATGAAAGTTATCAGAAAAACACCAAAACTTTATTGAAACTAAATTATTATGTCACGATTATAAATAAGAAGTTTATTTTGTCAAATTTAATATATAAAAGTTTCAAATATTGGATTTAAAAAGGCTTCGCCATTAAAAGGCGGTAAAATTGCATTTTTTGAAAAATACTTCTTTTATCTGAAAAAATGTATTTGTTCTTACATTATGTATAAGAAACTTATAATATGGATTCTAAAATTATAAGGATTATATAAGGTTCAAAATTCATTTAATACTATTCATAACTTCTTTTTAATGGCTAGTTTGGTAAGTCATGGTGCGCTAGAACTCGGTGTTGCGTGTAGTGCAGGTTATTCAATTAATTTGAAGAAATAACATACTATGAAATCTTGAGGTGTTACATTCTTCCATCCTTAAATAAATTGTGTCCTCATAATTTGAAATTATTTTTTGAAAATAAAGGTTGAAAATAGAAAATAACTTTGGGAAAACCCACATCGGAAATTAGGATAATAAAATTTAGTCTTTATAAGAGGAAAAGGGAAATGAAAGGGTCACCACCAAATTATGATCTCAATTAGAAGAACATTGGTGGAAATTAGAGACATATAATTGGAGGAAAAACGTAAATATTTATAGGTAGTGATTGAGGTCATCAATCACAAAAAAGTCTAAAATTGAGGGCCTTAAATTCATCAATCTATGATGATTTAAAATACCATCGGTTCAACAAAACATATGGTATTAGGATAACACATTTTTTTTAAGATCCCTTCACTAACATATAATAATTAATTTCTTCATAGAATAATAGAAGAAGAAAAATATATACTTGACAAGTAGAGTCCCATCCTTTAACTAATTTCTTCCAAAAACTCATCTTTCACTCTAAAAGATAATAGAACTTAAAAATAATATTTATTTATCCTATTCGTATAGGGTTTAAAAAAATGAATTTATAATTCATCTACCAGATTTTTTTTAAAAAGACTACATTATTCAATCCAAGACATCATGTGGGCTAGTGGTAGGTGATACACGCTTATCGCCCTTCAGTTACAGGTTCAAGTCTCGTGGCCTTGCTAGACGCGACGGGTTGCCGACCGACCTCTGGGTTGTCCTTTTATGGAAATCCCAAAATAATCTCAAACTATAATTATCCAAAATACTTCTCTCCAAACTCACAGTCCAAAATTTATAAATAAGGTAAACACAATGAAGATCCTTTTTTCCGCGTAATAACATGTGAACACCTTCTTCATGTATTCTTTCAAAACACTACAACATCCCGAATTACCATAAAACCTTATTGATTACAATCATGATCCATTATTACTTATAAAATACTGGATATAATCCTTCTATCCAAAAATGTTATAAACTCTAACAGTGATGGAATATACAAATCATTAATCAGTTTCAAGGTAGTCAAGAATATCCAATATAATTTATCCAAATCAATCATGTATTATTCCAAAATCACTACCTCAGTATCAGAACCATATTATGGTTTATATTTCTCTCAACCATATATTTTCAAAAAATTTAACCTTCTATTGAGCCAATTTTCTTGGTTCCACACAATCTCAAGTCCTTAATGAAATAGTACTGTAGTACAATCCTTATATACTCCATAATTATTATAACCAGTACATTGTTGATACAACACTAAAATGACATAATTATCTAATAACTACATAAGAACTCTAATCATTACTCCTCATCTATGGTAGTATCATAACTTGATTATTATCCAATAACATTATTTGGGGCATACTCTGATGATTTGGACATTGGTTCATGTAGTGTCCCAACTCCTTGAAGATGAAGCATTGTACATTTGAATCCTTTTTCTTACCCTTACAGTCACATACATGGTGTCCTTTTTCTCTACACTTATAACAAACTCCCATTCCCTTCAGGAAAGTTTCAGGGTGTTTCTTCCCACAATTATCATATAAGGTAAAATTCTTCTTTTCCCTCTTCCTTTTATCCATCTTTCTCTCTTCCATACTTTTCTTCTCTTACTTCCCTTCAATGCCATAGGACTCATAAAATTCTTTACTTATCTTATTAACACATGATACTATTTATTCATATGTTGAGAATACATGGGAGACTATTTCCCTTCTAAATGCTGGATTAATACTGTGAGAGATATGATCCTTCTTACTCTTTGGATCATATGTATTGCTGGAGTTCACATTCCTTCTACTGGGTGGCATTTCTATACAATATCATAAACTAGGTCAGTTTATGAATTGCAATGAATAATTCCAAACTTGTAAAATACCTAACGTAAATTGAATGGTTTATGGATATAATCCATACTCATAAAGATGTTTTCATTGAGGAAGTATATACTCATAAACCATTCATAATGATTTGTAAAGAAAATGAGAATTATCCTAAGCATATCCCCTGGGAGTGTCGTAACCAAGAGTGCAACAAGGCCCGTTGTCATGCACCAGTTACCGTTCGAGTCTAGCTCAAAGTGGTGTTTTTGGCTTTTACCCCTAGGTACATCTATGCCAGAGCCGCCTCTACCTGCTCGTATCCAGATAGGGAAATATTTTCTTGGAAAACTCACAAAATCTCTAAATTAGCAAAATTCTAGGAATTTATTCAATACTAATCCTCAAAGTCTATCTTAGGTCTATGTGCTCTAATCAGAGTTTATCTGAATCTAGCTTCCAAGTTTATTGCTAAACTTCCTCTCATACCAACTGTAATGCCCCAACCCCAGTTACCCATAGTTGGTGAATTATTTTAATACATTGGCATGATTACAGGGAATCAAGTCCTGAAGGACCGATCAGTTTAGCAGTCTTGGAAATAGATTACATACATTAACATTACATTACAATTTCAAACATAAAACATAGTGTAAATAGTTATTTGATAACACCATTATTCCCTTTTTTTTAACCCTGCATATCAATCATAATACACTTCTTGGAATCCTGGGAAAATGAAACATAAGAAAGGGGTGAGATCAAATGCTCAGTAAGGGTATGTAATATAGCAGAAAATGACATAAATATTAAGCATGGTGAATAATTGAAACCACATGCCTTTACCAAAAATAAACATGAATACTTTTATGGAAATAATATGAGATGAGTAAATAATTCCATAATAAAACATAATCATGGGTATTCTACTAGTCTAATGACCACATGAACCATCAATATTATTTCCATAATGAGGGAATGTATAATGCCAGACATTCTGAAAAAATTTGTCAAGGCCTCGACCAAGACGTCTAAAAATGATTAAGGCCTCGGCCAAAACCATATATCAAATTGGGAAAGGGCCTCATCCAATTCCATGTCTAGTTTTCTCATGAGACCCACTGATGCATTGAGGAGCTATAACAGGCTCCACCCGTCACTTACTATGTCCAATACATTCCTCATATAAAAAGGTTGAAACATAACATAAACATTCATATAATAACTAGGATACGAAATGCAAATACTTTAACCATTAACCATGAATGGTATAAAAATAACATATCCATAGTCAAACATATCACAAAACCTTCAATACAATATGGAAGTTTTGTATCATAATAAATCAACTTCAAAACAAGTTTAAAATCCATTAAATGATTTGACATAGAAGAAAATGATTTGTAAAACACTTGGATTGAAATAACCCTTTCCATGAAAACATTTAAAAGTCACACAATTTATAAAGGAAGACATTTAAATAAATTTTTGAATCAAAGTGTCCCATAACACTTTGAAACTTTTTAAATTAATTAACATTTTAAAACATTCATGTCCATTTAAATAAATCCTTAAAAACCATTTTGAAGACATGGACATTAATGAGAAAGATTTAGAAGAATAAATATTTAAAACATTTGAAATGATGTCTTTGTAAAAAGTGCCTTAAAATATTCCCTTTTAAAACTCTTTCATGAAACATGGACTTGGATAATAATTATGTCCCATTAGATTCTTACGTAAAAACAACCTTGGATAATAAAGAGATTGTGAAATTAACCCTTACCAATTTGGTAAATTACGAAACATACACCCCATGAAAGATGAATCATACAATGAATATGTAAATACACATAAATTAAAGTTTATTACACAAATAATACAATTATGGGAAGTACATACACCACACAAAAGGTAATAGTGGCAATATGGCACGAATCTCATGGGAATAAGGAGTGAGATGAAAACCCCTTACCTTGCACTTTCCTTTAGTAGAGGGTACGTTTAACCTTATGTATGAAGACTATAGTATGTTATTAAATTACAAAAAAAACCATATTAATATTTATGATATCATACATTATTCATTTATGACTTTATACTACCCATTTAATAATAATTTCCATGATATATTAATATTTCAGGTAATAATCGCTTTCTTTATCGTACGTGTTTTAACTTGTTACTCTTGATTGTATCACTTATATCATGATTTAAATACTTCCCAAATATAAAACATGATTTATATATCATATATATTTATAATATAAATATGTATAATATACGTATATATGAAATGGAAAACACCGTTTATGGAGACGGTAGTCCGTACGTACGCATAAACGCTGTTTCCGTTTTCATATAGTATTGAACAGAAGTAAGTGAATAAGATATATGTAAGTACATAAATACTTATATATATAAATATATATATCTCCATTAGCATTATTATGTCATATATTACGTACTTATTAGTAATATATATTTTTATAATCATCGATGAATGGTGAACTTGGAAATGAATCTCATCGCGTCGTGGAGACGGTAATCCGTACGTACGCACGAGTGAAAATATCATTCTTTTGATATTAAAATAATATATAATTGGATGGTATATCATATATACATAATCCTTATAATGTTATATTTATTATTTAAATTAAATACACATCATTATTATACCCATCCAAATAATAATGTATTGAATAACAATTATACCACGATGTGGAGATGGTAAGCCGTACGTACGCACGTATGGTGACATGTCATTCAAAGGGTGGATAGAATAATGAATTTGGTTGTACCATAATTATAATAACATCACAGTATATAGAAGATACTGGATTTATTATTTTAGAATGGAAACAACAAAGAAAAAGGAAGTGGAAGAAGAAAGGAACCTGAAAGAGGGTGGTGAAATCATTACCTCTTCTTCGGGTTCTTCCTTTTGATTTGATCAAAAGGGATCCTTAGGTTGGATTTTTGATCAATGAATCTAGATTTAATTTAGGGATGTTAAGACTATATTTGGGCAGGGTTTGGACGAAACAAAAGGCTTTGAAGGTATGAAGAATTGGTTAGAAGTGGTGTCCTTTTATAAGGGGGAGGAGGGGCTCTTTAGGAAAAACTTAAAGTATTATTTTATAATAAATTCATATTTGGTTTCTAATAGCTCCAAACTGAATTATTTAAATTATAAGGTGGGGATGGGTCTAAAACCACTCCACCAATAGGTTTTAGACAAGTTTGGGTCACTATTTTACCCTTATCTTTTATATTTAACTCTTAATTAAATAGTTTGACATTTACCATGTCTCTTTGTATTTTTATATTATTTAGTTAATAAACTTACTATAAACTACCAAAAAAACCCCAAGTGGTTCACTAATGACATACCTATCATCATATAAGTTCTTTGGACGAACCTTAGATGTTTAGGAATATTATATCAATTAATAATATAATATATTTTTTAAAAAACTCTTTTTTGTCAATTTTGACACTATTTTATAATTGATTTTTGTTAAAGTCATAAGAACTGTATTTATTCAAATTAAATTTATTTAATCAATACTAACATTCCATAGTAACCTAGAAAATTCGTGGATGGCATCAAAATATTCAAATTCTATTTATTTTAACATTTATAATACCATTTATTTTATTCCTTCATTAATAAGGAAAATACTGCATCATCATTATGTCATAAATAAATTTAATTATTTAATATCTAAAAATTATAAATAAAATACCATTATGTATTAAATATTTTTATCTTTATAATGAATATTTATAGTCGAATTTATATTATGTATAACCATATATTAAAAATGGTTTAGTTATTAAACTTTGATTTTAACTCTTTTAACTCTTCTTTAAATTAAATAATAATAAATGTCTTAATCTAATCTAAGTGGACCTAAAAGGTCATATTTTATTAATAAGGTTGTTTTTGGTCGAATTACACTTATACAATAGAATTAGGACATGTGTTAGGGTAATTATAATATCATTTTTACCCTCAATTAGCCTATTTACTTTTAACCATGGTAAATAAAAGTAAAAAGTTACTATTCACAAAAAAATATTTTTATCTTATTGAATCAAATTTTACTCCTTGATATTAATCATGTCTCTCAGATTTTAGAAATTCATCTCACAGAAGCTGTAAAATTAAGTTTTATGTGAATTTTCAAGTTCTCCTAGAAGGTGGGTAAAAGACGGTGAAAAGTTCAATAAAATTTTTATATATCTAAAATTATTATAAACTGAATCCAATGAATTACATTGAAATTTTATAAGTATTATGTATCTATTTTTACCTAAAATAAATTTAAATAAAATAAATAATTATTTAAATAAAAACTGGGTTTTAAACTATAACTCAATATTTTTCACTATTCATCAAAAATTAAAAGTTTTCAGAAAAACACCAAAAATTCACCCTAAGGTAATTTTGATTTTCCAAATTCAATAATTATGTCTATTTTAACAAATTAAAAACATAGAAGTTACATTTATTAATTTAAAATTAATTCCTGCTGTCAAAACCAAAAGGCGTATTTTTAAGAAATAATAATTATCAAAAGTTTGACACTTGTTTATGTCCAATTTCATAGTGAAATTAATTACAATGACCATCATTGGATTAAATGGAAAAAATATAATCTATTTATACTTCCAAACCATTAAAATTTATAATTTAACATGATAAATTATTTTGATTAAAAAAGTTGTTTTTAGTTAAAATATAGTATTTTTCACTATTCACCCAAATGTGAAAGTTATCAGAAAAACACCAAAACTTTATTGAAACTAAATTCTTATGTCCCTATTCTAAAGAAGAATTTTATTTTGTCAAATTGAATATATAAAGGTTTCAAATATTGGATTTAAAAAGGCTTCGCCATTAAAAGGTGATAAAATTGGATTTTTTGAAAAATACTTCTTTTATCTGAAAAAATGTATTTGTTCTTACATTATGCCTAAGAAACTCATAATATGGATTCTAAAATTATAAGGATTATATAAGGTTCAAAATCCAGTTAATACTATTCATAATCGCTTTTGAACGGCTAGTTTGGTAAGTCATGGTGCGCTAGAACTCGGTGTTGCATGTAGTGAAATTTATTGAATTACTTTGAATAAATAACGTACTATGAAATATTGGGGTGTTACATATATGATTTTTCTGAGGTGTGTGCTTGGAATTTGTATACCAATACTTCCACGACATCCTCTTGTCGTTCTCTAGGAAGGTGGTGACAACCATGCTCCAAACAGGGTGGGCCCTGAGCTGCCAGTCTTACTTACAGGAGTGCCACTTGATGAACTGCCTACTATACCTAATATGGGCACTAATTCCCATTTCTATGATATTTTATTACATGTGATGAATTCCATGATTGGTGATCCATGGGTTTCACCTATGATAGATGATCTGACCCGCGAGTTCCAGCAGTAACATCCTCCTACATTTTCAGGGGATGACAGTTCTTAGGCTGGTGAGTCTTGTCTAGAGTCCATGATGTCTATCTTTGAGCATTTGGAAGTGCCTCCAGAGTGGAGAGTCAGTCTTTCTACATACATGCTTCAGGATTCGTCCAAGCATTAGTGGGATGTCATTACCTAGGCTGGTCATCATCAGGGAATGTTATGGGTTGACATCTAGACTGCCTTCTATGATCAGTTATTTCCTCAGTCACTGAGAGATGATAGAGCCAAAGAGTCCATGAATCTCGATCAGGGTTCTATGTCAGTTATGAAATATTCATCACATTTCACTGATTTACTGCGCTTTGCACCACTTCTAGCCGGTGATGAGATTTCACATGCTAGATGTTTTGAGGATGGGATCCAGTACGCTATATGAACTCAGGTGAATGTATTCCACCTTCCTACCTTCTCTATAATAGTTGATTAGGCCCTTATCACTGAGTGAAACCTTAGAGATGACACGAGTACTGGGTTTAAAGGATCAGTGCTACGTTAGGACAATAGTTATTCTGATGGCAGGAAATGTTTCCTTAAGGTTTTTTGTCAGGGCAGTGGCAACTAGAGTATCCAGTTTGATAGCTCTGTAGTGTGCCATCAGTGTGGAAAACCAGGGAATAAGAAGACCTAGTGTGATAGAGACCCTATGGAGTGTCGGGCTTGCATCCGTATGGGTCATCTTCAGCAATTTTTCTGGACCTCTCCACCAGCTTCAAGTGGAAAGGGATGATCTTTAGCTCCACCTTCAGGAGTGAGTTCTTTTGCGATGCATCTGGTGGGAGTTGGAGTAGCATTGGTAGGTCTAGATGAGGATGAGGTCGTGGACATGGTATTCTGATCCCTAATCACTAGCATCACCTGCATAGCAGTCACGATCATGGTAGTCCATCTGTTGCATAAGGCCATGGATCAGGTCAGCTGCACGCTTTACAACCGATACCTAAGGATCAAACTGTAGGACCATCTACTGTATGAGGTACTATTCTAGTATCCTATACTATTGTCTCTGCTTTGTTTGATATAGGTGCTTCAAACTCTTTTATTTCTGTATCTATCATGGAAAGTCTTGTACTAGAGATACAATATCACTATAATGTAATGACCCTCGATACACCATTGGGAATAAAGGAGAAGGGCATACACCAATGCAGGGGCTTCCCTCCCTGAGGTAGGCAGTTACCCTTTCTTGTGGAATCTATTTTCTCTCGAGATGACAGGCTTTGATGTCATTCTCAAGATGGACTAGTTGGTCCACTATCATGTCTTTGTATACTTTTATCACCGAAGGGTTTCTTTTACATCACTAGGAGGTAGCAGTTATCTTTTTAAAGGTGAGCGGGATGTCCAAGCTGGGAGAGCTGGACCAAAGAATCATGGGCTAGGTGGAGTGACCGCCCAGATTGAAAATATTTTCATAGAGTATTAGGGTTTGCTTCAAACTGATTTCCCTCCAGTAGTTGATCATTTCAGGGAAGTCTTTCTAGATGACTTTTCTAGATTACCTCCTAAGAGAGAGGTAGAGTTTACTATAGAGATTGTTCTAGGAGAAGCTTTAGTGTCCATTCCTCCGTAAAAGATTGCACCTACTGAGCTTCAGGAGCTCAAGCGATAGATAGAGGACTTATAGGCCAAAGGATTCATTTGGACAAGTACATCCTCTTGGGGTTCACCCATGCTTTTTGCTAAGAATGCGGATAAAACTCTATGTTTATGCGTGGATTATAGAAGGTTGAACCAGATTATGATCAAGCATCTGTATCCACTTCCTTGAATAGATGATCTCTTTGATCAACTCCGAGGATAAAAGGTGTTCTCTAAGATCGACTTGAGATTGGGTTATCATCAGGTACGAGTCAGACCATCATACATACCTCATACAACTTTCCATAGTAGGTATGGTCTATATGAGTATCTTGTTATGCCATTTGGTCTTATGAATGTGCCTTCTGTTTTCATAGCTTTTATGAATAGGGTTTTCCATCCCAATTTGGACTCTTTTGTTGTTGTCTTTGTGGATGACATCTTGTTGTATTCACGCACTCGTAATGACCATGCCAAACATCTTGAGATCATTCTGAGTACACTGAGAGAGCATCATATTTATGATAAGATTTCTAAATGCGACTTATGGATTGATAAGGTCCACTTATTGAGTCATATTATTTCAGAATCAGGTGTATCTATTGACCCTAAAAAGGTTAGTGTTATAGTTTCCTTGGAGTAACCTAAAAATGTGTTCGATATCAGGAGTTTCTTAGGAGTCTCTGGATATTACAGGTGTTTCATACAAGAATTTTCTCATCTTGATGAACCTCTTACTAGTCTTACAAAGAATGGTGTCAAGTTCACATGGTCATAAGCATGTGATAAATCCTTTCAGGAGATGAAAGGGAGGCTTGTCTCAGCACCGATTCTAATTCTTCTAGAACCAGGTATGGGTTATATCATCTTCTACAATGCATTAGGCACGTCCTAGGAGTAGTGTTGATGCAGGAAGAAAAATTTGTTTCGTATGGATATCGGTAGTTGAGGCCTCATGAGAGAAATTACTCGATGCACAACCTTGAGCTAGAAACAATTTTTCATGTCTTATGTTGCTAGAGACATTATTTGTTGGGTGAGCACTTTGTGGTGTATATAGATCACAAGAGCCTCAAGTATATCTTTTCTCAGTGTGACTTGAATCTCCGACAATAAATATGGGTTGAATATCTACAATCCTTTGATTTTGAGCTTTCCTATACACCTCGAAAGGGAAATGTGATCGCTGATGCACTAAGTCAAAAAACACCAACGCAAGCCATACAGGAAGCCAATGATGAATAGAGGTTAATGGCCCTAATTTCTGAACTTCATCTAGAATTTCATGATAGTCATGATAAGTCTTATCTATCAGCCTTATCAGTTACCTATTACCTCTTTGAGAATTTTAAGAGTAAGAAATTTTCAGATCCTAAAGGTTTGGTTCTCCGTGAGAGTATATTAGAAGATCACCCACCTTTGGATTGGTCTATGGATAGAGATGAAATCTTGTGTCTACATGGACATATTTGGGTTCCTGCAGTTGTGAGAGAGGAGTTGATTAAAGAGTCCCACACTTCCCAGTGGGAAGTTAATCCAGGCATCACGAAGATGTATCGAGATATGTGACGCCAGTATTGGTGGCCTGGGATGAATTGTTAGATTAAAAGCTTCATCACTAGGTGTTCCACCTATTCGTAGGTGAAGGTGGAGTACTAGAGACCTATAGGGTTGTTACATCCACTTCTAGTCACAAAATGGAAATGGGAAGATATTTCTATGGATTTCGTAATCAGCTTACCTAGGTTGCCGAGGGGGTAGAGATGCTATATGGAAAGTCATTGACTGACTAATGAAAACATACCACTTCATTCCTATTAGGTAGAATTTCTAAATTGATGAATTGGGAAGACTATATGTCTATGATATCATAAGACTACACAGAGTTCCACGTACTATCGTTTCATATATATATGCTCATTTCACTTCACAGTTCTGGAAGGGTTTACAGAAAGCTATGGGAAATCAGGTGCTACTAAGAACAAATTTTCACCCTAAGACCGATGGAGAATCGAAACAGACAATACAGGTTTTGGAGGATATTCTCTGAGCATGTGACCTTGATTTTGGAGGTTCATGGGAGAAGTATATCCCTATTTTCAAGTTTTCATATAATAAAAATTTTTAGGCGACGATTTAGATGGATCCTTTTGAGGCCTTATATGGTAGGCCATACCGTTCACCCTTGTGCTAGCTAGAGGTAGGTGAAGAAGGGTCCTCATCTCATTAAGGAGACTTTAGAACAGGTTCATCTGATTAGGAAGAGTATGACTACTACTTAGTCTAGATAGAAATCTTATGCCAATAATTGTCGACAACCTATTGAGTTCGAGTTTTTGGATCGTATTTTTCTTTGGGTATCACCCAGGCTTGGTCATAGACGGTTACAGAAGCAGGGAAAGATATCTCCTCGTTACATCGAGCCGTTTGAAATTCTAGAGAGAGTCGGGCCAATAGCCTATCGTTTTCTACTACCTTAGAGGTACCATGACATGCATGATATATTTCATGTCTCACAGCTTCAACAATATCATGCCAACCCGTCTCATACCTTTGATCCTAAGGAAGTTGAGTTGGATGACGATGCTACCTTTGAGGAGTATCTAGTACGCATCGTTGATCATAGCACGAAGGCTCTCAGAGGAAAGTTTGTCCCTCTCATATGAGTTCTATGGAAACAGGTTAAGTACAAGACAAGACTTGGGAGAGGGAAGTCGATGTACATTCCCAATGGCCAAAGCTGTTCTTAGACAGTGTTTCCTTACCCTTGGAAGGAGAACTCGGGGGGGGGGGGGGGGTGAGTTCTTTAAAGGGGGAAGACTGTGAGAACCCTATTTTTCATTTAGGTATATATCCTTTATTTTTTTAGTCTAAATATTTACTTTGGACCTAATAAGGATGACTAATGTGTTAGTAAAAGTTTTGAGGGTGTCCGAGGCTTGTTCGGAGCCCGTAACCCATCCTTTTAGAGAAAACAGACCTTGTGCACGGTTTAGAGGAAATTGTGTGGAATTTCTTCATGGTTTGACAAACTGTGTGGATGCTGTTTTTTCAAATAGTGGAACCTCACACAGTTGGTGCATGACCATGCAGCCTAATCATGCAAAAAACCCTTTTTTCTTTGGTAACTGTGCATGGATGGCATAAGGTTTGACCAAACCGTGTAGAGGAAGACTTTTTGGGTAGAACCGTCTCACACAGTTTGCGCACAGTTTGAAAAACCATGTGGACAAACCCTGCATAGGCTAAAAACCTATGTAAAATGTCCAAAATTCCCTTAATGATCTATTAATACTCCCCCTTCCTACTAATCTGAGAACCAATTGGATTTTACTCTATTTTCACCCATTTGGAGCTTTTTGAAGGCCAAAGCTAGGGATCAAGAGATCTCCTTCGTCCGACATCCGATCAAGATTCTATTCATCACGTTGGATGCGTAATTGTAAGTACTTGAGTCCTCTTTAGTCATTATTCTTCTCTTTCACTCTAGACCTAGATATCATGATGTGAGCATTTTTCACCTTTTCTTAGACCTACTTCGATCCAAGGCAAATCAAGGGTCGATACTGGAGGAGAAGGATTGTACAACCCTATGGTGGGTGGTCTATAACTCATCCATAAAGTTCGTTGTTTTTGGAATGTTCAAGTGGGACCCACCAGTTTCATTGGAAACCATTTATTAAATTTACATTCCATGATTATACTTTTTAGAATCGTATTATTATGCTCTTTCCAATTATGTGATTAGTTTTTAGTGGTTGCACCCACAATTCAATCTTCCCCATGTCGAAGGTTATGCCATAATTGGGTTTTTAGTGTTTCAGTATATTTGAGCCACTGTTTGGGTGTGTCTTTTCTTGACCTTCCTAAAGGTGAGCCATCTTATCATAAATAGCTTATTGTTACTGAGAATTGCATAATGGCATGTACCATGTATGATCACCACTTGACCCGTCTAAGGTAAGTGCTTTCGAATGATTATTAAAAGTGAAATTTGAAATGTGAAATGGAAATTATACTAAGTATATAACTTGGACTTAATAAAAAAAGATTGAATAAAGGTTACATGTCCATAGAACCCCTTTCCATGTTGATGGAAGGTAGAAGAGTGAACCTTAATAATTGAATAAGCCTCAATGGATAACTAAGTCTTGATTAAATGGTTTCAATGTTACTTGGCCTATCCACACTAATAAAAGACAAGGCTTGGACCAATAAATAAATGGTTTCAACTCTACCTGACATATCCACACTAATGGAAGAAAATACTTGACTAAATTAATTATTACATGATTACAATATCAAATAGGAATAGATCGACTCGAGATCACCATGGATTCTGAGGGGAGAATACCTTGGGTCTCGGGAACCCCATTCCGATTCAAGGATATGGTTTTATTAGGTTGATACCCAACTAGAATACAATTATTATATATTAATTGGATGCCTGATATAATACCATTGGGTCCCTTTGATTATTATAGGATACCTCTGGTACACTCCTTGGATCTAGCATTGACTAGTTGGTGCCATGGTTAAAGCCCATAGGGACCTGTATTTTCTTAGCCCCATTTTACCTTGGTAGATCACCTTAGACTCAATAGGAACCTTATTGTAGAATACCTTGTATTACGCTCCTTGGATTACACTCTTACCCCTTTAGCTAGACTTAGATACTACCGAGTTAGCATCCAGTGAAATTTTCGTTACCATGGTTATTACCCTGGAACTCCCTCACTGGATATCATTTTTAGGTTTCCATGTCATGTATTGGGACCTTCACTACTTATACCACCACATGGTGATGTTAGTTCTGGCTATGTCTTAGGTGACCTATTAACATTAAATGGTAATTGCTTAATTAATGAACTGGTCACATGTCCAGACAACAGCCGATGGATAAAGTAGGTAGTTGGTTATTTAGTTATATTTTATTGCTTCCTTTACCTTATATATGCATTCCCGCATACTTCTATATTCCATTACATGGGTCAGATGTTATAGACATCATTGGTGGTGGCCTATTGAGATTTATCTCACACCCTCTCTGGGCACCAATTGGTACCTAGAGTAGATTACATGGCTATATGTATTGAAAAAGGGAAGCATTCAGCTTCCAACACTTGATTGCGTGCTGATAGGATAAAGCTTGATAGCAGATGACCGAGTTGGATCTCGAGATGCTTGGAGTAGTCTTGTTTTCATTTACTTGAGGAACATGTTATGAATGATATCTTGTATCCATGATTTTCAGTTTTCTAGTGATACAACAATACATCATTATTGTCTTAGTTGATACAATTATTATTATTCTTGTTTATCTATTACATCAGTTAGATTATACTATTTGTTTACAATATTTATATTGATTCTTCTGTTTACTATTCATTTACATTCCTTTTGCTGTGCTACACTCTGCTAATGAGGGCATAGTTTTCTCACATACACACCCTAGGACCTTGCTGCAAGTTGGCAGCCTCTGGCGTTCATGAAGATGCGCTTGAGGCCATGTGACCCACCAGGCTTGGGGCACCCGTTAAGTGAAATCTGGGTACGGTTCTTCATAATGATAGTTTTCTATATAGGAAGGAATACAAAGGTCTTTCAGAGTGTCCTAAATGTGTAACATTGTGGTATATGTTGAACAAAAAAATCATAGTTTGATTTAGTAGTTACAAAGACTCCTACCAAAGAAATTTGGTATCTTCCTATAATTCAAATTTTGAAATGTTTATTTGAAAATAAAAATGATGAAAAAGGTTAAGATGACATGTATATGAGTAGATATTTTTTGTAAAATTATTCCATCCATATTATTTTCCATAGTGGAATAATTTTGATCAATAGTTTTTTATATTTAGAAATAAAGTTAAAAATTTTAGACTTAGACTATGCACAGATGAAATGAATCTATATCGAAGAATTTGTAGAAAACATAGTTAATGGATTGATTTATTGATAATTTAAAACTTATCTCCTAAATTTTGTATGAAGTGGAAATATATCATGTCGAGTTTAATGATTTCTGGAATAAAATAGCTTGTAAATGATATTGATGTTTTCTTGTCACCAATAATTGATGATTTGAAACTTTTATGAGAGGAAGGTATCAGAGTGTATGATTATTATAAAATGGAACATTTTCAATTACATGTAATGATTATGTTCACTATAAATGACTTCACAACATATGGAATTTTTTTTGGATACAATTTTAAGGGACATAAATCTTTTCAATTTAAAAAAAATACTTCATATTATCAATTTTAACATTGGAGAAAAATGGTATAAATGGGTCATCATAGGTTTTTATCTATAGATCACTCTTAACAAAGATTAAAAAAGGAATTCAATGTCTGATAAGAATTTTATATTACTCTGAAACCTTTTTACACCAATTAGTATTTTCATAGGGTGAAAAACATTGATGTCACATTTGAAAAGGCACAAAAATCAGGTAATGATATAAATATTTAGAAGAAACAGTCAATATTTTTTGAAATTCCATATTGGATATATCATGAGGTCAAACATAACATTGATTTCATGAATTTGGAGAATAATATCAATGAAAACTTGATTAAAACATTATTAAATATTAAAGGAAAGACTAAATATGGGTTGAATGCGAGATTGGAATTTCTCTCAATGGTATATTTGGAGTTAGTACCCACTCCTAGTGGATAAAGAACATAACAACCTCTATCTTGTCATACATTATCCCAAAAGGATAAAATTAGGTTTTTTAGTGTCTTCATGGTATAAATAACTATATAGTTTTTCTTAAAATGTAAAAAAGTTTGTTTCACTAAAAGATTTAAAGTCAACAGTTATAAAATATCTTGGTTGTCACATCATGATGAAAAAACTCCTATATGTTGCTTTGCATGAAATATTGACCATCATTTTTAGATTGACTATCATGGATGTGTGTTATTTTTTAAATTCAATTTATAACAAGGTTATTGATTTGAATTTATTGATAAATTTGAAGAATGATGCTGTTTCTATACTTTTTTCAATTAGAAATGTATTTTTCTCCATATTTTTTTAATATCATGGTGCATTTAATGGTTAATTTTGTGTGATAAATAAAGATTTGAGGACCTTTATATCTACGTTGGGAGTAACCTTTTGAAAGTTATATAAAGATATTAAAGGTATATATTAACAATCCATATCAACCTGAAGCCTCCATTGTTGAGAAGTATATTTATGAGGAGGTTGTAGAGTTTTATACAAGATACTTGTCTATAGTGGAGCACATTAGTTTGCCTACATCTCTCCATGAACAAGTTAATTATAAGAGAAAAGGTATCTATAAATTGAAAGTAAAATCATTTATAGGTGAAAAAATAAAGAATATACATTTATATATATTGAAAAACAAAGACGATTATCATCTATATATAAAATTTCATATTAACATTTTAAAGTAATGTTATCTAAAGAAGAAAGATATGTGGATTTTGAATGAGCATAATGATTTTTTCCATTATTTAAATAAACCATGCATGGTATATCATATGTATTAGAATAATTTATATGATTAGTAGGTGGTCTAAGTATAAATTTGATAGCATGGGCTGGGTATGACATTAATGGTTATACATTTCATACGAAATATAAGGATAAAAAAAGTGTGGTTCATAATATTAGTGTATTGGTGTTCATAGAAGCAATTAATTTTTTGAGTGACAAAGACAAAAAATCAATCTCTACGTTAATTGAATATTACTGACCCATTTAAGAAATATGGTAGGTTTATTATATTAAATTTCGAGTTCCAGTGTAACTATAAATGGGTTATTAGTAACAACAGTTCCTGACAAGATTAATTTGATATGAAACTAGTTAATCTGAATAGATTGGATTAAATAGCCGATCCTTTTGTCATGGAAACACATGATTTTTTTTTTCTATTTTCACAATCCATCTGATATGCATTGGTCTATTTTTTTACAAGAAAAAAAATATATTGGTGATGAAAAAATTGACGAAGACAATGATTTATATGACATCCCAACTTCCATAGAAAAATTAATAGAGAATATCGATGACCACATTATAGACTTGGTTTGGTCTATATAGAACGATCTTGAGGAAGGAATTTGGGAAAACAATACTTTAGTAATTTCCTAATATTACAAGTAACACATATTTATTTCTTGTTTATTTTTTTAATTTTTATAAAATATTTGATATATTAATTTTATTTTTTATTAAAACACATATTATAACTAATAAGTTAAATTATTATTTTTTAAATTAGTTTAGTTTAGTTTTGTTTAGTTTACCCTTACTTAACTTATGTTTACCCTTACATAAGTTTTTTTAATTATTTATTTTATGAAAAACAATTAATTGCAATTTAATATTTTTAAAAATAAAAATATGTATAAAGTAGTATATTCAAAGAATTTTTTTTGGTGTAAAAAATATTATAATATGTTTGATCATTTTTACTATTCATGCACCATTTTGGAGTAATTATACTCCTGATGAACTCCTGTCATGTGGAAGTCAACAAAAAAATTGAATAAAAGAATAATGTAGTACAATGGGACTTAGGTTGTCTCTAGAGAATATAGTTTTGTGTGTGCATTGAAATCTTGTTTTTTGGGTTCAATTTTCGGCAAACAATATGAAATATTGGTTTAAAATTCAATTTAATAAGTAATGGTCTCACTTTTGATCATCCCCTCATTAATCTATTGAATCATTATTCAATTGGTTTCTATTCATCCTGTTATAAATTGAAATATCATTGATTACATTTATCAAGTTATTTCAATTTGGATAGAGAAATAAAATTATCATTGTATTCCCCACCCTTTCATGTCATGGTGATTGGATACCTCTATTCACCCTTGAATTATCCCACTGATTTCTATCACTTGTAGATAATTAAATCCAAGTGGCTTGTGTGTTCCATTAAAATAATAAGTATAAAAAATTAAAAGATAAAACCAAAAGAAAAATCTACTAATGAAAACAATTAAGATCCACAGATAAGTTAGCAAAAATATTGAATGATAAGAATTAATCAATAAGGGGAAATGAGGGCATTCTACTTGGTGTGACCACAAATGTCCTAGTGTTCCATCATCATAGTTTTACAATGGTGAATGAAAATAAAAACGAGATTTGTGGCTAGAAGTGAGTGATTTCTCCCCTTTTGAAGTGATCCATTCATTCTCTAATAAAAGAAAGGATAGTTATCCGAGCATGCTTCCATCCATGAGAAAAACATGATATTATTTATAAAATTCCATAATTTCATCTATATTAAACATGTAGCAGGTTTATTTTATGCTCGATGATCGAAACATGTCCATAATCAAGGGTCTAAATGTCTTTTGTAAGGCATCAATGCTCCTCCCATGATTAAGTTTAGTGTCTTTCTTATGGTGGAGTGTTCTGTTTCTGCACAACACAATAAATGTCTTTGTTTTGTTCAAAGGAGAAAATGGGATTAGGATTTAGTTTAAGGGCCTTGTTATTTACTTGTACTTATTCATTATCCTTTTTAAATATGAAATATCATACCATGTCAGTGTCTGCAACCTGAATGTTCCATCATCGGCTGGTGAATGCGAACCATCTCTTGTCATTGGCACTACATTTCTTAGAAGTATGGATTCTCACATATCTTTCTTGCCTAAATATTGAATATTTCACCCATGGGTGGTTCAATTTAATGGATTAGAAAGATTCTCAAAATATTCTGATAGTGAGAACTTCTAGTTCGATGTCACTTCTCTATTTTCTTCAGCTTCTCATGGGAGTTTGGTCCTTCATCGCACGACTATGGTGTCGAGAAGAAGTGATCTTATTTGAAACTGAGTGGAATGTCAAAAATTCCCCATAGGTGTCATAGTTAAGGAAAATTAACTTATGGTAAATTATGTTGGATTTGAGCCTTATTTAATGTGGATCTTGGATTGGATTAATGTACAACTGTGACTCACCTAGAAAGGTGGCTTCACTCCATCGTCATCCAGAATTCGTGGGTGGAACCAGAAGTCAGAACAACTAAAGTAGGTGGTATCCTTATTTTTCTCATGGTGGTGGTGGATAAGTGTTAGTATAGAAATTAAGAGTAGTGCTCATCCTCTGGATCATCTTTAAGATTTAGTTGATAGGGATCATGTTCTTCAGGGGAAGTAGAGGCTTAGAAGTAGTTGGTGGTCGCATGGTAGCTTGAGAGGCAGGTGAATGGTAAAAAAGGTAAGAAACTCTCATGGTAAGAAAACCTACTATGAAGGAAATGGTCAATATTCCAACCATTAGATATGGTTAAAAAAGGGGGGATCACAGTAGGTATTCCAACCGTGAGAGTGGTTTCTTGGTAAGGTGTTGAAGTAACAATGAATAGTTCCCATGGTTAGCTAAAGGCACTGTCGGTTCTTCTTCATGATAGGTAGTGGATGTGATGGTAGAAAATATACATACCTACCATGTCACGGTAGGTTCTCAATACTAGGGGGAAGCACACAATTATTTCCCATGGTCAGTTTAGTGACCTTGGATGGCATGATCACTTTCAGCCTTTGTAAATTTTCAACCCGTAGAATAAAAAGATTTACATTTTTTGCTTAGTGCATTATTTTTATACAATTAAAATTCAATATTATAATTCAATATGAGTCAATTACATTCCAAAGTATGAATTTAAAATTTATATAAAAATATGAATATATAAATAAACACCATATTTAAATCCAATTTCCAACTATGTTCCAATTTTAGATAGTCAAGAAAAATCACTATTTACCCAGGAATTGAATTAAAATTGGGGCATTTTCAAGGAATATCAGATAATGAATGTTAAAAATTCCAATTTACATCAATCTCCCACTATTTAACTATTTAAATTCCAAGAAATAACATCATTTAATTTCAATTTATTCAAAAACAAATAGAAATTCATCCTACCGAAATCTAAATTTAACAGATAGAGAAGAAGTAAACATAGACTTATCCACTATGAAATTTTTCATGCTTTATATGTGAATCAAACCACTACCTCATTTAAATTTAGTCAAATTTCTAAGTCTATAAGTGCATTGAATGAGATTCAAGTGGAATCAAAGTTTTAATAAAAGTAACTTCCATTTTTCCCTCTTTCCTAATTTTTCTCAAACCAAAGCTTGATTTTTCACTTTATTGAGACAACTCAAATGAATATGTTTTAATTCAATCTCCCCATTCATGGGTTAAATATTACCCTCACCAAAATGAAATCATTTTTTACAAGGACATTTATTTAATTTTGTTTCCCAGCCATAATTTTGTGTAAATCAGTGCACATATCACTTATTGAGATTAAAAATGGATTTATTTAATTACCGAAACACACCTAGTTCCCTTGTCTTAGAGACTCACCATGTGATCCTAATTTCATATTTTTTATTCTATTTTCAAAGGAATTATATCATTTTCATTTAATTTCCCCTCTAATGGTTTCTTTCTTATAGAGGCCATGTTACCTCAGATCGAGTTATAAATTCTTAGAGACCTTAAATTATAAAATTAATTCTATAAAAATCTTTTCACTCACACTCACTTTACTAGTTATAAGACCAAAATTCCATGAATACATTGACTAACTCACTTAGCAATAACTTGAGTCTTACTGTTTTAGAACCAATGAATTACTCAACTCTAGCATTAGTATTTTTAAACTAGTAAATACATCAATGAAGTTTAAGAAATGTTTGAAAAATCAAAACAAAAAATTGTACAAAACAATTTTTATAGAAAAAATATTTTTATTTATTTATAGATTATTGGAAATATGCTTTTAAAAACCACTCTAACATGTTTATCTCCTCCCCCACACTTGTTTTAAACACAATTCTAGTTGAATTTCAATATGAATTTGTTAAATAAAAATAGTTTAGAATAAAATAAGCAGCTAGACCAATATGAGGGAAAGATACACCATAACATTGCTTTATTTACTTGTAGTAGGGAGAAGTCTAGACTCCTCCACATGTTCTTTTCAAAAATCATATTTGGTACTTATTCAATTTATGGACATTCACCTTAAATGGATATTTTGAACCATATCCTTTAATTTCAACTACACAAAAAGTAAATTTATTAGTTAATGCATATGGACCAATCCATTTGGAATAAATCATATTAGGGAAGAGATTAATTCTTGAGGATAATAATAGTATTTTGTTTCTAAATTGGAATTCTCTTTTATGAATTATTTTTTAATAAACAGATTTAGTTTTCTCTTTTTACAATAGTGATTTTTCATATTCTTCCCTTCTTATCCCCTCAAGCTCCATTATTTGTAGCTTCCTATGTCCTTCAGCTTTTCCAAACTCCAGGATCACTCTTTGAACATACTAGTAGGCTTTGTACTGCAACTCAATAGGAAAGTGGTAGATTTTACCATAAATGATCCTCTTGGGTGACATACCTAATGGGTTTTTTAGGAAGTTTAATATGACCATAGTGTATCTTCTAATTTTTTCTCTAGTCCCTGTGGTTGGGATGCACTGTCTTCTCTAAAATTATTTTAACTTCTTTACTAAAAAACTCATCTAGTCCATTTTTCTATGGGTGGTAAGAAGTTGAGGTTTATGGTGCACTCCATATTTATTCATGGGGTTCTTTATGTTCTTGTTGCAGATTTGGGTTCCTTGGTCACTGATTATAGCTCTAGGTATTCCAAAACTAAAAAAAGTTTGATTTTGAAAACCTAATCATAGTTTTTGAATTTTTAGTTCGAGTGGATTTTTCTTCAATCCACTTAGAACCATAGTCTACTTCCTATATAATGTAGTAAAATCCAAATTACATAGAAAATAGCCCCATAAATTCAATTCCCCAAACATTTAATATCTCATATAAAATCAAATGTTTTTATAGAATCTCATGCCTTTTTGAAATTCCACTAGTAAATTGGAATTTTAGATATTTTTTACAAAAATAATGTGATTTTTTAAATATTGAGGGAAAAAAATCCCACTTCCAAAATTTTTCTATCAATTATTTGGGGTCCATAATGGCCTCCACATGCAATTTTATGGAAAAAATAAAGTACAGAGTTCATTTAATATTTAGGGATGCACCTTATAATGACTTGGTCATTGTAAATTTTCCATAAATTAGGATACTCCTAGAAATAATATTTTGGTTTAACGATTTTATGTTTTTAAAAGAATAGGGGAACCTTTTCTTTGACCAAAAAATTCATTATGTTAGTGTACTAAGGTATTTTAGTGAGGTTGTATAGTTTCTCACTAGGGAATGAATCATCATATTGGTCTTGAGGATTGGTTCTACCTTAGTAGTGTGAGGTATCCCAATCATATGGTCAAATAATGTATTTTTACATCCCTTCTTATCCTTAATCTCCAGGTCAAACTATTATAGTAGAAACATCTATCTCACTAGTCTGGGGTTTTCACTAGCTTCTATCATCAAATGTATCAATGCTACATTATCAAAACAAACAATTACTTTACTCTCTTAAAGATAAGAATGAAAATTTTCTAAAACTATATTAATAAACAATAACTAATTTTCTATTTTTGTGTAGTTAATTTAGGATGTGCCTGAGGTATGTAAAGTGTAGGATATCACTTATATAAGTATATCAATATTGTTAGAAAGAATATCCCCTACAAATCTATTGTAATAACTACACATAATCTCAAAGATATGACTTTAGTTTGGTGGGAAAATGATGGGGGCAGTGGCTAAGAAATCTTTCAATCTATCAGAAGTTATCCTGCATGAATAATAAAAAAATAAATTTCCTTCTTTAATAAGTTATTTAGGGGAAAAGTAACTTTTCTAAAGTCCCTAATAAACCTTCTATAAAATCCAGCGTGGTCTAGAAATGATTTGATGTGTCTCACAATGGTGGGGTAAGGAAGAGTAAAAATAAATATCAACTTTATTTTTTTCAACTCCAATCCCATCTTTAGAAATTAAATGGCCCAAAACATTCATTTTTTAACCATAAAATAGAACTTTTCAAAATTTAAAACCAAGTTTTTATCAATACATATTTTTAAAACATTTTCCAAACTCTCCAGGAATATTTTGAAACAAGTCCCATACACAGTTAAGTCATCAAGGAATACCTTAAGGTAGTTTTCAATCAGGTCAAGAAAATAGTTACCCTAAATTGCTGAAAGGTTCATGGGGAATTACAAAGAATGAAAAGAATCATTTGGTAGGAAAAATCACTAAAGGGACATGAGAAGGTGGTATTTTTTTGGTCATAGGGAGCTATTGAATCATGAAAATACCCAGAAAATTCATCAAGGAAATAATAATGTCCCTTCCTAGGGAGTCTCTCTAATATTTGGTCTATAAAGGGTATGGGAAATTGGTCATTTCTAGTCACATAGTTCAGTATCCTAAAATATTTTAGCTATTCTAAATTCTTGTGGGCACTAAATCATTTTTCTCATTTTGCACAATAGTGTAACCTATTTTATTTAGGACAATTTGAATGAGACTTAAAATTTAAGATTAAGATATGGGGTATATTATTTTATCTTTTAAAATATTTATACCATTTTTTTATACTTCTAAACGGGTTGGGTTAATCCCTCCATAAGGATGTCATACTAGTTTGGATTCATCTTCCAGAAAAATCTTATACATCTTGGTAGTTGAGCTAATCCCTGGGATATCTCCTAATGTACATACTATTTCCCTAGAATTATTTTTCATAATTTTTAGTAGTTGGATTTCTTAGCTAGGATATACATTATTTAATATTATGTCTAGAAGTTTCTATTTTTCTTTTAAAAATGCATATTTTAAGTTCAATGGAAGCAATTTTAATTCTAAATCAAGGGTTTTTCTATAGATGTTTCTAGATCAATGTTTTTCATGTGGGAAACCTTCACATGAAATATAGAATTATTAGTATCATATTTTAGTAACTTATCAAAATAATCTTCCTCAATTTCTTCAATTTTTTCAACACTAGAAATTATCTCCATATTAAATTCATTTTCAAAAATAGATTTATCAAGAAAGTTGTCTATTTCCAAAGATTTTTCTAATCTTATTGTACCATCTAATATTTCAATTTCCACCCTATAATAATAATGTAGTTCAAAGTGTTTTAATTTGAAAATAGAATTCTATTCATGTGGGTGTTTCATTGAATCAAGGATGTTGAAATCTATTGTTTCCTAAAAAAAAGTTATAGAAAGGGTTCCTTTATTGAAATTTATGATGGATTTAGATTTCTTTAGGAATGGTTTAACTAAAATAAATGGAGAGTGATATTTAATTTTTCCTTATTCCATGTTGAGAATGTATAAGTCAATAGGGAATGGGTAACCTTGTAAACTTACCAAGACATCTTTAAGGACACCTACCGGGTAGGTAGTGGTACGACTAGTTAGTTTCACAACCACACGGGTGGGTTTTAGTTCTCCCATACGCATATAAGAATAAATAGAATAAGGGATCACATTAATTGAAGATCCTAAATCACACATTTCATTGGAAAAAATTGTCTTACCAATTGTGCAGGGAATAGAAAAAGTATATGGATCTTGGAATTTTTAATGGATTTGAGGGGTAACAAGGGCATACAAATTCTTACCCAACCTTACCTATTTATTACCTCACAATATCCTTCTACCAGTACACATATATTTAATGAATTTTATATACCTTGGAATATAGAAAATGGATTCCAATAGGGGGATATTAATCTCCACTTTCTTGAAGACTTCCTACATTTACTATTAGAGTGAATCTTTCATTGTTTTCTTGGGTTATCACATCCTCATAGGGAAGGGTGGTTGGGGTTGTTTTGGGTATTATATTTTGTATTTCCCTTTGTATTTCATTTATGTTTCCTTCACTACCTCCTCCTTAGGTTCTTTTTCTTGTTTAGATTTTTTAGATTCATGCTGCTATTTACTTATAGCTTCGATTTTCAGGGGTGTTCCTTTATTGTTTTATAAATACTTTCCACTACTTATTTTAGTATCAATAAAATTTAATTTAGGGTTATTAATTGGTTTAAAATTAATCTTACCTAATCCTTGATTTACCATATTATTGATGGTGGTCATGAACTAGCTTAACTATCCTTTCAATTCCTTGAACGTTGATCCATGAGTGGTGAGAGTGTTCTGTTGGCTATTTTGTGATTTTATTACCTATCTAAGAATGTAATTTATAAAAGGTTCTTGTTGATTTCCTTTCTGGTATATTGTAGAGGTTTTTAAATTCTATATTTGGAATGGAAGGAGTTGTAAGGGATATTGAGAATCACATTGGAATGCATGATAGAATGGTGGCCTTTGTTACTATTAACTCCCAGGTCCAAATTTATTAGAGGGGAGGTCTCTAAATCATTGGTTGACACTTGATTAGTTCTAGAATTTACTTTGTAACATTGTATCACAACTTTGAGTCCCTTTAATTTTAGAACAACTATCAGTGAAATGATCCCGGGAATATCACAACTAGCAGAACCTTGGGGGGTGTGGTGGGTGATGATTCCTGTACTTTGTTCATAGCTAGTTGTCTAACAAGAGAAGTTAGTTCTTCAATTTTATTTTCTAATAAATATGAGTGGGAACTTTTTACCTCATTTACACCTCTAGTTGTAGTTACTATTCTAAATTGATGGGAATTTTGTGATATCCTCTCAATTAATTCTCTTACTTCAACTGGAGACTTATTAATCAGTTCTCCTCCTGAAGAAGCATCAAGTAGGTTCCATTAATTATCTATAAATACTTGGTAGAAGAATACCAAGAAGTGATGTTCTTCATATTATTGGTGTGGGAAGGATGTGGTTATTTTCTTGAATCTCTCACAAAACTCATAGAGAGTTTCTCTAGTTTCATGTTTGATTCCATATATATCATTTTGAATTTGATCACTCCTTGAAGTGGTAAAAAAATTTTGGAGGAAGGTCTTCTATATCTCATCCCATGAGGTGGATTATTTAGGATGAATATTATAGAGCCACTCCTTGGTTTCCCATTCAAGTGAGAAGGGAAAATCCTTATAGATTATTTTATCCCCAGTGACTTCTCTAGTTTTGAATCCATTGAAAAATTCTTTGAATGATATCAAGTGCCTATTGGGGTATTCACCAAATAACCCATGAAACTTAGGCAGTATCCCAAACATTCTAGTTTTAATTTCACAGTATTTTTGATCATTTAATTGTACTTATTAGTTATTAATATTGAAATTAGGTGCGAAAATTTCTCTCAAAGTATTATTAACATCCATCCATCCAAATATAAATTTTTATTAAGCCACTTTAAGGGAAAATGGGAAACCATAGTTCACAAAACAAGGACCACTACATGCTGAAAGAGATCACAAAATTATTAAACACAAGACTAAGATTATTTGAGTCAGAAACTCTATATAATTCCCAGTGCAGATTACTAACCTGGGAGTTTGGATTCTCCTTGATAAGTTCTTTGAGGTGAGAAACCATTCTGTCCATTGTCTGGATGAATTCCTCCAGGGTGATTTTTCCTTGGTTAAAGAATAAGTCAAGGAGGGAGAATCATCTTATGGAATGGTGACTGACTCTCTTTCATCTTGTTTTGTGATCTTTATAGTTCTAAGTCTCACCAACATAGTTCTCTCAAACTCTAGATTAAAACTAGTGATGCAACCTTCCTCCCAAGTTCTAACAAATGGGGTTCAAAGGGCAGTACTCTACTGGTTGAGGCAATTGATTCTCCTTTATGTATCAATTATACTTTGTCATTAATAATTATAAACACTAATTATAATGGTATAATTATCAACCAATGGTATAGTTTACAATGTTCATATTGAACAACGATCATATAATGGTTAAATCCCAATGATCCTATATCCCTTTATACCCTATAAATACCGCTTCATTCTTTCACTACAATTCCACTTAAGGTTATATTATAATTTTTATAAGATGTTGATTGGTTTTTTAATATTTTGTTTTATTTTTATAGTGTTTTTTGGGGGGAGATGATTCTAGTAGATTGGGGTGATCCTTATTTTTCCATTTTAGTTTTTCTATTTTCTATTTTTTATCTTGTTATAATGTTTGGAATTTTAATTGCTTTTATAGATAAATAATGTAATGATCATTGTTAATGAGATAAAAATTTGTCAGTTTCTCTTTATTTTATATGTGTGTTATATTATATAATATATAACACAAATTCATTCAGAAAAAAAATATCATTTTAAAATTATGGATCGTTACATTCTTCTACCTTAAGAAATTTCATCCCTGAAATTTCAACTCATTCTCTCAGTTGATAAAAGGTGAGGGTACTTATGTCTTATTTTATCCTTTGGTTCCCACATCACTTCTTCATATTTATGGTTCCTCCACAAAACTTTGATGAGGTGGGTGGTCTTGTTGCATATAAATTTGTCTCTATGGTCCAATATCTCCACTAGTTTCTCCACATAAGAGAGGTCATGTTTCAGTTTTACCACCTATGGATTTAGTACATGTGAGGGATTAAGTATTTACTTCCTCAAGAGAGATACATGGAATAAATCATTAACTTGAGTAAGATTTTGTGGAAGTTCTAGCTGATAATTAACTGCTCCAATGTGATCAAGGATTTCAAAAAGGCCAATATACCTAGGGATAAGCTTCCCTTTCTTTACAAATCGCATGACTCTCTTCTATGGTGATATCTAAAGGAAATTTTTTTCTCCAAAATCAAACTCCAATTCCATTGGATGGTTTTCAACATAGATCTTCTACCAACTCTGATCAAACTTTACATGTTGTTGGATGGAATGGACATTTTATGTCATCTCTTGCACAAGATCAGGCCTAAGTAGCTTTCTCTCACCGAATTCATCCCAACATGTAGGAGTTCTACATATATCACCATATAGATCTTCATATGGAACCATTTTAATACTCGATTTTAAATTTATTCTATGATAACTCAACTAATGGGAGGTGTTAATCTCATACACCTTTAAATTCTATTAATCATGTTCTCAGCATGTCCTCAAGTGTCTGGATAGTTATTTTAGATTGGAAATCTGTTTGGGGGTGATAGGCCATACTGAAATTCAATTTAGAACTTAGATCATGTTGATGGATTCTCCATAATTTATATATAAACCTTGGATAATGATTAGAAATGATAAAATGTGTAACTCCATGAAACCTCACCACTTCCTTTACATATATCTTGTCAAGTTGGTCAAGAGAGAAATAATCCAAAATAGCGATGAAATGGGAAGTCTTGGTGAGATGATATACTATAACCCATATCACATTGTTTCCTATGGATGTTATTGGGATACCAGTGATGAAGTCCATAGTGATATTGTCCCACTTCCATGTTGGTATGGGTAGCATTTATAATACTCCTTTAGGAAATTTTCACCCTGCATTCACTTTCTAACACACCAAGCACGTTGTTGTGTAGTCGAAAATTTCCCTTTTCATATTATCTTACCAATAATGATCATGAAGGTCCCTATATATTTTAGTGATTCTAGTATGTAAAGAGAATGCATATCTGTGAGCTTTATCCATAAGATCCTTCTTCATCTCTGGGATAGATGGCACAAATAGCCTTGTATGAAATCTCAATACACCTTCTTGATCAATATTGCACTCAGGAACTTCCCACTCTTCACTACCTTTATCTTCTTTTGTAATAAAGGATATTCTCTTTGTGATTTCTTGATCTTCTCTAGTAATGATGGTTGATAAATAATTTGGTATATGTTTTATGATGCACCTTCCCTTAATATTCTCATGTCTAATTTTACTAAGTCCTAGATCAAAGGATCTCCTTGAATCATCATTATTTCTATAAAAACACGGTATTTCCTACTTAATGTATCAATCAATTGGTTTTCTCTTCTAGGGTGATAATGAATCGAACAATCATTGTCTTTAAGAAGTTCTAACCATCTCCTTTGTCACATTTTCAATTATTTTTTTCATGAAAATATACTTAAAACTTTCGTGGTATGTGTATATATCACATTTATCTCTATAAAGATAGTGCATTTATATTTTTAGAGAAAAAATAATCACAACTAGCTCTAAGTCATGCATATGATAATTATGCACATGAGTCTTTATTTGTAGCGATGCATAAGAAATAACCTTTCAATTTTTCACGAGGATGAACCAAAGAAATTTCAGAGATGCATCACTATAAATAATGAATCCTTCTTCGTCAGATGGTGGAGTTAACATAAGTACAATAACCAATCTGTTGTTCAGAGTGGACACTCAAGAGGGGGGTGAATTGAGTTCCAATAAAAATTTCTGTTAAAAATATTTCCCTATTTAAAAACAAAGTTAAAATTTAGTGAATTTATATAGATTGTAGATGTTAAATTAGTTTCTCAAAGATTTATTAGGTCTCAATTAATTTAATCTGAAGATTAAATTGACTTTTGAAACTAACTTACTGGTTTACAGTAAGTATAAACACTTGCTAATTTAACGATCAAAGTAACTTTAAAACAAATTATATTTCAAAGTAGTTAGCAGTGGAATATTAAATATATAGTATACTTATGACTTAATACCAAAATGAATAGAAGATGCAACCAAGAGGTTCAATCTCAAGCTGAGACTTAGTCCTCTCAAACAATTTATAGAAATTGATCCACACTATAGATCGGGGTAAACAATAGTACAATACTGTCCAGGTCCAAAGACCTCTACCACAGTTCTACGTGGGAAAACAAAGACAAAAGATCATAGCTGTCTAGGTATTACTCGACCTATACCACTATCCACAGTGGGATACAAAGGAGTTTTAGAGTTTGAATGGGGATTTAAGAATCCTCCAGCTTAGCTCAGGAGGCAGTGTGTGTGTAAAATAAATAGGGTACACACACTGCTCGAAATGTAAATGAAAGAATCACTAAAATAAGTATGAGTGAGTTTAGAAAAGCTTTAGTGATTGGCAGTGCGGCACTGGACTCGTTTGATTGGTCAGAAAAACTTTTGAGTCCTTCTCTGGTTTTTGTTCTGAAAAACAAAGTGTCATTTTCTTCCTTGGTTCCAGGTTCAGCTTATCAGCCTAAGTGCATGAAGTGTTTGTTGTAGTTCTTCACTGAAGATTCAGCTTGTGTTCTCTAGAAAAGAATTGCTCCGTGTTCTTGGTGTATGGATGTAGACTTGCACGAATGAACCACATTTGAATGTTGTTGAGTCTTTTTCTTTTTCACCCTTCGTGTGCCTTCTTAGTTCCTTGATTCTTGCTGTATGCACACCCCGTGTTCACTTCTTTCATCTCATCTCCAGCTAGGTCTTTATCTTATCTTTTATAGCATTCAGCACTGGAAAATGGGAATGATTAACTTTTTCATGGGTACTAGGTACGGTTCCCTGACATGCCAACATGTATCATTAAATAACATTAACTGCACTAAAAATATCAAATGTAACCGTTAGCTTAATAAATAAATAGTATTGAGAGTATAGAGTTTTACTGGTTGGTCAATCATTAGTAGCCTCCTGTTGGTAAACGTGTTCGGTGGATTTTGTGTAACAGTGACCTTCCATCGGTAGCTCTTTGAACTTGTATCGGTAGCTCTTTGCATCGGTAGCTCTTGGTATCAGTAACTCCTTCTATCGGTAGACTTACTCTATCGGTAGCTCAGTAGACTTGTTCTATCAGTAGCTCAATTCTGTTGGTAATTGTCTGTATCAGTCGCTCTTGGTCTATCGGTAGCTCAGGTCTATCGGTATCTCTTGATTAGTTCCAGTGATTATGTGTATCAGTAGACATATGCACATCGGTAGCTCCATTCTGTATCGGAAAACTTATTCTATTGATAGCTATCTACATCGGTGACCTTGTTTTATGCTTACCGATAGATTTGTACATATCAGTAGCTCTGCGTATCAGTGACTCTGTCTATCGGTATATTAAGGTCTATCGGTAGGCTAAGTACCGATAGCTCTATATCAGTAGCTATATACAGATCGGTGACTAACACTTATCTGTTTTATGAAAAACATATCAAATTGGATTATAATTACTTCAAAACTCATACAAACATGGATAAACATTGATTAACATATGTCAAGGATTATTTTAATATTATTATCATCTTGATAGTAGAATATCATAGATTGAGCGAATTAAAATATAGACAAACATTAATTGGGATTATCAAAGTATGTAAAAGCATAGTTGGAATTATCAAAACAGGTGAGGTCAACAATCTCCCCCTTTTTGATAATCACAACTTATGATATTATAGTTTTAAAAACAATGAGTATTTGTATCAGAGGATATATCATTAAATGCAATTATCTTAGAGAAAATAGTATGTTATAGAACATAATGTATCATAGGTAGAATTAAATGTAATGATATGAGAGGGGAAAAGCATGGTAGCTCTTACTTAGATAATATTGCTCCCCCTTTGAGAATATTTATCCCTCTTTGATACTTAGATAAATTTCTCCCCCTTTGTGATAATCAAAAAGTGGAAAACAATAAAAAGAAGATGAAAAAAAATGAGAAAGAAAATAAATCCAATTGTATTATATGTTGCAAAAAGGTACATAGACAGAAAACAAAACACAAATGATTCCTATCAAACATCTTAGCCACTTATTCAATCCACATCCTCAATGTGTGATTTGGTCTTTGGATCAGAAGAGGATTCAGACTGTGTGGATGCAGGTGAAGGCTTAGGAATTCCAGAAATGATCATAGGAGGCTAAGCCACAAAAACTGTGCTGGGCTTGTACTGAGGAGTTCTTTGAGTGATTATATGTGTAAGGTTTCGAATGGATTGGGTTGGAGTCATTTGAATAGGAGAAGTAGTAGAGGCAGAGGCAGGTAAAGCTGGAGGTACAATCACTGTCCTAGCATCAACATGCAGGAAAGGAAACAAAAGATTTCTAAAATCCATAATTATTCCCCCTCCTCTCTCCATAGAAGATATGAAATCATCCTTTTTCTCCATGAATTTCTCCAAGGATGGAGTCAATTACCTTAGTTTTCTAACTTTCTCTCTGAAGGATTGATTGACAGCAGGTAACTTCAGGTTTTCTAACATAAGTTTGAAGTGATTGTTGAGTTGATGCTTGGTGTAAACCTTTTGGAAATAGGAGTCAACCTTTTCTTTCACTTCTTTCTGAGAGGAAGAATATTCTCTCATATAGTCTTGAACTATCTTCATTATTTCTCTAGCTAGATCTCTAGTAGAAATAACAACTTTTCTTAGGTCAGATGAGTTCACAGAGCCACTGGTTGAAGCGGAACCAAGCTCCTCCTTCATCACAACTCGAATCTGATTCAAATCCACTGAGGGTTTTGAAGCAACAGAACCAATAGATAAGGTTACCATTTACTTGAAGTTTTTGTTCAACCCACTGATCAGATTTTGGACTTGGGAATCCTGGGTTTTAACATGATCTTTCATGGAGGTTTTAAAACCTTCAAACACTGAAACCATCTGGCTTAAAACGCTTTTGACATAGGCTAAGTCCTTGTCTGCTTGGGATTTTGAGCTCATGTAAGAGTCTAAAGAGATAAACGATTTCTTTAGAGGTTCAACATCAGCTTCCAGTCTAGATAATTGAGTCTGGAAGTCTGTTACTTCTTCCACTATTTCGGCCACAAAGGTTGAAAAATTACAACCGAGAGGGAGTTAATAAGATTTTTCCAAATTACTCATCTCTTAAACAAAGAAATGCTTCAACTCAGCAACAGAATCACTAAAGGACTCCTTCATCTCATCCTTTAAGGATTCAAGGTCAGCCCTGGTGATCATATCAGTAGGATCAATTACAACAGGTGCTCTTTTAGTTGCTATTCTAGCCACTGAGTCAGTCATAATCGATTGGATTGATGACACCAGTGAAGCTTCCATATTCTTTGTCTCTTCCAAAAAACTATCCTTAAGCTTTTTCTTCAAAATATCCAGGTCATGAATTCTGAACACATCTTTAGGTATCAACTCAGTCTCAACATCATAAATAATCTTTGGTCTATTGAGGGATACCTCATTATCGGAATTAGGATAGTCTAATCCACAAACCACAAAACCTGTATCTTCTGCCCAGTCCTCAATATCAGCAGCCACTGACACACTTCCAAACTCAGTTTGATTCTCCCCCTAAATGGGTGCATTCTCTTGTATAGCAAGGGAATTCTCTGCCGGTCTCTCTTCCTCAGAATAATCTTCTACTATCAACTCTTTCTCTGCAACAGTAGGAGGGTCCTCTGGATTAGGTAGAGCTTCTTCCATTTCTCCTACTACATCCTCAGTAGGCACAACTGAGCTTCCAATTAATGGACTCATACTTAAGCAGACAGAATCAGAGGCTTCAGATTCATTCTCCTTTTCTTCTTTATGCTCAGGGGCTGGCTGGTCTTCCTTATCATCAGGTGTCTCTTCTTCTACTAAGGTTTCCTTTCTAGAAGATTTTTCCATCACTGGTTCGAGGGATTTAGGGTTTTCGAGAGATTTGGGAGCTAAGGTTTGAGGTTAAGGGTTTGAGACTCGGTGGATTGAGAAGTAGCTAGGACTTTGTTTTTATCATTTAGGAATTATAAAATAAATAAATAAATAAAATGAAATAATGTAAAAACGATTCAGATTCTGGCGGCAGACAGAAGTTTAAAACAACGCGCTCATCGGTAGGGTTTATCGGTGATAATTCCTATCAGTGAGGTCCATCGGTGTGGTTACATCGGTGAGGTTACATCAGTGAGGTTACATCGGTGAGGTATTCACATCGGTGAGGTATTACATCGGTGAGGTTACATCAGTGAGGTTACATCGGTGAGGTTACATCGGTGAGGTTACATCGGTGAGGTTACATCGGTGAGGTTACATCGGTGAGGTACCTATCAATCAAGGTTAATCATTCCTAACTCATGTCTAATGTAGCTTAACCTATTCAAACTCAAAGGTTTGGTGAAAATTTCAGCTAATTGACATTCAATACCTATAAATTCAAGAGTAATATCACCCTTTTGGTAATGATCTCTCAAGAAATGGTGCCTTACATCAATGTGTTTGGTTATAGAGTGAGATATAGGGTTCTTCGAAATGTTTATTGCACTAGTGTTGTCACAGTTGATAGAAACATTCTTAAAGTCATATCCATAGTCCAAAAGAGTGTGTTTCATCCACAGAATTTGTGCACAACAACTACCAGCATCTATATACTCTACTTCGGCAGTGGACAAAGCTACAAAATTATGCTTCTTACTACACCAAGATACTAAGTATTTTACCAATAAATGACATGTTCCAGATGTGATTTTTTCTATCCAACTTGCAACTAGCAAAGTCATCATCTGAATAACTCATTAACTCAAAGGATTTTCCTTTTGGGTAAAACAAACCAAAGTTTACCGTGTGTTTGAGATACTTAAAAATTCTTTTAATAGCAAGTAAATGATATTCTTTTGGATTATCTTGAAATATTGCACACATACACACACTAAAAATAATATATGGTCGACTAGCAGTAAGGTAAAGTAAGATTCCAATCATACCTCTGTAATTGGTTTGATCCACTAGTTTCCCAGTTTCACCTGCATCCAATTTATAGACTGTACTCATAGGAGTATCACTTTCCTTAATACTATCCAAACCAAACTGTTTTAAAAGATCTTTTTTATATTTAATTTTATTCAAAATAATACCATTTTCATTTTGAAAAACTTGAAATCCAAGAAAATATTTGATTTCTCCCATTAAACTCATTTCAAATTCATTTTTCATACTCTTTAAAAAATAAGTACATAAAGAATGTTTAGAAGATCCAAAAATAATATCATCAACATATATTTGTATTATTAAAACATCTTTAGAAATTATTTTAATAAAAAGAGTTGGATCAACAATCCCTTTAATAAAACTTTTTGAAATAAGAAAATTACTAAGCCTATAATACCAAGCTGTTGGAGCTTGTTTTAAACCATATAAAGCTTTAGAAAGTTTAAAAAATTGATTTGGAAAATGAGGATTAGTAAATACAGGTGGTTGTTCAACAAAAAAATCTTCAATTATAAAACCATTTAGAAAAGCACTTTTGACATCCATTTGATATAACTTGAAATTCAGATGAGCAGCATAGGCAAGTAAGATCCTAATGGATTCTAATCTTGCTACAGGTGCAAAGGTTTCCTCATATTCTATACCTTCCTATTGACTATATCCTTATGAAACTATCCTAGCTTTGTTTCTAACTATATTTCCAGACTCATCAACTTTGTTTCTAAAAACCCATTTAGTGCCTATTGTCAAAGTGTCCTTGGGTCTGTCAACTAATTCCCAGACTTTGTTTCTTTCAAATTGATTTAACTCTTCTTGCATAGACATTACCCAAAATTCATCATTTATTGCATCATTGAAATTTTTAGGTTCTGGCTATGAAAGAAAGGCTTGATGTTCAACCTGGTTTCTTAGAGAAGCTCTAGTCTATGTCCCTCTATCAAGATTACCAACACCAACATCTAAAGGATGATTCTTTATAATCCTAGTTGATCTAGTAAAGGTAGGACTAGAAATTTCAGGTTCATATATAGGTTTGGGTTCTACAGAAGCAGATTCTGGAATATGTCTAGAACTGGATATTTTTACAGCAGGTTCTTTAGTTTTATCAATAAGGTTCAGAATAGTCAAATATTCTTCAAGATTTTCAAGAGAGGTTTTAGGCTCATGTGGATCAGTTTCATCAAACTTGATGTGAACAGATTCTTCCACACATTTGGTTCTTTTATTAAAGACTCTATAGACTATTCTAGTTAAAGAATAACCAAGAAAAATTCCTTCATCACTCTTAGAAGTAAACTTGTCCAGATTATCCTTTGTATTGAGAATAAAAACTTTGCAGCCAAAGACTCTAAAGTAACTAACTTTGGGTTTTCTATTATTCCATAGTTCATATGGGGTATTCTTGATAACAAGTCTAATAAAGACTCTATTAATAATATAACAAGATGTATTCACAGCTTCAGCCCAAAAGTAAATAGGCAGGTCATACTCATTAAGAATAGTTCTTGCTATTTCTTGAAGGGTTCTATTTCTTCTTTCTACTACACCATTCTGCTGAGGTGTCCTAGGAGCAGAAAAGTTGTGACTATAGCCATTGTGTGAGCAATAAGATTCAAACTCTTGATTTTCAAACTTACGGCCATGATCACTTCTCAAAGTTTTAATCTTAAGTCCACTAAGGTTTTCTACAGACTTGGAGTATTTAACAAAGTAAGAACAAGCTTCACTTTTGTGAGACAAGAAGTATACCCAAGTATATCTAGAAAATTCATCTACTAAGACATAGACATAGTGTTTCCAATTTAAACTAGAAACTCTTGAAGGTCGAAACAAGTCCATGTGAACCAACTCGAGAGGTTGATAAGTTGAAACTTTTTTCTTTGATTTAAAAGAAACTTTATGTTGCTTTCCCTTTTGACAGGGATTACAAACTTTGTCATTTGGGAATTCAAGTTTAGGTAGGTCTCTAACCAAGTTCTTCCTAGTCAATTTTATAAGTGAATAGATGTTTTAGTGTCCTAATCTTCTGTGCCATAGCTAAGATTCCTTATGAAAAGCATTTAAACAAGTAACATTTTTCTTAGCTAAATAATTTAAATCAACAACATAAACATTTTCATTTCTTAAAGCAGAAAATACTAAAAAAATTTTAGAGTTAAAAACATTACAAGAATCATTTTAAAATTTCACATTAAAGACATCATCACATAATTGAGAGATACTTAACATGTTATATTTAAGTCCATCAACAAATAAAACTTTAGAAATCAAAACTGAATCAGTGTTACCAATTTGGCCTAGGCCGATGATTTTTCCTATAGAATGATCACCAAAGGTGACATGGACTCCATCAAATTTTATTAGACTCTTGAAGAATGAGTAATCTCTAGACATGTTCCTTGAAAATCCACTTTCCAAGTACCATACCTTCTTGTGAGAACTCTTCAAATAGGTTTCCTACAAAACAGATTTAGATGGAAAATGATTTTGGTACCCAGATCTTCTTGGGTCCAGAAAGGTTAGCAACCAAAGCTTTAGGTACCCAGATTTGTCTTATGGGTCTCATATAATTTACAGAATCAATATATTTTGAAAGATAAACTTTATTTGATCTATAATCATATGAATAACTAGTTGAAGCATACGAATTTCCAGAACTGGAACAAGCATAATTTTGTCCAGATTTAGGAATAAATCAAGTTTTAGTGAACTGTATTTTTCCAGATTGGTATCCCAAACCACTAGTGTATTTTGTTGAAACTTACTTTCCTAACATTTGATTAAGATTATCTTTTCAGTTTGTGAATTTTTTTAAGTCCTTTCTAAGTTTCTCATTAGAGATTTTCAGTTTAGTATTTTCCTTCAACAGTTGAGCATTCTTTTTATTTTCTATATCAAAGGCAGATTTAACATTGGCACTGAGAGCATGTTGTTTCTTTAGTGACTTATATTTGTCCTTAAGTTCATTAAATGTTTCTTCCATCATGTTAAAATATTCAAAAAATTCAGCCTTAGACATATCTTCAGAATCAGAATCAGATTCTACATCATCTCCAGAATAATAGGAATTTAAAATAGGAGTATCTAAGGTTAACTCAGATGTGTTGGTCATGAAACACATGTCAGCACAATTATTTTCAGAATCAGAAACTTCAAATTCACTTGTGCTATCTTCTGAAGCACTCCAAGTAGCTTTCATAGATTTCTTGTAATTCTTGTCCTTATAATCATGTTTATTTTTGAATTTTAATTTTGGATAGTTTGCCTTGATGTGTCCTTTCCTCTTGTATTCATAGAAGATTATATCATCTTCCTTATCAGATTTCTTCCAATCCTTCTTATAGTGACCCTTGTTGTCATACTTTCCTTTGTAACTTGATTTTCTAAAGAATTTCTTCTTCCTATAGAACTTCTTAAATCACGTAGCTATTTGATCCATTTCCTCATCACAGTCTGAATCTGAATCTTCACTGGTTGAACTTTCAGTAGGTACATGTATTTTCTCCTTGTCTTTGCTCTTAGAAGCAGTAGAATTGAATGCCACGGATTTTCTCTTGGGTTCATCATCTCCTTCCTTATTTACTTTACGTTCTTCCTCATACATCATAAGCTTACCTATTAATTCCTTAACAGGGAGTGTGTTGATTTCGTATGATTCTCTAATGGAAACAGATGTGCCTCTCCATCTTTTTGGTAGAAATCTCAATATCCTCATAATTTGTTCCTTTACTGGAATAACCTTTCCAAGAGAGCTCATAGTATTGACAATCTCATTGAACCTGAGATACATGTCAGAAATAGGTTCATCAGTATTCATTTTAAAATTATCATATTTAATAGTATATGTATTTAATCTCATTTCTTTAACATTGGTTGTTCCCTCATAGGAAATAGCCAAAGTGTCCCATATTTCATTAGCAGTTTTACAAGCAGAAATTTTATTAAACTCTTCATATCTTAAATCACAATACATGACATTCATAGATTTATAGTTATTATTGTAAGTAGTCTTTTTAGGTTCATCCCAAGTTGTTCTTTCAGTTTCTGGAATTTTATATTGTGACTCTATAGCAGTCCATATATCAAAACCCATGCTTTCTAAATGAATCTTCATCTTAAGTTTCCACTGGGAATATTTTGTACCATTAAAGAAAGGTGTCCTGTTAGTAGATGCACCTTCTAGTCTATTATCCATAGCTAGATTTTAGCAAATAATTTTATGGAGATAAAATTTATAACTAACAGAAATTTAAGAACTTTAAAGATGAAACTAAAATCACAGTTGAAAAACAGAATGTTTTGAAAACTTGTATTAATAAAAACAACCCTCTGATACCAAATGTTGGTCGGAGTGGACACTCAAGAGGGGGGGGGGGGGGGTGAATTGAGTTCCAATAAAAATTTCTATTAAAAATATTTCCCTATTTAAAAAAAAATTTAAAGTGTAGTGAATTTATATATATTGTAGATGTTCAATTAGTTTCTCAAAGATTGATTAGGTCTTAGTTAATTTAATCTGAAGATTAAATTGACTTTTGAAACTAACTTACTGGTTTACAATAAGTATAAACACTTGCTAATTTAACTATCAAAGTAACTTTAAAACAAATTATATTTCAAAGTATTTAGAAGAGGAATATGAAATATATAGTATACTTATGACTTAATACCAAAATGCATAGCAGATGTAACCAAGAGGTTCAGTCTCAAGCCGAGACTTAGTCCTCTCAAACAATTTATATAAATTGATCCACACACTGGATCGGGGTAAACAACAGTACAATACTGTCCAGGTCCAAAGACCTCTACCAGAGTTCTACATGGGAAAACAAAGACAATAGCTCACAACTTTCCAGGTCTTACTCAACCTCTACCACTATCCACAGTGGGATATAAAAAGAGTTATAGATTTTGAATGAGGATTTAAGAATCCACCAGCTTAGCTCAGGAGACAGTGTGTATGTAAAATAAACAGGGTAAACACACTGCTCGAAATGTAAGTGAAAGAATCACTAAAATAAGTATGAGTGAGTTTAGAAAATCTTTAGTGATTGGCAGTGCAGCTCTGGACTCGTTTGATTGGTCAGAAAAGCTTCTGAGTCCTTCTCTGGTTTTTGTTCTGAAAAACAGAGTGTTGTTTTCTTCCTTGGTTCCAGGTTCAGCTTATCAGCCTGAGTGCATGAAGTGTTTGTTGTAGTTCTTCACTCAAGATGCATCTTGTGTTCTCTAGAAAATAATTGCTCCGTGTTCTTGGTGTATGGATGTAGCCTTGCACGAATGTACCACATTTGAATGTTGTTGAGCCTTTTTATTTTCCACCCTTCGTGTGCCTTCTTAGTTCCATGATTCTCACTGTATGCACACCCCATGTTCACTTATTTCATATCATATCCAGCTATATCTTTATCTTCCCTTTTATAGCTTTCATCACTGAAAATTGGGAATGATTACCTTTTTCATGGGTACTAGGTACGATTCCATGACATGCCAACATGTATCATTAAATAACATTAACTGCATTAAAAACATCAAATGTAACCGTTAGCTTAATAAATAAATAGTATTGAGAGTATAGAGTTTGGTTGGTTGGTCAATCATTAGTATCCTCCTGTTTGTAGACGTGTTCGGTGGATTTTTTGTAACAGTGACCTTCCATCGGTAGCTCTTTGAACTTGTATCGATAGCTCTTTGTGTCAGTAGCTATTGGTATCGGTAACTCCTTCTATCGGTAGACTTAATCTATCGGTAGCTCGGTAGACTTGTTCTATCGGTAGCTCAATTCTGTCGGTAACTGTCTATATCAGTTTCTCTTGGTCTATCAGAAGCTCAGGTCTATCGGTAGCTCTTGCTTAGTTCCAGTGATTATGTGTATTGGTAGACTTATGCACATCGATAGCTCCATTATATATTGGAAAACTTTTTCTATTGATAGTTATATGCATCAGTGACCTTGTTCTATGATTATCGGTAAATTTGTACATAACAGTAGCTCTGCGTATCAGTGAATCTGTCTATCGATAGACTAAGGTATATTGGTAAACTAAGTACCGATATCTCTGTATCAGCAGCTATATGTAGATCAGTGACTGACACTTACCTGTTTTATGCAAAACATATCCGATTGGATTAGAATTACTTCAAAACTCATACAAACATGGATAAACATTGATTAACATATGTCAAGAATTATTTTAATATTATTATCATCTTGATAGTAGAATATTATAGATTGAGCGAATTAAAATATAGATAAAAATTAATTGGGATTATCAAAGTCTGTAAAAGCATATTTGGGATTATCAAAATAGGTGAGGTCAACACAATCTATTATTTAGTTTTTGGAAACTTTCTTCACACTCCTTTTTCCATATGAACATATCCCATTTTCAAGTTAATTTGGTTAGGGGATTATAAATTTGTGAAAAGTTTTTCACAAACCTCCTATAATATCCTACTAATCCAAGAAAACTATGAATCTTAGTTACCATTATAGGATGAGGATCTCCTCTACAACCTTTTTCTTCGCATGCTTAACTGAGATTCATTCATTGGTTATAATGTGACCCAAGAATACAACTTATTGTAACAAGAATTCAAATTTATTGAATTTTACAAATAGATTCTCCTTCCTCAGAGTTTCCAATATAACCCTTATATGACCTTCATGCTCCGAGCAACTTTTGGAATATATCAAAATATCATCAATAAAAACCACCAAAAATTTATCAAGGTAGTACTTAAATACTCTTTTCATCAAATCTATAAATATAGTAGGAGTATTATTCAAGCCTAAGGTAATAACAACAAAATCATAATGCCCGTATCTTATTCAAAAGGCAGTATTTGTAATATATTCTTTCTTCACCATCAATTGAAGATACCTATATCAGATGTTAATATTGGAGAATAATTGAGCCCCGTGAATTTAGTCAAATAAATAATCAATCCTTGGGAAAGGGTACTTGTTCTTAACTGTGATCCCATTAAGTTATATATAATCAATGCATAGATGCATTGATCTATCCTTCTTCTTCACAAAAATAACAATTTTTCCCCAAGGAGAAGCACATGGTCAGATAAATCCATTCTCCAAATGATTTTGAAGTTATTTCTTTAATTCCTATAAATACATATTTTACATTATATAAGGGGTCTTTGATATCATCTTGGATCTAGGTATGAGCTCAATGGAGAAATTTACCTCTATTTATAGGGGAGGTCTATGTAAATATTCAATAAATACGTCAATGCATTCCTAAATATTGGGGACATTCTCTATATTTATACTTTCATTTACATCTCCCTATTCATCGATCATCTTCATAATGAAGGCTATGTGAGGTGCTTCTTGACGAATATTAGGCCGGGATATACCTCATTTGAAAATTATAGTAGGATGTTCATTTAATACTACTAAAATTTCCTTACTACTACTATTGATATTAGTATTATACTTTGAGAGCCAATCCATACCTAGTATAGTGTTGAATTCCACCATGGGAATGGATACTAGATTTGTGATGATATTGTATTCAACAAAGTTAATACTATAGTTTCTATACACTATTTATGCTAGGATAATCCCTCTAGGAGTATTGGCTGATAAATATACTTCTAGTAGCTTAGGGATTGGTTATATATTCTTTTTAAACTTGGATTAAATAAAGGAATACATAGAACCAGAACCAAAAAAAAAATACTTTATAGCTTTGAGAGTGTGACTATTGTACCTCCCCCACATCATTTGGATCCTCTACTTTGGCTATCATGATAGAAAATTCATGAACTTTCTCCCATGTCCTATATTGTGGTTGATGGTGGTTCCCTTCCATTATATTCTAATTTGTACATTGATTAGAAAAGTTCCCAAGCAGTCCATACTTGAATCATTGAACATCCAGCTAGGACTTCACCATCTTCCCTTTGTTGTTAGTGTTGAGAAGTTGAGGCTTCAACTCACCATGAATGTTTTGAGATATATGTCCATCTCTTCCACACTTGTAGCACTTTCCAATCCCATGTAATTAGTTCCCTGAATACTTATTCCCACATTCATTTCACATTCTAAGTTGCAATTTCTTTCCTCATCTTTCACAATCAAAATTCTTCCATGAGTTTGGATCTATTTATCTCTTTCTTCATTTGATATATGTGAAAAATGCATCTCTCCAAATTCTAATTCAACCTTCATAGCACTCAAAAATTTCTACGTATATCTTTCATAGTCTTGATTTTCTAGATTACTCCATATATGGGGTTTCTTTCCAATAAATAATCTATCAACCATTCCATTAGGATCCAAAAAAAATCTATAGGTGTATCGAGAAAGTCCTATAAAGTTCATCTCATAGCTTCACACTGATTCATTTTCCTTCTAAATCAGCTCTAGGAATTACTTCTCCATTTTCATTCTCATTAAACAAGGGAAATATTTATTTAAAAAGACCCCCCCTTAACTCTTCCCACTCTATAGCATAAATATCCCTTATTAGCTTGGTGTTTTTAATAAGTTTACACCACTGATTAGCTTATCATTCTAAGTGTTATACTGTCAGGGTGAATTTCTCTTACTCCTAACAACAGAGTATATAAAATATATTTTCAATATAGATTATCCATTATTAATCAATCAATGGGTCTGTAGATCCACCGAAATAATTTTATCGTTGACGTATAAAGGACTCAACATAAAGTTATTCCCTTCAAGGTGAATCTGGTCTATCAACTTGATTCAAGTTATCATTCATAACTCTAGTTACTTGATTCATCACCTTCTTGAAGTTTTCCATTATAGATTCTATCATAATTCCATCAGTGCATTGTCTGTTGCACTCATCATTTACACATTTCTTCTTATTTCCCACTATTTTTCTAAAATAAGAAAAACTTAGTGTGAAACATGTTAATTTTATGAATCTTATAATTCTAAATGGGTTTTAAGTATTAAAACATCATTCTTAAATATGTTATTAATCTTCTAAAATAACAATTATATTTTATATATAACCTTTATAATGGTTCATAAAAAGATTATGATTAACCAAAAATATCCCTTGGGAGTGTCAAACTAGGTGTGCAACAAGGTATGTATTCATGCACCAATTCTCGATCGAGTTTAGCTAAATTTACTGTTTTTAGGTTTTACCCCTAGATATATATGTTCCAGATCCACATCCACTTGTAGTATCTATATAGGGATGTATTTTTTTTGAAACCAATTGCTTAATAAATACCAAAATACTAGGATGTTTTACTATATTTATAATTTTACCTAGATTTCTTCCTAAAGTTTTCAAGTCCTAATTTCCAAAAATAAATAAACCACCTTTTGATACCAACTATTTCATCTAAAATTTTTATTACATTACTTTTAATTACATGGTTTAGAAAGGGGATATTTTAATGTTTAGTTTCTTGGAAATAAGGTACATAATATGTGAAAACATAAAAATATATTCTAAATCACTTGAAATACATCTTCACGGGTTAAATCTAAGTTAATTTTACTATATCTCATATCTTGGGGACATACATCAAAGGAAAGGGGTGAGCATGAAGCCCAATAAGGGAATAACCAAGAGAGACATATAACATGTGACAATGAGACATATCAATAAGAACATGATGAATAAAAATAAGCCATGAAAAAGAGTCATATCATAATAATAAGAAAATTAATCATAACATGGAAATGTGGCTATAAAATTTAAATTATATATTTATAATAATATCACCATGGTTAATCACCAAGGTAATATAAAACATGTCATCTATAGAGATTAAATACTTTAACTAATACATTGGAGTGCTATCAGGGTGTACCCTTAATATGTATTAATTTAATGTGAACCACATATATCATAATAAATAATTTTATTAATAACCTATAGAGAATAAATAATGGGGTTCTTATCAAAATCTTTGCATATAAAAGACCTTAAAGACACTATCATTACGTCATTTTTGACCCATGAAAGGAAATGTGGGTTTCATATATTTAAATCCCAGAATAAAAATTTCATTTTTAAATATAGTTTAATACCTATTGGAAATAAATGAGTTTTGGGTATTCAAATAAAAAGGAAAATATAATTTCTCATGTAAAATAGGGAAATTTGAGAAGTAAACTCGGAAACATGACGAGTATAAAACATGGTTTTAGAAAAGGTTTAAATGAGAGGGGTAAAGGGTATCCCATTAATAAAATACTAATATCATAGTAATTGAATAATATAAAGTGGAAAAAATAACTTAGTTTGGAAATTATAATACATACCACATGAAAAGGGAACTTGAATGGAAAAGCAAAGTGGATATTTCCCTTACCTTAAAGATTTGTTCCTAAAAATCAAGGATAGAACCTTGGGGGTTGAGAAAACCTTGGGGGGAATTATTGGGAGGTAAAATTACCATAACATTGTATAGGATAGATTGGTATTGAAGTATAATGGTGAAATGTGTGGGTATTTATAGCAAAAGTGGAGGAATTGTTTAATTATTTCCAAATATAGGTCTTGAAAATCTAGGTTTTTTCTCATGGTTTTGGACATTTGGATCACATTTAATGATATTTTAATCCAAAAAAACTGATTTTTTTTCTAATAATTCTTTTTTCATGAAAAAAAAGATTCCTCAAAGTAATGTTTTTAAAATCAAATGATCATTTTTAGACTTTAGAAAATCACTTATAGTTTTAAAAATTGATTAAAATATATTAAAGAACTTAATATTAATAAAATAACATATTTTAGGTCGTGTACTACGTTAAATTAATTATTACATTATTATTAAATAAATATGATGTCATAAAATATACTGAAAACCTAAAACTATATGTTTTTACTATTCATGAAAAAATAAATTATTTTAGAAACTTATCATAAATTCACCCTAACCTAATTTTGACATGATAATTTAAAATATAATGTTTATTTTTTCAGAATAATTCTATAAATATGAGAATTTTAACTTTTAAATATTTAAATCCTTATTTATTTAAAATTAGCATTTTTTAAGGAATAATTAATTTTCTAACACTTATACAAAATTTCCTAGGGCATTATACATTTATTTTATTATTCATATTTAGGTGAGAGTTTTTTAAAGGACTAATTTATTAAAATAAATATTATTAAAAATAATTAATTTTATTATAAAATTGTACATATTTTCTAGAAGAATACAATCATATTTCATTTTCATCCAAAAATGAAATTATCAAATTCATCACAATTAAACATATATTTTATTAAGAAAAAATATTCTTAAAAGGAATTGATGGAAAAAATATATTTATACAATAGAAATTAAACTTTAATTAACTATATATTGGACACATAACCCTTTATTACACCCACGTATTCCCTAAGGATGTGGTGTGCAATGGTGGTAGTTTCATGGGGTGGCTAGACTAACATTGGCTAAGTGGTAATATCCATTAACTTGAACTTCTACCATAAGTGATTTTGTTCAAGCGTAACTTATTTAAGATTGAATTGGGTTTGCTCAAGGGTGAACCCTAATGGTGCTACCTCCCTCCCATGTTTGGACAAATGGGCTTCAAAGGGCACAAATATACTTGTTGAGGCCATAGATTCTCTTTTTTTGTATCAATTATCATTTTTCATTACTACTTATAAACACTAATTATAATGATTATATTGTCAAACAAGGGTATAATTTACAATGGGAATATTGACCAATGGTCATATTTGACCAACAATCATACAACATTTGAATCCCAATGGTCTCATATCCCTTTATACCCTATAAATACCACTTCATTATTTCAATTCAATTACACTTAAGGTTATATTTTCATTTTCATAAGATGTTTATTAGTTTACTAATATTTTGTTTTATTTCTATATCATTTTTTGCGGGGGTGATGATTTTAGAATATTGGGTTGATCCTTATTTTCCCATTTTAGTTTTTCGATTTTATATTTTTTTCCAGTTGTAATGTTTGGAATTTTAATTGGTTTTATAGATGACTAATGTAATGATAATTATTAATGACATATTTTTTTTGTTTCTCATTATTTTTTACATGTGTAATATTATATAACATATAACACACATTTATTTTGAAAATAAATATCATTTAAAAATTCTGGGTTGTTACATTCTTCCCCCCTTAAGAAATTTCATCCTCAAAATTTCAACTCATTCTATTGGTTGAGAAAAGGGGAGGGTACTTCTGTATCATTGTCTCATTGTCTCATTTTGTTCCCACTTCACATATTCATATTTATGATTCCTCCACAAAACTTTGATGATGTGGGTAGTATTATTTAATAGAACTTTATCTCTATGGTCCAATAACTCCATCGACTTCTCCTCATAAGAGTGGTCATGTTACAGTTGTACCAACTTTGGATTCACTACATGTGAGGGATTAGGTATGTAATTAACCAAAAGAGATATGTGGAATACATCATAAACTTGAGTAAGATCTGGTGGAAGTTCTAATCGACAGGCCACTCCTACTATACGATCAATGATTTCAAAGGGGCCAATGTACCTAGGGCTAAGCTTCCATTTCTTTCCAAATCTCATGACTCTCTTCCATAGTGACATCCGAAGGAAAAATTTATCACCAATAGTAAACTCCAAGTCTCTTAAAAGCTTTTTAGTATATATATTATGCTGACTCTAAGCAACCATTACATGTTGTTGGATGGAATGGACCTTTTCTTTCATCTCTTGAACAAGATCAGTCCCATGTAGCTTTCTCTCACCAACCTCATCCTAACATGTATGAGTTCTAAATAGCTTCCCATATAGAGCTTCATATAGTTCCATTTGAATACTCGATTAGAAAAAGTTATTATATGAGAACTCAACTAATTCAAGGTATTGACCAATCCACTTTTAAATTCTATTGATCACGTTCTCAGCATTTCCTCAAGTGTCTAAATATTACTTTCAGATTGTCCATCAGTTTGGGGGTGATAAGATGTACTAAAATTCATTTCGGTACTTAGATAATATTGAAGACTTCTTAAGAATTTATATGTGAACCTTGGATCATGATAAAAAATGATAGAAAGTAGAACCCCATGAAAACTCACTACTTTATTTATGTATATCTTGGAAAGTTGGTTAAGAGATAAATCTTCCTGAATTGCGATGAAATGAGAAGTCTTGGTGAGATGATTCACTATAACCCATATCTCATTATTTCCTTTGGATGTTATTGGGATATCAGTGATAAAGTCAATTGTGATATTGTCCCACTTCCATGTTCGTATGGGTAGTGGTTGTAATACCCCTTTAGGAAGTTTTTTCTTCATCTTCACTTGCTAACACACTAAGCACCTTATAGTGTAGTCAGAAACATCCTTTTTTATATTATCCCATCAATAATGATCATGAAGGCCCTTATACATTTTAGTGATTCTAGGATTTATAAATAATGTAGAGTTATGATATTCATCCATCAAATACTTCTTTATTTTAGGGATATATGAAATACATAGCCTTGTATTAAATTTAAATAAACCTTCTTGATCAATATTAAACTCAAGAAACTTCCCATTATTCATAGCCACTATCTTATTTTGTAAAGAAGGATATTCTCTTTGAGATTTCTTAATCTTCTATAGTAATGATTATTGATAAATCATTTGGAATAGGTTTGATTATGTCCCTTCACTTATGATTCCCATGTCCAATTTTAATAGGTCATTGATCAAAGAATCTCCTTGAATCCTCATTATTTCTAGCACAATAGGGTCTTTACTACTTAATGCATCATGGAATTTGTTTTCTCTTTCAGGGTGATAATGAATTGAACAACCATAGTATTTAAGAAGTTACAAACACCTTATTTTTCTCATTTTCAATTCCTTTATGTGAAAATATACTTCAAAATTTGGTGGTCTGTGTATATATCACATTTATCCCCATAAACATAGTGCCTCCATGTCACGAACCTGCCCGAGTCGACCCTGAACCAGTCACCCAGGCCAGCCCGTGAAAAGTCCCGAGAGGCGTTCCTGATCCTCCTGGGATGGTGACAAGAACCAATGGCATCAATATAGTACACAAGGGAACGATTTCTCCCATATATAAACAATAAAACAAATAGTGGAAAGAAATGGACAACCAAAAATACATTTATATAAAAATTGAACTGAACATTATTTGTACAAGAAACTGAAAGTACAACTAAACCAACAACTAAACTTACCAAACCCGATAACCTATTAACTCCATGTGACCCCGCTAGTCACTCTCCAACACAATGATCACACGTCTCCCAAGGGTATCAAACCCAAGCTGAAACCTTCACAAGGGATAAAAATAGAAGAAGACTATAAGCGTGGGTATTAAAACTCAGTAGGTTAGCCTGATATTCTATTACCAATGCAAATCCTTTAAAATAAAATAAAAATAAATTTAAAATTTAAAATAAAAATATAAAGGTATGTTTTTCAAATGATGTCTCATGCTATAAAAATTTACCAGATAAAAACTTGCATGTTTTATAAACAAGAATGCTAGTAACAATTTTTGAAGAGGTGCAAATTCAAAATGAAAATAGTTTTCAAGAGGGATGATTTAAAGAAATTACACTTTTAAATAAATCACACACACTACTGAATTTACCAACCAAACACACCATATTCCAATGGTCAGTACAAAATATCCAATGAGCACAAGTCACGGGAGCACCCCTAGGCACTAGTTAGTTGTGAGCCCCAGGTACCTCGTATCTCGGTGAAAGTAACCATAAAAAACATCTATTCTCGTGCACACGAGCCACTAGTAGGAAGTATACCCATAACCTAGTTGTCCCCCAACATCATCATAATCATAGTTTAGTTAGTGTTTTCAACATCAAACTTGCTACGTGAAACAGGGGCCAAACCCCACGGAATCACTAGCATACTAGTACAAGTCCGCCAACCTAGATACCCGGGATTCTATTTAGTGCTCAATCAAGTTAAAATATTATCAAATACAAATTTCACATCCAAATTCCATTACCAAACCATAAACTCAAAAACATCACACTAACATGCTTCACATTTCTTTCATGAAACAAGAAACCACTAAAAAATTCGTAAAACAATTTCAAGGAGTATAACGAGGACTTGCACATAAAATCCATTCAATAATGCTCTTTTATGGCCAAAAACCCATCAATAACATAAAAATACAGATTTGGAATCCCAAAAAACAATTAATAAATCATTTTCATGGACCATAAAATTTTCCCAAAAGATAGAACATGAAATACACATGGAAACCATTTCTAGAAAAAAAAAAAACTAATACCAAATGGGCCTTTAATCCTTTCTCAAAACTATCATTTGACCAAGGTATGAATTTCAATTTTATTAAGGACGTGTATACCCACCATTTACAGCAAAAAAACACATTCATAAATCCCTTAAAACATTCACGTTACATATTTAAAACACAACCATTTTCATAAGGAAGTGAAACGGGCCATTTTCCGACAACTTGGGCCAAAACATGTTATAAACCAAAACCCATTTGTTTGTAAAACCAAATACAAATTGGGAACCCATATAAGGACCCAAAAATATCATTTATAATTCTTAAAATTCATTTATAAATCCAAATAAATAATTTTTTAAATCAGACATAACACATAAAAGCCAACCGGGCAATTTACCGAATACAAGACATGCTCTTTTAAACAAAACAATTTATTTTAAGAACATGACATGGAATAAAAAATAAATTTCATGAAATATTTTATACAAGATAATTTAATATATTCAAAATACCAAAAACAAGGTTCTAAACCTCACAAAATAGTTTCAAATGAAAGTGGAACATTTAAACAAACACTTGGTGTGCACTTTTATGACAAAACAACATTACCTTTCACAAAATAAGGATTAAACAACCATTTTGTACTCAAAGAAAATTATAAAAATGCTGAAAAATAATAATAAACATATATAAAAGATGAAAAAAATATGAAAATGATGAATCTTATAAGATAAAGGAATGTTCAAGGGATATCCTACCTCAAATCCTTGGCATAATGGAAACACACACCCAAAATCACCATATGAGGGTTTACAAACCCTAAATCTATGACGACCAGCCCCAAAAGAATATAAAACCCATAAAAAATCATGTGATAACAAAATCCTAGGTCTATCATGACTAGGGGAGATTATAAAACCAAGAAATAATGAAAGGAGGAAGAAGAGGGAGGATAAAGGAGAAAGAAACTCACCTTTTCAACTAGAAAAATCTTCGTATTCCATTAGATATACACCCTTAGAGAAAATATAATGGCCTGAAACTTCTTGGATATTATCATAAGTTCTAGAAGAACCCTGTAAATAATATTTTTGGGATAAATATCACGAATTGAATGAGTTATGTATGAAACAATGTACCTTATCAATTCTGGAGGATTTGAGGTAACATGAGAACGTTCGCCCTAATCCGTGACTCATATAAGATCAAAAGAGGAAAAATAGATAATGGGGGTGAGGATAGGGATATTGGATTCTACTGTGAGGTAGAATCATAGAAATATATTAAAAATTTAATCATATATAAAAGAAACAAATTATTTTTTTAAAACCCGAAATGGGCCCTTGGGCTGGCCCAATACCTAAATAAGTAACCCCAATTAACCATGTTTATGAATTTTTAATTGGTATAAATGGATATGGTAGTATTAATATGTTATTGGAGGCAAAGTGGGAAGTGTAATTAATGAAAAATGTTGAAAAAGAAAGGAGTTATTAAAGAAACAAATTTGGTTTTTAAAACTGCAAATGGGCTCACAGTTGGCCCAAATCATGAAATAAGCACCCTTTCTCCAAAAACTCCTAAACAAGAAATGGGGAACCCAAATTTGGGTGATTATACATATATGTAAGTTAAAAACTCAAAATTAATATCACCAAACACCCAAGAAAAGGAGTAGGATTTTAAATTAATCGTATCAAAACCCTGACATGAAAAGAAAAAAAACGGGTGTGATAATTCTCCCCACCATTAAATCTTTCCGCCCCCAGAAAGACATAGCACATTCTAGTTGATTGATCAATACCTAAAGATTATTTATCAATATGGTCTAGAATCATAATCCAATGACACACCATAAACCATTAATGAAACTTAATCCTCTTACCTCAACCAAAACACTAACTCTCAACCACTTCCTGAGAATCAACTGAAAGATCGAGTCACTACCCCCACAACCAAACTAAGAACCCGGTTGTTGGGCCTTCTAACAATGAACCGAACAATCAACCAAACCAAATATAACTCACAAAATAAAATGACTTGGGGTGGATTCTAGAATGGGTTCCCCACCATTAAATCATAACTACTATCCAACAAATCCTAAATAAGGATCTTCGACACCCACAATGGGTCTCCCCACCATTAGAGACCAACTAGAAATGAACAAAAAAAGCAATAAAAATGAACTTGAATTGGGACTCACATACAAAGGACCACCAAAAATCTCCCACAACAACTTACAAACCCAAGTTGAGAGGAAAAAAATGGACATTTAATCCACCCACTCTCTAATGGAGGTGGAAAGAACTGGGCCAACACTCTTTGCACAGATCCAAACCCCCACCAATTAGGGAGGGGAGGGAAGGGGACCCAATCATTGGGAAATTGAAACCACAAAAGAAAAAATGGAACTACCTCAACAAAATGGTATAGGTATGAGCTTATCAATACTACCCATAATCCTAGTACTTCTGACTACGCGCTAACTTCACTCCGATACCTATGGCTGGAGCTCTGATGGATGAAGTATCTCTTGCCTTGTAGCCAGGCTTTGATAATCCCCAACATATACTCCATCCCTTAGTTCCACACAGTACCACATAACACTCCGATTAAGAAACAATAGATCAAGAGACACCATGAAACTCTCTTCCTCATCAACACATTTTTACCCAAACAAGAACAAGGAGATACACACAACTATTTTCTCTCACTACTAATAGGGAGAAGAATGAACAAGGAAAAACAAACACCCACTAAACACCACCGAGCACAACAACTACAACCGAGAGAATCACCATAAAGGGAAGGCACTTTAAATCGAGCCGAAACATATCTCTATTTCAAAAAATGGGCTGAGGTGTCATTCTAAGAGGTGGATTTAACATTTGAAAGAAATCATTAGGTTGATCAACTAGAAAGCATAGCAATGGAGAACTATCCATGTAAACATCGCAACATCCAATAAATCTGTAGAAACCCACTGAACATTACCCCAAAACTGAGCCACCAACAAGATCTCATCTCAAGATTCAACAAGAGTATGACTTCTAGATCATAAGGAAGAATACTGAATAGACAAAACTTCTAAGACATAGGATAAACCATCCACATAACTGTCAGTTCAAAACAAAGACCACAATTTTTCAGCTAAAAACACTTTTGAAAAATAAACAAAAAAATAAACTATATTGGTGTATTTTTACATTCACCAATGGTGTTTCATCATGTCTCAATCACATGAATATTTACGTACCACCCTAGGAATTCAAATACCAGGCCATACTAGCCATTCATCCATATATCTAGAAAACCATGCATGTGAGAACCCATGAAAACATAGAATGCAAAAACAAAACATCTTCATTACAAAAATAATTGTGTACCTTCCAAAGGCACATTAACCACCAAAACAAAAACCATTTGTAGATTTCACAAGACAAGCCACGCTTCATCAAGAACCATTTGATTAAAAAAATCCATTTCATTTAATAGAACTTCAAAAACAACCATTCTATTCAAAATAACCCTTTCCCATTTAAAAAAATATCAGCAAGGTCTCTTTTCATAATCCGACAACCATAAAGGCCAAAACCACTTTCCAAAAAATACCAGTCGCTCAAAACCAAACTTCCAAAACCAATTCATTAGATTCAAAAAAATTTAAATAACGTAAAACACCACATATAAAACAAAGTTTCAGAATTAATTTAAAATGATGCACACTTTCAAAACCTTTTATTTCAACAAACCACAAGTTTAGATTAGGGAAAATCCAATCCTGTTAAATCATTTTCACATCCTCCCAATTTTTTTAAAAAAAACACAACCTCCCAAAAAAATTATTATATTTAATTTTTGAAAAACTATTTACCCCTTTTAAAAATCCAATCCTTTCTTTAAAACCCATTTCCAAAATTCTCACACTAGGATTTTCAAAAACAAAAATTCATAATTCAAGAAATGTCTAAGAAACCCACAAAAGGAAACTAGTGTCGGTGGGTGACCTGACCATTTGGTTAGTGACCATATGTCAAACACAAAACCAAAACAAAGAGACTTATTAGGATCATGACCCAGATACAAATGGCTTTCCAGACCTTGCAAGATCACGGAGGCCATTGGTTAGACTCCCCTTCTCATATCCCAAAACCAGACAATCAACAAGAAAAAAAGAAACTAATAAAACTGGACTTCCCATGGAAACCCGAGGATTAGAACGAGAAAGTGTTCGTGACACTCTTCTCACACTTATCCCACAAGTCCCAAAAATCCTACTCCATCTACCTTGAAATCCACCAAATAACAAGGGTGCTCTAAAATGAAAGGTCTGCTAAGATACGACCTCCTATGATACCATTTTGTCACAAACTAGCCCGAGTCGACCCTGAACCAGTCACCCAGGCTAGCCCGCGAGAAGTCCCGAGAGGCGCTCCCGATCCTCCTAGGATGGTGAAAAGAACCAAGGTAATCAATAGAGTATAAAAGGTAATGATTTCTACCATATATAAACAATCAAACAAATAGCAGAAAGAAATGGACAACCCAAAATACATTTATATAAAAATTGAACTGAACATTATTTGTACAAGAAACTGAAAGTACAACTAAACCAACAACTCAACTGAACAAAACCAATAACCTATTAACTCAATGTGACCCCACTAGTTATTATCCAATACAATGATCACACATCACCTAAGGCGATCGAACTCAAGTTGAAACCTACACAAGGGCTAAAAATAGAAGAAGACTATATGCGCGGGTATTAAAACTCAGTAGGATAAACCGATATTATATTACCAATGAACATCATTTAAAATAAAAGAAACATAAATTTTAAGTTTAAAATACAAATATAAAGGTATGTTTTCCAAATTAGGTCCCATGCAATAAAAATTTACCAGACAAAAACTTGCATGTTTTATAAACAAGAATGCTAGTAACAATTTTTGAAGAGGTGCGACTTCAAAATGAAAATAGTTTTCAAGAGGGATGATTTAAAGAAATTACAATTTTAAATAAATCACACACACTACTGAATTTACCAACCAAACACACCATATTCCGATGGTCAGTACAAAATATCCAATGAGCACAAGTCACGAGAGCACCCCTAGGCACTAGTTAGTTGTGAGCCCCAGGTACCTCGTATCTCGGTGAAAGTAACCATAAAAAATATCTATTCTCATGCAAAAGATCCACTATTAGGATGAATAACCATAAACTAGTGGTCCCCCAAAATCATCATCATCATAGTTTAGTTAGTATTTTCATCGTCAAACTTGCTACGTGAAACAGGGGCCAAACCCCACAGAATCACTAGCATACTAGTACAAGTCTGCCCACCTAGATACCTGGGATTCCTTTTAGTGCTCAATCAAGTTACAATATTATAAAATACAAATTTCACATCCAAATTACATTAAAAAACCATAAACCCACAAATATCCCACAAACATGCTTCACATTTCATTCATGAATCAAGAAACCACTAAAAATATTCGTAAAACAATTTCAAGGAGTATAACGAGGCCTTGCACATAAAATCCATTCAATAATGCTATTTTACGGCCAGAAACCCATAAATAACCTAAAAAACCAGATTTGGAAGCCCCAACACCAATTAATAATTCATTTTTAGGGACCATAAAATTTTCCCAAAATATAGAACATGAAATACACAGGGAAACCATTTTTACAAAAAAAACTAATGCCAAATGGGCCTTTAAGCCTTTCTCAAAACTATCATTTGACTAAGGTATGAATTTTAATTTTATTAAGGAGGTGTATACACACAATTTAATGAAAAAACACACATTCATAAATCCCTTAAAACATTCAGGTTACATATTCAAAACATAACCATTTTCCTAAGGAAGTGAAACGGGCCATTTTTCGACAACTTGGGCCAAAACATGTTATAAACTAAAACACATTTATTTGTAAAACCAAATACAAATTGTAAATACATATAAGAGAAAAAAATATCATTTATCATTCTTCTAATTTATTTATAAATCCAAAAAAATAATTTTTAAAATCATACATAACACATAAAATCCAACCGGACAATTTACCGAATACAAGACATGCCCTTTTAAACAAAACAATTTATTTTAAGAACATGACATGGAATAAAGCATCAATTTCATGAAATATTTTATACAAGATACTTTAATATATTCAAAATACCACAAACCAGTTTCTAAACCTCACAAAATAGTTTCAAAAGAAAGTTGACCATTTAAACAAACACTTGGTGTGCACTTTTATGACAAAACAACATTACCTTTCAAAAAACAAGGATTAAACAACCATTTTGAACTCAATGAAAATTATCCAAATGCTGAAAAATAATAATAAACATATATAACAGATTAGAAAAATGTGAAAATGAAGAATCTTAAAAGATAAAGGCATGTGCAAGAGATATCCTACCTCAAATCCTTGGAATAATGGAAACGCACACCCAAAATCACCATCTGAGGGTTTACAAACCCTAAACCTATGAAGACCATCCCCAAACGAACAAAAAACCCATAAAAAATAATGTTATAATATAACCCTAGGTCAATGATGACTAGGGGTGATTATAAAACCAAGAAATAATTAAAGGAGGAAGAAGAGGGAGGATAAAGGAGAAGGAATCTCACATTTTCAACTAGAAAATTCTTCATATTCCATTAGATATGCAACCTTAGAGAAAATGGAATGGCATGAAACTTCTTGGAGATGATCCTAAGTTTTGGAAGAACCAGGGAAAGAATATGTGTGGGAAAAATATCATTAATTGAATGAGTTATATATGAAAAAATTTACCTTATCAATTCTGGACGATTTGAGGTAACATGAGAACGCATTCCCTAATCCGTGACTCATATGAGCTAAAAAGAGGTAAAAATGATAATGGGGGTGATTATAGGGATATTTTATTTGAGTGTGAGTTATAATCATAGAAATATATTAAAAATTTAATTATATATAAAAGAAACAAATTATTTTTTTAAAACTGGAAATGGGCCCTTGGGATGGCCCAATACCTAAATAAGTAACCCTAATTCACCATGTTTATGAATTTTTAATTGGTAAAAAAGGATATGGTAGTATTAATATGTCAGTTTAGTACAAGTGGGAAGTGTAATGAATGAAATTTTTTGAAAAAAAGGAGTTATTAAAGAAAAAAAATTTGGTTTTTAAAACTTCAAATGGGCTCATGGTTGGACCAAATAATGAAATAACCACCCTTTCTCCAAAAACTCCTAAACAAGAAACGATGAACCCAAATTTGTGTGATTATACATATATGGAAGTTCAAAAATCAAAATTAATCTCACAAAACACCCAAGAAAATGAACGGTATTTTAAATTAATCGGATCAAAACCCAGACATGAAAAGAAAAAAACGGGTGTGACACTCCATATTTTTAGAGAAAAAATAGCTGCAGTATGCTCTAGGCCACATGTATGATAATTATTCTCATGATTATTTAAATGTTTAGATTCATAATAAATCACCTTGTCATTTTACATGAGGACATACCCAAGAAATTTCATAGATATATCTATGTAAATAAAGAATCCTTCTCCGAGAGAGGGTAAAGTTAACACAGGTGAAATAACAAATATCTTCTTCAGTTCTTAGAAACATTCTTCAAACTCATTTGTCCACATGAACTTAGAAAATTTTCAAGTTAACTTGTTTATTGGATTATAAATTCATGAATTTTTTTTACAAACCTCCTATAATATCTTACTGATCTAAGAGAACCATGAATAATAGTTACCGTTGTAGGATGAGGCCACTCCTCTATAGCCTTTATCTTCATAGGGTCAACTGAGATTCGTTCATTGGTTATAATGTGTCCCATGAATGAAACTTATTGTAACTAGAATTTACATTTAATAAATTTAGAAATAGTTTATACTTCATTATAGTTCCTAATATAACCCTTATATGATCCTCATGCTCTTAAAAACTTTTGAAATATATCATAATATCATTAGTAAAAACTACCATGAATTTATGATGTCATACCTTAAAGACTCTATTAATAAAATCCATAAATATATCAGGATCATTAGTCAATCTGAAGGGAATAAAAATAAACTCACAATACCCATATCTTTTTCAGAAGGTAGTATTTGTAATATATTCTTTCTTCACCCTTAATTGATTATACCCATATCGGAGGTCAATCTTGGAGAAGAATTGAGCCCCATGAAGTTGGTCAAATAAATCACCAATCCTTGGGAGTGAGTACTTGTTATTCACTATGATCCCATTAAGTTCTATATAATAAATGCGTATATTCATTGATCTATCCTTATTACTCACAAATAGAATAGGTTCTCCCCAAGGATACACACTTGTTCAGATAAATCCCTTATCCAAAAAATCTTGAAGTTATTACTTTAATTCCTATAACTATATATTTTCCATTCTATAAATGGTATTTGATATTGGCTTGAATCCAAGTATGAGTTCACTAGAGAACTTTACATGTCTTTCTAGGGGAGGTCCAGGTAAATCTTCAAAAAATACGTCAATTTATTCTTTAACAATGGGGAAATATACTTTCATTTCCTTCTACCTTTTCACCGATCATCTCCATAATTAAGGCTATGTGAGGTGCTTCTTGACAAATTTTAGGCTAGGATATCTCTCCTTTGAAAATTAATGTAAGTTGTCTATTCAAGACTTCTAATTTTTTTGCTTTTATATTTGATCTTAGAATTATACTTTGAGATCCATTCCATCCCTAATACAGTATCAAATTTGACCATGGGAATTACTACCATATTTGTAATAATATTTTACTCTCTAAAGTTAATACTAGAGTTTCTATACACTATTGATGCTAGAATAATCCCTCTAAGAGTCTTGACTGATAACTATACTTCTATAAGTTCAAGTATTGATTCTATATTCTTTGAAAACTTAGATGAAAGAAAATAATGCATAGAACCAAAATCAGAAAAAGTACTTTCTAGATTTGAGAGCACAATGATTGTACCTACCACCACATCATTTGGATCCTATACTTAATCCTTCGCAATATAAAATGCTCAACCTTTCTCCCTTGGACTATGACGAGGTTGATGGTGGTTCCCCTCTATTATATTTTGATTTGGAAATTGATCAAAAAAGTTCCCAAGTTGTCCACACTTAAAGCATTGAACTTCCAAATGGGCCTAAACCATCATCCTTTTTCATTAGTGTTGAGAATTTGAGGCTTCAAATCACCAAAATAGTTCTGAGCTATATAGAAATCTCTTATGCACTTGTAGAACTTTCCCCTCCCAATAAACCAGTTCCCTAAATGATTCTTCCTATATTTATTGAATATGGGAAGTTTTAATTTCTTTCCTATTCTTCCATAATAAAATTTCTTCCCTGAGTTTGGATCCATTGCTCTCTTATTTTCATTTGATCTATGTGACCACTATGTCTATCCAAACTCCAATTCAACCTTCATAACACTCCACACTATCTCTTCATAACTTTCATAGCCTCGATTTTCTATATTCCTTTGTAGATGGGGTCTTAGTCAATCAAAAAATTTATCAACATTTGCCTAAGTATCCATAAAAAATCTAGAGGTTTATCAATAAAGACTTGTAAATTTCATCTCATATCTTCCCACAAACTCATTTTTCTTATGCTTTAGCTTTAGGAATTACTTATCCATTTTCATTCACATTGAACAGGGGAAATATTTATTTAAAAATATTCCCCTGAACTCTTCCCACTCCATATCATCAATATCCCTTCTTGTATTCATGTTTATAATTAGTGTCTACCAATGATCAACTTCTCCTTATAAGTGGTATACTTTCAGGGTGGCTTTCTCTTTCTATGAACAATAGAGTACAAAAAATATCTTTTCTATAGAACTTATCCATTGTTCACCAATCAATAGGTTGATAGATCCACTAAAAGAAGGTGATCATTGACACATAATGAAATTTATGAAACGTTGTTACCTTTAAGGTGAATCTGATCTCTTGACTTGATTCAAGTTATTGTTCATATCTAGAGTTAGATGATTCACCATCCTCATGAATTTTTCCATTCCAGCTTCCATTAGAACATTGTTAGTGCATCATCCATTACACTCATCATTTATGTGGTTCCTCCTATTTCCTATTATTTATTTTTTCTAAAAGAAGAAAAAATTAGCGATAAACATGTTAATTTTAAAAATATTATAATTCTAAAGGGATTTTAAGTCCTAAAACATCATATATGTTATTAATATCCTCTAATAACAATTACATTTTCTATATATCCTTTATAATGGTTCATAAAAATATTGTGATTAACCAAACATATCCCTCAAGAGTATTAAACTAGGTGTCCATCAAGGTCTGATTCCATGCACCAGTTCTTGATCGAGTCAATATCAATGCAGTTTTTTGGGTGTTACCCCAAAGTACATATATTCCAAAGCCACATCCACTTATAATATCCATATAGGGACACATTTGTTCAAAAACCACTTACTTAATACTTACAAAAAAACTAGTATTTTTTCCTATATTTAGACCTATACCTAAGGTTCTTCCTAAAGTTTTAAATTACTAATTAACATAAATAAATAAACCATCCTTTGATACTAACTATGAAATCACACATTTTTATTACATAAATTTTCATTACATGGTATAAACATATGATCTTTTAAAGTTTAGTCTATTAGAAATAATTTACATAATACATGAAAACTTAAAACATTCTTCTAAATAGACTTGAAAGAAATATTGATGGGTTCAACCAAAGTTACTTTTACTGAATCTCATATCCTAGGGAAATACATCAAAAGAAAGGGGTGAGCATGAATCCTAGTAATAAAATAATCAAGAGAGACATATAACATGTGATCTTAATACATATCAATAAGAACATGAGGCATAAAAATAAGGCATGAAAAAGAGGAATATCATAATAATAAGAACATGAATCATAACATGGAAATGTGGCTACAAAATTTAAATTAGAAATTCATAAGCATATCATCGATGTTAATCACCATGGTGTCATAAATGAAAATTATCAAGGTTATTAACCAAGGTATCTTAAAACATGCCATCTATAGAGATTAAATTTTGTACCCAATGCATTAGAGCGCTATAAGGGGAAACCTTTTATATATCTTAATTTCATGTGATACACATAGATCATAGTAAATAATTTCATTAATTTACCATGGATAATAAATAATAGGTTTATTATAAAAATATAGGAATATAAAAGAGCTTAAAGACATGTGATTCATGCTCAAATTTACCCAAGAGAAGAAGGTAGGACGGTCCTTGTAATTTATCTTGGGTTGTCGAATCCTTAGAGACATAAGAAGAAACCTATAAACACGTACATTCTATGGACTATTTTTGGATATGAAGTATCCAATGTGGTTTGATTTTATATGGGTTTAAAGGAACTCTAAGATAATTAAGTGAATTCAATTTAAAATAATGAGTTGATCCTAGGTTATCACTTGGGGTGGATTGGAAGTATTCTCTTTTCAATTATTTCAATTTCTTATATTTGAGTTGAGTTAATTTAAGGAGATCAAAAAACTTCATCACTTACTGATTTTTTACCAACACACCATAATACTAATCACCTATACACTTGAAGGATCAATGTTTTGAGCACTTCAAGGTAAAGGTTCATATTAGCATTTGAAGTGTGTGGCCTTAAATTCAACAAGGACGATGGAGTTTAAAAATCATCAAATATAAATCTCAATTAAAGAAGTGATTAGACATTAATGGGGTGATAAATAACATACAATCTATACTCTTTATACTCCCTTGTATCAACCGATAAGTGTGTTATCCCTCCATTGATTCTATGGTTTCAATGGAAGCATAAAGTAGACTCATGAGGGAGGAAATGGAGAAGTAAAAAAATCACAACAAAATAATGACCACTCCACCGTTGTGTGATAATTTCACAAGGTTTGGTGTGAATAAATTCACACCTTGAACCAATGGTATCAAATTGAAATGAAGAACAACATAATAAGAGGAAAATAATAACTTTTATTAAGAAACTAAAGTGAATTGAACAACTTATATGTGAAAGACAAACTCGAGATAACAAAATCGCAGCATAACATTACAATTTCAACAAAGCACCAAAGATCCTCAACTCCTCCACCACCACTGCCTTAAATAATAATTTTTGAAGCCTTGGGTCGATCCTTAAATATTCCAAGTCTCTTCAATTAATTTTGGTAGGCCATAGGTGGGTGGAAAGTTTAAGGAGAGTTGATTTTTCCACCCTTGACCCGAGGTGGCATCCAGCTTTCATCCACCGAATAGACACGCTTGGAAGACCTTATATATGGACAAATTAGAGTGGGACATAGATGAATAAAATGGATCCCCGGATGTATCCTAATCTCCTGTAAAATTTGAGCCCATATGGAGTTGTCGATTCAGATATATGATTATATTAGTGGGATGTTTTTCTGGACCGCAGAATCTGGTCCAGAATATTATCTCTAACTTGGGCCGCCTAAATAAACACAATGGAGGACGAATTAGCACTGGATCCTAAAGTATTATTTGTTAATATATATTTATTCTAGAATCCCTCGATATTTGGGCTTAATTGGGTTTGTAATGTGGGTCCCACATTCTCATCAGTGGGCTTATGTCCAATCTTCCTTCTCTAGAATTGCTTCCATTCATTTCAAAATATCTATATCATCATTTATGAATCATCCATTGATCCCTGAATGAAACATGTTAATATTGAAGTTTAGATCAATTTACCAAAATATAAAATTAAAATATGGATAATTACATTCCTTAAAATCAGATGAATCATTGGATACTTTAAATGATATTAAAAAATGTACCACAAAATAGTGCATTTTAAGAAGGAATTACAATCATAATGTGAAATGATATTCAAAGTGTAAAATGCACTAAAATTGTGTTTATGAATAATAAATAACATTAATATTATATATATTAAAAATAAATATTAGCCTCATTTAGTAGCTAATCACACCCCCCAATTTGAGTTTTTCTAGTCCTGAGAAAAATATATCTCAACAATATGAAATTTGAATTACCTTTTCAAAAACATTTTAATACACAATGATCACCCAAAACCCTTATGCCAAAAAATCATGAAACCCATAAAAATATTTTAATACAATATAGTTTCATAAGCATATCCCAATCCCAATCCTATTCCTTTGTTCAAATTCATTTCCATATTTCATCCAATATCAATTAAGTATGGGGATGTGTTGTGCATCACAATAGACATGGGGGTTCATCTTTATTCAAGGGGGAAATGACGTAAGCGCTAGGTGGAATCACATTTCAATATTAAGATGAGTATTCAATTTTTTTATTGTATTATTTTTTTTTGTTTTTGAAATTTTTCCATGGTAATTGAAATTGCACTCAAAAGAGTCAACCCTTGTAGCGAGACTTTGCCGATGACTCCCAGGCTCAAAGACCTTAGGGAACCAAGTGAAGACCACATACTAGAGCATCATCTCAAGTCAAATCAGTAAAAAAAAATTTAAATTAACAAAAATATAGATAAAATTACTAACTCTGGGCCAGAAAACTATGGTGTCACGATCCCCAAGTGCCGAAAGCCACACATTAGGTCATTTCATTGCTCTACGTGAAAATTTATTGTTTTTTTAATTTTTTTTATTGAATACTCATATTAAAACTAAAATGATCACCAAACCTATGCTATTTATTTGGGGTACCCCATGAACTCAAACTTATAACCCACTATCCAAAGGACGTGCATTGTGATCTTTTTTTAGATGAAAATATAAACAATGAAATATCATATTAGATAACCAAACTTTCCAAAATCAATGATCATGAAATTATACAAGGATTAAAATCAAGATCAGGGCATGAAAAATTATTTGATATACAGTTTCAAAGTGTGCAATGTGTATTACCATGTTCAAAGTTAAAGGAATTTTTCCTTCTATTTACACACTTTTTTTTTTCAAATCATGCATTTTTTTTGACACAAAATCATTCTTTATTTTATCTCCCCCCAAATTAAAATAACATTGTCCCCAGTGTTTGAAGAAATGAAAATTTAGAAGGAGTAGAGGCAGGTAAGGGAATTTCAAAAATGAAATTGAAATATGAGGATCATGGAATGAAGTCACCTGGTGATTGAAGTTGATGTTTTTGCTGCTCTAATTTAGTCCCTTGATCTCGATGTCACTCTGAGAATTACCTATTGGGAAAAGGGAAAAAAAGAAAAAAAGAAAAAAGAAAAAAAGAAAAAAAATATAAAATAAATAAAGTAAAATATAAGTATATATATATAAATTATAGAATAAGGAAACACAAAAAGCCGTAGGTTAGTGGTAAGAGTGCGCCCATGTCTCCCTTTGGTCTTGGTTTTGAATCCCCTTGGCTTCGCCAGTTGTAACGGGGTTTTCCCCACGACCTACGATGTGGCCTTTTTTCTATTATTATATTTTTATTTTTTTTGTATCTTTCTTTTAACAAACAAACACATAAAAATTAAATAAAATAAACTGATGATATATTGTCTTCTTTTTAAATTTCAGGGTAAGGTATTACTCAAGGATCACACCACATGACACAGATGAATATGGTGCTCCCCTTTCATACCCATCCATACTCATAATAGAAGAACATGTCAACAATATTTTTTTTTATTTTTAAATATAAAAATGATTCATTAATCCTATTTAAAATATAAAGTTTATTAAAACAACAAAATGATTGGAAACTTGAAAACCATGGGTTGCCTCCCATGCAGCGCTTTGTTTAACGTCGCTAGATCGACATTAACCCCCTAACTTACCCAATACCAATTTTCAACATTTTAAGGACCCCATATTTCTCCATGTCCACTAGATTGAGATTTATTCTTTGTTTATAATTTTTTTCGTGTGCAAACCTATGTTCTATAATGAGTCATAAAATACAAGGAATATCAAAAATGGTTGATCCAGTTTCTTTTTTAGTCTTTCCAAAGACATTAAGAATCATTACCTCTTTATTGGTTTCAAGATAATAAATTTTGAAAATTAGAAGTTTTTGGCTATCCCAAATGAATGGAAACTTGAGGGTGGATGGAAATTCCTTTCGTTCAAGTTTGGGTAGGCTAACACTTTCAGACATAGGTTGGGACTTGGAATCAAACCCAATTTCATTTTCAAAATTGCTCAATAAAATTGGTTACTTTTGAATAGAATACTCAACCAAAAAATTGGAAAGATCAATTTTAGGAATGGTTATGGACTCAATGTTTGTTATTTCTCTCAATGTTTCAATGGTTGGTGTTTTTAAAAATTCATCAATGGAGTTATACTTAGTAGACTCAAGACATGATGTCAAATTCTCCTCTTTTGAATCCAAAAATTCAATTTCCTCTTGATTTAAATAACCTTCAACAATTCCTTGATCCTATTCATCTATCCCAAATCCAAAGGTCAGTTCTTCAATAAATTTATGTGAGGTTTGTGGGAGAAAAGATTCTTCTACCAACGATGAGGAAGGGATAACATGAGTGGGAATGGGTTCCATAACTGTCTCAAAGTTTTTTAATTCTAATCTTAAAGATGAAACCTCAAAATTAATTTTCTCCATTTGTTAACACAATTTTTCAAGTAATGGTTGTGGATCATGATGGTCAATGGGTTGAGAAATATGGTCTATTCTATGTGGATAATTAAGTTGTTGAAATTTCACAGGAGGGTGTTCAGATTGGCTTTGTGGGGATTGAAACTCATTATATGTTGGGATTCTTTGTGGATCATAGGAGTAAATTTTTTTTGGTTCATTAGGTTTTTGATGATCCCACATGTAGAAATTAGGATGGTCATTTTACATCACACATGGGGCTGGGTGATCAAAGTAGGGATAGATTTCCCATGTTTGGACTTGTTCAAAATTGAATTCCATAGGAGTGAGGGGGTGAGAACAGAGAAGAGGGACGAAAAAAAGGATGATAATGTCTAATATAACTTACTTAGGTCCCCGGAAATAGCGCCAAAATTTTATTCATGCTCAAATTTACCCAATAGAAGAAGGTAGGACGGTCCTTGTAGATTAGCTTGGGTTGTTGAATCCTCAGAGGCCTAAGAAGAAACCTATAGACACGTACATTCTATGGAATATTTTTGGATATGAAGTGGATAACTTGGTTTGATTTTATATGGGTTTAAAGGAAATCTAATAGACTTAAGTGAATTCAATTTAAAAGAATGAGTTGATCCTAGGATATCACTTGGGGTGGATTGGACGTATTCCCTTTTCAATTATTTCAATTTCTTATATTTGAGTTGAGTTAATTTAAGGAGATCAAACAACTTCATCACTTACTGATTTTTTACCAACACAACATAATACTAATTACCTATATAGTTGAAGGATCAATATTTTGAGCACTTCAAGGTAAAGGTTTGTATTATCACTTAAAGTGTGTGGCCTTAAATTCAACAAGGACGATGGAGTTTAAAAATCATCAAATAAAAATCTCAATTAAAGAAGTGATTAGAAATTAATTGGGTGATAAATAACATCCAATACATCCCCTTTATACTTCCTTGGATCAACGCATAAGTGGGTTATCCCTCCATTGATTATGTGGTTTCAATAGAAGCAGAAAGTATACTCATGAGGGAGGAAATGGAGAAGTAAAAAAATCACTATAAAATAGTGATCACTCCACAATTGTGTGATAATTTCACAAGGTTTGGTGTGAATAAATTCACACCTTGAACCAACGGTATCAAATTTATATGAATAACAACAGAATAAGAGGAAAATAAGAACTTTTATTAAAAAACTAAAGTGAATTGAACAACTTACATGTGAAAGAGAAACTTGAGACAACAAAATCACAGCATAACATTACAATTGAACAAAGAACCAAAGATCCTCAACCCCTCCACCACCACTAAATTAAATAGGAATTTTTTAATCCTTGGGTCGAGCCTTAAATAGTACAAGTCTCCTCAATTAATTTTGGTAGGCCATAGGTGGGTGGAATGTTGAGGGAGAGTTGATTTTTCTACCCTTGACCCGAGGTGGCATCCAACTTTCATCCACCGAACAGACGTGCTTGGAAGACCTTATAGATGGAAAAATTAGAGTGGGAAATAGAAGAAGAAAATAGATCACCAGATGTATCCTAACCTCCTGTAAATTTGATCCCATTTGGAGTTGTGGATTCGGAGATATGATTAGATTAGTGGGATGTTTTTCTGGGCCGCAGAATCTGACCCATAATTTTATCTCTAACTTGGGCCACCTAAATAACCACAATGGAGGCCGAATTAGCACTATCTCATGAATCATGATTTGTTCCTCTATATGTATTCTAAAATCCCACGAAATTTGGGCTTCATTGGGTTTGTAATATGGGAACAACATTCTTATTAGTGGGCTGGTGTCCAATCGGCCTTCTCTAAAATTGCTTTGATACTTGAATGAAACATGTTTATATTGAAGTTTATATCAATTTCCCAAAATATAAAATTAAAATATGTATAATTACATTCCTTAAAATCAGATGAATCATTGGGTACTTTAAATGATGTTAAAAAATGTACCACATAATAGTGGATTTTAAGAAGGAATTACAATCATAATGTGAAATGATTTTCAAAGTGTAAAATGCACTAAAATGGTGTTTATTAATAATAAATCACATTAATATTATATATATTAATAATGAATATTAGCCTCATTTAGTGGCTAATCAACATGATTATTAAATCATTTTTGACCCATGGAAGGAAATGTGGGTTTCATAAATGTAAATCCCTAAATAAAAAAGTAATTTTTAAATATATTTAAATAAAAAATGAAAAGAAAATAGTTTTGGGTATTCAAATAAAAAGTAAAATATAATTTCTCATGTAAAAGTGGGAAATTTGAGAAGTAAACTCAGCAGCATGACGGGTATAAAACATGGTTTTAGAAAAGGATAAAATGAGAGGGGACAGGGGTATTCAATTCATAAAATACTATTCTTGCATTAATGGGATAATAGAAAGTGTAAAAATAAATTATTTTTGAAATTATAAGACATACCACATGAAAAGGAAACTTTAATGGAAAAGAGAAGTGGATATTTCTCTTACCTTGAAGAGTTGTTCCTAAAACTTGAAATGGAACCTTGGGAGATTTAGGACACCTTGGGGGGACTCCTTGGGAGGTAAAATCACCAGAACTTAATGTATTATGGATCAAGTGTGAAGGGAAATGGTGAAATTGGTGGGTATTTATAGCAAAAGTGGAGGAATTGTTAAATAATTTCCAAATATAGGTCTTAGAAATCTAGGTTGTGGAAAATGAAAAACCATTAGCTTACCCATGAGTTTTCTCATTGTTTTGGATATTTAAGTCACCTTTAATGATATTTTAACCCATAAGTACTGAAAAACATTTTTAATAATTATTTGTTCATGTAAAATTAAAGATTCCATAAAGTAATGTTTTTTAAAATCGAAAATTCTTTTTTAGACTTTGGAAAGTTACTTATAGTCTTAAAAATTGATTAAAATATATTAAAATATTAAATATTAATAAAATAAAATATTTTAGGTCATTTATTGTGTTTAATTAATTATCACATCATTATGACATAAATATGAAGTCATAAAATATAACAAAACCTAACATTTTATTTTTTACTATTCATAAAAAAATAATGCATTTTAGAGAATTACAATAAATTAACCCTAAACTAATTTTAATGTATTTATTTCAAATATAATGTTTATTTTTCTAGAATAATTCTATAAATATAACAATTTTAAATTTTAAATATAAAAATCCTTATTTATTTAAAAATATTATTTTCTAAGGCACATTCAAATTTATGACACTTAAAAAAATTTCCTAGGCCATTATAAAATTATTTTTCACTTATATTTAGGTGAGAGTGTTTTAAAAAACTAATTTATTAAAACAAATATTATTTAAAATAATTTAGTGTATTATAAAATTGAATATATTTTCTATAAAAATACAATTATGTTCCATTTTTGTCCAAAAATAAATTTATCAAATTTGTCTCAATTAAAAATATATTTTATTAAGAAAAAATATTATTAAAATGAATTTATGGAATAATAATTTTATTTATAAAATAGAAATTACAATTTAATTAACTAAGTTTTGGACACATAAACCTTCATCATACTCTTGTATTCCGAAAGGGTTAGGTGTGCGATGGTGGTAGTTTCATGGAGTGGATTAGATAACATCGACCACATGGTAATCTCTACTAGCTTTAACTTCTCTTGTAAAAAATTTCATTTAAGATTCACTTGTTGAATCTTTGCTTGGGCATAGTCAAGGGTGAACCCCAGTGACACTACCTCCCTCCCAAGTTCTGGAAAATGGGCTTCAAAGGGTACAAATCTACTGGTTGAGGCCATCAATTATACTTTATATATCAATCATACTTTTACATTACTACTTATAAACACTAATTATAATGGTAAAATTATAAACCAATGGTATAGTTTCCAATGGTCATATTGACCTACAGTTATATTGAACAACCGTGAAATTTGACCAACGGTCATATAACAATCGAATCCCAACAGTATCATATCCCTTTATAACCTATAATTACCACATAATTATTTCATTACAATTCCAATTAAGGTTATATTTTCATTTTCATAATATGTTGATCGGTTTACTAATATTTTTTTATTTCTATAACATTTTTTATCAGGGTGATGATTCTAGTAGATTGGGGCGATCCTTATTTTCCCATTTAAGTTTTTCTATTTTATATTTTTTGAACAGTTATAATTTTAGAGATTTTAATTGGTTTCATAGTTTAATAATGTAATGATCATTGTTAATAAGATAAAATTTGGTTGGTTTCTCTTTATTTTTTATGTGTGTATTATTATATAATATATAACACAAATTTATTCTGAAAAAATATAATTTAAAAAGTTTGGGTCATTGTAGATTCTCCTTGGTGAGACCATAAATTTCTGAGTGTTCCATAATCATATTTTTAACAATGTGAAATGAAAATAAGAATGAGTGTCATGGCCAGCAATGAGTGAGTTCCCCCCTCTTTGGAGGGATCCAATCCTCCCCCTCTTATAGAAGAATTCATGACCTTCCAAACATGATTCCCTCTATGTGAGAGGCACAATATGCTTCCTAAAATTCATAAATATCCTCTATATTCAACATGGATTAGGTTTACTTTATGATGGATGATTGGAATGTGTCCATAATCAAGGGTCTATATGATTTTTTTGAGGCATTAGTGCTCCTACCACAATTATGTTCAATGTTCTTTTTGCATTGGAGTGTTTTGGTTCTTCACAACACAGTAGATGTATTTTTTTTCTAGAAGGGAAAAATAAGATTGGGATTTAGTTTATGGGCCTATTTATTTACTTATACCTAGAAATTATCATTTTTAACCATGAGACATCATACCCTTCCAATTTCTGCAACTCGAATGTTCCATCATCAGCTGAAGAATGCCGATATTCCCTTGTTAGTGCCACCACATTTCTCAGAAGGATAGATCATCCTGTATATTTCTTACCTCAAGATTAAATATTTCACCCATGTGTGGGTCTATTTAATAGAACATGGATCTTATGAAAATATTTGGATAGTGTGGATTTCTAGTTTGATGATGGTCCCCTATTTTCTTCAGCTTCTTATGGGAGTTTAGTCCTTCGTCATGCGGTTCTAGTGTCATCATTCATTGATCTTGTTTGAAACTAAGTGGAATGTGAAAACTCCCTTAGAGGTGGTACATAAAGGGTGAATTATCTCATGGATCATTAGGATGGATCACATCCATATTCAATGTAGAGTTTATATTGTATATATGTATAGATATGAATCTCCTAGAAAGGTTTCTTCACTACATCGTCGGTCCAAATTCATGGGTGGCACTAGAAGGGGTCACAAATCGAGTAGGAGACATCCTATTTTTTTATTATGGTGGTGGAAGATAAGTGATGGTGGTTAAATTTAGATTGGTGACCATCCTATGGATCATCTTCAAGATTCATTAGACAAGGATCATGTTCTTCAGGGGAAGTTGAGGCTTGAAAGTAGTTAGTGGTCACATGGTTACTTGAGAGGAAAAGGAATGATAGGAATATGTGGGAAAATCTCATGGTAAGTATTCCTATGGTGAAGGAAATGGTAAATGTTACAACTATGAAAAGTGGTTGAAAAATGGGGGCTCATGTTAGGTATACCTACCACGAGAGTGGTTTCACAGTATAGTGTTGAAGTGACCATGAGTAGTGCTCACAGTCTGCTGAAGGCACAATCAGTTATTCTTAACAGTAGGTAGTGGAAGTGTCTATAGATGGTGGCCATTACTACCATGTCATGGCAGGTTCTCAATAATGGGGGGTGGGGCACATAGTCATTTCCCATGGTTAGTTTAGTGACCATGGATTGCACAAACACTTTTTGACTTTGTAAAATTTCAAGCCATAAAACAAAAAGATCACATTTTTTCTTAGTGTAGTATTTTAGTCAACTAATTTAACAAATTATAAAAAAATATTTTTAGTTCAGTTTACATTTTTTTATATAATTTTTCATTTTTCATTTAATTTTATATTTAATAGTAGGATTTTTATATTTGTGTACTAATTGTTTGTTACTTTTATTTATAGGATAATTGCAGATGAAACATTTGATTCACCTATGGAGGACCATAAACATACATCAAGGGAGGACCGTACACATAATCCTATTGAGAATCCTCCTCCTCCTTCTACATAGGATCCATATACTTCTAAAGGGGGAGAGAATACTTCAAGAGTTATTAAACATGGTGGTACACATTTACCAAAATTATTAGTTTCCCGTAGTCGGGACTAGAGGATACTAGTTGGATTTAATGATAATGATATTACTAGGTGTAAAAATTAAATATAATTTAAGATTTTTATTGTAGTTTAAGGTAAAGGAAAAATTAGTATTTTGATTTATGATCAAAGAAGTGTTGAAAAGGTGACACTATCTCAATTATGGGAGAAAATTTTGGTAATCTCATTTATTATTATTTTACTTATCATGAAATGTTTTTACTAATATAGATTTTCTACTTATTATTAGATGACATATGATATACCTGATACTGGAGGATTTAGGAGAATATATTTAGGATTGGATCCTAGAAGATGGCGGGATTTTAAATCAACCCCCACATTAAATTTCATTTTTAGTGATATAAAACATCAAAATCCATGTGATATATATCCATTTATAGATGAAGATACATGGAAGTATTTTATTGAAAGTATACAAAATGAATCCTTTTTTTGTAAGTGCAATGTTACCTTTTAGAATTTTTTTATGGTGTGTTTCTCTGGGTGAGTAATCATTTATGTTTCTTCATTTTATTTGGTCACAGTATTGTCATTACATTTTGTTATCAGATCCTTTGACCCATGGTGATGTTTCTATTGATTATTTTTTTAGATCTATTGTGAAATCTTATTATGGGGCCAATTACTTGTTGGTTGTGGTGTGACAAGTGTGTGTTATTGAGGCCCATGTTGTTTCTTATGTCAACTGTTTTTTTAAATTGAATCAATTATGAGATGTGTAGATTGATTCTAGGGCCTCTTTTTTCATTGTTGTGTTCTTCCTATTGATGGATCCTATATTTGGTGTGTACAACCTGAGTTTTGAGGTAGGTGGTTTCGTCTCTAGTCTGTGTTAGTGAACTGTATTTCTCCTATTTTGATAATTTTTTTATTAAATTAAATAGAGTCATTTATTGATTTGTTTTATCTTTGTGGATATGGGTTTTTGATAAAATATGTTTTCCCTCTAGTTTTGGTAAATGAGAAGGGTTTTCAAATAATTGTGAAATGGTTTTATGAAATATTTTTCAAAGAATGATATGATGAAATGGTATGATGAATTTTTTTTGAAAATAGAGAACATGGGAAGCCTTGGGTACTTAGGTGGAAGGTGTAGTAATAGGCCTAATACAATATCAGGGGGTTTTCTCATGGGGATTTCCTCTACTCCCAAGGCCTGTTGTTCTAGGGACTTATTAGATCTGTTGGGAGGGGGGGTTCACTTTCTAGGGTGTTCCTATGCTCTCTAGACTCGATTCACATGTCCAGGTAATTGATCCATGCGATTTTCTATGTTTTGGTATAAGTGTCCCAGCTATCCTGACCTAGTGAGATCCTTGTCATAATGTTACCTATGATTTTGGATGATTTGGGATGTTTTGTCTTGTATTGTTTTGGTCGTACTTCCACGGATTTGATATGATATGTGATGCATAATTTGGTTTTATTTCATATATATGTTTTTATATATGTATATGAAATGATTTGAAACTTATTTATTTAATTTATTTGGAAATGTGGAAAAAGTGGAAATTTAACTATTTCCCGATGCTTTTAATTTAAAAATGACTAAACTGAATATCATGGATTATTTTATTTAAGGTTGATCATGCTTGGATTATCTTTTAGAGACTTGATATAGAATGCATGGATGAGACCCTACTGAGCTTGTTAGCTCACACCCTACATACCCCTTCGGTAGTGCATAGAACTGGATATGTATTTTGATACAGAGAAAGGAAATTTGTCGTAGTGAAGAATCAATGTTTTCTATCAGCTAATTTTGGGTATTTGGATGGTGAGATGGTGCAGTTTTTCCCAATCTATCATATGAAGACTATTGGGTAGATATTTTGTGTTTTTCGTCCTTTTCTATTGGACTTGTCTCATGGAGACTTGTTTTACTACCTTTTCAGTTTTATTTATTCTGTTGTTCTCTTTATGTTGTGACAAATATATATATATATATATATATATATACATTAATGTTTTCTTTCACAATTTATTTTTGTACATGTGTATATATGTCATGTTTTCTGCTTCAGGTTGGGAAAAAATAATTCCCTTTGTTTTTTGTTGTTTGCCCGGGTGCTAGATGCCAACCCATGGGGATTGGGAACACCCCTCAGGTATGTGTAAATTCAGGTCGAGTACTAGTTTGAGAGGGTATCCAGGCTGGGTTTGTCATAGTTTTATATCAAAGGTAGGTTTTTCCTCAAGATTCATTATCTTAGGATGTTTGGTAGACTAGAGAAAAGATTGTCAGGACTTGAGAGTTAGGTTACGGTGAGTGTCTGGCCAGATTTTTCCACAAGATGACTCAAGGTACCATGGTATGTTTGGATGTGTGTCACATATTTAGAGTTCTTGATATTAATATTAGTTTTTACTTATTATTTTTCTAGTTTTAACTAAGATTATTATGTTCTATGACTGTTTCTTCTATTTTTGTGTTCCACAATATGCCTCCAAGACATGATCCACAAGTTCCTTAGGAGGGTAAAGTTGGCGATCCTCATGGGAATAATCTAATAGATCATAATTTTATCGATGATATTGTGAGGGTAGTTCATGATATCAACTAGAATGTACCACAATCTCAGAATGCATTTGTTGAGGTATAACCAATAGTTATACGAGACATATATTGATCATGATTTTTTTCTTGAGAAGAATCCTTCCTTTATAGGTATGAATGAAACTGAAGATATGGAAGACCGTATTGAAAAGATTGATCATATTTTTGACTTCCTAGATACACTTGAGAGTATCAAATTGTAGTGCGTGATGTTTAGACTTGAGGGTCCTGACAAGCGATGGTGGGATTCCATGGTACATGTGGATAAGCATGTGGGTTTGTATTGGAAGGATTTCAAGACTATATTCTTCCAGTAGTTTTTACTAGAGTCACTGATGATGTAGATTTATCTAGAGTTCCTATTCTTATAGTAGGGGGAGCGTTCAGTGTCATTGTACACAAATCAGTTTGCGGAGCTTGTTCATTTTTCACTAGAGTTTGTGAAGAATGACCAGTTGAAAACTCAAAAGCACCTGTAGGGTTTATGACTAAAAATCAGATCGTAGGTATTTAGGCTAAAGCTATTGACCTGTGTGGATACAATGGATAGGGTAATGATGGTAGAAATAAATATGGATGGAAAGGTTAGATATTCTTCCCCTTTTTCCACCTAGTGGCAATTTTAGTGGTGTAATAGGGAAAAAGAGGAAGTGGAAGGATCATCACAGGAGTGATGGAGGTGGTTCTAAAAAACAACACTATTCAGCACCTCTAGTTACAACTAGTGGTGTGATTATGAATTGCTATCGGTTTGAAAGGTCATACACACAAAATGTTCTTTTCCTTCACCTGAAAATATGTGAAATAGTTGTGTACATTTTTGTCATCTATAGAGTTTTTAGGGCTATGTATACACCTTGAGATGGTCAAAGATCATTGGATATAAAGGATACTATAGAAAATTCAGATGCTTCAAAGACTACAAGGCTCTATCCACATGCCCTAGTAGTGAATCACCTTCATGCAGTAAATGAGTTTCCAGCAGAGGTAGACACTGGTCTTGCAGCAGTGATAGGTACCATCTTTTTTTCATCTTTATTAGAAATTACTTTATTTGATACTGGTGCCTCCCACTCATTTATACATGTCCATTTTTGATATGATTAAACTTCCAATGGAGACCATTTCCTTTGTTATGGAATTAGTGACACCCCGTGGGAAGAGGAAAGAGAAGGGGTTTCGATGTCCTTGTATGCTATTGATTGCTGATGCAGAGTTAGTCTGGGATTTTCTTGTTCTCAATCTAGATCTGTTTGACGTCATCACTAGGATAGATTGGATTTTTTCTCATTGTACTAAGGTTTATTTTTATAATTGGCACATCTTGTTTCTCACGACCAATGTGATATCATAGGTGTTTCAAGGAGAGTGTGATCCAAGGTCTAGTCTTGTAGGACCTTCCTGCCTAGAGATTAGAAGTTTATCATCTACTATTATAGTTTATCGCAATAATACTTCTTCTATTATTAATCTTCCAACTATTTTTTGGGATTTTCCCAATGTTTTCTTAGATGATTTCTCTAGGATTCCTCCAGAGAGGGTGGTAGACTTTATAATTAACCTAGTGCTAAGTACATAGACAATATTGATACCTTATTATCATATGGAACCAGAGAAGATAAAAGAGCTTAAAATTCAATTGGATGATATAATGGAAAAGGGTTTTGTTCACCCTAGTTCTTCGCCTTGGGAATCTCAAGTGCTCTTTACCAAGAAGGCAGATGGTTTATTCTGATTGTGTGTTGACTATTAGAAGTTGAACTGAGTAATGGTCAAGAATATGTATCCTTTACCTTGTGTGGATGATATGTTTGATTAGTTAAAGGGAAAAAGTGGTTTTTAAAGATCAATATTTGGTTAGGTTATCTTCAGCTCATGGTTTTGGAGTGTGATATACTAAAGAAAAAAATTTAGGAGCAGGTATGGACATTAAACATATATTGTGATTCCATTTTTTCTAACTAACACTCTCTCTGTTTTTATGTCTTTGATGAATCAGATATTCCATCAGTATCTTGAATCTTTTGTGGTAGTGTTCATGGATGATATTTCTGTTTACTCGAGATATGAACATGAACACAATCACCATTTGGGTTTGGTTCTATAAATCCTGAGGAGTCACCATTTGTATGAAAAGATTTAAAAATAAAATTTCTAGATTTAATAAGTGAAGTTATTAGGGAATGTGATTTATGAACATGGATTATTAGTTTATCCTGAGAAGGTGATGACTGTTTTGTCATGAAAAAAACCTTTAAATGTCTTTGAGATTTAGAGATTCCAAGGTTTTTTTTGGATACCATTGATGGGTTTTCAAGTATTTCTCAAAGATAGTGTCACCTTTGACTACTACTATTAGAATGAGAGTGAAATTAATATGGGATTCAAAGTTTTAGTCTTCTTTTGATGAGATGAAATAAATTCTAACATCAGATCCTATTATGATCTTACCTGATCCAAGTAAGGGGTATGTGGTTTTCTATGATTCTTATGGTGTTGGTTTGGGTTGTGTGCTCATGTAGGATTATCTTATGGTAGATTACATCTCTCTTAATCTTTGACCACATGAGAATAATTGACCCACTCATGATTTATATATTTCCACAGTTATGCATGTGCTTAAGTGTTGGAAGTATTATGTTTTTGGGGATAGGTTCATGATATTTTTTGACCATAAGAGTTTGAGGTATATATTTTCCTAAAAATACTTGAATATCAGATAGAGGCGGTGGGTGAAATAACTTCAGAAATTTTAATTTTATATAACCTACAACCAGGTAAGGGGAATTTAATTGTAGATACTCATAGTAGGAAAGTGTCATCATAGTCTGTTTTAGAATCAAAGGAAGACAGAAACCTTTTGGGGCTTTTCAGTTAGTTGTATCTGGATGATCAGGATGATGTTTTAGGTATGGTCCTGACCAATGTTCAGTTATCATCATCTCTCCTTGAGTCTATTCTGTAGAGTCAACAATAGGATGACGAGTTCATAGGAATTCAAGAAACCCTATATAGTGGGAAGACCATTTTTGGTTGGTATCCTTTTTCAGAAGGTATTATCCATTTTTGGAATCGTTTTTTCATCCTAGCATCAAGAAGTATATTGGTTTTGTTTAATTTTCATAGTTATTCATGATCCATTCATTTTAGCACTATAAAGATGTATTATGACACATGACAGTGATTCTGGTGGCTAGGTATGAAGCACGACATTGCTAATTATGTGTCCTTCTATTACACCTACCAAAAAATAAAGGTAGATCATCTGAAACCTTGTAATTTTCTCTATCCTCTTCGAGTGATGATTTTGAAATGGGATGAGGTATCTATGGAAATTTTATTTAGATTACCATGTAATACTAGATGGAATAATGCTATCTAGGTGTTGATTGATCAGTTGACTATGTTAGTTTATTTCATTTTAATTAGGGACACCACTAAAGTTAAAGATCTAGGTAAGCTGTACGTACATGAGATTATGAGGTTACACGGGTTTACATTAGCTACATAGATCCTATGTTTACTTTGAGGTTCTAGAGGAGTCTCTAGGAGTCAATGGGGACTCGAGTTATTTTGATTATAACTAATCATTCACAGATAGATGGTCATACAAATATATCTATTCAGATCTTGGAGGATATGCTCGATACCCTTGTTTTAGATTTTAGTGGATCTTGGGATAACCATATGGGACTTTTTGATTTTTTATAACAATATTTATCAATATTTAATCAGAATGGATCCTTTGAGGCTCTGTATAGTCACCTATGCAGGTCACATCTTTTTTGGGAAGAGGTGGATGAAGCTTCTTTGGTGAGACCGAGCTTATTTTAGGAGACTTCCAGGAGGATTTAAAATATAATTCGGTGGATGGTTACAACCTAGAGTTGAAAAAATATTATATGGATAAAAAACATTGTCCTTTGGATATTTCCATAGTAAACTAGGTTTTCTTTAGAGTTTCTCCTTGGTTGTGTCAATATCATCTTGAAAAATAGGGAAAGTTGGATCTGTGATATGGTGGACCATTTGAGGTCACTGAGCGGTTTGGGAAGGTTTCTTATTGGCTAACATTTATGATTTAGTTGAAGGTAATTCATGATGTTTTCCATATATCAAAGCTCAATAAATACCATCCTGATATTTCTTACATTCTAAGTTGGGAAGATATTGATTTAGAGTAAGATGTTTCTATTGTGGAGTATCCAATATAGATTGTTGACTCTAGAGTGAAATTCTTGCATGAGAAGTTGATTCCATTGGTCAGAGTGTTATGGAGACATGGGTTAAATTCTCATGAGACTTGGGAGAATGATTCATTGACGAGGGAGTAGTGGCCTCACCTCTTTATTGTACTTCATACTTCCACTTGACTTCTAGAGGATGGAAACTCTTATGGTGGGGAGTTTGTAACATCTTATCTCCCACATACAGGTATTTAACTTATCTTTATTTGTTTTTCTATTTAATTGGGTGAATCTTGGGATTCCTAAGGATAAAGTACATTTGATTAAAAAAAATTACCTAAAATTATAAGATGTATGTTTGTTTGAATTAATGGAGTCTAGGTATAAACTTGTAATGAATTAAAAGGGTTCTCCCTGAGTTTGGAGAATGTCTGAGGTGGTTTGGGTTTTCATGTAAGAATCTATAGTTTTTACTATCTATAGGGAATTTAAATGTCATGTAAGGAGTACACGACATGTAATGTTTGACAAGATCATGTCATGAGAAGAGTAAATAACATGAAATAATACACATAGTGTAAAGATTACACATTGTGTAATGTAAAAAAAATCATTTTTTAATAAAAAAGTGATGTGGTTTTCAGCGTATAAGGTCCCCATGGATTACATGACATGTAAAGGGATTACATTCCATGTAAATTTCATAGATATGAATTTTATGTCACCGTATGATTGATATGATTATTAATTCTTCCACAGTTCTCTCCCCTCTTGACCTAAATCTCTTTTTCAGTGATTTTGGAGACCTCTAACCCATCCAGATTGTTTTGTTTGATGATTGATCATTATTTCATTTGTGGTGAATTTCACTAGGTGAGTAATCCTTTCCAATTCTTCATTGACATTGATCAAGATAGTTCCATTGAGTTGTTTTATCAGATCCATTGACCCATAGTGATGTTTCTCTTGATTCTTTTCTAGATATGTTGTGCAATATTATTCTAAGGGATGATTCCTTATTGGTTGTGGTACAATGGGTGTGCGTTCTTGAGGTATGTGTTATTTACTATTCTCTACCAACCCTTTTGTTAAATTGACTCAATTTTTAGATGTGTAGATTAATTACAGGGCCTTCATTGTCATTGTTTTGTTCTTCCTATTGGTGGATCCCATTGCGAGTATGTGGGACCCGATTTTTGAGGTAGGTGGTTTTGTATATATCTTGTTTTGGTGAACAACATTGCTCATGTTTTTAAAAAAATGTGTTTTTTTAAATGAAATTTCAGGATTGAATGAAATTTTTTCGTGTGCGTGGAGATGAGTTTTTGATGAAAGACAATTTTATCCTAGTTTTAGTAAATGATAAGGGTTTTGAAAGCATTGTGAAATGGTTTTATGAAATGGTTTTCAAATCATGATATGATGAAAATGGTTTGATGAAATGTTTTGTAAAATAGAGCACATGGGAAACCTTGGGTACTTAGGTGGAAGGTTAGTAATAGGTCTCTTCCACTATTAGAGGGTTGGATCATGGGGCTTTTCTCTACTCATTAGTCTTGTGGTCTAGGGACCTGTTAGAACTATTGGGGGTTCACTTTCTGGGGTGTTATTCTACTCTCTAGTCTCAATTCATATATCTAGGGACTTGATGCACACAATTTTATATGTTTAGGTACAAGTTTTATATCTATACTGACCTAGTGAGATCCTTAGAATGATGTTACATATGATTTTGGATGATTTGGGCTATTTTGTCTTGTACTATTTTGGTTCTACTACCATGGATTTGATATGATATGTGATGCGTTATTTGGTTTTATTTGATATATTTGTTTCGATATATGTATATGAAATGCTTCGAAAACAATTTACCTGATTTATTTGGAAATGTGCAGAAAAGGGAAATTAAACTATTTTTCTATGCTTTTGATTTAAAAATTGCTAAACTATATATCATGCCTTGTTTTCTTTAAAATTGATAATTCTTGGATTATTTTTCAGAGACTTGATATGGAACACCAGGGTGGGACCCTACTGATCCTGTTAGAACACACCACATGTACCCCTTCAGCGGTGTGTATACCTAGTTATGTATTTCGATGTAAGGAAAGGTAAGGTGCTTGATTGAGGCGATGAGGTTTTCTATCAGTTGGGTTTGGGTAGATGGATGGTGATATGGTGTGAGTTTTTTCATGCTATCATATGGATACCATTGGAGTAGCTATTTTTGGTTTTTTCATCCTTTGATGTTGTACTTGTCTCCTAGAGATTTATTTTTCCAACTTTTTAGTTGTATCACTTTCATTTTTCTCTTTCTATTATATATATATATATTCATGTTTTCTTCTAATATTTATTTCTATAAATGTATGTATATATATATATATATAATTTTTTCTACTTTAGGTTGGGAGAAATTGATCCCACTTTTTTTTGTTTTCCTTGGTGCTAGACGTAACCCGTGGGGATCGAAAACTCCCTTAGGGTATGTGGGAGTTTGGTTTGGGTACCAGTTTGAGAGGGTATTTGGGTTGGGTTTATCATAAATGGGATATCCATCTCATAACCCAAACAAAGTTGATGAGTAATCCTAAAACTCCAAATGTCCATTATTGATGCCCAAAACCAGACAAAACCTCACCAGAACATGTTTGGAGGGTCTACTATTCATAACTACACTCTATAACTGAGGGATACACAACTCCCATGGAGGACCCTTACCCTATCAAAGCTCTAAGACGAGGTAGTACTACTCCATTGATAGAGGAATCATGCCCAGGTAGGGGAGTACCATATCTATCTATAGAAAGAATATGGAAAACCCACACCCTATTTTTATAGGGGATTACTGACCCTGACATATCTCTGATAGTATAGGGAACATGTTCCCTAGTGCGATAGGGGAGTACTGATCCTGAAATTTCATTGATGATCCTACCCTGATCACCACCATCGTCAAGCATCACCTAAAGAAGCGTCATGCTTGAAACATATCACATCATATCCATGTTCAAAAAAAAATTCAACCATCACATTCTACATGAAAAACTAACTAGGTTAGGATACTTGTGGGACAAAATCCAAGTCCAAATGAAGGATATACAATAGGAAGAAGTCTAGTGAGGGAATAAATTAATTTTATAGGGATCTACAAGGTGTGTGACCCCATCTCATTGCCTGGCCATGTTCTCATATGGACATGACTTAAAATCCATGTCATAGTATATGACATTTATGGGATATAAACGATGTGTCTCATCCACTTGAGGCCTACCTATGTTCTCTCATCCATGCTTGTGTACATTGGGCCATGCTCATGTACCTAACTATGTGTAACGAACCTTATTTTCAATGAAGGTATAGATTATTAGTTTTTCAATTTAAATTCCTTAAATGAACCTAATAAATATGTCTAATCAATCCAAGGAGATCATGGGAGAATCCGAGACTAGTTCAGAGTTGGGAGCTCCAAAATTGGAAAACAGACTAGGCCGCATGGTTTGTCTGCAACCGTGCAACCCAAGGTGCACGATCATTCGACCAGTTGAAGGTATGGTACAAAGCTATTATTCATATTTTGTGAATGTTTAGTCAAACTATGTGCCTAACCATGTGTTGTTCCCCTAGTAGTAGTGAACTGAGCATGGTTTACGCACGGTTTGGCCAAACCATGTGCCTTGATATTTTGGGTTGAAATGACCATTTTCCCCTCACTTAAACTTAAACCTTATTTCTAGTTTCTCTTTCTTCCTCCAATGGAATGTAACCTTTCTTATTCTCCCTTTGGTCTCAATAACACCTCAAGATAGTAATTTAGATAGATTCTCTATATTTTGTCTGTTATTTGATTATCGGAAGCATTGAATCTGTCTCGGTGAGATCCCCTAGACTCTCAACTCCTCTCAAAGTTAATATTCAAATCCATTATGCTATTTAGGTGTAGGATAATTTTACCTATTTTTAGATAATTGGAACATTTCTCATATCTCTTCTAACCTACTTTGAATATGAGGCTGATATTGAGTGAGGCGTCATTTATGACCTTGAGGTAGGTGGTCACATCGTTTTCCATTTGAGTTTTTTCATCTTGTAGCTACGCTATTGTGCCGCAAGCTAGTTTTTGCCAAGAATCCCTGTTATATTGATTCCTTCATGTCTAATTGACCCTTGTACCAAGAAAAATTCCAATTGAATCTTGTTTAGTGGTTTAGAGGTTTCTCATACCATATATGGTCATCCCATGGGTGTGCCAAGTGAAAATGACCATTTTGGTCAATTGGATTAAATGCCCAAAATGTATAATTGGCTACCATATTGCGTTCTAAATAAAATTTACCTTGATATATGAATTATCATGGAGCTCGAGAAATATATTAGGAGTTTGGTTCATCATATCCTTGGAATTTCCCAAGTAGGAAAGTTCCTTATTGACCATTTCACCCTCTAAGTAACCCCCTTGATCTTATAAATGGTGTTTCAATGATTTAAATGAATTGAATTTGTTAAATAAAAGTGACCACAAGGGTTGGACTAAGAATAATGGGTGCATTACCTTAAATTAATCAATTGTTTTAAATATAATGACCTCAATGGATGGTAAGGCCATGCCATTTTTTTATGATTTATAAAATTCTTAATATTAATTGTAATGTTCTAAATGGAATTGAACTTGGATAGCTTGGCACATGAGAGGTAAAGCCTAATGTTGTGAATTATGAATTATTATGACTCTTATATATATATGGGATTGATTAATAAGATACATGAGAGGTTTTACCTCATTCCTTATATTATAAATGATACACCATGATATAGGTTGTGTACGATGGTAAGGGGTGTTGAGCATGGAAGATAATTGCAATCCCTTAAATTAGGTGTTGAGTATGGAATCTCACACCAGTGATACTATATGGATGTTGGGTTGATGTTCCATGATCCATGATTAGAGTGATTCCATGATGGATCACTCACCATCCTGAGTGTTGAAGAATGGCATCTCTCACTCTATTGGGATGTAGGGAATGTACCCTATTGCATGATTCTATAGGATCTTTAGACTGGTAATGGATGTCTGAGTTACACCTTGGTCCATACAACACTAGTATTCCAGGTATATGGACACTTATATCCATATGTACTTGGTTCATATAGGTGAATGAAATATATATAATTATACTATATATATATATTACTAATATATATATAGTGACTATTCAGATGCTCTTTCTGATAATGAATAAAAGAAGGTAGACCCTCCAGGTGTCCTATAAAAAACTTGAGTGGGATAGTTGTTTATTTATTTTTTATTGTTAATTAAATACATATTACTACACACTGTTTAGTTACAATCACTGATTGGATTACACATAGAAAATGTTGGTGGTGGCCTACTGAGATTTTATCTCACACCCTACTTAGGCTGTCTTTGGTACCCAAGAAGATTATTTATCTGCAGGTTCTGATAAGGGAAAAATCTATGCTACTGGTCTTTAACATGATTTTCTTTTATTTGGAGCTTAGGAGTAGAGGATCAGGCATTGGCTCAAGATGATTATAGAGATATTTCTGTCCTTTTGAATTTTTGTATTATTTTATTGTATGCTTGTATCTGCCTGTTTCCTTTCTATATTACAACATACCATGTATCCATAAAGCAAATACTTCCATAGAGGATTTTTATTATATTATCAGTTGTTCAGTTCAGTATCTTCCTCTACCTTCTTATTCAGTTATCTATTTATGCTTCCATATTTTATTGATTCTTTCTATTTATATTATGATTCCACTATTTTTTATTATTGATTTTATATTCTGTTCCATTCTAATAAGAGGGTAAAGTATCCCCACAATACTAACTTTAGATCATTTCTTCTAGTAAACTACCTCTAGCAAATGGGGAGGTACCCTTGAGGCCATGTGACCCACCAGCTTGGGGAATGAGTTAAGTGGATCTCAGGTTGGAATGTTACAAAGTCTTATTGAATCGTTTTCCTTTATTGATTTACTATTTGGAGGCAATAGATTAGATATTTGTGAATTCTTGAAACTTGGTAATAGACCATTCTTAGGTGAACCCATGTTCGGGGTAAAGGCTGAGTTTCTTAAATTGTAATTATTATTCTAATTTTTCCTATTATTGTTGATACAAATTCACCATTGGGCGACACACTTGATTTATGATGTTATTGATATTTGTGTAATTAAAATGGTCTTGATTTTACCTAGTCCCAATGAAATGAAGGATTTGAATTCCAAGCATCAACATAGTCACAATATGACTAATCGGCCATGCATCTTACCATGCCATGTTTAATTTTCATCATGCATTTCCTTTGCATATTTTTTATGCCTTGAATATGTATAGAATTGTTTTGAAATTTCTTACAGGGATTAAAAAATATAATTGAAACTTAAAGTGACTACCTTAATCTAAAAGTGTTTTCCTAAATAGTTTAAAGCCTAAAACTTAAGCAGTCAATCATGGCATGTTAAGCTATGGAACATTGGTCAGATTAGTTGGAACATGTTATAGTATGGGTCAAGTGGATTCTATGTTTTGATTCATAAGGAGTATGATCGATTATGGATAGGAAAATAGTAGACCATCTGATTTAGACATTCAAAGTGATATATATATATATATATATATATATATATATATATTTGAACAAGAACAAATTCAAAATGAAAACGAATTTAAAAACTGAAAGAATCCATCTTATGTATGCCAGACATAGAGACTTGGACCCCAAATTGGACTTATCAATGGGTAGTGGGTATTTCTTACCTTCTTATGGACTGTTATGGTCTCTTTCTACCATCTAGACCTGGATTTTGAAGTAGGTATAGAGGCATGGTTGTTTTTATAGGAAGAATTCACTCCTATCCTACATTCTTAAATGTAATATTCTAAATTTCTTGAATCTCTTCTAAGGCATGTGTTTGGGATTATAGTGTCATGCCGCCATGAAATCCTCCCATCGTATGCCTTGAAGGCATTGACGACCATGATTCTTAGGTGGAAGAACTTTATCTTCTAGTGATTCATCCTATAGTACCACATGTGGCACCTCTTCCTGTACCTGATATGGGAACCAAAATTCAGTTCTGAGTGGGTTTCTTATATATGTTGCAGTGAATGAAAGGTGTAGTTCAACCTTCCTTGATCATGGTAGAGTTGACCCGCAAGTTTTAGTAGCAATATCCTCCCACCTTCTCAAGGGATGTTGGAACACATGCTATAAAGTATTGGCTTGAGGCAATCCTATCTATATTCGAACATCTGAAGATACCTCTAGAGTAGAGAGTCAAGCTATCAGCATCTATGCTTCTAGATTCGGCCAAGTGGTGGTGTGATGTCATCACCCAGGCAAATCGACATCGTGACATGGTCTAGGTTGACTTATAGATAATATTTTATGAATATTTTCCCCAGAATCTAAGGGATGACAAATCAAGAGAATTCCTGAACCTGTAGCAGGGGATCATGTCTATCATGGATTATTTTTCTCATATCACTAAGCTATAATAGTTCGCTCCTTCTTTAGATACTGATTATATTATGAATGCCAGTAGATTCAAGGACGGGTTGGTATATACCATTCGATCGAAGGTTAACATGTTTAGGTTTCTGAATATTTTTGAAATTGTCAACCAGACCCTTATTATAGAGCAGAACATGAGGGAAGCTGAATGTGAGAGTCAGGGTGATTCAACACCTAGAGTTATTAGTGGTTCATTTTCTAGGTGCAAGTGGTGCTTTGAGATTGCTCATTGGAGTAACAATATCTAGGATCCTTTCATTGATAGATTATTAATTTTTCACTTGTGCGGGAAGTAGGGACACATGAAGCCTCAGTGATTTTGGGACCCAGTTGAGTGTAGATGATGTGGAAGTATGTGCTATGTCTATCATTTTTGGAGGAAATTTTGGATAGTACCTAGTGAGTGGGGATCTACATCTACTCCTCGATCAAGAGTGGGCTAGTAAGATCACGATAGGAAGACATTTAAAATACCACCGGTTGATCAGGCCATGGTGGCAGACGAGGTAGAGGAAGTCAAACTTATGATCCTCAGTTCCAATGGAGTGGGCTTGCTCAAGGAATTCAAGCAGTGACTCAGGGCTGTAGTACATGCCCATTACATGTAATATGGACTACACTAGAGGAGTAGAGAACCAGACCTTCTACTGTATGAGGTACTATTCTAGTAGCCTCTACTTTAGTGTATACTTTGTTTGACACATGTGCATATCACTCATTTATATCTAAGGTAATCACTAAAAGTTCAAGCCTTGATATTGAGAATGTTCATAAAGTTACGATTCTAGACACATAGTTTGGTATCCATTCAGTGGGTGTTCTCCATTATAGGGATTTCCCCTTGAGATAGGCAGTTATCTTTTCAGGTGTAATCTCTTTTTCCTTGACATGATGGGCTTTGATGTAATCATAGGGATGGATTTGTTAGTTTTCTATAATTACCATATTTAATACTATCATCATAGGGTGTTTTTTACATCATCAGAGGGAATTAGGCACATGCATAAGGGAGAATGGGATATTAGTGCAATATGAGAAGGACCCAATCGAAAAAGCATGGGTAGCATGATAGCTCAGATCACCAGTATTTTCCTTAAAGAACAGGGGTTATAACCCGATATTTTTTCTCCTATAGTGGAGCATTTCATAGATGTATTTTTAGATGACTTATCTGGTCTACCTCTAGTGCGATATGTATATTTTACTATTGAGATAACACAAGGAGCATCACCAGTTACCATTCCTCCTTATCGGATGGAACCTAAGGAGCTACTGGATCTTAAGAATTAATTGAAAGATTTGAAGTCTAAAGGATTAAAATTCCCCATCAATTCTCTTTGGGGTTCACTAAACATTTTCTCCAAGATGAAGGTTGGTACCTTCAGGCTCTGTGTGGATTACCATCGGTTGAATTAGCTCACAATTAAGAACTAGAATCCATTTCCTTGAATAGAAGACCTCTTTGAATAGCTCTAAGGATTGAAAGAATTTTCAAAGATATATATGAAGTTGAGATATCATTAGGTTCATATCAGTACTTCAGACATACCTCACAAAGATTTCAGGAGATGGTATAGTCTATAAGAGTATTTTGTTATGTTGTTAATACTCACGAATGCACCTTCAGTTTTCATGGATCTTATGAATCGGGTATTCCACCCGTATCTAGATTCATTTGTGGTTGTATTTGTTGAATATATCTTGGTGTATCCACAATACATACATGAACATTAAAACCATATTGAGATCATTCTGAATACACTAATAGAGCACCAAATCTATTCTAATCTTAGTAAATTCCTCTTTTCGATAGAAAAATTCCATATTCTGGGTCACATCATCTCGGAGTCAAGAGTTTTAGTAGACCCATAGAAAGTGAGAGATGTAGTTTCCTGGTAGCATCCCAAAAAAATATTTTACATTCAGAGTTTATTGGGGATATATAGATATTAAATAATCTTCATACAAGATTTATCATTCCTTGCAGCACTACTCACGAGCTTGAAAAATAAGGGTGTGAAATTAGTATGGTTAGAATCTTGTGAATAAGCCTTTAGGAGATGAAGGGAAGAATAAATTTAGTTCTGATACTAATTCTACCAGAGTTAGGAAGTATATATACTATATACTAGTACACATCAGGTATCAGTCTTGGAGTTGTTTTGATGTAGGACGAGTGATTCATCCTGTACAAGTCTCATCAATTGAGGCCTCACGACTAGGATTACTTGATGCACGCCCTTGAGCTCACTGCTATTGTTAATTCCTTATGTTGTTAGAGACACTATCTATATGGAGATCATTTTTTTGGTATTCGTTGATCATAAAATCATCAAGTAAATATTCACATTGTGGGATATGAATCTCAGGCAGTTCAGTTTGGTTGAGTACCAACAGTCATTTGATTTTGAGGTTTTCTACACACCAGGTAAGGGAAATTCAGTAGCTGATGATATGAGCTGAAATACTCAGACACAAGTAGTTCCAGAATACAATGGAGAATCGAAGACTATGGAATTATTCCTAGAGATTCATGTTGGGATTTAGTAGAACCATGTTCATACTATCCTCTGAGCCTTAGTGATGACTTCTACTCTTCTAGAATGGGTGATAATGAAATAGTTATCATGCCCTGAAGGACTTGTCCAGAGGGAAATTTTTTCAGATGATGATACATATTTAGGTTGGACCGTGTATGGGGATGATGACTTATTATTCTGTGGGAATGTATGGGTCCCAACTGATATTAGAGAGGAGTTGATATGATAATTCCACACCTCAGCATGGGCTTCTTACCCCAGTGTCACCAAAATGTATCAAGATTTATGACGCTGATATTTGTGGACTATAATGAAACATGATATTGTTGGTTTCATCACTAGGTGTTCCACCTATCAACAAGTGAAGTCATAACATCAGTGAACGACAAGGATTTTGTAGCTATTTTCCATTCCTGAGTAGAAATGGGATGATGTTTCAATGGATTACATGATGATTCTACCCAAATCTCCCCATAGAAATGATATGGTGTGGGTTTTCATTGATCATTTGAAAAAGGTTACACACTTATTACCTATGAGAAAGACCTTCACAATAGATGATATAGGAAGGATGTATTTTTGAGAGGTTGTACATCTTCACAGGGATCCTCATTCCATCCTTTCTGATCGAGATTCCCATTTCATGTCATGATTATATCATGGGTTGAAAAAGGCCTTGGGTACGCAGGTACTTCTGAGAATGGCCCATCACCCGCAGACCGATGGACATATGAAGTGTACGATTCAGGTGCTAAAGGAAATAATCTATGAATGTGTCCTTGATTTTGGAGGTTCTTGGGATAAACACATTCCTCTTGTGGATTTTTATTATAATAATAGATTTTAGGCTACCATCTAGATGAATCCTTACGAATCCTTATATGGTAGGCCTTTCCGCTCACTTATGTGCTATTTAGAGGCAGGGAAGCAGTTATGCTTGGACCACGTCTTGTGTAGGAGACTATAGAGTAGGACCAAATGAACAAAAAGTACATGTTAACATCTAAGTCGAGACATCATTCATATGAAAAAATATGATGAAGACGACTCAAGTTCAAGGTTATAGATTGGGTTTTCTTATGAGTCTCACCCAAGTTGGGCCATAGACGTATTTAGAAGTAGGGTAAGCTCTCACTGAGGTTTTTTGGACCCTTCAAGGTTATGAAATAGATTAGACCAGTGGATTACTAGTTGGAATTTATTCAGAGATACTGGTATATTCATGATGTCTTTCATGCATCTTATCTTCACTAATACTATCCAGACCCGTCACACGTCTTTCATCCCAATGCGGTAGAATTGGATGTAGATGCTTACTTCAAGGAGTATCCAGTTCTTATAGTGGATCCGTGCATGAAGTCACTCTAAGGTAGGTCCGTTCCTTTGGTACTGGTGTTTTGGCAGCTCGATCGAGTATAGGATGAGACCTAGGTCTAGGAAGCTGATATACATTCTCAACGGCCAGAACTCTTTGCTGACAATACCTCTATACCCTTATAAGGCCAACTCGGGTATGGGTTGCTTTAAGGATGGGAGGTTGTAATGACCCATATTTTAAACGAAGGTATAGATCATTATTTTTTCAATATTAATACCTTAAATGGACCTAATAAAGACTTATAATCAATCTAAGGAGGTCATGGGAGCATCTGGGCCTCATTTAAAGCCTAGAGATTTGAAATGGGAAAAAGAGATTGGGCTGCACAATTTGTCTGCAACTGTGTGACCTAGGGTACATGATCGTGTAGCTAGTTGCAAGTATGGGACATATCCATTATTCATGGTTCATGCCCAGTTAGTCAAACTATGTGCCTAACTGTGTGGTTTTCCCCTAGTAATAGTGAACTAAGCACATTTTGGAAAAACTGTGTGGCCAAACCGTGCACCTTGATATTTTGGGGTGAAATGACCATTTCCCCCTCACTTCAACTTAAAAATTATTTAATTTTTATCCTTCTTCCTCCAATGGACCTAAAATGTAACACCCCATTATTTCATAGTACGTTATCTCTTTAAAGTAATTTAATAGCTTATGCTACATGCAACACCGAGTTCGAGCGCAACACGACTTACCAAACTAGCCTTTCAGAAAGTGGTTATGAATAATATTAACCACATTTTGATTTTTATTTATATCCTATATAATTTTAACAATCAAATTTTGTATTTCTTAGACATAATATAATGAAAAATTCAATTTTTAGATAAAAGAAGTATTTTTCAAAAAATGCAGTTTTTCTACCTTTTAATGGAGAACCCTTTTTAAATATAATATTTGACACTTTTATATATTCAATTTAGTGAAATTAAATTATTCTTTAGAAGAGGGATATAAAAATTTATTTTGGATAAATTTTTGGTACTTTTCTGATAACTTTCATATTTTGATGAATAGTGAAAAATACTAAATTTTAATTAAAAACAACTTTTTTAATCGAAATAATTTATAGTGTGAAATTATGAATTTTAGTGGTTTTAAAGTATAATTAGTTTATATTTTTATAGTTTAATATAATTTAGGTCATATAAGTAATTTCACATTTAAAGTGGACATAAACACATGTCAATCTTTTGATAGTTTTCACTTTTTAAAAACCCGCTTTTAGGTTTTGACAACATCAATTAATTTTAAATTAATTAATGATACTTATATGTTTTAAATTTGGTAAAATAGAATTCATTTTTTAATTAAGAGTATCAAAATTATCTTAGGGTGAATTTTTGGTATTTTTCTGAAAACATTCAATTTTTGATGAATAGTGAAAAACACTGTGTTTTTGTTTAAAATCGAATTTTTTTTAAAATAATTATTTGCTTTATTTAAATTTATTTTAAGTCAAAATAGATAAATAACACCCATATTAGTCCAATTTAATTCATATGAGTCATTTTATAATAAAATTATATGTATAAAATTTTATTGAACTTTTTATCGTCTTTTACCCATCTTCTAGGCACATTTGCAAATTTTCATAAAACGTACTTTTAGCGCTTATGTGAATTGAATTTAAAAAATCTAAGAGACAAATTTTACATCATTAAGTAAAATTTGTTTCAATAGTATTAAAATAATTTTTAGTGAATAGTATCTTTTGAATTTTATTTACCAAAGTTAAAAGTAAATAGGGTAATTAAAGGAAAAAATGATATTATAATTACCCTAACACATGTCCTAATTATATTGGATAAGTTTATTTCGTCAAAAAATCAGACTTAGGGATAAAATATGATCCTCATTGATCCACTTGGATTAGATTAGGACATTTATTATTATTTTATTTAAAGAAGAGTTAAAAGTATTAAATTCAAATTTTAAAAAATAAAATAGTTTTAATATAGGGTTATACATAAGATAATTTAGACTATAAATATTCATTAGAAAGATAAAAATATTTCCTACATCAGGGTATTTTATTTATAATTTTTATACATTAAATAATTAAATTTATTTATGAAACAATGATGATGCAGTAATTACCTTATTAATGAAAGATTAAAATAATTGATATTATAAATATCTAAATAATTATAAATTGAGACATTTGATGCATTACACTAATTTTTAGGTTAATATTACATGTTAGTATTTATTTAATTTGTTTGGTTCGAATTAATCAGGTTTTATTGACTTTCAAAAAAAAAACAAAATACTAAATAGTGTCAAAATTGACATAAACGAGTTTTAAAACAAATACTATATTATTAAATGATATAATATTCATAAAAATATAAGGTTCATCCTAAGGACTTATATAATTATAAATATGTCATTAATGAACCAATTGGGGTTATATTGGCATTTTATAGTAAGTTTATTAACCATGTAATATAAAAATACAAGAAGACATTGTAAAAGTTAAACTATTTAACTAAGAGTTAAATCTAAAACACAAGGTTAATATGGTGACCTAAACATGTATAAAACCTATTGGTTGAGAGGATTTCGACCCATACTCACCTTATACTTGAAATAAATCCATTTATAGCCATTATAAAACGAAAATGATTTTATAATAAAACAACATTTCAAGCTTTTCCTAAAGTGACCCTCACCTCTCTTATAAAAGGGTACTTCCCCTTCTCTCAAAATCACACCTCCAAAGCCATTTGGCTTGGAAAAAACCCTTCTCAAATATCCTCCCAACTACCCTCACTTCAACCTAGAGGCATTACATTGATCATAAAGCCAACCTAAGGATCCCTTTTGATCAAATCAAAAGGAATAACCTGAAGAAGAGGTTATTATTTCATCACCTCTTTCAAAGTCCTTTTCTCCTTCCACTTCTTATTTCTTTGTTGTTTCCATACCAAAATAATAAATCCAGTACCTTCTACATACTATGATTTTATTATGAATATCGTAAAACCATATTCATTATTATATCCATCCTATGAATGAAAAAGTCACCATACATGTGTACGTACGACTTACTGTTTACACGTCGTGGTGTAGTTTGTTATTCAACAATTCATTATTTAGATGGGTATAATAGTGAGTACAATTGATGTAAATAATAAATATAAAATTTTAATGATTATTTATAAATAATATACCATACAATTAAATATGATTTCACCATAAATATAATGATATCATTGATCATGCGTACGTATGGCTTACCGTCTTCACGACGCGATAAGATTCATTTCCACATTCACCATTCAACGATGATTATAAATAAATATATATATATATATATATATTTAATAAGTATGTAATATATGAAATAATAATTCTAATGGAAATATATATATATATATATATATGTATGTATTTACATATATCTCATTCACTTACTTCCGTTCAATACGATATGAAAATAGAAATAGCCATTATGAGTACGTATGACCTACCGTCTCCATAAACGGTGTTTCCATTTCATAAATATATATATTATAAATATTTCTATTCTAAATATATATGATATATAAATCATGTTTTATATTCTGTAAGTATATAAATCATGATCTAAGTAATACGATCAAGAATAACAAGTTAAAACACATACGATAAAGAAAGCGATTATTACATGAAATGTTACTTTAACATGGAAATTGTTATTAAATGGGTAGTAAAAAGTAATAAATGAATAATATATGATATCATAAATATTAATATGATTCTGGTATAATTTAATAACATTCTATGGTCATTATACAGGAGGCTAAACTTACCCTCGACTAAAGGAAAGTACAATGTAAGGGTTAATTCCTCAATCTCATTATTATCTGAGATTGTTTATGTGTAAGTTCTTATTGGGACATAATTATTATCCACGTCTATGTTTCATAAAAGAGTTTTCAAAATGATTTTTTAAGGTACTATTTAAATAAAACATAATTTTAAATGGTTTAATTAATTTTTCTTCTAAATCATTCTCATTAATGTCCATGTTTTCAAAATGGTTTTAAGGATTTATTTATATTGAAATGAATGTTTTAAAATGGTAATGACTTTAAAAAGTTTCAAATTGGCATGGGAAACTTTGATTAAAAAATTTATTTTAAATGTCTTCCTTTTTAAATTTGTGACTTTTAAATGATTTCACAAAAAAAGATATTTCTCTCAAAGAGTTTTACTGATCATTTTTAACTATGTCAACATCCTATAATAGATATTATTCTTGATTGAGGTTGATTTACTATAATAAAATCTTCCATATTTTATTGAATGATTTATGTTATGTTTTACTGTGGATGTGCTATTTTTATACCATTTATGGTTTATGGTTAAAGGATTAACATTTTGTATGCTATTTTTAATATGAATGTTTATGTTATGTTTCAAAATTTTCCTATCAGGAATTAATTGGACTTAGTAAGCGATTGGTGGATCCCTCTATAGCTTCTCGATGCATCGGTAGGTCTCATGAGATAAATTAGTGTCTTGGAATAAGGCCTTGAAAAAAATTTAATTTGTAGTCTTGGCAGGTGGCCTTCACTATGTGGTTATGATATCCGACATTATACATTCCCTGATTATGAAATTAGTTATTACATGTGATTATTCGACTATTATAATATCCATGCGCATGTTTATATGGTAATGTTTGATTTATTTTTTCTATATTATGTTCAATTTTATGTTTAAAAAGTCTGTTGTTTTTATTACACATCTTGCCTTAAAATTTTATAGCTTTCGCTAAATTATTTACCATTATAGATCATCTGAGCACACCCCTTTATTATGTTTTATTTTCCTTGAATACCAAGTAGTGTTTTATGATTGATATGAAGGGTTAATCTAAGGGAAAAAATGGAATTATCATGGATTATTTATGCTTTATTTTATGTTAGAAAGTGTAATTTAACGTTCATTTATGTAATCTATTTTCCAAGACTGCTAAACTGATCAGTCCTTCGGAACTTTATTCCTTGTAATCATGCTAATGTATGAAAATAATTCACCGACTCTGGGTAACTGGGGTCAGGGACTTACAGTTGGTATTAGAGGAAGTTTAGTACAAACCTTGGAAACTAGATTTAGAAAAACTCTGATTAGATAACATTACCCTAATATAGACTTTGAGGACTAGTATAGAAGAACATCCAAAAATATTGGTAGTGTAAATATTATATGGGTTTTTCAAGCAAATACATCCCTGTCTGGATACAAACAGGTAGAGGTGGCTCTGGAACAGATGTACCTAGGAGTAAAAAATCTGACAAGGAGTTTCGGGCTTAACTCGGGGTATCCTGGTACATGACAATGGGCCTTTATACACTCTTGGTATTGACACTTTTGGGGGATATGCTTAGGATAATTCAAATTTTATTTACAAACCATTATGAATGATTTATAAGTAAATAATTTCCCAAAGAAAACATTTTTATGATTATGGATTATATGCACAAAATTTTCAATTTATGTTAGGTATTTTACAAGTTTGGGATTATATATTACGATATGATCTAACCTAGTGTATGTTGTTATTTATAAATGATTCCCAATGGAAGTAATACTAACTCCAATAATACACAGGATCCAAAGAGTAAGAAGGATCATATATTTCATGGTCTTAAGCCAACATTTAGAAGAGAAATAGTCTCCCACATATTCTCATCATATTAAGAAATAATATCATGTGTTAATAAGATACGTAATGAATTATCCGAGTCTTATGGATTTGAAGGGAATCCAGAGAAGAAAATGATGCTAGAGAGAAATATGGATAAAGGGAAGAAGGAAAAGAAGGAATTTCCCTTATGTGATAACTGTGGAAAGAATCACCTTGGTAAATTATTAAAGGGAATTGATGTTTGTTATAAGTGTGGGAAAAAAGGACACCAAGTACATGATTTAAAGGGTAAGAAAAAGGTTTCAAATGTACAATGCTTCATCTTCAAGGAGTTGGGACACTACGCGAATTAATGTCGCAGTCATCAGAGTATACCCTAAATGATGCTATTGGATGATAATCAAGTTATGATACTACCACAGATGAAGAGGAATGACTAGTGTTCTTATGTTATTATTGAAAAATAATTTCATTTGAGTGTTGTATCAATGATGTACTGGTTATATGAATTATGAAAATAAATAAGGATTGCACTACTTTACTATTTCATTGAGGATTTGAGATTCTATGGTACTAAGAAAAGTGACTCAACAACAAGTTAATTTTTTTGAAAAATACATGATTGAAGGAAAGATAAAACTTAATATGGTCCTGATACTGAGATAGTGATTTTGGAATAAGAGATTGTTGATTTGGATAAATTATATTGGATATTCTTGACTACCTTAGAACTAATTAATTGTTTTTTTATTCCGTAATTGTTGGAGTTTACAACATTTTTGGATATAAGAAGTATATCCAGTATTCTATAATGAGTAAGAGAGAATGAATGTAATAAATAAGGTTTTATGGTAATTCAGGGTGTTATCATGTTTTAAAAGAATACATGATGAAGGTATTCACATGTTATTACGTGGAAAAATAGATCTTCATTATGTTTAACTTCCTTATAAATTTTGGACTGTGAGTTTAGATATAAGTATTTTAGATAAGTGTAAAGGTTGGAATGAATTAAGTTGGACATTTTATACTATCATTTAAAGTTAAAACATTTCTTAAGATTATTTTGGGATTGTTATAAAAAGGAAAACTTGGAGGTTGGGCAACAACCCATCATGTCCGACAAGGCCATGAGACTTGAACCCGCAACCGAAGGGTGAAAAGGGTGCATCACCTACCACTAGACTACATGATGTACTGGTTTGTATAATGTAGTTTTTGTAAATATTCTAAAAAATTAATTATAAATTTATTATTTTTGGAACCCTATATAGATAAATATAATATTTTTGAATTCTATTATCTTTTGGAGTAAAAGATGAGTTTGTGGTAGGAATTAGTTGAAGGATGGAACTCTACTTGTCAAGTATATTTTTTTCTCTTATTCTATGAAGAAATTAATTATCAAACTTTAATTAAGGGACCTTAAAACAAAAAATGTGTTATCCTAATACCTTATGTTTTTGTTGAACCGATGATATTTTAAATCATCATAGATTGATGGCTTTAAGGCCCTCAATTTTACACTTGTTTGTAATTGATGACCTTAATCAATCCCTATAAATATTTATGTTTTCCTCCAATTATGTGTCTCTAATTTCCACCAATGTTCTCCTAATTGAGATCATAATTTGGTGGTGACTTTTTCATTTCCCTTTCCCTCTTAATAAGACTAAATTCTATTAACCTTATTTCCGATATGGGTTTTCCACAAAGGTATTTTCTATTTTCAACATTTTATTTTCAAAGAACAATTTAAAATTGCGAGGATGAAATTTATTGAAGGAGGTGAGAATGTAACACCCTAGGATTTTATTGTACGTTATCTTTTTAAAGTAATTCAATAGCTTGCACTACACAAAACACTGAGTTTGAGCACAACGACTTACCAAACTAGCCGTTCAAAAAGTGGTTATGAATAGTATTAACCACATTTTTAATTTTATATATATCCTATATAATTTTAATATTCAACTTTTGTATTTGTTAGACATAATATAATGACAGATTCAATTTTTAGATAAAAGAAGTATTTTTCAAAAAATGCAGTTTTCCGCCTTTTAATGGAGAACCCTCTTTAAATTAAATATTTGACACTTTTATATATTCAATTTAGTGAAATTAAATTCTTATTTAGAAGCGGGACATAAAAATTTAGTTTTGATAATTTTTTGGTTCTTTTCTGATAACTTTCATATTTTGATGAATAGTGAAAAATACAAAATTTTAATTAAAAACAACCTTTTTAATCAAAATAATTTATAGTGTTAAAATATGAATTTGAGTGGTTTTAAAGTATAATTAGATTATATTTTTATCATTTAATATAATTTAGGTCATTATAAGTAATTTCACATTTAAATTGGACATAAACACATCTCAATCTTTTGATAGTTTTTTACTTTTTAAAAACCCATTTTTTGGTTTTGACAACGAGAATTAATTTTAAACTAATTAATGAAAATTCTATGTTTTTAATTTGGTAAAATAGAATTAATTTTTGAATTCTGAATATAAAAAATAGCTTAGGGTGAATTTTTGGTATTTTTTTTGAAAAAAATCAATTTTTGATGAATAGTGAAAACACTGCGATTTTGTTTAAAAATGATTTTTTATTTAAATTTATTTTAAGTAAAAATAGATACATAATACCCATATTAGTCCAATTTAATTCATTGGATTCATTTTATAATAAATTTATATGTATAAAATTTTATTGAACTTTTTAACATCTTTTACCCATATTCTAGGCACATTTTGAAATTTGCATAAAACATAATTTTACCGATTTTGTGAATTGAATTTAAAAAATTTTAGAGACATTGTTTACATAAGTAAGTAAAATTTGGTTCAATAGGATGAAAATAATTTTTGGTGAATAATAAATTTTGAATTTTATTTACCACATTTAAAAGTAAATCAGGTAATTAAAGGTAAAAATGATATTATAATTACCCCAACACATATTCAAATTCTATTAGATAAGTTTATTTCATCAAAAATAAGCCTTATTAATAAAATATTATCCTCATTTATCCACTTGGATTAGATTAGAACATTTATTGTTATTTTATTTAAAGAAGAGTTAAAAGTGTTAAATTCAAATTTTAATAACTAAAACAGTTTTAATATAGGGTTATACATAAGATAATTTCAATTATAAATATTAATTAGAAATATGAAATTATTTCCTACATCATGGTATTTTATTAATAATTTTTAAACATTAAATAATTAAATTTATTTATGACCCAATGATGATGCAGTAATTACCTTATTAATGAAAGATTAAAATAATTGATATTATAAATATTCAAATAAATGTAAATTGATACTTTTGATGCATTCCAATAATTTTATAGCTTAATATGAAATGCTAGGATTTATTTAATTTATTTGGTTCGAAGTAATCAGGTTTTTTTTACTTTAAAAAAAAAACAAAATACTAAATAGTCTCAAAATTGACATAAATATGTTTTAAAACAAATACTATATTATTAAATGATATAATATTACTAAAAATCTAAGGTTCGTCCAAAGGACTTATTTAATGATAAATATGTCATTAATGAAACACTTGGGGTTATCTTGAAATTTTATAGTAAGTTTATTAACCATGTAATATAAAAATACAAGAGGACTTTGTAAAAGTTAAACTATTTAACTAAGAGTTAAATCTAGAAGATAAGGTTAATATGGTGACCTAAACTTGTCTAAAACCTATTGGTTGAGAGGATTTCGACCCATACCCACCTTAGCCTTGAAATAAATTCATTTTTATCCATTATAAAATGAAAATTATTTTATAATAAAGTAATATTTCAATCTTTTAGTAAAGTGACCCTCACCTCTCTTATAAAAGGGTACTTCCCCTTCTCTTAAAATCACACCTCCAAAGACATTTGGCTCGACCAACACCAGCTCAAATATCCTCCCAACTACCCTCACTTGAACATATAGTCCTTAAATTTATCAGAAATCCAACCTAAGGAGACCTTTTGATCAAATCAAAAGGAATCACCTGAAGAAGAGGTAATTATTTCATCACCTCTTTCAAAGTCCTTTTCTTCTTCCACTTCCTCTTTGTTTGCCGTTTCCATAACAAAATAATAACTCTAGTACTTTCTACATATTTTTATGTTATTATAAATATGTTACAACCATATTCATTATTCTATCCATCCTATTAATGAAAAAGTCACCATACGTGCGTACGTACGACTTACTGTCTCCACGTCGTGGTGCAGTTTCGTATTCAACACTTCATTATTTGGATGGGTATAATAGTGAGTATAATTGAGGTAAATAATAAATATAAAATTTTAATGATTTTTTATATATAATATACTATCCAATTACATATTATTTTACCATAAATAAAATGACATCATCGCTCGTGGGTACGTACGACTTACCGTCTCCACAATGTGATGAGATTCATTTCCACGTTCACCATTCAATAATGATTATAAATATTTATATATTTAATAAGTATGTAATATATGACATAATAAGGCTACTATAAATATATATATATATATATATATATATATGTGTGTGTGTGTGTGTGTGTGTGTATGTGTGTGTGTGTGTGCGTGTGCGCGCATGTGTGTGTGTATTTATATATATCCCATTCACTTACTTCCGTTCAATACGATATGAAAACAGAAATGACGTTTATGCGTATGTACGACCTACCGTCTCCATACATAGTGTTTCCATTTCATAAATATATCTATTATAAATATTTATATTATGAATATATATGATATATAAATCATGTTTTATATTCTGGAAGTATGTAAATCATGATCTAAGTGATACGATCAAAAATAACAAGTTAAAACATGTATGATATAGAAAGTGATTATTACCTGAAATGTTACTTTAACATGGAAATTATTATTAAATGGATAGAAAAAAGTCATAAATGAATCAAATATGATATCATAAATATTAATATGGTTCTGTTATAATTTAATAACATACTATGGTCATTATATAGGAGGCTAAACGTACCCTTGACTAAAGGAAAGTACAAGGTAAGGGTTAATTCCTCAATCTCATTATTATCTGAGATTGTTTATGTGTAAGTTTTTACTAAGGCATAATTATTATCCATTTCCTTGTTTCATAAAAGAGTTTTCAAAAGGATTATTTTTAAGGGACTATTTAACTAAAAAATAATTTTAAATGTTTTAAATATTTATTCTTATAAATCATTCTCATTAATGTGCATGTTTTAAAAATGGTTTTAAGTATTTATTTATATGAACATGAATGCTTTAAAATGTTAATTCCTTTAAAATGTTTCAAAGTGGTATGAGACACTTTTATTAAAAAATTTATTTTAAATGTATTCCTTTATAAACTTGTGACTTTTAAATTATTTTAACAAAAAAGGATATTTCTCTCAAAGAGTTTTACTGATCATTTTCATATATGTCAACATACTATACTGGATATTATTCTTGATTGAGGTTGATTTATTATAATACAATATTTCATATTGTATTGAATGAGTTATGTTATTTTTGACTATGGATGTGCTATTTTATACCATTCATGGTTTATGGTTAAAGTATTTACATTTCGTATGCTAGTTTTAATACGAATGTTTATTTTATGTTTCAAAACTTTCATATGAGGAATGCATTGGACTTATTATGTGACGGGTAGGGCCCGCTATAGCTACTCGATTCATCAGTAGGTTGACTATGTGGTTATGATGTCCAAAATTATGCATTCCATCATTATGAAATTAGCTATTACATGAGATTATTTGACTAGTAGAATATCCATGTGCATGTTTATATGGAAATGTTTGATTTATTTTTTCCATATTATGTTAAAGTTTTTGTTTAAAAAGTTTTTTGTTTTTATTAAACATCTTGCCTTAAAAGTTTATAGCTTCCACTAAATTATTTACCCTTACTGAGCATCTGAGATCACCCCTTTCTTATGTTTTATTTTACCAAGATCTCAAGAAGTGTTTTATGATTGATATGTAGGGTTAAGCTAATGTAAAAATGGCATTATCAAAGGATTATTTATGTTGTGTTGTATGTTAGAAAGTGTAATGTAACGTTCATGTATGTAATCTATTTTCCAGAACTGCTAAACTGATCGGTCCTTCGGGACTTGATTCCTTGTAATCATGCCAATGTATAAAAATAATGCACCGACTCTGGATAACTGGGGTCAGGGAATTACATGAACCCTTCTTGTTCTTCCTTTTAGCTCAAGAACACCTCAATATAGGCATTGAGTTAGATTCTTCATCCGATGTCCATTCTTTGATCCATTAGAAGCATAGGATCTGTCTCATTAAGCTTCCTTAGTCTCTCAAATCCTATCAAAGTTAATATTCGAATCAATTATGCTATTTAGGTGTAGGATAATTTTCCCTATTTTTATGGAATTAGACTATTTCTCAGATCCCTTCCATCCTACTTCAAATATGAGGCTGATATTGAGCAAGGAGTCATATACAACCATGAGGTAGGTGGTCACGTCATTTTCCCTTTAATACTTTTCATCTCGTAGCTATATTGTTGTGCTACATGCTTTATTTTTCCAATCATCCACATTATATTGATTCCTTTATGTATAATTTACCTTTGTAAATAGATACATGCCTATTGAATCTTGTTTTGTGGTTTAGAGGTTTCTCATACCACATATGGTCACCCCATGGGTGTGCCAAATGAAAATGACCATTTTGGTCAATTGGATTAAATACACGGAATGTATAATTGGCTTCTATCTTGGGTTCTAAATCAAATTTACCATGATATTTAAATTATCATGTAACCCAAGGTAGCTATTAGGTGTTTGGTTCATCCTATCCTTGGAATTTCCCAAGTTGGCAAGTTCCTTAATGACCATGTCACCCTCTAAGTGACCCCTTGATCTTATAAATGGTTATCCATGTTTTAAATGAATTGAATGTGTTAAATGAAATTTATTACAAGGTTTGGATTATTAATTATAAGTTCCTTACCTTAAATGAATCAGTTTTTTTAAATGTAATGAACTGAAGGGATTGTAAGGCCATGCCCTTTGTTGATGCTTTATAATATTCTTAATATGAATTGTAATGTTATAAATGGAATTGAACTTAGATAGCTTGGTACATGAGAGTTAAAGCCTCATGTTGTGAATTATGAATGATTATGCCTCTTATATATATATATGTTCTTGATTAATAAGATGCATGATTGGTTTTACCTCATGACTTATATTATAAATGGAATTCCTTGATATAGGCTGTGTACAATGGTAAGGGGTGATGAGCATGGAGGATAATCACACTCCCATATATTGGGTGTTGAATATGGAATCTCACACCTGTGATACTATATAGATGTTGGGCTAAGGTACCGCGATCCATGATTAGAGTGATTCCACATTGGATCACTCACCATCTTGAGTGTTGTAGCATGATGTCTCTCACTCTATTGATATGTAGGGCATGTACCCTATTGGATGAGCCTATAGGGTCGTTAGACTAGTAATGGATGTATGAGTTACACCCCAGTCTAGATTGCACTAGTATTCCAGGTATATGGCCACTTATGTCCATACATACTTGGTTCATATAGGTGGATGAAATATATATAATTATATGATATATATATATATATATATATATATATATTACTACTATATATATAGTGAATATTCAGAGACTCTTGCTGGTAATGAGCTGAAGCAGGTAGACCCTTAAGGTGTCCTATAAAAACTTGAGCAGACTGGTTATTTATTTATTCTTCATTGTTAATTAAATACATATTCCTACAAACTATTTAGTTATGATCATTTCTTGGATTACACATAGACACCATTGGTGGTGGCCTGCTGAGATTTTATCTCACACCCTACTTGGTATTCCTTTGGTACTTGAGAAGATTATTGGTTTGTAGGTATTGATAAGGTCAAGCACCACACAACTGGTCTTTTAAATGCTTTCCCTTTAGTTTGAGCTTAGGAGTAGAGGACCAGAAACTGTCTTGAGATGCTTATGGGGATGTTTTTTTCCTTTTGTATTTTTGTATTATTGCATAGTATTCTTGTAACTACCTATTTACTTTATGTATTACAAAATTACATGCATCCATTTATCAGAAACTTCCATAGAGTCTCTTGATTATATTATTAGTTGTTCAGTTCATTATCTCCCACTAATTGATTATTCAATTATCTATTTACACTTCCACATTTTATTGATTCTATCTGTTTATATTATTCTTTTGATATTTTTTATTATTTCCACTGTTCCATTATGATAAAAGGGTATAGTCTGCCCACTTTAATACCTTTACACCCTCACTACTAGTTGGAAGCCTCTAGAATACGGGGAGGCATACTTTTGGCCATGTGACCCATTATCTCGGGGCATAAGTTAAGTGGATCATGAGTCAGGACGTTACAATGTCCACTTTTCCTTCCCCAGATACCATCCCATGCACGTTTACGCCTGGAGTACATGGCGTGTCAGACCGCATGGGGTCCTGGGCATGTGCCAGCTAACAGAAAAATTAGAAACCCAGGTAGGGTCACACGGTGTGTGGTCTGGCCACATGATGTGTGATCCTTAACATTTATGAAATCGTAGCACTGCAACTAGGGGCTACACACTGTGTGTTCTTTTGGGATACATGATGTATAGTCAGTTCTTTCATATAAACTGAATTTACTTCACATGGTTTCCCTATCCACCACCACCACTGTGATTCTCTCCCATTGACCCCTAATAATTGAAGGAAATCTCATTTGACCATCATTTACTAGTCTCCGATAGCCAGGAAAAATAATCTAGTGATCCGCTCGAAGCTCTTAATGTCGTCCATCGTACCTTTCGTCAACTATCATCTGATTCCATCACAACTTAGGAGCCTGGATTCATGAATCGTCACCAAAAGCTCACAATCTATCCCAATACATCTTCAAAACATTGATCCATTAACCATTCACAAAACCAATATGAATATGGGGGTTTGATCACACTTTAACCAGTCTCAATAACGTTGAACCGCAACCCCGTGGGTCAGTAGTGAAAAACAAGTGGGGAAAGGCACAAGAACAATCGTTCACACATTTTTTTCCAAGATTTATTTTCCGATGATCACATTTCAAGGAAACTGGGGTGAAAACATGGAATAATCATAAATAAAATGAATTAAATAAATTTAACTCTTCTATAGGGCTCATATAAAGAATGTGTAATCAAAAACTAAAATATAGATAATAAATCAATGTTCAAAATTTTAACATAAATAATGTAAATGCACAATTTATGATCCCTAACTAAATTTTGGATTGATATTTGGTGAATAAAATGTTCTCTAGTGAATGAGAATCCCCACTGTGTTCATTTCCCCTTGATCCATCTTGATCCAATCAATTGCTATCCTCCAATATCAATTTTCCAATAAAGAATGTCAGAGTTCCCCTCAATTATACCAGAGTTTAAGCATCTAAGACTAAATATTTTTTATAACTAGGTATATATAGAGTATTTTGGTTCATGGGTGTTTAAAATAAAATAAATAAATTTAATTATTTATTTTAATTAAACAAAATTCCAACTATTGCTTCAATTGGACATCCGGTGCCGACCAACCTTAGGTCACACCTAAGGTAAACCCCATGTTTCAGACTCAAACATGGTCTCATACTTCTAATATGAGAATTTATTTAGTATTTATTCCACTATTTTAGGAAAACTACATGTGTGTGATGTTAATATATTTAATATTTTTAAAATATAAATTTTGGACTTACCGAACCTCAAAATCACACACTATCTCAACAACAAGATTAAAAAAAATTCTTTAATATATTTCAAAGCCTTATAAGGAAAAATAGAGTCACTACATGGAATGAATTTCAAACTCATTATATTCTCTACCAAATAACAATTCCATCCTTTCTCTAAATCATACTTTATATATGATGGTGTTGAGTGGGTTTGACAGATGAAATGACATACGATGGAGTTGAGTATTGGAAGGTGTTACACTATCGATTGAATTATGTTCCCAATTATTAAATATTATAGGAGGTGGGGTTTGGTGTTCCAAAGATATATCCTAGGTATGGTAAACTTTACACTCAAACTATAGGGTAGTAGTCCATATATGATGGGATATACTATCAAATAGAATTTAGAAAATAATAATGGATAATGAAGGAACCCGAGTAGATTACCCTATGGATAATTACTTTCATACCAACTTAATTCTATCTTCATTTTTAATTATATATATATTTTCTAGTTTTTAAATATAATAAGTTAATTAGGAGTAGTAAGTGTTATACTACAAAATATACTCAAGTGAGATAACCCTGGTTATCCACTATGCTATAATAAGAAAATAAATAATAGCTTTAGTACCATATAGTGATAGGTGTTTCAAAACATGGCATAGTTTATGGGGAGAAAATAATCCTTTCACTTTGTATTTCTTTTATTTTTGTAAATATTTCTCTACTTTTCAAATTAAATTTAAAATAAAAAAATTGAACAATTAATTTACCCACCTTCTCCTATAGAGGATATTTTTTCATTATTTTCTAGGCAGATGAGGGGAGTATGGTAGTCCAACTACAGATAGAGGTAATTCCAAGATCTCATTGAATACTTGAAGGAGGAACTCAAATAACCATTTTTAGAATCCTTATCCAAGAATCCTATTAAATTCATGCATTACTTTCTAGAGTCCCATCAATAATTGTACATGGTATAGAAACATCTTATCCCTCCCATATTCTAAAAAAGTCATCATGAAAGTAGAAACATAACTACACAAGCATTCTCTTCCACATCTTTCAAAAATCCTCAAGGTGGCCTTGAAAGAATAGCCACACATGAAATTTTTGTTACTAGTAAATAATTTCATACAAGTCCTTAGGGTTTTAATAATTTTGAAATGTTTAAGTTTATATGATTTTTGATAGATTTTTTCCACAGATTTCATCATTTTTTTTGTTTTAGGACCAAGAATAGGATTTTTAATGAAAAATAATTAAGTGGAATCAAATTATAACATGAGGAAACTAAACATTTAAATTCTAAAATGAGTAAATCATCCATTTTTAAAAATAACACCTTAAGAATCCAACTAAAAATGCATTCATATAAGTCTTTTTAAATTGGATTAAAGTGAGTAATTAAGATCCCAAATGAAGTTATATGATATTAGTCACTGAAAAAAATGTAAAAAGGGAGAAAAACACAAAAAAATAAAAATAAAAAAGATAAAAGAAAAATTTATTACCTAATTATCTAAAAGGAATGGATTCATGTAAGGGGAATATTGAACACCATATGAAGAAGGGGTAATTAACTAATAATAATTTCATTTGGTTTTCATTAAGGAAGTTAGAGACGGAGATTTGGTATAATAAACTTGGTAAAAAAGAATTTATGATATAATCACTTGTTAAAATAACAAATCCACTAAATTTCATTCTATTTACAAACCTGGAACTTAAACGTTGGCTTAAATTTAAGTGGGGGCAGTGGATAAGACTTTTAAAGGAGGCATGATATTTTCAGTGATGAATGAATATTTACTTATCTTCTTTTATGGTTTTTGTTCTTTGAACCTAGGTAGGATGATTTTTTTGGTTAGTAAAATTCATTTAATTTGCCAGGAATAAAATGTTTAATTATAGGGGAATTTATGGAGAAAATATTTTCTATAATTTTATTTTGAATTTAAATATTTTAAATCCAACCAATTTGTTAATTTAAGGGTGATTTCCATATTTTTTGATTATAGTAATATTTTGTATTGAATTGTGAAAATTGAATATTTATTGAATTTTAAGTGTTTTTATTCATCTTTGATTTTAAATGGTAAATTCATAATTTATAATTGATGATTTTATAGGAATTATTAATTAGATATTGTAATTGTAAATTGAACTGAAATTCTAGTTCCACCATTTCAATTTAACTACAATATTTTTATCATAAAAAATTCCATGTATATAATATTAATTTTATTTTTTTATATAATTTTAAAATCACTGGGATATATATTTTATTTTAAGATCTTAATATGGATCATAATTCTTCATGGAGATAATGTTCCCTGAAATCAATACTAGAATGGATTTGTCAATATGGACATCACCTCAATGACCGGGCCATAACGTTTTCATCTATTCTTGGACTAGGATGAAATTTTAACATGATTTAAATGAATCAAGTAAAATATTTAATTAAATTGTATACATATCTAATTTAGTTATTTATGTGTTCAACTGTATGTCATAAAAATATGAATTCAATTTTACTTGTTTTTTACTTTCCTTTTTTATAACTTTTATAACTCCTGTCTCCTGTTAAATTTATAAATATGTCTTAATCAATATTTTAGGGGGTTATGGTTTAGAAAGTTATTGGTAATGGGATATAATATATATATATATATATTTATATATATAGATATATTTATCATTTCTCTTTCACAATAATTTTCACATTGCAAATTTATTAATAAATTATTCTTTGTTCTCTCTCTCTCACTCTCTCTATCCCACTATCCCTACTACCCAATTCTATTCACCATTATTTATTACAATCATAATTGCGTGTGACTATCCTAAGGATTGTCCTTGGGGGAGGTTTTATAGGTTTTATCTATCGCTTTTCAATCCTTTACATTTATTTTCTATTTATGGTGAAGGAGAGAGTAGTGTTATGGGTTGGTGTGGTGATCATCCACTACCTTTTCATGAATTTATAACTCATTATATTCTCAACTAAATCACCATTTACTCCATTAACCTGATAATACTCTTTATATTATGGAGTTAAGTGTATTCGAGAGATGAGAATATATATGATAGAGTTGTGTCTTGGAAGGTGTCACACTCTTGATGGAGGTGTTTTCACCATTCTTGACTATTGGAGGAGGTGAAGTTTGGTGTTACAAATATATCTCATAGGAATACTAAAATTAAAACTCAAAGTAGAGGATGGCGGTCTATATATATTGGTATATACTATCAAATATAATTTTACAATAATAATGGATAATATAGGAACCTGAGTAGCAAACCCTAGGATCAAGTACTTTCTTATTGACTTAATTATTTCTGTATTTTTCATTACATATTTCTTTTTTAGTTTTTAATTCCATAATAACATCCCTTTAATTCCTTAGTTTTCATAAAATATAAAAACATAAAAATTAAATAAGTGAATTAATAGTATTAAGTGTTAGACTGTAAAATCTTCTCAAGCAAGATGACCATGGCCAACCACTATGCTGCACTATAGTGAAATAACTTTAATAAGTTATTTATAGTGGTTAAATGGGTACCAACTAAAGTCATTTTTTTAAAGTATAAGGGACCAAAATTCATTAAATTGGGGTTGTGATAATTACATGTTCAAGATCTAATCTTTGATTTATGATGTATTATCCTAGGAGGGATATTTTTTGAGACACAAAAGGTGTATTGGGATGTTATTTTCACTTGATTTCTTCTAAAAAATATTTGTTACTCAAGTTATGGTATAAAATTGTATTTTTTACCCTCTTTGATTATTAGTTATTTTTATGAATTTACCTTGTGGTTGTTTTATCCTCTATGTTAGAGGATTTTTCTATGTTAAATTTATGAATGTTGATTTTATTTTTCTAAAAAAAACCTGTTTCATATATTTTTCATTGTATTTTATCATATATATCTATGAGTTTTTTTCTTATGTGAAAGGATATCCTCAATAAAACATTCATATCATCCTTTTTAATAAAAACAAATTTTCATTAACAAGTTATTTGATTGTGTTTTCTAGAGTTTCTTAAAGATAATCACATTTTATAGGGGGATCAAAATAAAGGTAAAATATAGAAAAAACATACTACTCATTATCAATGATGGTGGGGAAATCTATTATTTTTTTCAAAATAAACTATTTTTTCATCTTATTTTATAAATATTATATATTTTTACAGAATTTTATTTAAAAAAATTATGGCATAATTTTCTAAAAATTCAAGAATAAAAATATGATTTTATAACATAATAATAATAATAACTACATATAAACATAATTTGTTTTGTACTATACATAAAACATATTTATGTTATTTGAAATTATTTTATGTTAGGTAAAAATATATTACATTCCAAGAATTTGTATAATTTTTTGTTGATATAAATGTAATTAATAAACTATGTTATGTGTATAAATATCTTGTTATGTGTATAAATATTTTATTATGTGAACATATACAATTTTATGCATGTAAATATATCATAAATATATTATATTTCATCCTTATGTATTAGGTTATATAATTTATATATAAGTAATTTTATTTATTTATTTATTTTAAAAATTAATAAAACATATTATGTGTATAAATATCATGTTATGTTTTATAGATGATATATAAGTATATACTATGTTATGCCCATATATTTTATATTTGTAAAAAAATATTATATTTTTTGTATTTATAATTTTTTTATAATATAAATTTAATAAATAAATTAGGTTTTGTTTATATAGATTATATTTTATGAAGTTACTAAATGTTCTATTGATTAATATATCAAAAATATATGATGTTATATACAAATTATTATGTTATTTGGTTGATATATGATTATATATTTTTTTATGTGCATTTATTTTATGTTATATAAAAAATTCATTATATTCCATACATTTATAAAATTCATTGTTGTTATACATGTAATAAATAAATCATGTTTTGTATATAGATATTATTTTATGTGAATAAATATTTTATTATATTAAAATATATAATATTTTTTTGTAATTAATTATCTTCATTGAGACCCTTCATTGGATCAATTATGAGAGTGAGAGTGATACAAAAATATTTCCTCCAATAGGTTAGAGGTTGATGACTAGCATTGAGGGTATAAAAACTCAAAATGGAAGACATTTCGTTCAAAAACTAACAGAAGACTAAAAAATGATATGTAAAACTATAACATGAAAATGTAAATAAGCCCATTCATCTATAATCATAATAAATTTATATTTCACACAAAACAATAAATATAAAGACAACAATTAACTATAGAAAAACTTCAGAAAAAAATCCCTACAAGATAAGTAATTCTAAATAAACCTCAATTATTCCTTTATGGTATATGAAAATACAAACTTAAACTCCTAATTCAATTTAATTGAAAAATTGAGTCATTTGAAACTACCTCCAACACAATCCCAAAGGCCTATAAAAATAAAATAATAAGTAGGGGCGAGTATAAAAATATATTCACCAGGACCCTCCCCAAAATCTCCAAATAATTCCAATTTGAATAGAGTATTCTAATGCATCCATGTGTAGCAACTAAAATAATAATATTCATCCCAACTAGGTTAAGGGATACATCCACCATAACTACCTCATATATTTCCTCAAACATGCTTTCCAAAGCATAAATTGTGTGTGTATGGTACGATTTTCATAAAAAACATGATAACCCCCAATATAACTCCCACCAAAACTAATTTCCACAATACCCAACATATAATGTATTTTCATCTATCTACCTTTATAGAATAATCTTTAACCATTTCTATATTCAATAATGACAATAATTATATTCCATATATGGGGATAGAGAATGATTGCACTAGTTAATCACCTAATAATCTCCCTACTACCAAGATATTGGTACGTACCCAATAAAATTTCCCTCATGTGGTGTTTGTGTGGTGAATGATACTTACATACCTCAAAATAACATAGATTATGATAAAGCTAACTCAAAAACTAAATACCCGATCAACTATACAACATAAATATTCATCATAAGTTTTTGGTACTCATACAATAAATATAATCTTTAGGTACTCCAATAGGAAACATAATCTTATTCCACTTATAAAGTAAACACACAACATTCTTAGACCTTAATATGAGAATAAAAACAAGTCACTCGTGCTAAGTAAGGGATCAAGGTTTCCCATGTCAATAATAACATATGGATATTAGGATATCCTTATAATGAAATAATACTACCCTCCAATTATAACTAATCTCAAGACATATCTTATGGATAAATAATTAAAACTACTTTATATCATGGTATTAACTATATGATAAATTAAATAAATTAATCTTATTTCATACCATAAGAGTCATTAAGAGTGTGAAAATGAGTGGGTTAGTTTGGATTAAAGATTAATCTCACTTGACTCATATTATGTGGGTGAAAAAACTCAACCCATATTTAGTACCCCAATAAATTTTTTCCCATAAAACACAACATAGTGAGTTAAGGTGGTTTAAAAGGTGGTTTGGGAAAAAAGTTATAATAATTCATAAAAATGTATAAAATTTTAATTTATTAAAATTAATAATGTTTTCACTTAAATAATCCATTTAAATACCATTATATAAAACTAATAATTTTTTATCAACCCCATTTTAACTCTAATCATTCAACGAAATATTTTTTCTCATGTACAAAGTTAGATATACGAAGTTAATGTTTTTTAAAAATGTTAAACTTTAGAGTATAAAAGAATTTTAAACCTGGGGAGGGTTGGTCAGGATAGCCCAATGAAGAAAAACGATAAACTAGCTAACCATATATGACCCAAATAAAAAAATTATCTCACCTTAGCTTAGGTTGTTTTATAGTTTTACTGGTGGGTTAAATTTGGTTTGGTTGGATTTTTAGTTTTTTGGTTTCTTTTCATGCCCCTAAGAGTCATCATAACGAAGAATTCAACTTGAATATTTCATAAAATACACCAAAACATATCCATCCCTTAATCTAGTATGTCATGATTTCTATTAGAAATGATTTATAAGGGTTTTTGGAGAGTTTTGATATCTACAATATAGAGTTATATGAACCATTATTTCCTAATATAAATTGTATAAAGAAAACTATCATGTTTTAACATAATGATATTCCTAAATATGAGAAATTCACCACTACTATCATCTAAATATGGATTGTTAATGGGATAGGCATTTAATACCACACCTCCTTGATCTTAACTAATCATTTGTTTTTAATCAAAAAGAAAATTAAAAAAATGTTATTAACATTTCCATCAAAAAATTACCTAGAAAATACTTTATAATTTTCCTTAAATTATCATCCATTAATATTTTATAAAATTCAAAGCATTATCATACAAAATAAAGAATAATTTAAGATTTAGTTATAAAATAATTTTATATATTTAATAAAAATATTCAACAAAATCATCCCATTAAAGAATCGTAAAAATAACACACATATAAATAAGTGTTACACATGACATGGTCTAGTCCATGTCCTATTTTTAAAAATTAATGATCAGATAGATCTTTTTATATAAAAATGTTACAAATAAATAAATATACATTTAGGGATATCGTGAAAATAGAGAGATATTTTTTATATCTTATTTTATGGAGAAGGTGGATTATTTTGAATTATTTTAAAATATAGTTATATTTTCTATTTTTATCTCATTAGATTTATTTATTTATAAAAGGGAGTCATGATATATGGGATTTATATCTTTGAAGGCTATAGATAGACTTAGTTTTTTGGATAAGTGCGAAGGTCATTTAGTGTTCAATAACTTCCAATATTTTTTTATATTGGTGATTGGGATGTTAGTTAAAATCCTCATTAGAATAAAGGGGAGGCCATAATTTCTTGATATTGTTTCATGATGATGATGTATTCGAGATATAATATTTTAGTGGTAACTTTTTTTCATTGGAAGGATATTTAAGGACACATAAAAGGTATATCAAAGTGTAGTTTCAATGAAATTTTTTCCTTAAAATACTTACAATTCAAGTTATGGAATAAACTTGAGTCATGTACCCTCTTTAATTATTAGTGAAATTTTCAATGTTTTCCCATGGTATTTAATCCTCCACGATAGAGAGTTTTTCTCTATTTTATTTATGCATGGATTTTTTATTTTTCTATAAAATCATATTACATTAATTTTTCATTATATTTTCTTATAAATATTTGTGAATGTTTTTATTCTAGAAAAGGTTCTTTCCAAAAAGCGGTATTAGAGTGGAGGGTTCATGATTATAATATTTTTTATTTGAATTATGGAAGTCAAATTAAGAATAATTATTTTTTTTGAGTGGTTTGAATTATCATGCTTGGAAGGGAAGATTAAAGATATTTTCTATGTCAATAAATTTCATCTACTGATGTTTGTTACAAATAAGTCAACTATTTAATTACATGGGGAATGGAATTTAGAACATCAGTAAGTTTTTTGATATGTTAGACGGTAGATTGATGATAATTTTTGAAATTATATTGAAGGGGAACACATACACAAACACTTAGGATCTAATTCCACCAGTTGTATGCTCAAGAAATAGGTAATAACAACATGTATTTGGTCAAGAAGATTATGCATTTAATATATTGGGTCTTATATTGAAGGTAAGCCACATGCACAAACAGATAGGCTCAAATTCAACAAGTTTTATGCTTGAAAAATAGGGAATGACAACATGTACTTGATCAATAAGATGATGTGTTTAAGATATGAGTTCATGTCCTCAATAACGGATCACTTGAATACATTTTTTTATAATTATCAAGGAGTTAGTTTGAATGACTATCAAATTTAAATATGATATGCCTGATTTATATATTTTTAGTACTTTTATAAAACTATTAGGAAACATTAAAAACAATATTTTCAAATTTATATCTCAATGAATTTATTATAATTAAAAATGGAAAAGATTATAATTTTGAATGAATAGTTGAGAAAAATATCATATTTTACTACTTCACAATCAGAGCTTATTTTTATTGAGAATAGAGGTAGAGATTATAGAAGAGATTCAGAATAACATGGTAATCACAATGGTCTATTAGCTATGAGAGGAAAATCCTTGTGATTATATTATGACCAAGAGGGTATTGTGAAGAAAATATGTAAATTTTAGAAAAGGAAGATCAAGGGAGGAAAACAATACATGACATGTATGATAAGAATATTAAAATAAATATTAATTTTTAGGTACCAATTTAATTTTATTTATAATTCATTTACACATTTTAGATTCAAATAAAGGGTGGGTACTTGATTCTTCTTCTTCATACCATATAAAACCAAAGAGGGAATTATTTATTTTATATAAATAAGGTTATATTGGTAGATTGAATATGGAAAATTGAGACTTTACTAATGTCATTGGAGTTAATGTTACATATAAAACAATGAATATAGGTTGTACATTGATGTTGAGACAGTGCGACATGTGTCCGATATGTTCCATAAATTTTTATTAGATTATATTATTAAAAATAATGGACTCAAATTTTCTTCAACAATAGATGTTGAAAATTGTTAAGAGTATAAATATTATATGTGTGAGAAAGGATGATTGACATGATTTACTAGACAGAGGTATAGTTGTTTGATGAATTGGTGAATGCAGTTATGAAGGATAAGACTTAATCAGATTTATGGACTATGTGTTTGTCTTGTATAAGTAAAAAATTTTCAACTGATTTGAAAAGGATAGGAAGATAAATCAGGATAGGGGAGGTTTTTCATATCTTATATCTAATTATTTTCTTTAGAGAGTGAAACCTATGAAAATAAGATTAAAGTTGTAGATCAATGTGATATAAAATTAGTTTTAGTTCCAGATGATGATAATTGTAATGTTTACTTATAGAATACCATACAAGGGGAATTTAATTTCTGATGGAGTTCTATATTATATTTTAATATATATTTTAGAAGTTTCAAATGTTATTATTCATAATTTTCTTGAAAATATAGTGAATATACATATATAATTAAGAATTATTTATTTTTGAATTTATTTTATAAGGGTATTTGTATCACGAACCAACCTGAATACCCTGGTAAAGCAGTACTTAATTCAGCACTTACATGGCCCAAAGGGAGTTCCCAAACCCCATGGGTTGAAAACTAGCACCTGGGCATCAAAAAATGGTTAAACAAAATGATTTATCCACAATAACAATCAATAAATAGAGAACAATAGAAGATAATTCAAAGAAAAATCAATATTCCAAACACTTAGAAGGTAGAAAATTACCACTAGCAGATGGATAAAGATCAAAGTAGTATATCATCCCATAAATGATACAATAACCATATAGATAGAACCCAAAATATCCTTATGATTAGTATATCACATATCCACTAGTCACCACCTTCACCTAAGGTCCCACTAGTCAAGCACACCCTCCACTTATAAGTGGTTCTTTCCCTTTACCTGGACCTATTATAACATAATCCAAAAACTACTGAAGGTAAAGGTAGGGTGTGATAAACATAGATCAGTATGATTTCAAAAAATGATCCATAATAAATTCCATAATAAACAAACCATTTATGATTTAATTTAAATAAAGACAAGGTATGAAAATTTATTTATCACACTTTCAGTCAAATGATGTTTCAAATCAAACAAATAAAATGTATATCAAAAATAGTATTAAATGTAAAATTAAAAAATAGATGGGTGTGAATAGAGAAATTCAATAAACACTATCATATAATAATCATATCAAAATATATCCCCATGTTCATGTGCCCTAAAGTTTGTTAGTTCATGGATTTAGGATCTTCACACTAATCAGTCAATTAATCATAGATCAAAGTGTACACACATACTTAAGTCTTGGGCCGTTGGTATAGAATCAATCAATACCCAATTAGGGGAAATCATTCCAAATTTGGTTTAGTTAGAATTTTCATTATTAATCCATTTCTAAGAGTTCATAATCCTACTATGCTTGTCCTGGTCACCCATAAACTACTCAAGCTCATATGTTCTTACAATCAATCAACTAATCAATATTGGGAAAAAACCATTCTTTTTCAATTCAATTTGTCATTCATAGTTCAAATTCCCAATTTTAATTTTCAACATTCCATTTCAATTTCAAACTCAAATCATGTTTTTTCATCAAGTTCATGCCTTTAAAAAATAATATTTCATTTAAATCCATTTTTCTCAAGAATCATCATCAAATCATTTCATCAAATCACTTTTCATTTCAATATATACTTTCCAAAAAAATGCAACTAATATTTTTCAAGCCTTTGAAAAAGGGTTTTATTTCTCAATATTTTTCAAGAGTTTAAAATCTCATCACTTGATTTCCTAGGTTAGGTCGTATGGTTAGAACTAACGATGTGACTTTAATAGGATTCTAGAAAGAGTCACATAGTTGGAATGCATGGTCAAAAAAACTATGCACAAATCGTGTGCTCCCTCTCAAGAAATTGAAAATAGGGTGAACTATATAGTTTTCCATAACTACGTGACTATTGTGAACTAGCCCAAAAACTCCCAAAAATTTCCAAAAGTATCCAAAAACAAGCCAAAAAAAGATAAAAAAGGATGATAAAAAGGGATAAAAGTACCTAAAATTTATTAATGGGATGTTACAATCTCCCCACTATAAATGCTTTATTCCCCTAGAATTCTTGTCAAGTAGACTCTATGTCAAATATACAAGACCACTTCTCTCTCATCGGTGCCTCACACTCCCAAGTCTCATGTGAATAAAAAACATATTTCTAAATCACTAAAACCAAAGGTATTTAATTTTTATAAAGAACCATCATCTTAGAATCACCAATATGAATTGTATGATTAGTCATGGATAAAATAGGTTCTACATCAAGGTAATCCTAGCTCAAAACATGACATGGGTTTGAGAGATACTTTATTAGCTATGAAACATGAAACAAGTTATAATTCGATGTCAACTAGGGTCTAAAATTCAAACTATAAGACACTTTTCTAATATAATAAACAACCTCAAATGGTCCGATGCATCTTGGTGCTAACTTTCCCTATCTTTCAAGTCTTCGATGACCCAACTGAGGTGAAACTCTCAAAAATAATTATTCTCCAACTAAAAACTCCATAGGTCATCAAAGACAATCATCATAGAATTTATACTAGATTTTATACATCAAAATTTTTTGAAGAGTCAATTGGATCATTGTCATCATCTCTTGAAATAAACTAGGCCCAACCAGGGAAGCTACACGAATCTTTGACCAACACAATTGAGATTTACATGGTCTACCATACAAGGCCTCAAAGGGTGCCATCTTGATGGAATAATGGTAACTATTCTTATAGGAAAACTCAATTTGTACCAATTATATGTCCCAAGCTCCTCCAAAGTTGAAAATGTAAGCATGAAGTATGTCTTGAAGAATATGTAAAGTTCATTATGTTTGGACATCTATCTTTGGATGATATAGCATGATCAAACTAACCTAAGATCACATTTTCTCCTGGTGGAATCTTCAAAAATGATATGTTAACCAATGATATATATTAGAAATTATAACTGATGGAACTTTGTGAAACCAGAAGATATCCTATCTATACAGGCTTTCCAAGTCCTCAACCTTGGTTGCATCATGCATGGGAATAAAGTGAGCTGATTTAGTCAGTTGGTCAGTCACTACCCATATATAATTATTCCCTCAAGGGGTACATGAGAACCTAACCATGAAATCCATCCCAATATCACCCCACTTCAATGTTGGAACCATAAGAAGATAAAGAAAACTTGAAGGTTTCTAGTGCTTGACCATGACCTGTTGATAGGTATAGTAATGAGAAACAAAATCAGTGATATATTTTCTCAAACATGGCCACCAGAATCATATCCACATATCATTGAATATCTTAATTAATCTAGGGTGCCCCTCACATTAGGAACTCTGTAAATCCCACATCAAATCCTTTATCACAAGTAAAGGTATGTCATACCATCTCCAGAAGCATTGGATACCTTTAGTGAATAATGATCACCCGCTGATGGTATCCTCACCATAAATAGAGTCCCAAATACCATAAAAATAATCATCAAAATTATTTTCCTAAAGAATCATCTCGAGAAGATAGGTGGTAAACTAAACACTTTTTAAAACAATCTCAATCTTATCCTACCAAACTCTTAGATGCATAAAAGAAATGAGAGCCCTCAAATTACATTCTTCTGATGATTATTTTATGACTTAGGTTAGAAGTTTCTTACTCAAGGCATCAACAATGACATTACCATTACTAGGGGTGTAGGTAATATCAAAATCAAAAGATTGTAGGTACTCCACCCATCACCTCTAATTAATATTCAAATCTTTTTTGTGAGAAGATATATCACAGGGTTTAAATATAGGAATAAATAGTAAAATTTTATCTAAAAAGGTAATGCATCCAGTTCTTAAGAGAACACATCACAATTGTGAGATCAAGATCATGAGTAGGATTGTTATTTTCATGTGGCCTAAGATTTTAGGAACTATAGTCCACCGCATGATCACCCTACATGAAAAAGTTTCCAAATCTGAAACTTGATGTGTCATAAAATACAACATTGCCCTGCCTAGCCTCTAGAAGAGTCAACACTAGAAAAAAAGTCAAAAGGAACTTCAAATCATAAAAATAATTCTAAATTTTTGAATACCATAAGAACTTTACTCCCTTTCGATGGAGAGAGGTCATCAGAGAAGCTAACTTTGAGAAATCATTAATGAACTAGTTGTAATACCCTACTAAGCCCCAGAAGCTCCAAATATTGGAAAACTTTATTGTCTATTCCCATGTCATAACAACCTTCACGTTATCAGGATCAACTAAAATACCATGTTTTGAGACCAATTATCCCAATAACTTCACTTCATAAATCTAGATATTACATTTTGATAACTTAACATAAAGTCAGTGATCTCTCAAGATTTCCAGAACTGTTCTCAGAAGACACAAATGATCATCATCAGTTTTAGAGTAAACCAATATTCCATCCACAAGTACCACCATGAATGAATAAATATAAAAATGGAATATCATGTTTATTACCACCATAAATACTATAGGATAATTAATTAGAACAAATGAAATAACATGGTACTCATGATTTCCATACTTGCTCTGGAAGGAGGTCTTTGGGGAATCAGACTCTTTGATTCTAATCTGGTGATAACTAGACCAAGGATCAATAATTTAGAACCACTCTAAGTCTTTAAAATTTTCAAAAAAATTATCAATATGAGGCCATTTTTTCTTTACCACGAATCAATTTTTTTGGTAATAAACACAAAGTCAAAGGGTTCTATCAACTTTATTCAAAAAAAACATAGGCACCACCCAAGGCGACACACTTAGGGGAATGAATCATTTAACCAAAAAACCATCCAACTATATATTTAAGTCCTTCAATTTAGATGGTTCCATATGGTTTGAGGGAATAGAGATAGACTGAGTACCTGGTACCAAGTAAATAGAAAACTCTACCTCCCTTACTCGTGTAAAACTTGGAAATTCATATGGAAACACGTTGGTAAAATCAACAACCATTGAAGTAAGATCACCACTCAAAGACTCTTTATACATCTTAGAAGAAAACATGTATTTCATCCTAAACAAATTCAGAATAGGAGGACTAACACTACTCGACCTCGGTTCCCATTCTTCATAGAAAACATGGAACACCCCATCGGGTATAGTAAAGAAGACCCACCAAAGATAACAATCAATATAGAATTTATGGACAATAAACCAATCCATCCAAAGAATGTTATCCAATGGTATCATATTGATAACTAGAAAATCCCAAATGCACTTGGTCTCTGATAAGAAGAAAGAACAAGAGAGGCATCAGAGATCCTACTCTCTCTTCAATCCGAGGGGCGTAAAATATCCCTCATATAAGATATAATATTTATAGAAAGGTTTAATAGATTCAAAATGTGATTCCATATAAATTAATGAAATACAAAAATATCAAATAAATCATCCACTAAAGATGAATCTATGGTGATGATACCTCTCACCATCGCTGGACCCACATTAGCTTCCTCTAGAGACATGTCCACCATTTGGAGAAGCTTAATTATAGTTGCATATATCTAGAACCCCTTAGTTCTTGAAACATATAACCTAACTACAGTACATTTTTTATGATGATGATCCAATGGAACTATTTAGGGTATAAAATACATGAAAAAACTTCTACAAGTGGCCTAAGTGACCATATTAAATAAAAAACTTTGGTGTCTCTATACAAACCTGCTTAAAATGCCTAATATTTCCACATTGAAAGAAATTAAATGGGCCTTTAATAGAAACTATATGAGGTCTAGATGATGATTTCTATTTTGATCTTCCATGAGACTCATCCCAATTTATATTTTCTATAAAGGAACAAATAGAAGTGACACTAGGATTAAGAGGCATTCTCACCAACCCAACTTACTATCTAAGTCATGTTCAACAATAAAATATCTATCCAAAAAATCCATATAAGAGGAGATATTTAACATGAAAACTTGAGATCAAATATCATATTTAATACCCATCTCCAATCTCTGGGACTTAAACTTCTCATTCAATACTACCTCATGAGAAAACTGAACGAGTTTAGTAAAGCAATTTGTATACCGATCCATCATTACATCGCCTTATTAGAGGTTGAGAAATTATATATACTTTTAAAAAACATCAATTCTAGATAGAAGTACTCCATAAAGAGATATTTTAATCCTTTCAACTTTATCCTTCATTATTATTTTCCATTACCATATAATCCCACCATATCCTACTAGGAATTTCATGTTTAAAGGTAGCACATTACACCTTTATTGAGTTAGGAATTTCTAAGAACTCAAAAAATAATCTTAATATTTTTTAACCAATTCTCTGTCTGTTGAGGGTCATTCGATCCTTATAAATCTGATGGTTTCTACCAAATAAACTTCTAATAACGATCTATAATTTAATCCCTTTAACGTTCCATCACTAGAGCCTGAATAATAACATGTGTGGTAACCTATGCTAGATCTTGGCCTGCATGAACCAATATCTTAAAAAGGTTCTCATAATATGGATGTTTAACTTGGTTCATTATCAGATCTCCCCCAAGGACTATTTAATCACATTCTTGGGGGAATGATACTACACAACATCTAAATGCAACATGAATACATCATAAGAGATAATTAGATCATAAAATCAATCAAGAGGTATAAAAATATTAGTTCTGTTAGAGAGAAGTTAATTTTATAGGATTCCAAAATACTCAAATCAATTTTAAAGAAAATACTAGAATTAGATCAATTTATTTTCTCAAAGACACTTCTCATAAACACCCATGCTAAATTAAGACTCACTACAATGAGAGATGTCCATACACTTACTCATAAACTACCACTTAAGTCCCAACAATCCTACCTCCCATATACCAAGAAATCCCTATATACCAATATTAAGAGGAGATTTACAACCCGTTCCTTTGATACCATTTGGTCATGAACCAAATCCAATACCCTATTACAACTGTACTTGAGCAGACAATGAAATCAATTGAAGGAAGGTACCAATCCCTATGGGTTGGCAATTAATGCATGGGAATAAAAAAAATCATAGGGAATGATTTCTACGTAATAAAAATAAATCAAAAAAGAATAGTGAAATATAAATCAGAGAAAAATTTGGATTCCAAACACTTTATAAGGAGAAAATTACCACTTGAAGATAGATAAAGATCAAATAAGTACATCATCATTTAAATAACATAATAACCATCAAGACAATACCCAGAATCTCGATGTGATGAGTGGATCACATCTCCACTGGTCACCACCATCACTCGAGGTCCTGCTAGTCAATCATACCCACAATCTCCAAGTGGTGAATCCCTTTCCCTAGAATTGGCATAAAATAATATAAAAATTCCCAAATGAAAAGGTAGGGTATCAGCAACATATCCCTGTAGGATTTCACCAAATTCTCTATAATGAATTCCATAACAAATAAACCATTCATGATGCAATTTAAATTAATACAAGGCATGTAAATTTATTTATTGTACTTTAAGTCAAACAATAGTTCAAATCAAATAGATGGTTATTATATCAAAAATATTCTTAAATTAAAATTCCAAAAAAAGAATAAGGGAAGAATAAAATATTTCAGTAAACATTGTTATGTAATAATCAAATAAAAACAATCACCATGGTGATGTGACCCGAGGTTTGTTAGTTCCTAGATTTTGGATCCCCACACTACTTAGTTAATAAATCATGGTTAAAAGTGTTAACATGGCCCTAAGGCTTATCCCTCTGGGATATAATCAATCAACACCCCTCAGGAAAAATCATGCTGAATTTTATTTAGTTAGAGTTGTCATTGTCAATCCATTTTTAGGGGGTTAGAGTCCTATAATTATTGTCCTAGTCACACACTAACTACTCAAGATCAAATTTTCTTACAATTAATCAAAAATTAATCTTGGGAAAAAAAATATTCTTTCAATTCAATTCATCATTCATGGTTCAAATTCCCAATTTTAAGTTTCAACATTCCATTTAAATTTTAAAACCAAATCATAGGGTTTCATTAAATTCATTAATTTAAAAATAATATTTCATTTAAATCCATTTTTCTCAAGAATCATCATAAAAAAATTTCATCAAATCAATTTTCATTTCAAGCCATATTTTCTTAAAAATCCACAAAATATTTTTCAAGCCTTTAAAAAATGGTTTCATTTCTAAATTCATGCCTTTTTAAAATCAAACATACAATATTATAAATTTAATAAAATCCATTAAACATAATTTTCAAATAAAACAATAAATAAAGGTTTCAAGTATAGGTAAAAGCCTTATGAAACCACATACCTTTTGTCACATGATCAACCAGTCACCTGAAATGGGAACCACCAACGAAGAGTTGAATGTGACGAAGATAAAGGAAGAATAACTAGAATGAAAATCCATAAAATAATTATTTAAAACCATTGATAATGATATGTTAAATTCATATATAAATTTTTTGTTTGATTCATTGAGTTTTATACTTGTTTTATATAGAGATAATGTGATTTGTGGTTGATTTTTATAGTAAATTGGATGCTACATTATGTGAAGGACACACTACTAAAATTATTAAAATTATAAAAATTTCACATCATTCATACTAATTCACAATGTGTATTTCAAGGTATAGAATAAATATTCATGATAAATTTTAGTACGCTGAGTTGTGTACTCAATACAAGCTATTAAATTCCAAGATGAAGAAAATGAATGATGTGAATGATATTCATCATGTGAATGATTAAAAATATGCCTCTAGTCAACCTCCATGAATTCCTAAAAGATCCCTCAAACACGATTTAAGTCATGAATTATGGGCGATACAACTCACTGAAGATATGGAATGTATTATTCACAATGAAAAAATATATTTCATAAAGTAAAATAATGGAGTAGAAAGAAACCCATGCCAACTCATGATGTTAATACTATTTAAATCACGAGTTCCTCCAACCTATTTAATTTCATCCACCTCTTAATTTTGAAATATTCACTATCTTTCAAATTTTCTCTCATTTTATTTCCTTTTGATATTATGTTATAGAACCTGGAAGCTTTCTGTCATCTTTCGTAGCTTCAAATTAGTTATTTCTTTCAAATTCAATTGTTGCAGCATGTGTTTATTATTCATTCAAGTAAGATAATTTATTTAATTACATTATTTGAATGTTTCTATGATATTATATCGATTTCAATTATGCTTGTTTTTCTCATAAAGAATTATTCTATTACCATGTTCCACCAATCCACCTTGTTAAGTGGATTAAAATTCAGGGTGTAAGAACTTAAATAAATCCTTAATCAAACATGGGAAATTTTTTGGATAGGAATTAGGTTAATAAAAAAAGTCTTAATCCATTCCTCAATATGATCCTTTTCTGGTGGATTTCAAGTGATGACCCCAACCTAATTTGTATAGTTTGTCTTAAGAAAAATAACCTTGAATTGTTTTCCACCCTTAAAATTTATCCTTAATGAACCTAAGTTGATTAAAACCACTAAAAAAAAGAGTGGTTTACAATATAGGTAGATTCAATTTGTTTGACCCAAATCAATTGGTGATTCCTAAATAGATTTGAGGCCCAGGCTATTAGATATGTCCATTCTAGATTTCGAAATACATTCTACACAAGATCCTATAAATTGATTCTAATGCCTCACTTAATCAACTGAATATTAATTCATTTGTTTAGTTAAAATATAAATCCATTAAATCTACATGAGGAATCCACTCTAGGTTCCAATTATTAGGTTGTAACTATTTTTTTCACCTATCTATGAACTCAAACCCATACTCCCACTATTCTATGAACCCTAAAAATAATGTTAGTTGGGATAAAACATATTTTTTTAATCTGGTCGACCCTTGTGGAATTAATGACACCATGCAAGCATGTAAAATTTTGGCATCGTTACTTGGGATCTGCATCTAGTGACCTTCAGATTAAACCTAATATAACCTCACTTATCTTTCCCACCCCTTTATTTTTAGTATTTTTTTCACATGTATTCATTTCTTCATTCATGATGACCACTATTTTATGAGTTAGAACACCATGAACAATTCAAGGATCTTAGAAACTCAAGAACCAATTTATTTCAAACCTAAAATTGAAGGATACCTTTTTATATGAAATCACTCAGTCATAAATGGGCATAATAATCTCACTCCTCCTAATCCTCAAAATGCTCAATTCGTGCTTCTAAAACAGAAAGGAGTATGAACACTACCACTAAAGTACACTATTATGGATTATGTCTTTCCATCCATCAGTGGTACTACACCCAAAATTGTTCTCCCTCTCATACAAGCACATGGATTTGAAATTAAACTTGGATTAATCCATATGATCTAGAATATGGGTTAGTTCAGTGTACTTAAAAGTGAGGATCTGCATGAGAATTTATCTAACCTTCTTAAAGTTTTCATCAAATTTATGCATAAAGTGTATACATACACAATTTAGATTATAGTTTTTCCATTCTTTTTATGATATAGAGCCAAAGATTTGATGAAAATTCAAGTAGCTAAATCAATTTCAACATGGGATTAACATTCTAAAAAAATCCAAGACAAATACTTTCCTTATATACAAACATGGATGTTATGAAATGACATCAATAAATTTTCTCAATTAGATAGAGAATTATCCTGGGATACATGATACTGGTTTAAATAATTTAATTGAAAGTGACCACACCACATGCTCAACATTGGCTCTAATTAATTTTTTTTACCATGGACTACAACCTTCTACTAGAACCATAGTGGACACTTCCAATGATGGAAGAATTGTGATAAAAACAATATAGATAGGTAGAGATCTACTCAATGAAATCTCACATAATTATAGATTATGGTAAAATGATCAAAGACTTCTAAGTAACAAGTTATATCAAGTAGAAGAAACCACCTACCTTGTTTTCCAGGTCGAATCTGTTATCAAGAAGATAGAAAACTTTTAGTCTCCCCAACTACAAGAACTAACACTTTCTCCTATTATAGAAGTACAATCATGTGAAATTTTTGGAGTCCCATACCCATATCAAGACTTCCAAGAAAGAATATAGGAAAATAAAACTTTATATTTTAAACATGTGAATTACAATAAACCATCACAACATTACCAACAACCTTAATACTAGAAAAGTCCAATTCAAGGGATACTATCAATAAAGGAGTGGTTAATAACAACCATGAAATTAAGGGCCACCTAGGTATCCACCTCAGAATCGAGCTCCTCAACCACATAAACCATTTCCACAATAACCATATCCATTCCCTAGGACTCAGTAGTTCCCACCACAATAATAATTTCACCAGTAAAATTTTCCTAGATAGCTATAAGAATCCGAAATCAATAATAAAACTTATAAAACCTTCTTATTACATTTGTTCAAAAGATATACCAAGGAATGACTATGCAAGAAAATGAAATGAGAAATCAAAGATTCACCAGCCACAATCTTTAACATAAATTTGGTCAAATATAAAAACCTCTCTCATATCAACTAATGGGTATACAGACTGGTAATACCAAGACTCATCCATGAGAGGAGTCCAATGATGTGGTCCTTAAAAGTAGAAAAGGTCAGATTTTTCAATAGTTTTGTAAATTTGGTTAGAATATGAGATAATAACCCAAGAAAAATAAGACAATAGTTGAAAAAGAAAATAATTTAGACAAACATAGAGCTGAAGAAGAAAAAAATATTAAAACAGTAGAAAGAAAAAAAGGTCAAACACCAGAGTATCCAATCAAAAAATAATATACTTATGTGGAACCACCTCCATATAGATATCCTATTCCATTTTCAAAGATAATGTAGAAAGTAAATATAGATTTTGAAAATATATTATTTGGATTTGTTTAATCAACTTCACATAAATGTTTTCTTTTCTAAGGCCATTTCAAAAATGCAATTTTATGCCAAATTCTTAAAGGATTTTCTCTCTAAAAAGTAAAAAATGGAAGATTTGGGAGTAATATATTTGAATTAAGTATGCTTTATAGTGGTTCAATAAAAAATTCCACCAAATTTTATAGACCATGGAATTTTCTCAATCCCATAAACTATTAACACATGTAATTTTGGGGAATCTTTATGCGATATTGGTGAAATAAATAACCTCTTTCTGATGAGAATATTTTGAAGTCTAGTACTCGAGGAACTTAATTCAATAATAGTAACACTATAGATTGTTTCCATATTTTTCATGTATCCTCGTGTACTTCTTGAGGATTTGTTAATTAAGGTCAAAAAGTTTATTTTCCTTGGTGACTACCTCATATTTGACATAAATAAATTAGGAGATGTAACTATAATTTTAAGATGACCATTTATTATGATTGGAAAAGTATTAATAGATTTAAAAAAAGGTAGACTTATATTCTAATTCATTAGTGAGCAATTAATTTTTGATCTGGTAAAATCAGCTAAGAAAAGTGAATATTCTCTCAAGTGTCAAGACGTTTTTTCTAGATGAAGATGAAAATGAAACTATGAATATTGAATATGAGAAGGAAATCCAGTCCCCTAATGAAGAGGATATTAGTAACTATTATGAGGTGCAATACATAAAACCTATGATAAGAGACTCCTTCCATGAATTTACCCCCTTAATCACAAATCCACTAACATTAAAACTAAATCCTCTACCAAGAACACTTAAGTAGTCATTATTAGAGACTAAGGACACACTTCTTGTCATCATAAGCTCTGAAATAACTAAATAGAAAGAGTATAAATTGTTAAAAGTCCCTAAGAGGCATAATAATTTGATAGATTAGAGTGCAGATGATATCAAGGGAATCTTTCCCGTGATCTGCACTCATAAAATTTTACCAGATGAAGGATTCAAACCATGAAGCCAACCCAAAAGGTGACTCACCCCACCCATGAAATTAGTTATTAAGAATAAATTATTGAAGCTTATTGATGCTCGTATTATTTTCTCCATCTATGATAGTGAATGGTTGAGCCCGATATAAGTAGTTCCAAATGAGGGAGGCTTAATAGTAATATAGAATAATAAAGATGAATTAATTCCAACTCAGACCATTGTTGGATGGTGATTCTATGTTGATTACAGATATTTTAATAAATACACAAAAAAGGATCATTTACCCTTTCCATTCATGGATCAAATGTTGAAGAGATCAGATAGAAATGAATTATATTGTTTCCTAGATGGATACTTAGGGTATAATCAAATCCCTATCAACCTGAACAATTATTTAAAGATAATATTTACATGTTCATATGGATTATTCACCTATCAATGAATGCATTTTGGAATCTGTAACACACCTAAAAAATTTCAATAGTGCATGACACATATATTCCATGATATATTAGAGGTGTTCCTAGATATTTTTATGGATAAATTATCCATATATATATATATATATATATGATATTTTGAGATATGTTTGAGCGACTTAGACCTCATTTTGTAATGTTGTAAAGAAAAGTGTCTTATGATAAATTGGAATAAATTTCACTTTATGGTGCAAGTAGGCATAGTACTCAGACACAAAATTTCGAAGAAATACATATAGTTTGAAACATTAAAAATCAAGGCCATTATGGAATTCCCAGAACCTACTTTCATAAAATGAATAAAATATTTCTTGGCCATATAGAATTTTACCAGTGGGTTGTCAATGTTTTTTTCTCAAATATCTTGACCATTAACACACTTACTATAAAGAACCTAACCTCAGTAGCCCAGATTCAGTTCCTTAATTTATTAAATTGGTACTATAAACAAGTGATAAAATCCCAAAGGAATGAATAATTAAGTAGATTTTGAAAATTAGATACAAACATAATTATTACATTACAACATGAAATGAAATAAAACATACAAACTCATTTGGAAACATTCACATTCTCCATATTATCCCTACATGTCAAACATAATATACATCTTGGAATCCTAGAAAAAATAAAACATAAGAAAGGGTTGATCTTGAATATTCAGTAAGGGTAAGAAATATAACAGAATTTATCATAAACATAAGTAATAAGGCATGGTGAATAACTAACAACACATGCCATTAAAACATAAACTTGAGCATAATATGGCCAGAATAAAAGAGGATCAAATAACACTGTATAAATAATCACATGAAAATGATAATTACCCATGGATATTCTAATGGTTGAATAATTACATGTATTATAAATAACTAATATAATAATAAATAAATTTATAATGAAGGACATAATAATCATACTATCAAGGCCTCAACTAAGAAGTCAACATAAATAGGTAATGCCTCAGCCAAAACCCGGTCTAGTTTGTCTCATGAGACCTACCAATGCATCCAGGGGATATAGAGGGTCCCAACCAACACTTAGTAAGTGTAATGTATTCTTTATATTAAATGGGTGAAAAATAATCAATATATACATTCATATAGAATCTATAATATGAAATGTAAATAATTTTCCTAATCAGTAAACATACTCATAAACTATCCTGAGTAATATGGAAAATGAAATCAAGAGAGTACATCCCCAATGAGAATTATCATAAACCATTCAATAAAACATTGTCGATTGTATCATAATATTTTAACCTCAATTAATCATAATATTTAATAGAGAGTGTTGACAAAGATGAAAATACTCTAATAAAATCATTAAAAATTTCTTGAGAGAAATGCCTTTTTTTACTTTGGAATCATTTATTAAAAAATATGAGAAATTATAAAAGATTTTTTTTTATTTTGAAATAACCTTTTAAACATATAAAGTATTCCTAAAAACATTAAGGTGTCATGAAAGTAGTAAAACACGATCATGATGTATAAGTTAAGAAAAAAATTTCTTTTAAATTTTGAAGAAAAGAAACATTTAAAAGAGTATTTTTTTAAAGAAATTTTGACTTCGAACCAAATGAATAAATTATGTGTATTAACTATAAAAGAACATAAAAAAGTGTAAATAAAACCTAATATAATCAAAATTCATTTGACACATAATCATAGCATGAAATAATAAATGGAGTATATGTTTAACCTAAAGAATGGAAATTGGGTTAAGAATTCCCTTACCACTATGCAAACAGTCATATTGTATGTCCCATAAAATTAAAAAATCCAAATAAAACTTAGAATAAAATGAATATAAATAGATTAAAAGGAATTATACATACACTATACATAAGGAATAATTGGTGAATAAGGCATATCCCACATAAATAAAAGTGAGATGAGAAACCCTTACCTTATGTCGAAAAATGTTCTGTACTTGTACTTAATGTCATGGATAATAAAATTATATTAATTAATTAATTAATTAAGAACCTATTAAACATATAATTGATTTATTATAATTTTATTAAGTTTATTTATGTATATTTAAATGGGTTATAATGTTTTATTTTGTTGTTCTAAGAGCGTTTGTTATATGGTTTTATGGTCGGTTCCCTTGAGTATAAATATGATAGTTCTTATCAAATGGAAGAAAAACTAAAAAAGTGGAGTGGAATGATATAATTATACTTACAATATTTTAAATGGTTCTCATATATAATTTTTTTATATGATATGAGGATGATTCATTTGATAAAATGTTCTTGAAAAATGATTAGTTTATTTTGGTGGTTTCTACGACCATCATGAAATAGTATCTTTTTATTTAATATTATGTTTATATACTAGTTATAGAATATTAAATAAGTTTTAATACACATATTATAATATTTTTTAACCATAAAAATGTTTTTATTACCATCCTTGAAGGTGGTAAGGAAAAATGAAAACTCTTCATCCATGAATGCGATGAATCGACACCTCATAGATGGTTTTTTATTTTTCAGAATAAAAGAAGAAGTGAAGAGACTTTATGATGTATATTTAATTAAAAAATAAAATTATAGTATATTTATTATACTGTATTTACCATTCAAATTTTTATAGGGGAGATGAGGGAAGGATAATAAAAGAAAATAAATTAACAGAGAAAGAGGGATGGTTTTACCTTTTGAGTTTTGACTCCTTGAGAACCTCCTTAAGGTACTTGTATAAGGCCCCAACCTTAAAAATTACTTAATATTGAGATATTTCAAGAATACACCTTGAGGATCTTTTCAGGTTTAGAGTTTTAGAGAATTAGATCATAAAACATGCATTACATCCCACATTTAAACAAAGTGGTTACAATAAAAGATAGTATTCATTTTTTCCCATCAATGGAATCATATTTAAAATAAAACATGGATTCTTTCTTGAAACATCCTTAACACTATCATAATATCATGTACCCTTCCCTTGACCTGTGAAAAACATTTCAAAAACTTGGGATGAGCATAAAAAGCTCAGTAAGGGATATAAAAATATGGAAAGGAAACATGAGTACATGTATACATAAGAATCAATGAAATCATACTCTACTCATAAAACATAAGCACTTTAACATACCTCATAAAATCATGAATAAATCATAGAAATCATAAGACATAAAGGTAACTTGAGGCATTCATAACATTCTTACATAGGGAGTAACCCTCTTGGTTACGTTTGGAATACCCATCACAGTATATTCCCTAAATCTCTTCGGAGAAACCTCAATGTTTAACCCCTTCGTGTTACCCAATGCATTGGAGAGCTATATCGGGCTCACCCACCCTTAGTTTATCACAGAACCACCCATCTTCATAATAATGCCCAAGAACCATAACATAATTGTATCTCATAAAACATGCATAAAGGAAACATAACATTTCCACTTTTCCATCAAAATATATCAATACAACACGTTGATATAAAAACATTATGAAAACCATTTTCAATACCAAAATAAAAGAAAAGTAAAACATGGTATTTATTTTTCTTTTAAAAAAACATATGGCTTGTAGAGGAAGCCGAAACTCAAATAATGGTCACGACGGAAGAGAAGTCATTATAGCCGCATACGTACGACAAAAACATTCCCTTTTTCGTTTAGTAAAATGCTTCGTATAAAAAAGATTCCTTTTGGATAAACAAAAAAGTCAAAGGGGTTTATACACCATATAAAAGAAGGTTGTGTATAAAACAAAATATGCCTCAATGAAAGGAGATTGAGACGAAGTCCCATACCTCGGGTCCGACATGACTCGATCATTCTTTAACCTCCTAAATAATAAACTTGAGTTAATTTCTACTTTCTTAATAACCTTTTTCAAGTTCATTATTCCTTTTATATCACTTATTACCATGTCATGAACACTATGTAATTATTTAAGTTAATAACGGTTGTTTTAACGATCATTGATACTTGAGTCAAAAAATAAACTCTTTATAATTACACGTTGTTCATGTATTCTTTATATCCAAAGTTATACTCATGATGTAGGTATCATATATATCATATATATCCAGTATATACATGCATTTATAATATTTCATAACGTTTAGAGGTAAGAAATGAAATGCACCATTCATGGAGACGGTAATCCGTACGTACGCATGAACGCTACTTTCATTTCTATTTCATATTTTATGGAATGGAATCATAATGATATAAAGGTATATTATAATTCCAGTATAATATCATATATAATATCATTAATTACATCCTTTATACGTCCCACATATGGTATTAACGAATCAAATCACTTTGAGGGGGCGGTAGTCCGCACTTCCTAAAATGAAGATATCGCATTTACCCATAATGGAAACCATAAAGGTATGCATTAAATGAAAAATACAAAAGCTTAAGTAAAACATAAACATATTATATACCATATATAAATATAGTGACACCTTAATGGCCACCTTTGAAGGTGTTATAAGAATATTGAACAATCATCGTTTCGTGAGGCAGAAATTCGCCATCCACAGAAACAGTATGTTCTTTAACCATTAGATGTAGGTGTGTGTAAGTGTAGCTCTAAGGAATCTTATAACAACATCCTATTATATTGAAGATATAGGATTTGTTACAATAGAAATGAATAAAATGAGTTTAGGGGGTTGGAAAAGCAAAATAAAACATAAGAACATAAGAGAAGACACTACCTTTAAATCGGGTAACTCTTTTTGATTTGAGCTCAAAGGCTTCCTTGGGAAGACTTCTACCCAAAGTGAGGCTTTTAAGAGTTATAGATGTATGTGTAGAGAGAAAATGGGAAGGGTTTGGCCGAGCCAAATTCTTTGGAAGTGTGGGTAAGGTGGTAGAGTTGGGGGCCTTTTATAAGAGGAGAGGCGGGGCACTCTGGGAAAGTTAAGAAAAGATACTTTGGTATAAAATTATTTTCAGATAAAAAAGGTCCCAAAATTATAAATTTCAAGGATAAGGTGATAAGGGTTCAAAATACACTGATTAAATAGGTTTTTGACAAGTGTAGGTCTTGGATTTTACATTATATTTTCATTTTATTTAAATCGTTAAATAATGAGGTAATCGCTGCATCATCATGGTGTCATAAATAATTTAATTTATTTAATGTATAAAAATTATAAAAAACAACTATGATGTAGGAAATCTTTTTAGATTTATAATGAATATTTATAGTAAAAAATATGACTTGTATAACCCCATTTAAAAATTAGTTTAGTAAAACAACTCATGTTTGTGTCATTTTTACTTTTACTTTAAATAAAATGCATTAATGTCTTTATCTTATCCAAGTGGCTCCATGGGGTCCCAAAAATAGACCCATGGGTTGTCTTGGTCGGCCATGACACATCCAATAATGGTAGGACATGTGTCTAGGTCATTTAATTTTATTAAAACATTATTTTTACCTTAAATTACACTAATTACCTCTAATTGCAATTAAAAACTTAAAAGTTACTATTCACCAAAAAATTATTTTAATCCCATTGAACCACATTTTACTTATTAATTACAACCATGTATGTCGGATTTTTGAAATTCAAAAAACATAGGTGTTAAAATTTCATTTAAACGAAAAATCAGTTTTTTAAGTACCACTTAGTGGTTTCACTATTCATAAAAAATTAAAGTTTTTTCAGAAAAATACCAAAACTTCACCCTAATATATATTTGATATTATGAATTCAAAAATGATGTCTATTTTACAAAATTCAAAACATATAAGTTACATTAATTAATTTAATAATTAATTCCCGCTGTTAGAGCAAATAATGTGTTTTTATAAAACAATAAGTATCAAAAGATTGACACTAGTTTAAGTCCAATTTCAAAGTGAAATTAATTCCAACAACCACTATTGGATTAAATGGTAAAAATATATTCTAATTGAACTTTAAAACCAATTAAAAAGATAATCTAATCATATAAATAAATTAGATTAAAAATAGGTTTTGAATTAAAATACAACATTTTCACTATTCATTAAAAAAAGAACTTTATCGGAAAAATACCAAAAATTTACCCAAAGTAAATTTCAATGTCCCAATCATAAAGAATAAGTTTATTTTAAAAAACAGAGCTTATAAAATTGTCAAAAGTTTGATTTAACAAGGATTTTCCATCAAAAGGCAGTAAAACAATCTTTTAAAAATATTAGTGTATTCCATGCTTAAGATTGGATTTATTCTCATTTTAAGCCTCTAAAACACTATCTTATTCATTAATAGACATAGATAAAAATATCTATTATTCATTACTTACTTTGGATGTTACATCCTTCCCCCCTTTAGAAAATTGCGTCCCCGCAATTTATTTACTTATCGAATAAGTGGGGGTATTTAGCCCTCATTGCATTTTCAGATTCCCATGTTGCCTCTTCAATCATGTGGTTTTTCCACAAAACCTTTACCTGATGAATCACCTTATTCCGTAACACTTTCTAATTGTGGTCAAAAATCTGGACCTGTTGTTCCTCATAAGATAGGTTCTCTTCCAGCTGAACTACCTCTGGACTCAAAACATGAGATGGATCTGGCATATACTTTCTCAACATCGAAACATGAAAAACATTGTGTACCTGAGATAAACTCAGAGGTAAAGCCACTCGGTATGCAACTGATCCAACTCTCTCCAGAATTTCTATGGTCTAATGAAACTTGGACTCAACTTTCCTTTCTTACCAAATCACATCACTCTTTTCCATCGTGAGACTTTGAGAAAAACATGATCACCTACCTCAAAAGAGAGATCCTTCCTCCTGTTGTCCGCATAACTCTTTTTCCTACTCTGAGCTATTATCATGTGTTTTTGTATCAGCTAAACTTTTTCTACCAACTCTTCTACAAATTCTGGTCCCATCATCTTCCTTTTCATCCACTTCATCCCAAAAAGCTGGAGTTCGACACCGCTTCCCATATAACGCCTCAAATGGTGCCATCTGTATACTGGAATGAAAACTGTTATTATATGAAAACTCAACCAAAGAAAGTAGTTGGTCCTAACTTCCCTGATAATCCATCGAACAAGAATGTAGAATATCTTCAAAAGTCTGAATTGTTCGTTCTGACTGCCCATCTGATTGAGGATGAAAAGCTGTACTAAAATATAATTCAGTACCCAACGACTTCTGAAGGCCTTTCCAAAAGTTAGAAGTAAACCTGGGATCACGATCAGATACAATGGAGAGGGGAACTCCATGCAAATAGACTATCTCTTTAAGATACAATCGAGAAAGTTGATCTAGGGAAAAAGTATCTCGTATAGCAAGGAAATGAGCAGATTTAGTCAAGCGATCAACAATAACCCAGATTGCATTATTACCTCGAGGTGTCTTCGGCAATCCCACAACGAAGTCCATGGATATATTTTCCCATTTCCACTCTGGCACTGATAAAGGCTGAAGCATCCCTTTTGGTAACTTCCGCTCTGCTTTAACCTGCTGACAAGTCAAACACTTCACAGTAAAATCAGCAATATCTCTTTTCATTCCATACCACCAGTAATACTCCCGAAGATCTCTATACATCTTAGTACTGCCTGGATGAACTGAAAACGGAGAACTATGAGCTTCACATAACAAATATCTCTTCAACTGTGAATCACACGGCACACACAATCTCTTCCCAAATCTCAAAACACAATCATTATCAATGTTGAATTTAGGCAACTTACCCTTCTGAACCAGCTCTACCTTTTTCTGCAACTCACTGTCTTGCTTCTGTGCTTGCTTGATTCTGTCTGATAGAGAAGATTTCACTGATACCTAAAACAAAACAGATGGACATCCTGTACCAAAAACTTCTATGCCAAATTTCATCAAATCCTTAACCAAAGGATCACGTTCCCAATGCAACATTGTTAATGAAGCATTACTTTTTCGACTCAAAGAATCAGCCACTTTATTTTCTTTTCCCGAATGGTAATGAATTGTACAATAATAATCCTTGATTAATTCTAGACATCTCCTCTGTATCATGTTCAATTCTTTCCGAGTGAATATATACTTTAAACTTTTGTGATCGGTATATATTTCACACTTTACTCCATACAGATGATGCCTCCAAATTTTTAAAGTGAAAACTACAACAGCTAATTCCAAATCATGTGTAGGATAATTTACCTCACGAGTTTTCAACTGTCGTGAAGCATAAGCAATTACCTGATCATTCTACATTAGGACGCAACCAAGTACTTTCAATGAAGCATCACCGTAGATAACAAACTCACCATTCCTGGAAGGTAGTGCCAAAACTAGAGCATTCACCAATCTTCTTTTCAGTTCCTGAAAACAATCATCACATTCTTTTGTCTAGATAAAATTAACACCCTTCCGAGTTATCTTAGTCATTGGACTAGATAACCATGAAAAATTTCTAAAAAACCTTCAGTAGTAGCCTACCAAACCAAGGAAGCTACGAATCTCAGTTACATTTGTGGGTCTTGGCCATTCTTCAACAACTTTTGTTTTTGCAGGATCAACATTTATCCCATATTTAGAGACAATGTGACAAAGGAAAGAAATTTGTTTCAACCAAAACTCACACTTGCTGAATTTCCCATACAATTTCTTTTCTTTTAAGGTTTGAAAAATAACCCTTAAATGTCTTTCATACTCCTCTTTACTTTTAGAAAACACCAAAATATGATTAATGAAAACAACCAAAAACTTATCCAAGAACTCATGGAAAATTCTATTCATTAATTCCATAAATACAGCAGGTGCATTGGTTAAACCAAAAGGTATTACTACAAATTCATAATGGCCATATCTCATACGAAACGCGGTCTTCAAAACATCTGCTTCCTTTACCTTCAACTGATGGTACCCCGATCTCAGGTCAATCTTTGAAAAAAACTGAGCTCCCTGGAGCTGATCAAACAAATCATCGATATGAGGCAAAGGATATTTGTTCTTAACAGTGATGTTATTCAAGGCTCTATAATCAATGCAAAGTCTCATTGAACCATATTTCTTTTTAACAAATAAAATAGGAGCACCCCATGGTGATGTGCTAGGTCGAATGAAACATTTCTCTAATAAATCTTGAATTTTCTCCTTCGACTCTAAAAGTTCAATTTGAGCCATTCGATGAGGGGGTTTTGAAATTGGCTTAGCATCAGGAACTAAGTCAACAGTAAATTTAACTTCCCGATCTGGTATTATTCCAGAAAACTCATCAGGAAAAACATCAGGATACTCATTTACCACTGGCACATCATTAATCTGAACAGTTCCCTTGTTTTCAATGATGTGTGCAAGGTAAATATCATTTCCATATTTTACAAGTTTCTCAGCCTCTTGATATTTTATCAATAGTAAGGGTTCATTCTTGTATACAAACTGAAAGTCTTTCTGAAAAGAAACTTCTTTATCTCTTCATACAATCTTAGTATGGTAAATAGAGAGCCAATCCATACCCAGGATAACATCAAACTCTACTAGAGGTAAAAAAATAAGGTTTGCAAGTAGGTTCTTTCCACGGATAAGGATAGGAAGATTCTTATAAATTATTTTTGCCTCAAAATTTCCCCCAGGTGTTTTTACCACAAGTTCAGGAGTCATTTCTTGAGATGGTATTCTCATTTTACTAGAAAAGGTTTCAGAGATGAAAGAATGTGTAGAACCCGAATCAAACAACACACTGGCATAATCTGAAAAAACAACCAAAGTACCTGATACAACTTCATTTCATGGCCCGACATCTACTGAAGTAGTTGCAAAGGATTTCACCACCCCTTTCTTCTTGTAGTCTAACTGCTTCCCATCACTCGATCTCTTTGTCGGACACTCATTTTCATAGTGACCCATCTCATTGCACTTAAAAAATTTCACTAACTGTAAATCAAATTTGTCTTACATTCACCCTGATCTTTTTCAGTGCAATCACGAGCCTTATGTACCATATTACCGCATCGGTATCACTTTACATAATTCAAAATACATTCCCCAACATGCCTTTTACCACATTTATCACAAACTAGAAACTTAGTTTTCTTACCATCAGACCTTTTTGAAGAATTATTTCCTTTCTCCTACCACCTCAGTCTCTTCTTCTGCTGGTTGTTATAGAACACTTGATCATCGGAAAACTCCATTTCCACCTTCTCAGCACATCGAAAAAGTTTTTCATAACTTTTGAACTCAAGAGAATCTAAAGCCCTTCGATATTTTGTCTTTAATCCTGAGTAAAAATGATTGATTTTACTATCAAGGTCTCAGATAAAATTTAGAGCATACCTTTCCAATCGAGTGAACCTTTCTTCATAGGCAGCCACTGAGTCTTCCTCTTGCCTCAATTCCAGGAATTGTTTTTCCATCCTAAGTCGAACATACTTAGGAAAATACTTCTCAAGAAACATACCTTTGAATTCATCCCAGTTGAGAGCATCAATCTCATCAGCATCCCTGATATTTTTAACCATCGGCCACCACTGATCTGCCTCACCCTCCAAACGGTAAATACCAAGACTAACCTTTTGATTGTCTGAACACCCCATGACATTGAAAATATTCTCCAGTGCTTTAATCCACCCTTCAACTAGCACATGGTCATATGATCCTCTGAATGATGGGGGATGTTGCCTCATGAAATGTTCCACCACTGACATGTTCCTCTGTGGTTGATCTGGCTGATCTCGTGCATGGATACCACCACCATTTATCGCTTGAGTCAACTGCGCCATTACTGAAACAAACTGTTCAGTTCCAATTCCAACCATCTTAGGATGCTGATTCAGAAGGTTATTTCCTTCTATATGCCTTCCTAGCACTGCTTCCCTGTTTCCTCTGCGGAAAACCATTCTGAACAAACATGTCTTAGATAAAGCAACATGGTAATCTTCAAATGCTATATCATTTCAATTTGACCATAAAAAAATATTTTTGGATAATCATTTAATAAAATTCTAACTCCTAAAGTTATCTAAACCGACCTATGATACCAACTATAAGGCCCCATCCTTAAACATTACTTAATAATGAGATATTTCAAGAATAAACCTTGAGGATCTTTGTAGGTTTAGAGTTTTAGAGAATTAGATCATAAAACATGCATTACATCCCACATTTAAACAAAGTGGTTACAATAAAAGATAGTATTCATTTTTTCCCATCAACAGAATCATATTTAAAATAAAACATGGATTCTTTCTTGAAACTTCCTTGACACTATCATCATATCATGTTCCCTTCCCTTGACATGTGAAAAACATTTCAAAAGCTTGGGATGAGCATAAAAAGCTCAGTAAGGGATATAAAAATATGGAAAGGAAACATGAGTACATGTATACATAAGAATCAATGAAATCATACTCTACTCATAAAACATAATCACTTTAACATACCTCATCAAATCACGAATAAATCATAGAAATCATAAGACATAAAGGTAACTTGAGGCATTCATAACATTCTTACGTAGGGAGTAACCCTCTTGGTTACGTTTGGAATATCCATCACAGTATATTCCCTAAATATCTTCGAAGAAACCTCAACGTTTAAGACATTCGTGTTACCCAATGCATTGGAGAGCTATATCGGGGTCACCCACCCTTAGTTTATCATGGAAACACCCGTCTTCATAATAATGCCCAAGAACCATAACATAATTGTATCTCATAAAACATGCATAAAGGAAACATAACATTTCCACTTTTCAATCACAAGATATCAATACAACACATTGATATCAAAACATTATGAAAACCATTTTCAATACCAAAATAAAAGAAAAGTAAAACATGGAATTTATTTTTCTTTAAGAAAAAGGTATGGCTTGTAGAGGAAGCCGAAACTCAAATAATGGTCACGACGGCGGAGAAGTCGTTGTCGCCGCATACGTACGACAAAAACATTGCCTTTTTCATTTAGTAAAACACTTCATATAAAAAAGATTACTTTTGGATAAACGAAAAAGTCAAAGAGTTTTATACACCATATAAAATAAGGTTGTGTATAAAACAAAATATGCCTCAATGAAAGGAGATTGAGACGAAGTCCCATACCTCGGGTCCGACTTGACTCGATCGTTCTTTAAACTCCTGAATAATAAACTTGAGTTAATTTCTACTTGCTTAAGGACCTTTTTCAAGTTCATTATTCCTTTTATATCACTTATTACCATGTCATGAACACTATGTAATTATTTAAGTTAATAACGGTCGTTTTAACGATCATTGGTACTTGAGTCAAAAAAATAAACTCTTTATAATTACAAGTTGTTCATGTATCCATTATATCCAGAGTTATACTCATGATTTAGGTATCATATATATCATATATATCCAGTATATACATGCATTTATAATATTTCATAACGTTTAGAGGTAAGAAATGAAATGCACCATTCATGGAGACGGTAAGTCGTACGTACGCATGAACGCTACTTTCATTTCTATTTCATATTTTAAGGAATGGAATCATAATGATATAAAGGAATATTATAATTCCAGTATAATATCATATATAATATCATTAATTCCATCCTTTATACGTCCCACATATGGTATTAATGAATCAAATCACTTTGAGGGGGCGGTAGTCCGCACTTCCTAAAATGAAGATATCGCGTTTACCCATAATGGAAACCATAAAGGTATGCCATAAATGAAAAATACAGAAGATTAAGTAAAACATAAACATATTATATACCATATATAAATATATTGACACATTAATGGCCACCTTTGAAGGTGTTAGAAGAATATTGAACAATCATCGTTTCGTGAGGGAGAAATTCGCCATCCACAGAAACAGTATGTTCTTTAACCATTAGATGTAGGTGTGTATAATTGTAGCTCAAAATATTCTTATAAAAACATCCTAGTATATTGACGATACATGAGTTGTTACAAATGAAATGAATAAAAATAGTTTAGGGTGTTGGAAAATCAAAATAAATCACAAGAACACAAGAGAAGACACTACCTTTAAATCGGGTAACTCTTTTTGATTAGAGCTCAAAGGCTTCCTTTAGAAGACTTCTGCCCAAAGTGAGGATTCTAAGAGTTATAAAGGGATGTGGAGAGACAAAATGGTCAGGGGTTGGCCTATCCAAAGGCTTTGTAAGTGTGGGTAAGGTGGTAGAGGTGGGGGCCTTTTATAAGAGGAGAGGAGGGGCACTCTTGGAAAGTTAAGAAAAGATACTTTGTTATAAAATGATTTTCGGATAAAAAAGGTCCCACAATTATAAATTTTGAGGATAAGGTGATAAGGGTTTGAAATCCACACATCCAATAGGTTTTTGACAAGTGTAGGTCTTAGATGTTACATTATATTTTCATTTTAGTTAAATCGTTAAATAATGAGGTAATCGTTGCATCATCATGGTGTCATAAATAATTTAATTTATTTAATGTATAAAAATTATAAAAAAAATATGATGTCAGAAATATTTTTATATTTATAATGAATATTTATATTCAAAAATATGACTTGTATAACCCCATTTAAAAATTGGTTTAGTAAAACAACTCATGTTTGTGTCATTTTTACTTTTACTTTAAATAAAAGGCATTAATGTCTTTATCTTACCCAAGTGGCTCCATGGGGTCCCACAAATCGACCCATGGGTTGTCTTGGTCGGCCATGACACATAAAATAAGGGTATTACATGTGTCTAGGTCATTTCATTTTATTAAAACATTATTTTTACCTTAAAATACACTAATTACCTCTAATCGTGATTAAAAACTTAAAAGTTACTATTCAAAAAAAAAAATCATTTTAATCCCATTGAACCACATTTTACTTCTTCATGAAAATCATGTATGTCGGATTTTTGAAATTCAAAACATAGAGGTGGTAAAATTTCATTTAAACAAAAAATCAGTTTTTTAAGTACCACTTAGTGGTTTCACTATTCATAAAAAATTGAAGTTTTTCAGAAAAATACCAAAACTTCACCCTAAGATATATTTGATATTATGAATTCAAAAAAGATGTCTATTTTACAAAATTCAAAACATATAAGTTACATTAATTAATTTAATAATTAATTCCCACTTTCAGAGCAAATAACGTGTTTTTATGAAACAATAAGTATCAAAAGATTGACACTAGTTTAAGTCCAATTTCAAAGTGAAATTAATTCCAACAACCACTATTGGATTAAATGGTAAAAATATATTCTAATTGAAATTTAAAACCAATTCAAAAGATTATCTAATCATATAAATAAAATTGATTAAAAATAGGTTTTGAATTAAAATACCACATTTTCACTATTCATTAAAAAAGAACTTTATCGAAAAAATACCAAAAATTTACTCAAAGTAAATTTAAATGTCCCAATCATAAAGAATAATTTTATTTTGATGAATAAAGCTTATAAAATTGTCAAAAGTTTGATTTAACAATGATTTTCCATCAAAAGGCTATAAAACAATCTTTTAAAAATATTAGCGTATTCGATGCTTAAGATTGGATTTATTCTCATTTTAAGCCTCTAAAACACTATCTAATTCATTAATAGACGTAGATAAAAATATCTATTATTCATTACTTACTTGGGATGTTACAACTTGGGATTGGTATTATGGTGAGACCAAAAAGACCAGAATGTGGGGAAGAAGTTCAGGAGATAAATTGGGCATAATATAAGAAAGATCCAAATCTGAGATGGAATGAGGAGAACGGTTGGTAATTATAGTGGAGGAGATGGGTGTTTTTTGATTATTTTATTCATTAGTTTATTATTTTGGCTCAAGACTATCAATAGTATTGATTATTGTGACTAAATATAGTAAATTGAGAATTTAAGTTAGAGATAATGTCTAATTATATCATCCATGAATCAACCATGACTTAAAAATTCATTTATCAACTTATAATGTTAAATACCATAAATTACCGTATTTCACTATTCACAAAAATTCAACTATTTTAGAAAAATCCAAAAAATTCACCATAATTTGTTTGACGTTTAGATTTCAAAAATGGACACCATTTTATGAAAATAATTATATATATATGAGAAATTTAATTTTTAAGTAAAATCATCATTTATTTGAAAAATACTGATTTTAATATTATAACCTATTTTATGACACTTTGAAAAATTAATTATGGTCTCATAAAATTTTATTATAATTACAATGAAAAAAATATTAATTTGTGAATATATTTTATGAAAATAATTTTTATTTTAAATTATTATATTAATTATAAAATTTTAAATATAAATTCACAAAAATATCAACACTTAATTCATCATTTTTAAAATATTTATTTACTTATTATATGATATAAATATTTCATATTTTCACTTATGATATACCAAAATTATATTAAAAATTTCATAGGTGAGGTTATTATTCCAAGGGCTAGATTACTATTCCTAATGATCACATTTCTATTCGAACGGTCATGTTAATATCTTTCAGTATATCATGGTTCGTTTAATCTCAGTGTTACATGCAACATAATCTATCGATGATGTTAAATTTGAAATAGACATACCATAAAATATTGGGGTGTTACATTGTCTCCTACTTCAATAGACTATATCCTCACAATTTAAACTTGTGATCGGCAATCATGGAGTTTTCATTTTAAAATACCCTTATGGAAATACCAAATCATAAATAGGGTTAATAAAACATCCTATTTAACGGAGGGAAGGAAAATGTGATGGTCACCACAACACTAGGTTTCCCTATAGAAGAACATTAGTGGGAAGTGGAAAGTGGGTATGGAAAAGAAATATAACTATTAAGTTCTGATGTAGATTGATAGAGAACATGGTCATTAGAAATCCTACCATCACAAAACTGTAAATTTGTGATTGGATAAAATACCATTTATTTCTTAGTAATAAAATTAAAAGGATATTGTTTTGGTTCAAAAATAATTTTCCTAAATTGAGAGATTCTTTTACTATATTGATAGGAACTTGAGAAAATTAACATACTTTATTTATTTCCATGTCATAATAATAATCTCATCATATGGTTGTGATTTTATCCATATCCTATTCATTTTATAAACCAAAACATGGATATTGAAGATGAATTTTTATTCTTGAATCAATTTTATCAAACGATCCATAATCCATTCCTTTGGCCTTTACATATTTACCAAAATAAAAATGGTTAGAAAATGTTATCCAATATGATAAATCAAAACTTAACCTAAAATAATAATATCCAAAGTTAAAAATTAATCCTTTATATAAGTAGTTACCTTAAGACTCATTTAAAAATACAATTTTCCAAATTTAAAGTCCAAAAATTAGAAGGAAGGTCACTAAATTTTCAAAAATAAACTTAACACAAGATTTCCCCCAAAAATGTAGCTCTTATTTTCAAATATCAAATATATGAACACATTAATCTATTTTAAACCTTTATGAAACATGAATGCTTTCAAGATTAAAATATCAGGTTGTTGAATATACTCCTTAAGTCCAACCATCTAATAATTCTAGCATAACATAAATCATTAAATCACTAAGCACCTTCATAGTCACCAATACTATCCCATGAACATCTATTTATTATTATCTCAACATCAAATAAATATTTAGGGTTATCTTTACCAAGTCATGTATTTTCAAAAAGATTAACTTACAACAGAATTACATCTCTTGATGAATGGTAATATTCATCACATACTTATAATTCCTTAAAGAAGTACTATAGTATAGTCCTTATATATCTCATGATTCTTATAACTAGAATATCATCTATAAAATAATTTTAAAACATAATTATTGAATCTAGAAACACAAATACATTAATTATTCCACTATGAATATAGTAAAAACATAAGATTGACCTTGATCCCTTTGCTTATTCTGAGCTATATTCCCTTGACAATTGGGACATTCATTTTCATAGTTCCCTATCTAATTACAGTTGAAGAATTGGATGGATTATTTATTTAATTTACAATCACAAGACAAGTTTCATTTTTCTAAACACTTATAAAAAACTAACATTAAATTCAAGTAAGTACTAGGGTGTTTCCTTCCACAATTATCAAATATGGGAAAATCCTTCTTCCACTTCTTCCCTTTATCTATAATTTGTTTTTTTGTCCTCTTCTTATATTTCTTCCTTTATAAGTCATAAAACATGGAGAATTATTTCTCTATCTTGATATAATAAGATACTATATACTTGTATGATGATAATGTTTGGAATACTAGTGCCTTTAGAAGGACTGGTTTAATACCATCAAAGAAATGGTCAATCTTTCTCTTTGGATTACGTACATAGTTTACAACATTCCTAGATAACTCTGTAAAGTTATATTCAAACTTAACACCATTTCTTCTTCCTTTTACCTTATAATTAATAATTTTCTCTTCATATATGCTCATTGGTCTCTAGGAAAATATTTTTCCATGAAAAGTTCATTAAAGTACTTCCATTCCATGTTTATAATTTTCTCTTCCTCCTTAGTGTTTTGAATCAATGACCACCATTGATCTGCATATCCCAAGAGATAATAAACTTCCATGATAACCTTATACCTTTTATTACTTCCCAATGTGAGAAGTATAATATCTAAGGAAATTATCCATTGTTCAACTATAAATGGATTTGTAGTCCCATTGAATAATGGAGGTTCTTGTCATATAAAGCAGTTTAACATTATTACAATAAATTTTAGATTCGGCTACTCCATAGGGGTATGGTTATTACTCATAAATTGAGTCAGTTTTCCTAGTAAAGTTATAATTTGTTTAGATCTATTTGTAGTTATAGCTCTAGAATAATTATATTTCATAGGATGGAAATCCTTATATGGATTATGTGCAATGATACACTTTCCATTACTTCTACTAGGCACCATTTATAAAAAATTTCATATAGTAGTGAAACACTTAACATAAATTGAAAATTTAAGTATAACTAATATATAAATAATATGATTTTTTAATTTGAGAATATTATCAAAGTCAGCTATTGGGTTATATTTATCTAATATATGTTTTCTTAAATCTAGTTTCCAAAGTTTCTATTAAAATTCCTTTTTTACCAATTGTAAAGACCCCAAGTCCATTATCCCAGATCCAGTGCCTTAATTTATTACATTGGTAAAATAAAGAATATATCACATCCCAAATGACAAAATATTTTAGTATATTTAGAAAATCGGATGCAAAATAATTGTTAAATTACAAATTTAAATGAAATACAACATAGAAACATCCCTATTCTTCTAAATTATCCCTGCATGTCAAACATAATATACATCTTGGCATCCTAGAAAAAATAAAACATAATAAAGGGGTGAGATCAAATTCTCAATAAGGGTAAGAAATATAAAGTAACCTATCATAAACATAAACAATAAGGTAATATGAATAAATAACAACACATTCCATTAAAACATAAACTTGAGCATAATATGACATGAATATAAGTTGATCAAATAATGCCATATAAATAATCACATGAAATGATACTTACCCATGGATATTATAATATTTGAATAATCACATGGATTATTAATAACTAATCTCATAATTAGGGAATGTATAATGTGGGATATCATAAACATACCATCAAAGCCTCAACTAAGAAGTCTATATAAATGGGTAAGGCTTTGGCTAAAACCTAGTCTAGTTTGTCTCGTGAGGCCTAACGATGCATTGAGGGGATATAGATTGCCACACATGAAACTTACTAAGTCAAATTAATTCCTCATATTAAATGGGTGAAATTTAATCAGTATATGAATTCATTTAGAAACTATCAAATTAAATGTAAATAATTTCCCAATCAGTAAAGATAATCATAAACTATCCAAAGTAATATAGAGAATGAAATCAAGATAGTAAATCCCCAGTCAAATTGATCATAAAACATTCAATAAAATATGGTAGATGGTATCATAATAGATCCAAATTAAGTAATAATAAGATTAAATAGTGAGTGTTGACATAGATGAAAATACTCTATCAAAATAATTGAAAATTTCTTAAGAGAAACATCCATTTTTTAACTCTATAATCATTTATTTAAAAAGTCACACAATTATAAAAGAACAGTTTATATGTAAATAAACTTGTAAACTTATAAAATATTACTGAAAACATTAATACATCATGAAAGTGGTAAAACCCTCTCATACTGTATAAGTTAAAACAACATTTCTTTTAAATTTTGAAAAAAAGAAACATTTAAAAGAGTATTTTTTAAAAAGTGTGAGCATTAACCAAATTAATAAATCATGTGTATTAGATATAAAAACATATCGAAATTTTTTAAATAAAAATTAAGCTAATAAAAATTCATTTGAAACATAATCATAGAATGACATAATCATTGGAGTAGATGTTTAACCCAAATAATGGAAATTGGGTTAAGAATTCCCTTACAACTATGCTAACAGTCGAACCATACACCCCATAAAATCAATGATCATAAAATGAAACATCGAGTAACATAAAGATTAAGAGATTAATGATATGATATATCAAATGGAAGTATAAATAAACCACACACAAGGAATAAGTGGTCAATAAGGCCTATCTCATAGAAATAAAAGTGAGATGAGAAAACCCGTACCTTATGTCCAAAAGCGTTCTTTACTTGTACTTAATGTCTTAGATAATAAAATTAGATTAATTAATTACCTAATTAATATCCCATTAAACTTATATTTTATTTATTTTAATTATATTAAGTTCATATATGGCTATTTTTATGGGTTATAATGTTTAATTTCGTTGTTCTGGGAGTGTTCGTTTCAGGGTTTTGTGGACGGATTCCTCGAGTATAAATATGGGAGTTCTTGTCAAATAGAAGAAAAACTCCAAAATTGGAATGGAATGATATAAATATAATTCAATTATTTTAAAGTTTCCTAAAATATAATTTCGTTATATGGTATTAGGATGATTAATTAGATAAAACTTTAATGAAAAATGATTAGTTTATTTTGGCAGTTTTTACGATCATCAAGAACTAGTATCATTTTATTTAATATTATGTTTATATATTTGTTATATAACATTAAATAAGTTTTAATAAAAATATTATAATCTGGTTTAACCATAAAAATGGTTTTATGATCATCCTTGAAGGCGGTAACGAAAAAAACTTTTCATCCACGAAGATGGTGAATCGACACCTCAGAGATGATGTTTTCATTTTTAGAATAAAAGAAGAATTAATAGTATTGATGATAGATATTACATTAACATAATATAATTATATTATATGTATGATACTGGAGTTACCATTCCACTTTGGATATTATAGGTGAGATAAGGATAAGAAAATAAAATAAATTAAAAGAGAAATAGGGAGGGTTTTACCTCTTGAGTGTCGTCTCTTTGAGAACCTCAAGGCACCAGAGATTGGTCTTTTGGTGAGACCAAAAATACTAGAGAATGGGGAAGAGATTTGGGATAGTAATTGAGCATAATATAAGCAAGATAAAAAGATTAAGATGTGTGAGGAGAAGGGGTGGTGAGGAGTGGTATTTACAGTGGAGAAGAGGGGTGTTTTTTGATTATTTTATTCATTAGTTAATTATTTTGGATCATGACTATCAATAGTATCGATTCTTGTGACTAAATATAGTAAATAGAAAATTTTAGTTCTAGATAATTACCACTTACATCATCCATGACTCAACCATGACTCAAAAATTCATTTATTTACTTATAACGTTAAATACTGTAAATTACCGTATTTCACTATTCACCAAAAATTAAACTATTTTAGAAAAATCCCAAAAATTCACCTGAATAAATTTTCAATGTGTAGATTTCAAAAATGGATCCGTCTTTTGAAAATAATTTTATAAATATGATAAATTTAATTTTTAAATAAAATCACCATTTATTAAAAAAATACGGATTTTAATATTATAACCGATTTTATGACATTTTGAAAAATTAATTATGGTCTCATTAAATTAAATTATAATTATAATGAATAAAAATATTAATTTATGAATCTATTTTATGAAAATAATTTTTCTTTTAAATTATTATATTAATTATAAAATTATAAATAAACATTCATGTTTCACAAAAATACCAACACTTAATTTATCATTTTTAAAACATTTATTTACTTATTATATGATATAAAAATATCATATTTTCACTTATGAAATACCTAAATTTTATTTATAAATTCATATGTGATGTTATTATTCCAATGATCGTATTACTATTTCTAACGATCGCATTACTATTCCAATGATTATGTTAATATCTAATAGTATATCATGGTTCATTTAAGCTCAGTGTTACATGAAACATAAGCTATCGAAGATGTTAAATTTAAAAGAGACATACCATAGAATCTTGGGATGTTACAACTACGTTCTAAATATGTCCCATTTGAATTTAGTGAAATGTTTTGGAAAGCCTTTGACACTTTGAAAAAAAAACATGGTGGTGGCCAATGTTATTGTCTCTTCTGAACGGGAAAAAGATTTCGAGATGATGTGTGATGCAAGTGGATTTGATGTGGGAGCTATATTATGATAAAATTTTGATTATAATTTTCTACCCATCTACTATTCCATCCATACTCTCAATATTTCTCAAACCAATTATACAACTATAGAGAAAGAGGTCCTTGTGTTAGTTTTTATGTTTAATAAATTTAGGTCAGACCTCATTCTCTCTAAGGTTATTTATTTCGTGGATCACAAGGTTTTAAAATGTTTGATGATAAATAGTATACCAAACCAAGGCTGATATGGTGGATACTACTACTTCAAGAGTTTGATATTTTCATAAAAGACACAAAGGAGACTGAAAATATTATTTCTGATCACTTTTCCAAACTCTAGTTGCCCAATGTTGAAGTTGATGAAGAGATATAAATTTTGGACAAATTTATTGATGAAATACTCTTCTATGTGGATGTGCAATATTGAACATGGGTTTTTGACATATAAATATATTTTTACACCGTGAACCTTTATCCACACTTCTCATATTAGGAAAGGAAAAAAAATTCCGATGATTATCACTATTACCGGGATGAACTAATATTATTAAAGTAATGAGATGATGGGTTAATGTGTTTCTATATCCTCAAATATGAAGTTCAAAGTGATATAGAGTTCTTTCATTCCTCACTGACTGGAGGACATCATGGTTTAGATCATACCATTTCTAAAATACTTTAAAGTAGATTTTTATGGACCACACTCCATCAGGGAATGATTGGATTTTTGTAAGGCTATGATCATTTCAAAAAAGATAACAACCATTAGTAAATGAGACTAAATGACATAGAATCACATCCTTGAAGTGTAAAGCTTTAATTTTTGGGGAATAGATTTCATGAGTCCCTTTCCCAATTATTATGAAAATCTGTATATCTTGGTTTGTGTGGATTATATCTCAAAGTTAGTAGAGGATAAAGAAAAAAATATTAATAAATCAAATTTCCTAATGAATTCCCCAAAGAAAAACATTTTTGATCAGTTTGTAATTCCGATTTTACTCATTAGTGAATGATAAACACACTTTAATAATCATTAGATGAAAGGTATTCTTGATAAGTAAGGAGTTCAATACAACACTAGAACCCCTTAACACCCAAAAACTAGCATACAAGTAGAGATATACAATCAGGTTATTAAAAAAATTATCAAAAAGATAGTCAATGAAAGCCAAAAGGACTGGGGCATGAAACTCAATGATTCACTTTGGGTATGTCACACTACTTATAAAACACCCATTGGCACAACTCCCTTCCATCTTATCTATGGAAAATATAGTCACTTGTTAGTTAAATTAGAGCATAGTTAATTTAGAGTAATCAAAAATAAAAACATGGATGTTTAGAGAACTAGAAATTAGAGGTTGTTAAAACTAGATGATTTGAAATACATAAGAAGGAATGACAACAGAAATTACAAGATGTATAAATAAAAAAAACAATGACATGACCAACACATCACTTGAAGGAAATTCATGATGGGGAACAAATTCTTCTTATTTAACTTACGTTTAAAATTATTCCTTAGAAAATTGAAGTCACAATGGTTGGGTCCATTCAAACTAATTAAAATTTTCCATTATGTAATGATGTTAATTCAAAGAGGAGAAGGGCTATCCCTTAAAGTCAGTAGACAATGACTGAAAATTTACCAAGAACCATTTCAAGAAGGATGTGTTATATCTTCAAAATTCAGTTGATAAATAAAGAAATTTATATCTATCAAATTTAAATTAAGTGAAAACTAGAATGAAACCTAGGTTTATTTCCTTATGTTATAATATATTTGTAGAGTTAGTCTGATCCACTACTGCTGGATGATGGTTGAATATTCATTCCAAAAGAGTTTCTGTTTCACTGATTTCATGACATGAATTCACTATTAATTTTTTGGGTTTAATTGAGTTTAAAATAACCCAAAACAATTATTCACATCATGAGTTTCCAAATCATGACATGAATCTTCCAGATCACCCATTTCAGTAACAAATCCTAGTTTCATGGTGTCACTTCACCTTCCCCTCTGACACTCAGAACCTCAATTTTTCTTCCTCCCAATGCCACTCTATTTCTCCCCTATATTTCCCCCCATTTTAATTTGGTTCCATTGTTTTAAGTGTACTCCCAAACCCCCCATTTTTCATTTATCTCCTCTATGACCAAATAGATATGAATTTTTCCTACTATCAATCTTTATATTCCCTACTTTTCATCGTGCATACAGATGTGCTATATCTCACTTCACAACTTCCTCTATCATGTTTGATGTACTAGTTAGGATTCCATTTGGGCTTCCTCATGAGGTATTTCATAAATTTATTTCAATTTAGGGATCCCCTTAAGAGACTTATTCAAGAGTTGCATGGATATTACACTTTCCACATGATTAGTTTGGTCCAATGATTTTTGAGGTAGTGAATCCTCCAATGTAGACTTTAGATTTGAAAGAAACATTATCCAATACTATTAAGAGGCTATAAACCAATGAGATTATAGATTTTTCTCACCGATCCTTATCTATATATCTATCCAATGACATCACTATTATCATTTTATGGTATGCCACCCATAGTCTAATATTTTGTGTCTTAGATGTGTCCATTTAGGTCCCTTATTTTTCTAGGAATTTTATTCTAGGTAGTTTTTTAGGGAACATTGTTGTACTTTGGTTAATACATATATGATATGACATTATTTTTGACTTCTGTATTCTCTTTACTCATTTACATTTTTTATATTTGATATATATTATGGACTCATCAATTCTTTAGTGCATGTTTATTTTTTTCTCAAACATTTTTGCAGTTAGTCCAATATTCAACTCATATTTCAACATTTTCCACAAGGAATTGAATTCATTTCCGGGAGCTCTCGATTTTCTACACTATTTTCATTATTTCCATATTTTTTTTGTCTATAATCATTTCCATATCATCCACCTCGATTTATAAATTCTGTGAACACTATTTTATTTTAAGTGTGTATGTGTGTCAGGGGGAATTATTGAGCTTTAATAAATTTTTACTTAGATTTCACCCATTCACATTAGTATAGTAGACATTTTTCTTTGGACACATTATTTAACTTGAAATTTCATTGACCCATGATAATAAAATTGAACATTTAGATGAAAATTATTAAAATAAATTATTTATTCATATTTATAATTTTAACATGATTTTTACGTTCATAATTTTAATTTTTATTCTAAATTCCTGAAATTATTTACTAATTGACCTATTACTTGTAGCAATACTCTGGGTGATTTACATTTTTATATTTATTCCCATTATTGAGAGGAATATGGAATTAATTTATCTAATTGTTGTATAAGTATATTTCTTGACGGATACTTGGGACATGTAAACCTATTAGAAATTGAATTTTTATATTATATAGGCTATGACTAAACAAATACACTTCTAAAATGATTGAGGCATTTCAATTGTTAAACCAATTTTTCCCTAAGACCGACCTGTACATCAACCTTACTTATCCTGTAGTTTCCATGAATGATCTTATTAAGATTGAGTCTTATTTATAGCCCATTTTATCACTTCCTACCCGAATCTTTGGTATATTTCATGATTTTAACTTAAATAAGTGTGGGGGAATGGTCATTTATACTAGAAATAATATCCTTATTACCCAAGATATGTGTGGTGTTATTTTCACTAGATACATGGTATGTAGTTCATTATTACATATGATATACTTTTATGATCACCCTATTTTCCTTTTAATAAAAGGAAAAATATGGGTTTTGTTTTAAGAGGGTCAAAAATCACCAATACCAAACCAATGATTCTAATGATATATCATATAGGGATATGTGGTGGATATGAGATCTATCTTTAACATTACTTATAGAAAAGAGAAAAATAAAAAAAAAGGATAAAAGAAAGGAACATGGTACCTTTATTAGGATTTCATGATATATTTATGGACCTACATTTATATTTTGGGAGTGTAGAGACATTACTTTTTGGAGGTGGTTCTTCATTACACTTTTCATGATTATCATGCATGATGATTTAGAGTTTACCCCCATTTTGAGATTATTTTTTATCATCTACCCACCCACCCTTAGCATTAGATCCATTTGAACTATAATGTTAAGTCCTCATGATTAATTATGTTATTTTTATTTATAGAGTGGAGGTGTCAAATTTGATTCAAGACTATGGTTAGGAACATGTATCCATGATGCGGGCATAACTCCAGTTCTATTTTACCCTAAGTTATGAGGGAAAATTCACAATGATGTAAATCACAACATGGGTATGATCATCTAAGAAACAATTGATAAATTAAAATAAAAGAGAGATGGTATTTAAATAAAGTAATTGAGTATGAGGCATGAATAATTTTCTATACAGGGATGGTTTTAGAGACCCAAAACCTTTCTGATGACACTTGGTTTTATTTTCATAGTGGTAATGATTGTTACCTATTAAAAATTGTTTCCTTTGAGATCCTTATTGAGATGATTTTTTCTTAAGGACAATTAATTATTTAAGCATGAAATATTTTGATATGTTAAATTAATATATACATTTTGGGTTTGATTCATTGAGTTTATACATGTTTTACACTATAATACTATGATTTGTGGTTGATTTTTATAGATAATTGGATACTACATTATATGAAGGATATACTGCTAAAATTTCTAAAATTGTAGATAGTTCACATCTTAAATACCGATTCATGATGTTCATTTCTTGGGATAGAAAAACTATATTAGATGAATTTTTGTGCCTTGAGTTGTGAAACCATTATAAGCTATTAAATTCCTGTATGAAGAAAAATCCTGACATGAAAAATATTCACCACATGAATAGTTCAGCCTTTGCCTTCAGTCAACCTCCATGAAGTCCCCAAGGATCTCACAAACATGATTCAAACCATGAATTGTGGGAGATAAAACCCACCGAATACTTGTAATTTTTCATTCATGATGTAAAACCACAGTTTACAACATAAAATTCTAGAGCATAAAGAAACCCTTTCTAACTCAAAATGTTAATACACTATTAAAAAACTATTTATTGCATTGCCCTTTTCACGTCGGTTATATAATAACCAATGTAAAAAAAAAATTACACACCTTTTTCGTGTTAGTTATATAATAAATGATGTAAAAAATTAATTTTCATATCTTTTTCACATTGGGTTTTAAATAACTGACATTATATACCTTTTAAAATTTTATGAATCGCCAAGTGGATTCATTTCGGTGTCTTTAGTTCTTATGATAATAGTTTCATATCTCTCATAAGGAAGCCCTAAACCTCGTTTCTTCAATCCAATAGACTCCAATATCACATTATAATCTTTATACACCATAAGGTTTCATAAGACTCATCATTTCATGTTGAAGATAGATCTTCTTATCTCTCAAGTAAACCTCACACATTCTCATTTCTCTCTTTTAATCATTCCATGTCGTGGAATCCCTAACCCTAATTTGCTTGATCCAATGGACTCTAATCTAGAATTACCATCTTCATAAACCCTTAGGTTTCTTTGGCCTCATCATTTCATGTTTGAATATAGATCTTCTTGTCTCTCAAATAATCTTTCCACAATGTTGATCCTCTATTTTGGTTAATCCATGGACGGTTTATTGTAAAATTGATTCTCTTCAATGATTTTTACATTTTCATTGTTTTGGGTTGATTGTTTTCATTTTTTCTTGTTATTGGTACCCTAATTTTGTGAAATGGAAGGCTTATTACCCTCTTTCATCATGATATCTATTGAAGAAACACTCTTTTAGACGATCTAGCTCTTCACATTAGTGAAAAACTATTTTGGATACTGACTTAAATTGTATTGTTGGTTGGTTTGTTACATTTTTATTTTTATATATCATGTTACCATTTAGAATTCCCTTGTTTAAGAACTAAAATTAATTGTTTCAAGTATGTTGATAATTTTTAATATTATTTTTTCAAATTTGAATCATTATCTTCCATGTCTATATTCCATATATTGTTTCATAGATATCACTATATATATTTTTATAATTTCATAAGGATATATTCAATTGATTTTTTAATTTGGAAATATTTGAAAGGAATCTATTTTTTTAACTCTTTCTGTATGAATTAATTTTCTAATAAAAACTTTCTATTTTCTTTCTCATGTCTCCCATATTTTTTTTCTTAAATTTTCAATGTCATTTCTATTATCATTATTTTATAAATCACTCCACTTGTAATAAAGGTTAATAAAAATTTTAAATTTAATATCTTCTAATTTTTCAATGTAATTTTATAATGCTATTAAAATGTAATTTTCATCTATGTAATCACCCTTTAACGTTTCTTATTATACAATTTATATATACTCTAATGATAACACCCAACTTATTTTTTAGTATGTATTACGATCAATTTTTTTGAAATCCTTTTTAATTCGATTTATTTATCATGCGTTCAATATGAAATATTAGGATTATGATTAGTTTAACATTTATGTTATACATATATGTAACTTTTATCATTATTGGATGGGTGGATATGTTATATCCCTCTAAATTATTGGTTATATCTTATAGTTTTTGACACCATATTTTCTTTTATGTGGTTAGATAGAAAATTTTACCTTCTATTACTTTACAAAATTGATCCTTTTGTTCAATGAAATATTTCTTTTAATCGTATAAAAAATATAATTATCAAATATAAGGGTGATATTTCTAGGAAACCAGATCATTAAATGTTAATATTTTCTTCCAATTTTTTTGATTATTCACTAATATTTGTGTCTGACATTTCATTAGAGTTACTGTTAATGTAAGAAATTTTTTCTCAATGAGTGTCTTAAATTCAACCTCTATCATTTTTTTTCTAGAAACTACTACTTATTACAATAATTATAAAAATAATATATTATCTTAAATAACTTCATTATAGTCAATAATTATCCTATATTATTGTTCATTTTTTTACTTTCAATTCAATGAAATCCTCACTCGAGATTTCTAATATGACTCTCTTTTACAATCTAGTGATATAAATTTATTTCCTATATTTTATATTTGATTGTATAATCATTACAATTAAAATTTAGTTTTATCTCCAATGTTATTAACTTTTTAAACATTATATTAACTATCATTGATAATCATAGAAAAATTTTACTAATTAATAACACCACAAGTCTGTTTTCTTGATTATCGTTGAAATAATATACTATTCCCCCCTTCAACTCGCTTTTACCACCACTATATTATTTTGACAAGATATTTTTTGATATTTATTATAGATAATAACGAGTTGAAGTTTTATTATTGTAATTTGAATAAGTGATAAATACGAAGAAGGTTTTGATGATTTTTTATAATTCTATAAATGAAATGTTTCAAAAATGACATGTTTTTCTATCCATGCATGAAATATTTAAATATAAATAAGTTGAAAATAAGAGAGATCAAAGTTTATTTAATTTTTTATGATTTTAATCTGAGTTATAGCCCTTGTATTTGGCATGGTGAAATGGGGAAGAATTTTGGATCTATTAATGATGATGCTTTGCTAGATGACAAGTTTTATCAAATTGAAGAAATGATTCATAATATTAAATTATAGACAATTGAAAAAGAACTGAAAATTGAGAATCTATATAGTGATGCTGAAAAACCATTATATTAGGTTTGTATTGAATTTATTGTTTTATAGATAGTGTTAAGATTGATTAACTTGAAGGTAAAACATGGATGAAGTGATAAGAGTTTTAAAGAGTTTCTTCAATTATTGAAATACATTCTTCCTAAAGATAACAATATTCTAGATTCACATTATAAATTGAAGAAAATATTATGCCTGATTAGATTAGAGTATAGAATAATACATTCCTGGCCAAATGACTGTATACTATATAGAGAGAAATATGAATTTATGTGAGGGTGTCCTGAATGTGGGACTTCATGGTATATGTTGAATAAAAACCATTAGTTGATTTAATAGTTACAGAGACCCCTGCTAAGTAATTTTGGTATCTTCCTATAATCCCTAATTTGAAATGTTTATTTTTAAATTCAAATGATATAAAAAGGTTATGATGTCATGTAGATGAGTGGATATGTGATGTAAAATTATAGCATCTTGCCGATTTTCCACAGTGAAGGAAAAACTATCACAAGTTTCCTATATTCAAAAATGAAGTTAGAAATATTAGACTTGGACTGTACTAGTCTGACTTCAAGGTACAAGGCCCCAGATGAGGATTTTAGGTCAAGAACATTCACTAGAGTAGAGCTAACTAGAATTGGAACAATAAGAGGGTATGGCTTTTCCACTGGTACCAAGCCTGTGCAGCTTTGCATATGACAGCTAGCCGGCCAGCCCTATGAGGGTGGAGTGTTTATATCATCATGACATATGCTGGGGAGGAGTAGTTCCAAGTTGTCTTGTCTGGGTGATTACCTCTAAGACCTACGGGTCTTGTAATTGTCTCTGAGACTTCGGGCCTTGTAAGGGTTCCACCTCACCCCTTTAAAGGTGGATTATCAAAATAATGAAAAAAATGAAGGACTTCGGGCCATTCCGACAACCGATAGAAATATTTGGAAGAATTGTTTAATATTTTTTGGGCTACCATATTGGATATATTATGAGGTCAAACATAAAAGTTATTTCATACATGTTGAGAATAATATTTGTGACAGCTTAAGTGGAACATTGTTAGATATTAAAGGAAATACTAAAGATGGGTTGAATGAAATATTAGACTTACTCTTAATGGGAATATGTTTGGAGTTATCTCCCACTATCGATAGCAGCTAAAAATTCCTGCACTCGGATTATTATACATTATCCAAGAGGGAGAAAATTATCTTCTTTCAGTGTATTCATGATATAAAAGTACTGTAGGGTAATTCTTAACATGTAATTTTTTGGTGTCTTTAAAGGATTTGAAGTTGATAGGTATGAAATCTAATGATTGTCACATCATGACGCAATAGTTCCTACCAGTTTCAATGCACGGAATATTGCCCATTTATGTTATAATAACTATCAGGAAGGTGTATTATTTTTTCAATTGATTTTTTAATATGGTGATTGATCAGAAAGCTTTTAAATATTTGGAGAACAAATTAGTTTCTATACTTTGTCAATTGGAAATGTATCTTCCTCCATCTTTTTTGATATCATGGTGAATTTAATGGTTCATTTGGTGTGTGAAACAAAGCTTTGCAGACCTGTATATCTACATTGGATGTATCCTTTTGAAAGGTATATGAAGTTATTAAAGGGGATATGTTAGGAATCCATATCAATCTAAAGACTCTATTATAGAGAAGTTTATTTCTGAGGAGGTTGTAGAGTTTAATACAAGATACTTATCTGTAGTGAAGCACATCATTTGGCCTATATCTTGCCATGAACGAGTCAGTTATGGGGGAAAGGGGATCTGTGGGTTGAAAGTAAAATCATTGACATGTGAACAGATAAATAAGGTAAATTTATACATATTGAATAACATAGATGATGATAAACCATATATAACATTTCATATTAATGTGTTGAAATAATGTTATCCAAAGAAGAAACATATTTGGATTTTGAATGAGCATAATTTTTTCCATTGTTTAAAGAGACAATTCTTGGTAGATCAGATGCATAAAAAACATTGGGATGGTTATTGGGTAGTCTTATTTTAAATTTGATAACATAGAATAGGTATAAAATTAATTTCTATACATTCTATTCAAAATATAAGGACAATAGAATTGCATTTCAGAATAATAGTGTATTGGTGTTCATAGAAGAAATTCATTTTTCGAGTGCCAAAGAAAAAAACCCAAACTATTCATCAAGTTCATATTATGGAGTCATTGAAGAAATATGGGAGGTTGATTACATTAAATTTCAAGTTCCAGTGTTTAACTACAAATGGTTTATCAATAAAAATAGTGTTAGACATGATGAATTTGGAATGACATTAGTTAATAGGAAATAATTAGAATACACAGTTGATCCTTTTATGATTAAAACACATGATTTTTTTCTACATTCTTGATCAATTTAATACAAATTGGTCTATTTTTTACAAGGGAAAAAATAGTATATGGGTGATGATAAACTTGATGAAGATGCTGATTTATGTGAGATCCACACTTCCATGGAAAGATAAATATATAATATTGATGAACATATCATAGACATGGTTTGTGACATACATAATGATCATGGAGAAGGAATTTGGGAAAACAATCCTTTAGTACATTCCAAATATTACTAATAACATATTTCTATTTTTGGTTTACATTTTTAAATTTCATAAAATGTTGGATATTTTAATTTATTTTCTTTATTAAAACATGTATTATAAATAATAATTTAAATAGTTTTTTTATATTAGTTTAGTTTATTTTACCATGTTTACCCTTACATAACTGATCTTTTAATTGATTTTTTTGAAAAAAATTTATTTTAAATCAAATATGTTTAATAAAAACAAAAATATTGTATAAGAGTATATTCAAAAAATATTCTTTTTTCTGTAAAAAATGATTTATTAGGTATGAAAATTTTTAATATTCACACACCATTTTTTGGATTTTTTTCATTTATCTATATCATGTCATCTCTCATTAATTTTGTTAGCATTTTAGTTAACTATAAAAAAATATGATTATAAATGATTTAAGTTTACTTTAGTTTACTTTAGTTTACTTTTTGTTTGACAAATTTTCATTTTTTATTTACATTTTTATGTAATAGTTGGATTTCTAAATTTATGTACTAATTTTTTATTGCTTTTATTTGTAGGATAATGATAGATCAATCATCCGATCCACCACATACTTCTAGATATTATCATACTCTTACCTATAGCGAGGAATGTACACATGATTCTATTGATGAGCCTCCTCATCCTTATTTACAAGAGAAATATACTTCCACGAGGATAAAAAAGAGTTTTAGGGTTTGTAAACATGACAACTTACATTTAACAAAATTATCAGTTGCTCGTAGCCAAGACCATATGATACTAGTAGACTTTGATGATAATGATATTCCAATAGGTCCAAATTCAAAAAAAAAAATTATGACTTTGATATTAGTGAAGGCTAACAAAAAAATTAGTATTTTGATTGATGATTAGAGAAGTTTTGACAAATTGAAAATATCTCACTTATGGGAGACCATTTTGGTAAGATCATTTTTTATTATTTTACTTATCTTGAATTTTTTATAGAAATATATGTTTTCCCCTTCTTTTCGGATGACATATGATATATATGATATTTTAGGAGTTAGGAAGAAATATTTATCATTGTATTCTAGGAGATAAATGGATTTTAAATCAACCCTCAAATCAAATTTCACTTTTAAGAATAGAAAACATCATTATCCATGTGATATATATCCATTTATAGATCAAAATAGTTGGAATAAATTTGTTTAAAGTATATGATAATAAGAATTTTTGGTAAGTGAAATGTTACCTTTTTAAGATTTTTATATTAATGATCATATTAATGTTTCCTTTATTCTTAATTTACAATAATCAAGGAGATCTCATCAGGAGATCCAATCTAGTAACATATACCCTCAAAATTTATCTCAGAGAGGGTGTACATTATTGTAAGAACAAATGATAGCTTAAAATTTGAAAAAATTGAGAGTTGAGTCTTTAGGCTCCACAGAGGTTGTCCCTACCCTACTAAATATGAAAAATGGAAGGGGGCTTAGGTGATCAAAAAAGGACAATATCCTACCAAAGAGTCTAGGTTTGTGGTTGAGAGGATTGAAATATTTTTATTTTATTTATTTAATTAAATTGAATAAATTATTTATATATTGTGATTCATTAAATATTTTTTCAAATATTATATATAGGATTTTTTGAGGAGAAGAGTACACAAGGGGTGTTTATAGTTGAGGGTATGAAGGATATTTTAACTAAAGTATTGGGAAAGTCCAAACACCTAGGTCATTAATGAGGATTCCCAATAAGAGTATCAGTAAAGAAAGAATTTCCACATTTTGAAGATTATTCAATAGAGTATTTTTATAAAAAAATAGAATATTTGGAAACTAAATTTTAGGATATTTATGTGAGTATGGAAGACATGATTAGAGCTTTAATACAATCGATGTTTGCAGACATGCAAAGATAGTTTCAGACTGATGATTCCACTCCGACGCCTCCGCTAGTAGATCCCACTCCTCCACCTCTACCAAAATATCCCACTCCTCCAAATTATCCTACTCATACACCTCTTCCAGAAGACCCCACTCCTTCTTATCATACTCATAAACCCCCTTCTCCAAATCTTTCTAGTTATTGTGAGTTATATGTTGATTATCCCCAACATCAAATTGTTACATATGGGATGATATTTTATATTGAATATTCCATTTATCATAAATAGATAGAGAAAGAGCATAATATGTTCATTTTATAGGATATTATATATTGAACAACAAGAATAAAATTTCCTATAGATGAGGTGAGTACAGTTGGAAAAAGTATCATCCATTTTTAGTTTGGACATTTAGGCTTGTTCGACATATGGAGATAAAGTTATTTGTATATTTTATTTTATATTTTATTTTAATATTAAATTTGTTTTAACATTTAAAAGTTTATATATTTATCTATTTTTTATAGAAATAATTTAAAGGTAAATAAATACTATATATAAAACAACAAATACAAAGTGTTTTGACTACTGATACAATTTCTACTAGTCTTGACAAATTTTCAACATATTAAAATTTGTTGTTATATGTTTATAAGATTACAATGGAAGATGGAGTTTGTGGGTATGAAATGAATGTGACACTTTTTAAAAATTACATCATGGACCTTGTGACTAGAGATCATTTTGGCATCAAACTGGTGCAAGTTTTTCCATGCAATTTGATTAATAATTTTTTTTGTTCATTTAATTAATTGAAAATTTATACTTATTTTTTTATATTAGGTATCTTTATACAATTTTTAATCAAAATAAAAATATATAAGTGTATGGATTTATGGAACCACATTTTATTTCACCTATATCGATGAAAATGAATGATGAATAAAGAACAATTTATATTACTAAAATATTTCAAAAGAATATAATTATTCAGTTATGTATGTTCCCTTATATTAAATAATATGAAACATATATATCACAAAGTGTTATATATTCCTTAAAAAATAAAAAGTAACATTAAATTTTATTATATATCAGTTTCCATTGTATGCTGGGTGTTTTTTCCAAGGGAGAAGACACTTTACTGGATATGCTCTATCCATGGTGAAGTGTGAAAATTTTACGAATGTATTGAACATGTAAGTTTGAATATTTTAAAACATGTTTAAATTATAATGAATTTTAAATTTATTTTGTTCATATTAATTTCAAATAGGGCATGAAATTTCTTTAGATAGACTATAAGAAATAAGAGTGCCAAGATCAGATTTTTAAAAGCAAAGGTGAATTTTCATTTACAATTACAAAATTTTAGATATATTACTTAAAAATGTTATTTTGAATTAAATAATTTTTTTAAAAACATTTTCATCAACAATAAGAGTTAAATGAAAATAGATACTATGTTTTAAGATTTATGTTTAAAATAATTTCAACTGGGACAGTTATGAAGTTCTAGAAGGTTATATTTCTTTGTAAACATTTCCTTAATATTTCATTAATTTTATTTAGAATACAAGTTAAATGATTTATTTTTAATTTGAATCTTTTAATGAATGTTATAATTATAGTGTATAGGAGTTAATAAACTTAAAAATTTAATGGTTTATAGGTTTTATTAGATTTTAGTTTTTTTATAATATTTATTATAAACTAGAAAGTTAAAATTTTAATAGTTTGTTCTGCTATTTTTATGCTGGTGTTCTGCTGTTATTCTACTAGTTTCTACTGCTGTTTCCTAGGGAGGGGAAGAATAAGAATAAATTTATTTTAAAAAAATTATTTTTAACATTGTTAATTTCATAACCAAAATAAAAAACCTATAATTATTGGTTTTCACATCGGTTATTTAATAATTGATGTGAAAAATATTTTGTGATGTCGTTTTAAAAAAACATGGAAAATGGTTTTTCATGTCAGTTATTAAATAATAGATGTGAAAAATCCGTGATTATTTATTTTTCACGTTTTTATACTATAACTGGCATGAAAGTAAAAAATGTGGGATTTTTTATGTCTTTTATGAAATAACCCATGTGAAAAACGATTTTCCATGTCGGTTTAAAAAGACGATGTGGTAAAGGATTTTTCATGCTGGTTATTAAATAACTGACATGAAAAACTCCCAGAGAAAATTATTTAAAACATCTATATTTCTTAAATGATTTTAAAATACTTATTTAAAATTTTATATTCAAAAGCATCACATACTAACTGACCTTAAAATTTAAAAAAACATTAATGAAAAAGATTTTTTTTCACTAGTGATACCATTTACATCATGAGTTTCTCATGACTATTTAATTTCAAGAACCTTATACTTTTGGAAGATACTCTATCCTTCAATTTTTCTTTAATTTTATTTTTTATACCACTATGTTCTTAAACCTATAATATTTCTATTATATGTCATAGTTTCAAACTAGTTTTTTCTTATAGATTGAATTAACATGGAATGTGTTTCTTCTGCATTCAAGTAAGATCCTTGGTTTTAATTATCTTCTTTGAATTTTGTTATGATATGATGTAGATTTAAATTATGATTCCATTTCACATGAAGAATTATACAATTACCATGCATTGTTAATCCACCTAGGGTTAGATATTGGGAGTATGGGTAGAAGAACTTAATTAAATCCTTAATCAAAATTGGGTAATCTGTTGTCTATAAATTAGGTTAAGAAAAATACTCCTAATCCATTACTCTACATGATCCTGGTCTGGGGGATTATAATAGAGGACCGTTAAATAATTTTAATAGTTCAAGTTAAGACTAATAACCTTGAACTTTTTTCTTCCCCTAAAAGTTGTGATTAATACACCTATGTTGATAAAAACCAATATACCAAAGAGTGGTAGTCAGTCAAGGTAGATCCAATTTTTTTGACCAAAATAAATCGGTGAATCTTGAATAAATTTATAGTCTAATCTATCAGATTTCCCCATGTCATATTTAGGGATATATTCTGCACAAGCTCCCTAAAATTGATCCCAAAACTGTATTTAATCAACTATAAGTTAATTTAATTGTTTAGTTAAAATTCAAATACAAACAATTTCCATGAAGAATCCAATACTTAAGTTGTACCTACTATCATAGACTCTATTCAGATTCAACCCCATACTCCCACTATCTTGTGAAACCTCACAATAGTGTCAGTTGGGATAAAACATAAATTTATAATTTGGTCAACCCATGTGGAATTAATGACACTGTGCTAGAACATCATACAATAAGAGGATTCACCACTCTCAAAGAAGGTGAGAGAAAAGGAAAGGAGAATTCCCAATAAATATGGTTTCATATATTAGAGAGGGATCAATCAAATCTACCAATACTTCAATAAGAGAATAAGAGAGATTGAAGGTGATAAAATCCTCTCTAGAGAGCCTCTAAAAGCCAAAGGGTCAAATTAGGTACAATTAAGAGGAGTTTAATATTGATAACAGGGGTTTTAGGACTTTAATTAAAATTTTCATAGGATTAAAATTCCAACACACAATTTCCTAGGTTAGGACACATGGTTAGAACTAACAATGTGCCTTTACTAGGATTCTGGGGAGAGTTACATGGTTTTTCTGCGTGGTTAGACAAACTGTGCGCTCTCTCATGGGCTACTGAAAAAAGGGTTCATGGTTTTACTGCATGGTTTGGAGATCATGTTCCAACTATACACTACCCAATATCCCATGCCTCATGGTTTTAGTGGTAGGATTCATGGTTTAAACTAATCATGAACCCCTAGAACTCCAACTTATGGTACACAATTTCCTAAGCTAAATTGTATGGTTTTCCCTAACTATACACCAACCATGAACTGAACCAAAATCCCCCATGAATTTCCAAAAGTTCAAAAAATAACCCAAAACAAGATCCAATCAAATAATTATAAAAACAAGGGGATAAAATTACATAAAATATGTTAATGAGATGTTACACATTTTCATTTCTTAGTTAGAGCTGAAAAAGGGCCGTGCTGTATTTTCTTTAAATGATAGTGGTTGTTGTGATGCCAACCAATTATCATTCCAACTTATATCATTGGATGATATGTTCTTAATTTTCTTATTAAAGGGGGATATTTATATAATTCATCACATATATAGTTTTTAAAATTAATTATTAGATAATTTTTTTTTATTTAAAATGGAAATTAAGCGAGAACTGTGTACGTGAGAGTAAGATGAAATAAAATAATTTATTATTTTCATATATTTTTACAAAGAAGTACAGAAGTTATTTTTAAATAAAAATTCATATATATTTTATATTTTTATTACATGATATTGAATTTTGTATAAAATGGGTAATCTTGAGGCAAGGTCTTATTTGACTTTGAAGGTTAATGACATGATTGAGTTATTAGAGCAGTGTGGAATTCGTGTATAGAGAGTCTTCTAGGGTGAAATGAATTTAATGAGTTATGTAATGTGGTAAAAGGAAATAAAAACAATCATTTTTTGAATGTATAGGATACCATAAATCATAAAAGTGATGTTGTGATAATGACATGTTCAGGATATTATCTTTTAGTGATGAGATATTATCATGGGAAGAATATTTTGAGAGACCTCGAAGGAATATCAGGATGCGGTTTTTACATGAGTTTTTTATATGATCTTCATAACTTGAGTAATGGCACAAACTTGGTCTTTTTACCCTCTTTGATTATTATTTAATTTTTCAAAGTCCCCTTATGGTAATTTAATCTTCTTTGTTGTGGGGTTTTCCCACATTAAATGTATGAAAGTTGATTTTATTTTATAGAAAAATTATATTACTTCCATTTTTCATTGGATTTTTTCACATATATTTGTGAAAAAAATTTCTCATCAAAAAGGATATCCTCAATAAAACATTAATTTCATCTTATTTTGTTTAAAATCAATATATGTTCACTTGGCATTCGATTGTGCTTTCTAGAGTTTCTTAAAAAAAATTACATTTTATGGGAAAATTTAATCATATATAAGAATATATAAAAAAACATATTATCAATGATGGTGGGAAAAATTATTATTTTTTCAAAATAAACCATTTTTTCTAATTACTATATAAAAATTATTTATTCTTACAATTTTTTATTTGAAATAAATCTGGGAATACTTTTCTAAAAATTAAAACATAAAAAATATGATTTTATAACATAACAAAAATTAAAATAATTATATTAATAATAATTAATATATACAAATATGATTCATTTTATACTATACACAAAAAATTTTTATTTTATTTTCAACTATTTCATGTTATGTAAAAATATATTACATTCCTTGAATTCGTATAATGTTTTTTTGAAATAAATTTAATAAATAAACTATGTTATGTGTATAAATATCTTGTTATACATATATATGTTTTCTTATGTGAATATATACAATTTTTTTGTGTATAAATACTTGATAAATATATTATGTTTCATCACGCTGTATTATGTTATGTAGTTCATATATAAGAAAACATTTCGTTTTATTCATTTTTTTAGTTCAATAAAAATTAATTATATTTTATGAATTTAAGAAATGTTATGTTGATATATATATATATATATATGTTCATGTAATAAATAAATTCTGTCATGTATATAAATATTATGTGACATGGAAAAATCTTTTATTATAGAATATATATAGTGTTTTGTGTATGAATATATTATATTATGTCTTCTTTTATTATGTTCTATGATTGATATATTAGTATATAATATGTTATGTGCATCTATTTTATTTTCTATAAAAATACATCATGTTTTAAGAATTTATAAAATGTTTAGTTGATAAAAATTAAATACATAAATTGTGTTATGTACCTGAATATTACGTTCAGTGTATGTATATTTTATTTTATGAATATATATAATGTTATGTGGATATATTTATTAAGAATATATCATACAATGTTCTTATATGTTATGTTTTATGTATAATATATAAGTATATACTATGTTATGTGCATATATTTTATATTTGTAATTTTTTTATATTTTATACATTTATAGAATGTTCTATCGATATAAATGTTATAAAAAATTATTTTTTGTTTATAAAGATTATATTTTATGAAGATATAAAATGTTCTCTTGATAAATATCCAATAAATATTCAATAATATATCCACAAGTATTATGTTATTTGGTTGATATATAATTATATATTATGTTATGAACATCTATTTTATGTTATGTAAAATAAATTATATTAAATGCATTTATAAAATTTATTATTGATATAAAGGTAATAAATAAATCATATTTTTTATATAGATATAATTTAATGTTTATACAGATTTAATTGTTTGAAAATATATTATATTTTTTTACATGAACTATCCTTGCAGAGATCCCTCATTGGATCAACAAAACTAATGACAATGTCACTCAAAGTCCACCTTCAATAGGTTAGAGGCTGAAAACTAACATTGAGGGTATACAAATTCAAAATGGAAGTCATTACTTTCAAAACTAGTAGAAGGATAAAAAATGATATGTAAGCCCATAACATGATAGTGTAAATAAACTCAATTATCAATAATCATAATCAATATGTTTGTCACACAACATCATAATTTCATTGAAGAACACTATTAGTAGAATAATATAAAAAATTTCTAAAATATAAGTAATCACAAATTAACTTCCATTATTTTTCTATGGTATACAAAAATATAACCCTTAACTCCTCACTCTATGTATGTTTAAACTAATATCATGTGACACCATCTACAACAAAATCCCAAATTCCTATAAAAATTATATTATAAGTATGGGTGAGTATAAACATATATTTCCCAGGTTACTTATCTAAATCTATAAATAATCCCATTATTAATAGAGAATAAAAATTTATCCATGCATAACAACTAAAACAATAATATTTATCACAACTTTGGCTAAGGGACACATCCACTATAACTACCTCATATCTCACCACATACATGCTTTCCAAAGAACAAAGTGTGTGTTTTTGGTATGAATATCACAAAAATATGATACCCCTACAATATAACCCTTATCAAAACCAGTCTCCATAATACCTAATGTATCATGTATTATTATCCATCCAATTTTCTTTCATAAACCATGACCATGAATTTATCTAATTATAACAATAACCATATTCACACCAAATCATAACCATGATCGCAATCATAACTATAAGTGGGGATAAAGAATGTTCAAACTAGTTATTTAACATCCTGTTACTATATTTCAGGTACTTCTAACCCTTTGTTTTGATCATCATTTGTTTGGATCCTATTTTAGGTTGTTTTGGTAACTTTTGGAAATTTTTAGAAGATTCTAGGCTAGCGTACAGTTGGCACATGGTTTGGGAAAACTATGCGGGTTATCAAAGTATAACATGTTACATATGTTTGAGTTCTATAGGGGGATGCATGGTTAGTTAAAACTGTGTGGCCTCTCCCTCAAGTTTTGCGGCATGGGATAAAGGGGTGAAAACAGTTGGCGCACAGTTGCCAAATGTGTGTCCAAAATATGAAACTCTTTTACAATAGCCTAGGTGAGATCATAGGGTTAGTTCATGGGTTTTTAAACCATACAGACAAACTATGTGATTCTCTAGAAGCCTATTAAGGGAGAATTTTTAGGCACACTATTAATATTAACCATGTGGGATAACCTAAGAAACTATGCAATAATAATTTAGTTTTCTTAAATTCTTATTTAAAGTCCTAAAACCCCTTCTTTGAAGTTGAAATAGAATTTTGAAACTTGAAATTTTTCAATTGAATTGTGAATGATGAATTTAATTGAAAATAATTATTTTCCCTTGATTTATTGAAAGAACATGTGAGATTATGTAGTTAGTGGGTGACTAGGACAAGAATGTTAGGAATTTGACCTCATAGAAATGGATTGCTGATGATAACTCTAACTAATTCAAATTCAACATGATTTTTCCCTAATGGGGCGTGGATAAATATTATCCTGATGACATGGACCTAGGTACATGTTCAAAATTTGAGTTGTGATTAATTGGATTATTAGTATGAGGATCCTATAGCAAAAAACTAATGAAACTTAGGGCATATGACTATGGTGATTTTTTTGATTTGATTATTACATTCAAGTGTTTAATGAACTGATTTATTCATGACCTTATGTTTTATGAAAATTTTTATTTAATCCTATCTTTTATATATTCTCCATCTACTTAATTTTAAATATTTATTAACCAAAAATGTGAAAATGATTATTAATGCCTCATTTTTATTTCAATTGAAGCATAAATTCTTATTTGTTATGTAATTTTTTATGGAATATTTGATGATATTATACTAGGATATTTTTCTCACACCCTACCTTTTCCTTCCAACATTTGTAGATTATGTAATTCTCGGTAGAGGAAAATAGAAATTGCTACTTAGAGGTGGAAGGTGTGCTTGACCAGTGGGACCTTGGGTAATAGAGGTGACTAATAGAGCTGATATCCACTCATTACATAAATATTTTGGGACTTTTTTTATAGATATTGTATCATTTATTAGATGATATATCATTTTGGGATCTTTAGCTATTTTCTTATGGTATTTTTCTCCTTGAGGAGTGTTTGGAATATTGATTGTTTACTAATTTATCTCTCATTGTTCTATATTGATTGATTATTATTGTGGTGAAATTGTTCCATATGACCCTTTATCGATTCCTAGGAACTAGTCTCCAGATTATGGGGATTGGAAACACCCTTTGGGCCATGTTAGTGCTAGATCAGGTACTGGTGTACCAGAGTATTCATGATAGTTCATGAAAAAATGGTATCAAATGATGAGGTTGGTTGTGCATCTATACTTGATGATGATATAAAATCTATAATGTTCAAGTAGATAGGAGGTAGACTTGTTAGGACTTAAGGGGTAGTTTACACGTGAGTTTTCAGCTAGCTCTCATCATAACAAGCCTTAAGACACATTGGGTGTTTGGGAAAATAATATTTGATGAATTAATTCATATATTTCTAGTATTTATCTAAAACGTATCTTAGTATTTTGAAGTCCCAAAAATTTAATTCAATCTGATGAGTTTTATATTGCTTCATATTTTGATTGAGTTGATGATATGATTTTCTTTACAGATGTTTTTTTGTATCCTATTGATGTTATGTAGTACCATTCCCCAATAAGATGTTTGAAAAAACCATAGTAGGGATATTACAATGAACCATGATAATAACCCCCCCAGTTTATAAGAACCTTTTTGAGATAGTGGTGCATATGGTCTAAGCTATGGGATAAGTCTCCACACTTATTCCCATTTTGGATACATTAGTGGAACCTCTAATGGATGAAATTAGAGATTATGCTCAGGAGTTTCTTTGGTAAAAACTATAATCTTTCCAAGGATTAAATTATCCTTATGAGGAAGAGGATTGGTTGAAAAATATTGATATACTTTTTGAGTTCCAAGAAATTCTAATATAAAAAAAGATGAAATGTATTACCTTCAATATTTAAGGGCCTAGTAATAGGTGGTGGTATTTAATGGTTATAGTGAATATTAATGAAGAATTAGAGTGGAAATAAATTTTATCTCTTTTCTTGGATCAATTCTATATAGAATCAATGGTTTTGGAGAAGTTTATGGAATTTTTCAACCTTCAACAAGGTAAAAGAACTATAACGTGGTATGAAAATAACATTGATGAACTTGTAAAGATTTTACTGGAGATAGTATTGAATGATAAGATGAAGTCCCAAAGATTTGAGGTGTGTCTTTAATATGATATATAATATTAGGATTTCATGATTAAGATCACCTCTTATGTGGATATACTGGATAGAGATTTGATGGCTGTGCTTGACATAGATGGTAAGTCATGGTTAACGAGAGTTACTCTTACATATAGTAGAAGTTCTCTTAATTCATTTAGATAAAAGAGGAATAAGGATTAGTATCATAGAGGATATCAATAGAATACATCAGCTAGACCTTCTACAGTGTCTGGAAAAGTCCCATTGACTTTCTTTCAATGTGAAAATATAGAGCATTCAAAGAAGATTTATACTTGGGCATAAAAAATTTGTGGTTTGTGTGGTATCTCAGGCCACCTATAGAAGTTATGTGATTTATTTTATACCTCACATAGTGTAATGATCTCATTATCACCTAAAGGAACTATGGTTTAGTCAGATGCTTCAACATCTAAGGGGTTGCAATTATAGGAATCTGGAATAAATATTCTTCATGTAGTGGATGAGTTTCTAGAGGAAGTTGATGTGAGTCTAGTGATAGTGATATGTACCATCTCTATAGATTTATCTTTAATGACTATTCTATTTTACATTGTTGTATATCATTATTTTTTATCAAATAATATTGTGAATTTATTGAACCTTCCTATGGAAATTATGTCTTATGTGATAGATATTTCTATGCCCCTCAGATTGAGGAGGTACAAAGGTCTCTAATGACCCTCTTCCCCTTATCTTTATTGGAGATCAATATCATCTGGGATTTTTTAGTTCTCAATATAAAACCTCTTGATGTCATTCTTGAGATGGATTGTCTGATTTCCCATAAAGTTTGGATTGACTATTATCTTGGGTAGGTCTCCTTTACTATCCCTGATGGGGTGTTCCATGTTGTCTAGAGAGAATGGTACATAATTTTGAGTATATCCAGAAAACCTATTTTGGAGTTGGGAAGGATAATATCCATGTTTTCTTTTTTCCTAGATTAGGAATATTTGAGTAGTTATCTTCCTCCAGTGATCATTCAGTTTCCTAACATGTAATTGTTTGGATTTTCTGGATTACCGTCGGTAAGGGAGGTGGGGTTTTCTATTGACTTGGTAATAGGTACCCAACCTATATATATTACCTCTTACCATATAACACTAACTGAATTAAAGTTGTTAAAATCTAGTTGGATTATTTTTTGAATAATGTTTTCATTCTCCTAAGTATGTCTCCTTGGATGGATCCTATGCTTTTTTATAAGAAAGCTGACGAAAGCCTTTACCTTTGCGTTTATTACTAAAAACTCAATCGATTTAGGGTAAATAAAAAGTATCTGTTGCCTCACATTGATTTTTTTGATTATTTGAAATTGGTGAGTGGTTCTCTAAGATTGATCTTTGGTCTATTTATCACCTCTTAGAATCAACAAGTCTCATATCCCAAATACCACCTTACGGAGTAGGTATGGATGTTATAAGCACCTTGTTATGCCTTTTGGTATAACCAATGCTCCTATGGTTTTCATGGAACTAATGAATAGGATATTCAAGGAGTATCTTTATTTGTTAATTGTGGTATTTTTGTATTCCATATTGGTTTACTCTAAAACCGAGGAAGATCATGTGCATTATCTGAGAGTAGTTCTAGAAACTTTGAAAGATCATCGACTTTACACTAAGCTATTAAAATGTAATTTATGGATCTAAAAAGTGAATTTATTAGGACACATAGTATCATAACATGATGTTTAAATTAATCCTAATAAGGTAAAGGCTATTATGAAATGGGAATAACCACACAATGTTTTAAAGATTCATAGCTTTTTGGACTTAGCAGGGTATTACATATAGTTCGTTAAAGATTCCTTAAAGATAGATTCTTCGATGACTGTTCTCACTCAAAAAAGTGTAAATTTCTCATGGGATTATAAATGAAATAATTATTTTGATGAATTTATGTTCATTTTGAATTCTACTCAAGTATTGGATCTTCTAAAGGATGGATATGTCTATGTGGTCTTTTTTGATGCATCCAGTTTAGGTTTGGGATGAATTCTCATGAAGGGTGATCACACTGTGGAATATAATTCCCAATAACATAGGACACATGAGAAGAAATATCCTTCCCATGATCTAAAACTCATAGTTGCGATTCATGGTCTTAATATTTGGTGTTATTTCCTTTTTATAGAAAGGTTTTCCATTTATTTAGATCATAAAAGCCAGAGTTATACCTTCTCACAAAATTATTTGAATCTTCATCAAAGGTGATGGGTGGAATACCTAAAATATTTTGATTTTGACATTACTTACACCTCAATTAAGGTGAATGTAATTATAGATGATTTGAGAAGAAAAATTATGAACCAATATATAAAATAATAATCAAAATAGTAGAATGAGATGGATCTATTTACTTGTATACATTTGGGAGTTTGGGAGGATGAGACCAAGATTGTTCTAGAAACCACACAGATAACCTCATATATTATTGAGACAGTTCTTTAGGAATTGAATATTGATGATGAGTTACATGGAATTAAGAAATATATTTATGGTTGGGATACCGTTATAGAGTGTTCATCATATTATTAGGTTATCCCATGGTTTTGGAGCTAACACATCATACCATTTCTTATGAGAAAAAATGTGATTGGGGATTTCCATAATTCCTAGTGGGTGGTACACCCTGGCTCACTGAAGATTCTATATGACATGTGCTGATGATTCTGGTGGCCATGTATGATATGGGAGATCTCTGATTTTGTTTCTCATTGCTGTAATTGTTAGCAGGTCAAGGTCAATCACTATAAATCATCTGGTTTTCTATAGCCCTTTTCTATGTCAACTTGGAAGCGTGATTTGATTTGAATGGATTTAATGGTCAGGTTTCCACATACCCCATGAGGGAAGAACGTGATATGGGTAGTGATTGATTGATTGACCAAATCAAATTAAATTATTCCCATTCATCATATAACCAAAGTTGAGTACTTGGGAAGTCTATATGTGATAAAGGTTTTCATATTTCACATAGTTCTATCTATTATAGTTTTTAATAGAGACCCTCAATTCACTTCTCATATTTTGGAGGGGCCTCTAGGAGTTGATGTTGTCTTATGTTAGTTTGAGCACAACATATCATCCATAGATGGATATATAGATATAACGATCTATAAATATCTCAAAAGACATGCTTTGTGATTACATTATTAACTTTAGTGGATCTTGGGATAATGACTTGGGACTCGTTGAGTTTACCTATAATAATAATTACTCATTATCCATCAAGATGACACACTTTGAGGCCTTATATGGCCAACCGTGTACATCACAACTATGTTGGATGGAGATTGGTGAAGATTTCACGGTGAGGCCTAGTTTAGTTCAAGATATGATGACAAAGATTCAATTGATATGTTATAGAATGGCGATGGATCAAATATGGTATAAATCATATGCCAATCGTCCTCAACACCCTTTGAAATTTTTAGTTGGTGACCGGGTTTGTTTGAGATATTAACCATAATTGGGTCACCAATGGGTTTAGAAATAGAAAAATCTAGCACCGAGATACATGGGATAGTTTGAGGTTGTTGAAAAAAATTATAAATGTGGCTTACTAATTAGATTTTCCACTTCAATTGATGTCAATTCATAATGTGTTTCACATGTCATATCTTAAAAATTATATTTCTAACCAATCTCATGTCTTGAGCTAGAGGACCTTGATGTGGAACCTAAATTATCCATGACTGAGCAGCCAGTTCAAATTATTAATTTTGAGACAAGGTTTCTTAACTAGAAGTCCATACCCCTGGTTCGAGTGATTTGTAAGTATGGTTTTGATTCATATGAGAATTGTGATCATGAGGCTTTGATGAGAGATAATTAGACTCATATCTTTGTTATGGAGTCTTCTTGGTAGAATTTATGGGGGAATATAACATTTATGTTTGAGAGATTGCAACATCATGTTACCATTTTTCAGGTACTTATAACCATTTTTTGATTGTCCTTTGTTTGGATCTTGTTTTAGGTTTTTTGGTGATAGTTGATTTCTTTTAAAGTTTTTGGGCTAGTGCATAGTTAATGAATAGTCAGGGAAAAACATTTGGGTTAACCTAAGAAACCTTGTTCTATATATTTGAGTTCAGGCGGGGGAAGCACATTTAGTTCAAACCGTACAACCCCCCTCAAATTGTACAACATGGGATAATAGGGAGTGCATGATTGGTGCATGGTTATCAAACCCCGTGTCCAAACCATTCACCCTTTTCCAGTATACTAGTTGGGAGTGCACGGTTAGGCGTTTAGTTAGTACTAACCGTACAGACTAACCCTGGAAACCATGAAACAAGAATTTAATTTTCTAAATTTTTTATTTAAATTATCAAAACCCCTATTTTAAATTCTAAACTCCTCCAAATTGAATCTAATTCAACCTTTTCAATTTTTAAGGCTATCTAGATAAAACTTTAGATCCTCTAACCTCTTTTTTTCTTTGATCAAAGTACCAGTTGATATGATTTATCCCTATATAGTAAGTGTAACCTATTTTATTGGGAATTCTCTTTTCCTCCTCACTTACATTATTTGAGAGTGGTGAATCCTCTTATTGTTGATAGATTAGTATCTTGATTCGATTAATTGTAATTTTAGGGATTCTTGTTGGATCTTCCATGACTTTGGATCTCCATTTTTTGTTCCCATTTTAGGTGATTGATTGATCATGGGACTAAAGTTAGGTGGTTCCATAATACTTTCACCTACACTTGAAATATTTATTTCTTACTTGATTTAAAAATAATTTTTATTTTATTTCTACACTTTGAATTGAGAATATTTAATGATTGATTTCAAATAGGCATAAAATTATGAATCAAAACCCCTTTTCAAAGGATATGAAAAATATTAGGTGGATTTTGTGAAAATATGGCTTGAAATGAAATGTTATTTGATGAAATTATTTAATGTTGATTATTGAGAAAATTTTATTTAAATTAAATTTTGAAATGCATGAACTTGATTAAAGATTATTATTTTATTTTGAAGTTGAAATGGAATGTTGAAACTTGAAAATGGGAATTTTGAACTATTAATGATGAATTTAATAAAAAATTATGATTTTAACATGATTTATTGATTTATTAAAAGAACATGTGATCCTAAGTAGTTAGTGGGTGACTAGGATAAACATGCTAAGACTGTTACCCTCTAGAAATGGATTGATGATGAAAACTCTATGTAAATCAAATTAGATATGATTTTAACTAATGGGGTGTTGATCGATTATATTATGATGACCTAAGACTTAGGGTCCTGCAAACACTTTGATCCATGATTTATTGGCTGAGTCTTTCAAGGATCATATACTTAAGAACTACTGAAACACAAGGAATATGACCATGGTGACTTGTTTTGATTTTATTATTACATTCCAGTGTTTAATTAATGATATATTCATTACATTTTATTTTATAAAAATGTTCATTTAATTCACTCTTTGATATATTTTCCATTTACTTAATTTGAAATATTGCCTGACTGAAAATGTGAAAATGATTTTCCATATTTCTTTTTTATTTTAATTGAAGCATAAATGCTTTATTTGTTATGGAATTTTTCTATAGAACATATTTTGATATCCTATAGGAATATTTTTATCACACCTTACCTTTTCCTTTATTAATTTTTAGATTATGTTATGATAGGTCCATGAAAAGGGAAAGTGCCACCTAGTGGTGATGATTTTTATTGACCAGTGGGACCTTGGGTAATGGAGGTGACCAGTGGTGCTGAGATCCACTAGTTAAATGATGATTTTGAGACTTTTTCTTGATAGATATTGTTTCATTTATTAGATTATATACAATTTTGGGATCTTTATTTATCTTCTTATGGTATTTTTAGCCTTGAGGAGTGTTTGAAATATAGAATATTCATTTATTTATCTCCCTCTACTCCATATTGATTGATTATTCTTGTAGTAAAATCATTCTCTCTGACACTTTTTTGATGCTCAGGTTCTAGTAACCATCCCCTAAGGATCATGAATGACCTTCAGGCTATGTCAGTTCCAGATAGGGTGTCATTGTACTAGGTTATTTTGGTTGGTTCATGAAAAGTTAGTTACCCAGTAGTCTCCCAAATACTTGGATATTGAGACACACTCTAGAATATCATTCCTAGGTGGTTGTTGTGTAGAAAATATACTCACATAAATCCAAACAACAAAAAGTATGATAAAGTTAACTCAAAAAGAAAATAATTGGTCAACCATGCAATATAAGTATTCATCACAAGTTTGTGACACTCCTATAAAAAACATAATCCTAAGGTACTCCCAAAGAAAACATATTCTTAAAGTACTCCCATAGTAATCAACCACCACTATAAACCCTTAAATAGAGAATAAAACAAAGAAAATCATGAAAAATAAAGCCACAAGGTTTCCCATTCCATTATTTACATATGGATCTTGGGACATCTCAATAATGCAGTCATACTACCCTCTACCTAGATATAATCTCAAGATATATCTTAAGGAGAGACAATTCCACCTACCTTCTGGGATTCACTATATGATAAATTTTATAAATTAATCTCATGGAATACCATTAGAATCATCATAATGATTACTTCACCATGATTATTTTATCCAATATACCCAAAAATATTCATCCATCAATCTAATATTTCATGATTTATATTAGAAATAATTTCTTAGGGTTTTTAGAGACTTTTAATATCTATAAAAAAAGATTTACATAACCCTTTATTACCCAATGCACCCCATTCCAAAGGGTGAAAGAAAAATAATGAAGGTAGAGAGTGGTACAAACCCATGATTATAACATTACAACATGTATAAACATCCAGTAACATGAGTTAAGATTATACGTGAACTCAGGCACACCTCCTCATATACCAAAAGATTATAGTTAGTGGTGAGAGTTGGTAGGAAAATCACAGGGAGACCATACCCTAAGTACCATCATATAATGTAATAGATAAATCAAATAAGCATATATAATAAAATATTACAAAAGATGTTGAAAAATAGAGATACATTGGTAATAAAAAAAATAATAATATCATTTTTCATGAATAAACAACATGAAATCATACATGATGATAAATACACACCATTATTAAAGAAATGTTCTATCATATACAACACAAAAACAAACAAACAATGAAATAAATAAAGTATACATTGTTTCTTGTCCTTATCCTTACTAAGGTGGATCTATTTTTACATAGTTTTGCCACATCTTTTTACTTAATTTTTAATGATTTAATTAATTATTTAATCACTTTATACTAAATAATTTTATTTTTGTAATTGTATAGTTAATTTTGTTAATTAATCAATTTTTATAATTAATTATGTACTTTTAGTCATCAAAATAATAATTTTAATCATACTAAGTTATTCTACTTTAATTATGTCTTATTTAGTTTGGTTAATTTAAATATACTTGACTTTTTAATAAGTTAATATCTATTTTAAACAATTATTTAATCAACACAATTATATTTAATTAAGTTAGTCTTTATTTTAATATTTTATCTTTTAATTTAGTTACGTTAGAATATGTTAACAATATTAATTAATGTGTTTAGTCATCCTGCTAATCATTTAAGTAAATAATTTGTGTTTTAAATTAAATTAAGTAATTTGATTTTAATTTTATGTGTTCAATAGTTGTTTAATTAATTAATTAAAGTTTATAAACATTAATTATATTATTTTATGTATGAAGTTTGATTATTAGTTCATTTTCTATTGATTTTAGTCTACCGGTGAGGTAGACAAGAACTAGCGGTGACTTATTGGGTCACCAATGCTTTTCATTTTTATTCACTGATACTCTGTAATTAACTTTTATAGTTATTTTAATTTATGTTTTTTATAATATTAGTTTATTAATCATCCAGTTTTTAATTTAAGTGCTGTCAATTAATAATCTTAGTTGTGGTTTTATTATTCTAAAGATTAATAAAAATCCTGTTTTAATTAATGTTGTTTATCTCTTTTGTAATTAATTATTTTAAATCATAGTTTTAAATAACTTATGTTTTAATTTTTAAGTTTAATTTGTTTTATTTAAATAAAAGGGTCACCGTTAGTATTCTACCGGTGACCCCTACACCTCACTGTTACTACAGTATACCAGTGACCTTATTGGTACCGGTAACTTCTTCTTTTAATTGTAACGGTGACCTGGATTTTTTATTTTGTATTAGTGACCCTTGTTCGTGTGCGTAATGGTGAGATTTTATTTTTATTTTTATTTTTATCGGTGACTCCGTGCCAGTTCTCCCCTTTATTTTATTTTCTACTGGTGACCCCCGCACCTCATTGTTAATATATTATATCAGTGACCTTTTGTTTTAAGCTATCAGTAGACGTACCTTTTATAACGGTGACTATTTTATCTATGAGTGACCATTTTTATTTTATTTTTCGTAATGGTGACCTGTAATTTCCTTTTCTAATGGTGAGACTTTCCTCACCATTACCCAACTTCCCTTTTCCTCACTGTTAGACAATTCCCACACCTCACTGTTACTTCCTGCCCTTATAGCCACTATTACCCATTCCTCACCACTAGCTTCTTCCTACCTCACTAATATCTCTACCTCACCCTTGTACCCCTCTTTTTCTCACTGTTATACCACATTTTCTCCACCTCACTGTGTTCAACACCCCTGCTTCACAAATCAGCAACTTAGAAACCTCACCCCCTCCTATAGCGCCGATAATTGGTGGGGGGAAGAAATGAAAAAAAACAAAAAAAACTAATGAATTAAAAACAAAATTTAAAACAAAAACTTAAACTAAAATAACAAATAGAAATAAAACATTAATAATTATAAATAAATAACTTATATAAGATATTCAATACAATATAATTTTTAATCATGAATAAATTTTATTTAATTAATTGATAGTTATTTATAAAATAAAGTTAAGTGTATTAATTATAATTTAAGATTATCTATCAAAATTTATTTAATAATACAAGTTAATAAAATAAAATAAAAATTAAATTATAGTTAAACTAAAATAGTTAATTTAGTATATTAAAAAAGTTAATATTCAAAATAATAATAAACTTAATGTTTATAATTTAATTTAATAATGTTAACTAATTAAAAAATAATAACTTATGAACAATTTATCATCAAAATTTATAATTAATAAAACTTATTTTTTTAATAATAACTCTTTTGTTAAAAAATTCGATCAAATTATAATAAGTAGATTATCATAATTTATCTTTTATAATCAAATAATTACTATTTAATAATAAATTTCATTTCATTATAAGTAATTAAAATTTAGTTAGTAGTACAATAAATTAATTTATTTAACAACATTTCTTAAAATTTTATTTATTCTTTTAAAAAGACTTGTAAATAAAGTAATTTCTTAAAATATAATTCTTTATTTCTTTATAGTTTTAATTGTTTTGTTTGTTTTTCTTATGCAGGTTCATTCAAAAGTCAGAAGCACGTCTATGTTCATGCAACTAACTCACCAAGAGTTAGTTATGTGAGAAAAGTCAGTGCGACGTGTCTTTCGTGAAAAAACGCACGTTGTGCGGTGCTTTTGTGAAGGGATTTCAAAGTCGGTGGAAGATGTTCGGTGACATGCAGTAGAAGACAATGGCTATTTAAAGCAGAGAAAGCAGCAGAATTTGGGATGCTCATTCATTCTACAAACACACTATATTCGAGAAAGGACTCTCATTCTGATTCCACGCCATACTTTCTGAGAGTAGAGACTCCCTAGAGATGATAGAGCATACATGGAGTCTATGGAGCCCGATGGCAGAGCATTGTAAGGGGAGTTTACCTTACCTCTATCCAAAATCTTTGTACTCTGTTTTCGTTTGTTTTTCACTGCATTAATCAAGATGATCATAGGTTAATATTTTTTTAGCTTTGGAATTCAATTCTGCTGGTTTATCTTTAGAACTTCTTCAATTACTTTATATTTTTCTGAATCATCATTTATCAGTGGGATTGAATTTTGATTCTCTGTTCAGTTGAATCACCTCTCAATTGATTTAAAGATTAATAATTAAAAATTGACTTGGGAGGTTTTTTTGAATGCATCTTTCAGAACCTTAATGTCATTAACTTTGGAAATTTATGGCAAGTTTATTTCCAAATTTAATCTTTTTCAAACTTCTTAGGAGTTCGATTAAGTTTTGGTGTGGTGAACTCTAAAACATAATCTTCTTCCTGTTGAATTTATTGGTTAAGGGGATTCTTCAACATGTTTTTGAGGAGTGATTCAATAAAAGTGTAAAGAAGTCAATTATTTCAACTAGTAGATTAGATTTCTAGAGTGACATTTGTTGATTTTATCTCCCTTGTCTTTGCTATTAAATGTTAGTTTTCTGTAATACTTTAGTTTGACAATACTTAGTATGAGTTTTATTTTCATTGTAGAGAATATTATTTCCTCATCATGTTTCACTTCATCATATAAATCAAAAAATATAAAAAGTAAGAAGATTTTTCCCCACTGCTGACAACAGTGGGGGTTTAAAATTCAAAAACCTTATAATTCACTCACCTACCTTCTCTTTGGATCGACCCTGCCCCACTATGCTAGTGTAGGTTAATAAAGGTAATTTTGAGGGCTGTGATGAACTCTAGTCTGTTCAAAATTTAGTGCCGTTGTCAGGGAAGGAACGCGTTGAGAGTATAGGTTTATAATAAAAAGTAAAAAAAAAATCAATAAAAAAATAGAAAAAAAACATTAAAAAATATCATATAAAAAAACTGTTTAAAAAAAAATTGTGAACTAGAACTTACTGCTTTAGTTGTCCATTAAAATCTACTTCATTGTGAACTGTTGTGTGTTTAATCTCATCTAGTTTTGATTTAAAAATGGATGTTAATCAGAACTAGAATCAACTGGGACCTTACTGTGTTTATTGTGGAGATCATGGACATACTTCCTGATAGTGTGTCTATAACTATCCTCAACATGCTTTTTACATTGAAGAAAATGAACAATATGAGTCTAGTCCCATCACCCTAGCTAAAATTGACCTAATTGATTTTAAACTAGATTCTAGGGTGGAACTGATTAACAACTGGTTAACTCAAACCCATGAAATTCAGCTTAGAGATTCTCAAGAGTGAGATAAAAGACTGAAAATATTAGAAAACATTCTCTTGGAATTACAACAAAAGGTTAAATAACAAGAAGAATTTGAAGAAAATGAAAAAGAAAATGTTTACATAAGATTCAAAAATCAAATTGAAGAAGAGAGTGATAGTGAAACTGGTCAAAAATCCATTCTCTTTGAAAAATATGATTCTGTTGTACTTAATTTGGAAATAACTGACTCAAAAATTCAAGAAAACAACATTGAAAATCCAATAAAATTTTTTAATGGAGTTGAGTTGGTCAATTTTGAAACTGAATTGAAAATGATTGAAAATGAACATCCAGTTCTCTTCATAATTCCTACATTGGAGAAAAATCACTGTTTTAGTAGCTTTGAGAATTAAGTCATTCGGTTAGAAGAGATTCTTGAAACTGAAAATTTGAATGTTAAAACCTCTTCACCCAAAATTTCTGAAATTCTGAACATAGAGCCTGAAGAAAATATTGGGAACAATTTGGAAGAGAACCTTAATCTGGAGAACATTGAATCTGAAATTTTTGAACTTGAACTGAACACTTCCCTTTTATATTTTGAACATGTAAACCCAACAAATTCTGAAATGTTGTTGGATGATGAGGATAAGGGAATGATATTTGAAGAAAGACTAACTGATGAGTTTTCATTTACCTATTGTCATAGTAATGACTTTTCTGAAACTTTGTGCAATGAATTGGAAATTAGTGGTGACCAACATGAGGAGAATTGTCTTAATTTGAGCATTTTGGAAACTAAATTTATTGAAACTAAATTGTACAATTCTTCTCCTGAAATTTAATCGAAACCCTCAAGTGACATGGTTTTAGAAAGTAAGCCTTTTGAACTTGAACTTAAGCTTGAGGTTGAACACACACTTGAATTCGGAAGAACTGAGTTGATAGAAGCAGTATATGTTTAGTGTGATTTAACAGATGAGGATATTTTGGAAGAGATTTACAACATTGTTAAGCCTGAATCTTTGAATATTGACAAAATAAATTCTCTTCCCTATTTGTCACTTACTTCCTCAACTGTGAAGGGTACTGAGCCTTTTCATGATACTGATAGTAGTCCAGAGGGAGAATCAGTTATGAGTTCCAATGTTCATAATTATATTCATCACTCTATTGAATCTCCTCTTGAACCTGCTAATCAGAATTTACCCACATGAACCCTTGAATGTGAATCCTTGAAATTTGAAGTTGAGAGAGAAATCCATGAAAATAATGCCCAATCCTTTGAATCACCTTGTACTATGTTTTCCATTCATGTGAATTAAATTCTTGATAACTGTAAACTTATTTTGGTAGTGGATTGCACTATACCTACTACTGTTAAAGGGTGCTAATTAGGGGTTATTTTAGGCTATGAGAATTCAGTTATTGATGTGTTGAGTATTGTTTCCCACAAATCTCATCTTTTTATTAAAAATAATTGGCCCAAACACATGTGGTGGTTCCTATTAAGGAAACCACATCCACCTAGTGACTACAATTAGTTTCTTAGTGAGTCCGGCTGGGGACTATAAATCTAGCGCTGCATGGGAGGCAAGCCATATTTTTTCTTTTGTTAATAAATACAAATTTGTGATTAAATAAAGTCTAACTGAAGACTTTAAAATCAGTGATTCATGGGAGTCAACCCATGCTCCTTTGTTTAATTTTTGTACTATTTTGTGCTGAATAATGTGAATCTTTGGTGCCAACTATATGCTATGTCTCTACTAGATTCTTATTCTTGGTTTTCATGTTTTGTGTTTTTAGGATGCTGCTGATGTCAGTAAAGGAGTGGAATTCCCATGATCATTTTTGGACAAGAACCTAGTCAAGGAAGTACTTTAATTCTCTGCATTTATTTCTACTCCTTTTTTTTTTCAAAATAAATTCTGCTCACTAAAAATTCTTCTTGTATTATAGAATTATGTTACATATTTTCTAAAAATCTGCTGCATATATTGCAATAAAAAACTTTTTCTGCTTGTCTCTTTTCTATGCATAGAATCTACATGTGCCTCCTTGCTGTAAAATTGAATTTCATTGTCATTAAAATATTTTCATTTCTTGAAATTAAGTGTGGGGGATTACATGTTGCTGGTCTTATAAATTTGATTAATGTTGGGGTGTTTAGAATGAACTTTATATGATTTATTGAATATCTAACTAACTAAATTCTGCTAAACTTGCTTACACTCGATTAATTATGCACCCAAAAATTACATGATATTTCTTGAGTTGAATTGAAAGAAAAGATATTCACTGGACATCAATGTTAATGCATATACTTGCTAATGAACCTATTGATTATTTATTCATTGTGGTAAACAATAACTTTGAATTTCATTGAGACCCTTTATACATTTCATATATCTACAAAATTGAAAATGTATTTTAAACATTAATTTCTAAATTGTTCTTATTCATATTTATAAGTCAACTTTGAGGACAAAGTTGGGTTTTAAGTGTGGGGGAGGGGGTAAATTCTTGACTGTGCTAAACTGTTCTTTAATGTAATCCCATCAATTCCCACTTCAATTCAAATTTCTTGTAAAAAATGGTAAAATTTTTTCAAAATTTTCGCACAATTTTAGGCTTTACACTGTACTCAATTACGTCTTTCCTTAGGAAAAGTTCCTTGCTGGTAGTAAGAACTGCTCTGAAACTGAAATTAATGATAATGGATGATTGTTGAGTGATTTTACTTAGTTATTTGATGGATACCTTGGTTTAAAGACTATATTTGAAAGTGATTTAGGTCACATGTTAATGGGATTATGATCATACCCTTTGGAACTGGAAGTTTGATTCTGATTCTAAGGGCCTCATTCATCTTTTAATTATTAAAGGTAATTGCTTTAATGGGCTAATGTAAATGATTTTTGATATAAATCTTTTAAAACTAGAGTAATTTGGGTATCTAGGATCCCACGATGAGTCTCTAAACCCTAGATGCTGGGTGCATTTCTGTTAACTTTAAGCCCTCTGTTCACTTTGAATAAGTGCTTATGCCTAAATCTTAGCACAATGATACATGTCTTGGGAAAAATAAAATAAAGTGTCTAGGGTCAAAAATGAGCTCATTAAGGTGAGGGTAATGATAAACACCAGATGAAGAAGGGGTTAATTAGTTTATATGGGAATCATTTAGGTTGTATCATTGAGTAGATTTTAAAAAAATATTTATTTTTGGGCCTTAATATTCTGTTAAAGTACAAAGTTCCTTGGTTAAGGTCTTAATTCCATTGATATTTTACCTCATGTCCCTCTTGAAATTATATCTTGAGTTTGGATTGAAACGAGTAACTAAGTTGTATCACGTATGAGGCATGGCATCTTCATTGCTTGGTGACTCATAGATTTCTTAATTACCCTTGAGTATTTGTTATAGGAAAGATTCATATAAGTAATTCATTTTCTAAAAGCCTACTGTTATGTATTATCCTTTGTTTTGAGTGCTGGACATGTTACAGTTTGATCTTAATCCTTAATACATTTTACTATTTTTCAAAGATAATAAAACATGAGATTGTTTGTGGAAAAAACAATGATTAAGTGTGGGGAAATTTGATGTGGCTCTATTTTTACATAGTTTTGCCACATATTTTTTACTTAATTTTTAATGATTTAATTAATGATTTAATAACTTTATACTAAATAATTGTATTTTTGTAATTTTATAGTTAATTTTATTAATTAATCAATTTTTATAATTAATTATGTACTTTTAGTCATCAAAATAATAATTTTAATCTTAATAACTTGTTCTACTTTAATTATGTCTTTTTTATTTTGGTTAATTTAAAATTTCTTGACTTTTTAATAAGTTAATATCTATTTTAAACAAATATTTAATCAACACAATTCTATTTAATTAAGTTAGTCTTTATTTTAATATTTTATCTTTTAATTTAGTTATATTAGAATAGGTTAAAAATATTAATTAATGTTCTTAGTCATCTTGCTAATCATTTAAGTAAATAAGTTGTGTTTTAAATTAAATTAAGTAGTTCGCTTTTAATTTTATGTGTTCAAATAGTTGTTTAATTAATTAATTAATAGTTTATAAACATTAATTATATTATTTTATGTATTCAGTTTGATTATTAATTCATTTTATAATGATTTTAGTCTACCGGTGAGGTAGAAAAGAACTAGCGATGACTTATTGGTTCACTGATGCTTTTCATTTTTATTCGCTGCTACTCTGTAATTAAATTTTATAGTTATTTTAATTTAAGTTTTTTATAATCTTAGTTTATTAATCATCTAGTTTTTAATTTAAGTGTTTTCAATTAATAATCTTAGTTGTGGTTTTATTATTCTAAATTTTAATAAAAATCTTGTTTTAATTAATGTTGTTTATCTATTTTGTAATTAATTATTTTCAATCCTAATTTTAAATAACTTAAGTTTTAATTTTTAAGTTAAATTTGTTTTATTTAAATAAAAGGGTCACTATTAGTATTCTATCGGTGACCCCTACACCTCACTGTTACTACTATATACTGGTGACCTTATTGGTACCGGTAAATTCTTCTTTTAATTGTAACAGTGACCTGGATTTTTTATTTTGTATCAGTGACCCTTGTTTGTGTGCACAATAGTGAGCTTTTATTTTTAATTTTATTTTTATCGGTGACTCTGCGTCGGTTCTCCCCTTTATTTTATTTTCTACCGGTGACCCCCGCACCTCACTGTTAATATCATATATCGGTGACCTTTTATTTTAAGCTATCAGTAGACTTACCTTTTATAACAGTGACTATTTTATTTATTAGTGACCATTTTTATTTTTTTTCATAACGGTGACCCGCAGTTTCCTTTTTTAACAGTGAGTCTTTCCACACCATTACCCAACTTCCCTTTTCCTAACTATTAGACAATTACCGCACCTCACTGTTTCTTCCTGCCCTCATAACCATCATTACCCATTCCTCACCGCCAGCTTCTTCCTACCTCACTAATATCTCTACCTCACCCTTGAACCCCTCTTTTTCTTACTGTTATACCTCATTTTCTCCACCTCACCGTTGTCAACACCCCTTCTTCACAAACCAGCAACTTAGAAACCCCACCCCCCTCCTGTAGTGCCAATAATTGGTGGGGGGGGGGAGAAATAAAAAAAACTAAATATAAAAAAAACTAATGAATTAAAAACAAAATTAAAAACAAAAAATTAAACTAAAATAACAAATAGAAATAAAACATTAATAATTATAAATAAATAACTTATATAAGATATTCAATAAAACAGAATTTTCAATCATGAATAAATTTTATTTAATTAATTGAAAGTTATTTCTAAAATCAAGTTAAGCTTATTAATTATCATTTAAGATTAGGTATTAAAAATTATTTAATAATACACGTTAATAAAATAAAATACAAATTAAATTATAGTTAAACTAAATTAGTTAATTTAGAGTGTTAACAAAGTTAATTTTCAAAATAGAAATAAACTTAATGTTAATAATTTACTTTAATAATTTTAACTGATTAAAAAATAATAACTTATGAATAATTAATCATCAAAATTTATAATTAATAAAACTTCTTATTTTTAATAACAACTCTTTTGTTAACAAACTCGATCAAATTATAATAAGTATATTATCAAAATTTATCTTTTATAATGAAATAATAACTATTTAATAACAAATATTATTTCATTATAAGTAATTAAAATTTATTTATTTGTACTAATAAATTAATTTATTTAACAAAATTTCTTAAAAGTTTATTTATTCTTTTAAAAATACTTTTAAATAAACTAATTTCTTAAACTATAATTCTTTATTTGTTTAGAGTTTTAATTGTTTTGTTTGTTTTTCTTATGCAGGTTCATTCAAAAGTTACATGTCTATGTTAACACAACTAACTCACCGAAATTTAGTTATGTGAGAAAAGTCAGTGCGACGTGTCTGTCACGAAAAAACGCACGTTGTGCGGTGCTTTTGTGAAGGGATTTCAAAGTTGGTGGAAGATGTTCGGTGACATGCAGTAGAAGAAAGTGGCTATTTGAAGTAGAGAAAGCAACAGAATTTGGGACACTCATTCATTATATGAACACACCATATTTGAGCAAGGACTCTCATTCTGATTCCATGCCATAATTTTCTAGAGCAGAGACTCCCTATAGATGATAGAGCAGACATGGAGGCTAAGGATACCAATGTAAGAGTAGTGCAAGGGGAGTTTACCATCCCTCTACCCATAATATTTTTACTATGTTTTTGGTTGTTTTTCACTGCATTAATCAAGATGATCATAGGTTAATATTTCCTTAGCTTTGGAATTCAATTCTGGTGGTTTATCTTTAGAACTTCTTTAATTACTTTATATTTTTCCGAATCATCATCTATCGAAAAGATTGAATTTTGATTATCTGTTTAGTTGAATCACCTCTAAATTGATTTCAAAATTAATAATTCAAATTCGACTGGCGAGGTTGTTTTTGAATGCATCTTTCAAAACTTTAATTTCTTTAACTTTGGAAATTTATGGCGATTTTATTTCCAAATTTAATCTTTTTCAAACTTCTTAGTAGTTTGATTATGTTTTGGTGTGGCGAACTACAAAAATTAATCTTCCTCCTATTTAATTTCATGGCGAAGGAGATTCTTCAACATGTTTTTGAGGAGTGATTCAATAAAAGTGTGAAGAAGTAAATTATTTTAACTAGTATATTAGATTTCCAAAGTGACATTTGTTGATTCGATCTCCCTTGTCTTTGCTGTTAAATGTTAGTTTTCTTTAATTATTTAGTTTGACAGTACTTAGTATGAATTTTAGTTTCTTTGTAGAGAATCTTGTTTCCTCATCGTGTTTCACTTCATCATATAAATAAAAAAATATAAAAAGTAAGAAGATGTTTTCCCCACTACTGACAACAGTAGGGGTGTAAAATTCAAAAACCTTAGAATTCACTCACCTGCATTCTCTGTGGATCGACCCTACACCAATGTGCTAGTGTAGGTTAATAAATGTAATTTTGTGGGTTGTGATGACCTCCGGCCTGTTCACTTACCTGAGACCTATTTTCACATCCCAATATAGCCCCTTCATCTTGTTTACCTATGTTAATTCCCTTTCCTTAACTTTTATTCCAAATATAAATATTTCAGGTCCACAAAGATTCACGTATAGGATGTGAGCATAAAACTCAGTAGGTTACCACCGATGGTGTCATAATATAAACCATAATATATATGTGCACATGTATGGTATGAAATATAATTTATAATTATCACATACGTAACACTAGTCATACCATTGGGTGCTCAGATAGACACCCCGATAGTCAACCAATACTTGCTTCCATTAGTTCTAGAAAATGGGATGGAGTCTGCCATGGCCTGATCACATAATCATAAATGGTGCCACCACACATTTTCATAACAACCCACAAATTTATGTGTCATTTTTTTGATGAAATTTTATTTTTTGGTTCTAGACTAGGTGAAATTTAGATAATTAGGACTTGGATTGGGATTATAAGAGTTGGGATATCTCAAGGATATTTTTTAGGATCTATTTAAAGGATTGGGAGGTGTTTCAGGTGCTTGGATCAGTATTGGAGTAGTTATGAGATGAATCATTACTAATTTTTTGTTACAGTAGGATTATCACACCAAGATGGGTGAGTTTCATTTTATGATGAATAACTAGACAAGGAATCATGTTGTATCCAAGGGGACCACCATTCTATGGAGGAATAAGGTCACACCATGACTAGTGAGTGTCACCATGTGGTGTATTTTGTGTGTGAGTGTTTCCAAATGAAAATCCAATAATTTTACACTCCATAACATTTTGATACAATTTAGACCTAATTTCTAAAGTCATGTGGCTATTGATACTTCTTAATAAATACTTTGGAATGCACATTGGTTTAGGGGATGGGAGTCCAGACTCATTATACTCTTTTGGGGAGGATTATTTTTTTACTCTGGGACTCTCTTATAGATTTAAGATATGTTCATAAATATTTCCCAAATCCCAGTTTAGTACTAGTTATCACTATAATAACGATATGATAGAAACCATGTGTTAATGTGGACATCTATATATTCCAATGGTTCTCTATATTTCTCTTGTTAGTTAGTAATGCAATAGTTTAAAGCTGCATAGTTGGTTACTCTGGAGTATATCACCATTCAGGGAGGTGGTAGGTGTAGTGGTGTTGGTATCATGTTCTTGAAAGTGGAATCCTATATTTACCTATGAAATGAATTATAACCCTCATAGTTTAGTTTAGTTTAATGATACATTTCATACCTTTTAAGTTTGTGTGATAAAGACCATAATGGTGCCTTTTAAGGCCATGGATCGATTACCATGTAAAGTTCCTTTTTAAGGTCATGAATCTAGGACCTAAGGGATATTGGGATTGAACCTTAGGGAGGTTTCCTATGTATCTTGGTAAACAAGAATAAAAGACTACATAGTTTGGGTTTCCAAAGTTTATGTTCATGTGATAGGACTATACTATGCAGTTTTTCCTCATACGAATAGGTTTTTGTCATGAAGTTTTATAACATGAGACAAGGTTTTCTTGATGAAGTATTATGACATGTGATAAGGATGTTGTACTAAATTTTTATATCATGTGAAAAATATGTTTATATCATAAAAGGGGTGAAAACAAATTATTGAGTGGGGATTATGAATGGGAGGCCCCAATGGTAATCCTCACAATGAATATATCCCTTTTAGGGACTATGAATCACATAAAATATGGACCTTTTAAGAAGATGGATCATTGGAAAAATGATCCTCTGAGTAATATGGATCATAGGGAATATAAAATTTTTAGAAAAATGGATAAAAAAGAATATGGTCCTTTAAGTAAGATTTGAAATAGGTTAGGGACATATTGTAAGATCTTTGTTTTTTATATGTAAATATTTTAAATATATCAAATAATATTTTTATAGCCAGGTGATAGGACGGTGTGAGATTTTGTGGCCCAGAGAGGCTCAATATTGATATTATAAAAATATTAAATATATTATATCAAACATGAATACTTTTACTAAAATTGTGAAATAACTCTTGAATGGAGTCTTGAATAAAAAATATGAGAACACTGTTGAGTCTATAATGTGAGTATAACCCTAAGAAAGGTATAATCTTTGTCAGTGTCGAGTTTTGTCTTGAGGTCTACCATGGGAAAAATAATTAAATAAATTTAATATATTTATTTAATTGTTTAATTAAAATATTAAAACTAATTAACCTCATGAAATATATTGTTAAATGTAATTTTTAGGGTTAGCCACATAACCCTGAGATTTAGAGGGGAGCCGTTAGAGGAGAGCTTGGATAATGAAAATTGATCAAGGATTGTTTTTGCCATTGGAAGTTATAGGATCTCACCAATGATGAAAACAATGATTCATTATTCATAAAATATTAATCCTAAACTAAGGTAGGTTGTTTTATTTTATTAATTTGTTTCCCCATTTTATTTTTCCATGATGAACCTAAATCAAATCAACCAAAAAATTGATTTGCGATTTGATCATATTAGAGGTTCGAGTTTATTTAATTAGGATTTTGGGAAATTATTATTTGTTGTATATGTTTCTCTTTGTTTATCATTACAATGTAAATTAATTAAGGAAATCATGAACAATGGCCAAGGTTCAATCCTTACTTTTTTATTTTTAAATTTCTCCCCCATTTCTTCGCATATTCATCACCAGTATTTCTTTGACCATCAATTTAACAAATACCCGATAGATGATCATTGCACATTCAATATTTGATGTAATGGATCATCACTATGGGTTTGGGTTTGTGATCAAGGTAGAAATTGATGTGATTGGCAATGAAGATGGACCGGGATCGAATCTGGGGTTTATATTTCCCATTTTGGCGTGCAGTGATGACATAATGTGACATTTGATGATTTTCATGTGGATCAAAGTCTGGATTTCAACAGGAATAGACTATTGGGATTTGTTGAATCTAGATCCATAATTATTAGTAGATTAGGTTTTGGGAATCATGGAAATAATGGTGTGAGGGTATGCATTTGTAGAGTCCCACCACGAGTTCCATGTACTGGTTCCCTGAGGCGGTTAGATACAAGACCTCAATTTCATCTCCCCAAACACTATAGGCCACCAACTAACATAGAGGACCTTGGGTAAGTCCATGGGGATACTATGCACTCAGTGATTAGATAAGATCCCAACAATAGATATATATAATAAACATTATAACAATTACCAATATCCTGATTGTAGTAGAAACTAAAAGCATAAACATGCATGATAATGAAGTAAAGTACGAAAGTTGAATAAATATGTGGAAGTGACTAATGATGATAATAGATGATTTCTATATAAAAATGACTAGGCATGGGTAGGGGATACAAGCATATACAACATGCTAGCCAATATAAAAAAGAATCCAAAAACTACTACAACTAGCATATCAAGCATATGATCGGTCCTCTACTCCCAAATCCATCCTAAGAAATTAATTCAATAGTTGGTAGCTGGATGCTACCCTTTGTCTGAACTAGTGATCATAAAGTCTAATTGGGTACCAGAGGTTTCTGAATAGGGTGTGAGATACAATCTCAGTAGTCCAGAACCCACATTTTCAAGGCCTTTCCATTTCATGCTTTTATACATAAGCAGTATTTCATAATTAATTCAAATATAAGAAAAAATCAAATCACTGGATGCATTGGAATGTGTTCCATTTGGACACTCTCACAACTAACTACTTTGGCCTAATATGATGAGTTTGAACAGAAGGAAACCTAAAATGGTAAAGTGAGTAATATATAGTTCCATAAGCTGGATTGTCCCCAAGATTGCGATTGGTCTTGGAGGAAACTTCCCTACATTTTCCAAACCAACCAACAAATTACCATTCAAAAACATTTATTTGGATTTGAAATTTTTTTAATATTTTCTTTATAAAATAAGCTGAGACACCTGGAGACTATCCTTGGAAATCTGAGAGGACTTTACAAGTATCACTTAAAAGGCTTGGTGAAATACCAATTCCATGAAGTCTATCCATGGTGACCCAAATATGGAGTCCCAAGTATCACTCTAGAAAGGTATGAAAACAACTCAAACCAAACTCCAATTATTAACCTAGTATCGCACGTAGGGGCCCAAGTATCTCTCCTGACATGGTATAACCACTCATACCATCGAGATCATCCATGGGACATCCCCTTGGGAACTGGTAATACTCATATAAAGGTAAATATAAATAACTCTCAGTGAACCCATCCAAGGTATATCTTTTATCATTCCCGGCATGTCTAATAACCATTAACATTTATGGAAGAAGGTACAAGAGTCCTTCCAAGGGATCCTTACATTGGAACCCCTAGTTTCACCCCTAAAAATAAGATAAAAGCAAGAAACACGCAATTCATTTATAATAAACTAACAAGGAGGTCCCATTTCATTTAGTTCAATCCATTAGATCACATTAGGATTATTGGTCAAGGAATTTCACTAGGATTATTCTATTTAACTCACCTGGCATAAAGAAAATACACTTAGTAAACTCATATTAAGTCCAACCATTCATAAGTGGAATGAGGTAAGGCTAGTATCTAGGTTCAATACCCCTAGTAATTGAAAACATTTCTCAAACAATTAAATTTAAATCATAACCCATTAGAAACATTTAACAAACCAAGGAAAAGGGGAAAAATCATTTTAGGTAAATACAAACTCATTCAGGCGGAGTATATCAAGGTGATCAACCCACAAGGTTGATTCACATCATAATCAAGACATTAATAACTATGTGAGGCATTAAATTTCATTTAATTTGAGAATTTAGGAGTGATGCTGGAAAATATCGGCTCACGAATTAAGTACTTGATTTATAGAATGAAAAAAATAGAGGGAAAAGGGTATGAACACCTACCTTATCCTCCTGGAACTTAGCTCTTCTAATGTCAATGTTTGGTTCCACCTAGACTGAATGAAAATGAAAAAACTGTCAAACAAACTAAAAATAGGGAAAAATATGTTGTGCCAAAACAGTGAAATGGATACCATAGAAACTTTTAAATAGAGGCATGGGGAAGGAGGAGATCACTACTACAGTTCTGATGCTTCCAACGATGAGAGAAACATATGAGAGACAGAGCAAATACTTGGATCCCTCGGTAGAGGAAGGGAGGAGTTCCATGCATCTAGAGGGAGGAGAGCCCATTAAAAATGAGAGGAGTGGAAGAAAGGGTTTGTTTTAACTCATTAAAGAGGGGATTTTTGGAAATTTAACCAAAAATTGAACTACACATGGTTTGGATGCATGGTTTGACCAAATCATGCACTAACCATGTACCAATCACTGCTACTTAGAGTACCTCATATAGTTTTCCAGACAGTTTGACTAACCATACAAAAACCATGAAAAATATATCTTTCATGGTTTGTTGATGGATCACACGATCATGTTCTCTGGGTCTCATGGTTGCAGTAAACCATGCAGATTAGCTTGTTTTCACCATTTCGGCTCTCTAGGCTCCAAACTAGACATGGATGCCCCCAGACTGTGAAGAGTTTCAACCACTAAGAATGTACATTAGATTCCTACTCCTATTTCTTGTCCTATATTCATATATTATTCCAAATAACTTAGACTAGATGGATTGAACTTACTCGAATAACCATTTTTATGATCAACGATATGCATTGGATACTCCTCAAAGGACACATCCCCTTCTATATCAATATCGCCAAGATCAAGTGAATGAGATGGGTCAACATAATACTATTGAAGCTATGATATGAAGAAGATTTTGTGTATGGAATGATACCTCTAAGGTAACATCAACCGATAAGCTACCAGACTAACTCCCTCCACTATCTCAAAAGTCTCAACATATCTCAGCGATAACTTTCCATGTCTCATGATTTCTCTATGGACCAACCTGGTTGATACACACAGAAAGAATCGATGTCCCACCTTGAACTCAGTAGGTCTACGATGACAATTGGTATAAGACTTATTCCTAGAATAAGCTAGACATCTTATTAAGTATCCTACACCAGACGAGGACCCAATAGAGTTTCTTCACATACCTTAAGACATCAAATAGGTGAACAACACAGTCTATCATAGAGAGCCTCATATAGAGCCATCTGGATTGTTGCCTAAAATATTTTATTGTAGGAAAAATCAATAATAGGAATATGCTTCTCCCAAGAACCTCCAAAATCCAAGATACATGTCCGTAGCTTATCCTCTAACACCCTTATGGTCTGCTCAGACTGCCAGTCAGTATGAGTGTGATATGCAGTCCTCAAGAGCACCTGTGAACCCAGTTCTTTCTAAAACACTTGAAAAAATATGATGTAAAGAAGGTTTCTCAGTTTGATAAGATAGAATGGGGAACACCATGATGTAAAACTATCTATTGTATGTAAATCCTTTCTAGTTCATCAAAAGTGAAGGTTGCTCAGATAGGTAGTAAGTGCACTACTTTGGTTAGCCTATCTTAAATCACCCATATTGCATTGCTACATCGAGGGGATATTTTAAATACTATAATGAAGTCTATGGTGACATAGTTCCATTTATACTCAGGAATGGACAGAGTTTGTATAAGTTTAGTAGGTCACTGGTACTCGACCTTCACCTATTGACATATGGAGCACTGAGTGATAAAACCCACTATCTACCACTTAATACATGGCCACAAATACCAACAATGGATGTCTTGATACATCTTTGTGAGTCTAGGATGAACTTCCCAAATAGTGGAATACGACTCCCTCATCAACTCTTCCCATATATCTAATGTTACCCATACATGACCATAGAAGAGTAAGGTCTCACTGCCATCAACAACCCAACCTAGAGGTGGGTTCTCTCCTACGACACTCTACCTCAAGACAAGGCCCTCAGAATCTGATAATTGTCTCATCCGGCCCCACTTCAGAAGAGAGGAATTCACTACGAGGGTAGATAAAATTATTTTACCTTGCTGATCTTGAACCTGAATATGCATTTTAGAAAAAAAATCCATCAACTTACACTCACTTATGGCCTCCTTGACGGTCTGATTTTGAGTTTTTCAGCTCAAGGTGTTAGCTACTGTATTACACTTTCTTGGTGTGTAAGTAAGCTCAAAGTTGAACGAATTCATGTATTCTACCCACCTGTGCTTCCTCAGATTAATTTATTGTTAAGTGGAGATATATTTTAGACTTTTATGATCTGTTTAGATAAATAATCTCTCACCCAAAAAATTGTGCCTCTAACAGAGTAGAGCATGAACCACAGTTTCAAGATCGAGGTTGTACATATGATTGTTCCAATCTTATGGCCTCTGCTGGAAGGATCCATATTCCATGACTCGATTAGTATACATCATAAATACACATATTTCGATTCTAGAAGCATCCGAATAAATACTAGAGCTTATGGATATCTCAGGTAGAATCAGAATTAGGGCTAAAGTGAGTCTCCCTTTAAACTTCTAAAAAGATGTATCACACACTTTAGTCCAGTTGAACTTAACAACCTTCTTGGTCAAGCCCATAAGTGACACTTCCAAGTGTTAAAATTTCTAAATAAGTCACTTATAATATTCAAAAATCCCTAAGAAGCTACGTCTTTCAAACACATTCTTGGGATACTCCCAGGAAACCACAACACTCACCTGCTCTAGGCTAATTGATACTCTTGTCTACGATATGATATGACCCAAAAATTGAACCTTATTAATCCAAAAGTGGAATTTAATGAGATTCCCATATAGCTGGTGCTATATTAGTGTACTCATAATGATCTCAAGATGATTGGAATGGTCATGTCTGGAGAGATAATACACTAAGATATTGTCTACGAAGACCACCACAAAGGAATAAAGATACAGGTGGAATAACCCATTAATCAGAGCAATGAAGACTATTGGTGCATTCTTCAGACCGAACAACATGACCAAATAGTCATAAAATCCATACCTACTCTAAAATTCTATACATGGTATGTATGGTGGCCTCACATGAACCTAATGGCAGCCTGACCTCAAATCTATCTTAATGAAAAAATTTATCCTTAGAGCTAGTTGAAGAGGCCATCTATATGGAGAATTGGATACCTATTCTTCATCATAAGCTAGTTAAATTGATGGTAATTCATTCACAATTAAAGGGTACCATATTTATTCCTGGAGAAAAGGATTGGTGAACCCCATGCTGATGTGATGGGTCATATGAAACACTTAACCTCTAAGTATTCAAGATGATTCTAGAGTTCTTGGATCTCTGTAGGTGTCATCCTATACAGAGGAATAGACACTGGTACCACACCTAGAATAAGATCAATAGTGATCTCAATCTCTGTATCAGGAGGTAATCCAAAGAAATCATCTGGGATGACATACTTGAAGCAATCCACTACATGAGGGAATTCTACTTACTGCATCCCCTAGTCTTTTATAAAGAGACTGGACATCTGGGATGTCACACTCCCCAACCCAGTATGCTTGAGTCTAGATCGACTAGTCTAGAGATCCCATTTACCCTTATGGTTATACATGTTTACCATAGGTGTAACGCCCCGACCCCATCTACCCAGAGCCGGTGCATTACTTCGTAACATTGGCATGATCACAAAAGATCAAGTCTCGAAAGACCGATTAGTTTAGTAGCCTTGGAAACACTAGATACATTCATAAATGTTACATTACATCACAAAGTGAAAAACTATAATAACATAGTCTCCATAGTACACACTTCTATCCTCTTCGGACTATCCCTGCAGGTCATTCATAAAATACTTCTTCACATCCTGGAAAATATTAAAACATTGAAAGGGGTGAGCTCGGATGCTCAGTAAGGTTAACAATATTGCGGAAGCTTTCATAAATAAACATTAACATTTAAGGCAATGTATAACTAAAACAAAATCCTTTTAAACATGAACTTCAACATAATATGGCAAAAGTAAAATGAGATAATGCCATTTACTTATTCACATGGATATTCTACTGGTCGAATAATCACATGAAATATCAATAACCACTTTCATAATGATGGAATGCATAATGCCAGACTATCATAACCACGTAGTCAAGGCCTCATGCCAAGACCACAAATAAGATTTTGTCAAGGCCTCGTGCCAAGACACTAGTTTGTCTCATGAGACCTGCCGATGCATCGAGGAGCTATAGCAGGCTCCACCCGTCACTTATTAAGTCAAATGCATTCCTCATATGAATAGGTTTAAACATATCATAAACCATAACATAATCGTATCACATAAAACATGCATAAAGGAAACATAACATTTCCACATTTCAATCACAAGATATAAATAAAACACATTGATATAATAAAAACTCTTTCAAAACCATTTTCAATACCAAAATAAAAGAAAGTTAAAACTTTGTATTTAATTTTTATTAAAAAAACGATGGCTTGTAGAGGAAGCCGAAACTCAAATAATGGTCACGGCGGCGGAGAAGTCGTTGTCGCCGCATAAGTACGGAAAGTAAAACATTCCCTTTTTGTCATTTAGTAAAACGCTTCGTATAAAAAAAGATTCCTTTTGAATAAACGTAAAAGTCAAAGGGGTTTATACACTGTACAAAAGAAATTTGTGTATAAAACAAAATATGCCTCAATGAATGGAGATTGAGACGAAGTCCCTTAAAAAGATCATTTTTAAATAAAATATATCTATTATGTGTATTCACTATATGTACACATAAAGAAAGTATAAATACAATATACGACATAATAATATCATGACATAATTTGAAAGTAGGAGATTAACCCAAAAAATGGAAGTTGGGTTATGAAATTCCCTTACCTTCCGTCTTGTCCTGACTCGACCGTTCTTTAACCTCCTGAATAATAAACTAGAGTTAATTTCTATTTACTTAAGAACCTTTTTCATGTTAATTATTCCTTTTATATCCATTATTACCATGTTATGAACATTATTTAATTATTTAAGTTAATAACGGTCGTTTTGTCGATCTTTGGTACTTGAGTCAAAAATAAACTTCTTATAATTACAAGTTGTTCATGTGGTGAAATATCCATTATATCAAGAATTATATTAATGATATAGATATCATATATATCATATATATCCATTATATACATTCATTAATAATGTCTCGAACATTTAGAGGTAAGAAATGAAATGCACCGTTCATGGAGACGGTAAGCCTTACGTACGCATGAATGCTACTTTCATTTCTATTTCGTATTTAATGGAATGAAATCATAATGATATAAATTTATAATATAATTACATTATAATATAGTGTATAATACCATTTAATCCATCCTTTATACATCCCACATATGGCATTAACGATTCAAATCACTTTGAGGGGGCGGTAGTCCGCACTTCCTAAAATGAAATTATCGCGTTTTACCCATAATGGAAATCATAAAGTATGCCATAAATGAGAGATACAGAAGCATAAGTAAAACATAAACACATTATATATCATATATAAATATAGTGACATCTTAATGGCCACCTTTGAAGATGTTATATGAGTGTTGAACAATCATCGTTTCGTGAGGCAGAAATTCTCCATCCACAGAAACTGTATGTTCTTTAACCATTAGATGTAGGTGTGTGTAAGTGTAGCTCGAATCCTTATTATAAAAACATCCTAGTATATTTAGTATACTGGTGTTGTTACAAAAGAAATTAATAAAAAGAGTTTAGGGGGTTGGAGAAGAAAAATAAAACAAAACAACATTAGAGAAGACATTACCTCAAAATCGGGTAACTCTTTTTGATTTGAGCCAAAGGTTTCCTTGGGAAGCGTTCTGCCCAAAGTGAGTCTTCTAGGAGTAAGAGGGGGAATTTGGGAGAGTATTTGGGCAGAGGTTGGCCGAGCCAAATGGCTTGAAGATGTGAATAAGGTGGGAGAGGTGGGGGCCTTTTATAAGTGGAGAGGAGGGGCTCTTTTGGAAAGATTGAAATGTTACATTATTACACAATGCTTTTCGGATTCTAAAGGTCCAAAACTTATATAATTCGTGGATAAGGTGATAAGGGTTAGAAATCTACCCATAAAATAGTCTTTGGACAAGTGTAAGCCTTGTATTTTACATTATCTTTTCATTTTATTTAAATCGTTAAATAATGAGGTCATCGCTGCATCATAATGATGTCATAAATAATTTAATTTATTTAATGTCTAAAAATTATAAAAAAAATACTATGATGTAGGAAATCTTTTTATATTTCTAATTAATATTTATAATCAAAATTTGGACTTGTATAACCCCACTTAAAAACTGTTTTAGTAAAACAACTCATGTTTGTGTCAATTTAATTTTAACATTAAATAAATATATATTAATGTCATTTTCCAACCAAAGTGGCTCCATGGGGTCCCCAAGTTGACCCATGGGTTGTCTTGGTCGGACATGACTCATCCAATAGGAGTAGGACAAGTGTCAAGCTCATATCATATTATTAAAACATTGTTTTTACCTTAAACTACACTAATTACCTCTAATCGCGATTAAGAACTTAAAAGTTACTATTCACCAAAAAATTATTTTAATCTCATTGAACCACATTTTACTTCTTAATGACAACCATGTATGTCGGATTTTTGAAAATCAAAACACAGAAGTGGTAATATTTCATTTAAATGAAAAATCAGTTATTTAACTACCACTTAGTGGTTTCACTATTCATCAAAAATTGAAGTTTTTCAGAACAATGTCAAAATTTCACCGTAAGCTATAATTGATATTCTGAATTCAAAAATGATGTCTATTTTACAAAATTCCAAAAATATAAGTTGCATTAATTAATTTTATAATTAATTCCCGCTGTTACAAAAACTGGCGTGTTTCTAAGAAACAATTTATATCAAAAGATTGGCAATTGTTTATGTCCGATTTCAATGTTAAATTAATTCTAATGACCACCATTGGATAAAATGGTAAAAATATATTCTAATTATACTTTAAAACCACTAAATAGTATATTTTTTCACTAAACATTATTTTGATTTAAAAATTTGTTTTTAAGTATTTTTCACTATTCATAAAAAAATTAGAAGTTCTCAGAAAAATACCAAAAATTCAACATAGGCAAATTTCGATATTCCGAATCCAAAGATGAAGTCTATTTTGATAAATAAAATTTATAAAATTTTAAAAAGTATGTGTTACTATTCACAACGGCTAGCTTAATTAGTTGTGGTGTGTGTTAGAGCTCGAGGTTGCGTACAACACACGCTATTGCATTATTGAATGAGAAGCGTATTGTGGAAGCTCGGGGTGTTACATTCTCCCCTCCTTCAATAAATTGCGTCCTCGCAATTTGAAATTTTTTTTTGAAAATAAAAGGTTGAAAAGAGAAAATACCTTTGTGGAAAACCCACATCGGAAATAAGATTAATAAAATTTAGCCTTAATAAGAGGGAAAGGGAAATGAAAAAGTCACCACCCAATTTTGATCTCGATTAGGAGAACATTGGTGGAAATTAGAGACATATAATTGGAGGAAAAACGTAAATATTTGTAGGGAGTGATTGAGGTCATCAATCACAATCAACTGTCAAATTGAGGGCCTCAAAGCCTTCAATCTATGTTGATTTAAAATATCATCAGTTCAACAAGACATAAGGTATTAGGATAACACATTTTTTGTTTTAATATCCCTTTTCTAATGTTTAAGAATTAATTTATTCATTGAATAAGAGATAGGTATATATATATTTATGCTTGACAATTAGAGTTTCAACCTTCAACTCATCTTTCACTCAAAAAGATAATAGAACTCAAAAATATTATACTTAAACTAATTGCATAAGGTTCCAAATGTTAACACATACCATTTAGATTAGTAAAATTATATTGTAATAACCAGGGACATCCTGTAGGCTAGTGGTAGGAAATAATGGTCTGTCGCACTATGATTGTGGGTTCGATTCCTGCAGCTTTGTCCGACGCAACGGGTTATGCCCCACCCTGCAGGTTGTCCTTTTCCTAAAACTATAGTATCATAATATTCCAAAAATAATCTTCATAAATTTTTTAACCTTAAACAATACTATCCAAAGATCAACTTAATCCACTCCAACCTTTATAATTATCCAAAATACCTCTGTCCAAACTTTCTTTAAAAGGTCTCTTAATTCCAAAATCAATTTATCAGATTCCCCAAATAAAGTAAAGTTTCTCTTATTGTCGAATACTAAAAATATAATTACCTTCATCATATTAAAACCTTACTGAAACAAAAAGTACTGAAGTTCAATCCTTATATATATATCACATTATTCTAATAACCAGAATATAATCTATTAGACCAAAAGCACCAATACATTAGTTATTTTGCTTCAACTGTAGTAACAACATAAGATTGTCCTTGATCCCTTGGCCTTTTCTGAGGTAAGTTCCCCTGACGCTTAGGACATTCATTTGCATAATGCCCCATTTCCCTACAATTGTAGAATTCAACATTGATAGCCTCTTTCTTTCCCTTGCAATCACGAGCCTGGTGACCCTTTTCTCCACATTTATAACAAACTCCCATTCCTTTTAGGCAAGTACCAGGGTGATTCTTCCCACAATTATCACATAATGGAGAATCCTTCTTTCCCTTTTTCCCTTTATCTATCTCTTTTTCCACCATTCTCTTCTTCTCTTGCTTTACTTTGTTGTCATAAGACTTAGATAATTCCTTTTCTGTCTTGATAGCACATGAGACAATATCTTCATATATTGAGAACGATTGTGACACTAAATCTCGACGGAGAAATGGTTTTAACCCATCAAAGAAACGATCAATCTTACCTCTTGGGTTACGTATATAATCTGCAGCATACCTCGCTAACCTTGTAAAGTTAGCCTCATACTTTGCGACATTCTCATCCTCCTTCTGCCTCAAACTCAGAAATTGCCTTTCCATATCTGCTCGATGGTCTCGAGGAAAGTATTTTTCTAAGAAAAGCTCTTTGAACACCCTCCATTCCATATTCGATACGTCATCATCTTCCTTTGTGTTTTGAATCAGCGACCACCACTGATCAGCATCTCCAGTGAGGCGGTAAACTGCCATGACAACCTTCTCCCTTTCGCTACTCCCCAAGGCATGGAATATTTTCTCTAAGGAGTTTATCCATTGCTCAGTTACTAACGGATTTGTACCCCCATTGAAGGTTGGTGGTTGTTGCCTCATTAAACGGTCTAGCATTGATCCTCCACGTTGCGGATCAGGGTGCTCCATACGAGTAAGGTTATTATTCATAACCTGAGTAAGTTGTCCCCGTATGGTGATTAGCTGATCGGCACCAGTTGCATCACCAGCCCCACTATAATTATCTTGAGCAGGAGGGCAATCCCTACATGGAGTGCGCGCATTGATACGGTTTCCATTTCTTCCACTAGGAGCCATTTCTAAACAATGGCATAAACTAGATCAGTTTATGAATCAAAATACATAATCCCATACTTATAAAACACTTAAAATTGAACTATTTATGGATATAATCCATAATCATAAAAATGTTTTCTTTGAGGAAGTATATACTCATAAGCCCTTCATAATGATTTGTAAAGAAAATGAGAGTTATCCTAATCATATCCCCCGGGAGTGTCGTAACCAAGAGTGCAGCAAGGCCCGTTGTCGTGCACCAGTTCTCGTTCGAGTCTAGCTCAAAGCGGTGTTTTCGGGTTTTACCCCTAGGAACATCTGGGCCAGAGCTGCCTCTACCTGCTCGTATCCAGACAGGGATTTATTGCTCGGAAAACTCACAAAATCTCTACAATACCAAAATTCTAAGAAGTTCTTCTATACTAATCCTCAAAGTTCATCTTAGGTCTTCGTGCTCTAATCAGAGTTTATCTAAATCTAGCTTCCAAGGTTTGTACTAAACTTCCTCTGATACCAAATGTAATGCCCCGACCCCATCTACCCAGAGCCGGTGCATTACTTCGTAACATTGGCATGATCACAAAAGATCAAGTCTCAAAAGACCGATTAGTTTAGTAGCCTTGGAAACACTAGATACATTCATAAATGTTACATTACATCACAAAGTGAAAAACTATAATAACATAGTCTCCATAGTACACACTTCTATCCTCTTCGGACTATCCCTGCTGGTCATTCATAAAATACTTCTTCACATCCTGGAAAATATTAAAACATTGAAAGGGGTGAGCTCGGATGCTCAGTAAGGTTAACAATATTGCGGAAGCTTTCATAAATAAACATTAACATTTAAGGCAATGTATAACTAAAACAAAAGCCTTTTAAACATGAACTTCAACATAATATGGAAAAAGTAAAATGAGATAATTCCATTTACTTATTCACATAGATATTCTACTGGTCGAATAATCACATGCAATATCAATAACCACTTTCATAATGATGGAATGCATAATGCCAGACTATCATAACCACGTAGTCAAGGCCTCATGCCAAGACCACAAATAAGATTTTGTCAAGGCCTCGTGCCAAGATACTAGTTTGTCTCATGAGACCTGCCGATGCATCGAGGAGCTATAGCGGGCTCCACCCATCACTTATTAAGTCCAATGCATTCCTCATATGAATAGGTTTAAACATATCATAAACCATAACATAATCGTATCACATAAAACATGCATAAAGGAAACATAACATTTCCACATTTCAATCAAAAGATATAAATAAAACACATTGATATAATAAAAACTCTTTCAAAACCATTTTCAATACCAAAATAAAAGAAAGTTAAAACTTTGTATTTATTTTTTATTAAAAAAAATGATGGCTTGTAGAGGAAGCCGAAACTCAAATAATGGTCACGGCGGCGGAGAAGTCGTTGTCGCCGCATAAGTACGGAAAGTAAAACATTCACTTTTTGTCGTTTAGTAAAACGCTTCGTATAAAAAAATATTCCTTTTGAATAAACGTAAAAGTCAAATGGGTTTATACACTGTACAAATGAAATTTGTGTATAAAACAAAATATGCCTCAATGAATGGAGATTGAGACGAAGTCCCTTAAAAAGATCATTTTTAAATAAAATATATCTATTATGTGTATTCACTATATGTACACATAAAGAAAGTATAAATACAATATACGACATAATAATATCATGACATAATTTGAAATTAGGAGATTAACCCAAAGAATGGAAGTTGGGTTATGAAATTCCCTTACCTTGCGTCTTGTCCTGACTCGACCGTTCTTTAACCTCCGGAATAATAAACTAGAGTTAATTTATATTTACTTAAGAAACCTTTTCATGTTCATTATTTCTTTTATATCCCTTATTACCATGTTATGAACATTATTTAATTATTTAAGTTAATAACGGTCATTTTGTCGATCTTTGGTACTTGAGTCAAAAATAAACTTCTTATGATTACAAGTTGTTCATGTGGTGAAATATCCATTATATCCAGAATTATATTAATGATATAGATATCATATATATTATATATATCCATTATATACATTCATTCATATTGTCTCGTAACATTTAGAGGTAAGAAATGAAATGCACCGTTCATGGAGACGGTAAGCCGTACGTACGCATGAACGCTACTTTCATTTCTATTTCATATTTAATGGAATGAAATCATAATGATATAAATTTATAATATAATTACAGTATAATATAGTGTATAATACCATTTAATCCATCCTTTATACATCCCACATATGGCATTAACGATTCAAATCACTTTGAGGGGGTGGTAGTCCGCACTTCCTAAAATGAAATTATCGCGTTTTACCCATAATGGAAATCATAAAGTATTCCATAAATGATAGATAAAGAAGCATAATTAAAACATAAACACATTATATATCATATATAAATATATTGACATCTTAATGGCCACCTTTGAATATGTTATATGAGTGTTGAACAATCATCGTTTCGTGAGGCAGAAATTCGCCATCCACAGAAATTGTATGTTCTTTAACCATTAGATGTAGGTGTGTGTAAGTGTAGCTCTAATACTTTTTATAACAACATCCTAGTATATTGAGTATACTGGTGTTGTTACAAAATAAATGAATAAAAAGAGTTTAGGGGGTTGGAGAAGAAAAATAAAACAAAACAACATTAGAGAAGACATTACCTCAAAATCGGGTAACTCTTTTTGATTTGAGCCAAAGGCTTCCTTGGGAAGAATTCTGCCCAAAGTGAGTCTTCTAGGAGTAAGAGGGGGAAGTTGGGAGAGTATTTGGGCAGAGTTTGGCCGAGCCAAATGTCTTGAAGGTGCGAATAAGGTGGGAGAGGTGGGGGCCTTTTATAAGTGGAGAGGAGGGGCTCTTTTGGAAAGATTGAAATGTTACATTATTACACAATGATTTTCGGATTCTAAAGGTCCCAAACTTATATAATTCGTGGATAAGGTGATAAGGGTTCGAAATCTACCCATCCAATAGTCTTTGGACAAGTGTAAGCCTTGGATGTTACATTATCGTTTCATTTTATTTAAATCGTTAAATAATGAGGTCATCGCTGCATCATAATGATGTCATAAATAACTTAATTTATTTAATGTCTAAAAATTATAAAAAAAATACTATGATGTAGGAAATCTTTTTATCTTTCTAATGAATATTTATAATCAAAATTTGGACTTGTTTAACCCCACTTAAAAACTGTTTTAGTAAAACAACTCATGTTTGTGTCAATTTAATTTTAACATTAAATAAATATATATTAATGTCATTTTCCAACCAAAGTGGCTCCATGGGGTCCCCAAGTTGACCCATGGGTTGTATTGGTCGGCCATGACTCATACAATAGGAGTAGGACAAGTTTCAAGCTCATATCATATTATTAAAACATTGTTTTTACCTTAAACTACACTAATTACCTCTAATCGCGATTAAGAACTTAAAATTTACTATTCACCAAAAAATTATTTTAATCTCATTGAACCACATTTTACTTCTTAATGACAACCATGTATGTCGGATTTTTGAAAATCAAAACACAGAAGTGGTAATATTTCATTTAAATGAAAAATCAGTTATTTAACTACCACTTAGTGGTTTCACTATTCATCAAAAATTGATGTTTTTCAGAACAATGCCTAAATTTCACCCTAAGCTATAATTGATATTCTGAATTCAAAAATGATGTCTATTTTACAAAATTCCAAACATATAAGTTGCATTAATTAATTTTATAATTAATTCCCGCTGTTACAAAAAATGGCGTGTTTCTAAGAAACAATTTATATCAAAAGATTGGCAATTGTTTATGTCCGATTTCAATGTTAAATTAATTCTAATGACCACCATTGGATAAAATGGTAAAAATATATTCTAATTATACTTTAAAACCACTAAATATTATAATTTTTCACTAAAAATTATTTTGATTTAAAAAGTTGTTTTTAAGTATTTTTCACTATTCATAAAAAAATTAGAAGTTCTCAGAAAAATACCAAAAATTCAACATAGGAAAATTTCGATATTCCGAATCCAAAGATGAAGTCTATTTTGATAAATAAAATTTATAAAATTTCAAAAAGTAGGCATTACTATTCACAACGGCTAGCTTAATTAGTTGTGGTGTGTGTTAGAGCTCGAGGTTGCGTACAATACAGGCTATTGCATTATTGAATGAGAAGCGTATCGTGGAAGCTCGGGGTGTTACATTAGGTGATGTGAATTTCACTCAATGGTGATAGAAATACACCTGGACTTGATAAGGCACAAGGTAGTCCATACCTAGAATGACATTGAAGCCTATAATCTCAAGGACATTGAAACTCCATAGAAAATGGTACCCACTTATCTCAAGGGGGAACCCCTTGAACTAAATTATACCCTCTAATTGAAATTATAATTGAATGTAAAGTGTCATAACACCACTGAAGTACTCAATTTCTAGGCCTAGACTTTCTATAATTTTAGTAGATAATAAGGTGTGTGATGCACCTATATCGAATAAGGAAAATGTTGAAGTAGAGACTATTTGAATAGTACCTCTAACTGTAGATGGCCATGGAGTATAATACTTTGGTGTAGGCTAAACAACATAGATATGGTATGATCCACAACCCTGGGAAGCTACCTAAGTACCCTGAGTAGGTCCACTCTATTGACAAAGAAACTATGAATCCTGACTTCCTCAGCCTCAACCACCTGCTCGACCTGAACGACACGTAGAAGACCATATTCATACCTATCAAGTTGTCAGTGGCCCTAAACCTAAAAGTGGTTCTGAAATAGAACCTTGATCACTTAGTATTTGAGGAAAGGACTGACAAAAATGTTGGATGAGACCCATCCCACCACACTCCCAAAACTCAATTAGGTTCCTCATACACTGGGGATTTTTATGACCTATCTTTCTGCACTAGTAACACACCACAAGGTTATAGGTGCATGAAACCTGGATGGTACTACCCCCACAAGTACCCTCTAATTGTCTCTTCTTACCACTGGGTAAACCATTTCTCAACTACATGGAAGATAAACTACCCTGCTTGACGTTGCCTAATTCCCTCAGGTTCTACTGAGTGATAAGGTCCTGGTTCATGATCTCTGAAATGGCAGTCATTCAAAATAAATTCTCCTAAGAGTGGATGAAATAAGCAATCCAATCCTCAAAATTCCTCACAGTATTCAGCTAGTCACCAGTCATGGTCGGTGCAAAACATTGCAATTTAGTGAAGCAATATGATTATTCCATCACTGACATGTCAATATGTTCAAGGTGCCTGAATTCCCAAAACAAATCCATTCTCAAGGTCTACAAGAAAAATTAGTCAAAAAACCCTTCCTAGAAATCCACCCAGATCATACCCTCGTGTCGAAAAACCTGAATCATAACACACCACCAATGCTTGGAGAAGTCACATAACAGATAGGTCACAAGCTTGACCCTCTGATCTGGAAGCATCTCAATGCGATTGAAGATATAAATCATATCCTCTAGCTAGGACTCAGTATCCCAAGATCCACCATCCCCTAAGAAGGTGTGAGGATTTTTCTGCTAGAATTCCCTGATCCACTCTACCGTATAAATAGAATATCTAATAACACCTTGCAATGAATAAATAAAGTGAAGAAAGCTATCTCAAAACTAGGCATCATAACCCAGTAGAAAATTATTAGGAGGAGGTGCCTTTGGTCACACTACAGGAGGTATAATGGGTGTATTAGGGTCCACCACCTTAGGAGTATGCTCATCTACACTTTCTTGGAGTATAATTTGAGGTCAATGAGGTCTAAAAACTCTACAAATTCCAAGTTCATACCTTAGAAAATATTATAACAGACAGGTAAAGTTTTAATATAGGATATACACAAGGCTATCATACTAAATAATCACACCCCTATACCTATTCTAGGACCCAGGTCAAGGTGATCAAAATGAGCAATAGAAGGAAATCATAGGAGACATGACCTATTGACCACTACTGGGTCGGGTCAGGGTCAATGCCTCATGCACAATGTAACCATTCTATTTAAAATAATGAAGTTCATTTTAATTAACTATATTCGTTATTATTTAATTGGTTATTGGTGTTAGGATTCAATTAATTGAATCCCCAATTCCAACTCATAAGGGACCATACACCTTACAAATTGAAATCAGCATGTAAAATAACTATATCCTAACCTTTACACCACTTAAAAGGGTGAAACAGGACTAAATAAGTGTTTTTATTGAGTGTAATTCCCTTGTCACTCACCAATTAAAACACTGATGTGGCATCATTGGTCAATTAAACCAATTATTCCATCATCAAAAGAATTATAGAACTGAAAGGCATACAATCAAGGCACGATTAATAGTCATATGAAACACCAAAAATTCATGTTAAAAATTAGATATGGAATTAAAAGATTCATGGAATTTTAAGTCCCATTGTACCCAGTATGATGCATTATTATATGTTTCCCTCAAATCAGCAGGACTGTGCTAAAAAACCTGATCAATTAAATTCAACATTAGTAACAAAATAAATCAATTGAGTCACCCAATGGTGAAATCCAATGAAACTATAACAAGAAAAAGAAATAATAACTTTTACCCATCTCAGGTAATTTGGGTTTCCTCGGTGTGTGGGGTAGCTACTCCCGGACACAGGTTGATGTCCAAATTCCTAAATCCTAGTATCACGTCTAACCCTAAAAGTAATAAAAAAGGGGAAAAAATATCTAATACCACTTTGTAGTGTCCCTCCTCGGGTTCCACATACTGGTTCCTCAAGGTGGTTAGCCACACGACCTCAAGCGCATCTTCATAAAGATCAGAGACTACCGAATAGTTGTGAGGACCTTGGGTAAGTCCAATGGGAAACTATTCCATCATTGACTAGAGATGATCACAAATATATATATATATATATATATATATAAATATATATATGAAACAATGAAATCATTAACAATATCCTAATAATAGTGAAAAATAAATGAATAAAAATGCAATGTAATCATGTAAAGTGAGGAAGATGAATAAATCATCCTAAGGAAATAATAATAATAATATGTCATGTATATATAAATATGACAAAGGAGGGGTAGGGGATACAAGAATATAAAACATTCTAACCAAAATAAAAAAAAATCCAAAAATTACTATAGCTAACATCTTGAGCTTAGGCTCAGTCCTCTTCTCCCAACTCCATCCTAGGAAATTTAATCAAGCATTAGAAGCTGGCTGCTTCCCTTTTTCTAAACCTACAATCATAAAGTCTAATCGGGTACTAGAGGAACTTGAGAAGGGTGTGAGATACAATCTCAGTAGGTCAAAACCCATGGTGTTATGGAATTACCATTTCATAGATTTATACAAAATTAGTGTGACATAATTAATTCAAATTCAAGACTAAATTAAATAACTGGAAGTATTGGATTGGGTTCTATTTGGAAACCTTCCCAACTACCTTATTTATCTTAATCTGGAGAGTATGAACTGAACGAACCCTAAAATGTAAAGTGAGTAAGGTATAGTTCTATAGGATGTACTATCCCCAAGATTTGTATTGGGCTTGGAGGAAATTTCCCTTTTTTTCCAAACCAACTAAAAAATTCCCATTTGAAAACATTGATTTAGCTTTGAATTTTTTTTAATCTTTTCTTTATAAAACATGTTGAGAAACCTAGAACCCATCTTTAGCAATCTGAGAGGTCTTTCTATGAATCTCTCGAAGGGATTAGTGAAAGACCAGTGGCATGGATTCCATCAAAGGTGAAAAAAATATGAAGTCCCAAGTATAACTATGGCATGGTGTGATATAGCTCAAAACAACCTCTGAGTTTGGACTGAGTATCACATGTAGGGGCATGAGCCTCTCTTATGGAATGGTATAACCAGTCATTCCATCAACACCTTCCAAGGGGTATACCCTAGGGAATTGGTAACACTCATCTAGATATAAATATAAATAATTCTCGGGGAACCCATCCTAAGAATATTTTGTATCATTCCTAGCATGTCTACTAAAATTTAACAATTATGTAATAAGAAACGAGAGTTCATCCAAGGGGTCCTTAAATCAAAACCCCTTATTTAACCCTTGAGAATAAGGTAAAACTAGGAAATAATAAATTCATTTATAATAAACCAACAAGGAGGTCCCATTTCATTTATTTCAATCCATCAGATCACACTAGGCCTATTGGTCAAGGAATTTCATTAGGTATATTTCATTTAATTCACATAACATAAGAGAGATACACTAATCTGAATCCTATTAAGTCCACCCATCCATAAGTGGCATGGGGAAAGGATATTATATAGGTTCAATGCCCCTATAAATTTAAAAAATAGCTCAAATAATTCAATTTACGTCAGCATTCCTTAGAAACATTTAACAAACCAATGAAAAGGAAAAAATTATCATTTTAGGTAAATCCCAACCCATTCAGGTGGCATATCTCAAGGATATAAACCCATGTGGTTTATTCTCCACATATTTTGGTTGTTAATAAATATATGAGGCATTAAATATAATTTAATTTGAAAATTTAGGAGTGAATTAATAAAATCATGGATTATAAAACAATGATGTGATTTATGGAATGAAATGAAATGATGAGAAAAGGGCATGAACACCTACCTTAGACTCATGGATCCTAGCTTGTCCTGTGCCAAAATTTGATTCGACCTAGATTAGAATAAAATTATGAAACCTTAAAAAACCCCAAAAACAGGGAAAAATCCATTTCACCAAATTAGAACAACGGATGTGAGAGAAACTTTGAAATAGAGGCATGGAGAATGAGGATCTCATCAATACAGTTCTTATGATTCTGATGAAGAGAGAAAGAGATGAGATATATAGGAGATAACTAGATCCTTAGGTAGAGGAAGGGAGGATCTACTTGCCCCTAGAGGGAGAAGAGCCCATTGAAAATTAGCGGGTAGGAATAAATGGTTTGTTTTAACTCATTAAAGAGATTTTTTTAACAATTTTACCCAAAATTACACTATACATGTTTTGACCAAACTGTGCACCAATCGTGCGCCAATCACTGTTACATGGGGCACCAAGAACAGTTTACTGTACAATTTGACTAGACATGCACAAACCATGAGAAATATCTCTTCCATGTTTTGTAGACAGCTCACATGGTCGTGCGCCCTAGATCGCATGGTTGCAGATAAACCGTGCAACCCAGCCTGTTTTCCCCATTTCGGGTCTCTAGGCTCCGAATGGGCACCTAAAACCTCTAGAACCTCCTTGAAATAATTGGGAATCATATTTATGGATTATTAAAAGAATGAAAACAAAAAAAATTAATGGCTCATACCTTTATGATAATCCGAGACATTACAACATGAAGCTAGTCTAAACATTCTAGAAAGTTCTTGACTATATGACTTGTTGTATAAAAAATACATTTCGTGTAATACCCCTTATGCGGTACTAGGGTTTCCATGGATAGAAAAATATCACATTCCATGTGACACGTGTCACATGACATGTGACCAGTTCTAGAGGATTGACATGTACCCCCAAGGGTACATGAGTACGAACACGACTAGACACACGAGCACAGGTAAAGTACATGGGAATTACTTGGTACTCAGACATAACCAAGTACACTAGCATGACCAAAGTAAATGGGAATAACCAGATGTACATAGGCATGGGTAAGCAACATGATAAGTGAAAACCCAACCTCTACATTCCGTTTACCCCTACTAGACATGCCTTGTATATGGAGGTTTATATACCATGTGAGATAATAAGACACAAGCTGACCCAGGGAATATGAGATAGGTCATGTACCCCAGTTACACGCCATGTACTTATTTCAGAAAAAGTTTAGGTCCTATGTATCTTCAGTATATACTAGATTTAGTTGAGTGTGATCCCTTAGTTTACACCTCTAAGGGTATAATGTGTCATTACATCCACAACATAGTATTGTGATCCCCTCTATGGGTTCTACTTAAGATATATTTCATGGTATCCCTATGTGAGGCATGGCGTGTTATCCTCTATTATATTCCTATCCTAGGTATGTTTCAAAGTATTTGAGTGACCATCATGACATAAAGCATCGATCACATTTCTAGAAGATTGATCAAGTAGGGTTTGTGGTGTCCCCCAATGGTCCAGGGTATGATCCCCTCTCTATGTATTGGCAACTTTAGAGTTATAGTGAGTACTTATTTAGAAATATCTGATTATCATGACCTCTTATATGGGTTCTATCTGTGAAAACATGGTCTAGGTAGTGTATTCTCTCAGAAAAGCGTTACCTTGAAGTCTTGAGTAGAATAATATGGTTGGAATTTTGGTTAAGACCTATTGAGACGTTTTTGATGAGCATATCTAGCTTTTTTATTATCATTATTTCTCATATCTTGATTGGAATACATGTATATTGATGTGTTGACAACTCTTTATGATTTAGGTTTAGTTATTTCAGGGTGTCCTACTAGGTATTGTTATACAGACCCCTACATGGGATTTTCTTTCACATGTCATGTACTATGCAGATGAAAATCTTGTTGATAGTGTCCTAGTAGGATCAGGAACCAATGTATTATAGATTGAGATAGATATATTGAGGTTCATACTGGTGTTTTACTTGACAGTAGTATCATCCATCTAAGTAGGTTGGACTTTATTTCCAATTTTGGTGTGCTTGTATTTGGATCCTTCTTGTTTTCCATACTTTTTGTATTCTTATGGTGGGATTTAGATGTATGCATGCGTTGGTATTAGTTTTGTTATTTTACCTTCAACATTGTATGGTCTTGGAGATGTGTGCATGCATATATGTACTTATTCCAATTCCTCCCATATGTGGGATATTCCTACTCAGTGCTAGATGCCTACCCCTATCCAACCATCAACTAGGAGGGCCCCTATGGGTTGGGTAAGGATAGAGTGGCATCATAATAGTTCTACCTTAGGACTAGAGTTTAGATATATTCTATCTATGATATTAGTTTGGGATTTATGGAAATAATATTAAAGTGTTTAGAGTTTGGATTTCAGGCTAAGGACTCTAGTGTTGGTGCAACAATTGACATATCCATTCACCAGGACTCTACTAACCTACTTATTGAATTGGTACATATAGAATTTTTTTGTTGGGAAAACATTGATACATGCATTATATAGGAAAGAGTTATGATATCCATGTTCTTCTTGAGTCATATCCCTATATATAATCATTGACCATGGTGCATATTGTTTATTTTAGGATTCCTCCATTAAGACAGATGACCATGATTCCACTATGTGATATTGAGGTGTTTATCTAAGTGAATAGGCTTCAATATATGGTCTTATATAGGAGGTGGTACAACTGAGTGGTTTTCTAGTTAGGACACCAACTATCGAGCAACAGGTTGTGCCCAAAGAACTAGATAAGGATGCATGTAGGCTAAAAAAAATCAACGAGTTTTAGAGGAACAAAACTCCCAGGTTTTGGGGTGAGACCAACCCCTAAGAACTTAAGGACTGTCTTGAGGTGGTTAACCAAGTTATTTTCCTTGTGAGGACACATGAAAACCAGATGGTGGTCCTAGTGGTGAGTCTTCTACAAGTATCCATTAGGAGATGCTGTACTTCAGTGATTTTTAACACAATGAGTTTAATATCTCCTAGTCATAACTCAAGAATCTCTTTAGGTAAGAGTTTTATCTAGCCACATTGTGATCAATGTGCATCCAAGAGGTTATGTAGTTGTAGCAGGGTAGCATAACCATGGTAAAGTATTCATTGATGTTCACTGAACTTTTACAATACCATATGAATATGGTTTGGGATCTGTTCTTTAGAGAATGAATTTTTGAGTTTGGGTTACACTGATATATCAGGGCATGAGTGAAATCTATTTACATTACCACCAATTATGGAGTTCTTGAGTGAGATATAGTAGTGGAGAGATTCCTGGAAGAGTAGATGCCAAAAGTTGACATTGTTAGTGGGAACAAAGAAGTCTATACCTCGACAATTGGTATCTGAAGATATCTACAGGGATATGGGTATGCGATATTCTTCAAGATGAAATCATAGGAGAGAGGATCAGTAATTAAGGGATCTTAGGATGACTTTAGTCAACTGATAAAGAGAGGTAATGTTTTTATTATGATGGTCAAAGACATATCTCTTGGAATTTCTAACCCATCATACAACTAAAAGAGAGATTGTTGATGGACCACCTATGAAGATACAGTGGAAGGAGAAAGGAGGTATATAGAGAAGCGAATGTGGTAGAGTAGTGGGTGGAGTAGTAGGAGTTGGTATGAAATTTAATCTATTTCCACTACAACCCCCAGGTGGTTTGCACTAGGCTTAGGGATATGATGGTCAGGGATGGGGAAACTTTTTTGCATTGGAGAAATATAAAACTAAAGCTCCCTAGATAATTAGAGGAATAATATGTGTATTATCTACTTTATATATAAATTTACATGGGTGCAAGTGACTCTTTTCTTAACACTTATCTGGTTTGAGACTTGGAGATTCCTATTGATCCCTTTGCTCTATCCTTTCTCTTAGAGACTCCCACTAGAGGGGACTCAGTGATGACACATTTTTATCAAAAGTTTGATCTAACTCTTGGATATTAGAGTTTATTGTAAGAGCTATTTTTAGTAGTGATGAGACCTTATGAAATCATATTATATTTAGAATGACTATCCACAATTCATGCATAGATAGACCATTTTAGACAGACAATGTAGTGTTTCTGTGATGATGGGATGAGATTTTTCTTCATGGGTGTGAAGGAAAACTAGAAAGAGTAGTACATGATTATACATTAGTGGATATAGTCAATTACTCACCATTTGGAAAGTATTACCCATAGAGTAGTGGATTCTATGGGATTTCATCTTCCAATAAAGGTGGAGGAGTACAAGGGAATCTTTATTTAGGATGTGTTGGGATTACCTCCCCAGTGAGGGATAAAATTATTCATAGAAATAAACCTAGTAATTTCCCCAATATATTTGATAGCATATTAGATGGATCCCATGGATATTCATGAGCTAAAGGTTTATTTGGAGGACTTATAGAGGAAAGGCTTTTCTAGGCCCAATGTTTCCCCCTATGTAGCCCCAATGTTATTTTCCAAGAAGGATAATGAGAGATCGAGGTTGTTTATGGATTACCATAACCTAAATTAGGTGATTTTGAAGAATAAGTATCTAGTATTGAGGACCAATGACCTATTTGATCTTTTGATAGGGGAAAATAGTTCTCTAATATAGACCTCAGATCAGGCTTTCAATAGACATAATTATGAGATGTGGATATATTGATGATGATATTCCTATGTCACTACGATCATTATGAGTAATTGATGATGCCTTGAAAAATGAAAAATTCCACATTAGGGTTAATGGGACTCATAAACTAGATCTTCTTACCTTTCTTAGACTGGTTTTCAGTGGTATTCATTGATGAAATTCTAGTGTACTCAACATATAAGGAGGAGCACATGAGACACTTTAAAATGGTATTAGACATACTTAAAGAGCACTAGTTTTATGGGAAGCTCTTGAAGTGTCAATTTTAGATTCTAGAGGTCCACCTTTTGGTTCATGTCATCTTACCCGATAAAGTTGCAGTGTATCTGATGAAGGTTGAGGAAGTACTAGTTTAGGATCCACCCAAAAGTGTGACGAAGGTACAAAGCTTCCTTAGGTTGAAATGATAATATATAAGATTCATGCTCAATTTATCCAGGATATCAACACCTTTGACTAACTTGACCTAAAAGAGAAAACCTTTCTTTTAGATAGAGAGTTTCTAGTAGGATTTTTAGGAGTTGTGGTGGAGATTGATGAGTGCTCACATATTCATATTTCTAGAGGAGGGTTCCATGTACGTAGAAATCTATGATTCCTCAGGGATTATACTTGGTTGTGTTATAATTCATAGGAAGGAATTTATTTCTAATGGGCCCCAATAGTTGAGACCACATGATCCGAACTTTGAAACCCATGATCTAGAGTTTCATTGACAGTCTTCTCCCTAAATATGTGGTGACACTAACTTATGGGTGAGTGGTTTATCATCTATTATGAACACTAGAGTCTCAAATATATCTTCTTGTAGAATGATACTAACTTGAGATAGAGGCAATGGATAGATTTACTATAGGATTATGACATTTATATAGTTTATAATCCTAAGAAAGGGAACACAGTAGAAGATAATCTCATCAAGATATCTTATTCGTGGTTGTTGGTTGTGGTGTCAGAGTAGTTAGCCTCATTACAGTTACCAATAGTGGATGATGATGGTGAAGCTTACCTCTATTCTATGGTTGTTACCCCATTGCATCTATAGTGTTTTAGGGAGGCTTAGTGTAATGATACCGACCATGAGACCTTACATAATTAGATTTCTATTGGGTGTTCTCTTGATGGATTTTATGAAAGTGGGGATCACATAATACTTTTTAGAGGACATATAATGGTAACAATGATGTTGTGTGAGGAGGTTATGATAGAGTTTCATGAATCACCCTTAGTGGTACATCTAGGTGTGAAAAAGATATACCAGGACCTTCGAAATTAGTTTTGGTGTCCAGGTATGAAGAGGTGTATAGTAGAGTTTTCCTCTCGATGAATCACTTTTCTGTAGGTGAAGACTGATAAATAAGTTTCAATGGGTTTAAATCAACCCCTTAAGGTGCTAAATTAGAAGTGGGATGGTATATCTATGTTATTCATGATAGGTATTCCATGATAATCTGGAGTACATGATTCCATATGGGTGATCATAAAATGACTCACTAAGTCATCCCACTTCATAGCTATATGAGAGAAGAGTTCAATATAGATTTTTGGATGCCTTTTTGTGCAGGTGATAGTCTAAGACCATGGAGTTCCATTGATGATTTTTCTAGATTGTGATGTTTTATTCATGTCATAATTAAGTAGAGGATTGTAGGAGTACTTAGGTACTCAAATACATTTGATCTTGGTGTTTCACCCAAAGACTGATGTCCAATATGAGCATAGAATTCAAGTTCTATAGGATATTCTATGAGATTTCATGTTAAACTTTGTCCATGGTTGGGAGGATAACCTACCCTTGGTCAATCTTTTATATAAAAATAGCTACCATTCCACCATCAGTATGGAACTATCAAGGATTTTCATGGGAGAACCTGTAGGTCACTACTGTATTGGACTGATCCAAGTGATTTAGAACTCATGGGACCATAGTTTGTGTGAGTGAAGACATAGAAGGTTCATATCATCCAGTAGTAGACGAGGATGACACAGAGCCATCATAAGTCTTATACAGACTTACAATAAAGGCATTTAGAGTTTGAGGAGGGAGACCATGTATTCTTGAAGGTATCACCTTGATGTGGATTGTATATATTTTTCCAAGGTGGAAATATATTTTTGATATTCGTCAACCATATCCAGATATGGCACAGGGCCGGTAAGGAGGAACACTACTTGTCCCTACCACTATAGTTAGACTGGGTACACAACATCTTCTACGTGTTGTAGATTAGGTGGTATGTGCATGACTCATTTCATGTTATTGATTGGAGAAAATTTAACATCAAGGATGGAGATAACTTTATAGATTACCATGTACAGATCAAGTATCTGTAATAGAATATCCTCTATTGGAGAGTGATTGTCTTGGTTCATGTCCCGTGGTATCATGAGAATCTTCATAAGATAACCTAAGAGTGGGAGGCCCAGATGCAATCTCAATAAAATTTTGAGTAGTATTTTTTGTTTTTTTGGGATGAAAATACCTAAGGTGGATATATTGAAACATATTTATTTTTCATGCAAATCATTGGAATATATATAATAATATTTTTGGAGTCAAGAATTGGGACAATGTGAGAATATTAGGCTCGAAAAGGATCAATATTGATATTATAAAAATATTAAATATATTATATCACATGAAAAATGTTTTCTAAAAATAGTGAAATAACTCTAGAATAGAGTCTCAAATCAGAAATCAGAGACTACCGTTGAGTCTAGAATATGGGTTTTACCCTATATGTGACAATATTTGTTGGCATCAGGTTTTGGCTTGAGTTCCACCATGGGAGAAACAATTAAATAAATTAAATATATTTATTTAATTATTTAATTTAATTCCTAAACCTAGTTACCCTCTATAAATATATAGTTATATCCAATTCACAGGGTTATCCACTTAACCCTAGGATTGATAAAAGATCCATTAGAGGATATCTTGGTGAACGAAAATAGATCAAGGATCATTTCTCCAAAAAAAGATCAAGGATCTCCCCAACGATGAAAACACTGATTCCTTCTTCATCAACTATTGATCCTAACCCATGGTAGGGTGTTTTATTTTTAGTTTGATTCCATGTTTGATTATCCCATGATGAACACAAATCAAATCAATGAAAAAATTCATTTATGGGTCGATCATGTTGTGAGTGCAAGTTTATTTACTTGGGATTTGGGAAAATTGTTATTTGTTTTTATGTTGTTCTTCATTCATCATTATAATGGAAATGAATCAAGGCCAACTTGAACAATGACCAAGGTTTATCCCTCATTTTATTTATTTATGAATTTCACCCCCGTTTATTCAATTGTTCATCGATAATATTTCTTTGATGGGTGATTAGACCAATACTCGATGGACGATCATTGCATGTTCAATATTTGATGCAACATATCATCACTATGGGTTTGGGTGCGTGATCAAGGTACATGGTGATGATGATGGATCAATATCAGATCAGGGGGTTTTAATTTCTCAGGTTGGTATATGACGATGACATGATGTGATGATGGATGATTTTTAAGAAGATCAAAGTCTAGATTTTTACAGAAAGTGACGACATGGATTTCTATGATCAAGATATGTAGTTATAAATGAATTAGGAAACATGAATCGTGATTTTAGTGGAATAGAAATGCATGAAGATAGTATAAAATTTCTGGAAAATTCCAAACTATACAACATGTTGTCTGAATAACACTTTCCATGTTATCCCCCTTCTATGGTGCTAGGGTTTCTGTGGAGAGAAAAATATCACATGCTGAATGACACATGCTACACATCTTGTGACCCAGTGCTAGAGATTCAGTGTGTACCCCATAGGGTACATGGGAATAGACACAACTAGGAACATGATCACATGTAGAGTACACAGACATGACTCGATACTCGAACATGACCAAGTACACGAGAACGTAATAAGTACACGAGCATGGCCAGATGTACATGAGAAAGTGTAGGTGGAACGCCAAGTGCTGGACTAACCTCTACACACTGTGTACCCCTAGAGGACATGCTGTGTATATAGAGGTTTACCTGATGTGTGAGACAAAGAGACATGGGTAGACCCGGGGTAGACCAGATTTGGTATGTACCCTAGGTACATGACATGTACTTCTTTCAGGATAAGTTTAGGTCCCCTTTCTCTTCAGTATAGACCATTTTTAGTTGAGAATGTTCCCTTGGTCCATACCTATGAGGGTATAGTGTGGCATTTCATAATTAATATAGGATTTTGATCACCTCTAATGGTTCTTCTTTAGATAGAGTTCATGGTATTCCTCCATGAGGATTGGGGTAAGACCCTATATCATATTCCCATCCTATGTAGGGTTTTTAGTATCTAAATCACCACTATTACCTAGGTAATCAAACCATATATAAAATATTGATCTATTAGGGTTTTTGGTATACCCTAGGTGTCCTAGGAGTGATCCCCTGTCCGTGTATCGGGAACTTCATAGTTCTAACATGTACTTCTTTGGAAATAATTAATGAGAACGACCTCTCAGATGAGTTCTATAAGTGAAAACATATCTCAAGGAGTGGATTCTAATGCATGATAATTACCTTGAATCTTAGAGAAGAATACTATGACTGGAAGTGTGTTTGAAACTTGTTGATACTTGGAGTCCATTATGAGTAAATATGGGTTTTTTATTATCATTATGTCTCATGTGTTGATTAAAATACATGTATATTGATGATTTGACTACTCTTTATTATTTATTTTTAGTGATTTTGGGTTTTTTCTACCATGTATTGTTATACTCACCACTTCATGGGATCTTCATACACATGTCACGTCTTATGCAGATGATAGACCTTTTGACGGTGTCCAAGAAGGACTAAGAGCCAACACAACATAAATTGGGATAGATATACTGAGGTTCATGCTGATGTTGCACTTGAAAATAGGCCCCTCATTTTGAGCATGTTGGAAATTATTTCTAGTTTTGGTGGTATTATATTTGAAACCTTATTGCTTTCTGTACTTTTTGGTACTCTGATAGTTGGAATTAGATGTATGCATGAATTGTTATCAGTTGTGTTGTTTTACCTTAAAACTTTTTTGGGATTAGAGATGTGTGTGCATGTATAAGTACATATTATAATGCCTCCCATATGTGAGATATAACCACTCGATGCTAGTATCCATCCCTTGGATTATTAGAGTTGGGTTTGGGGAGTTACACTCGGTTTATCACTATCTAGGTGGGCCTCGATGGGTCATTTTGTGATACCCATGAAGATGATTTAGGGATTATGTATGGGATGACACTTCTAGTTGGACTCATAGGGAATATTCCTCACCTATTAAAGGTGATGGAATGGAATATAACCCTAGGTATAGTCTCATAGAGAATATGGCCCTTTTAGGAATGTTGACTAATTGAGAATATGACCCTTTGAGGGTGATGACTCATTTGGAATATGGACCTTTGAGGGTAGTCTCACATAGGATGGGGAACCATGAAGATGAGTTGGTGATTCATCATGGGATACCCATACAGTTGCGTCTCACTAATGGATAACTGGGACGAGATCATCAATGAGGGTACGATTGGGGGATTATACCTAATGAGTAGTACCATTGGATGTTCCCACTTCCTATTATTTGATGGTTGGATAGTGACAGATGAATGGATATATAGTGGATATGGACCCATGAGAAATAGATTGGGGCTTATTCATGTGTCTCTTAACCATCTATTTGGTGAAATAGGCATGAATGTAACCCATGTAAACCTATCCGGATAGGTGACCCAAGTAAAGGAGGGTTTTTGGGGTTTATGCATAGTAGGAGTCCCTTTCATAGATATCCCTAGATAATTGATGATTCATAGTCATGAAATCATCAATGTAAACTTGGATAGGTACTATAACATATGAGGAAACCCAAGCCTACATAGTTTATTAGGTGGATTGGGAAGGACACCCTGAAACTTGAGTATCCAATATTAGCATTCAAAGCTAGGAGAGGTTTTACCATTGTCCTCATGATAAAGACCCTCATAATCAAGGGGATACATGATTTCAAATTCCTTAAGGGCCCTACGAATCAAAGAGGATAAGTGAGAAATTAATTTTTTCAATGTAATACATGATTGATGGGGTTAACATTGGTGTGTATAACTCAATCATGTAATTAATAAAGTTAAGGAGGAGGTGTAACACCCTGAGGTTTTGTGATTTTTTTTCAAATTAATTTAAACTTTTTTATATTTTTCATTTCACGTAACACTGAATATAGCTTGTGTTATAGGAAAGCACCAAGTTATTATTGATTTGTATGATACAAAAAATTAATTTTTTTCTACACTACATCATGATAATATTTTGCAACATGAAAAACTAACTTGGCTTGCGTTACATGTAACATTGAGTTTCAATGAAACAACATTTTATTGTTATAATTATTTAAAAGAGATAGTTATAACATATCTGTTAAACTCAGTGACATGAATATTAATAAAAACTTCTCAAATACTCTTTTTAATGTTTTATATAAATAAAAAATATTAATAATAAAACATATAATTTATGATAAAGTCTTTATATTTTTCAAAATACTATTTTCTAAAATGAACTTTTTTTTATGTCCTTATGTGAAGAATAATAAAATTAATTTTAGATAATTTTAGAAATTAAATTTGATAAAATAACTTAATTTTTTAATTTAGAATATAAAAATTATCTTAGGTTTAATTGTGGAGTTTTTCTTCTGAAAATCCTCTTTTTTTATGAATAATGAAAAATATTGAATTTTAATTCAAAACATCTTTTTTGTCTTTTTTTTATATTATTGAATTATATTATAATTTGGTTATAAAGTGAAATTATATAAATTTTAAATTAATTAATATAATTTAGGTCACTGGAACTAATTTCACATTCAAATTTGATATAAAAACATTTCAAACTTTTAAACACTTTCGCTTTAAAAACCAACTTTCATGGTACATCTAGAAGATTAATATTAAATTAATATTGGCCACTTCTGTGTTTGGAATTTGAAAAAATGGATTCCATATTTGGAATTAGAGTAATTTATAATGTCTAGTAAGGTCAAATTAGTTTTTGGCCAAAAATATTAGTGAAATTAATTAAAATTAATGATAGTGATTAAGACAAAACTTTGTTTACTTAGTGGTTAAACTTTAAACTTAATGGAGGGAAATGACCTTGAAACATGTAAAGAAGACATTATCTACCCATATTTATACCATAACCCCTATTAGTTCTAATTTTATGAGTTATTGGGACACTATTTCATAAAAGTTACCTATATAATAAGTTAAGTGAGGAAAAAGATAGAAGAGGAACCTTCCTTACCTTTAACATTTATAAAGCCCTGAGATATAGAAAAAAAACTACATTAGTTCTGTTGTACCTATTATTCTGAAAGGTAAAAGGGTTTTTTAATCATATTAATTTATATTTAATTTTTAGAGCTGAATTTTTTAGATTAATTGATCAGGAAATTCCAATTATAGTAATTATTTAGTTCATAATTAACTAAAATAAATGATACTAAAAATATTAAAAGTGAATTAAATTTACTGAATTATTATATTTAATTTTTTTATATGAATATATAATGTTAAATATGTTTAAAATTAATAGATTAAAATTCTATATTTTTCTTGATATTGTTTTTAAAATTTAAATTAGGTAAATAATTTCAAAATGGACATTAATGTTATTTTATAATAAATGACATTTAATTAAAATATTTAAAATTTAACAAAAATACTATATTCTACCAAATGATTTATATATATTAATAAATATAAAATATTTTATATTCATGGACCAATTGATATTTTATAATTAATATATTGACCATTAAATAGAAAAAACATTGTTAGCATGGTTCGGGTTAAAATAGTGTTTTTGTGCGTTACATGCGCTTATTTTAAAATTAATTTCCAACACACATGGGTTTTAATTTTTTTTAATTATATATATTTATAATTAAGTGGGTATATATTTTTTAATAAATATAACTTTAATTTTTTTATAATGGTTATATTATTTAGATTAGAAAACTAGTTGCCTTAATAAAAACCAAAATGACAAAAGTGGGGAAACATAGAATTTAAGGAAAATAAAAATAAAAATACACTTATTTTTATGTTTTGGGGGGTTTTATAGATCATAATTACCATTTAACCCATTATTTTTCCATTTTGGAATCACATGAGGTAAGGGAGACCTCTTTATAGTGTTTAACTTTTGGTATTTACAAGAATGCCACCCCTCCTCTATAAAAAGGCATTCAATATTCACCTTACTTTCACCTCTTAATACACTTTGTATCATCCAAAACCTGCAAAAATAAGCTCTAAAATTCCATACCTTTATCCTAGAATAATAAATTTGGTCATAAATACAACCAATAAATCCCTCTGGTGCAAACCGCAAGGAGTTTCCCAAAGAAGATGTAACATCATTCCATAAGCTCTTTTGTTTTATTTTCATTCTCCACCCCCTAAAATATTATTATTACATGATTTTATAATAAAATAAGCATCATAAAAATTATGAGATTTTTTTATAAGTTATGCATCTACACTCACACACACTTCCATCAAATGGGTAATTAACTTACTGTTCATGTGTATGGAGGATTACTGCCTCGTGAAACGATGTCGTTCGTTTTTCCATTACCACCTCCCATGGGTGGGAATTATGATGGAAATAATATTATTACAAGATATATATGATATTTATTATATATTTATTGTTATGGAATTATTATTTTAAAAATACCTTCATAGTTTCCAATTTTTGAAAATACGATAACTTCATTTGTTGGCGTGTGGACTACCGCCTCCTCAAAACGATGCGATTCAATAAAACTTTTCATGGAATGTATTAGGGATGAGTTTAGTAAATTTATATGATATGTATGAAATAATTTTAATTATATATATATATATATGTCATTTAATTTCTTTCTTTTAATACGATAAGAAAACATAAACAATGTTCATGCATACGTACGACCTACCGTCTCTATGAACAGTGTATTCCATCCCATATTTCTATATTTTATAGAATATTATAAATATTTATATAATTAAAATATATGATATTTATATAATTTTTTACATTATTAAAATAATTAAATCATGTTCTAATTAATTGGATCAAGAATAAAAATTCAAAACGTATATGAAAAACAGAGAAGATGTTACCTGAAACATAACATTAACAAGGAATTGTTAATAAATGGTTAATATTAATTCATAATTAAATCATAAATGTTATTAGATATAAGGAACGGAATATAAATTGGGATGATGGTGTGTTATACCTAGTATTTTTAGTCCCCATTAAGTGCCCTGATAATTTTTTTAATAAGCCTTGACTTATAGGGCATGTTTTTATATTCTTATGTGTATGCCACAAGTCAATGTATTTTTCCAATGTTATTCTCTCATGACTCATGTTATTTTATTTTATTATGATTCATATATTATGAAGTACCAATATTTATTAAATGTCTCATGATTATGATAATTGATATATAGTGTATGATATTCAAATGTTGTGCTCATTTTCATATACCCTTATGTTCATGTTATGATTACATATCTCATTTATTTACCCTTACTGAGCATCTAAGCTCACCCCTTTCCAATGTTTCCTTTCCCTAGGGAATGAATAAATATTTTATGTAAGATTAATAAATATAAATATATTTTTGGGAAACATAGAAGGTATTTCACCAAGATTAAAAGATTACATTCCATGTTTCCAAATACACTAAACTATTAAGGTCCTCAGGCATGTACTTTTGTAGAGTGATAAATATTCATCTAAAATGATGTAATATCCATGTATGTTAAGCCATTGTCATTTTATTTTATATAAAATTAAAGGTTTAGTAAACCATTTGAAAATATAATGATAAAACCTTAGTGATATCTCTAGGGATATTTCTAAGGATATGTATAGGGATGTCTCTAAGGACAAGACAAAGGTGTCATAATTTAGACATCCTATAAGTGATTTTTCATGATTATGTGGTTTTAATCTATATTAAGTGATGATCAAAATATGTGTTATGGTTTTAATAAAATTAAAACAACTATAAGGAACTGGGTTAACATTGAATGTGACAAATAATTTTTTTGATGGGAAGTCAAATGGGATGATCACTAGAGTGAAGGATGTTATGATCATGCCTAATCAATTTTCATGGAAAATGATTAAAAATGTGTACCTTAACCAACTCTTGGACTCACCCTAGAATACAATGGAATAGATTGATAATATTTTAGGTAATGGAGACCATTGAGGAAAGAAGATTCAGTTCCCTTTGTGTTGAGAATGTGGAAAGAAGCACCCAAGTGGATATCGTAGAGGAAAAAGAATATGTTTTGACTATAGAAAATAAGGTCACAAATAACATAACTACAAAGGGAAAATAAACATGTTTTTTAACACAATTAATGAGAATAATTACCTCCCTAAGGTACATATATGGTTTAATGCTTTTAATATGGAATGAATAGGAATTATGAAAATTGATGTCCTAAGTGGAAAGCTCCTAAAGAGAAAAACCAAGGTGGTATAAGTAATGGTTATATTGCTGCTGATGATGAGACTATTAGTGAAATGTGAAAGGACTAAGGTATTATATAATAGGATAAGGTATCCTTGTTTATGTATTAAGGATGAAGTAGAATAATTAAAGTGTTTATATACTTGTATTGAAGAATTATGAATTTTGAAATGTATAAGGATTGTTCAGTTTATGTTTTTTTCGAAGGATTTTCAATAATATGTTGAATGGTACTAATGGACCATAAAATTGATTTAATATAAAGGTGGTATTCATTTAAAACATATGATGAATGGAAATATAACCCTTAATTTGTTCCGAATGTTGAGATAGTGATGTTTAGATAAAGAAATGTTGGATACGAATAAATAAATTGAATGATATTGATTACCTTGGAACTGATTAAGGATTTGTTTAGAAGTGGTTTATGAAATCATTCATAAAGTTTAATTTTTTTTAAGGAATATATCCACTAAAATTTTTAATAAGGAAACATGCATGATTTCAATAAGGTTTTGTGGTAATTCAGTTTATTACCATGTTTTAAGAGAATAAACGATGAAGGTATTCACATGTTTGGTTTGAAACAACCATGAGATACTTTATTATATACAAGGTATCAATGGTAAGCTGTATTTGAGAAATTTAGTGACCTTGTTTCTAAAGTTTTGAACTTACATATTTCATAATGGTTATAATGTTAACTATTTAGGGAATGGTTAATGTTAACCTTTGGAAGAGGTTTTAGAGATTAAAGTATTATCTCACCACATGAGGATTTATGCATATTAGATTGACTTATGATAAACATTTTTTTATGGTAATGATATATGGAATGACCTATCATTCTATTTATGGATCTCATGATCCGCTAGTTCTTCAAAAATGAAAAATTCACCTTCATTTCTTAGAATAAGAGATAAAGTGGGGATATAGCAAGGAAAACCCAAAGGGTGATATTGTGCATATGAAAATGAATAAAATCATGTAATTATATTTACCTATGTACTTTTACAATAAATTAATTCCTCAACTATATGAAAAATATATTGAAAAAATTTATCCTAATACCTTAATCTCTGTTGAATCGATGGTCTTATAAATCATGAATTTTTTATGGTTTTGAGGCCCTTAATATTCCACTGATAATTCAATTCTTGGTGATAAATTTTCTTTATAACTCTATATTTTTTCCCTTACATGTCCAATATTCACTCCTCACATATGTTCTCCTATATTGAAACCTAGTTATGAGTTACTTTGGGTAACCATTATGGTTCCAGCATTATTTTTTTAAATGAAGTTCTAGTATTAATTTTTATGATGTGGGTTTATATGAAAGGAATTTTAAAATATCAAAAAATTTATAACCCAGATGAATTTCAAGGGAGAAATTCATTTTAAGGTGGGTAGAATGTAACACCCCTAGATTTTGTGTTTTTTTCAAATTAAATTAAACTTTTGATATTTTTTATTTCACACAAAACTATAATATAGATTGTTTTATATAAAATAACCAAGTTATTATTTATTTCTACACTAAAACAAGTTAATATTTTGTTATACACTACACCATGATAGTCTTGTGCTACACATAACACTAATTTGGCTGGCAGTACATGCGACATTGAGTTTTTACGAAACAACATTTTATTATTATAATTATTTAAATGAGATAGTTATAAAAAAACCTATAAACTTAGTAACTTTAATAGTAATAACCAATTATTAAATATTATTTAGAATGGTTTTATATAAAAAAATATTGATAATAAAACATATATTTTTTAGTAAAGTGTTTATATGTTTGAAAATACTATTTTCTCAAATGAACTACTTTTTATGTCCATCTATGAACAATAATAAAATTAATTTTAGATAATTTTAGACTTATAATTTGATAAAATAAGCTTCATTTTTGAATTAATAATATCAAAATTAGGTTAGGGTTAATTTTTTTGGGTTTTTTTGAAAATTACTTTTTTTTATGAATAGTAAAAAATACTGAATTTTAATACAAAACTATTTTTTCATCTAATTTATTTATATTTTCAAATTATATTATAATTTGGATTTAAAGTATAATTAGATAAATTTTACATTAATTAATATAATTTAGGTAGTTTTCACCAATTTAACATTGAAATTGGATATAAAAACATTTCAATCTTTAAACATTTTCTCTTTAAAAACCTGCTTTTGTGACACGTCTATAGGATTAATATTAAATAAATTTATTCCAATTATGTGTTTTGAATTTGTAAAAATGGCTTCCATATTTGGAATAATAATAATTTATAATATATAGTAATATTAACATAGTTTTTTACCAAAAATATTAGTGAAATTAATTAAAATTAATCATAGTGATTAAGGTAAAAAATAGTTTACTTAATGGTTAAACTTTAATCTTAAGGGGGAAAATGAACTATACACTTATCCAAAATCTATTGAATGGACATATTAATACCATATACCCCATTTTTATAATATTATGAGTTTGTGGGACACTATTTCATGAAATTGATCTATATAATTAGTTAATTAAGGAAAAAGACAAGAAAGAACATTCGTTACATTTAGCATTTATAAAGCCTTGGCATATGGAAAAAATAAACTAGTTAGGTTTGACATATTATTTTGAAAGTTAAAGGAGTTTTTTTCATCATTTTAATTTATATTTAATTTTTAGAGATGAGTTATTTAGATTAACTGCTTAAGGAATGCCAAATGCGGTAATTATTTAGTTAATAATTAACTAAAATAAATGATACTAAAAATATTAAAAGTGAATTAAATTGATTTAATTATTGTATTTAATTTATATATATGAATATATCATTTTAAAATTGTTTAAACTTAATAAATTAAAATTCTATCTTTGTCTTGATTTTTTTTTAAATTTAAATTAGGTAAATAATGTCAAAATGGTCATTAATGTTATTTTATAATAAATGACATTTTATTAAAAGATTTGAAATTTACTAAAAATTATATATTCTTCAAAATAATTTTATATGTTAATAAATATAAAATATGAAATATTAATGGAACATTTTATCTTTTATAATGAAAATGTTGACCTTTAAATAGAAAAAAACATTGTTAGCACAGTTCAGGTTAAAACAATGTTTTTTCGCGTTACATGCGCTTGTTTTAAAATTAATTTCCAAAACACATGAGTTTTAATTTCTGTAAATTAGATATCATATTTATAATTAATTAGGTATATATTTTATTATAAATCACACTTTAATTTATCCTTAATTGTTAAATTACTTATGTTAGAAAACTAGTTTCTATAACAAAAACCAAAATGATAAAAGTGGGGAAACTCATAAGTTAAGGAACAAAATATAAAAATGGACTTTTTTTATGTGGTGGAGGTTTTTATTGAAAATAATTCCTATTATCTCAATTATTTTTCCATTTGGTATTCACATGAGGTAAGTGAGACCTCCCAATAGTGTTTACTTTTTGGTATTTACAAGAATTACACCCCTCCTCTAAAAAAAGATATTCACTCTTCCCTTTCCTTACACCTCTTAAGACAATTTGGATCATCCAAAACCTTACCAAATAATATCTCAACCTCAATAAATTCATCTTATAAGCCTCTATTTTTTTCATAAATCCAACCAATAAATCCCTTTGGTGTAAGCCACAAGGTGTTACCCAAAGAAGAGGTAACATCCTTTCACAAGCTCTTTTGTTTTATTTTCATTATCCATCCCTAAAATATTATTATTACATGATTATGTAAATAAATCAGAATAATAAATATTCTGAGATTTTTTAATTATAAGGTTTTTAACTACACTCACACATACTTCCATCAAATGGGTAACGAACTTTCCGTTCGTGTGTACGACAGACTACCACCTCAAAAAATGATGTCGTTCATTTTTTCTTCACCACCTATCATGGGTGGGTATTATGATGGAAATAATATTTTTATATGATATATATGATATATATTATGTATTTATTCTTCTAGATTTATTATTTAACACATAACTCTATACATACCATTTTTTATAAATACGATAACTTCATTTGTGGATGTGTGGGCTAATGGATCCTCAAAGCGATGTAATTCATTCACACTTTTCATAGAATGAATTAATGATGGGTTTATTAAATTTATATGATATGTATGAAATAATATTTATAATGTAATAATATATATATATATATAGTTATATATATATGCCATTTAATTTCTTTTTTTCAATATGATATGAAAATGGAAATAATGTTCATGCGTACATACGACCTACCGTCTCCATGAATGATATATTCCATTTCCTATTTATAGTGTTTATATATTATGATAAATATTTATATACTAAACAGATATAATATTTATATCATGTTTTAGAATTTTTAAATTATTAAATCATGTTCTAAGTAATAGGATCAAGAATAACAAGTCAAAATGTATACGGAAAACAAAGTGGATATTACCTGAAACATAACATTAACATGAAATTTTTAATAAATGGGTAATATAAAGTCTTAATAAAATCATATATGGTATTTAAAATAATAATATGGGTTTTTGGTAGATTTATAATAAAATTATATTTATTATATAGGAGATTTTAAATGTATGAAAAAGTCAGGACTTAAGTTAAGGGTTTTCTCATCTCACCTTTATGTTTGTGCGACTTATGCCTTATTCACCACTCACTTATTTTTTGTAGTATATATACTTCCCATGAATGTATTATATGCTTATTATACTTAAATTTTTTATTATTTACATATCCATTTTATGATCTCTATTTTAGGGGGTCTTATAGTTAAAAATATTCCAAATCAATAAGGTAGTTTTGTCTCAATTTTCCTTCATTAAGACACATATTTTGTTATGCACCTATATTCTCTTACGAGGTGTATATAATACCATTGGACATGTTTTATCATAAATATACTTATTTTCATGATATTTTAAGCTTCAAAAAACTTAATTTTCTTAAAAGGTGGGTATGATTCAAAGTTACCATGTTGTAAGAGTTTATTGCAACAATCTCATCATTTAACAAAATTATTTATGATTATTCTTTCATTATTGAAATATTATGATCCATATATATAACAAAATCATGAATTTTATTCAACTATTATTAATTATGTTGTATTAATGTATTGTTAACATTTTAAACTCTTTTCTACTTAATATAATTTAGAAAACGTTTTTAAGAAAATATGACCTCATTTCTCTTTTCAGTTGGAAATCTGTTTTATTAAAAAACAATGTTTTCAATTTTTTTTCAATTTTTTTTCAAAAATGTTTTATTAAATTATATTCCAGGAAAAATATTTTATTTTTTATTATTTAAAATCTATTTTCCTAGAAAAAGGTTTTCAAAAAATTTGTATGTTTTAAAAAGTGTTTTTCAAAGTAGAAAGGATATTTTCTTCAAGAAATGATTTCAAAAGATATTTCAAAACAATGTTTTATATAAGATGAAATCCATTGGTGTTACTAACACCTTAAAAGGATATGATTTAAGTGTACCATTCATATTTTTTCTCCAAATGGTTTATGTTTTTATGGAATGATGTCTATGATACATATTTATCTTCCATGGGTTATATGCTTATGGAACCCACTTCTTTTCATCAGTTATGCATTTGTGAAATGACTATAAACCTATATAATTACTATATGTTATGATATTATGACATGTTTATGATAAAAATTTAATTTCATGGGTTATGATATGATTTTTATAAAACCCATCTATTTTATGGGTCATTATATAATGAAGGTTTTATTATCTTGTGGAACATATATGTATGATTTTATTATGTGATGGATAAAACCTATATCTCCCTCTTATGAATTGGGTAAATATTTATATATTATGAGATAATTATGGGAATAAAGTTGACATGATTTATCCACTTTAGAATATGTAGAAACCCAAGACACTATGGGAATATGGGGAAACTAGATCCAATATGGGAAGATGGGGAATCCTAATCCCTTATAAGGAAATGAATACGATTGGGGATGGGGCTGTGTCCCACCCAGTAGATTTAGTATCCACGAAGTTCCCTAATATGTTTTTTCAATGAGCCTTAACTTATAGGTAATATTTTTATATGATTATGTGTATTTCAAAAGTTAATTTCATTTTCTAATGTTACTCTATCATGACTCATGTTCTTTGATTTTCTTATGATTAATGTATTATCAACTTCCAATATTTATGACATGTATCCTGATTATGATCTTTGATATATAGGGTATGATATTAAAATGTTATTCTCATGTTACAATACTCTTATGTTTATGTTATGATTAAGTACCTCCTTTATTTACCTTTAATGAGCATCTGAGCTCACCCATTTCTTATATTTCCTTTCCCCAGGTTATATATAAAAGTTTTACATAGGAGTACTAAATTGAAGATACATTGAATATTGGTAATTAAAAATAAATAATAAAATGATACTATATTGGAGATAACAGAGGTATTTTACCATAATATTTAAGAATATTTTATGGAGTTAGAGGTATAATGAAAAGAAAATTGAAAGATTAATGACTATACCACTTCTTTAGATAACTTATTTAGGATTACACCAAAACCCTTTATAGGAGGGATTCCTATGACAAACCTTCTATTTATCACAAATTAATTCATGATTTATTAAATAAAATTACACATAATACAAACTATAATATTGATAAGTCTAGTTTATTTTGTAATTAGGTACATTACATAACAATATAAAATAGGAAATACATCATCTTTATTTAAAACATCCTTAACATGCTCATACTTATAACAACATGGGATAACCTGGGGACATACATAAGAAAAGAGTGATATATAAAGCTCAGTAAGGGAATAAACATGGCATAAAATTAATAAGGTAATACATTTTATACAATATGAATATTAATGAGGAATAAAAGGGGTGAGAATCATAAACATGAACAATGAGGTATGATATTGTATGATAATCATAAAGGCAACATGGGAAATGCAACAAAAACTTAAAACACTGGATTATAAACATAGGTTAAGGATAAATTCCAAGAAATCATTATGAAAAAATAACAATGATGAATTAGGTTCACTCCCTAATCCCTTTCATGATTTCTCTTGATACTATAACATTACACAATAGATTGTATAGCTATATAATTTCAGGCACACCCATCACATTAATTTCATTCTCAAGATTAAGTGTTCCACATAGATCATTAAAAATGGATTCATTCATCATAATATTTTATTACATGATCAAATAGTGTGGAATAAATACATGTAAGTACCCAATAAATAAGTATAAGTTCTTAAATGTTAACACCTTTTATAGTAAATGAGTACATTTATTCACTACACAATTATTTGACATGTCAAATCATGGTGAAATTTTGGCAGTATAACAATGTTACATAATTATTCATAAAATGGGTTGTTGATATATAAAGGGGTATCATAATTTGTAAATAAAATTTAAAGTAATAGGGACATGGAATTACATATCCCATTATTAGTAATTAGAAATAAGAGGCATAATATAATTAAGAAACTTGAATAAATAGAAGATGGAGAGGATCCCTTACCTTGAGAGTGTGACTCCAAATGTTTGGGAGGATATTCTTGATAACTTGGGGGAACCATGGAATGACTCTAGGGAGGGTAGAATAGAGTAAGGACATTCTATAAATATTTTGAGTTAATAGAAATGAGAGCTTCAGTGGGTTTATATAGGAAACAACTAGGGAATTCTTTATTATTTCTCAAACTTAGGTTTTGGAATATATATAATAAAATAACCAAAACTAAAAACTTACTATGGGTTTTCCCATAATTTATTCCAAGGGTTATTTTATTTAATTATGTTATAATCCCATGGTAAAAATATAATAAAACAACACCCTTTTTGATGTGGAAGTGAGTTATACTCTTAAAGAAATCATTTTAAAACCATAAAATATATTATAGGTTTTGGAGGATTCATGAAAGATTTATAAAATGAATCAAATACAATAAATATTAGATTATTTAAAATTAAAAACATATATTTGGTCTTGGGTACCCATTATAGTTTTTATCACATCATTTTTGTGTCATTATGATGCCATAATACACACTGTATATTTATACTGTATTTAATTTTTACTCGAAAATTTGACGATCTCCAAAAATTATGAAAAATTAATCATTGGATAATTTTGATAATATAACTCCCAAAATATTATTCATTTTATCTAAATAATTTTATAAATATGTGAATTTTCACTTTAAAAAAACAATTGACATTTATTGAGAAATACTGGTTTTTTACAATAACAGTTTTCAAAACCATATAAAAACTACATTTTGCTTAAAAATAATTATATGATCATTTATATTTAATAAAAATTATTTAATAATATTTCAATAAATTATTATTTTTTTTCAAAAACCCATTAATTTATCAATATTAATTCTTTAATTGAATTTGAATATTATCCAAAAAATACAATTTTTGTTTTATTGTATCAAAATCAAAATCATTATAAAGTAATGATAGGAAGTAAATATAAACATTATTCTATTGAAAATACATTATAAAATTTCATATCATTATGTTATTGATACATATCCCTTTAATTCACAAGAAAAATCCCTTAGGGTAAGGTGTGCGATGGTGAGACATTCATGGGGTGGTTCAATGTACATAGTTTGGGCCGTGATCTCGATGAGATTGTACGTTCCCTATAAATGGTTTTTATCATGATTATGTTGTTAGATATTAACTTGGACTTAAGAAAGGGAAAATCCCAATGATGTTATCTCCCATGGAATCTCTGATAAATGGACTTCTTAGGGTAAAATCTTACTGGTTGAGGACATCACTTGATTTTTCTATGTCAGTTAGATATTTTAAAACCCCAAATTTATACTATTCATATGATCACTATTCAATGACTATATTATCAATGATTTAGATACTTAACGGTCTTTCAAATATGATATAATATAAAAAAACCAAAGAAGTGCATGTGTTTTCTATAACCATAATACATAATAAAAAATTTAATTAAATCATAAGGGTAATTTTGTTTAATATAGTTTGGGTCATTACAATATTCTCCCATTAAGAAATTTCCCCTCAAAATTTTCATTTCCCACATTAAAATCGATGAGCGTAATTCTGTTTCCTCACTTCCTCTAGTTCGCTTATTTCTTATTAAAACTTTTCATTTCTCCACAACACTTTGACCATGTGAATTTTATTTTTTTCAAAGAACATTGTCTCTATGATATAAGATCTTCACCGAATGCTCCTCATATGAGAGATCATTCTATAATGGTACCACCTATGGATTGAGTACATGAGATGGGTATGGTAGGTACTTCCTCAAGATATATACATGGAAAACATCGTGTACTTAAGATGAGTTTCATGAGAGTGCTAGTCGATAAGCCGCCACTCTGATGTGATCAAGGATATCAAAGTGACCCACATATATTGGAATAAGCTTTCCATTCTTCCCAAATCTCATGAATTTAATCCATGGAGATGTGTGAAGGAATACCATGTAACCAACAGAAAAATCTTAGTCTCAATGATGATTTTAATAATATCTATTTAATCGACATTCAGTATCCTTGATGTGCTACTGAATGGTCTTAACCATTTCCACAATTTTCTTGACCATTTTAAGACCTAGAAGTTTTCATTCCCAAAATTCTACCCAACATGTATGTGTTCTACACCTTTTCCCATAAAGTGCTTCATAGGGAGCCATTTGGATGCTTGAGTGGAAACTATTGTTGTATGAGAACTCGACCAGAGGAAGATGTTGGTCCCATCCTCCTTTGAAGTCAATTGAGCATTCTCTCAACATGTCCTTGAGTGTTTGGATAGATCACTTGGATTGGCCATAATTTTGAGGGTGATAAATCATGATGATGTTCAACTCAATATTTAGAGATTATTAGATACTCTTTTATAACTTAGAGGTAAATCTTGGATCTCTATTGGATACAATCGATAGTGGTGTTACATACCTCCTCAACACTTATATAATGTATATCCTTACTAGTTTATCGAGTGAGAAGTCCTATCTAATTACAATTAAGTTATCTGTCTTTCTAAGATGATCCACCACAACCCATATATCATTATTTCCTCTTGATGTGTTCGGAATACTGGTGAAAAATTCCATGGTGAAGTTTTCCCATTTTCATGTATTTATGGGTAATGGTTGCATTATCCCCTTATATTTTTGACTTTATGCCTTTAGTTTCTAACATAAAATACATCTTGATGTTTATTCCATGATCTCCTACATCATATTGTCCCACTAATATTTCTCTTGGAGATCTCGATACATCTTTGTGCTTCCTGGATGGATGAAGAAATCCAAACTGTGTAAATCATCCATCATCACCTTCTTTAACTTAGGATTTGATGGTACACATAGCCGTGACCCAAATATTATAAATCCTTCTTCCTTATCATTGAACTTCAAGGATTTTATTTTTATTATATTTTCCACTTTCTTCTGAATTCACACATCATCTCTTTAAGAATCCTATATCCTCTTTAGAAGAGATGGTTGAGCAATTATTTGTGAAAGGATTGATTATGTTTCTTAATTTATGATTCCCATGTAAATACTTTTCAAATATAATAAGATTAGATCCTTATTAATTCTCATCAATGATAAAATTTCTAGATCCTTTCTACTTAGAGCATCTGCCACTTTATTTGATTTTATAAGATGATAATAGATTGAGAAATCATAGTCCTTGATCGTCTCTAACTATCCTCTCTAGCACATATTCAACTATTTCTATGTGAATATATAATTGAGGCACTTGTGATCTATATATATTTCACACTTATCCCCAAAGAGATAATTCCCCTATATTTTCAATGAAAATATCACTATAGTAAACTATAGATCATGAATTGGGTAGTTTTTTTCATGATATTTCAATTGCTTTTAGGAATATTCTATTACTTTGTAATTATTCGTTAACACACAACCTAATACCTTGTTTAATGAATCACCAAATACTATAAAAAGTTCCCCACTTTTGGGTAGCATAAGTAACTGTGTAGTGATAAGACTCTTTTTCAACTCATTGCAGATTTTTCATATTCATCATTCCAAAAAAACATAAGTCCCATCTGAGTTATATTGGTTATATGGTTTTATAATCGTGAGAAATTATCAAAAATCAATGATAATACCAAGATAACCCATGAAAGTACGAATTTTTCTCATATTTTGGAATCAAACATCCTTCAATTTTTTATGCCTTTTAAGGGTCCACAAATATTCCATTACTTATTATAATATACCCCAAGAACGAGACTTCCTTCAAACATAAATCATTTTTTCTGTACTTTTCATAAAGATTCTCCTTTTGTAAGGTATTTAGCATAGTGCTCAGCTGATCCTCATGCTCCTCCTTGATTTTGGAGTATATTAGAATATCATCTATAAATACTACCAATTTTTTTAGCTAATCTTTAAAGAATCTATTCATCATGTTAATGAATCTTTATAGAGAACTAGTGAGTCTGAATATAATTAATATAAACTCATAGTTTCTATAACTTATAAGAAATATAGTCCTAGGGATGTATTCTTTCTTTAACCTATATTGGTAATACCCCACTCGTAGATCCACCTTGGAGATGTATTTTGATCTACACAACTAATCAAATAAGTCATAAATATATGGAATATGATACTTATTCTTTATCATGATCCTGATGAGAAAATGATAATCAATGTAAAGGTGCATTGACCCATCCTTCTTCTTGATGAAGAGGACTGGTGCACCCCAAGGTGAAGCACTTGGGCATATGAACACTTTATCATAATTATGTTGTAGTTTTTCTTAATCTACCCAAGTTCCACAACACCCATTCTATACGAAGTCTTGGATAATGGTAATAACCCAGGTATAAGATTGATTTGAAATTCAACCTCTCAGTTAGGAGGAAGACCAGACAATTCTTCAGGAAACACTTCATCATATTCCCTCACTCTGAGAATGTCTTCAAAGATGATTCTTTCCATAGAGTCAATAATTTGAGCTATATATGATTAATAATAGGGTGATGATATCCATGATTGAGTTGTTCTAGATAAGATTCATCCATATCTTTTCATTTGTAAAAATTGGAGGACAATTTATGATACAAGGATTTATTTCCTTTTCATTGAAATTTATGTTGGATATATATAGTTAAAGACAATACATACCCAAAATTGTATCACATTCCACCAAAAGGAGTATGAAAATGTTTTATGGGAAGTTCATACAATAAATTTTGACAAGGGAGGAGTTATATACATGGGATGCAATAATTTTCCCATTTTCTATTTTTACCAACAACTCTACTTCCATGATATTTTATGGTTCTTGAATAGTTATATTAAACATTCTTTATATTGAGTAATGTGTAGAACCATAAAAAAATACATTCAATATTCTTGAATGAATAACTAGCACACCTACAACCACTTCATTGTTGGGATGAACCTTATCACTTGTGATGGAAAAATATATCCCTTACTACCTTGGATGTTGTTGGTTTTCTCCAAAAACCATTTTCTCAGTACACTGGTTTGAAAAGTGTCCTTGTTATTTGTAGTGGAAATAATGAACAATGCATTGAGGGTTGACCAAAGCATTCCTTTCCTCCATCACATTAGTGGGATTCTTTCATCGGTAATCTCTATCTAGTTATCCATCCTTCCCACACCAAAATAATTTCTCTATCCCCCATTTTCAATTTACAGGGTTCTTCTATCCACACTTTTAACAAGTGGGATGTTGAAATTTATCAACACCATTACAAATATATATTGAACCACCAGATTTAAACTCCACTTTACACTTCTTATCCTCATGATACCCTTGATATTTTAATATTTCCATTTCAACTTTGAGGGTACACCATATCATTTCATCATATCTTCTTAGATCAGGAAGGATTTTTGTAGAATAGGTTTTTCTCATACCAAAGAAGCAGTCAACCATGAAATCGGTGTTAATGACAAAGTATGAGGTGTTTCTTACAAGTATTGTGAATTTTTCCTCATACTCCCTGATAGATTCTTCATCTTTTTTCTTGAGAGCAAGGGAATCCATTTCAATTTTAAGTCTAATGGTGCAAGTAAAATATTTATCAAAAAACATTTTCCATAATTCCTTCCACCACATATCTTTGATAAATTCCATAGGCTTTTTATTATTGATCAATGTCCAACACTGATCAAATTATCCCTCCATATAATAAAAAACCAACAGAACCTTCTCTTTCTCAGACCATTAAAGGATGCAGATAATCGTCTCAATGGAGTTGATCTATTGTTTTGGGATTAAGGGATCATATTATCCATTAAAATTTGGAGGTCTATGCTGTATAAATCTCTTAATTTAAACTTTTTCTTTCTTAGAGGTATTTCGAGATCCACTTGATCTAGGTTTCTATTTAGAACTCTAGTTATATGAGAGAGTATCATTATAATGTTCTCAATTCCCACTAAAATTGGGTTGGAAATCTCATTAGAGTAGTCATCACATTTACCTTCACATTGTTCATTTTCCTAATTCCTCCAATTTCTAGACATTAGGTAGAATAATGGGAAAATAAGGGATGATTATTTTAAAACTATTAAATATATAATCAGGAATCCAATGACATTAAATGGATAAATTATAATTTACATGTATTTCCTTAACTTATGAATTTCTAGGCTTCAATATATGTTATCCATGATCTATTTCCTAACATATATTATTATAGGAATTTTTCCCATAATAATGGTTCAAAATGAGCTTTTAAATTTACCAATGAATATCCCCCATAAGTGTCAAATCAGGTTTGTAGAAAAGATCATTATCATGCATGAGTTCTCGGTTGAGTCTAGCTCAACGTGGTGTTTTTGGTTTTTACCCCTATGCACATGTGTGCCAGATCCAAATCCACTTGTAGTATACATAAAGGGATGTATTTTCTTGATAAAAAACTTACTCTACACGAACCAAATTTTGGGGATGCTTTCTTATAATTAGTTTTATCCATTAGTATTTCACTACTTTATTCTAATCATAATCCCAAAAATGACTAAACATTTCCTTTGATACCAAATATGCAAACCCTTCTCTTTATTATATATGAATAGATAATTTATTACATAAAAGTTAAAATAGTACAACCGAGAATATCAAGAATTATAGTGTCTTTGGGAATTAGGTACATTACAAAACAACTTAAAACCAAAAATACACCATCTCTATTGAAAACTTTCTCAACACACTAATACTTAAAATTGCATGGGATAAACTATGGATATACATATGAAAGGGGTAAACTATAATGCCTAATAAGGGAATAAACATGGAATAACATGAATAATGTAATACATTTTAGACAATTAGAATATTAATGGGCCATAAAAGGGGTGAGAATCATAAACATGAACAATGAGGCATGATATAGCATTATAATCATAAAAAAAAGCATGAGAAATTTGGTAAAAATTAAAACACTACATCATAAACGTAGGTAAAGGATAAATGCCAAGAAATCATGATGGAAAATGTCTTAGGATGTATTAGGTTCACTCCCAAACACCTTTCATGATTTCTCATGAGTCTAAAACATTACCCTATGCATTGGAGCAATATATAATTCTAGGAGATCCCATCACATTCATTTCATTCTCATGCTTATGTGTGCCACATAGACCATACAACATGGATTCAGTAAAAATAATATTTTATTACATGATAAAGAAGGGTGGAATACATACATGTAGGTCCCAAATCAATATGAATAAGTCTATTAATGTGTAAACCCTTGTTAGGAAATGGGTACGGGTATTAACTACACAATTTTTTGGCATGGAAAATCATGGTGAAATTTAGGAAGCATAATGACGTTACTTAAAGATTCATAAAATGGGTTGATGAAAGAGAAATATAACTCTAATAATTTTTAAATAAAATGAAAATAAATAGGTACATGAAAATAAATATCCCAACATTAGGAATTGAACACAAGAGGCATAATATAATGAAGAAATTTGAATAAAGTGGAGAAAGAGAGGATCCTATACCTTGAGAGTGTGACTCCAAATGCTTGGGAGGAGATTCTTGAGATCTTGGAGGAATCTTGGAAATAATATATAACTGGGAGGTCATATTAAGGATGTGATCCAAGGTTTTTTATTGAATATAAATGGGGTGTTTTATATAGTAAATGAGTATGGAATTCTTTATTGTTTCTCAAACTTAGGTTTTGAACTCTATATAATAAAATAACCAAAAACACAACCCATACCATAGTTTTTCCTGTGGTTTCTAGAAAATTTTAGTTCATTTAATTATATTATAAGTAAAAGGTATTGTCTTATCATAATAATACCCTTTCATATGTGTAAGTGAGTCATACTCTTAAAGAAATTATTTTAAAACCTTAAAATATATTATAAGTTTTGGAGGATTAATGAAGATTTAAAAAAAATAAAAAAACAATATTAAATTATTTTGAATTTAAATAATTTTTTTTCTTATATACTAATTATATTATTTATTACAACATTTTTGATTCATTATGATTTCATAATTCACATTGTATATTTATACCATATTTAATTTTTACCCAAAAATTGTACTATCTCAAAAAATTATGAAAAATTAATCATTGGATAAATTTTATGTCATGATTTAAAAAATAATATTAATTTGACCTAAGTAATTTTCCAAATATTTAAATTTCACTTAAAAAACCAATCGACATTTATTGAGAAATGTTCGGTTTTTGACAATAATAGTTTTTGAACCATTATAAAAATTATATTTGACTTCATAAAAATTATATGATAATTTATATATAATAAAAATTATATAATAATATTTCAATAAAATATTATTTATTTTAAAAATCCATTATTTTATAAAAAAAATTCCGTAATTGAGTTTGAATATTACCCAAAAATAAACCTTGTGTTTTATTTTATCAAAATCAAAATAATTTATAATGAAACAATAAGAAGTAAATATAAAAACTATTCTATTGAAAATAAAATATATAATTTAATATTATTATGTTCTTGATACATATCCCTTTAATACACTGGAAAACACCCTAAGGGTGAGGTGCATGACATGGAGACTTTCATGGGGTGGTTCGGCATATATGGTTTGGGTTATGATGTTGATGGTATTGAACTTCTCCTGTAAATATTTTATATCATGATTAAGTTATTGGATCTTATATTGGGATTGATCAAGGAAAAATTCTAGTGATGATATCTCTCATAGATGCTCCGATAAATGGGCATCATAGTGTATGATCCTACTGGTTGAGTCCATCACTTCCTTTATCTGTGTTAATTGGATTTTATTAAAACCCTATATTTATAATAATCATATGATCACTATTCAATAAATATATTATCAATGGTTATGATTATTAATGGTCTTTTAAATATGACAGGAAATAAAAAACCAAATAAGTGAATGTGTCTTCTATAACCATAACACATAATAAGACATTTAATTAAATTAGAAGATGAATTTTATTTATAACAGTTTGGGTCGTTACAATTCAAAATAAAAATAAAGAAACTATGATTTTAAGAGGTAATTAAAGATGATATTTTTTAAGTTATTATCTTATACCAAGGGTTTGGTATGTGTGAATAGGATAGGACATGGTGTGAATTTTATAGGTAGGGGAGAGGATACACATAAAACTATGAAAAAGAATAAAGTGAACCCATGTTTTTCACATTCAAAAATACTCATCAATGGGTCATTATCAATACTTATAGGTTATAAGGTTGATATATTTCAATAATTTTTTTTAAAAGTTTATCATCCATTTACCCCTTTTCCATTCAGTTTAGTCACCAAGAAAACCCATTTTAACTGTAACCATAGTAATTATTTTTTATTGTTTTTATTATTCATTTTAACCAAAATATATGTTTACATTATTATATAATAGAAATTATTTAGGTTTCAAATATTTAATCCATTTTTAAAAATTACATACACATAATTAGTATAATAAAATTTAAAATTAAACCCTTAGACACGATGAAAAAGCTGTTTCCAAAGAGACAATTTTCATACGTTTAACAAGTTACTATTTAAAAATTTAATATAAAATTTATTAAAATGGACTAATTTGGATTAATAAATTTATAATTTTACTAATTTTAATTTTAAAACAATATAAAAATAAAATTCATCTTGTAAATTCTTTGAATAAAAAGGCTGTTTTTAATAAAAACCATTATTCTATACGATTCCCTGAAAAATTTATCTTTTCAAAAAATTATAAAAACTTTACTCTAAAATATTTATGAAATTATGATTTATAAAATGAATATAATTTTTATAAATAAAATACATATAAGTGTAAAAAAAATTTAATATAATTCCACAAAATTTGAAAAAACCTCTTTTTAGAAAATACAAAATTTAAGCATAAAATTGGACATATTATAATATCATGTCTAGAAAACAAAAAAGATAAATGTTAAACATTTTATTGAATAATAATTAAATAAATTTCATTAATATCATTCATAAAATGTTATTTTTTAATTTATTTAGGTAAAATGAGTTTCTTCCCAGAAAAAATATGTTTTCTGAAAAATGATTTCTTTTATTTTCAAATGGTTTCTATTTTGATTTCTAATTAATTGGTCATAATAAATTAATTTTATATACATGTTTAAACCATATATTTTAATAATTTACATAATTTTATTCATACTCATAATTCAAATGGAAAGTATTAAACTAAAATATTGAATATTAATATTTTGAAAAAATATTCTATTTCGTTAAACCATGATATTGTGTGTATCGCAAAATATCAAATAAATTAAATTTAATACAAAAACAACTTCCTAAAATATAATGGTGTTAAATTATAACCCCATTAACGATAATTTCACCCTCAAAATTCCATCACTTTTATAAACAAAATTGAGGATAATTCTGCCTTATTACATCCTCAGGTTTCCACATTGCTTCTATAATCTTGTTATTTCTCCATAATACTCTAACTAGGTTAGTGGTCATGTTTTGTAGAATATTATATATATGACCAATAATATCCATTAGTTATTACTCAAATGAAATATTTGTCTCCAGTGATATGACCTCTTAGTAAAATACTTTTGATGGATTAGGTATGTAAACCATCCATATAGTTACATGGAACACATAGTGAACTTAAGATAGGATTGATAGAAGCATCAAATGATAAGATAATGTCCTGATACAATCATGATTTTTATTGTTAATGATATAAATAGGGATTAGTTTTCCCTTATTTCAAAATATCATTAAATTATTATATGGATAAATTCATAGGAACACCTTTTCACAAACTTCACATTCCGGATCATGTCGACAATTATCACGATAACTTTTTTTCCAACATTGTGCTTCCATTATATGTTTCTCAATAACTTTAACCATATCTTCCATTTATCATGGTATATCAGGTAACAATGATATTATTTCTCTAAATTCATTCCAAAACATTCGATATCTACACTTGTTTCTGTAGAGGGATTCATATTAATGCGTTTTACTTCTTCGAGTGAAATATATAGGTTTAAGAAAAATAAACTAGAGGATGGAATTGATCCCAACTACCATTGAAATACCTAAAATAAGATCTTAACATATCCTCTAGGATTTGAATTGATATAATAGACTTAATATTTATATAATTATTATACATAGTTTTTAATATCAAATATATATTAGGAGTTTAATGAAAACTTCTCTAGAACATTGAGGTAAGCCTCATATCCAAATCAGACACAATGGAATATAGTACTCCATGAAAACATGATACATGATTAATTTATATCCTAGATAGCTAATCCAAATAGAGATATTTTTTGATAAATATAAAGTGTGATAACACTATTAGATGGTATACTATAATCAATTTACCATTGATCCCATTAGGCATTTTTGGGAGTCTGATGAAGAAATATATTGTGATGTTTTTCCCATTTCCATTCTGGTATAGACAATGGTTGGGGAATCCCTTTAATTATTTTTCTCTCATATTTAAAATTCTTACATACCAAACACTGAGATACATTATCAAAAATATTTCCCTTCATGTTATCCCACTAGAAGTATTCTTCCTTGTAGTCTAGTGGTAGAAACTATGCCCCTATATTCCTTTGATTGTGGGTTTAAGTCCCCACAAACTTTTCAGATATGACATGATGTTACCCAAAATCCAATTTATTTTTTTTGAAAAATATATTAATATAATTACCATGTTGTAGTAAACATTATTTAACTCAAAATCAATGATAATAAAATCCCTAAATGTTACCAAAAACTTTATATTATCCCAAAAATTTAAAGGAATTATTCATAGAAAAACATTTTCATTAAAACATATACAAAAGAAAAGGGTTGTATTTTCATAAATGTCTCCCAAAATATCCTTTTTCTTGATAAAAAATCATCACATAAAACATCAAATGGATGTCTAGTGCATTAAAATTATGATCAAACTTAAACACCTAAACCCATGATGGTATCCATAACTCTTAATTTAATGATACATGGATACATATATACTTCCAAAATTAACATAATAATTATAAATTTAATGATTATTATAACCAAAATACCATTTGATAAAAAAACTATAATACATAATTTATGAATAAAAATACCTAAATACTTCAACCCTTCATTCCTTAAACATGATATAATTTTATACAGAAACATTTAAATTGGAAGATTTGGTTCATTGTTACACCAATAGAATATCAAGTGTGATTTCATTATTCCAGAATCCATGTATAGGGAGATGATAAATTCTTAGAATCACATCATATTTCACTAAAGGATCAACAATAAGATTTTCCTAGGGATCATTCATACAAAATCAAACATGAAATTAGAAACAATGGAGTGAAAGATAAGTTTTCCCTAATTATCATGATTCACTACATCATTTATGATTTCAAAATATTTCCCTCTATCCTTTTTCTTCATAAGATGTTGTCTCTTATCATCCTCATTAACCCCTGGATTTTGGAATTTATTTTTATAATGCCTAAATCCTTACATTTGAAGCCCTGGTGTGTAGGTGGTGAGTTATATGGAGAATTATATCTATTTTAATTATTAACTACTATAATTTTTACATAATTTTAGCATTAAAATACCCTTTAACATTCAATTCCATGTATAAAACATTTACTAGCCCCCTTAACACTATTTCCTACATTTTCCTCACCACTCAATGAGCATGAATGAAATATAATATTCTTCTATACATGGTTATTATTTCATCTCTTAGACTTTATATCTCCTTTATAATCAAAATCAATATATTTATGGGTTTTTGTAATATCCATTTCCACCTTGAGATCACATCAAACGATTTATTTATAATTACTGAGTTCCCTTATGGATAATTCCTCTCATAGACTTGTTTCTAATCCACTAAAGAATTGATCATCCTTAGGTTCAAGATTGATGATAATGAAATAATCATAAATCACATAGATTTTAAATATTCTTCATATATACAATTTTATTAACTATCTATCAACAAAAGATCATTTAATTCCTTATATGTTTTGATATAATGAATACGAGGGATGTGAAAATTGAAAAATAAGTTCCTAAAAGCATCCCACTCCATGTAGTCTATTTCATAATGTTGCATCATAATAGTGATTAGAGTCCACCATTGATCTTATTCACCTTCCAAATTATATATATCCAATATGATTTTTTCATTTTAAAAAAACTAGAGAATGGAAAATAAGTTTTTAGTGGTACTGATCTGTTTCTCCACAACTAGAATATTAACAAAACAACTAAAAGATGGTGTATGTTACCTCATTAATGACTTAACAAAATGTTATTCCCTCATTTTATCATTAGTATTTTAAACATTATTCTTAGCTTGAGAATGTTGTGTGTGTATAGAAGCATTATTTTTTATTCCAACTTAAAAAAAATTCAGTTTCTCAGGAGGAAAATCATTGAATTATTAATTTTTATCAACAATAACAAAGTTCCATTATGTTTTATTCATTAAATAAAAACAAATTCATATTGTGAGTAAAAATATTCATATTGGGAAACCACAAAACAATGAAAAATCACTTAAATAATATATAAATCTTGATACATTCTTTACAATCTATGAAACCATTAGCTTAACCTAATTCAGTAATTATAATTATTTAAATTAATTATAATGATTCATAAAGAGTTGGTTAATTTCCAAACCATATCCCTAGGTAGTATAAAACCATGTTTGTTGTAAAGACCATTAATGTGTATGAGGTAATTATTGAGTTAAGCATGATGTGTAATTTTTAGAGTTTTTACCACTAGGCACATATATTCCTGAACTACATCCACTTGTAATATATGGACATGAATTTATTTTCTGGAAGACACTTGATATATAATTCGATAATATTCCATGATATTTTCCTATATGTTGAATTATCCTTAGAATTATAGCTAGACATATCCCTATGGATATCACTAAGGTTTTCTCATTATAGTTTTAAATGGATAACAAAGCCTATACTTTGATACAAAATATAGAGATGTAGGATATTTATAAATATATATTACATATTTTTAGATTAATATTCGTTTCATTACACACACACACTTGGGGATTGTAAAGGGTTAGGTACATGGAAATATGTAAATATAAACAACTATTTTATAAGTGAGCTATGTCATCAACCACTATGTTCTGCATAAATAACACCCTTCTCAGACATATCATACATAATAGGTTTTATCATATAGTGGGGAAAAGAAACATAAGAATATGTAGGTTCTTAGAAAGGGTAAAAAGGGATATATCAATGACTAAATAATAATTAATTGAGCATAAGTGTATGAGAAATTGATTTTAAAAAAATTTGAAAATAGTTCCCCAGATACCATAGATCAAAAAAATAAATCATGGAATAAATCATGGTAGTTCATAAGACATGAATAATTATGTAATAAAATAATATGAGTTATGAGAGAATAAAATTGACATAATACATGTAATTTTTTTATACACATAAACATAGAAAATAATTTCCATAGTAATCAAGGTTCATTTCCAATACTATCATTGTTGAATGAGTTCACTCCCCAAACTATCATAGTAGTCATTATTCACTCCCATGACTATCATAGTAGATAAATAACTTACCAAACTATGTTATCTCCCCATCACATTCCTACTTATCTCATATGATATCAATTATTAGCCAATTCATTGTAGAGATATATTGGTCCCACACATCACATAATAAAAATCATACAAATGTGTGCCAAATGATTTTAAAGAACTCATCATATTAAAACCCATGAAAATAAATGAGTAGCATAGAAATTTCATCATAGCATAAACTTTGGAAAATAAATGGGTTTTATAAAAATCTTTTCATCATAAACATAAACCATCTAGAGAATGAATAATGATTGTATAATTGAATCATATTTCAATTAAAGCTTAAGTAGCATAAAAGGATTTCATATTAGAAGGATTTTTTTTTGAAAATAAAACCATTGGGAAAATTTCTTGAATAAAAGAAGATTTCTATTATAATCATATTAATTAAAACATAAAAAAATTCAAGATCCTTTTATTTCTAAAAACCCATGGATAAAAATGTTTTTATTTAATCCATTGAATAATTAATTTTGAATTAATTTTTAAAAAGAAAAAAATGGGTAAAAATGTATTTATTTAATCCATTGGATAATGCTAAATAATATTTTATTAGAAAACATGGATATGGAAGAAAATATGTTTTTGACATAAGAAAGATTCTATGAAAATATTCGTTAACAATACTTTTTTGGTCTCTTTAATCCTTAAAGAGTGTAAAACGAAGGAAAAACATGTATTAAAAATAACCAGATTTTAAGAAAACATAATAGTTTTTGAAGATATATATATATATATCATATTATTTTTTCATTGGAAGCATAATCATAAAGAATCTTGATAAAAAAAAGATTGTTATATAAAACATTTACTAAATTGGTAAGTTTGAATCATACGCCACATGAAAGAATTAAATTAGTTTAAAATTATAATATCATCAGAAAAAATAAATAAATTATATTACATATCAATGTGGTTTTATATACACCTTAAAAAGGAAGATAGGTGAATAACATAACGTATGTCCCAAAGAAGAAAAATTGTGACAAAAATACTTTACCACATTGGAAAAATGTGAATAGTAATCCCTATTAAAGAATAACATCCAATGAAATGTTAAATATTATTTAAATAAGTTATTTCATGATATAAAATTTAAAATTTGTAGTATATAAACCATAATAATGAAACAAGTTTTGAATATGGAATATGTCTCCCAACAATAAAATGAGAGACTAGAAATCTCTTACCTTAAGTCTCAACTTCCTTTTTATATATTTGAACCTAAAATATAGTAAATATAGGTTTATTATAAATATATTACAGAACCATAATTATATATATTATAAAATATATTATTTAATTATGTCTTTTTATAACCCATTTACTAACAATCCTTATTAGTCACATTTCCTGTAATAAAAGCTTTGTTTTTTATGTATATTTTGATTTAGTATTTTTGATCCTTTTAAATTTATCATGGATAAATCATCAATATAATTTTAAAAATGTTATAAATATAATATTTAGTCATAATATATGTATTTTTTGTAATCCATGAAAAATAGATAAATACAATAAAATACACCATTCATGGAGATGGTAGGTAATATGTACTCATTTACATTTTATCCATTTTTTAAAAAATGAAATAAAATAAAGGTAAAAAATTTAGACACTATAGAATAATTATTATTTTATATATATCAAATATATTTATTAACATTATCATTATTACCTTCCATGTAAATCACTACTGAAAAATGAATCGCATTGTTTCGCAAGGCGGTAATCTTTTGTACACACGAGTGATGTTAACGCATCCAACACATAATGGAATTTAAAAAGGTATATGTGATATGATAAATCTAAAATTATAGTATTTTTATAAATATAATATATATTCATTTAATATAAACCTATTACCATCCAAATATAAATTAAATGAATAACATATCACATCGGTTCATGAGGCGGTAGTGCTCCGCACACACGAGGGACATTATTATTTTACAACACATTGGAAAGTAAAATGGTAGGTCTAATATTATAATTCCATAAGTTTAATAATAATTTAAATATCATATATAAACATTAAATCAATCCTTATATGCATTCTCGAGTGGGGGTGATGGAAAACAAATGACTTCTCCTCGCGAGGTGCTAGTCTTCCGTACACACGATTAACAGTTTATATTCCCATTTTATGGAAGAGGAGATAGATATATCTTATTAAATTAGAATAAAAACATATATTTATATTTAATATAGTGTTTTGATTATATAATCATAGTTTTAGAATATTTTATGGGGTTAGAGGAAGAAATAAAATTATAACACGTGTTTAAGGACTATACCTCTTATTCAGAGAAAATATTTGGGATTACACTTAAATCATTCATAGGATAACTAAATAATCATAATAAGTCCAATATTATATGAGTGGTATAATAATATAAGATATTTTATTAGGTATTGGATAAACCAAATGGTTTTAAATGTGTGAAGAATAGAGAATATGGGGTATACTTTTAAAAGTGTGGGAGAGGACACACATGGAATGTTTGAAAAGAATAAAGTATTAAAACGTTTTTAACACGCCAAAAGGATCAAAAAAATATAATAATAAATAATTAAGGGTTATTAGTTATAAATATGGAAATTCAAGTGATTTTGGACAAGTTTCTAGGCCATTTTACCACTAATCATTTGAGTTTAACCCTAAGTAAACCTGTTTTAAACATAACCATGGTGATGATTTTTTTCTATTAATGAAATTCACATTGAAAAAAAATTATTTTGAAATCTTTATATAATATAAATTAAAATAATTAAAAATATTTAATCCATTTTTACATGTTCTATTTTCATAATCGGTATAATTAAATTTAATATTAAACCCGAAAATGCGATGAAAATGTGGTTTTCTAAAGAGTAAATTTCCAAAAGAATAAAAAGTTTTTATAAATAAATTCAATATGATATTGATTAAAATGAAATAAATTAGATAAATAAATATATTATTGAAATAATTTTACATTTTAGACAATATCGAATCAAAATTTAACTTCTAAATTCATTTAATGAAAATGTGGTTTTTAATAAAAACATGTATTTTTTACCATTCGCTAAAAAATAATCATTTCTACAAATTCTATAATATTCAATCCAATTTTTTTACATTATCATTTAAAAAATATTTTTCTTTTTTCCATATACATTTTCTGAATATTTTAATATTTAATTCTAATGTAATTGTGTAATATCCGTCAAATCGTTTTGCATAAAAAATATTAATTTTAAGAATAAATTGGATTTATTATTATGTCATGTATAGAAAATACATAAGTAGAATTTTAAAAATTTATTTGAATATTTTTTATACAAAAATATTTAAAATAATTATGAAAAATTTATTTGTTAAATTTATTTAGTTAAAATACATTTTTGCATAGAAAAAATAGTTTTCCAGATAGATATTTCCTTTATTTTCAAATGGTTTTTATTTTAATTTCTAATTAATTTGTTTATAAAAAATTCATTTTATTTGCATGTGTAAACCATATATTTTTATAATTTAGTTAATCATACTCCTAAACTCTATTAAAATAGATAAAATATAACTACGATATTAAATAATAATTTTTTAATATATGTTGTGTGTTATTAAAAATCAGTGTTGTGTGTAGAAAAAGTTTCCAAAGAAATTAAATTTAATCAAAAAAATTGATTTCACAAAATATGATGGTGTTAAATTAATGAAATGGTGAATGTTACACTTACCAGTCAATCTAGAAATGCTAATGTCTTATTTTACTAATGATCTACCATCTCTTTTATATCTGATGAATTTTGTAATGGTATAATAGAACTACCATAACAAATAAATGTTGAATAAGAAGAAAAAAATCAAATGATATTATGATTTAATATAATTTATACAATTATTATCTAATTGATGTTTGTGGTAATGTTATTATATGAATTTTTTTATTCTCCATCTAGTTTAATTTGATGGTATATTAAGCATAGATTCGATATCTCTATATAAATCCCATATCAATTTCTAAGGAAGGGAATTCACCGTTGATATTCAAAACAAAACCATGATCTTCTATTATTGTGATGTTAAATATGAACATCTAATAGAGATGACTTCAATTTTGGGGGTATTTATTCCCATTCAAATAGGGTGCTTATCACAAAATTTTTAGGATAAAATCAACATTGATGATAAGAATATTTTTTGATAGTTTGCTAATTTTTTTCCTAAATATCGAGATAGTATTCCACCAAAACGATAAGTTGATTCCTCAATATAACTCATACCTAGAGCCACACCTATTTCAATAACTCTCAATGGAATGGGCCAAATTGAGTCTTATAAATTAAGGAGGCAACTCTAGGATAACTATTACAATATTTTCATTTAGAAAAGTGTGTAACTATTGGGTGAAATGACTCATTTTTGTTACAAATAATGATGTATTTATGTTACTCTACATTGATTATCAAGATCTGAACAAGATCCCATTGAAGAAAAATTATCTTCTACCACATATTGATGAATTTTTTGACCAACTATTTTGGGCTCAATACTTTTCCAAGATTGACCATCATTCTCGATGTCATCAATTGAGGGTAATGTATGAGGATATGCCCAAGATAACATTTCATTCATAGTATATAAAATATTATAATATAGTGATTCCATTTGGTCTTACAAATTATCCCTTAATCTTTATATTTTTAATGAATAAATTCATTAGACATTACCTTGATCATTTTGTGGTAATATTCCTATAAAACATTATTATCTATTCAAATAGAAATGAAGTTCTTGTATATCACATTTAAAGTATACTAAATACCCTATGGAAGGATATTTTTTATGAAATATTTAAAAATTATAAATTTTGGCTATAAAGGGTTTCATTTTTTGGGCCATAATATCTCAAGAAAAGATATATCATTGAATAAATCAATGAAAGTGTCTTTTGAACATTCTATTAGAAAAACCCTAGTGACTGAGATCAATATTTTTTTTGATTTGTCATAATATTATTGAATTTTTTTTGGTGAAATCATCTTTATTTTCTAATCCACTCAATAAGTTAACATACAAGGGATCTATGTGCCTCTGGATAGATGAATGTGATTGAAATTTTAGGTAACTGAAGATAATATTAGTCAACACACCTATTCTTACATTACCCAGTAGTAGAGAAGTGTTTATAATCTATAGTGAATTATTCATGAAGGGATTGGAAAACATTCTCATGTAGAAAGACATCATTATAAATTATGACTAAAGAAATTTGAAGGTTAATTATAAAAATCATCCAACCCATTATTTGTAGTTAACTATAGTAATTTTGGAAATAAAGTTACAGTGGTATTATATTAGTCGATAAATGTGTGATATATATACCAATCGCAAAATTTTATTGTGTATATTCACAATGATAAAGGTGAGTATGCATAAGAGATGATGGTTAAAAATGATTAATGATTATAAAATACCAATGTATTACCACCTTGGGAAATTGAAAAAGGTGGCTAATGCTTTGATTCTAAGGGATCATTATTTCTTATCGACGATGTGGATCCTAAAAGATATGATTTTTATGGATTTTCAATGTATGGATCATGAAATCATGAATGGAGGGTAGAAATCTTATTTTCTCAAATAAATTTTCAACTATCCATCAATGTGAGGATAAAATAGGTGAAAAATAATGATATAGATCTGAAAAAGAAGGTGAGAAATATTCTTCAGTTCAATCATGATTATGATATAATGATAAAGTTCAGTAATAATGTATGTGTTCTATCCATACTATATTTGAATAAGGATCAATTAGAAGAGGCTCATAGTTCTTCATTATATATTCATATTATAAGTAAAAATATGTATATATTTTTAACTTTGTACTTTTGGTGAGATGACATGATGAGAGATATCATAATATTTATATCTCAGTTCATAGTATGGTTGTATATTAAGGATGACAGAAAATAGTATAAGGTGATTTTACAGCCATGACATTAACTGTAATGGAAATGGAAAAAACACAATGGATTTAATTATCTAACTCCTTAAAACATATATAGATAAGAATGATATATGGGTTGTAATAACTCTCCTTACAAGTTCTAAAAACATCATTCCTTTTAGAGAATATTTCTATTCGAATCTTATTTCTATGATATACATTAAATATGTGATAAAGTTTAATAGAGTACCACATTCTATTTTATCTAATGGAGATCCATGTTTCACCTCTATGTTCTGAAAAAGTCTCTAGTAAGAACATAATACCAAGTTTAGTTTCATCACTATGTGTCACACTCAGAAATATGGTCAGTATTAGAGAAAAATTCAAACCCTAGAGGATATATTGAGATAGTTTTCTCTATATTCCAAAGGTGGTTGGAATCAATACCTTTTTATGGTTGAGTTTTTTTACAATAATGTATTTTACTCATGTGTTCAGATGGATCTTTATGAAGAACTATATAGAAACAAGAGTATAACTACAATGTAACATGATGAAGTTGTAGAAATAAGTCTATTAAGACCTGATATAGCTGATGAAATGGAAGACAAGGTTAGAGCCATTCAGAAAAACATAATGACATCACAAAATCTCTATAAAAGTGAATATATATATTACCATTATGATGTGGAATATGAAGTGGGTGACAAGGTGTTTCTATGAATTTATCCATGGAATAATGTAATTAAATTTGGAAAGAAGGGAAAAATAATCCCTAGGTATGTCATTCACTTTTAACTCTTGATCATATTGTGATGTTATCTTATCTATTGGAACTTCCACTAATGTTATCTCAAGTCCATATTATATTCAATGAATCACATTTGAGAAAGTACATACCTGATCCCTCACATGTACCGATCTCAGAGGTCAAACTACCAGAATCTTATCTTTATTTTGTGGAACAAAATTTTGAGATTCTATATCAAATATATAAAGTGATATAAAATAAGACCACTCAAATATTAAATGACTTCTGGTTAAACCAACAACTACAAAAAGAAACATGGGAATATGAGGATGTAACGAGGTAGAATAAACCAAAATTTATTATACCAAATAGATGGGTTTTTATTGATAAATTCATTTTAATGTGGGTAGAGTGAAACAAATTGATATTTTATGATATATATATATATATATGCATGTATTCAAATAAATTTAATTTTTTTGATATCTTTTGTTATATAAAACACCATATTTTAAGAAACCATGATATATTATTAATATTATTATTAAAACATGAAAATTATTACATATCACTTGAACATGGATGTATGAATAGAAATAACCACATTTTGAATATCAATTGTATTTTTTTATATAATGAAAATATATAGATGATAAAAGTAATTAATTTTTAGTATAATCATTATATGTTTCAAAAATAATTTTTTTTCAAAAAAAAATAATTCAAAAAAATAAAATAAAATTAATTATTGAAACATTTAGAAAGTTTACATGAAAAAATAATATTAATTATTTAATTTTATATTTAAATATTATCTTTGAGTGGATTTTGGGGAATTTTATGAAAATATCAATTTCTTGACTAATTTTACAAAAAATACTCAATTTTATCAAGAACATCCATTTTTATTAAATCATTTACTACTAAAACTTAATTTTATGATGGTTAAAAAGTAAAAATAGGAAAATTATAAATTTATTAATCTAGTTTGTTTTTTTGAATCATTTTTATATTGAATTTAGATATAACGCCTTTTGATACTTTTGAAATTCTCTCTTTGAAAAATCTATTTTCCATCGCATCTATAGATTTTATTTTAAATTAAAATTATCCACTTATTTGGATAGAATATATAAAAATGGATCTATGCATGGAATTAGAATAATTTATATTAAATAATATGGTCAAATTAATTTTAGGTAAAAATTAATATTAAAAACATTAAAATTTAATTACTACAGTTAAGGATAAAATGAGTTTCATAGGGATTAAACTAAAAAGATAGTGAATAAAATGACCTAAAAACATGTGTAAATTAATATTTCATGACATATTTCGGCCTTATAACATATGTTTTAGGATAATTATCCTTTATGTATAATTTTTTTTGTTTAATATGATGGAACTCATTTTTATTTTAAAACATTTGAAGTGTGTCCTCTCCCCCAGTTATAAAAGTAAACCCGCTCTACTCTCCTCTTACCACATAAAAAAGCCTCTGGTTTATCCAATAACTACCAAAATAATTCCACAAATCTTTCCCCACATATTATCTGTCATATTTTATTGTTTAAAACCTCATATTATTTTTTTGGGGCTAACCTAAGGGTTTTTTTTGAAGAAGAGGTGTTTCCCTTAACTAGAAATTTTTATTTTATTTCTTCTTCCACATCCTTCAAATAACCTTAAAATAATATAATATAAAATATTAAGTATATAAAATATAATTATATTTTACAATTTTAATTTCATAACCTACACTTTTCTCCACATCTATAAAATGAGAAACAAAACCATTGATTGTGTGTATGACGAACTATGCCTCAAGAAATTATATAATTATTTTTACATCCACACCTATTAGGAAATGATATAATGATGTATTTAAATTTTATATATGTTATTAATAGCATAATTATACCTTTTTAATGGTAATATCACATATAAATTCTCACATTCTATTTTGTGGCAATAAAATATCATCACTCATGTGTACAACTGACTACCACCTCACAAAGCGAGGTGATTCATTTATTTCCTTCAATTTTTACATGTAAGGTAGCGAGGATAAATTTAATTAATATAATTGATATATATAATATCATAATTACACTTTAATTTTCATATGTTATTTACCTTACTTTCATTCCATCGATTTAGAAAATGGAAACAACATTCATACATACCTATAATTTACCATTTCTGTAAATGGTGTTATTAATTTTCTATCTATAACATTCATGTACTAAAATAGATACATGTATTCTTAATATATATGATATTTATACAATTTTTAAAATTATCTAGATGGTTTTACTATGAAAAATAAAAAATAACCAAATATACCAAACTATAGCATATGACAAACGAAGGGGTTATTACCCGAAATGTTAATTTACTAAGGACTTATTAAAAAATATATAATTAAAGGTTATAAAAATAAATTTTATTGTATGATATAAATTTTTTTATTTATGTTTCTAGAATATATTTTTAATATTAATATATTTATTATATAGGAGGTTCAAATGTGTATGAAATATGTTGAGACTTGTGGTAAGGAATTTTCATCTCACTTTTATTTATGTGAGACACATGATTTATACACAACATTCTTCTTTTGTACGGTGTATATAATTCCCATGAATGAATTTTATGATTCATATCATTATAATTATGGGATATACATATCCACATAATTTTCTTCTTTCATGGGGATTATTATTCAAAAGATACCAAGGTGGTAAATGTTTTATATTATAATCTCATTATTTATTAGGATTGTTTATGATTATGCCTCCAATGATGATATCATAGGACAAAAATCTCAAGAAACACGTGATTTTTCTTATTCTTTATTTATTTATTTAATTTATAAGTTTTCCTTTCACTTCCATCTATTTAGATACTAAATATTACAAAATAATATTTTTATAGAAAAACCAAATTTATTTATATCTTCTAAAAAAGTCCTTTTTTCTTCTATGTCCATGATTTATAAAAAAATGATAAATAAAGATATAATATTTTCCAGTTATTTATTGAAATAAATTTATAATCATTATTTACTTTTTCAAAAAATGTTCTAAAATGAATTTTCTAGTTTTTTTTCCAAATGAGGCACTTTTTCCTTTTTACAAAAAATGTGAATGTAATCTTTGTTTGAACATGTAATACATAAATAGAATTTTTCACCATCATTACCAATATATTTGAATATCCCATTTTAAGTTTTTTAAGTTATATTCAAAGGAAATTTTTCATTAATAATTATGAAACTTTTATATTTTTAATAAGTAATTTTAAAAGAAAAGGGTTTTTTCTTCAAAAATGATTTAATGATATTTTATGGAATTTCTATTAATCAATGACAACAACACTTGTTTTTTATTATATTTTTATAGGTATATTATTCAATTATACCATCCATATTATGTATTTGGATGGTTTATGTTTTTATTAGGATAATAATACATTTATGATAAACATTCTTTTCTATGGGGTATGATATGATGAATTAATGAAATGTTTATAGAACCCATTTCTTTTCCATGTTTAATGACATTAATAAATTTTTATGAAACCATTTTCATTTTCATGGGTTTTGAAATGATGAATATTTTATGATATTTTGGAACCCAAATTCACAGAGTATGTGATAGGTGGTACTAATATCTATATCCCCAATGCATTGTGAAAATTTTTATATGTGATGATAAAATAAGAGGAAATAAGACAATGTTAATTTTCTACCATAGGAAACATTCTAATGTTCTTGACCCACTATAATAAATTGGTTATGATTTATATTCCATTGTAAAATTGGAAACAATTTTTGATTTATGATTCATTAATATTTTATACTCTCATATGTTAGCCTTAATATATGAAATGGTTTCTATACTTATGATGGATCCACACTTATATGAAATGAACTTATGATTCATGATTTTTTATAATTATTTATCACTTTTATGGTTCATGCATTTTGAAATAATAATGTTTTATACCATGGATCATGATTAAAAAAAATCATAGTTTTGTTAAAAAAATTTATGTTACATTTATAATTATGTACCTTGTTTCATAAAATATGATTTCAAAGGATTATCGATTTAAATCTTCTAGGTTTACCAATACTAAGCATCAGAGTCCACTATTTGTTATGTTTCCATTCCTCTAGTTATGAAGAAAGGTTTATGTAAGATTTTTCAATAAAGAGTACTAAGTGAGAAGTTCTTTATAGGAGATATTTAATAAAATTCATTAAATAAAAAATATTGTGTAACTACTCTCTAAAGAAACTATACCATTACATTCCCTGAGCATGAATGTGTGAAATGTATTTAATATTCATCTATTTAGATTTAATATCTATATATGAAAACCATGGTTTTTTATATGTCTTGTAAATACTACATGATAAATTTTAGGCATGTATATATCGTCTTAAAAATGAGAGATACCCCACATTCATAAATAAATACAAAAAATAAACAAATCATATTAAATAAATATCTCAAACATAATAATGAAAACCTCGAAAAACATATTTTTCACATAGTAAACAGTACATCTAAATAGAAATGTTTTCATAACACACCATTATTAGGTCCATCATAAGGTTTGTCACATTTCTATATCAAAATTTAACTATGTCCCTAAATATTAAAAAATTCAAATTTCATGATGTCATTTTGCAATAAAAAAGTGAAGATTCCACTCAATAGTTCTTGGACTGAGGTGTTACATGACCTCAAGGTAAAATCCACATTTTCTAAATGATATCTACTAGTGGTGCATTCTTAATCCATAAAATAGTGATAAAATGCTCCAAATAAGTTTAAATAAACAATTGAAAATTACTAAATAGAAATTTATCATAATATTAGATTAAATATAATAAAATAAACACAATTATATAAAAATTATACAATGAAGAATCATATAATTATACATCAATTAATTTCCCACTATGTTAATTACATATAAAAAAAGAAAAAAATAAGAAATAGGCCATGAAACCATCCCCATACCTCATAAACCTTTTTTATAAATAAATATCAAGACGTTCTAGCCCAATCCATTTTAAAAAAGGTTTTCTAACCTAAAAGAAGACATATGTATTTACATTGACTAGATTTCCCCTGTATGGTGTGAGAAATATATCTCAGTTGGGCCTCATTAAGTTTCCATAATATACACCATAATATATTTTCATTCATTATTTACATTAACATTTCACAAAAGTTTGTAGGATATAATGAAATAACAAGACCACCATGACTTCGGGATCACCGATTCATATAGTATTTACTATTCCAGGATAAGACAACACATGATCATACCTGGTTCGACCCCTTTCTAAAATCTCATCATCAGTTCATTCCATCAAACACATTCTATCATACCCATAATATTTCCCATTCTAGAGGACTAGGTGTTGGGAATTAACCTTATTCTAAAAACTATACACTTAATGTCACATCCATGACTTAATTTAAAGGTATTTTTCATTTAATTTATATTCTTGCTTTTTTTGTGGGTGATTTCAATGAATTTTTAGAGAAAAATGTGGGTTTCCATGATTTGAGCCCAACCTTGAGCCCATTTCCATATTTAAAAAACAAATTTTGATTCTTTTATAACTCCTTAATATTCAACATTATTCATCCATTCCATTTCCTAATTGGACTAACTTGACCTATGAAAACAACTATATCCATTTGGACCCCTTAGGAACTCATTATCATTATGGATTAGGGTGATTTAATTAAGAATTGGGACAACCCATGATCCCATTTCATGCTTTAAAAAAACAATTCTTTAATATATCATTTATTTTTTACTATTTTTCAGTGATTCTACCTCCCACTCGAATACAACATACCTAGGAGTGCCCCCATGTTAGTTTCTCCCTCTTTAGACTTCTTCTACATCGCAGATTAGGGTGAAATTTCTCAGGGTGCCTCAAATCATCCCGAATTGAGAAGGTAAATTGTTTCATCCATAAATCATTGAATTTCCACTATTTTACCCCCATTCTAGCCCCCACATGACCTTTTCAGCCTCATTAGAGCATCCCTATCAGTTTTAGTTGCTTGGAGGTTCAACCTTTGGTGGATTTGGGTAGGTTTCTTCAAGATCTATCAAGTAAGGGAGTTTCCTTCCTTCTTTCATTTTCTTAGGGTTTCGTCCATTTTATTTGGTTTTCTTCCAATATTCTTGAAGTTACTAATGTAAAACATGCCGGGCTTCGAACCTAGGGTTTGATTTTGAGTTTCTTAGCCAAATATTTTGGTTTTAGGTTCATTCTAACTTTCTTTTCGTGCGACAGTGGTGCGGTTGAAGTTCCTCACAAGGATTTAAGGGTTTTGAAATATATGGTAGGTGATTACATGTGTAATAATTATATGATGAGTTAGATTTCTGGATTTATATTTTTTTTATGTTCCTCTCTCATTATTTTTAGTGTGAAATCTATTTTTGGAAGCATTTTTTTAGCGGTTGATTTTTAAGTGCCAATTTTGTCTGAAAATGGATGTTTTTACTTGTGCCTTACATGTTGAACCAAATGGTGTTGTTTTATGATTCATGGAATAGCTTTTTAAAAATGTTTTAGTGATGAAAATTCTGGTTTGGTGTAATATTATTATGAATCTTGTGTTAATAGAGGTATTTTAAATGGATTTTATGTGCAAAGTTTTGTAATAACTTGTATAATTGTTTTATGAAAATTATAAGCATTTCTTGAGTTATACAAATGGTGAAAAACATGTTTAGATACTGATTTTATTTTTTGTGACCAGAACTGGTATTTTTATGTGTAAATGGAATTTGTTAGCATGTGGAACTTGTTTGAGCCCAAAGAGTGAATCCAGGGTATCTAGGTGGGCGGAGGTGTACTAGCATTCTAGTGATCTGGAGTGGGGTTTTCTCCATTTCACATAGAAATTTGATGTTGAAAAAACTAAAAAAACTATGATTATGATGATTTTTGGGACAAATAGTTTATGGGTGATTCCCCTACCAGTGGATCGTGCAGGAGAACATATATTTTTATGGTTACTTTCACACCGAGATGCGACATACCTAGGGATCACAACTAAATAGTGCCTAGAGGTGTTCCTGTGTTGAGTTATCATTGGCTATTTGGAATTTATATTTGAATTATGGTGTGTTTGGATGGAAAATTCAGAATTTTACATGTTTTATTTAAATGTACCTATTCTTTAAAGTTACCCTCTTTGAAAACTATTTTCTTATAAAATATGCACCTTTAGAAATTATTGCTACCATTATTTTTTTATAAAACTTCTATGTTTTTTATCATATAATTCTTTTCACATGGAATAGTTGGGTGGGATCCTATTGGTATTAGGCTCACACCCTACTTACACCTTTGGGTGTAAGTAGACATGGTTATGTTTGACACAGGTAAGGGCAATTCTTTTGGAGATGGTAGTTCGGTTTTCTAGTTGCTTCTGTTGTGAAGTGTTGTGGAGACGACTCTTGGGTGATAACCCCTGTAGTGTGATGGTATTTGGGTTATATTTACTACTAATTTGAAGTTTGGTACCCCTTGTTTCATATTAGAAACCATGTATTTAGTTTGGAATTTGTAATTAAGGCTTGTTTAACAAGAATGTTCAGATTCTTTTTATTGATTATTTTTTGTTGTCTTATGTATCCTAATTCAGGTAAATTGTTCCCAAAAAATTATTTAGGATATCTGGGAACTTGTTCCAGCCCAAAGGGATAGGGAATTCCCTTTGGACCTTTCCATGGGCTAGATTTGGTGCGGGTAATGATGGCGACTAGATTCAGTTCGTGACAAAATGGTATTAGAAGAGGTTAATGTTTTCAGGTTATATTGTTATTTTGGGATGAGTCGGGATAAAAAGAAGCTAGAACTATCGGGGCTTAGAGTTTTGGTCATGAGTAGGGTGCCTGTCCTGCAATTCTTGTGACAGACCATGATTCGCAATGGGATGTTGGAATTGTTTGTTTGGCTTCACTTCTAGGTGAGACGTGTGGGCTATAGACTGCATGTGGACATCTGGTGGGGGTGAAGTAGTTGTTTATTTTATTGTTTTAATGTGTTTTAGTTATTTATATTTGATGTTATTTATGACATTTTCAGAATTGTTGTACTTATTTTTGTTCTTTTGACTATTGTATTTTGTAGCAACATGCCTCCCCAGAAAGTTCCCATGCTCCCACGGGAGGAATCTGGAGAGAGTTCTCCCTCACCGCTTAATCAGAGGCTAGTAGTGGCTGTGGTTAGGGTTGTCCAAGATCTGGGATAGTGAACATATTTTATTCTAGCTCCAGTTATGGATGATGAGACTGGTCCTGGGAAGGAAAAAGCCCAAAAGGTTTTGAAAAATGAGCCTCCTACTTTCCAAGGTAGCACATAACCTCAGGAAGCAGAGGAGTGGATTCAAAATATAGAGTGCATGTTTGACTTTATGGACATATTTGAGGAGGTCAGGGTGAATTTTTCTTCTTTCCTATTATAGGTTCTGAGCCGAAGGTGGTTGGAATCAGTGCTTCAAGCTGGGAAGCACGAGCAGATAAGCTAGAAGGACTTCAAGGTTATATTCAATGACCAGTATTGCCCTAAAGTTTTTGAATATGCTCGATCTAGATAGTTTATAGATCCTGTTTAGGGGGATATTTCAATGATGGATTATGAAAAATGTTTTGCTGAGTTGGTCCGATATGCTCAGGAAATGGTCTCCAATGAGTAGATGAAGGCCTAGAAGTTTGATAGGGGTCTTCAGCCAAAGATCTATTCCTAGGTCTTCCTATTCAAGATGAAAACCTATGAAGAGGTGGTTGACTGGGAGTGTATGGTGTTGATCGACCACAAGGGGAGGGCTTATTTTTATAGAATGATATCAGGTTTGGGCAGTGGCAGCTCTTCTAATAAGAAAAGGAAGTGGGAGGAGTATGGAAAAAAGGGGGCTGGAAACTTAGGCCAACCTTCCAAGAAGTTTTCTTTTGTGGATTATGATGCATGGTCTGTCATGTGACACCAATGTAGGAGGCCAGGGCACATGCGACTAGCATGAAATTTTCTTATGAAACCTTGTTTTATGTGTGGTGGTATGAGACACCTGCAACGCTTTTGTAGGATGGCACATCCACTCCAAAGTAGGGAAGAATTAGTGGCTTCTAGGGGAGTGCCAGCTCAGTTAGAGCCATCGAGGATAGGGGGATCTCAGTTTGGCGACTGTGGGAGCAGGGCCAAATCATCTTTTGTGTAGATATAGTTTATAGAATAACAACAAACTAGCGATCATTCTCAGGTAGAGACCATGTATCTTCATGTGGTGGATCAGGCACCATCAGGATCAGGCACCATCAAGATCAGCGGTTGGACTATCAATAGTTCGAGGAACCATTTTAATTTATTCTTCTATAGATGCTGCTATTTTGATATTGGTGCCTCTATTTCATTCATCTCTTACCATTTTGTGAACATGTTGAATTTTCCAACGGAGATTTTTTCTTTTGCGATGGAGTTGGTGACGCCTCTGGGAAATAAGGAGCAGGGTCTTAGGTGCCCGTCATGCGCACTTTTCCTGTCAGGGGTTGAGATGGATTGGGACCTCCTAGTCTTAGATATTGATCTATTTGAAATGATACTTTCCATGTATTTTCTAGTAAAATTTCAAGCTCAGATAGATTTCTATGGGCGATGGGTTAGTTTCATGACACCAGATGGGAGTTGTTAGGTTTTCCTTTGGGATTGGGATCGTCGGTCGGGTCGGGTAGGACCTCCACTCAAAGAGTTTAATAATCCTATCTTCGAGTTATCATCGTTCATGATAGAGGATGATGGTTGTTCTCCTGAGGGTGGGTTACCACATGTAGCGGATGAGTTCCTAGAGTTATTCCTAGATGATTTTTCAGGCTTACCTCTGTAGCAAGATGTGGAGTTCTCAATTGATTTGGTGTTGAGAACACAACCAATATCTCTTACCTCATATCGTATGGAACCCACTGAGCTGAGGGAAATAAAGATACAGTTGGATGATTTAGAATCTAAAGGATTCATTCTCCTGAGCATCTCTTCTTGGGCTTCTCTTGTTCTTTTTGTGAAGAAGGATAACAGATCCTTCCAGCTATTTATAAATTACCGAAATATGAACAGGGTAACCATCAAGAAAAAAACCCTTTCCCCGAATATATGACTTTTTTGATCATCTTAAGGGGGAAAAGTGGTTTTTTAAAAAAGATTTTCATTTAGGTTATCATTAACTTAGGTTGAAAGAGTCAGATATCTGAAAGACAACATTTCAAAACCAGTATGACCACTTTGAGTACTTAGTCATGCCCATAGGATTGACCAATGCTCCAGTGGTATTTATGGCACTAATGAATAGGGTGTTCCACCAATATCTTGACTCCTTCATTGTGGTATTCGTGGACGATATCCTAGTTTAATCTGGATCTGAGAAATATCAGGAGGATCATTTTAGGATTGTGTTGGGAACTTTTCGGGATCACCACCTTTATGAAAAGTTTTCCAAGTGCACCTTATAGACCAGGGAGGTGAAGTTTCTAGGGAATGTGATCTTAGATAAGGGAGTATCGATGGACCTCAAGAAGATCAGTGCGATTATGTCATGGGAGTAGCTGAAGAATGTGTTTTAGATTAGGAGTTTCTTTGGCCTGGATAGTTACTACAAGCGGTTTTTTTGGTATTTCTCTGATCGTTCTTCTCCCATGACCACACTCACCCGGAAAGGGGTGAAGTTTGTTTGGGGCCCAGAATGTCAGGAATCCTTTGAGGAGATGAGGTGGTGTTTGAATACTGCCCCTATGTTGATCTCTGTAAAATATAGAAAGGTCTATATGGTGTATTGGGATGCTTCAAGTATGGGTCTTGGGTGTGTGCTTATGCATGATGATAATGTGGTGGTGTATGACTCCCATCAACTCCGACCACACAAAAAGAATTACCCAACCCATGACTTAAAGATAGTAGCTATGATGAATTCTTTAAAAACATGGCATCACTAAATCTTTAGGGAAATGTTTTCGGTATATTCTAATCACAAAATCATGGCCTACATATTCTCTCAGAAGGATATAAATTTTAGGCATCGCCGCTGGAACGAGTACTTGTAGGGGTTTGAATTTGACATTGTCTATAACCCAGGAAAGGGAAATGTGGTGGTAGATGCTTTGAGTAGAAAAGTACCAGTGAAAGACTTGAGGAATTCCAGTGATGAGTGGAATCTAATGGGGCTCTTTTATCAAATGCATGTAGAGACCAAGGAGAACAATGGAAGTGTGTTCTTGATGAGCATTCAATTGACACCTTCTCTCTTGGAGTTGATTCAGCGAGAATAGCCCAGTGATGAGATTTTTCAACAGTCTAGGATATTTGTTCATGGTGGGGAGATGTCTTCTGATTGGTCCAAATCTCTCGATGGTATCTTTTCCTTCAATGTCCATTTTTGTAGTGTCATTGTCTCTACAAAAGGTGTTGATGCATGATAACCACCAGTCTTAGTGGGCTATCCATCTGGGTTCCACCAAGAAGTATTATGATGTGAGAAGATAGTTCTGGTGGCCAGGTATGAGATGTGACATAGCTGAATTCGTGTTGAGATGCTACACTTATCAGCAGGTGAAAGCGGAGCACCAAAGTCCCTCTGGTTTTCTCCAGCCATAACCTATTCCTACTTGGAAGTGGGATAGGGTCACCATGGACTTCATTGTTGTCCTACCTTGTACACCTCAGGGTAAGAATTATATTTGGGTGGTGATTGATCATCTGACCCAATCACACCACTTCATTCTAATCAAATATACAACTAATGTAAAGACCCGGAATTTCCATGTATTTTTTTTTAATTAAATGGAAATTTTACGAGTCCGCAAAAATTTACGGCACATGATTTTGAGGCATGGTGTGCTCAGAATGAATTTATGAACTTTTTTTGGGTACATTCAGTAAACATACGAGAGGGTTTTTTATAAATTTTGAACCAGTGCACCGAGTTGAAATCTGAGGACACCGTTGAACTTTCAGCACCAAATATTCTCTTAAGGAGTCTTTCACCTCGACGACAGATGGTCGAGGGTGAAAGAAAATTGTTGGGTTTTTCATGAAGGAATGAAATAAAATAAAATGGTGTGACATTTTATTTTTATTTTATTTTGAAACCACCCAAGTTGATATTTCACAGGTGGGGCCCACCTAAAATAAAACCTCCCATGAGAGGTTATGGTGGTGGGGATCACCTGAGGCTTGAAACCTCTTGAACTCCCTATTAAGTGGGGAGAAAACTCTTGAGCTCCCCACTTAATTGTGCCAACCCTACAACACTTAATTATGCCAACCTATGTAATTAATTAACCCAATTTGAAATTGTGCCAACAATTAAATTGAGGAAAAATATCACATTTTGGCTACTTTTCAAATTTGCTGGAATTGGGAGATGAGAAATATTGGGAGGATTACACTTCTCCAATGAAGAACTCTCCTCCAAAGAAGAATGCCGACTTCGACTTCTTCCTCGGGACATCCTCTAACATAGGACGTCTTCGATGGCTGTTGTTCCCTCCTCATCAATGACAATAAACGAATGAGGTAGGGGTTTACTACAATATTATTATCACCTTCAATGTTATCCCCTTCTAATTATTTTGCGGGATTGGGAATAGTGATTGAAAAGGATTGTAGAGAGGGTGGTTGATTTTTTTTACCTGTTCTGGATACTCTTGTTCTTGTTGATCCACTTTCTATTTCTCTAATGTGGAGAGTGCATGCCAAATTAACATGTCTCATCCTCTCCGTAATTCTTGGGATGATTTGTGGTGTTCTTAGCGATGGAGGAGGATAACGACCAACCACGAAGGGGCATGAGAACAGCCACCGACACCACCGCCAGCCGCGACGACGGCGACAACGCCACTTGGAGACCACCACTGCCACGACCTCGTCATGTCACACCGGTCGAACCACATCCTTGGCCTTGCCACGCCGCCCTGGACGAACCACCACCGTGGCCTGGACGTGCCGCCCCGGCTGAACCACCGTTGTGGCCACACCGCGCCGCACCGACCTCACCGTCGCCGCACCCATGCCGTGCCGCCCAAGCTAAGCTGCTGTTGTGGCCTCATCTCGCCACTCCGACCGACCGACCCCCCCCCCCCCCCTGCGGCTTCACCGCGCCGCCTTGTCCGAGCCACCTCGCGGCCTCGCCGATCCGCCCCGTGGCCAGCCGCGCCACCGCGGCCTCCAGAGGCCCCCCTAGTGGCCTCCATGCCCTCATGGACTCCACGACCGCCACAGCCCCTCGCGGGCCACTACCTAGCGGGTCAGGCCGGACCGGGTCAGTCCGACCGAGTCAGACTGGAACCAGACCAAATACGACCCTATAATTTACTTGGGCTATAAAATTGGCACCAGACATCCGTTTGACGAACCTTCAACAACACTAGAAACCTTTGATAGAGACGGTCCCTTTGTTATGCCCCATTGGAGTTTTGGATAAAGTTGGGAAATGGTCAGGTTGGATCGAGCACGAATCCAACTGGGCCCCCAGACTAAAAGGCTAATAACTCAAAAACCGATAATCTGATTAATGAACCATCTATTGCGTTGAGACCCCTATGACATGGAGAACTTTTGAGATACTTCTTCATGGGAAATCATGGAAGTTGGAGAATCAACTAGTGGATTAGGGAGTAGACTATCATGGAGATAAGCAAGCCTAGTGCGGAAACCCAGTAGCTGGCTGTGACGAGAAGAGTGATTCTAGCGAACCAGTGTGGGTAAGCTCCTAGAAATCCTATGTAGGTCAACTCCTAGTGATCCTATGTGGGTAACCTCTTAGTAGTCCTATGTGGGTCAGCTCTAGGGATCCTGTGTGGGTCAACTCCTAGCGATCTTGTGTGGGTCAGCTCCTATCGATCCTATGTGGGTCAACTCCTAGCGATTCTATGTGGGTCAGCTCCAGGGATCCTATGTGGGTCAGCTCCTAACAATACTGTGTGGGTCATCTCCAATGATCATGTGTGGTTCAGCTCCAGTGATCCTCTGTGGGTGAGATCCAATGATCCTATGTGGGTCAGCTTCTAGCAATCCTGTGTGGGTCAGCTCCAGCGATCCTGTGTGGATATTCTCCTAGAGATCATGTGTGGGTCAGCTCCAGCAATCCTGTGTGGGTCAGATCTTAGAGAACCTGTGTGGGTCAGCTCCATCGATCCTATGTGGTCAGCTCCAATGATCCTGTCTGGGTCATCTCCTAGCGATCGTGTGCGGGTCATCACCTAGTGATTATTTTTAGGTCCAAAGCAGAGCCTCTTAATGGAATAAGATGATTCAGTATTTATAACTAATCATCTCTAATACTATACCTAAATATATACCTGCTGTGAGATGAGTCAGAACCTCTGTGTTTCTACTTGTTGGATATAGATTACTTGATAACCTTGGTATATGTATGGGCATATACCTAAGTAGGGTTATCTGTTATTTTCATAATTTGTGGTTTATCCATGGTGGATTTTGTGAGACATTGAGGGTCTCAGGGTCCCTACTGAGCATCGTTATACTCACCCTTGCACGGGCTATGCCTGCACCTTGTTGTGTTGGATGCAGACGATAGACAACGCTGATTGCGATTGAGAGTACCAGAACTGGACGATACCTGGAGGTGGACCATATGACGTGTCGGTACACATAAGATAAGGGTAGATGTGGAGTGCTGAGGAGGCTATCTATACCTACCCTTAAGGTAGGAACCTCAGAGGATGATCCAATAGCAGTATTTTTTTTCTTCAGTTTTATTGTATTTCAGTTGTACTTGTATCATTACAGTTGGGCTTGTATTCCGACCCATTTTACTTTCAGAACTCTTTTTGTTATACAGTTTTCTTGTGTTCATATCTTGATGTGTTCTTGGTTATGTGAGTTTACAGGTTATAAATGAAAGTCCTTCCCAGTTCTAGGGAATACGCCTTTCAATGCTAGTCGCCAGCCCCTAGCCTATGGAAGGTGGGCTTGGGGTAGTCACGACACGGGCCCCAGGGGATGGGTCGTGACAAATTAGTATCAGAGGAGTTGGTTATACCATAGAACATAGGACTCTGATATTTATTTTTAACAGCAATAGTGTTAAGTATAATGAGTGTGGTTATTAGTTTTGGGAATCCAGTGTTGGTGCGGTGGCCAATGTATCCATACACTAGGACCCTGACTTCTAATTTCCAAATCAGTGTATGAAAACACTGATTTCAAGTGTGTTTTCAAGAGTTTTCTTTGTTATATCTTATGCCAGATCACCATGTATAACTTATTGACTATGAAACACCTGTTTCTTTTCAGGATTCCTCCATACAGATAGCCAACTAGGGTTCCAAGAGTAGAACACACTGATATCCCACCGAGTGACGAGGCCTCGGTGTAGGGCCCTCTTCTAGTAGAGGCACCAGCAGAGGCACCAGTGGTACTATTAACCATTGGTCCACTGATGTCACCAGCCCCCGCAGTAGATGGTGCATGCAAACTAAGCGCGTCACACAAGTTCCAGCACCAGAGGCCACCGATGTTCAGCAGAGAGATGGACCCACACGAAGCTGAGGATCGGTTAGAGGCTATAGTGAGAGTCTTCCGACTGGTAGGGACACCAGCCGATCTCATGGTGATACTTGCTGCCAGCTTTCTATAGGCAGTCATAGGCTGATGGTGGAGTTTTATGCTCTAGGTTCACGACGACATGACGCTTCTCTGGGCAGACTTCGAGAGCCTGTTTTGGGAAGAGTTTGTCCCAACGACTCTTCACGCAGTGCGCATACAAGAGATACTTAATCTACAGTAGGGAAAAATGACTGTGGATTAGTACATAGAAAGGTTCACTGACCTCTCATACTACTCCACAGATATGGTTTGGGACCCATTATTCAGTGACCAGACCTTTGAGGAGGGGCTCAGCTAAGAGATCAGGGCTTTGATGATCTCACTCAGCATCCCGACGCCAGTGAGGGTGTTAGAGAGAGCCCTCTTGGTGGAGAGTTTCCTTGCTGAGCAGTCACCAGTAGTGAGACCCACCACCATTCATCATGTAGTGGATTCTTCTACAGCTGGTAGCAGACAGATGACTTAGAGGTCTAAGAGGACCAGAACTATAGGTGGATGACCGTATGACTCAGGATCGGTTGTGCGGGGCACCTAAGGTGGAGCGAGTCATGACAGGAGCGGGTAGTGTTACACATGCGGTGGGCAGGGTCACATGGCTCGTGAAAGTCCGTACCGCCTTATGGATGATCAATAGACGGTCAAAGGACTTCCCAGACAGAGACCAAGATTCGACTGAGGAGGTCCACAGGGAGCAAGTGGACGTGGCAGAAGTTATGGCTATGCAGCTGGTGGTGGGAGAAGATTAGAAATGTTACCACCACCACCACCACCAGGAGGTCCACCCCGACCATAGGGAGTAGGTGGACATGGGTGATCTCAGCTCCAGGCAGCTGAGGCCCATGATCATGGTGCTCTAGAGATGATATGAGGTATTATCTATGTCTAATACACCTTAGCTAAAGTACTTATAGACACAGGTTCCATTCATTCTTTTGTTTCCACTAACCTTGTTCAGAGCTCAAAGATTTTGATGGAGCCGTTGGCTCGATCCTTACGGCTAGATACTCTTACAGCAGAAGATTCGACGACTACACACTGGTTCCGGCAGTGAGAGATTTCTCTAGGAGGCGATAGCTTTGGCTGGGATCTCTTAGTAGAGGTGTCATGGCCTTACGATGTCATCTTGGGTATGGACTGTTTATCTACAGTCCATGCTCAGATTAACTATATTAGGCACAAAGTGCGGTGTGTCCGCACGGATGGGACTAGGTTTACCTTCACCGGCGAGAAGAGAGCCTTTACAAAATACGATGGAATTACCCGAAGGAGAGTGCAGTTGATCAGTCATCAGTTGGCTAGCCTTACCCTCGGAGTAGTTGATATGGAGAGTCAAAAATATCTTGTAGTGGTGGACTAGTACATGGATGTCTTCCCTGATGATGTTATGGGTCTACCTCCTCACATAGAGGTGTAATTTTACATTTAATTGTACCCAGGGACGACACCTATATCTACACCATCATATCAGATGGATCCCATGGAGCTTCTTGAGCTTGGGATATAGCTAGAGGACTTGCAGGGGAATGGATTCATTCAACCCAGTGGTTCTCCCTGGGCAGCCCCGATTTTGTTCGCCAAGAAGGTGGATGGGAGCTTGAGTCTTTGTGTCAATTATCGACGCCTGAACTAGGTGACCATGAAGAACAAGTACCCACTTCCAAGGATTGGTGACCTCTTTGATCAGCTGAAAGGATCATGGTGGTTCTCAAAGATAGACCTCATATCAAGCTATCACCACTTAGAGTACGAGACGAGGATGTGTAGAAGATGACCTTCAAATGTTAGTACGACCATTATGAGTTCATGGTTATGCCATTTAGTGTAACCAATGCTCCAGAAGTGTTCATGGGACTCATGAATAGGATATTTCATCCATACCTTGATTGCTTTTTAGTAGTCTTCATCGAAGATATTCTAATCTACTCGACTACTGAGGAGGAGCATGCCTATCATTTACAGGTAGTACTGGACACACCTAGAGAGCACCATATTTAAGGTAAGCTCTTGAAGTGCCAATTCTGGATCCGAGAGGTTCACTTTTTGGGAAATGTCATATTAGAGGCTGGAGTTGCAGTGGATCCAGGGAAGATTGAGGCGGTACTTTCTTGGGAGCCACCCGGGAGTGTGACAGAGGTGCGGAGTTTCCTAGGTTTGGATGGATACTACTAGAGGTTGGTGACATATTTCTCTAGAGTTTCAACACCACTTTTAGCATTGATTAAGAGGGGGAAACCCTTCATATGGTCAGAGAGATGCCAGCAGAGTTTTCAGGAGCTGAGATAGAGGATAACTAGTTCCCCCATCTTGAGGCTTCTAGAGAAGGGCGTAGGGTACGTAGTCTACTACGATGCATCAAGTACCAGGCTAGGATCTGTCCTGATGCAGGAGCGAGTAGTGATCACTTATGGTTCATGAAAGCTGAGGCAACATGAGCAGAACTATGCTACCGATGACCTAGAGTTATCATCAGTGGTATTCTACTTGAAGATGTGGTGATACTACTTGATGAATGAGGGCTTTATAGTGTACTCTAATCACAATATTCTCAGGTATATCTTCTCTCAGAAGGACCTGAACCTAAGACAAAGATGTTGGTTTGAGTTCCTCCAAGACTATGACTTTGAGATAGTATATACTCCTGGGAAGGGGAACTTTGTAGCAGATGCGCTCAGTAAGAGGTCTGATATACAACTATAAGGCGAGGAGACAGAGCATCTCTCCGCTCTGTAGATATACTTTGCAGATAGAGATAGAGAAACTTTTCCTTAGTCTCTTACAATCACTCACCATCTTCTTCAGTGAGTCAGGGAGGAACAACATGGGGACACTGACTGCGAGACACGACGTGCTCAAATATCCACAGGATAAGAACCTTATGGATTTTCTGAAGGTGGGGAGCATGTCATTCTCTTCAAAGGACGTACCATGGTACCAGTGTCACTTCAGGAAGAAGTGTTGAGGGAGTTCCACACATCCCCTCTAGTGGTACATCTTGGAGTGGTGAAGATGTACCAGGATCTCCGATGACAACCCGAGTGGTTGGGAATGAAGAAATCAGTAGAAGAGTTTGTCTCTCGATGCCTCACTTGTCAGTAAGTGAAGGCTGAGTATCAGGTACCAGCAGGCATGGTTAAACCTTTAGAGGTCATAGAGTGGAAGTGGTATGGGATATACATGGACTTCATGATTGGAATTCCATGTACATCTAGAGGCCATGAATCGATCTAGGTGATCGTCGACCGACTCACCAAGTCATCCCACTTCCTACCGATCAGAGAGCAGGGTTCGATAGAGAGATTGGGACGCCACTATGTGTAGGATATTATGTGGATACATTGAGTACCCTTGATGATTTTCTCCGATCATGATACACGTTTTACTTCCCATCTATGGAAGGGGTTGCAGGAGGCTTTCGGGACACAGCTTTGTTTGAGCACCGCCTTCCATCCTCAGACGGATGGCCAGAATGAGCAGACTATTCAGACCCTTGAGGACATGCTACATGCTTGTGTCCTCAATTTAGGTCACAGATTGGAGAATCACTTACCGTTGGTGGAATTTTCATACAACAACAGTTATCACTCCACCATTGGGATGGCACCTTTTGAGGCCTTGTACGAGCGACCTTTCAGATCACCTTTGGGCTGGATAGACCCAGGGGAGTTAGCAATAGCAGGACTAGAGATGGTACGAGCTACCATATAGAAGGTTCAGATCATTAAAGAGTGGACTAAGACTGCATAGATCAGGCATAAGTCTTTTGCTGATAGGATATAGAGACCTCTGGAGTTCGAGGATGGCGACAACATCTTTATATGGGTCTCACCCTAACGAGGTTTCCAGAGATTTGACTGAGGTGGAAAGTTATCTCCGAGATTCATTGGACCCTTCCAGGTCCTCAATAGAGTTGTAGAGGTGGCTTACTTCTTAGATATTCCACCTCAGTTGCATCGGGTGCACGACGTTTTCCACGTATCCCAGCTGAGGAGATACGTGCATGACCCTTCCCACGTTATCGATCACGATGAGCTAGACATCGACGATGAGGTGAATTTTACGGAGGTTCCAGTTGAGATTGAGGATCAATGGGTTTGTGTCCTTTGTGAGCGGACAATACCTCTGGTGTGCATTCATTGGCAGCAAGAGAACCTCCAGGAGAGAAAATGGGAGCAGGAGGCTCAGATGTGTGCCTAGTACCCCCATTTGTTTTCCTATTTTTGTGATGTGGCTTACAGGGATGTAAAGTCCTGAGGTGGGGAGAATGTAAAGACCCATAATTTCCATGTAATTTTTTTTAATTAAATGGGAATTTTAGGAGTCCGCGAAAATTTACGGCGCGTGATTTCGAGGCCTGGTTTGCTCGGAATAAATTTCTGAACTTTTTTTCGGGTACGTTTAGTAAACATACGAGCAAGTTTTTTATAACTTTTGAACTGGTTCTCAGAATTGAAATACAAGGACAATGTTGAACTCACAACGCCGATATTCTCTTAAGGAGACTTTCACCTCGATGGTAGTTAGTCGAGGGTGAAGGATAATTTCTGGGTTTTTTGTGAAGGAATGAAATAAAATAAAATGGTGTGACATTTTGTTTTTATTTTTTATTTTATTTTGATACAACCCATGTGGATATTTCATAGGTGGGGACCACCTGAACTAAAACCTCCCATGAGAGGTTATAGTGGTGGGGACCACCTGAACTAACCTCCCATGAGAGGTTATGGTGGTGGGGACCACCCGAAGCTTGAAACCTCTTCAAATCCCTATTAAGTGTGGAGAAACCTCTTGAACTCCTCACATAATTGTACCAACCCTCCCCCACTTAATTATGCCTACCCATGTGATTAATTAACCCAATTTGAAATTGTTCCAACAATTAAATTGGGGAAACATATCACATTTTGGTTACGTTGAAAATTTGGTGGAATTGGGAGAGGAGAAATATTGGGAGGATTACACTTCTCCAATGAAAAATGCTCCTCCAACGAAGAACGCTGACTTCGACTTCTTCCTCGGGACATCCTCCAACATAGGACGTCTTCAACGACCGTTGTTCCTTCCTCATCTATGACAATAAATGAACGAGGTAGGGGTTTACTACAATATGATTATCACTTTCCATGATCTCCCCTTCTAATTATCTTGCGGGATTGAGAATATTGATTGATGAGGATTGTAGGGAGGGTGTTTGATTATTTTTTTTCTTTACCCATTCTTGATACTCTTGTTCTTGTTGAGCCACTTTCTACCACTCTAATACGGAGAGTGCGGGCCAAACTAACATGGCCCGTCTTCTCTGTAATTCTTGTGATGAATTGTGGTGTTCTTCAGGATGGAGGAGGATGAAGACCAACCACAAAGGGGAATGAGAACGGCGGCTGACACCACCACTCACCACGACGAAGGTGATGGCGCAACAACACCACTCCGCGACCACCGCCATCGCGGCCTCACCGCGTCACCCCAGCCAAACTGCCGCCCCTACCTCGTCATGGCTCCCTGGCCGAACCAGCGCTGTGGCCTCGCCGCACTGCCCTGGCCGAACCGATGCCGCCATATTGTCGAGCCGCCGTGGCTGAACTGGCACCTCAGACTCACCGTTCTGCCCTGGACGAACCGCCGCAGGGCCTCACCACGCCCCCGACCGAACCACCGTCACGACCTCGCCGCGCCGCCTCGGAAAAACCGCCCCCGCGACCATGCCACGCCACCCAAGATGAGCTTCCACTGTGGCCTCGCCTTTCCACTTCGGCTGAGCCCCCCTACGGCTTCACTATGCCACCCAGACCGAGCCACCTCACGACCTCGTCGAGCCACCACGTGACCAGCCGCGCCTCCGCGGCCTCCAACAAACCTCTACGGTCCCCCTCGTGGCCTCTACACCCTTGTAGCCTCTGCAACCCCCACGACCCCTAGTAGGATGTTGACCAGTGGTCCGGGTCGACCCAGGCCAGGTCAAACCAGGTCGGTCTGACCAAGACGGACCGGACTCAGACCAGATACGACCCTATAATTTACTTGGTCCATTACTTTGGCACTAGACATCCGTTTGACGAACCGTCAGTGGTGCTGAAAACCTTGGAGCGAGATAGTCCCTTTGGTATACCCCAATGGAGTTTTGGATAAAGGTGGGAAATAGTCAGGTTAGATCGAGCACAAATCCAACCGAGCCACTGAGACTAAAAGGCTAATAACTCATAGACTTGGTGTCCGATTGAAGCATCTTCTCTTTCATTGATACCCCTATGACGTGGAGAAAATTTGAGATACTTCTTCTTGGGATGTCGTGGAAGTTAGAGAATCAACCGGTGGATTGGGGAGCAGACTCTCCCGGAGATGAGCAAGCCTAGTTCAGAAACCCAGTAGCTAGCTGTGACGAGAAGAGTGCACCTAGAGAAACTGTGCGGGTCAGCTCCTAGAAATCCTGTGCGGGTCAGATAATAGAGATCTTGTGTGGGTTAGCTCTTATCAATCCTCTGTGGGTCAGCTCCAACGATCTTGTGTGGTTCATCTCCTAGAGATCCTGTGTGGGTCAGCTCCCAACGATCCTGTGTGGGTCAGCTCCCAGCGATCCTATGTGGGTCAGCTCATAGCGATCCTATGTGAGTCAGAACCAGCGATCCTATGTGGGTCAGCTCCAAGCAATCCTATGTAGGTAAGCACCATAAATCTTGTGTGGGTCAGCCCCAACGATCCTATGTGGGTGAGCTCCAAGCGATCCTATATGGGTTATCACCTAGTGATCCCGTGTGGGTCAGCTCCAACGATTTTTTGTAGGTCAGCTCATAATGATCCTGTGTGAGTCAGCTCCTATAAATCCTATGTGGGTTAGCTCCAAGTGATCTTGTGTTGGTCCACTCCAGCGATCCTGTGCGGGTGAGCTCCTAGCAATCCTGTGTGGGTCAGCTCCAGAGATCCTATGTGGGTCAGCTCCAGCGATCCTATGTGGGTAAGCTCTTAACGATCCTGTGTGGCTCAGCTCCTAGCGATTCTGTGCAGGTCATTAGTAGAGCCTCTTAAAAGAATAATACGATTCATTATTTATAACTAATCGTATCTAATACCATACCTAAAGATACAATGGTGTGAGATGAGACAGAACCTCTGTATTTCTTCTTGTTTGAAATGGATTACTTGATAACCTAGGTATATGTATGGACATATACCTATGTATGGTTATCCGTTATTTTCATACTTTTTGGTTTATATTTGTTTGAATTTATAAGACCTTGAGGGTATCGGGGTCCCTACTGAGTATCTTTATACTCACCCCTGCATGGGATTAGCCCGCACCTTGTTATGTTGGATACAGACAATGTATAGCGCTGACTGAGGCTGAGAGTACTAGGACTGGATGGTACCCATAGGTAGACCATACAGCATGTCGGTACATAGAAGAGACTGATGGATGTGGAGTGATGGGGAGGTAATATGTACCTACCCTTCAGGTAGGAACCTCAGAGGACAATCCAGTAGCTGCATTTTTTTTCTTCTGTTTTTCAGTTGTATTGTATTTCAGTTGTACTTGTATCTTTACAGTCGAGTTTTTATTCTTGACCCTTTTACTTTCAGCACTCTTTTTGTTACATAGTTTGTTTGTGTTCATATCTTGTTGTGTACATGGTAATGTGAGTTTACAAGGTATAAAGGCAATGCCTTCCCAATTCTAGGGAATACACCTTTCAGTGCTAGTCGCCATCCCCTGGCCTATGAAAGGCAGGATTGGGGTAGTCACGACACGAGCCCCAGCAGACGGGTCGTGACAACTAATGTGGATGAGTTGGCACAATTGTATCTTCAATAGGTGGTAAGGCTTCATGGTTTTCCATCTACAATTGTCTCAGATAGAGACCCCTATTTCAATTCTCGGTTTTGGGAAGGCCTTCTTAAGTCCTTGGGGTCTTAGATTAAAATGAGCATGACATACCATCCTCAAACAGATGGTCAGATAGATTGACCGAATCACATTTTTTAGGATATCCTCCGTTCATGTGTTTTAGACTTTGGAGGTTCCTGGTATAGCCATTTGGGATTTTTTGAGATCGCTTATAATAACAGTTACCAATACTCAATCTGGATGGCTCCCTTTGAGGTACTCTATGGTCAACCTTGTTGGGCCCCATGTGTTGGGATGAGGTAGGTGAGACCTCAATGTTGGGGCTGAGTCTTGTCTTGGAGAATTTTGATAAGATCATGTTGATCAGGAAGCATTTATTGATAGCTCAGAGTCACCAGAAATCATATGCTGATCAGAGGAATTGAGACCTAGAGTTTTCGATGGGTGATTAGTGGTTTTTGAAAGTTTCCCCTCATCTGGGTCATTGCCATTTGAGAAAGCAGGGAAATCTAACACCAATGTATGTTAGAACTTTTCAGATTACTTAGAGGATTGGAAATTTGGAATACAGTTTATCTTTGCCTTCTCATTTGACATATGTCCATGACGTCTTCCATGTCTCAGAACTGAAGAAGTACAACACGGATCCATCCCATATGCTGAATTGGGAGGAGTTGGATATAGATATCGATATTTCATTGGTTGAGTGACCAGTGTGTATTTTGGACTCCTGAGAACAAGTGCCTCAAGGGAAAACTATTCCTCTAGAAACATGGTACTAATGAGCATGAGACATGGGAGCAAAAGTCTTGGGTTGAAGAGCAGTTTCCATTTCTCTTATCTGATCAGGCTTCAAGATGACTTTCCAAGGGAATAAAGTTTTTATGGTGGAGAGAATTGACACATCCATGACTTCATTTAAATTTATTTTTAATTTAAATTATATTTTTTCTTTGTTGCGAGGGTTTCCCATGTATTTTTGAAGGAAACGGTGGGCTTTCATGATTTGGGCCCAATCGTGAGCCCATTTCTAGGTTTAAAAAACAAATTTTTTTCTTTTATAAATCCTTCATTTTTCAAAAGTTTTAATCCATTAGAATTTCTAATTGGCCTACCCTAAACTTTAAAAACCACCATATCCATTTGGACCCTTTATGAACTCATTATCATTATGGATTTGGGTGATTTAGTTAGGCATTAGGCCAACCTGTGAGCCCATTTCGTACATTTTTTTAATTCTTTAATATACTATTCATTTTTTAATTTTTTTGGTGATTCCAACTCCATATTAAATAAAATATACCTAGGTACTCCCCCATGTTCATGTCTCCCTCTTTGGAGCTCTTTTAAATCACATATTAGTGTGAAATTTCTCAGGGTGTCTCAAATCATCCAGATTTGAAAAGGAAAATTGTTTCATCCATAAATCATTCAATTTTCACTCTTTTACACACATTTTAGTCCCTACTTGACCTTCTCATTCTCATTATACCCTCCCTATTAGTTTTGGTTTCTTGGAGATTCAAACTTTGGTGGATTTGGTTCGATTTCTTCAAGATTTCTCAAATAAGGGGGTTTCTTTCCTTCCTTCTTCCATTTGCTTTGGGTTTAGTCCATTATTCTCAAAGTTCCTAACGTACAACATGTAGGGATTAGAAACTAGGGTTTTATTTTGAGTTTCCTGGTTTAATATTGTGGTTTTAGGTTTGTTTTATCTCCCTTTTGGTGTGATGGTAGTGCGATTGAAGTTCTGCACAATGAGTTGAGGGTTTTGAAATATATGGTAGGTGATTCCATGTTTAAGCATTATATAATGAGTTAGATTTATGGATTTTTATTTATTATATGTTCATCTGTCATATTTTTTATTGCAAAACTGTTTTTGGTAGCATTTGTTAAGCGGTTGTTTTTTAATTGCCAATTTTTGTCCCAAAATGGGTGTTTTTACTTGTGCATTCCATGTTGTACCAACTGGTGTTGTTTTAAAATTCTTGTAATGGATTTATAAAAATGTTTTAGTGCTGAAAATTATGTTTTGGTGTAATATTGGTATGAATTCAGTGTTAAAAGAGGGATTTTAAAAGGATTTTATGTGCAAACTTTTGTTATAACTTGTATAATTGTTTTATGAAAATTCTAAGTGTTTGTTTGAGTTATACAAATGATGAAAAGCAGTTTTTGATATTTTTTGAGTTTTTATGACCAGAAATGGTATTTATATGTTTTAATGGGATTTTGTAGCATGTGAAACTTGTTTGATCACAAAGAGTGAAACCTAGATATCTAGGTGGGTGGATGTGTACTAGCATGCTAGTGATCTCGAGTGATTTTTTCACTGTTTCCCTTAGCAAGTTGACAATGAAAAAACTAACAAAACTATGATGGTGATGATGTTTGGAACCAATAGGTTATGGGTGATTCCCCTAATAGTGTCTTATATATGAGAATAAATATTGTTATGGTTACATTCACATCGAGATGTGAGGTACATGGGGCTCACAACTAACTAGTGCCTAGGGGTGTTCCTGTGTTGAGAGCTCATTGACCATTTGGAATTTATCTTTGGATTATAGTGTTTTTATGAAAAATTACTAGCTTAAATGTTTTATTTAAATGTACCAATTCATTAAAATTACCCTCTTTGAAAACTATTTTCATTTAAAAGATGCACCTTTATAAATTATTGCTACCATTCATTGTTTATAACACTTGCAAGGATTTTATCTAATAATTCATGTCACATGGAATATTTTTGTGGGATACTATTGGGATTAGGCTTTCACCCAACTTGAAAATTTGGCTGTAAGTATAATTTGATATATTTGACACAGGTAAGGGTAAGGCATTTGGAGATAGCAGTTCAGGTTGCTAGTTTCTTCCGTTGTGCGGTGTTGTGGAGACAACTCGTGCGTGATGACCTCTTATCGTGTGGTGGTATTTGGGTTATATGTTTTACTAATTTGTAGTTTGGGACCCCTTGTTTCATGTTAGAAGACTTGTATCAATTATGTTTTTTTAATTAAGGCTTGTTTGACATGAATTTTCATATTTTTTTATTGATTGTTTTTTGTTGTCTTATGTATCCTAATTAGGGTAAATCATTCCCAAACCATTATTTATGATACTTGGGAACCTGTGCCATCCTGTGGGAATAGGGAATTCCCTTCAGGACTTTCCATGGGCTGGATATGGTTCCAGTGATGATGGTGACCAGATTCAGTTTGCGACACTTAATCTAGTTGTGGTTTTACATCTATGTCTTTGAATCCCTCTCTTAATCAAGGTGGTCTATCTAACACCTTCTCACTTATTGTGAGTCTCTCATCACCCCGATCTCTTAATTATCTATCACTATGTAGTCTATAAAATTCTCATCATATCACATCATAACCCAGCCAGGTCCTCTCAATCGAGGGAAATCACATTTAGTGTCCATAACAATCCTACTCAGGACGAGGTCACAACCTTACAACTACCCTTCCCCATGTGGGTATTTTAGGCACTAGTGGACCAATACCCTCTCACTATGAGTGAAGCTTAGCATTACCCTCCCAATCAGGTAAATGTAATACATCATGAACTCTACCCACTAACTAATATTATTTTCCATGTCATACACTTATAGGGCCTCATCTCTCTCATGGATATACTACTATTGGTATCTCACTCATAGTGAGGTCATACCTCGAGATTCATCAATCTGTCCCAGGTCATAAGTAAAATACATGTATGTAAAGACAATAATCCCCCACATCCCATCAAACATTCTCACTACATCATTAGCAGTGAACTATTCACCTAGGATCCAACCCATAACCTAGAAAACATCTCATTATCCATGCATAACATGCCACTCTAACAATAATTCTCATCTCTATCTCTAGTGTGTATTTTAGGGTCCATCATATATATCGTGATATTTTCACATTATATAAATCTCATCTCTACCAAAATTTAGTGGAAACACATACCGTAGTCTCTTACAATAACTATCAAGGATAGGTGATGTACAGTCATTTTCTAAACCCCCCTTAGTGATCGTCACCTAGGTCAAATGAGACATTGATCATGGAAGATCTACCAACCCATTATAAAATTAATATATTCTTTAAAAAACTTTTTCTAGTCCTGGAGGAATCATCTTGGTCAATGCATGCATAAATCATTCTTCCAATATTATGAGGATGCTCCTCACCATGCGTGGTATATATATTCATCTCTCTCATCACCCAAGGCCAAATATACACAATCCTCCCAAATTTCTATTGGGGACCCAAATATTCTAGTGGTGTCATGTATCATATCTTGATACCATCCAAGGTATCTCATAAATCTAAATGTTTACATTTACCTTAGTAAACATTGTTTTTGGGTGGAACCAAAATAGCCAAGGTGATAAAGATCACTATTTTCCCTTCCATAAGGCTCATTACCAACTAATATCCTTCTACATAGAACTCTTAGTCACTATTATTCTACTTGGACACATTGATTATGCATGTCTCAAATAAGTCAAGCATAAACATGAATATGTGATTGTGTTATAGAGACCACCTACCAAAATACTATAGTTAGCACCCCAACCATGCTCCGTTGATCCTTGAGTAAACTAATATATTCCTCATACAACATTGTACCACAATGCAAACTCCTATATCATGGAACACAACATCAATAATTAATTATAAAAATTTAAAATTAATTAATTAAATCTAAACAACAATGGATAATAGTCCATAAACACACTAGACATAGAAACATTATTAGAACCAAACCCAATATTGGGTGATTTTCCTTCCCGAATATCCTCTCAACACTATGCATGAAATTACCATCATCCTCACTTGATTCTACCATGTGAAGGTATAAGTGGATATAAAAAACTTCTTGAAATCATGAAAAAATTGGTATTCAAAGAGGATAAAAAAGAGTAAGAAGATATTATTCATACATTTGACATAGGTAAATCGCCTCTAAGAATGTCTCTATAACTAAGGGTATCCACAAGAGGAATTGAATGGGGGAGTCCCCTAAAATATATCTCTCCTAACACCTTGGGTTCTAAATACCTAAGGTGTCTAACATAAAAAAGAAATGTCTTCTCCTAATTAATATATAACAATCAATCATTAATTTCATTATGATGTATACCATCACCAAAAAATTTTATAGTGTGACTAGTACTCATGGTGTGATGCTCCCTAGTAATAGTGGTTGACTATTGAACAAACACCATCACAACATGATCTAAGGGTTATGGCATAAATTACTATGTAAATTTCCTTAGACCCTTTGTAAGAATCATCATTTTGGAATGAATCTATATTCATGGAATCATTCACTTAGTAAGAGTAATTAACTTATAAAAAATCCACAATACCTTCCACACCAAACAACCTTCAGAAGTGGAATGACTAAATCTTTATTAGTATCCTTGGTGATGTGACTTGAATCTATATTATTAATTAAATAAGTCCCTGATGTCCTATATCGATGCTCACCCGAGCACTAGAACTACCAACCAGGCCTCGCTAGTCATCCAATTTTTTTTCTCAAGATATTTCACCCTCATATTTTTAATACAAATCAAAATTCATAAAAATAAACCTATATTTGGTCAAATATTCAAGCTTCTTCTCATATCAATAACATGTAATATTTTTTGGGTCATTAAGGAATTTATCATAAAATAGTGTTTTGTAGTTACATTTTATGATAAATATCTTAAAATAATTTCCATGATTTAGTCATTACTATAATTACCCATGATCTATGGAAATTGTTTCAGTATAGTTCATAACAGTCACCTATATGTGAAAAGGGAAAATCTACCACACTACCATTAGGTAAATTTTTTATTTCTCCATAAGGAGAGGTTTGGTATTATAATTATTCATGGTGGAATTGAAAAAAAAAGTAAAATGTGAGAGTTATAAGTATATATAAAGGGTATAAGTCTACACACATTAGGATATAAGGGAAAATAAATTATATATTTACCTAATAATGACTTGAAAATAAGGGAACCATATCCCAAAAGATAGGTTTACACTTATAGGGAGGAAATAAATCGACCAATAAAACAAATTTACACATAAATTTCATTTTAATTTGTTGATAAACAACTACTATATAATTAAAGATAAACATTAAATGAATCCACCAGGATTACTATGTCATATATAGGGCCATTAAGGTAACCTGGTATCCCTCAATTATAATAATTTTTTAAATATATTTAGTGGTGTTGTGTGTGTTATCACTCTCTCTTTATTATGAGGTTTATTGAGTGGTTTTAATTCAAATATGTTTTGGGGTTAAATATATAATGACACCCCGTCTATCAGAGTTAGTTTTCTCCCCCAAGTTATTAGTGTAATTTAAAATTTAAAATTCCACTCACCTTAACAATAAAACTCTCTAATGATTGTGTATAGATTCCAAGAAACTCATTTGATATTCCAAATTTTAAAAATTTAAACACATGGTGTATCCATACATTATCCATCTAGATAAGTATTAGGTTCATATTTTTTATGATAGAAGGAGATAAAATTAGATATAAATATAAATGGAAACTTACAAAATTATTGATTGACCTATTTGAATTGGAAATTGTGGAAACTCTTGGTTTAATCAAATGATATAATTTCTCTTCCCCAAAAATTAGGTGGAATAATGATTCCTTAATAAATGAGACATTTTTTCCCTAACCCGATGCATTTCACCCTTCCACTCTATCTACTGCACCTCACAACAACCTTGGAAAAAACCATGATTAATCACCTATACAACAACTAATGTGTCATACCATCATCATGCCCACTATTATAAACCTTCCATCATACCCCACTATGGAACCCTTACATAATCATTGGACCTAAAACCAACATAAAAACCTCTCCATGGGCCTCCACTATTGTTCCCCCTCACTATTGTACCCAACCTCCAATAAAAGAAACCATCACCCACCCCTTTATACCACCAAAAACTAGTTCATTTATATCATTCATTAAAGACTAATATCCCCTCTAACTCATACTTACCTCCTCACACAAGGTCTCTTCTCAACCATTGGGTTTAAAAATAGGACTTTGGGGATGGGTTAGAAGATTCCCCTGTAATGGGAATTTGGTGGAAAAAATAAACCCAAAAATATTTGGGTAAGATTCATGGAAATTAGGTGTACATAGACTAAAATTATGTTTTTTTTCATGAAAGAGGATTATTGTGATGAGGGATTATTTCAGTGATAATAATCAAATATTCAGTGGGGTAAATAATGGTCAATATATAAATGTGTACTGGATATGATGAAATTAATGAGGGGCAGTGGTGATAGAGCACAACCACATATAGTTGTGTGGATGAAGATCATGATAATGGATTTTACTGATGAGTATGATGGAATAACTACCAAGTTAGGAGGAATCTATAATATAATTAGAGTGGATTATAGAAGATGTAGGGGTTTTTGAATTTTGAATTTTCAGGTACCATTTCCAATAGTGAAATTCATTGCATACCAAACATGAAATTATCTAACTTTTCTCTTAAATTTCTAAATCTATTTATATTTTTAATTCCATCAAAAAATAATCAACTATACAAAAAAGGCATGGATAAAAGTGAAAAAATTAAAATACAAGACTGACATCAGTTAAAAAATTATATATAATGTTTTCTCCCAAATTTAAAATATTCAATATTCCATAGAACAAACATCAAAATAAAATACTTAAATTTTGAACAATCACTATAAAGGGTTAATCACCACTAAAAAATTGGAATTAGAAAATCCATTAGAGGTTACTAATTTCGTTTATAAGATTCCATAAAAAATCTTCTAGTTTTCAATCGTTCCCCATTTCTAATCGGATATTGAAACCATAAATATAAGTAGATAAAGTTCCATACCTTTTAATTAATTAACAACCACAGTAGATGTCTACTAATGAACAACTGTTTTTCATATATTAAAGTGATTAACACCCATGAAAAAAATAAAAAACACAAAAAACCGGTGAAGCTAACATCTCAAAACTGATCATTCCCATCTTTATTCACTCTATATCTACACATAAAAAAAGTTAAGCATATAAAATAAATAAAATTAACATTAACATTAAAACTAAATATATTCATTCTATAGAAATTATTCAAAAAATATTTTATAGCGTGACATATAAAAAACATCATGAATACCATGTAATTAAATAAAATATTATAAATTCATTGTCAAATGTACTATTAAAATATTTAATTACGAGTTAAAAAATATTTAATATTAATGCTTAAAATTGTATTTACATACTACCGATCATTTTGGGAATCATATTTATGTGATAATGATTTTTAAAATAAAGAACTATTCTAGAAATGTTCTCTTATATTTGATTGTCAATCGGATGTCGTTATCCTGATTTTTTCACCTATCAAGAGATGTGTCATTATAATAAATTTATACAATGTTAAATAGTGATTTCAGTCATACTAAGAATCAAACAAATTCGATTAAAACATGATTGATTATGATATATCTTAAACAAATAAATGATCATTATCTTATGTTTTCATGTCATTCTATGTTTTGGGGTGTTGAATCATTAATATGATTTTTCACTTAACTACTAATGTAAGTGAAAAAACATTTGATAATAATGTAAATTCCATTATACGTTTGTTGTGTAAAATATTCATACATATTGTGAATGTCCTAAATAACATTGTCTTATGTTTTCATGCATTGAAGATATCTTTTTATTGGTATTGACCCATACCCAGATGACTTTTCCATTTTTAAAAACAATTAATAAGATAGAATCATTATGTTTATTTTACCAATGAATCTAGGAATCTAATTTACATGAAGTTGATTATGTATGAGAAAAAATTATTTAGGGAATATTCTTATATTTTTATGAAATTTGAGAGTATTTTTCCTAAGATTATTCAACTTAAAATAGATATGTCATTTTTATAAAAGTTTACATTATTAAATGGTGATTTGGATAATATAGAGTGCTAAATGAATTTGATTGATGTGTGGTTGATTTCGATAATGAATAAATGAATCAGTGTTCACTCTCCAATGATTTTATTTTATTAAAAGGTATTGTAATTCATATTATACAGTTTTTTAGTATTTTTTAGTTTACTAAAAATGATGGGGAAAACCCCATTTTCGATATACTAAGAAATTTGGACATCTTGGTAACCTATATATGACTTATATTTATATTAAATTAAATAAAAATCATTTCCAATGTTTTTTAGGAAAATATATTCTCTGTTTATTTGTTTTGACTTCTACACAACATAATTTTCCATTATATAAAACTTTTAGAAATCTAGGATTATAAGTTACATCCTACTAATAAATTTGGGTATCATATTGATCTGTGATTGATTCCATAAAATCGAAAATTATTAAAGGAATGTTTCTCTAGGGTTTTAATTAGTGAATTTTTTTTCACAGTTTTGAGAACCTAGAAAAAGATATGTCATTTTTTTAAATGTACATAATGTTAAATTCAATTTTAGTCCATAGAATGTAATACATGAATCTTATTGATATATATTTTATTCACAAAGATCATAAATGACTCATTGTTTTTTATCTCAAGTTTTCATTTCAATCCAAGTGTATTATCATGTTATTTATAACTTTTATGCGATTTTTCACTTTACTATAAATTTGTGAAAAAAATGACATAGTTAATCGTACTAAAAAATTTGGGTAAATTATTAATGTGTATATGACACATACAAATCATTAATGAAATAAATATCATTTTCCTATGTTTTTTTCAAATTCAAGCTCTTTTTCCTAGTTTCCCCCACTACATAGATGTTTTTTCCATTATTAAAAAACATTAATAATGTTGTATCATAATTTAAATCTAATTAATAAATTCAATAATTAAATTGGTAAATAAATAATTATATAATATGAGAAATTATTCAAGGAATATCATCCTATATATTCACATGAACTAGAAATAAAATGACTAGTTTGACCACCTAGTGTAAGATATGTCATTTTAATTGACATAAACAATGTTAAAAGGTGATTTCTATCATATCAATCGATATTGAAATCGGATTGATATATAATTGATTTTGACAAATAATAAACCTATTAATGATCATTATCAAAAATTATCATTCCAATTAAAGTTTAATTGCTTGATATTGACCTATTTTTCATTATTTATCACTTAAATGAAATTGTGAGGGAAAAGAAATGCATTCGATCATATCGGTAAATTTAGGTATAGGATCAACATTTACATTATTTAAATAGGTCTTATTGTACCTATGGATTTATTCCCATGTTTTCATAGCAATTAAATAAATTTTACTTGATTTATACCCCTTATCACTTGAGTTTTATATTATTAAATAATTCAATAGTTTGGAATCAATAACTATGTCATACTGATAAATATTAGCCTTGAATTTTCCTACAACTGATTCCAACAAATCAAAAATATTCAATGAATATTCGTCTATGTTTAAATTTCAATCAAAATATTTTTTTTCCATATTTTCATCCTCTTGGAGGGAGATAAAGAATTTAAAAATACATAAATAGGGATAAATGTTATTTTTGATCATATCGAGTGATATGTGAATATAATTTAAATTTGGTTGATTTCAATAGATCATAAATGTCTCAATTATTATTCTAAAATGTTATCAACTCAATCAATGTGTGTTTTCTTAGTTTTGTCCCATATTATGTGATTATTCACTTAACTACAAATGTGGAGGACAAACATAACTTTCAATTACACATAGAAATTATGGCATAAAATTAACATGTAAATGATTCACATAGGTCACAAATGACCAAAATATGGTTTTACATAGTTTTTAATCCAATAAAAGCCCTGTTATATTTTCTTTAACCTAATAATGTTTATTTTTCAGGTATTTAAAACTATTAATATTTGAAAACCATACATTACATATAGTGCCAGACCTATTTTCGCACCAGAATAGTACTATGGTTTGGAGGTCCACTAAGCCTTAGGTGTGCCTCCCAATACACAATAGTCTTCTGACTATTAATAAGGGTGTAAATAGGTGATAGTGGGGGGAAAATACCTTATAGTGTATATAATAATAATTTTCAAAATAAATATAACACAGCAGAAGAAAAGAACTTAAAAAATGGACTAGAAACCCACCATAGAAGAAGCATAAAAGACTATGAAAATGATAATAAATATTCTCAAAAATACCAATTGAAGAAGAAAAAACATCACATGTTACAATTTGTAAAAATATTCACCATTTGTAACTAAGAATGAATATCATATAAGTTCAAATAAGAAAATATGAAGAATAGATCCCTCATGGCCGACCTCAGTATATACATATATAGAAGCATGCTAATACAAAAAGGAATATAGATAGTAACTCCAACTGATGTAGGAACAACCATGGTACCTTTCCATACATATCATGCTAAAGGTCTGACATGATCACTATGGTCCAGATCCTAAGCTCAGACCCTTACCTGGAGGCATGAGCATAAAGCCTACACGCGTCCCGAAGGGCGCATACAAGGTGTGAGAATAAATCAAAATAGGATACCAAAAATGTTTTCCAAACATAGATCTATGATAAACAAGGTGTACACTAAAAAAATAAATCATCACATCACATCATATAAATAACTTGTTTCCCTTATGTTCAAAAACTCTAAGGAATCAATCAAATGATTCATCCATTGCTGTTATAATGGTACTGTTGAGGATCCTTATATTATAGCTCAATGAATCCTCTTTAAAAAATAATCTGAGGTGAACTGTTAGGTTCCACTACTAAATGTATCACTCGGTACCTCATGCCAACCAAAACCTCATGTCATAATAAATAACTGGTGTCCCAAATGCACTCATAATCAAGTACCCAGTCCCATAGACCTCATTTATAAGTATAAATGTTAGCTTGAATCTCAACATCACATTCACAATGATGATTTTACTCCCAATAATAATCACTATTATCTCAAAAAACAATGTACTATGTAACAGTGGTACCTATCCTCTAATATAACCCTGACCCAATGTCCTCACATACAGTGAGACTCATCCCCCAACCGATAGTCTCAGCAATATCAACCGATGGATCCTCACTATCCATGTTGATTTATAAAGAAAACACCTCCATATATAATGATGACCAACACCATACTAATTCATATATAATAGAGTCCTCTACACACCCAAGTGGCCAGCATCAACTCATTATATGAGTTATATCTATGTGCATAAGACTCCAATGGTGCACTTTCCAATCATGATGAGAGGAAATCACGAAACCCATACACAAGACACATCATCCCATCACCTTGTGCCATAGCGTAAATGTCACTCATCTTGATGGCCATCACCATCTAATATCACACAAACAATGCCCATAACCTAACGACCAATATTTCCTCAATAAAATGATGAAGTTTCCAAACCTATGATCAATATCACTCATAGTATTCATGCCTCTACCAAATTGAAAAACCATGTCACCTCTTTTCGATGGTCAACACCATCTCAATCCTTGGGAAAAGCCACTCACTCTCCCTTGGAACCATCATAGGCAATATAAATAAATAAATTTTAAAAAATAAAATACCCGCCTAATATTTCATGTTATAAATCCTCTCACCGGGTTTAAACCATTTATATTATCGAATGAGAATTCCCATAGGTATCTCACATGATCAATTTGATTAATTAAAGGAAAAAAATTAAATTTGTAGGGTCTCACTCAGACTACCCAATGGTACTCCCAATAACTCACCCCCAATACTTGAGTGAAATAAAGGAGAAATATAGGAACCACCTTCCTTGATTTAGAAGATGATATCTCACCTGATATCAGCATCTAACTCAATTCAATTCATAAAAAATTGTTTTAGATAAACAACTTGAAAATAGGGTAAAAAAACTCACATGGATTTATCACACTATATGGCGAGAGAAATGATGAAATTAACAACCAGGATTCAAGGGATTTCTAAGGCAGTTCCAATAAGACCAAAGGCTTGAAGAAAAAATCTCATACAAATAAAATACCTTAATATTTTCAGACAGGGAAAGTAGGATCTCCCTCGGCTGTACGTGTGGGTGGAGGAGGAAAATAAGAGGAAATAACATATAAGGAGGTAGGGGACAAATTGTAAATTTTCCTCTCTAAATGAGACACATGGTTTGGCTAGCAAAGCACCAACCATGTGGATCCCACTGTTTAAGAACAAAAACCTGCACAGTTGGCCTAAATGGTTTGTCTAAACCATGTGGTTCCAGTGCACATACACTTTCTAAGTGGAATTTAGCATACATCTAGGCACATAGTTTTCCAAATAGTTCACATGCCATGTGAATCCCTATGATAAATGTTACCAAGATATTGTATGGTCATGTCCCCCTCCTGAACAGTCTTCCAAACTATGTTTAGAGCCAAAGGAGGGTCACAAAGTTTCACTTGGGAGGCCACAAAGTTTTCCAAACTATGCACCTCTATCTTCACATTTTCAAAATGGTGTTTCTGGGCTTCGTCGCACACAAAACACACATGAAAATACATGGCACTTTATAGGCCTATAAAACCATCTAAAAATAAGTTTGTGGGTCAAAGAAACTTTTAGTGATAAGATCTGAAGATTAATAGAGGAGTAATTCTAAACACGAAACTCTAAAATTTTAATCCGGTTGAGGAATTCAACCTACTAAAAAAACCCAAGATGTTATAATATTTTCACCTTAACGTAGCTTATTATCAAGCTATAAAGAATTACCAAAAAATGGAAAATAACATACCAATATCATTAACAACCAACCTGGTATACCACAATCATGATGTCATTGGTAAAATCCCACAAGGCACTTCTCATCATAAGAGTTAACTACCCCAATCACTTCTTAACCCAAAACACAAAAATTCTAATAGTCATATGACCATCCATGGACTCAAAAGTCCTTCTGTGATGAATCACCCCTCCTTCCCTCATAATTAACTCACATAATCCCATGTCACACCAGACTCCTATCATGATCTGAACCTCACCGTATGACTAGCTCGTGCCTATATTGAACATAAAACCTATGAGGTCCCACTTCTCAGTAGATGCCTATAAAAAGTCATTTTAACTTTCAATTCACATAAAAACCGCATCACACTAATGCCCAGATGCAACGGAATGTCAAGTAGTCTCGTATCGAATCAATACCCATAGATAATCCAGGTTTCACACACCTCATATGTATACATAAATAATGAATCTGATCTGAAGACAACCTACAAACTAGAATATGGTTAGTCCAAAAAATATATCCCATGTATCAAGTTCACCCAAAACCAAACACGATGTGTAGAATGCCACCAAAGAGAGGATTGGAAGGAAAACAATGCTTATCTTCCTTTGTTGACACTTTAAACAAACCAAAAACTCTTAGTGAAATCTAGGTTCTTAATAAAAATCAAAATCAATTTGTCAAAGCCACACACACACACACAAATATATAAATACCATACTATGTGCCTATTAAGAAAGAAAAATAAAACCTCCCATGCCATACCAGTCCAAGGGTCCAAAATATTCCCTTTCCATATCGATCTAAGGGTCATATATGATAATAGATAATTATTACATCCAAGTGAACCACTAACGGTGGAAATAACATCAAATATAAAAGATAAAATAATAATAGAAATTTACCACCTAGGGAAACTTGCTTTATCCCCTATGAAAGGGGATGTAGGCACCCAAAGATGATCTCTAAACCTAGTTCTGACTGCCTACTAGTCTCTGTTATACCATATCACAAATATTAAGACCCACAAAGAAGGTATAAGAAACTCCTTTATTAACATTTTTAGTACTCTGGCCCTTTTTCCACCCAAATAGTGTTATATACTAGAGGACCACTGGGCCTTAGGCATGCCTCCACATATAATAAAGAATTCCGAGTAGACATGAGGTTGTAAAGAGGTGATATTGGAGATAATATACCTTCTAATGTTTATAATAATAATTTTCTATATAAATATAACCTATTGGAAGAAAATACCATAAACACTGGACCATTAACTCACCATAATAGAAGATCAATAGATAGTAAAAATAATAATAAATACACTGAAACATATGAATTGAAGAAGAAAACATCACATGGTACCATTTTCGTAAATTAACACCATCTTTAGCTAAGAATGCATATTATATCAAGTCATACAAAACAATAAGAATAAAGGATCACCCATGTATGAACTCAGTATATACATATATATATAAGAATACTGAAACAAAAAGGAATATAGAAAGTTACTCCAGCTAATGCAAGAAACAACATGGCCCCTTGATATCTATCTCATGGTAATGGTATGAATTAATGGATTATCACATATCTTTCGTACCAAAACATTGAATCTTTCACCAATGGATGGTTCTATTTAAAGGATCAGGGAGATTCTCAAAATATTCAGATAGTGTGAACTTCTAGTTTGATGTGGCTCACTTGTTTTCTTAAGCTTTTCATGGGACCTTGGTCATTCATTGCATGACTATGGTGTTGATAGGATGTGATTTATTTGAAACCGAGTGGAATGTAAAAACTTCCCCAAAGGTGGAATAGTTAGGGAAACTTCACTTTTGGTGAATTATGTTGGATCTGAGCCTTAGTTAGTATGGATATCATATTGGATCAGTGTACAACCACGACTCACCTAGAAAGGTGGCTTCACTCCATCATCATTCTTAATTCTTGGGTGAAACCAGAAGGTGGAAAAACTAAAGTAGGTGGAATTCTTATTTTTATCATGGTGGTAGAAAATAAGTGGTAGTGGAGAAATTAAGAGTAGTTCTCATCCTCTAGATCATCTTTATGATTCAGTTGATAGGGATCATGTTCTTCAGGGGAAGTGGAGGCTTAGAAGTAGTTGGTGGTCTCATGGTAGCTTGAGAGGTAAGAGAATGGTAAAAAAAGGTGGGAAAATCTCATGGTAAGAATACCTACTATGAAGTAATTGGTCAATATTCCAACCATTAGATATTGTTAAAAAACGGGGGCTCACGGTAGGTATTCCAACCCTGAGAGTGGTTTCTTCATAAGGTGTTGAAGTGATCATGAGTAGTGCCCATGGTTAGATAAAGGAATAGTTGATTCTTATTGAAGATAGGTAGTAGATGTGATGGTAGATAGTATCCTTACCTACCATGTCATGGTAGGTTCTCAATACTAGGGGGAAGCACACGGTTAGTTCCCATGATAAATTTAGTGATCGTGGATGGCATGATCACTTCCAACCTTTCTAAATTTTCAACTTGTAGAATAAAAGTATTTACATTTTTTTCTTAGTGAATTATTTTTCTACATTTAAAAGTCAATCTTATAATTAAATAAGAGTCAATTACATTGAAAATTAATACATTAAAATTTATATCAAAAGATGAATATATAAATAAAAACCATATTTAAAGAAAATTTGCAATTAATTTCAAATGTCAGATAGTCAATAAAAATCACTATTTACCTAGGAATTGAATTAAAATTGAGGTATTTTCAATGAAAATTAGATAGTTAATGTTAAAAATTCCAATTTACATCACTCACTCACTATTAAAATATTTCACTACCAAGAAATATTATCATTTAATTTCACTTTATTCAAAAAATAGAAATTCATCATACCTGAACCTAAATTTACTAGATAGAGAAGAGGTAAATAGAGACTTATCCACTATGAAAATTATCTTGCCTTATATGTGAATAAAACCACTAACTCATTTCAATTTAGTCATATTTACAAGTCTATAAGTGGATCAATTGAGATTCAAGTGGAATGAATGTTTTAATAAAATTAACTTTAATTTCTCCCTCTTTTATACTTTTTCTCAAACTAAAGTTTGATTTTTCAATTTATTGAGACAACTCAAATGAATATGTTTTAAGTAAATTTCCCCATTCATGGGTTTAATATTCCCAAAACCAAAATGAAATCAGTTTTTAAAGGCCCTGTATTTAAGTTTGTTTCCCAACCATAATTTTGTGTAAATCAGTATGCATATCACTTATTGAGATTAAAAATGGATTAATTTAATTACCAAAACACACCTAGTGTACTTATCTCAAATAATCACCATGTGATCATGATATATAATTTTTATTCGAGTTTTGAAGGAATTATATCAATTTCATTTAAGTTCTTCCTAATGATTTGTTTCTTATAGAGGCCATGTTACCTCGGATTGAGTTCTAAATTCTTAGCGAACTTAAACTATAAAATTAACTCTACAAAAGTCTTTTCACTTACACTCAATTTCCCTTTTCTAAGACCAAAATTCCATGAATACATTGATCAACTCACATAGCAATAACTCGAGTCTTACTATTTTAGAACCAATGAATTACTCAAATATAGCATTAGTATTTTCAAACTAGTAAAGACATCATTGATGTTCAAGAAATGTTTAAAAAATAAAAACAAAAAATTTCACAAAGGGGAAATTTAAAAAATATGTTTTACAATATTTTTTATATTTATTTATAGATACTTGAAAATATTCATTTAAAAACCACTTCAACAGGTTTATCTCCTCCACGAGACTTTTTTTAAACACAATTCTAGTTAAATTCAAATACGCATTTGTTCAAGAAAAATAGTTCAAAAGAAAACAAGTATCTTGAACAATATGAGGGAAAGAGACAACCTAACATTTCTTTATTTATGAGTAGTATGGAGAAGTCTAGAATCCTCCACATGTTCTTTTAAAAAATCATCCTAGTACTTTTTCAATTGTTGGAAATTCACCTTAAATGGATATTTTGAACCTTATACTTAAATTTAAACTACACCAAATGGAAATTTATTAGTTACTATGTATGGACCAATCCATTTGGAATGAAGCATACCAGGGAAGAGATTCAACATTGAAGATACTTTGTATCTAACTTGGAATTATATTTTCTGAATCAATTTTTAATGAAAAGATTCGGTTTTCTCCTTGTACAATAGTGAGTTTTCATATTATTCCCTTCTCATCCCCTCAAGCTTCATTATCTGTAGCTTCCTATGTTCTATAGCTTTTCCAAACTCCAGGTTCACTCTTTTGACATCCTAATAGCCTTTTTGATGCATATCAATAGGAAATGGGTAGTTTTTACCATAAATGATCTTATTGGGTGACATACCTAATTGGGTTTTTAGGTAGTTCCATATTCCCACAATGTATCTTCTAATTTCCTTCTCCAGTCTCTATGGTTGGGATGAACTATCTTATCAAAAATTATATTAACTTCTTTAATTGAAACCTCATCAAATACATTTTTCTATAGCTGGAAAGAAGTGGAGGTTTATGGTGCACTCCATATTTCTTAATTAGGGTATTCGTGTTCTTGTTACAGATGTGGGTTCCTTGGTTACTGATTATAGATCAAGGTATTCCAAAACTAAAAAAATGTTTGATTTTGAAAACCTAATCATAGTTTTTTAATTTTTAGGTTGAGTGGATTCTTCTTCAATCCAATTAGAAACATAGTCATCTTCCAATATAATGTAAGAAAATACAAATGACATTTGGAATATACCCATAAATTCAATTCCCCAAACATTTAATATCTCACAGAAAATAAAATGTTTTTATAGAATCTCATGCCTTTTGGAAATTTCACTAGTAAATTGGAATTTTAAACAATTTTTTTTACAAAAATCATGTGAATTGCTAAATATTGAGAGCCAAAAAAATCCCATTTCCAATTTTTTAGTGATTATTAGGGGTCCATAATGTCCTCCATATGCAATTTTCTTGAAACAAGAAATCACAAAGTTATTTTACTATTTTAGTATGCACCTTATAATGAATTGGACACTGTAAATTTTCCATAAATTAGGATCCTCCTAGAAATAATGTTTTAATTCTGATTTTAGTTTATTTGTTTGATGTTTTGAAATGAAGAGGACTACCTTTTCCGGGACCAAGAAGTTCATTATGTTAGTGAACCAAGGTATTTTAGTGAGGTTTTATAGTTTCTCACTAGGGAATGAATCATCTAGATTGGTCTTGAGGATTGGTTATACCTTAATAGTGTGAGGAATCCTACTCATATGGTTAGAAACGATATTTTCACAACCCTTCTTATCCTTAATCTCGAGGTCAAACACTTATAGTAGAAAAATCCATCTTACTAGTCTGGGTTTTTAATTAGCTTTCATCATCAAATGTCTCAATGCTACATTATCAAAACAAACAGTTACTTTACTTCTTAAGAGATAAGAATGAATTTTTTTCTAAAACTATTTAAATAAACAAAAACTCATTTTCTATATTCGCATAGTTAATATAGGAAGTGTCTAAGGTCTTTGAAGTGTAGGATATGACTTATGGAAGTATATCAATCTTTTCGAAAAGCATATCCCCTAAAACTCTGTTAAAATAACTACACAACATCTCAAACTGATGACTCTAGTTTGGTGGGAAAATTATGGGGGAAGTGGTCAATTACTCTTTCAATCTATAAAAATTTTTCCTGCATGAATCATAAAAAAATCAATTTCCCTCTATAATAAGTTAGTTAGGGGTAAAGTAACTTTGCTAAAGTCCCTAATAAACCTTATATAGAATCTAACATGCTCTAGAAATGATCTAATGTGTCTCAAAATGGCGGGGTAAGGTAGAGTGTAAATAATTTCTACTTTATATTTTTCAACTCCAATACTAGATTTATAAATTAAATGGCCCAAAAAAATCATTTTTAACCATAAAATGACACTTTTCAAAATTGAAAACCATGTTTTTATTAATACATATTTTGAAAAAAATTTCCAGACTCTCCTGGAATCTTTGAAAACAAGTCCCATACACAGTGAAGTATTCAAGGAATACCTTCATGTAGTTTTCAATCAGGTCAATAAAATACTTACCATACAACACTTAAAGGTTCATAGGGCATTTAAAAGACCGAAAAGAATCATTTGGTTGTAAAAATTATTAAAGGGTTATGAGAAGGTGGTATTTTCTTGGTGATAGGGAGCTATTGAAACATGAAAATATCAAAAAAAAATCCATCAAGGAAACAATAATGTCCCTTCCCAGTGCGTCTCTCAAATATTTGGTCCACAAAGGGTATGGAAAATTAGTCTTTTATAGTCTCATAGTTCAATATCCTAATATATTTTCAAACTCTCTAGCTGTTCTAAATTCTTGTTGGCACTAACTCATTGTTTTCATATTTCAAAATATTGTAACATATTTTATTTGGAATAATTTGGATGGGACTCACCCTTTTGGATTAAGATATAGGGTATATTATTTTATCTTTAAAAACATTTATACAACTTTTTCTACTACTTCTAAATGGGTTGGGTTAATCCTCTTTTAAGGATGTCATGCTGGATTGGATTCATCTCCTAGAAAAATACTATATATCTTGGTAGTTGAGATAAACCCTGGGATATCCCATAATGTCCATCCTATTTCCTTAAAATTATTTTTCTTAATTTTTAGTAGTTGTATTTATTGGCTAGGATCTACATTATTTGATATCATTACTTAATGTTTCTAATTTTCTTTTAAAAATGCATATTTTATGTTTAATGGTAGAAAATTTAATTATAACTCAAGGGGTTTTCTAGAGATGTTTCAATATCAATGTTCTTCATGTGGGAAACATGCACATGAAATATAGAATTATTAGTATCATATTTTAGTAACTTATCAAAATAATATTTTTAAATTTATTCAAATTGTTAAACACTAGAAACTATCTCCATATTAAATTAATTTTCATAAATATATTTATCATGAAAGTTGGGTGTTTACGAAGATTTTTCTAATATTATTATACCATATAATATTTCATTTTCCACCTTATAATAATAAGATTGCTAAAAGTTTTTTAATGTGAAAATATAATTCTATTCTTGTGGGTGTTTCATTGAATCATGGTTGTTGAAATCTATTGTTTCCTGAAAAAAAGTCATAGAGAGGGTGCCTTTATTTATATATATGATGTTTTTATATTTCTTTAGGAATGGTTTAACTAGAATAATTGTAGAGTGATATTTAACTTTTTCTTTCTTCCATGTTGAGAATGTAGAAGTCAATAGGTAATCAGAAACCTTATACACTTACCAAGACATATTGAAGGATACCTACTAGGTATGTAGTGGTATGATTAGTTAGTTTCACAACCAAATGGGTGGGTTTTAGTTCTCCCATATGAATATAAGAATAAATATAATAAGGGATCACATTAATTTAAGATCTTAAATCATATAGTGCATTGAAAAAATTTATCTTACCAATTGTGCAGGGAATAGAAAATGTACCAGGATCTTGGAATTTTTATGTGACTTGAGGGGTAACAAGGGAATATAAATTATCACCTAAACTTACCTATTAATTACCACACAATATCCTTCTATCAGTCCACATATCTTTAATGAAATTTATAAATCTTGGAATATGGAAAATGGATTCCATTAGGGGATATTAATCTCTACTTTCTTAAAGACATCCAACTTCTCCCATTGCAGTGACTCTTTCATTGTTTTCTTAGGTTATCGCATCCTTATAGGGAAGGGTGGTTGGGGTTGTTGTGGGTATTATATTTTGAATTTAAATTTGTATTTCATTGATGGTTCCTTCACTACATCATCCTCAAGTTCTTTTTCCTTTGTAGATTCAGATTCCTGTTGCTGTTCACTTATAGCTTCAATTTCCAAGGGTGTTATTTCATTGTTTTCTAGATCATTTCAACTCCTTATTGTAATATCACTAACATTTAATTTAGGGTTATTAAGTTTTTGAAAATTTATCTTTCCTAATCATTTATTTACCATATTATTTAGGGTGGTCATGAGTTGGTTTAACTATCCTTTCAATTCCTTCAACTTTGATCCATGAGTGGTGAGAGTATTCTGTTGACTATTTTTTGATTCTATTACCTATCTTAGTATGTCCTTTATAAAAGGTTCTTGTGGATTTACTTTCTGATATATTTATATGGTTGTAATTTTTATCTTTGAAATGGAAGGGGTTGAAAGGGATATTAAGAAGCATGTTGGAATGCATGATAGATTGGTGGACTTTGTTACTGTTGACACCCAACTCCAGATTTATTGGAGAGGTGGTCTCTAAATCACTGGTTGCCACTTTCTTGGTTCTGGAATTTACTTTGTAACATTTTATAACAACTTTGAGTCTCTTAAATTTGATAACATCAATCAATGAAATTATTCTAGGAATATCACAACTAGCAGACCCTTGAGGGGTGTGGTGGGTGATGATTCCTATACTTTGTTCATAGCTAGTTATCTCACAGAAGAACTTAGTTCCTAAATTTTATTTTATAATAAATATGAGTGGAAAAATTTTACCTCATTTACACCTTTGATTGTATATACTATCACAAAATGAGGGGAATTTTGTGAGATCCTCTCAATAAATTCTCTTATTTCAACTGGTGACTTGTCAATCAGTTATCCTCCTAAAGAAGCATCAAGTAGGTTCCAGTAATTATCTATAAATCCTTGGTATAAAAATAATAATAAGTGATGTTCTTCATATTACTATTGTGGGAAGGATGTGGTTAGTTTCTTGAATCTCTCACAAAACTCATAGAGAGTTTCTCCAGTTTCATGTTTTATTCCATATATATCATTTTGAATTTTATCACTCCTTGAAGTAGGGAAAAATTTCTAGAGTAATGTATTTTATATCTCATCCCATGAGGTGAATTATCTAGGATGAAGATTGTAGATAAACTCCTTGGTTTCCCCTTCAAGGGATAAGGTAAAATTCATCTATCTTGTTTGATCCTGGGTGACTCCTCTAGTTTTGAATTCATTGTAAAATTATTTGAATGATCTCAAGTGCCTATTGGGGTATTCACCAGATAACCCCTTAAACTTAAGCAATATCCCAAATATTCTAGTTTTAAGTTTACATTATTTTTTATCATTTAAATTTAATTATTAGTTATTAATATTAAAATTAGGTGTAAACATTTCTATCAAAGTATTATTAACTTCATCAAGATTATCTTCTATTTTTTACTTACTATTGTACCTATGGTGGAAGAATAAGTCAACAAGGGAGAATAATCTAATGGAATGGTGAATAAATTTCATTCTTCTTGTTTTGTGATCTTTAGAGTTCTGAGTCTCACCAACACAGTTCTCTAAAACTATAGATTAAAACCAGTGATGATACCTCCCTCCTAAGTTATAACAAATGTGCTTCAAAGGGAATGAATCTACTAGTTGAGGACATCAATTCTACTTTCTATATCAATTATCCTATATCATTAATAATTATAAACACTAATTATAATGGTATAATTGTCAACCAATGATATATTTTCCAATGGTCATATTGACCAATAATCATATAACCGTTGAATCCCAACGATATTATATCCCTTTATATCCTATAAATACTGCTTCATTCTTTCACTATAATTCCACTTAAGGTTATATTATCATTTCCCTAATATTTTGATTGATTTTTCAATATTTTGTTTTATTTTTATAGTGTTTTTTGTGGGGAGATGATTCTAGAATATTGGGGTGATCCTTATTTTCCCATTTTAGTTTTTTTTATTTTATATTTCTTATCTAGCTGTAATGCATGAAATTTTAATTGGTTTTATAGCTGAATAATGTAACGATCATTGTTAATGAGATAAAATTTTGTTGGTTTCTCTTTATTTTATATGAATTTAATATTATATAATAAAAAACACATATTAATTCTGAAAACAAATATCTTTTAAAATTTTTGGATCGTTACATTTTCCCCCCTTAATAAATTTCATCCCCAAAATTTCAACTCATTCTCTAAGTTGATAAAATGTGAGGGTACTTCTGTCTTATTTTATCCTCTAGTTACCACATCACTTATTAATATTTATGGCTCCTCCACAACACTTTTATGAGTTGGGTAGTCTTGTTGCATATAAATTTGTCTCTATGTTCCAAGATCTCCATAAGCTTCTTCTCATAAGAGAGGTCATGTTCCAGTTGTACCATCTATGAATTAAATACATGTGAGGGATTAGGTATGTACTTACTCAAGAGAGATAAATAGAATAAATCATGAACTTGAGTAAGATTTTGTGGAGGTTCTAGATGATAATCAAGTTCTCCTATGTGATCAAGGATTTCAAAAAGGCCAATGTACCTAGGGATAAGCTTCCCCTTCTTTAAAAATCGCATGACTAAAGGAAAAATTTGTCTCCAAAATAAAAATTCAAGTCCCTTTAAAAGTTGTAATCATAGATATTATTCGGACTCTGGTCAGCCTTTATATGTTGTTGGATTTAATAAACCTTTTATGTCATGTCTTTCACAAGATCGATCCCAAGTAGCTTTCTCTCACCAAATTCATACCAAGATATAGAAGTTATACATAGATTACCGTATAGATATTTATATGGATCCGTTTTAATACTTGAGTGGAATCTTTTTATTTATTAGAAATCAACTAATTGGAGGTGTTAATTCTATACACCTTTAAATTTCATTGAGCATGTTCTCTGCATGTACTCAAGTATCTGGATAGTCCTTTTCGATTGAAAATCTATTTAGGGGTGATATTCCATAATAAAATTTAATTTTTCACTTAGATAATGTTGATTAATTCTCCATAATTTAGATACAAACCTTAGATCATGATTAAAAATCATAGAATGTGGAACCCCATGAAACCTCACCATTTCTTTTATGTATATCTTGGCAAGTTGGTCAAGAGAGAAATAATCTCAAATAACGATGAAATGGGAAGTCTTGGTGAGATGATCTACTATAACCCATATCACATGGTTTCCTTTGGATGTTATTCGGATAATAGTGATGAAGTCTATAGTGATATTGTCCCACTTCCATGTTGGTATGTATAGTAGTTGTAATACTCCTTTAAGAATTTGTCACTCTTCCTTCAATTACTGACACACCAAGCACGTTTTAGTGTAGTCAACAATCACCCTTTTCATATTATCCTTCAAATAATAATCATGAAGGTCCCTATAAATTTTAGAGATTCTAGTATGTATAGAGAATTTAGATTTATGAGATTCATCCATTAAATCCTACTTCATATTTGGGATAGATGACACAAATAACCTTGTATAAAATTTCAATACACCTTCTTGATCAATATTGTAATCAGGAAACATCCCATTATTTGCTACCTCTATCTTCTTTTGTAATAATGTATCTTATCTTTGAGATTTCTTGATCTTATCTAGTAATGATGGTTGAGAAATTATTTGAAATAGGGTTGATTATGTCCCTTCCCTTTGGATTCCCATGTAAAATTTTACTAGGTCCTTGATCAAAGAATCTCCTTGAATCATTATCATTTACAAAACAATGTTGTAACACCCCATGATTTTATAATACATTATCTCTTTAAAGTAATTAAACATCTTGTGCCACACGCAACACCCTGTTCGAGCACACCATGACTTACCAAACTTGCTGTTTAAAAAGAAGTTATGAATAGTTTTAACAAAATTTTGAATTTTATACACTCCATATAATTTTAACATCCGTATTATGTGTTTTTAGACATAATATAGTAACAAATTCAATTTTTCAGATAAAAGATATGTTTTTCAAAAAGATGCAATTTTACCGCCTTTTAATGGAGAACCCACTTTAAATCCAATATTTGACACTTTTATATATTAAATTTGACAAGATAAACTTCTTCTTTAGAAGAGGGACATAAAAATTTAGTTTGGATAGATTTTTGGTGTTTTTCTGATAACTTTCATATTTTGATGAATAGTGAAAAATACTAAATTTTAATTGAAAACAATTTTTTTAATAAAAATAATTTATAGTGTTAAATTATACATTTAAATGGTTTTGAAGTATAATTAGATTATATTTTTATCATTTAATCCAATTTTTTTCATTGGAAGTAATTTTACATTTAAATTGGACATAAACACATATCAATCTTTTGATAGTTTTTACTTCTCAAAAACCCGCTTTCTAGTTTGGGCAACGAGAATTAATTTTAAATTAATTAATGAAACTTATATGTTTTGAATTTGGTAAAATAGAAATAATTTTTGAATTCAGAATATCAAAATTATCTTAGATCAAATTTTTGGTATTTTTCTGAAAACATTCTTTTTTTGATGAATAGTGAAAAATACTACATACTACATAAAAACCAAAATTTTCATTTAAATAATTATTTTTAATTAAAAATTTATCTTAAAATAGATACATAATACAAATATTAGTACAATTTAAGTCATTGGATTCATTTTATAATAATATTAGATATATAAAATTTTGTTGAACCATTTTAACGTCATTTTACCCACCTTCTAGGCACATTTGCAAATTTGCATAAAACGTAATTTTACCGCTTCTGTGAATTGAATTTAAAAAATCCAAGAGACACGGTTGACATCAATAAGTAAAATGTGGTTCAATATGATGAAAATAATTTTTGGTGAATAGTAACTTTTGAATTTTATTTATCATAGTTAAAAGTAAACAAGGAAAGTAAAGGTAAAAATAATATTAAAATTACCCCAACACATGTCTTAATTGTATTGGATATGTGTAATTATACCAAAATCAACCTAATGACAAAAATAAGATTCTTTTGATCCATTTTAGTTAGATTAGTACATTTATTATATTTTATTTAAGGAAGAGTTAAACGTGTTAAATTCAATGTTTAATAACAAAACCATTTTTAATATAGGGTTACACATAAGAAACATTAGACTATAAATATTAATTAGAAATAAAAAAATATTTCCTAAATTATTGTATTTTATTTATAATTTTTATACATCAAATAATCAAAAATAATTATAACACAATGATGATGCAGTAATTACCTTCTAAATGAAATATTAAAATAATTGATATTATAAATATTAAAATAAATGTAAATTGAAACCTTTGAATCGATACAATAATTTTTTAGGTTAATATGACATTTTAGGGATGATTAAATGTATTTTTTTGAATTAATCAAGTTTTTATGAATTTAATAAAAAATCAATTACCAAATAGTGTGAAAATTGACAAAAATGAGTTTTTAAAAACAATACTATATTATTAAATGATATAATATTAATAAAAATCTACGAATCGACCAAATGAATTATATAATGATATATATGTTATTAATTAACCACTTGAGGTTCTATTGGAACCTTATAGTAAGTTTATTAACCATGTATTATAATAATACAAGAAGACATGGTAAAAGTTAAACTATTTAACTAAGGGTTAAATATAAAAGATAAGGTTAATATGGTGACCTAAACCTATCTAAAACCTATTGGTTTAGATAATTTAGACCCATAATGACCTTATACATGAAATAAATCCATTTTGAGCTTTTATAATTTGATATTAATTTTATAATAAATTAATATTTCAAGTTTTTCCTGAAGTGCCCCACACCTCTCTTATAAAAGGTCACCTCCTCTTCTCTTAAATTCACACCTCCAAAGAAATTTGGATCCACAAAAACATACTCAAATATCCTCCCAACTGACCCAAATTAAACTTATAGGTCTTAAATTGATCATAACGCTAACCTATGGATCCCTTTTGTTCAAATCAAAAGGAAGCGCCCCTAGAAGAGGTAATTATTCCATCATCTCTTTCAAAGTTCTTTTATTCATTCTACTTCCTATTTCATTGTTGTTACCACAATAAAATAATAAATCCACTAAATTATACATGATGAGATTTTATTTTAAATATGATACAACCATATTCATTATTTTATCCATCTTATGAATGAAAAATTCACCATATGTTCATACGTACGGCTTACCATCTCCACGTTGTGGTGTAGTTTTTTATTCACCACTACATTATTTGGATGGGTATAATAATTAGTATAATTAATTAAAATGATGAATATAACATGTTAATTATTATATATATTTAATATACCATTCAATTAAACACCATTTCACAATAAATAGAATGATATTGTCACTTGTGCGTATGTACGGATTAACGTCTCCGCGACGCGATGAGATTCATCTTCAACGATCACCCTTCAAGAATTTTTATAAAAATAAATACATTGATAAATTATGAGGTATATGAAATAATATATCTACTAGAATAATATATATTTATGTATATAAATAAATGTTTTTTACTTACTTCCATACTATACGATAAGAAAACGGAAACACCGTTCATGCGTATGTACGGACTACCATCTCCATGAATGGTGTTTCCATTTCATATATCTATAAATTATAAATATTTATATTATGAATATATATGATATATAAATATTGTTTTATATTCTTGAAGTATGTAAATAATGATCTAAGTGATACGATCAAGAACAAAAAGTTAAAACACATACGATAAAGAAAGTGATTATTACCCAAAATGTTACTTTAACATAGAAATTATTATTAAATTGGTCGTATAAAGTAATAAATGAATCATATATGATATCATAAATATTAATATGTTTCTCGTGTAATTTAATAACAAAATATGGTCATTATAAAGGAGGTTAAACATACCCTCAACTAAAGGAAAGTACAATGTAATGGTTAATTCCTCAATCTCATAATCATCTAAGATCGTTTATATGTATGTATTTAGTAGGACATATTTATCATCCATGTCCATGTTTCAATTTTTTTTCAAAAAGAATATTTTAAGGTTTTATGGAATTGAATCTTTAACTATATCATCATTTTAAATGTTTTATGGATTTATTTTTCAAAATCTATTTAATTAATGTCTATGTTTGCAAAATGATTTTAAAGATTTATTCATAAAGACATAATTGTTAAAAAAATGTTAATTCCTTTCAAAATTTTCAAAGTGGTCTAGAAAAATTAGATTAAAAAATATATTTTAAATTAATTCCTTTATAAATTATGAGACTTTTAAAAGATTTCATGAAAAAAGCATATTTTTCTCAAAGGGTTTTACTGATTATTTTTAAATATGTCAACATCCTTTTTGAATATTAGTCTTGATTGAGGTTGATTTATTATAAATACAATCTTTGATATTGATTTTAATGATTTATGATATTTTTGATTTTGAATGTGATATTTTTATACCATTAATGATTTATTTTTTAAGTATTGACATTTCGTACGCTAGTTTTAATACGAATGTTTATGTCATGTTTCAACATTTTCATATGAGGAATGAATTGGACTTAGTAAGTGACGAGTGGAGCCTGCTATAACTCCTCAATTCATTTGTAGGTCTCATGAGACAAATTAGTGTCTTGGAACTAGTCATTGAAAAAAAATTATTCGTAGTCTTGGCACGAGGCCTTGACTATGTGGTTATGATGTCCATCTTTATGCATTCCCTCGTTATGAAATTAGTTATTACATGTGATTATTCGACTAGTAGAATATCCATGTGCATTTTTATATGGAAATGTTTAATTTATTTTTTCCATATTATGTTCATATTTATGTTTAAAAGGATATTGTTTTAATTACACATCTTTCCTTAAAAGTTTATAGCTTTTGCTAAATTATTTACCCTTACCGAGCATTTGAGCTCACCCCTTTCTTATGTTTTGTTTTCCTAGGATTCCAAGAAGTGTATTATCATTTATATAAAGGGTAAATCTAGGGGAATAATGGAATTCTCAGAGGATTATTTATGTTTTGTTTTATTTTATAATTTATAATGTAACATTCTGGTATGTAATATATTTTCCAAGACTGCTAAACTGATCGGTTCTACGAGACTTGATTCCTTGTAATCATGCCAATGTATTAAAATAATTCACTAACTCCAGGATTATGGTGTAACACCCCGACCCCAGTTACCCAGATTCGGTGCATTATTACATAACATTGGCATGATAAGAAAAGATCAAGTCTCAAAAGACCGATTAGTTTAGTAGCCTTGGAATAACTAGATACATTCATAAAGTTTACATTACATTATAAAGTGAAAACTGCTACAACAACATCTTGTCTTCATATCCCCTCATACTATCCCTATAGGTCATTCATAAATTACTTCTTCACATCCTATGAAAAATAAAACACTGAAAGGGGTGAGCTCAGATGCTCAGTAAGGATAACAATATAGCGGAAACATTCATAAATAAGCATAAACATTTAAGGCAATGTATAAATAAAACAAAAGCCTTTTAAACATAAACTTCAGCATAATATGGAAAAGATAAAATGGAATAATTCAATTTACTTATTCACATGGATATTATACTAGTCGAATAATCACATGCAATATCAATAACCACTTTTATAATGATGGAATGCATAATGCCAGACTATCATAACCACATAGTCTTGGCCTCATGCCAAGACTACAAATAATATTTTTTCAAGGCCTCGTTCCAAGAAACTAGTTTGTCTCATGAGAACTACCGATGCATCGAGAAGCTGAAGCGGGCTCGACCCATCACTTATTAAGTCCACTACATTCTTCATATGAACAGGTTTAAACATAACATAAATATTTGTATTAAAACTAGCATACGAAATGTCAATACATTATCTATAAAACATGAATGGTATAAAAATAACACATCCACAGTCAAAAATTTCACAAAACCTTCAATACAATATGGATGTTTTGTATCATAATTAATTACATTCAAATAAGCTTAAAATCCATCAAAGGATGTTGACATAGATGAAATAAAACCTATTTGAGAGAAATATCTCTTTTTTTTATATCATTTAAAAGTCACATAATTATAAAATAAAACATTTCATTTTAAAATATTCTTATAAACCTGTAAGGGAAGATTCAACGATTTTATAATGGTGAAAAATAGCCACACCCACCGTATAAGTTAAAAAAGACATTCTTACCTTAATTCTGTCGAAAAGGTTAAAAAGGTCCTTATTTGGAAAACAACAGAAAGATTCCTTTATAAAATTCTTATAGAAATTCAAAAAGTGTATAAACGAATTTAACCCATATTCTGTAAAATATTGAGAATGTTTTGAAATACATTTTTAAGAAACATGTATGTGGATGATAAAGAGGTCCCATTAGATAATTACGTATAAACAACCTTAGATAGTGAAGAGATTGTGAAATAAACCCTTACCTTTTACTTTTCCTTGGTTGATGGTAGGCTAAACTCCTATATAATGGTGAAATAATTGTTATTAAAATATAAAATAATCATATAAATTAATATGATATCATATATGATCTTTTAACATTGATTTGTTAATAATATCTTAGTATTATCGTCATTTCAGGTGTTAACTTACTCATTTTCTTTTATATGTTTTGTTACATAAGCCGTGTTTTTTATGGATAGGTTGTATCTTATTAATATCCCGAATGATATAAAGTCATTAAAAATTATTTTTAATCATCAAATGAGAATTATACTTGAATGGATATGATGGGGAATGAATCACATCGGGTTCGTGGAGACGGTCGTCCGTATGTACGCAAGAGTGACAATATCACTATTTTGATATTAAAATAATATATAATTTGATATTATATCATATATACAGAATCATTATCATGTTATATTTATTATTTACATGAATTAAATATCATTGTTATACCCATCAAAATAATAATGTTTTGAATAACAATTACACCACGACGTGAAGACTGTAAGCCGTACGTACGCACGTATGGTGACATGTCATTCAAAGGATGGATATAATAATGAATATGGTTGTACCATATTTATAATAACCTCACAGTATATAGAAGATATTGGAGTTATTATTTTATAATGGGAATAACAAAGAAAGAAGAAGTTGGAGAAGAAAGGAACTTGAAAGAGGGTGGTGAAAACATTACCTCTTCTTCGGGTTCTTCCTTTTGATTTGATCAAAATGGCTCCTTAGGTTGGATTTATGACTAAAGTAATGCCTCTAGGATTAATTCAGGACAGTTGAGATGGTATTTGGGCAGAGTTTGGCCGAACCAAATGTATTTGACGGTGTGAAGAATTGGTTATAAGTGGTGTACTTTTATAAGAGGAGTGAGGGGCACCTTAGGAAAAGCTAGAAATATTATTTTATAATAAATTAATATTCTGTTTATAATGTCTACAAAGTGGATTATTCAAATTATAAGGTAGTTATGAGTCTAAATCCTTTCAACCAATAGATTTTAGACAGTTTTGTGTCATTATATTAACCTTATCTTTTAGTTTTAACTCTTAGTTAATTAGTTTGACATTTACCATGCCACTTTGTATTTTTATATTATATAGTTAATAAACTTACTATATACATCCAAGAGACCCCCAAGTGGTCCATTAATAATTCAAATATCATGATATAAGTCCTTTTTCCGAACCATAGATTTTTAGGAATAGAATATAAATTAATAATATAATATTTTTTTTAAAAACTCTTTTATGTCAATTTTGACACTATTGAGTATTTTGTTTTTGATAATTTCATAACAGCATTATTACTTCGAAAAAAATTTATATAACCAAAAATAATATGTCATATTAACCTATAAATTTAGTTTAATTCATAAAAAGTCTCAAATTACATTTATTTCGATATTTATAATATCAATTATTTTAATATTTCATTAATTAGGTAATTACTGCATCACCATTGTGTCATAAATAAATTGAATTTTTTAATTTAATAAAATTATTAATAAAATACCATTATGTAGGAAATATTTTTATCTTTCTAATGAATATTTATAATCTAATTTATCTTATATAAATCCCTATATTAAAAATGTTTTAGTAATTAAACTTTGATTTTAACTCTTTTAACACTTCTTTGAATTAAATAATAAAAAATGTCCTAATCTAATCCAAGTGGACCTAAATGATAATATTTTATTCCTAAGGACGTTTTTGGTCAAGATACACTTTCAAATAGAATTATGACATGTGTTAGGTTAATATTAATATCATTTTACCCTTAATTACCCTATTAACTTTTAACAGTGGTAAATAAAAGTAAAAAGTTACTATTCACCAAAAATTATTTTTATCTTATTGAACTACATTTTACTCATTGATATTAACCGTGTCTCTCAGATTTTAAAGATTCCATTCACATAATTGGTAAAATTAAGTTTTATGTGAATTTCCAAATTCTCCTAGGAGGTGGGTAAAAGACGGTGAAAAGTTCCATAAAATTTTTATATATCTAAAATGATTCTAAACTAACTCCAATGAATTACATGGAACTTATATAGGTATTATGTATCAATTTTGAACTTAATTAAATTTAAATAAAATAAATAATTATTTAAATAAAAATTCGGTTTTAAACCATGACTCAGTGATTTTCACTATTCATCCAAAATTGAAAGTTTTCAGAAAAATACCAAAATTTCACCCTAGGATAATTTAGATATTCTGAATCAAAAAATGAAGTCAATTTTGAAAGATAAATTTATAAAATTTAAAAAAGTGGGTATTACTATTCATAACGGCTAGTTTGATTTGTTGTGGTGTGTGTTAGAACTTGAAGTTGCATACAACACACGCTACTGTATTATTCAAAGAGAAGCATACCATGGAAGCTTGGGGTGTTACATTCTCCCCTCCAAATAATTTAATCCTAGAAATTTCTAGAATACTACCGCATGAAAAGACTTGGGTTATTCTTCATCATAAGTTCCTCGAGTTCCCACGTTGCCTCTTCCATCTTATGGTTTCTCCCTAGAACTTTTACCAGACGAGTCATCCAGTTTCTTAGCACTTGTTCTCTGGTATCAAGAATCCTGACGGGATCTTCATAATAAGACAGATCAGGTTCCAGTTCTTATTCCTCATAGGTGAGTACATGTGTTGGGTCAGGCATGTATTTTTTCAACTGTGATATGTGGAACACATCATGAACTTTGGAGAGATTTGGCAGCATTTCCAAATGGTAAGCTATAACACCAATTCATTCTAGAATTTCGAAAGGTCCGATGTACCTGTGACTCAATTTACCTTTCTTACCGAAACTTATAACTCCCTTCCATGGAGATACCTTCAAAAAAACATGATCTCCTACATGAAATTACAAATCCTTCCTTTGATTATCGGCATAGATCTTCTGCCTACTTTGAGCTACTTTGATGTGGTTTTGGATTACCTTCACCTTTTCCATCATTTCTTCCACCAGTTCTGGGCCTACATGTTTTCGCTCACCAATGTCATCCCACCAGGTTGGTGTGTGACGTCTCTTTCCATATAACGCTACATATGGTGCCATTTGAATACTTGAATGGAAGATATTGTTATAGGAAAATTCCACCATAGGTAAATATTGACCCCACATACCCTGAAAGTCAAGTGATCATGATCTCAACATGTTTTCTAAGGTTTGAACAGTCCGTTCTGATTGTCCATCTATTTGAGGGTGGTAGGCAGTGCTCAAATGAAGTTCAGTATCCAAGGAATTCTGAGACTTTTCTAGAATCTTGAAGTGAAACGGGGATCACGATCAGAAACAATCGATAGGGGTACTCCATGAAGTCTCGAAACTTCATTAATATAAAGTCTTGCTAGACGTCCAAGTTGTAAATCCCCTCTTATAGCAAGAAAATGTGCTGACTTGGTAAGACGATCAATAATAACCCATATTGCATCATTATTTCTAGGAGTCTTTGGTAGTCCCATGAAAAAGTCCATCATGATATTATCCCATTTCCACTTAGGTATGGGAATAGGTTGCATGACTCCACCTGGCTGTTGCCTTCCAGCTTTCACTTGTTGACAAACCATACATCTTGACACAAAAATCAGCAATCTCCCTCTTCATGTGGTCCCACCAAAAATTTTCCTTCAAATCTCTATACATTTTGGTGCTCCCAGGGTGTATAGAGAAATTGTAACTATGAGAATCATCCAATAATTCTCTTTTTAGATCATGTATATCAGGAACACAAGGTCCCTTCCCGAATTTCAATATTCTATATTCATACACAATGTCACTCAATCTCCCATCATTCACAGCTTTAATCTTATTTTGAAATTCTTCATCATTGGTCTGAGAACTCTTAATCCTTTATAGTAAAGATGGTTTGGAAACCATTTGAAAAAGCATTGATGTTTCAACTTCCATGGTTATTCCCATGTCCATCTTCACTAGATCCATGAAAATTGGATCCATTTCAATTCTCATATTTTTCAAAACTCCATGATCTTTTCTGCTCAAATCATCTTCCACCTTATTTTCCTTCCCCAGGTGGTAGTGTATCGTGCAATCATAATCCTTGAGTAGTTCAAGCCATTGCCTTTTCCTCATGTTTAGTTCTTTCTGGGATAAAATATACTTCAAATTTTTGTGATAAGTATAAATCTCACATTTTTCACTATAGAGATAATGTCTCTATATCTTCAAAGAAAATATTACAGCAGCTAACTCAAGATCCTGAGTAGGATAGTTTTTATCATGAATTTTTAGCTGTTGTGATTCATAGGCAATAACCCTATCATTCTGCATAAAGACACAACAAAGTCCTTTCTTCGATGCATCACTATAAATAACGAATCCATCATTCCCCAATGGTAGAGTCAATATATGAGCATTGAATAATCTTCTCTTCAGTTATTCAAAACATTATTCACACTATTTTGTCCAAACAAATTTAACCCCTTTATGTGTGAGCTTTGTTAATGGGTTAGCCAACCGAGAAAAATTCTGGACAAAACATCGATAATAACCTGCTAAACCAATAAAACTACGTACCTCGGTTATACTCATTAGTGCTGGCCATTCTTGTATTGCCATGGTCTTAGAAGGATCAACAGAGATTCCATCCTTAGAGACAATATGGACAAGAAAATAGATCTCCTGAATCCAAAATTCACACTTGCTAAACATCCCATATAGTTCATGTCTTCTAAGAGTCTTGAAGATAATGCGCAAGTGATTTTCATGATCTTCGTAGCTTTTGGAGTATACCAAGATATCATCAATAAATACCACTACAAATTCATCAATATATTCCTTGGAAAATATTCATTAGATCCATGAATACCGAGGGTGAATTAGTCAATCCAAAAGGCATTACTGTAAACTCGTCATGCCCATACCTGGTTCGAAATGCTGTCTTCGGAATGTATTCCTTATTCACACACAACTGATGATATCCAGATCAAAGGTCAATCTTTGAAAAGTATTTAGCTCTACGCAGTTGGTCAAATAAATCATCAATGCGAGGTAGGGGATACTTGTTCTTTATTGTTATAGCATTGATCTCCCTGTATTCGATACATGACCTCATAGATCTATCTTTCTTTTTAACAAAAAGAACAGGGGCTCCCCATGGAGAAACACTAGGGCAAATAAGTCCCTTATTACTCAATTCCTCTAGTTGTTTCTTTAGTTCAACTAATTCCACAATGGACATTCTATAATGGGTCTTCGATATAGGCCTTGATCTTGGAATTAAATCAATGGAAAACTCAATTTCTCGTTCTGGAGGATGTCCAGGTAAATCTTCTAGAAACACATCTACATATTCTTTTACAATAGGAAAATCCTCTATTTGAACATTCCTTTCCTTACCCACCATTATTTCATTATCTTCCTCCCTAATAACTGAATTTAGTTGAGCTAATGGGGGTGGATCTAGGTAAGAATTAGGTGGTGATGATTCCGCTCTAAAGATAAGGTGTTCCTTATCGTCATCATCAAAAATAGTAACCTCATTCTTCTTATAATAATTTTTTGCAACGTGGTCTGAAATCCAAACCATACCTAGGATTATATCAAATTCAATCATAGGTATGACGATGATATTCGCAGATAAAGAACATTTATGTGCTCTAATGGGGACTAATTCACAAAAAATTATTGCAATGATACTTCCCTTATGAGTTTTAACTGAAAACTCCCTTGTTAAATAAAATTGGAAGTATCTAGTTTTCTTAGAAAACTGGGAAGACATGAAACAATGCGATGATCCAGAATCAAATAATTAATTTTCTAAACTTGAAGAAACCATTAAATTACCTGCCACCACATCTTTCAGAGCTTCTACCTCAGTAGTAGTGAAAACATAAGCTTGGCCTTGATCCCTTGACCTCTTCTGAGGTAAGTTCCCATGATTATTAGGACATTCATTTGCATAATGTCCCATATCCTAGTAATTGTAGCATTGGGCATCGGTAGCTTCCTTCTTCACCTTGAAATCACAAGCTTGGTGGACATTTTCACCACACTTGTTACAGACTCCCATTCTTTTTAAGAAAGTACCGGGGTGTTTCTTCCCACATTTACTACAGGATGGATATTCAACTTTTCCCTTCTTACCTTTATTTCCATTCCTAGATTGATCAGTAGTTCTCTTCTTCACTTTCTTTGCTTTAAAGTCATAAGACTTAGAGAATTCCTTTTCTCTCTTGACAGCGCATGAGACAATATCTTCGTACAATGAGAAGGTTTTTGAGAATAATGCTCGACGGAGAAATGGTTTTAACCCATCAAATAAATGATAAATCTTACTTCTTGGGTAACTTATATAATCTGCAGCATACCTCGCTAACCTTGTAAAGTTAGCTTCAAACATTGCGACATTCTCATCCTCCTTTTGTCTTAGACTCAGAAATCACCTTTCCATATCTGCTCGATGGTCACGAGGAAAGTATTTTTATAAAAACAGATCTTTGAACTCCATCCATTCCATATTTGATACTTCATCATCTTCCTTTGTGTTTTGTATCAATGACCACCATTGATCAGCATCTTCAGTGAGGCGATAAACTTCCATGATAACTTTTTCCCTTTCACTACTCCCCAAAGCCTGAAATATTTTCTCTAGGGAATTTATCCATTGCTCAGCTACTAAGGGATTTTTACCCCCATTTAACGTTGGTGGTTGTTGCCTCATGAAGTGATATAACATTGAACCTCCACTCTGTGGATCAGTGTGCTCCATATGGTCATGGTTATTATTCATAACCTAAGTGAGTTGTCCCAGTAAGGTGATTTGCTGATCATCACCAGTTGCATCACCAGTTCCAATATAATTATCTTGAGCAGGATGGAAATCCCGACATGGAGTGTGTACATTGATACGGTTTCTATTTCTTCCACTAGGTTCCATTTATAAAACATGGCATAAACTAGATCAGTTTATGAATCAAAATACATAATTCCATACTTGTAAAACAATTAACATAAATTGAACTATTTATGGATATAATCCATAATCATAAAAAAATGTTTTCTTTGAGGAAGTATATACTCATAAACCCTTCATAATGGTTTGTAAAGAAAATGAGAATTATCCTAAGAATATCCCCCGGTAGTGTCGTAACCAAGAGTGAAATGAGGCCCGTTGTTGTGCACCAGTTCTCGTTAGAGTCTAGCTCAAAGTAGTGTTTTCGGGTTTTACCCCTAGGTACATATGTTCCATAGTCGCCTCTACCTGATCGTATCCAGACATGGATGTATTTCTCAGAAAACTCACAAAATCTCTATAATACCAAAATTCTAGGAAGTTCTTCTATACTAATTCTCAAAGTCTATCTTAGGGATATGTTCTCTAATCAGAGTTTATCTAAATCTAGCTTCCAAGGTTTGTACTAAACTTCCTTTGATACCAACTGTAACACCCCGACCCCAGTTACCCAGAGTCAGTGCATTATTATATAACATTGGCATGATCACAAAACATCAAGTATCAAAAGAACGATTAGTTTAGTAGCCTTGGAATAACTAGATACATTCATAAAGTTTACATTACATCATAAAGTGAAAACTACTACAAAAACATCTTGTCGTCATATCCCCTCATACTATCCCTGCAAGTCATTCATAAATTACTTCTTCAGATCCTGGAAAAAATAAAACATTGAAAGGGGTGAGCTCAGATGCTCAGTAGGGATAACAATATAGCAAAAACTTTTATAAATAAGCATAAACATTTAAGGCAATGTATAACTAAAACAAAAGACTTTTAAACTTAAACTTCAGCATAATATGGAAAATATAAAATTAAATAATTCCATTTAATTATTCACATGGATATTCTACTATTTGAATAATCACATGCAATATCAATAACCACTTTCATAATGATGGAATGCATAATACCAGACTATCATAACCACATAGTCAAGGCCTCGTACCAAGACTAAAAATAATATTTTGTCAAGGACTTGTGCCAAGACACTAGTTTGTCTCATTAGACCTACCGATGCATCAAGGATCTATAGCGGGCTCCATCCGTCACTTATTAAGTCCAATGCATTCGTCATATGAACAAGTTTAAACATAACATAAACATTCGTATTAAAACTAGTATATGAAATGTCAATACTTTATCCATAAACCATGAATGGTATAAAAATAACACATCCACAGTCAAACATATCACAAAACCTTCAATACAATATGGAAGTTTTGTATCATAATAAATCACATTCAAATAAGCTTAAAATTCATCAAATGATGTTGACATAGATGAAATCAAACCTATTTGAGAGAAATATCTCTTTTTTTTAAATCATTTAAAAGTCACATAATTATAAAATAAAATATTTCCTTTGAAAATATTATTATAATCTTGTAAGGGAAGCTTCTACGATTTTATAATAGCAGCAAATAGCCACACCCACCGTATAAGTTAAAAAATACATTCTTACCTTAATTCTATCAAAAAGGTTAAAAATGACCTTTTTTGGAAAACGACAGAAATATTCCTTTATAAACTTATTATAAAAAGTCAAACAAGGGTTTAAATTAATTTAACCCATATTATATAAAATAGTAAGAATTTTTTGAAATAAATTTTTAAGAAACATGGATGTGGATGATAAAGAGGTCCCAGTAGATAATTACGTATAAACAACCTCGGATAATGAAGAGATTGTGAAATAAACCCTTACCTTGTACTTTTCCTTGGTTGATGGTATTTTAATCTCATGTATAATGGTGAAATGATTGTTATTAAATTATAAAAGAATAATATACATTAATATGACATCATATAAGATCGTTTAACATTTCATTGTTAACAATATCTTAGTATTATCGTCGTTTCGGGTGTTAAGTTACTCATTTTCTTTTATATGTTTTGTTACATAAGCCGTGTTTTTTATAGATAGGTTGTATCTTATTAATATAAAAAATGATATCAAGTCCTTAACCATTATTTTTAATCATCAAATGAGAATTATAATTTAATGGATACGATGGGGAATGAATCTCATCGCGTTCGTGGAGACGGTAGTCCGTACGTACGCACGAGCGACAATATCACTCTTTTGATATTAAAATAATATATAATTGGATAGTATATCATATATACAGAATCATTATCATGTTATATTTATTATTTACATGAATTAAACATCATTATTATACCCACCCAAATAATAATGTTTTGAATAATAATTACACCACGACGTGGAGACGGTAAGCCGTACGTACACATGTATGGTGACATTTCATTCAAAGGATTGATAGAATACTGAATATGGATGTACCATATTTATAATAACATCACAGTATATATAATATACTGTAGTTGATATTTTATAATGTGAATAACAAAGAAAGAAGAAGTTGGAGAAGAAAGGAACCTGAAAGAGGGTGGTGAAAACATTACCTCTTATTCGGGTTCTTCCTTTTGATTTGATCAAAATGGCTCATTAGGTTGACTTTCTGACTAAACTAAGGCCTCTAGGATTAATGGAGGATAGTTGAGATGGTATTTGGGAAGTGGTTGGCCGAACCAAAAGTCTTTCAAGGTGTGAATAATTGGTTATAAGTGGTGGCCTTTTATAAGAGGAGTGAGAGGCACCTTAGGAAAATCTAGAAATATTATTTTATAATAAAGTCATATTCGGTTTATAATGGATCTAAATTATATTATTCAAAGTATAACGTGGGTATGGGTATAAATACTTTCAACTAATATATTTTAGAAAGGTTTGAGTCATTATATTATCCTTATCTTTTAGTTTTAACTCTTAGTTAATTAGTTTGACATTTACCATGTCACTTTGTATTTTTCTATTATATAGTTAATAAACTTACTATATACATTCTAGAGACCCCCAAGTGGTCCATTAATAATACACGTATCATGACATAATTCCTTTGGCCGATCCTTATATTTATAGGAATAGAAATTAAATTAATAATATAATATTAGTTTTAAAAAATCTTTTATGTCAATTTTGACACTATTGAGTATTTTGTTTTTGATAATTTTATAAAAGCAATATTACTTAGAAAAAAATTTATATACCCAATAATAATATGTCATATTAACATATAAATTTAGTTGAATTCATAAAAATTCTCAAATTACATTTATTTTGATATTTATAATATCAATTATTTTAATATTTCATTAATCGGGTAATTACTGCATCACCATTGTGTCATAAATAAATTAAATTATTTAAGTTATAAAAATTATAAATAAAATAACATTATGTAGGAAATATTTTTATCTTTATAATTAATATTTATAATCTAATTTATCTTATTTATAACCCTATATTAAAAATGTTTTAGTAATTAAACTTTGATTTTAACTCTTTTAACTCTTCTTTGAATTAAATAATAATAAATGTCATAATCTAATCCAAGTGCACCTAAATGATAATATTTTATTCCTAAGGTTTTTTTGGTAGAGATACACTTGTCCAATAGAATTATTACATGTGTTATGGTAATATTAATATCATTTTTACCCTTAATTACCCTATCTACTTTTAACTGTGGTAAATAAAAGTTAAAAGTTACTATTCACAAAATTTTATTTTTATCTTATTGAAGCACATTTTACTCCTTGATATTAACCGTGTCTCTAAGATTTTTGAAATTCCACTCATAGAAGTGGTAAAATTAAGTTTTATGTGAATTTCCAAATTCTCTTAGGAGGTTGGTAAAAGACGGTGAAAAGTTCCATAAAATTTTTATATATCTAAAATGATTATAAACTAACTCCAATGAATTAAATTTAACTTATATAAGTATTATTTCTCCATTTTGACCTTAATTAAATTTAAATAAAATAAATAATTATTTAAATAAAATTTCGGTTTTAAACAATGACTCAGTGTTTTTCACTATTCATCAAAAATTGAAAGTTTTCAGAAAATTACGAAAATATCACCCTAGGATAATTTCAATAATCTGAATCCAAAAATGAAGTCCATTTTGAAAGATAAAATTTATAAAATTTCCAAAAGTGGGTATTACTATTCATAACGGCTAGTTTGATTGGTTGTGGTGTGTGTTAGAACTCGAAGTTGCGTACAACACATGCTACTGTATTATTCAAAGACAAGCGTACCATGGAAGATTGGGGTGTTACATTTAGGGTCAGGGTGTTACAAACATGGTATTTCGTAATTAATGTATCAATGATTTTTTTTTCTCTTCTAGTGTGATAATGAATTTAACAATCATATTCTTTAAGAAGTTCTTACCATCTCATTTGTCTCATGTTTAATTCCCTTTATTCATGAAAATCAACCTAAAACATTGGTGGTCTATGTATAAATCACATTTCTCCTCATAAATATAGTGACTATATATTTTTAGAGAAAAAATTACAACATATAGATCAAATTCATGCATATGATAATTCTGCACATGAGTCTTTTGCTGTAGTGATGCATAAGCAATAACCTTTCCATTTTTCATGAGGATGCACCTAATAAATTTCAGCTATTCATCACTATAAATAACGAATACTTATTTGAAATAAAGTAGAGTTAACATCAGTACAATGACTAATATCTTCTTTAGTTCTTGGAAACATTATTCACACTCCTTTGTCCATATAAAATTATCCCCTTTTCAAGTTAACTTGGTTAGGGGATTATAAAGTTGTGAAAAGTTTATCACAAACCTCCTATAATATCCTACTAATCTGAGGAAACTACGAATCTCAATTATGATTATAGGATGAGCCCACTCCTTTATAGCCTTTGTCTTCGTAGGCTCAATTGAGATTCCTTCATTGGTTACAATGTTCCCCAAGAATAGAAATTATTGTAACAAGAATACAAATTTATTGAATTTTAAAAGTAGATTCTCCTTCCTCCGAATTCCCAATATAACCCTTATATAAGACTTTTGAAATATATCAAAATATCATAAATAAAAACACACCAAAAATTTATCAAGGTAGTCCTTAGTGACTATATTCATCAAATCCATAAATATAGCAGGATAATTAGTCAATCCTATGGTAATAAAAACAAAATAATAATTCCCATATCTTATTCAGAAGGTTGTATTTGTAATATATTCTTTATTCACCCTAAATTGAAGATACCTATATCAGAGGTTATTCTTGGAGAATAATTATGCCCCATGAGGTTAGTGAAATAAATACTCAATACTTGGGAGAGGGTACTTGTTATTCACTGTGATTACATTAAGTTCTATATAATCAATGCATAGACACATTGATCCATCCTTCTTCTTCACAAAGAGAATAGTTTCTCCCCAAGGAGAAGCACTTGGTTAGATAAATGCCTTATCCAACAGATCATGAATTTGTTTCTTTAATTCCTCTAAATCTATATTTTATATTATAAATGGGTATTTGATATCATCTTGGATCTAGCTATGAGTTCAATGGAGTTATATACCTCTATTTATAGGGGAGGTCCATGTAAATTTTCAAGAAATATGTTAATGTATTCTTGAATATTGGGGATATTCTCTATATTTATACTTTCATTTCCTTCTCCCTATTCACCTATCATCTCTATAATGAAGGCTTTGTGAGGTGCTTCTCGATAAATTTTAGGTTGGGATATTTCTCATTCGAAAATGATAGTAGGTTGGTCATTCAAGACTACTAAAATTTCTTTACTACTACTGTTGATCTTATCATTATACTTTCATATCCAATCCATCCCTAGTATAGTGTTGAATTCCACCATGAAAATGACTACTAGATTTGATATGATATTGTATTCACAAAGTTAATACTAGAGTTTCTATACAACGTTTATGCTAGGATAATCCCTCTAGGAGTCTTGACTGATAACTCTACTTCTTGGAGTTTAGGGATTGATTATTTATTCTTTTTAGACTTGGATAGAATAAAGTAATACAATGAACCAAAATCAAAGAAAGTACTTTCTAGATTTGAGAGCGTGGTGATTGTACCTTCCTCAACATCATTTAGAGCCTCTACTTCAAATTTTGTGATAGAAAAATCCTGACCTTTTTCCATTTTCTTATATTGAGGTTGATGGTGGTCCCCTTCCATGATCTTATAATTTGGACATGGATTGGAAAAGTGAAGTATTCCATACTCGAATCATTGAACTTCTATCTAGGCCTGCACCATCTTCCCTTTGTCGTTAGTGTTGAGATGTTGATGCTTTATCTCACCGTGATAGTTCTGAGGTTTATGGACATATCTTCCACACTTGTAGCACTTCCACTCCCATGATAGTAGTTCCTTGAATACTTCTTCCCTCATTTATTTCACATTAGAAGTTTAACTTTCTTTCTTCCTCTTTCATAATCAACCTCAATGAGTTTGGATCTATGTGAAAAATGAATCTCTAAAAAATCCAATTAAACCTTCATATCACTCCAAACTATCTCCTTATATCATTCATAGTCTCGATTTTCTAGATTACTCCATAGATGGGGTTTAATTCCACTGAATAATCTATCAACCATTCCATTAAGATCCATAACAATGCTATAAGTGTATCGACAAAGTTATATAAAGTTCATCTTATAGATTTACACTAATTCATTTTCCTTGTAATTCAGCTCTCGTAATTCCTTCTCTATTTTCATTCTCATTAAACAAGGGAAATATTTATTTATAAAGATCCCCCTGAACTCTTCCCACTCCATAGCATCAATATCCCTTTTTAGATTTATGTTTTTAATCAGTTTCCCCCACTAATTATCTTATCCTTATAAGTGGTATACTGATAGGGTGACTTTATTTTACTCCTAACCACAAAGTATAGACAATATCTTTTCAATAGTGATTATCCATTATTCGTTAATCAATGGGTTTGCAGATCCACTGAAATAATTTGATCATTGACATATAAAGGACTCAACATAAAGTTATTCCCTTTAAGAAGAATCTAGTCTATCAACTTTATTCAAGTTATTTTTCATAACTCAATTTACTTGATTCATCATCCTCATGATGTTTTACATTCTATCTTCCATTAGAATTCCATCAGTGCATCATCTGTTGTACTCATAATTTCTGCATTTCCTCCTATTTCCCAACATTTGTATAAAAGAAGAAAAACATAGTGAGAAACATGTTACGTTTATAAATCTTATAATTATAAAGGGGTTATATGTATTAAAACATAATTCTTAAATATGTTGTTAATCTCCTATAATAACAATTTTATTTTTTATATAACCTTTATAATGGTTTATAAAAAGATTATGATTAACCAAACATATCCCCAGAGAGTGTCAAACTAGGTGTACAACAAGGCCTGTGGTCATGCACTAATTCCGGATTGAGTCTAGAAAAATTTATTTATTTTTCGGTTTTAACCCTAAATACATATTTTCTAGAGCTACATCCATTTGTAGTATCTATACAGGGATATATTTGTTTAGAAACCACTTACTTAATACTTACTAAAATACCAGAATGTTTTCCTATATGTAGAATTGTACCTAGAGTTTTTCCTAAAGATTTCAAGTCCAAATTTATAAAAATAACTAAACCATTCTTTGATACCAACTATTTCATCCCACATTTTTATTACATTACTTTTAATTACATGGTATAGAAAAATGATATTTTAAAGTTTAGTTTCTTCAAAATAATAGACATAATATGTGAAAACATAAAAAATTATTCTAAATCACTTGAAATAAATCTTCATGGGGTAAACCTAAGTTACTTTTACTACATCTCATATCCCAGGGACATACATAAAAGGAAGGGGGTGAGAATGAAACCCAGTAAGGGAATAACCAAGAGAGACATTTAACATGTGACCATGATACATATCAATTAGAACATGATGCATAAAAATAAGGAATGAAAAAGCATAATATTATAATAATAATAAAATTAATCATAACATGGAAATTTGGCTATAAAATTTAAATTATTCATTTATAAGATTATCACCAAGGTTAATCACCAAGGTGTAATAAATGAAAATTACCAAGGTAATTCACCATGATAACATAAAACATGTCATCTCTAGAGATTAAATTCTTTACCTAATGGATTGGAGCGCTATCAGGGTTCACCCTAAATATGTATTGATTTCATGTGAAGCACAAATATCACAATAAACCATTTTATTAATAACCAATGGAGAATAAATAATGGAGTTCTTATCAAAATCTTGGCATACAAAAGATCTTAAAGACATGATCATTATATCATTTTTGACCCATGGAATGAAATGTGGGTTTCATAAATGTAAATAATATAATAAAAAATTTATTTTTAAATATAGTTGAATACCCAATGAAAATAAAATAGGTTTGGGTATTAAAATAAAAAGGAAAAGATAATTTCTCATGTAAAAGAGGGAAATTCGTGTAGTAAACTCGGTAGCACGATGGGTATAAAACATGGTTTTAGAAAAGGATTAAATGAGAGGGGTAAAGAGGTTCCCATTGATAGAATACTATTATTATAGTAATGGAATAATATAAAGTGAAAAAAATAACTTAGTTTTGAAATTAGAATACATACCACAAGAAAAGGGAACTTGAATTGAAAAGTGAAGTGGAGATTTCCCTTACCTTAAAGAGTTGTTCCTAAAACTCAAGGATTGAACCTTTGGGGATTGAGGCCAACTTGGAGGGAATTATTGGTAAGTAAAATCACCATAACTTTGTGTAGGATGGATTGGGAGTGAAGGGTAATGTGGAAATGGGTGGGTATTTATAGAAAAAGTAGAAGAATTGTTTAGTTATTTCCAAATATTGGTTTATAAAATCTAGGTTGTGGAAAAGGAAAACCCATTGGCTTACCCATAGTTTTTTTGCTAATAGTTTTAGAAATTTGGGTCATATTTAATGATATTTTAATCCACCATAACTAAACAAAATTTTTAATACTTATTTTGGAATGGAAAATTAACAATTCCACAAAGTAATGTTTTTAAAATCAAATGATCTTTTTTAGTCATTGGAATGTCACGTATAGTTTTAAAAGTTTATTAAAATATATTAAAGTAATTAATATTAATAAAATAACATATTTTAGTTCGTGTATTGTGTTAAATTAATTATTTTATCATTATTAAATAAATATGATAGCATAAAATATACTGAAAACCTAAATCTATATGTTTTTACTATTCATGAAAAAATAATTTTTTTAGAAACATATCATAAATTCACCCTAACCTAATTGAGACATGATAATTTAAAATATAATTTTTATTTTTTCAGAATAATAATATATATATTATAATTTTAACTTTTAAATATATAAATCGTTATTATAAAATTAGTATTTTTTAAGGAATAGTCAATTTTCTGACACTTATAAAAAATTTCCCAGGCCATAATAAATTTGTTTTATTATTCATATTTTGATGAGAGTGTTTTAAAATAATAATTTATTAGTATAGATATTATTAAAATTACTTAAGTTTATTATAAAATTGTACATATTTTCTAGAATAATACAATTATGTTTCATTTTCTTAAAAAAAAAATTATCAAATTCATCACAATTAAAAATATATTTTTTTAGAAAAAATATTCTTAAAATGAATTGATGGAATATGAATTTTAATTATACAACAGAAATTAAACATCGATTAACTATGTCTTGGAAACGTAACCCCTTATTACACCCACATATTCCCTAAGGGTGTGGTGTGAAATGGTGGTAGTTTTATGGGGTGGCAAGACTAACATTGAATAAGTGGTAATAACCACTAACTTGAACTTCTACCTTAAGTGATTTTGTTCAAGCATAACGTATTGACGATCGACTTGGGTTTTCTCAAGGGTGAACCATAGTTACGCTACCTCCGTCCCAAGTTTGGACAAATGGGCTTAAAAGGGCATGAATCTACTGGTTGAGGCCATAGATTCTCTTTTTTGTATCAATTATCATTTTTCATTACTACTTATAAACACTAATTATAATGATAATATTATCAACCAAGGGTATATTTTCCAATGGTCACATTGACCAATGGTATTATTTGACCAATGATCATATAATAGTTGAATCCCATTGGTCTCATATCCCTTTATGCCATATAAATATCACTTCATTCTTTCACTTCATTACACTTAATGTTATATTTTAATTTTCATTAGATTTTTATTAGTTTACTAATATTTTGTTTTATTTCTATATAATTTTTTTATGGGGGCTATGATTCTAGAATATTGGGTTGATCCTTATTTTCCTATTTTAGTTTTTCGATTTTTTTCAGTTGTAATGGTTTAAATTTTAATTGGATTTATAGATGACTTATGTAATGATAATTATTAATGACATAATTGTTTTTGTTTATATTTCTTTTTTACATGTGTAATATTATATAATATATAACACACATTTATTTTGAAAATAAAAATCATTTAAAAACTCTGGGTTGTTACATACTTCCCCCCTTAAGAAATTTCATCCTCAAAATTTCAACTCATTCTATCGGTTTGGAAAAGGGGATGGTTCTTCTTTCTCATTATCTCCTCTGGTTCCCACTTCACATCTTTATATTTATGATTCCTTTAAAAAACTTTGATGATGTGGGTAGTTTTATTTTATAGAAATTTATCTCTATGGTCCAATATATCTGTTGACTTCTCCTCCTAAGAGAGGTCATGTTACAATTGTACCACCTTTAGATTCACTACATGTGAGAGATTATGTATATAATTCCCCTGGAGAGATATGTTAAATACATCATGAACATGAGTAAGATTTGGTGTAATTTTTAGTCGATATGACACTCCTCCTATACGATCAAGGATTTCAAATGGTCCAATGTACCTAGGGATAAAATTCCCTTTCCTTCCAAATGGCATGAATCTATTCTATAGTGATATATAAAGGAAAAATTTATCTCCAATAGTAAAATCCATGTCCCTTCGATGGTTGTTAGTATAGATCTTATGTAGACTCTGAGCATCCTTTACATATTGTTGGATGGAAATGACCTTTTCTTTCATCTCCTGCAAAAGATCAGGCCAAAGTAGCTTTCTCTCACCAACTTCATCCCAACATATAGAAGTTCTAAATAACTTCCCATATACAACTTCATATAATTCCATTTGAATACTCGAGTGGAACCTATTGTTGTAAGAAAACTCAACTAATGTGAGGTGTTGATCCCATCCGCCTTTAAATTTTATTGATCATGTTATTAGCATGTTTTCAAGTGTCTAAATAGTCCTTTTATATTGGACACCATTTTGGGGGTGATATTATGTACTAAAATTCAATTTAGTACTTAGAGAATATTGAAGACTTCTTGAGAATTTATATGTGAACCTTGGATCATGATCAGAAATGATAAAAAGTGGAACTCCATGCAACCTCACCGCTTTCTTTACATATATATTTGAAAGTTGGTCAAGAGATAAATCTTACTGAATAGCAATGAAATGGGAAGTCTTGGTGAGGCGATCCACTATAACCCATATCTCATTATTTCTTTTGGATGTTATTGGGAGACCAGTGATGATGTCTATTGTGATATTTTCCCACTTCTATGTTAGTATGGGTAGTGGTTGTAATACCCCTTTAGGAAGTTGTTTCTCCGCCTTCACTTACTAACACACTAAGCAGCTTGCAGTGTGGTCAGAAATCTATCTTTTTCACATTATCCCATCAATAATGATCATGAATATCTAGATACATATTAGTGATTCCAAGATTTATAAATAATGTAGATCTATGAGATTCATCCATTAGATCCTTCTTTACCTTAGGGATAGATGGAACACATAGCCTTTTCTGAAATTTAAATACACCTTCTTGATCAATATTAAACTCAAGAAACTTCTCACTATACACAGCCTCTATCTTCATTTGTAAAAAAGGATATTCTCTTTGAGATTTCTTGATCTTATATAGTAATGATTATTGAGAAATAATTTGGAATAGGGTTAATGATTTCCCTTCCCTTACGATTCCCATGTACAATTTACTAGGTCATTGATCAAAGGATCTCCTTGAATCTTCATAATTTACATCATAATAGGGTCTTTCCTACCTAATGCATCATGAAATTTATTTTCTCTTCCTAGGTGATAATGAATTGAACGACTATAATCTTTAAGAAGTTCCAACCAACTCCTTTTTCTCATGTTCAATTCCTTTAAGTGAAAATATAATTCAAAATTTGGTGGTCTATGTATATATCACATTTATCATCATAAATATAGTGCCTTCATATTTTTAGAGAAAAAATAACTACAACAAGATCCAGGAAATGTGTATGATAATTTTTTTCACGAGTATTTAGCTATTAAGATGCATAAGCAATCACCTTGTAATTTTTCACAAGGATGCACCCAAGACCTTTCAAAGACACATCGCTTTAAATAATGGATTATTCCCTGACAGAGGGTAAAGTTTACACAGGTTCAGTAACCAATATATTCTTCAGTTCTTTGAAACATTCTTCAAAATACTCTACCCATATTAACTTATCCCCTTTTCAAGTTAATTTGGTTAGTGGATTATAAATTTGTGAAACGTTTTTCACAAACCTCCCAAAATTTTCTACTAATCCAATTAAACTACGAATATTAGTTACCATTGTAGGATGAGGCCACTCCTCTATAACTTTTATCTTTATAGGTTTAACTGATATTCGTTCATTGGTTATAATGTTACCCAAGAATGAAACTTGTTTTAATGATAATTTACATTTACAGAATTTTCCAAGTAGATTATTTTTCATTAGAGTTCCTAATATAACCCTTATATAATCCTCATGCTCCTCGAAACATTTATAATATATCATAATATCATAAAAAAAACTGGCATAATTTATCATGTCATCCTTTAAAGACTCTATTAATCAAATCTATAAATATATTAGGATAATTAGTCAAGTCGAAAGGAATAACAAAAAACTCATAATTCCCATATATTGTTCGGAAGGTAGTCTTTGGAATATATTCTTTCTTTACCCTTAATTGATTATACCCAGATCACAGGTCAATCTTGGAGAATAATTGATCGCAAAGAAGTTGGTAAAATAAATCATCAATCCTTGGGGGTGAGTAATTGTTATCTGTTGTGATCCCATTATGTTCTATGTAATCCATGCATATATGAATTGATCCATCCTTATTCTTAAAAAATAGAATAGGTTCTCCTGAAGGAGACACACTGGGTGAGACAAATACCTTATCCAAAATATCTTAAAATTGCTCATTTAATTCCTATAACTCCATATTTTTTATTCTATACAAGGTATTTGATATCATCTTGAATCTAGGTGTGAGTTCACTATAGAACTCTAAATATCTTTCTAAGGGAGGTCCAGGAAAATATTTAGAAAATACATCAATGTATTCCTAATTAATGGGGAAATTATATATATTTATCCTTTAATTTCCTTCTATCTATTCATTGATCATCTTCATAATGAAGGCTATGGGAGGTTCTTTTTGGCAAATATTAGGATGGGATATATCTCGTTTGAAAATGAATGTAAGTTGTCTATTCAAGACTACTAGAATTTTCTTGGTTCTACATTTTATCTTAGCATTATAATTTTAGGTCCATTATATCCCTAATATAGTATCGAATTCCCTCTAATAATCCCTCTAAGAGTCTTGACTGATATCTCTACTTCTATATTTTTAGGGATTAATTCTATATTCTTTGAAAACTTGGATGAAATAAAGTAATGCATAGAACCAAAATCAAACAAAGTAATTGTTGGCTTTGAGAGCACAACAATTGTACCTACCATCACATCATTTGGTGCCTCTACTGAAGCTGTCGTGATAGAAAATTCTCAACATTTCTCCCTTGGCCTATGAAGATGTTGATGGTGGTTCCCCTCTATTATATTATGATTTGGAAATTGATCAAAAAAAGTACACAATTTATCCACAATTTAAGAATTGAATATCAAAATGGGCCTCAACTATATTTCCCTTTTCATTAGTGTTGAGAAGTTGAGGCTTCAACGCACCACAATAGTTCCGAGCTATATGGAAATATCTTCCACACATGTAGAAATTTCCCCTCCCAAGAAATCAGTTACCAGAATTCTTCTTCCCAAATTTATTGAACATGGGAAGTTTCAATTTCTTTCTTCTTCTTCCATAATCAATGTTATTCCTAGAGTTTGGATACATTTATATCTTATTTTTATTTGAGCTATGTGACCAAAATGTATATCCAAACTCCAATTCAACCTTCATATAACTCCACATTATATCTTCATAACTTTCATAGTCTCGATTTTCTAGATTACTCTATAGATGGGGTGTCAGTCTACAAATTTTTTTTATCAAAATTTACCTTATGATCCATAACATAGATAGATGTGTATGAATAAAGTCTTGTAAAGTTCACCTCATAGATTCCCACTAACTCATTTTACTTTTAATTTAGATTTAGGAATTTCTTATCCATTTTCATTCACATCGAATAGGGGAAATATTTATTTAAAAATATTCCTTTGAACTCTTCCCACACAATATCATCAATATACCTTATTGGATTTATGTTTTTAATCAGTGTATACCACTGATCAACTTCCCCTTCTAAGTGGTATACTTCTAGGGTGGCTTTCTCTTTCTCTGAAAAATACATTATAGAAAATATCTTTTCTAAAGAGCTAATCCATTGTTCTCCAATCAACAGGTCGATAGATCCCCTAGAAGAAGGTGGTCGTTGATGCATAAATGAATTAATGGAATGTTGTTCCCTTCAAGGTGAATCTGATATCTCGACTTGATTCAAGTTATTGTTCATATATAGAGTTATATGACTCACCATACTCATGAATTTTTCCATTAGAGCTTCCAGCAGAACACTATTAGTTCATCTCCTATTGCACTCATCATTTATGTGGTTCCTCCTATTTCCTATTATTTTATTTGAGAAGAAAAAATTAGTGAGGAACATGTTATGTTTAAAAATATTATAATTATAAATGGATTTTATGTCTTAACACATCATTCTTAAATATGTTTGTAATATATTCTAATAACAATTAAATTTTCTATATATCCTTTATAATGGTTCATAAGAAGCTTGTGATTAACCAATCATATCCCGCGAGAGTGTCAAATTAGGTGTGAAACAAGGCCTATTTCCATGCACTAGTTCTTGATTGAGTCTATCTTATTGTGGTGTTTTCGGGTGTTACCCCTAGGTATATCTGTGTCAGATCCACATCCAATTATAGTATCTTTATAGGGATGCATTTTTTTGGAAACCACTTAATTTATACTTACCAAAATACAATGATTTTTTCATATATTTAGACCTGTACCTAGGGTTCTTCCTAATGTTTTAAATTCTAAATTTCCATTAATAAATAAACCATACTTTTATACTAACCATGAAATCCTGCCTTTTTATTACATAACTTTTCATTACATTGTACAAACATATGATCTTTTAAAGTTTAATTTCTTTGAAATAATGTACATAGTACATGAAAACTTAAAACGTTATTATAAATACACCTGAAAGAAAACTTCATGGGTTTAACCTAAGTTACATTTACTGTATCTCATATCCTGGGAAATACATCAAAGTAAAGGGGTGAGAATGAATCCGAGTAAGTAAATAAGCAACAGATACATATAACATGTGATCTTAAGACATATCAATAAGAACATGAGGCATAAAATTAAGGCAAAAAATAGAAATATTCTAACAATAATAACATGAATCATAAAATTGAAATGTGGATATAAAATTTAAATTATAAATTCATAATCATATCACTGAGGTTAATCACCAAGGTGTGATAAACGAAAATTATCAATATTATTCACCAAGGTATCGAAAAACATTTCATCTATTGAGATTAAATTCTTTACCCAATGTATTGGAGCGCTATCAAGGAACACCTTTCATATGTATTAATTTCATGTGATATTCATAGTACATAATAATTCATTTCATTAATTACTCATCGATAATAAATAATTTGTTTCTTATTAAAATATTGGCATATAAAAGACCTTAAAGACATGATCATTACATAATTTTTTACCCATGTAAGGAAATTTTGGTTTCATATATGTAAATCCCCAAATAAAAATGTAATTTTCAAATATATTTGAATAAAAATTGAAAATAAAAGAGGTTTGGGTATTCCAATAAAAAGAAAAATATAATTTCTCATGTAAAAGTGGGAAATTTGAGAAGTAAATTCGACACCATGATTGGTATAAAACATGGTTTTAGAAAATGGTAAAATGAGAGGGAGAAATGGTATATAATTAATAAAATAATATTCTTAAATTAATGGGATAATATAAAGTATAAAAAAAAACTTCATTTCGAAATTAGAATACATACCACATGAAAAGGGAACTTTAATGGAAAAGAGAAGTGGAGATTTCACTTACCTTGAAAAGTTGTTCCTAAAACATGAGATTGGAACCTTAGGGGATTTAAGACACCTTGGGGGGACTTGTTGGGAGGTAAAATCACCATAAATTCATGTATTATGGATTAGGAATGAAGGGGAATAGTGAAATGGGTGGGTATTTATAGAAAAAGTGGAGGAATTGTTAAATAATTTACAAATATAAGTCTTAGAAATCTAGGTTGTGGAAAATGAAAAACCATTAGATTAACCATGGTTTTTTCTCATTGTTTTAGATATTTGGGTCACATTTAATGATATTTTAACCCAAGAGTACTAAAAAACATTTTTAATAATTCTTTTTTCATGTTAAATTAATGATTCTATAAATTAATGTTTTTTTTAAAATCGAATATTCATTTTTAGACATTGGAAAGTCACTTAAAGTTTTAAAAATTGATTAAAATATATTAAATTATTAAATATTAATAAAATAAAATATTTTAGGTTATCTATTGTGTTAAATTAATTAGTAAATCATTATGAAATAAATATAAAGTCATAATATATACCAAAACATCAAATTGTATTCTTTAATTTTTATAAAAAATAATGCATTTAAGAGAATTCTAATAAATTAACCCTAAAATAATTTTGATGTGTTGATTTCAAACATAATGTTTATTTTTCTCAAATAATTCTCTAAATATAATAATTCTATCTTTTAAATATAAAAATTCTTATTTATTTAAAAATAGCAGTTTCTAAGCCACATTCAAATTTCTAACACGTAAAAATTTTTCTAGGCCATTATTAAATTATTTTATCACTTATAATTAGGTGATAGTGTTTTAAAATACTACTTAATTAAAACAAATATTATTTAAAATACTTGAGTTTATTATAAAATTGAATATATTTTCTAGAAGAATACAATTATGTTCAATTTGTGTCTAAAAAAAATTATCAAATTTGTCTCAATTAAAAAAATATTTTATTAAGATGAACTATTCTTCAAAGGAATTTATGGAATTATATTTTTATTTGTACAATAGAAATTAAAATTTAATTAACTAAGTCATGGAAACACAACCCTTCATTACACTCATGTATTCCTTAAGGGTGAGATGTGTGATCTTGGTATTTTGATGGGGTGGTTCAGTTAACATTTACCATGTGATAATCTCTACTAAATTTAAATTATCTTATAAACAATTTCATTCATGATTCACTTGTTGAATCTCATCTTGGGAATAGTCAAGGGTGAACCCCAATGATGCTTCCTCCCTCCCAAGTTCTCAAAAATGGGCTTCAAAGGGTAAAAATATAGCAGTTGATGCCATCAATTATCCTTTTCCATTACTACTTAGAAACACTAATTATAATGGTAAAATTATCAACCAAGCGTATATTTTCCAATGCTCCTATTGACCAACCATCTCATTTGATCAACGATCATATAACGCTTGAATCCCAATAGTCTCATATCCCTTTATAACCTTTAAATACAACTTCATTATTTCATTACAACTGCACTTAATGTTATATTTTCATTTTCATAAGATTTTTATTTGTTTACTAATATTTTGTTTTATTTCTATTGCATTTGTTTGTGGGGGTGATGATTCTAGCAGATTGGGGTGATCCTTATTCTCCCATTTTAGTTTTTATATTTATATTTTTAGACGATTCGTAATGTTAGACATTTTAATTGGTTCAATAGGCGACTAATGTAATGATCATTATTAATAAGATAAAAATTTGTTGGTTTCTCTTTATTTTGTAAGTGTGTATTATTATATAATATATAACACAAATTTATTCTGAAAAAATATCATTTAAAAAGTCCGGGTCATTAAAGATTCTCCTTGGTGAGACCATAAATTTATGTCTGTTCCATAATCATATTTTTAACAATGGGTAATGAAAATAAAAATGAGTGTCATGGACAACAGTGTGTGAGTTCCCCCCATCTTTGGAGTGATCCAATCCTCTCCCTCTTATATAAGAATTCATGACCTTCCAAACATGACTCCCTCAACGTGAAGGACACAATATTCTTCCTGAAATTCATAAATGAACTCTATATTCAAAATATATTAGTTTTATTTTATGATTTATGATTGGAATGTGTCCAGAATCAAGGGTCTAGATTAATTTTGTAAGGCATTAGTGCTCCAACCATGATTATGTTCAATGTCCTTTTTGCGGTGGAGTGTTTTGGTGTTTCACATCATAATAGATGTATTTTTTTGTAGAAGGGAAAAATGAGATTGGGATTTAGTTGATGGGACTATTTATTTACTTATACCGAGTAATTATAATTTTTACCCATGATACATCACACCCTGTCAGTGTCTACAACCCGGATGTTCCATCGTCATCCAATGAATGCTGACATTCCCTTGTCAGTGTCACCACCTTTCTTAGCAGAATGGATTATCCAATATATTTATAACCTCAATCTTAATTATTTCACCCATTTTTGGTTCTATTTAATGTAACATGGATATTATCAAAATATTTTGATAGTATGGAGGTCTAGTTTGATGATTCTCCCTTGTTTTATTTAGATTCTCATGAGAGTTTGGTCCTTCATCATGCGGTTCTGGTGTCATTAGACATTGATCTTGTTTGAAACTAAGTGGAATGTGAAAACTACCTTAGAGGTGGTACATCAAGGGTGAGTTATATCAGGGATCATTATGATGGATCTTATCCATAGTTAATGTGGAGTTAATATTGGATCGATTTATAGTTGTGAATCTCCTAGGAAGGTTTCTTCACTACATCATTGGTCAAAATTCATGGGTGGCACCAGAAGGTGTCACAACTCGAGTAGGTGGAATCCTATTTTTTCTCATGGTTTATCATCCTATGGATCAAATTAATGCTTCATTAGACAAGTATAAAGTTCTTCAGGGGAATTTGAGGCTTGGAAGTAGTTTGTAGTCACATGGAAACTGTAGAGGAAAGGAAATGATAAGAATAGGTGGTAAAAGACCATGATAGGTACACCTATAGTGAAGGACATGGTCAATGTTAAAACTATGATAGGTGGTTGAAAAATGGGGGCTCATGTTAGGTATACCTACCACAATATTGGTTTTACAATATAGTGTTGAAGTGACCATGAGTAGTGGTCACAGTCTGCTGAAGGCACAATCTGCTCTTCTTCACATTAGGTAGTGGAAGTTCCTACAGATGGTGTCCATACATTCCATGTCATGGTAGGTTCTCAATACTATGGGGAGGGGGGCTGAGAACATAGTCATTTCCCATGGTTAGTGAAGTGACTATGGATGGAACTACCAATTTTTTCCTTTGTAAATTTTCAACCCGTAAAACAAAAAGGTTCACATTTTTTCTTAGTGTAGTATTTTAGTAATCTAATTTAACAAATTCTATTTTTTTGTTTAATTTACTTTTTATTAGATAATTTTTCATCTTTTATTTAATTTTATATATAATAGTAATATTTGTATATTTGTTTACTAATTATTTGTTACTTTTATTTATTGGATAATTGTAGATAAAACATTTGATTCACCTAGGGAGGACTGACACATACATCAAGGGAAGATCGTACACATACTCCAATTGAGGAGAATCCTTATCATTCTACAAAGGATACATATACTTCCAAAGGGGTAGATAAGACTTCAAGATTTAGTAAACATGGTTATACAAATTTACCAAAATTATTAGTTTACCGTAGTTGGGTCTAGAGGATACTAGTTGGATTTTATGATAATGATATTAGTAGTGGTCCAAATTAAAAATAATTTAAGATTTTTATAGTATTTTTGGGTAAAGGAAAAATTAGTATTATGATTTATGATTTTAGAAATGTTGAAAAGCTGACGATATCTCAATTATGGTAAAATTTTTGGTTAGATCATTTTTCATTATTTTACTTATCATGATTTTATTTATTAATATAGATTTTCCCATTCTAATTAGATGACATATGATATACCTGATACCGGAGGATTTAGGAGGAGATATTTTGGATTGGATTCTATTAGATGGGGGGATTTTAAATTAACCCACACATTAAATATCTATTTTAGGGATCAAAAACATCAAAATCTATGAGATATATATCCATTTATAGATGAAGATACATGGAAATATTTTATTAAAAGTAGACAACATGAATCCTTTTTTGGTAAGTGAAATGTTACCTTTTAGAAGTTTTTTGTGGTGCGTTTCTCCAAGCGAGTAATCCTTTATGTTTATTCATTTTATTTGGTCATAGTATCATCGTTGAATTGTGTTATTAGATCCGTTGAACTATGGTTATATTTATATTTATTATTTTCTAGATCTATTGTGCATTCTTGTTTTGGGGCCAATTCCTTGTTGGTTGTGGTGTGGCAGGTGTGTGTTATTGAGGTATGTGGTGTTTCCTCCTCTCTATCAACCTTTTTTTAAATTTAATCAATTTTGATATGTGGAAATTGATTCTAGGGAATATTTTTTCATTATTGTGTTCTTCTTATTGATGAATCCCATATTTGGTGTGCACAACCTGAGTTTTGAGGTAGGTGGTTTTTTCTCTAGTATGTGCTGGTGAACTATATTGTTCCTCTTTTTGATAAAGTTTTTATTAAATAAAATTGACTGATTGACTGATTTGTTTTATTTGTTTGGATATGGATTTTTGAAAAAATGTTTTCCCCCTAGTTTTGGTAAATGTGAAGGGTTTTCAAAGAATTATTAAATGGTTTTATGAAATGGTTTTCAAATAATGATGTGATGAAAATGGTTTGATGAAATTATTTAGAAAATAGAGTACATGGGAATCCTTGGGTACTTAGGTAGAAGGTGTAGTAATAGGACTCATCCAATATTAGGGGGTTTTCTCAGGGGTATTTCCTCTGCTCCCTAGGCATATTGGTCTAGGGACTTATTATATCTTTTGCGGGAGTTCACTTTATAGGGTGTTTCTATGCTCTCTAGACTTGATGCACATGTCTAGGTAATTGATTCGTGCAATTGTTTATGTTTTGGTATGAGTGTACCACCTATCCTGACCTAGTGAGATACTTATCATGATGTTACCCATGATTTTGGCTGATTTAGGCTGTTTTGGCTTGTATGTTTTTGGTTGTACTACCATGGATTTGATATGGTATGCAATACATGATTTGGTTTTATTTCACATATATGTCTATATATATATATGAAATGATTTGAAACTGATTTACCTACTTTATTTGGAAATGTGGAGAAAGGAAAAATTAAACTATTTTCCATGCTTTTAATTTAAAAACTGCTAAACTAAATATCATGGAATATTTTATTTATGGTTGAGCATGATTGTATTATTTTTTAGAGACTTGATATAGAACACCTGGATTAGACACTACTGAGCTTGTTGTCCCACACCCTGCATACCCCTTCGGTAGTGTATAGAACTGGTTATGTATTTAGATAGAAGGAAAAGAAATTTGTCGCAGTGATGCATCGATGATTTCTATTAGTTGAGTTTGGGTAGTTGGATGGTGAGATGGTGTAGGTTTTCCCACTCTATCATATGAATACTATTGGGGTATATATTTTGGTTTTTTCATCCTTTTCTATTGGACTTGTCTCTTGGAGACTTGTTTTTCTACCTTTTTAGTTTTATTTATTCTATTGTTCTCTTTTTTTGTGACATAAATACATATATATATATATATATTCATGTTTTAGTTCATAATTTTTTATCTGTACATGTGTATATATGTCATGTTGTCTAATTCAGGTGGGTAAAAATCATTCCCTGTGTTTGTTGTTGTTTTCTTGGGTTCTAGATGCCAACCCATGGGGATTGGGAATTCCCTTTCAGGTATGTAGAAATTTATGTTGGGTACCAGTTTGAGAGGGTATCTGGGTCGGGTTTGTCACAATTTGGTATCAAAGGCATATTTTTCCTCAAGAGTCATTATCTTAGAATGTTTGGTATACTAGAGAAAATATTGTCAGGACTTGAGAGTTAGGTTGCGATGAGTGTCGGGCCAGATATTTCCACAACAAGACTCAAATTACCATGGTATGTTTGTATGTGTGTCTCATATTTAGAGTTATTGATGTTAATCTCAGTTTTTACTTATGAATTTTCTAGGTTTATCTAATATTAATCTATTCTATGATTGATTATTCTATTTTTGTGTACAATAGTATTCCTCCAAGACATGTTCTAAAATTTCCTTAGGAGGGTGCAGTTTAGGATCCTCATGGGATTCCTCTAATGGATCATAATTTTATCAATGATATTGTGAGGGAAGTTAGTGATATCAACTAGAATGTACCATATTCTTAGAATGAATTTGTTGAGGTATAATTGAGAGCTATACGAGACATAGATTGATCACAAGTTCTTGTTTGAGAAGTCACAATCCTTTAGAGGTACGAATGAACATGAAGATATGGAGGACTTTATTGAAAATATTGATCATATTTTTGACATACTAGATACAATTGAGAGTATCATCGTGAAATGCGTTATGTTTAGACTTTAGGGTCCTGACAAGCATTGTTGGGATTCCATGGTACATGGGGATAATCATTTGGGATTGTACAGGAAGTATTTCATGAATATATTCTTCCAGTAGTTTTTACTAGATTCACTAATGATGGAGAAGCATCTGGAGTTCCTCTCCTTGTTGTAAGGGGAGCATTCGGTGTAACTGTACACAAATCAGTTTGCGGAACTTGTTCATTTTTCACTAGAGGTTGTGAAGAATGACCAGTTAAAAACTTAAAAGCACATGTAGGGGTTACGACAGGATATCAGATTGTATATATTTATGCTAAATCTATTTACCTATTCAGAGATAATGGATAGGGTAATGATGGTAGAAATTAATATGGTTTTCAAGGTTATACATTCTTCCCCTTCTCCCACCAAGTGGAAACATTAGTGGCGCAACATGGAAAAAGAGGAAGTGGTAGGATAATCACATGAGTGATTGAGGTGGTTCTCAGAAACAAGAATCTTTTTCACATCTAGTTACAACTATTGGAATGCCTTTGAATTGATATTGGTTTGGAAAGGTCAGACACACATAGTTTTATTTTCCTTCAGGTAAAAATATGTGAAATAGTTGTGTACATTATGGTCATCTATAGAGTTTTTTATAGCTATTTATAAACCTTGATATGGTCAAGGATAATTGGATACAAAGGCTACTACAATATATTCAAATTATTCAATGACTACAAGGCTCTATCCATATGCCCTAGGAGTGAAGGAACTTCATCCAGTAGATGAGTTTCCAGTAGAGGTAGATGCTGGTATTACGATAGTGAGAGGTAACATCTTTTTTTCATATTTATTAGAAATTTCTTTATTTGATACCGGTGCCTCCCAATCATTTATGTATGTCCATTATTTATATTCTTAAACTTCCAATGGGTATCATTTAATTTGTTATGTAATTAGTAACACCGCTAGGGAAGAGGAAAGAGCTGGGGTTTTATTGTCCTTGTGCACTATCAACTGCTAATGCAGAGTTAGTGTGGGATTTTATTATTCTCGATCTAGATCTATTTGACATCATCACTGGGATAGATTGGAATGTTTCTCATTATTTTGAGGTTGATTTTTATAATTGGAAAATATTTTTTTATCATGACCAATGGGAGATCATAGTGTTTCAAGGAGAGTGGGATCCAAGGTCTAGTTGTGTAGGACCTTCCTGCCTAGAGATTAGAAGTTTGTTATCTACTGTAGCGGTTGATCCAGATAACACTTCTTCTATTATTGATCTTCTACCTATTTTTTGGGATTTTCCCAATGTTTTCCTTGATGATTTCTCTGGGATTCCTCTAGAGAGGGAAGAAGACTTTACAATTAACATGGTTCCAGGTACATTGCCAATATTGATACCTTCTTATCATATATAACCAGAAGAGATGAAAGAGATTAAGATTCTGTTGGATTATCTAATAGAAAACGGTTTTGTTTGCCCTAGTGTTTCACCTTGGGAATCCCAATTTCTCTTAACCAAGATGGAAGATGGTTCATTATGATTGTGTGTTGATTATGAAAAGTTTAATTAGGTAATGGTTAAGAATAAGTATCCTTTACCTCATGCAGATTATATTTTTGTTTAGTTAAATGGGAAAAATTGGTTTTTAAAGATTGGTCTTTGGCCGGGTTTTCATAAGCTCAAGTTTTGGGAGTGTGATATACTAAAGATAGCATTTATGAGTAAGTATAGACATTAAAAATATCTTATGATTCCATTTTTTCTAACCAATGCTCCTGTATATTTTATGTCTTTGATGAATCAGATATTCCATCAGTATCTCGACACTTTTGTGGTAGTGTTCATGGATGATATTTTTGTTTAATCGAGATATGAACATGAGAACAAGCACTAGTTGGGTTTGGTTTTTTAAATCCCTGAGGAGTAACCATTTGTATGAAAATCTTTAAAAATTCACTATATTGATTCAATAAGTGAAGTTATTAGGGCATGTAATTTATCAGCATGGATTACCAGTTGATCCTAAGAAGGTGATGACTATTTTTTCATGGGAAGAACCATGAAATGACTTTGAGATTTGGAGATTCCAAGGGTTTTTTGGATACTATCGATAGTTTTTCAAGGTTTCTCAAATATGGTGTTACTATTGACTTCTATTATTAGGATGGGAGTGAGATTCGTATGGGATTAAAAGTTTTAGTCTTCTTTTGATGAGATAAAATGGATTCTTACATCAAATCCCATTATGATCTTACCTGATTCATGTAAGGGGTAAGAGGTTTTCTATGATTCTTATGGTGTTGGTTTGGGTTGTGTGATCTTGTAGTATGATTATGTGGTATCTAGAATCTCTCTTCATGTTCAACTGCATGAAAAGAATTAAGCCACTAATGTTTTAGATATTGAAAAAGTCATTCATGTGCTTAAGAGTTGGAAGTATTATGATTTTGGGGGAGAGGTTCATGATCTTTTTTTACCATAAGAGTTTGAGGTATATATATTTTTAGAAATACTTGAATCTCAGATAGAGGTGGTGGGTGAAATACCTTCAGACATTTGACTTCGATATCACCTACACCCCAGGTAAGGGGAATGTCATTGTAGACACTCTCAGTAAGAAAGTGTCATCACAAGCTTTTTTAGAATCAAAGGAATATAGAAACCTTATGGGTATTTTCACTCAGTTGTATCTAGATGATTAGGATGATGTTTCAGGTATGGTCCTAACCAATATTCAGTTATCATCATCTCTCCATGAATATATTCTATAGAGTCAACAATAGGATGATAAGTTCAAGGGAATTCAAGAAACCCTACATGGTGGGAAGACAATTTCTGGATGGTATCAATCATTAGAAGGTATTATCCATTTTTGGAATCATTTTTTCTTCCTAGAATCAATAATGAGATTGGTTATGTTTAATTTTCATAGTTCTTCATGAACCATTAATCTGGGCACTATGAAGTTGTATTATGAAATGAGACGGTGATTCTGTTGGTTGCGTATGAAGCATGACATTGCTAATTATGTGTCCCACTATTACACTAACCAAAAAATAAAGACAGAGCATCTGAAACCTTAAAATTTTCTCTAGCATCTTCCAGTGATGATTTTGAAATGGGTTGAGGTATATATGTAAATTTTATTTATATTTACATCGAATACTAGAGGGAATAATTCTATCTAGGTGGTAATTGATCAGTTGACAAATATAATTAATTTTATTCTAATTAGGGACACCCCAAAAGTTAATGATATGGGTAAGCTATATATGTAGGAGATTATGAGGTTACACAAGTTTCCATCAGCTATTGTTTTCGACAGGGATCCTAGGTTTACTTTTAGGTTCTAGAGGACTCTCTAGGAGGCAATGGGGACTCAGGTTAGGTTATGTAAAACTTATTTTTCATAGATAGATGGTCATACAAATAATTCTATTAAAATACTAAAGGATATTCTCTATGCTAGTGTTTTAGATTTTTGGGGATCTTGGGATAACCATGTGAGACTTATTGATTTTTTATAACAATATTTATCAATAATTGATCATAATGGATCCTTTGGGGGTCTGTATAGTCACCTATACAGGTCACCTATTTTTTGGGAAGAGGTTGCTGAAGCTTCTTTGGTGGGACCAAATTTATTTTGGAGACATCCAAGAGGATTTAAAATATAATTTGGTGGCCGGTTATAGCCTAGATTTTAAAAAATATCTTATATAGATCAAAAACATCATCATTTTGATCTTTCCATAGGAAACTAGGTTTTCTTTAGAGTTTCTCCTTGGTTAGGTCAACATCATCTTGAAAAATAGGGAAAGTTGGCTTCGAGATATGGTAGACTATTTGAGTTCATTGAGTGATTTGGGAATGTTTCTTATCAGTTATCATTTATGATTTAGTTGAAGGGAATTCATGATGTTTTCCACATATCAAAGTTGAAGAAATACCATCATGATCCTTCTCACATTCTATGTTTGGATGATATTGAGTTAGAGAAATATGTTTATATTGTGGAGTATCCAATGGATATTGTTGACTCTAGAGTGAATGTATTTCATGAGATGTAAATTCCATTAGTCAGAGTGTTATGGAAAGATAGGTCAAATTCTCATGAGACTTGGGAGAACAATTCATTGATGAGGGAGTAGTGGCCTCACCACTTTATTGGAATTCATACTTCCACATGACTTCCCAAGGATGAAAACTCTTATGGTGGGGAGTTTGTAACATACCATCACCCACTTACAAGTAATTAACTTATCTTTATTTGTTCTTCTATTTAATTGGGTGCATCTTGGGATTCTTGAGGATGGAGTACATTTGACGAAAAAATTACCTAAATTTCTAGGATGTATGTTTTTTTGAATTAATATAGTCTGGGTATAAACATGTAATGACTTATCATGGTTCTACCTGAGTTTGGAGAATGTTTGAGGTGGTTTGGGATTTCATGTAAGAATCCTTAATTTTTACTATCTATAGGGAATTTAAAAGCCATGTAAGGAGTACATGACGTGTAATGTTTGACAATATCATGTCTTGAGTAGAGTACATAGTGTGAAATAATACACACAATGTAACGATTACACATCGTGTGATGTTAAAAAACCATTTTTAATAAAAAGGCAATAGGTTTTTCACTGTATAAGGACCCCATGGATTACATGACATGTAAAGGGATTAAAATTCATTTAAATATTATAGATAGAAATTTTAGGTCACCATATGATTGATATGATAATTAATTCTTCCACAGTTCTCTCCCTTATTGACCTAAATATCTTTTCTGGTGATTTTGGAGACCACCAACCCATATAGATTGTTTTGTTCGGCGATTGATTGTTGTTGCGGTTGTGGTACATTTCTAGAGGTGAGTAATTCTTACTAATTCTTCAATGGATTTGATCACAATAGTTCCATTGCATTATTTTATCAGATCCATTAACCCCTAGTGATGGTTCCATTGATTCTTTTAAAGATCTGTTGTGTGATCTTATTCGAAGGGTTTATTACTTATTAGTTGTGGTACGATGGGTGTGTGTTCTTGAGGTATGTGCTATTTCCTCTTCTCTACCAACCCTTTTGTTAAATTAACTCAATTTTTAGATGTGAAGATTAAATCCAGGGTCTTTATTGTCATTGTTGTGTTCTTCCTATTATTGGATCCCATTGCAAGCATATGGGACCTGAGTTTTGAGGTAGGCGGTTCTGTCTCTATCTTGTGTTGGTGAACAACATTGCTCGTATTTTTTAAAAAAATGTTTTTTAAATGAAATTTCATGATTTAATGACTTTTTTTGTGTGTGTGGAGATGAGTTTTTTATGAAAGATGGTTTTTCTTGTTTTAGTAAATGAGAAGGGTTTTGAGAGCATTGTGAATTGGTTTTATAAAATGGTTTTCAAATCATGATATGATGAAAATGGTTTGATGAAATGGTTTAGAAAATAAAGAACATGAGAAACCTTGGGTACTTAGGTGGAAGGTTAGCAATAGGCCTCTTCCACTATTAGGGGGTTGGCTAATGGGGCTTTTCTCTGCTCATTAGGTCGATTGGTCTAGGGGCTTGTTAGACCTATTGGGTGTTCATTTTTTGGGGTGTTCTTATACTTTATAGACTCAATTAATATGTCTAGGTACTTGATGCGCATAATTTTCTATGTTTAGGTTCAGGTTTCCTATCTATCCTGACCTATTGATATCCTTGGAATGATGATACCTATGATTTTGGATGATTTGGGCTGTTTTTTATGTATTGTTTTGGTTATACTTCCATGGATTTGAAAGGATATGTGATTCATGCTTTGGTTTGATTTGATATATCTGTTTTGATATATGTATATGAAATTCTTTGAAAACAATTTACCTGCTTTATTTGGAAATGTGAAAAAGGGGAAATTAAACTGTTTTTCAATGATTTTGATTTAAAAAAAACTAAACTACACATCATTCCTTGATTTATATAAAGTTGAGTATTCTATGATTATTGTTCATATACTTGATATGGAACACCAGGGTGGGACCCTACTGATCTTGTTATAACACACCCTGTGTACCCCTTCGGTAGTGCATAGACTTGGTTATGTCTTTCGATGTGAGGAAAGGCCAGGTGCCTCATTGAGGTGATGAGGTTTTATATCAACTGGGTTTGGGTAGCTGGATGGTGATATGGTGTAATTTTTCCCATTATATCATATGGATACAATTAAAGTATCTATTTTTGTTTTTTTGTCCTTTGATGTTGTACTTGTCTCTTAGAGATATTTTTCTTACCTTTATAGTTGTATCACTTTCATTGTTTTCTTTTTATTGTGACATATATATATATATTCATGTTTTCTTATACTATTTCTTTCTATAAATGTGTGTATATATATATATATATTGTATTTTGTCTGCTTTAGGTTGAGAGAAATTGCTCCCTCATTTTTTTTGTTTTCCTTGGTGCTAGACATAGCCTGTTGGGATCGGAAACTCCCTTCGGGTATGTGGGAGTCTGGTTTGGGTACCATTTTGATAGTGTATTTTGGGTTGGGTTTATCGTAAATGGGATATCCATCTCATTACCCAGCTGAAGTCTGTGAGTAATCCTACAACTCCAAATGTCCATCATTGATGCCCAAAACAATACAAAACCTCCCCAGAACATATTTGTAGAGGCCCACACCTCGAAACTACACTCTATAGCTGAGGGATCCCCATATCCCATGGAGGAACCACACCCTATCAAAGCTCTAAGATGAGGTATTACCGCTCTATTGATAGAGGACTCATGACCATGTAGGGGAGTACCATATCTATCTATATAATGATTATGGGGAAGACACACCCTATTGTGACAGAGGATTACTGACCCTGAAATATCTCCGATAGTATGGGGAACCCATTCCCTAGTGCGATAGGGGAGTAATGACCCTGAAATATCTCTAATGATCCTTCCCTGATCTCCTCCATCATCAAGCATCACCTAAAGAAGCATCATGCTTGAAACATCTCAAATCAAATCCATATGCCACAATGAAGTCTACTATCACGTTCTACATGGAAAACTAACTAGGATAGGCTAATCATGGGACAAAATCCAAGTACAAATGAAGGAGATACAATTGGAAGAATTATAGTGAGGTAATACATATATTTTATAGGGATACATAAGGTGTGTGACTCTGTCTCATTGCCTGACCATGTTCTCCTCTGGAAATGACTTAAAATCCATGTCATAGTATATGAGATGTATGGTCTATACACAGTGTGTCCCAGCCACTCAGGGCTTACCTATGTTCTCTTATCCATGCTTGTTTACATTAGGACATGCTCATGTACATGACTATGTGTAACAACTGTTCTTTTCAATGAAGTTATAGATCGTTAGTTTTTTAATTTTAATACATTAAATGGACCTAATAAATATTTATAATCAAGAATAGGAGGTCACGGGAGCATCTAAGACTCATTAGGAGCCTGGAGATCCAAAATGGGAAAACATACTAGGCCGCATGGTTTGTCTGCAACTGTGCAACCCATGGTTCATGACCATGCAACCAATTGTAGGTATGGGATAGAGCCAATCTGCATAGCTTGTGTATGGTTAGTCAAATTGTGTGCCTAATAATGTGGTGTTCTCCTAGTAGCAGTGAACTGATCATGGTTTACACATGTTTTGGCCAAACTGTGAACCTTGATATTTTGGGTTGAAATGACCATTCTTCACCTCACTTAAACATAAAACTTATTTCCTTTTTCTCTTTCTTATTTTAGAAGACCAGAACCCTTCTTCTTCTCCCTTTGGGCTCAAGAACACCTCAAGATGGTCATTTAGATAGATTCTCCATCTGTAGTCTATACTTTGATTCGTCGGAATTCTTGGATCTGTCTCGGTAAGCTCCCCTAGTCTCTCAACTCCTATCAATGTTAATATTCAAATCCATTTCACTATTTAGATGTTGGATCATTTAACCTATTTTTATAGAATTGGACTATTTCTCAGATCTCTTCCAACCTAATTTGAATCTGAGGATGATATTGAGTGAGGCGTCATCTGTGACCTTGAGGTAGGTGGTTACATAATTTTCCATTTGAGTTTTGTTATGTCATAGCTACACCATTGTGCCGCATTCCAGTTTTTGCCAAGCATCCCCATTATATTGATTCCTTCATTCCTAATTGACCCTTTCACCAAGATACATGACAATTGAATCTTGTTTAGTGATTTAGTGGTTTCTTATACCGTATATGGTCACCCCATGGGTGTGCCAAGTGAAAATTACCATTTTGGTCAATTGGCTTAAATTCCCCAAATGTATAATTGGCTACCATCTTGGGTTCTCAATCAAATTTCCCATGATATACGAATTCTCCTAGAGCTCATGGAACTTTTTAAGAGTTTGGTTCATGCTATACTTCGAATTTTCAAAGTAGGAAAGTTCCTTAAAGACCATGTCACACTCTAAGTGACCCCTTGATCTTATAAATGGTGTTTCCATGTTTTAGATGAATTGAATCTGTTAAATCAAATTGACCAAAAGGGTTTAAATAAGAATGATGGGTGAATTACCATATATTAATCAATATTTTTAAATGTAATGAACTCAAGGGATGGTATGGCCATGCCCTTTTCTTATGATTTATAAAATTATTAGTATAAATTATAATTTTCTAAATGGAATTGAACTTGGATAGCTTGGAACATGAGAGGTAAAGCCTCAGGTTGTGAATTATGAATTATTATGACTCTTATATATATATATAGGGTTTATTAATAAGATTCATTAGTATTTTTACCTCATTCCTTATATTATAAATGATATGCCATGATATAGGTTGTGTACGATGGTAAGGGGTGTTGAGCATGGAGGATAATCACACCCCCTTACATCAGGTGTTGAGTATGGAATCTCACCCCAATGATACTATATAGACGTTGGGATGTGGTGCCATGATCCATGATTAGATTGATTCCATGATGAATCACTCATTATCCTGAGTGTTGAAGCACGACGTCTCTCACTATATTGGGATGTAGGGAATGTACCATGTTGCATGAGCCTATATGCTCGTTAGAATGGTAATGGACGTCTGAGTTACACAATGGACCAACCAAAACTCGTATTCCAAGTATATGGCTACTTACGTCCATATGTACTTAGTTCATATAGGTGGAAAAAATACATATAATTATACATATATATATTTACTACTAATATATATAGCGACTATTCAGACACTACTTTTGATAATGAATCAAAGCAAGTAGACCCTCCAGGTTTCAAATAGAAATCTGAGTGGGATGATTATTTATTTAATTTTCATTGTTAATTAAATACATATTCTTGTACACTGTTTAGTTATGATCACTTCTTAGACTAAACATAAAAAATGATAGTGGTGGCCTACTGAGATTTTATCTCACAGCCTACTCAGTCTGCCTTTGGTACCCAAGAAGATTATTTATTTATAGGTACTAATAAGGGAAAGCACTATGCTAGTGGTCTTTTACATGATTTTCCTTTAGTTAGAGCTTAGGAGTAGAGGACCAGGCATTGGATCAAGATGATTATGGAGCTATTTTTGTCCTTTTTTATTTTTTTATTATTATATTGTATTCTTGTATTTTTTTGTTTCCTTTCTGTATTACAACATACCATGTATCCATGTATCAGAAACTTCCATAGAGGCTTTGGATTATATTATCAGTTGTTCAGTTCATTATCTTCCTCTGCCTTCTTATTTAATTATCTATTTATGCTTCTGTATTTTATGAATATTTATATTTATGTTATACTTATGATATTTTTTATTAGTGATTGTATCTTATTTGTTTTTCTAATAAGAGGGTATAGTCTCCCCATAGTACTACCTCTAGATCACTGCTTCTAGTCAGCAGCCTCTAGAAAATAGGGAGGTTCCCTTGAGGCCATGTGACCCAAAAACTCAGGGAATTGGTTAAGTGGATCTCAGGTTGGGGTGTTACAAAGTGGTTTCAAATAGATTTCCTTTATTAATTTACTATTTATAAAAAATATATTGGAGATTTGGGAAGGCTTGGAACTTGGTAATAAGCCTTGTTTGGGTGAGCCCATGTTCAGGGTAAAGGCTGAATTTCCTGAATTGTAATTGTTGTTCTAATTTTTCCTATTACTGTTGATACGACTTCACCATTGGGTGACACACTTAATTTATGATGATATCAATATTGGCTCAATTAAAATGATATTGATTTCACCAATTCATAATTAAATGAAGGATTTGGATTCCATGCATCACCATAGGCACAATATGACTAATAGTCTATGCATCTTACCATGCCATATTTAATTTTTAGAATGAATTTTCTGTGCATATTGTTTTCACCATGAATATGTAGAGAATGTTTTTTTTGACATTTATTAAAGGGATTAAAAAAATAATTGACACTTAAAGTGAATACCTTAACCTAAAAGTTTATCCCAAATAGTTTAAATTATAAAACATAAGTAGTAAATTATGGCATGTTGAGCTATGGAACATTGGTTAAATTATCTGGAAAATGATATGGTGTGGGTCAAGTGGATTCCATGTTTTGATTCATAATGAGTATGGGACCTTATGGATCAGAAAATGGCAGACCATCTGATTCATCCATTCGAATTGATACATATATATATATTAACAATAAAAAATTCAAAATAAAAATGAATTTAAAAATTGAAATAATCCATCTTATATATGTCAGACATAGAGACTTGGACATGAGCCTAGACTTATTAGTGGTTAGTTGGTATCTCTTACATGATTATGACATGTTATGGCCTCTTTCAACAATTTAAACCTAGATATTGAAGTACGTAGAGAGGCATGGTTGTTTTATAATATGGATTCACTCATATCCTAGATTCTTAAATTTAATAATCTAAATTGCTTAAATCTATTCTGAGTCATGTGTTTCGCATTATTGTGCCATGCCTCCATGACATCCTCCTATCATATGCTCTAGAGGAATTGAAGACTATGTTTCTTAGGTGCCATACCTTGAGATTCTAGTTATTCATCCTATAGTTCCACCTATGGAACTTTTTCCTATTCCTGATATGGGCACCGAAACTTAGTTAAGAGAGGGTTTCATATATATGTTTTAGTGAATGAAAGGTGTTGTTCGACCTACCTTGATCATGTCAGATTTGAATCATGAGTTGCAGTATAAATATCCTCTCACCTTTTTTGGGGATGGAGGACCACATGATATGGAGTCTTGGATTAATGAAATCATATCTATATTTGAGAATATGGAGATACCTCCATAGAGGAGGGTCAAGTTATCAGCATATATGATTTGAGATTCGACCAAGTGGTGGTGGAATGTTATCACTCAGGAAAATCGACATTGTGACATGGTCTGGGCTAACTTATAGATAATATTCTGTGACTATTTTTTCCCCAAACTCGAAGGGATAACAAATATAGGTAATTCATGAACCTATAGTAGGGGAGCCTATCTATCATAGATTATTTGGCTCATTTCACGGAGATGCAATAGTTTTCTCCTTCTCTAGATACTGATGATATTATGAACACTATGAGATTCGAGGATGGGTTCGTATACACTATTTTTTTTGAAGGTCAACATGTTTAGGTTGATTTTTTTTAAATCATCAACTAGGTCCTTATTATAGAGAATAACAAGAGGGAAGTTGAAGGTGAGAGTCAGGGTGATTCAACACCTACAATAATTTGTGGTTAATATTCTGGGTGAAAGTGAAGCTTCGAGGTTTCTCGTGGGAGTAGCAAGATCTAGGATCCTCACATTGATAGCTTATTGATTTGTCACCAGTGTAGGAAGTAGGGACACATGATGCCTTAGTGCTTGTGGGACCTAGTTGAGTGTAGATTCTATGGAAGGATGGGATATGTCTAGAATTTTTGGATGAACTTTTTGATAGTGCCTAGTGATAATGGATCTGCATATAATCCTTGATCAAGAGCAGGGACAATGGGATCATGATAGGCAGGAAGCTATAATACCATAGTCTGATCAGGCCAAGGTGGAAAATAAGTAAGAGGAAGTCAAACTTTTGATTCTCAGTTCTAGTAGAGTGAGCTTGCTCAAGTAATTCAGGTAGTAACTCAAGGCCACGATATATTCCAGTTACATACAATATGGCCAACACCAGAGGAGCAGATAACTAGACCTTCTACTTTATAAGGCACAATTCTAATAGCCTCTACTTTAGTGTCTACATTAGTTGACACATGTGCATATCACTCATTTATATCTTAGGTAATCACTAAAAGTTAAATCCTTTATTTTTAGCACTTTCATAAAGTTATGATGCTAGAAACACTATTAGGTATTGATTTAGAGGGTGTTATCCATTATAGGGACTACCCCTTAAGATAGGCTGGTATCTTTTCATGTGTAATCTCTTCATCCTTAACATGATGGTCTTTGACGTAATCATAGGGATGGATTGGTTAGTTTCCTATTGTACCCATATTTATTGATATCATCAGAGGGTGGTTCTTACATCAATAGAGGGAATTAGGAACTTTTATAAGGGAGAATGGGATATCAGTGCGACATGAGAAGGAACCGAGAAAAAAAAGGCTGGGTAGTGTGATAGCTCAGATCACCAGTATTTTCCTCAACAGATAGGGGTTACGACATGATAGTTTTCCACCTATAGTGGAGAATTTTAGAGATTTATTTTTAAATGACTTATCTGATCTACCTCCAGTAAAATAATTAGAGTTCACTATTGATCTAGCACCAGGATCATCGCTAGTGACCATTCCTCATTATAGGATGGAACCTAAGGAGCTTCATGAGCTTAAAAATAAATTAAAGGATCTGATGGATAACAGATTAATATGACCCATAACTTCTCCTTAGGGTTCAATAATCCTTTTCTCCAAGATGGTGATTGGTACCCTTAGGCTCTATGTAGATTTATAACAGTTGAATTAGCTCACAATTAGGAACCAGTATATACTTCCTTGAATAAAAGACCTCTTTGAATAGCTCTGAGGAGACAAAATGTTTTCAAAGATAAATCTGAGGTCGAGCTATCATCAGGTGAATGTAAGTACTTTAGACATACCGCACATAGATTTCCGGAGAAGTTATGGTCTATCGGGGTACCTGGTTATGATGTTCAAACTCACGAATGTACCTTCACTTTTCATGGATCTTATGAATCGAGTATTCCACCCGTATCTAGATTCATTTGTGGTTGTATTTATTGAATATATCTTGGTGTATTCACACTCTAGATATGAACATTGAAACCATACTGAGATCATGATAAATACATTGAGGGAGAACTAACTCTATGCTAAGCTTAGTAAATGCCTCTTTCAATTGACAAAGTACACTTCCTAGGTCATATCATCTCAGAGTCAGGATTTTTAGTAGAGCCATAGAAAGTGAGAGATATAGTTTCCTGGAAGTATCCCAAGAACATATTTTACATTCAGAGTTTCTTGGGGATAACTGGATATTACAGACTCTTCATACAAGATTTCTCACACCTTGCAGCACCGCTCATAGGATTGAAAAATAAGGGTGCGAAATTCGCATGGTCAGAAGCTTGTGAAGTATCCTTTCAGGAGATGAAGGGAAGACTAACTTTAAAACTAATACTAATTATACCAGAGTTAGGAAAGATTGATACTGTATAATAAGATGCAATAGACATCAGTCTTGGAGCTGTTATCATGCAGGATGAGCGAGTCATCACATACATGTCTCATCAGTTGAGGCCTCACAACTGGGATTACCTAATGCACAACCTTGACTCACTACTATTGTTCATGCCTTATGCTGTTAGAGACACTATCTATTGGTATAGAATTTTTTGGTATTCATTTATCAGAAAATAATTTAGTACACATTCACAGTGGGATCTGAATCTCAAGAAATGTAGTTTGTTTGAGTACCTACAATAGTTTGATTTTGAGCTTTTCTACACACCTGGTAAGGGAAATTCAGTAGATGATGCTATGAGCCAAAATACTCACACACAAGCAGTTATTGAATACTGTTGTGAATGTAAGATTTAGTCCTTATTCCTAGAGATGCATGTTGAGTATTAGGAGAACCATGGTCATACTATGCTCTCATCCTTAGTGATGACTTCTACTCTTCAAGAATGGGTAAGAATGAGACAGTTATCAAGTCCTAAAGGCCTTGCCCTAGGTAATGTGTTTCAGATGATGATACATCTTTAAGTTAGACTGTGGATGGGGATGATAAATTATTATTCTTTAGGAATTTATGGGTCCTGATAGATATCAGATAGGAGCTGATACCATAATTCAACACCTCATCATGGGTTGCTTACCCCAGTGTCACCAAAATGTATAATGATATACGATGCCGATATTGGGGGCATGGAATGAAAAACGAAATTATTGGTTTCATCACTAGGTGTTCCACCTATCATCAAGTGAAGTAATAGCATCAGTGACTAACAAAGATTTTGCAGCTATTGTTCATTTTAGAGTAGAAATGGGATAATGTTTCAATGGATTTAATGACCGGTCTACCCTGATCTCCTCATGGAATTGATATGGTGTGGGTTGTAATTGATCATTTGACAATGGTTTCACACTTATTACCTATGTAAGATAACTTCATGGTAGATGATCTAGGAAAGATATATTTATGAGAGGTTGTTTTTCTTCACGGGGATCCTCATTCTATCCTTTCTGACCAAGGTTCTCATTTTATGTCATAGTTCTGGCATGGGTTGTAGAAGGCCTTGGGTACGCAGGTACTTCTGATCCTGGACAAACACTCATAAGCCGATGGACATATAGAGATTATGATTCCAGTTCTAAAGGATATACTCTGTGCATGTGTCTTTGATTTTTTAGGTTCTGGGGAGAATCACTTTCCTCTTGTGGATTTTTCTTATAATAAAATATTTCAGGGTACCATTGAGATGAATCCTTATTAAGACTTATATAGAAGGCCTTTCCTCTCACCTACGTGCTAGATAGAGGTAGGGAAGCAGCTATGCTTGGACCATGTCTCATGTAGGAGACTATAGAGTAGGACCAACTATCCAAAAATTACATGTTGATAGATCAGTCCAGACACCATTCATATGATGAAATATGATGAATACCTATTGAGTTCGAGGTTAGAGATCATGTTTTTTTATGATTCTCACCCAGGTTGGGCCATAAACGTATTTAGAAGTAGGTTAAGCTCTCACTAAGTTTTTTTGTAACCTTCAAGGTTATAAAATAAATCATATGATTTGATTAATAGTTTTCATTTTCTTAAAGATACTGGTCTATGCATGATGTCTTTCATTCATCTCAGCTTCACTGACACTATCCTTACCCATCACATGTTTTTCATCCCAATGATATAGAATTGGATGTAGATGGTTCCTTCTAGGAGTATCCAGTTCTTATAGTAGATCCGAGCATAAATTCACACTAAAGTTGGTCTATTACTTTGGTACTGATGATTTGGAAGCATGATTGATTATAGGATGAGGCCAAAGAGTAGGAAGCTGATATACATTCTCAATGACCATAACTCTTTGATGACAATACCTATTTACCCTCAAAAGGCCAACTCAGGGATGACTTGCTTTAAGAAGGGGATGTTGTAATGAGCCATATTTTAAAAAAAGGTAAAAATCATTTTTTTCAATTTTAATAACATAAATGGACTGAATAAATATTTATAATAAATTCTAGTAGGTTACGAGAGCATCCAAAGCTTGTTTGGAGCCTGGATATTCGAAATGGGAAAAAGAGACTAGGTTGAACAATTTGTTTGCAACCATGAAACCTAGGTCACATGACTGTGTAGCCAGTTGAAAGTATGCGATATAGTCATTATTCATGGTTTGTTACCATTTAGTCCAACCGTGTGCCTAACTGTGTGGTGTTACCTTAGTAGCAGTGAACTACGCACAGTTCGGACAAACTATGTGGCCAAACTGTGCATTTTAATATTTTGGGGTGAAATGAAAAATTTCCCACTAATTTAAACTTAAAAAATTATTTAATTTTTATCGTTCTTCATTTAGTGGAACCGAACCCTTCTTCTTCCACTTACTTTGAGCTCAATAACACCTCAAGATAGGAATTGAGCTAGATTCTTTGCCCAGTGTCAATTATTTGATCCGTCAGAAGCATTGGATCTGTCTCGGTAATCTCCCTTAGTATCTCAAATCCTTTAAAAGTTAATCTTCGAATCCATTATGCTATATAGGTGTAGGATCATTTTCATATTTTATTTGGAATTGGACCATTTCTCAGTTCCCTTCCATCCTACTTCGAATCTAGGGATGATATTGAGCAAGGAGTCATCTACAACCTTGAGCTAGGTGGTCACATCGTTTTCCCATTGGGATTTTTCATCTCGTAGCTATGAAATTGTGCCACATGATGTATTTTTTCAATAATACCCATTATATTGATTCATTCATGTATAATTGAACCTAGTATCTCGATACATGCTTATTTATTCTTTTATAGTGGTTTAGAGGTTTCTCATACCAGATATGGTCACCCCATCGGTGTGCCAAGTGAAAATGACCAGTTTGGTCAATTGGATTAAATGCACAGAATGTCTAACAGGCTTCTATCTTGAGTTATAAATCTAATTTACCTTGATATAAGAAAGATTATGGAACCCAAGGTACCTCTTAGGTGTTTGGTTCATCCTATCCGTTGAATTTCCCAAGTAGGCAAGTTCTTTAATGAACATGTCACCCTCTAAGTGACCCCCTTGACCTTATAAATGGTTTTACATGTTTTAAATGAATTTAATGGGTTAAATGGAATTTATTATAAGGGTTGGATTAATAATTATAGATGAATTACCTTAAATGAATCAATTTTTTTTAAATAGAATGACCTCAAGGGATGGTAAGGACATGCCCTTTGTTTATGCTTTATAAAATGCCTAATAGGAGTTGTAATGTTATAAATGGAATTGAACTTGGATAGCTTGGTACATGAGAGGTAAAGCCTCATGTTGTGAAATAATAATGATTATGACTCATATATATACATGTTCTTGATTAATAATATGCATGATAGGTTTTACCTCATGCCTTATATTATAAATCATATTCCTTGATATAGGATGTGTACGATGGTAAGGGGTATTGAGCATATAGGATAATCACACTCCCATACATTGGGTGTTGAGAATTGAATCTCACACCAGTGATACTATATAAATGTTGGGTTGAGGTACCATGATCCATGATTAATGTGATTCCAAAATGGCTCACTCACCATCCTAAGTGTTGTAGCATGACCTCTCTCACTTTATTGAGATGTAGAAAATGTACCCTATTCGACGAGCCTATAGGGTTGTTTGACTGGTAATGGATGTATAAGTTATTCCCCAGTAGGTAAAGTACTAGTATTCCAAGTATATGTCCATTTATGTCTATACATACTTGGTTCATGTAGTTTGATGTAATATATATAATTATACTATATATATTACTACTATATATATGATGAATATTTAGAGACTCCTTTCAGTATTGAAATGAAATAGGTAGACCATTCATGTGTCCTATAAGAACCTGGGTGTACTGGTTATTTATTTAGTATGAATTGTTAATTAAATACATATTACTTCACACTATTTAGTTGTGATCACTACTTGGATTACACGTAGACACCATTGGTGGTGTCCTGCTTTGATTTTATCTCACACCCTACTTGGGATGCCATTGGTACCTGAGAAGATTATTTGTCTGGAGGTATTGGTAAGGTAAAGCACCATGACACTAGTCTTTGAAATGATTTTCCTTTAGTTGGATCTTAGGAGTAGAGTACCAAGCATTTTCTTGAGATTATTATAGAATTTTTTTTCCTTTTATATTTTTTTATTATTGTATAGTATGCTTGTAGCTGCCTATTTCCATTATGTATTAAAAAATTCAATGCATCCATTTATCAGAAACTACCATAGAGACTTTTGATTATATTATCAGTTGTTCAGATCATTATCTCCCACAACTTTCTTATTTAATTATCTATTTATGCTTCCACATTTTATTGATTTTTTCTGTTTATATTATCCATTTGATATTGTTTATTATTTATACTATTCCATTCTGATCAGAGGGTATAGTATCCACACTTTACTACCTTTACACCCTCAATTCTAGTCATCATTCTCTAGTATACGGGGAGGCATGATTGAGGCCATGTGATCCACTGGCTCAGGGCACAAGTTAAGTGGATCATGAGTAAGGATGTTACAATGTGCACTTGTCCTTGCCCCTATACCATCCCATGAACATTTACTCCCAAAGTATATGGCATGCCATACCACATGGGGTCCTAAGCACGTTCCAGCTAACGTATTAATTGGACACCAGGGTAGGGTCACATAGTGTGTGGTTCAACCACACAATGTGTTATCCTTAATTTTTCTAAAACCTTAGCACTGCAACTAGTAGGCTACACGCCATGAGTTCTTTTGGGATACATGATGTGTTGTTAGGTTTTTACTATAAACTAAATTTCCTTCACATGGTTTCTATATCAACCACCACTACTATGATTCTCTACCATTGAACACTCTAAATTGAAGGAAATCTCCTTCGACCATCATTTATTGGTCTCTGGTAGCCAAAAAACATAATCCAGTGATCCGCTCGAAGCCCACAATGTCATCCATCGCGCCTCCCGTCACCTGTCATCCAATTCCATCACCACTTTGAACCCTAGATCCTTGAAGATTCTCTAAAAAATCATGATACATCCCAATACATATTCAAAATATCAATCCATTAACCTTTCACCAAACCACTGTGAATCTGGGGGTTTGATCACACTTTAACCTGTCCCGATAATGTTGAACCGCAACCCCATGGATCAATAGTGGAAAAATGGGGGAAAGGCACATGAACAGTGGTTAAAACATTTTTGTCTAAGTGTTATTTTCCAATGATCATATTTTTGGGAAACTGGGGTGAGAACATGGAATAATCATAAATAAAATGAATTAAATAAATTTAACTCTTCTACAAGGCTCACACGAAGAACGTGCAATCACAAAATAAAATATAGAGAATAAATAAATATTCAAAATTTTAACATAAATAATGGAAATACACAATTTATGATTCCTAAATTGATTTTTTATTTTTCTTTGGTGAATAACATGTTTTCTAGAAAAGGAGAATCCCCACTATGTTCGCTACCCCTTGATCCATCTCGATCCAATAAATTTTCATCATCCAATATCAATTTCCCAATGAAAAATGTCATATCTCCTTTCAATTATACCAATGTTTAAGAATCTAAGCCTAAATAATTTTAATAACGAGGTATATATAGTTGATTTTGGTTCATGGGTGTTTAAAATAAAATAAAATATCTATTTTAATTAAACGCACTGCTAACGATTTCCATAATTAGACATCGAATTCCAACCAACCTTAGGTCACACCCAAGGTAAACCCCGTGTTTCAGACTCAAACATGGTCTCATATTTATATTATTAGACTTTATTTATGATTTATTCTAGTGCTTGAGGAAAACTACATGCGTGTGATGTTAATATATTTAATATTTTTAAAATATCAATTCCGGGCATACCAGACCTCGAAATCTCACACCATCTCAACAACTGAATCCAAAAATATTCTTTAATATATTTTAAAGTATTATAAGGAAAAAATAGGGTCACTACATGGAATGGGTTTAAAAATCATTATATTATCTACCAAATCAAAATTCCCTCCCTTCTCTCGACCATACTATATATATGATTGTAACACCCCGATCTTCCACGATATGCTTCTCTTTGAATAATATAGTAGCGTGTGTTGTCGCAACTTCGAGTTCTAACACACACCACGACCAACCAATGTAGCCGTTATGAATAGTAATACCTAATTTTTAAAATTTTAGAAATTTTATCTCTCAAAATGGACTTCATTTTTGGATTCGGAGTATCGAATTTAGCCTAAGGTGAAATTTTGGTACTTTTCAGATAACTTTAATATTTTGATGAATAGTGAAAATTACTAAATTTTAATTAAAAACAACTTTTTTAATGAAAATAATTATTAGTGATAAATTATGAATTTGAGTGGTTTTAAAGTATATTTAGAATATATTTTGACCATTTAATACAATGTTGGTCATTATACTTGATTTCACAATTAAACCGTACATAAACAAGTATCAATCTTTTGATAGTTATTATATCTTAAAAACACGCTTTTTGTTTTGACAACAGGAATTAATTTTAAAATAATTTCTGCCAATTCTGTGTTTTGAATTTTGAAAAATGGATTCCATATTTGGAATCAGGATGTTAAAATTGTGTATGTAGGTAACTTTTATTTTTAGACATTTTGAATAATTAATTCGGTAAATATTTTATTTACCATGGTTAAAGGGTAAATCTGGTAAATAAGGGTTAAAAAATAATATTATAATAATACTAAAATACCCTAAAACGTGTCATACCCTTATTGGTTGATACATTTCCGACCATGGGAATCTTTGGGTCGATTTTTGGACCCCATGGATCCACTTGTAAGTGATAATGACACTTTATATTAATTAAGTTAAAATAAATACAAAAATGACATAAGCATATATCTTTTAGAAAAACAATTTTTACATAGGGTTATATATGTTTTATTTTCAAATATAAATATTCATTATAAAGATAAAATATTTCCTACATAATGGTATTTTATTTATAATTTTCAGACATTAAATAATTTAATTTATTTATGACACAATAATGATGCAGTAATTACCATAATAGTGAAAAATTAAAATAATTGATATTATAAATACCCAAATAAATATAATTTGAGACTTTTAATGAATTAAAATAATTTTATAGGATACTATGACATATTAGGATTGATTTAATTAACTTTTTTCGAAGTAATCATTCTGTTATGATTTTTACAAAAGTCAATTATTGAATAGTGTCAAAATTGACATAAAAGAGTTTTTTAAAAATATATTATATTATTAATTTATATTAAATTCCTAAAAAACTAAGGTTCTTCCAAGACACTTATATAATGATATTTGTATCATTAATGGACCACATGGGGGTCTCTTGGATGTATATTCTATGTTTATTAACTGTATAATATAAAAATACAAGGTGACATGGTAAGTGTCAAACTAATTAACTAAGGGTTAAAACTAAAAGATAAGGTTAATATAATGACCCAAACCTGTCTAAATTCTATTGGTTGAGTATTTTTCGACCCATACCCACCTTAAACTTTAACTAATCCACTTTGGATCCATTATAAACCAAATATGAATTTATTATAAAATAATATTTCTAGCTTTTCCAAAGGTTCCCCTCACCCCTCTTATAAAAGAAAACTCACCCTTCTCATTAATTCACACCTTAAAAACCTTTTGGTTCGGCCAAAAACTGCCCAAATACTCTCTCAACTTCCATCAATTCATCCTAGAGGCCTTCCTTTAGTCAGAAAGCCATCCTAAGAAGCCTTTTTGATCAAATCAAAAGGAAGAACCCGAAGAAGAGGTAATGATATCACCACCCTTTTTCAAGTTCCTTTCTTCTTCCTATTCTTCTTTATTCGTTATTACCATTCTAAAATAATGAATCCAGTATCTCCTATATACTGTAATATTATTATAAATATGGTACAACCATATTCAGTATTCTATCCATCCTTTGAATGACATGTCACCATACGCGCGTACGTACGACTTACCGTCTCCACGTCGTGGTGTAATTGTCATTCAATACATTATTATTTGGATGGATATAATAATGATTTGTAATTCATGTAAATAATAAATATAACATGATAATGATTCTGTATATATGATATACCATACAATTATATATTATTTTAATATCAAAAGAATGATATTTTCGCTCGTGCGTACGTACGAATTACCGTCTCCACGACGCGATGAGATTCATTTCCAAGTTCTCCATTCATCGACGATTATAAAAATATATATTACTAATAAGTATGTAATATATGACATAATAATGCTACTGGAGATATATATATATATATATATATATAAGGATTTATGTACTTACATATATCCTATTCACTTACTTCCGTTCAATACTATATGAAAACAGAAACATCGTTTATGCGTACGTACGGACTACCGTCTCCATAAATGGTGTTTTCCATTTCATATATATGTCTATTATAAATATTTATATTCTAAATATATATGATATATTTATCAGTTTTTATATTCTGGAAGTATTTAAATCATGATCTAAGTGGTACAACCAAGAGTGACAAGTTAAAACACGTACGATAAAGAAAGTGATTATTACCCAAAATGTTAACTTAAAATGGAAATTATTATTAAATGGGTAATATAAAGTCATAAATGAATCATGTATGAAATCATAAATATCAATATGGTTCTGGTATAGTTTAATAACATACTACGATCTTCGTACAGGAGGTTAAACGTACCCTCGACTAAAGGAAAGTGCAAGGTAAGGGGTTTTCATCTCACTCCATATTCCCGTGAGATTCATGCCATATTGCCACCATTACCTATTGTGTGGTGTATGTACTGCCCATAATTATACTATTTGTGTAATAAACTTTAATTTATGTGTATTTACATATTCATTGTATGATACCTCTTTCATGGGTTTTACGTTTCGTAAGTTACCAAATTGGTAAGGGTTTATTTCGCAATCTCTTCATTATCCGAGGTTGTATATACGTAATAATCTACTGGGATATCTTTATCATCCACATCCATGTCTCTTAAAAATGTATTTCAAAACATTTTTATTATTTACAATAATATGTGTTAAAGACATTTATACCCTTGTTTGACTTTTTATAAGAGGTTTATAAAGGAATCTTTCTGTTGTTTTCCAAACAAGGTCCTTTTTAACCTTTTTGACAAAATTAAGGTAAGAATGTCTTTTTTTAACTTATACGGCGGGTGCGGTTATTCTACGTCGTTATTACACCTTTGAAGCTTCCTTAACAAGATTATAAAGATATTTTCAAAATAAATGGTTTCTCTATAATTCTGCGACTTTTAAATGATTTCAAAAAGAGAGATATTTCTCTCAAATAGTATTGATTTCATCTATGTCAACATCCTTTGATAAATTTTAAACTTGTTTCAAGTTGATTTATTATGATACAAATCATCCATATTGTATTTAAGGTTTTGTGATATTTTTGACTATGGATGAGTTATTTTTATGCCATTAATGGTTTATGATTAATGTTTTGACATTTTGTATGTTAGTTTTAATATGAAAGTTTATGTTATATTTCATCCAATTATTAAGATGAATGTGTTGGACTAGTATGTTCTGGGTTTGGGACCGGTAAAAGTAAGCCCTCCGGGTTGGTGTCTGGTTATTAGAGGCGCTCCGGGTTGGTGTCCGGTTATTAGAGGCCCTCCGGGTTGGTGTCCGGTTATTAGAGGCACTCCGGGATGGAGTCCGGTTACAGAGGCTCTGCGGGTCGGGTTCCAGTTACAGTTATCCCTTAGGTCTTGGCACGAGGCCTCGACACATAAATTAAAGTTCGGCATCATGCATTCCATCATTATGAAAGTGGTTAGTGATATTGCATGTGATTATTCGATTAGTAGAATATCCATGTGAATAAGTAAATGACATTATTTCATTTTATTTCTTGCATATTATGATGAAGTTCAAGTTTAAAAGGCTTTTGTTTTAGTTTTATACATTTCCCTAAATGTTTATGCTTATTTTTGAAAGTTTCCGCTGTATTGCTTACCCTTACTGAGCATTTGAGCTCACCCCTTTCTATGTTTTATTTTTCCCAGGATTCCAAGAAGTGTAATGTGATTGATATTCAGGGTTAATCCAAGGGAATAATGGCTTTCATAAAGATTATTTATGTTGTTTTGTACGTCATAAAGTGAAAATGTAACATTCATGTATGTGATCTATTTTCCCAAGACTACTAAACTGATCAGTCCTTTGGGACTTGATTCCTTGTAATCATGCCAATGTATTAAAATAATGCACCGACTCTGGGTAACTGTGGTTGGGGCATTATAGTTGGTATCAGAGGAAGTTTAGAAATAACCTTGGATACTAGATTTAGATAAACTCTGATTAGAGCACATAGCCCTAAGATGGACTTTGAGGATTAGTATAGAAGAACTTCCTAGAATTTTGGTATTGTAGAAATTTTGTGAGTTTTCAGAGAAATACATCCCTGTCTAGATACGAGCAGGTAGAGGCGGCTCTGGCACAGATGTACCTAGGGGTAAAACCCGAAAACACCACTTTGAGCTAGACTCGAACGAGAACTGGTGCATGAAAACGGGCCTTGCTGCACTCTTGGTTACGACACTCCCGGGGGATATGCTTAGGATAATTCTAATTTTCTTTAAAAACCATTATTAAAGGATTATGAGTATATACTTACTCAAAGAAAACATTTTTATGATTATGGATTATATCCATAAACTATTAAATTTGTGTTAGGTATTTTACAAGTTTGGTAATTATTTATTGCAATTCATAAACTGAACTATTTTATGCTATTGTATAGAAATGGAACCCATTAGAAGGAATGTGAACTCACATATTACGTATGATCCAAAGAGTAATAAGGATCATATCTTTCATGGTCCTAAGCCAGAATTTAGAAGTGAAATAGTTTCCAATGTATTATCATCATATGAAGAAATAGTATCATGTGTTGATAAGATGAGTAAAGAATTCTCGGAGTCCTATGGATTTGAAGGGAAACAAGATAAGAAAAGGATGGAATAGAGAAAGATGGATAAAGGGAAGAGGGAAAAAAATAATTTTCCCATATGTGATAACTGTGGGAAGAAACACCTTGGAACTTTCCTGAAAGGAATGAGAGTTTGTTATAAGTGTGGAGGAAAAGGGCACAAAGTACATGACTACAAGGGTAAGAAAATGGTTTCAAATGTACAATGATTCATTTTCAAGGTGTTTGGACACTACGCGAACTAATGTCCCAGTCATCAGACTATGCCACAAATGATGTTATTGGATAATAATCAAGTTATGATACTACCACAGATGAAGAGGAATGACTAGTGTTCTTATGTTGTTATTTTAGAATTATTTCATTTAAGTGTTGTATCAATGATGTTCTGAAAATAAATAAGGATTGTACTAAAGTACTATTTAATTAAGGATTTGAGATTTTATGGTACTAAGAAAAGTGAATCTACATCGAGTTATTTTTTTTGGAAATTACATGGTTGAAGGAAAGATAAACCTTAATATGGTCCTAATATTAAGGTAGTGATTTTGGAATAAGAGATGGTTGATTTTGGTAATTTAGGATGTTGCGGTGTTTTAAAAGAATATATGAGGAAGGCGTTCACATGTTATTACCTGGAAAAAAGGATCCTCATTATGTTTAACTTACTTGTAAATTTTGGATTGTGAGTTTGGATAATATTATTTTGGATAAGTCAAATGGTTGAAATGGATTATGTTTTGAAGGTTTGTTTTTTGGATTTTTATAAAAGGACAACACACAGACCGTGGGACGACCCGTCGTGTCAGACAAAGCTGCGGGAATCGAACCCACAACCATTGTGCAATTGGGATTTATCACCTACCATTGTGCTACATGAAGTTCCTGGATGGTATAATGTAGTTTCTTTATATAAAGGGTCTGATATGTGAAATATAAATTCATTATATTTGGAACCCTATACGATTAGGATAAATAGAGTATTTTTGAGTTGTATTATGTTTTGGGGTGAATGATGAGTTTGTGGTAGAAATTTATTAATGGATAAAACTCTATTTATAAAGTAATTATATCTCATTATGATCTTAGCCAATCTCATAAATAAATTCCTCAACATTAAGAAAAGGAACTTAGAACAAAAATGTTGTCCTAGATGGTACCTTAGATCATCAGTAATTTATGGCTTTGGGATTGTTGGCCTTTTCATAGCCATGTTTTCTACCACTCTCCATCAGATAATTGATGGTTAGATTTCTCTTCCATAACCATATTTTCCTACATGGAACCCTAATATATGTTATTTTCGGTAATCTTCATACTTTCCACTCTTTATTTTAAATAGAGGCCTCATTAATACATTTTTCGATGTGGGATTTCAACTAAGATATTTTGAAACGTCAAAAATGTGTTATCCTAATACCTTATGTTTTGTTGAACCGATGGTATTTTAAATCATCATAGATTGATGAATTTAAGGACCTCAATTTTAAACTTGTTTGTGATTGATGACCTCAATCTCTACCTATAAATATTTACGTTTTTCCTCTAGTTATATGTCTATAATTTCCACTAATGTCCTCCTAATCGAGATCATAATTTTGTGGTGACCCTTTCATTTATCATTTCATCTTGTTAAGACTAAAATTTTATTAACCAAATTTCCGATGTGGGTTTTTTCCACAAAGATATTTTCTATTTTCAACCTTTATTTTCAAAGAACAATATCAAATTGCAAGGACGCAATTTGTTGAAGGAGGGGAGAATGTAACACCCCGAGCTTCCACGATACACTTCTATTTGAATAATACAGTAGCGTGTGTTGTACGCAACTTCGAGTTCTAACACACACCACGAGCAATCAAAGTAGCCGTTATGAATAGTAATACCTACTTTTTAAAATTTTAGAAATTTTATCTCTCAAAATGGACTTAATTTTTGGATTCGGAGTATCGAATTTATCCTAAGGTGAAATTTTGGTACTTTTTGGATAACTTTAATATTTTGATGAATAGTGAAAATTACTAAATTTTAATTAAAAACAACTTTTTTAATGAAAATAATTATTAGTGATAAATTATGAATTTTAGTGGTTTTAAAGTATATTTAGAATATATTTTTACAATTTAATGTAATGTTGGTCATTGGACTTAAATTCACAACTAAACCGGACATAAACAAGTATCAATCTTTTGATAGTTATTATATCTTAAAAACACGCTTTTTGTTTTGACAACGAGAATTAATTTTAAATTAATTTCTGCCACTTCTGTGTTTTGAATTTGAAAATATGGATTCCATATTTTTAATCAGGATGTTAAAATATTGTAAATAGGTAACTTTTATTCTTAGACATTTTGAATAATTACTTCGGTAAATATTTTATTTATCATGGTTAAAGGGTAAATCTAGTAAATAAAGGTTAAAAAATAATATTATAATAATACTAAATTACCCTAAAACGTGTCCTAACATTATTGGTTGATACATTTACGACCATGGGAATCTTTGGGTCGATTTTTGGACCCCATGGAGCCACTTGTAAGTGATAATGACACTTTATATTAATTAAGTTAAAATAAATACAAAAATGACATAAGCATATATCTTTTTGAATTTTTTTTTACATAGGGTTATATATGTTTTCATTTCAACTATGAATATTAATTATAAATCTAAAAAGATTTCCTACATAATGGTATATTATTTATAATTTTTAGACATTAAATAATTTAATTTATTTATGACACCATGATGATGCAGTAATTATCATAATAGTTAAAAATTAAAATAATTGATATTATAAATACCCAAATAAATATAATTTGAGACTTTTAATGAATTAAACTAATTTTCTAGGATAATATGACATATTAGTAATGATTTAATTAACTTTTTTCGAAGTAAGCATTCTGTTATGATTTTTAAAAAAGTTAATTATTGAATAGTTTCAAAATTGACATAAAAGAGTTTTAAAATCAAATATTATATTATTAATTGATATTAAATTCCTAAAAATCTAAGGTTCGGCCAAGAGACTTATATCATGATATTTGTATCATTTATGGACCACTTGGGGGTCGCTTGGATGTATATTGTAAGTTTATTAACTATATAATAAAAAAATACAAAGTGACATGGTAAGTGTCAAACTAATTAACTAAGTGTTAAAACTAAAAGATAAGGTTAATATAATGACCCAAACCTGTCTATATTATTTTGGTTGAGTAGTTTTCGACCCATACCCACCTTAACCTTTAAATAATTCACTTTGGAGCCATTATAAACCGAATATAAATTTATTATAAAATAATATTTCTAGCTTTTCCAAAGGTGCCCCTCACCCTCTTATAAAAGGACACTCACCTTTCTCATTAATTCACACCTTAAAAGCCTTTTGGTTCGGACAAAACCTTCCCAAATACTCTATCAACTTCCCTCAATTCATCCTAGAGGCCTTACTTTAGTCAGAAAGCCATCATAAGGAGCCCTTTTGATCAAATCAAAAGGAAGAACCTGAAGAAGAGGTAATGATTTCACCACCCTTTTTCAAGTTCCTTTCTTCTTCCACTTCTTCTTTCTTTGTTATTACAATTATAAAATAATGAATCCAGTATCTACTATATATTGTAATATTATTATAAATATGGTACAACCATATTCAGTATTCTATCCATCCTTTGAATGACATGTCACCATACGTGCGTACGTACGGCTTACCGTCTCCACGTCGTGGTGTAATTGTTATTCAATACATTATTATTTGGATGGATATAATAATGATTTGTAATTCATGTAAATAATAAATATAACATGATAATGATTATGTATATTTGATATACCATCCAATTATATATTATTTTAATATCAAAACAATGGTATTTTCACTCGTGCGTACGTACGGATTACCGTCTCCACGACGCGATGAGATTCATTTCCAAGTTCACCATTCATCGACAATTATAAAATTATATATTACTAATAAGTATGTAATATATGAAATAATAATTTTACTGGATATATATATATATATAAGGATTTATGTACTTACATATATCCTATTCACTTACTTCCGTTCAATACTATATGAAAACAGAAACATCGTTTATGCGTACGTACGGACTACCGTCTCCATAAACTGTGTTTTCCATTTCATATATATTTCTATTATACATATTTATATTCTAAATATATATGATATATTTATCATGTTTTATATTATGGAAGTATTTAAATCATGATCTAAGTGATACAACCAAGAGTGACAAGTTAAAACACGTACGATAAAGAAAGTGATTATTACCCAAAATGTTAACTTAACATGGAAATTATTATTAAATGGGTAATATAAAGTCATAAATGAATCATGTATGATATCATAAATATTAATATGGTTCTGGTATAATTTGATAAAATACTATGATCTTCGTACAGGAGGTTAAACGTACCCTCGACTAAAGGAAAGTTCAAGGTAAGGGGTTTTCATCTCACTCCATATTCCCGTGAGATTCATGCCATATTGCCACCATTACCTTTTGTGTGGTGTATGTATTGCCCATAATTATATTATTTGTGTAATACACTTTAATTTATGTGTATTTACATATTCATTGTATGATACCTCTTTCATGGGTTTTAGGTTTCGTAAGTTACCAAATTGGTAAGGGTTTATTTCGCAATCTCTTTATTATCCGAGGTTGTATATACGTAATAATCTACTGGGATCTCTTTATCATCCACATCCATTTTTCTTAAAAATGTATTTCAAAACATTTTTACTATTTACAAGAATATGGGTTAAATACATTTATACCCTTGTTTGACTTTTTATAAGAGGTTTATAAAGGAATCTTTCCGTCGTTTTCCAAACAAGGTCCTTTTTAACCTCTTTGACAAAATTATGGTAAAAATGTCTTTTTTTAACTTATAAGGCGGTTTCTGTTATTATCCGCCGTTATTACACCTTTGAAGCTTCCTTCACAATATTATAAAGATATTTTCAAAATAAAGGTTTTCTCTATAATTATGCGACTTGTAAATGATTTTGTAGAGACCCGTATCTTGACGTACATAGACATTACATTACTTTTGCGGAATACTTAGTACATAACAAAAAACACACACACAAGGATCGTAATAGTTTAGTGTCTTTGGAAACTCGGAATATAATCTTCTAATCGTGGTGAAATATCTTCAAAATCTCCCATAAAGATCTTCCTTTTTTTACCTAAAACCTTTCTTTATATCCTGAGGAAAAGAAAACATAAAAGGGTGATCTCAAATGCTCAGCAAGGGCAAATAAATGAAATAAAAATCATATCATATCTTTTTGAAAATCAAAACCTGCAAAAGAGATCATAATATCTTAACATGGAATAAATCATAGAAGTGAAAATGCGATCCCCATAATCATAAAACTTGAAACTTTGTGGCATGCACACATAATCATGGAAAATCATTTCTTGTTAGTCATGACTCATTTCCAAGACTATCTTAGTGGACAAAGTCCCTTTCTGAATCGAGTAACCCTCGTTTCAGTCCTGTTTCACTGAACCGGTATAACCTACCGTTCCAGCCCTGTCTATCTCATGAGATATAAAATCTTTACCCAATGCATTGGAGGGAGATATAGGTCCCACCCATCTTATAATGAATCCTTTCTTATGTATGCCACATAATCATAAATCATAAATCATAGTGTAACCCATGTAATAAAAATGGGATTCTTAAACAACATGACATCATAAAAAAATTCATATAAGATAAAGAAATTCATAAAAATATTTCCATCACAACATAATCAAATCCATGTAATAATAGGGATAAAAACAGAACCCTTTTATTATCTTAGATGGAAAATAATTTTGATAAAATACTTGAACTCCATTCTTGAGGAAAATATCCTTTCTACTTCAAAAACACTTTTCCTTTCTTCACATGTCATACAATTTTAAAATAAAAGAAGTTGATTAAAAATAAACTTGAATACTTGTAAAGGAAGCTTCTTGGAAATAATTTTTTAAGAATCCATTCATGCCGTATAAGTTAAAAAAAACATTCTTCTCGTACTTTTGTCGGAAAAGTCAAAAAAAAGTACCTCGTACGAAAAACGACAAAAGATTCATTTCATATCTTTTACTAAAAAATCACCGTAGGGTAAAATAGGTTTTAAAAAATTTTAGGTGAATGAAAATAATATTACATATTGAGGAAACATGGATGTGGATGATAAAATACACCCCAGTAAATTTCAAAGTATAAACAATCTCGGATAAAAATGAGATTGTGATATTTCCCTTACCTTAGGTCCGATTTGCTTCGTATGTGTCCGAACCTCCTCTTCTTTGAAGCGCCTCTTTGAGACCTCCTCTTAGGGCACTAAAATTGGTCTTTGAGGAAGACCAGAACCTCTAGGATGTTGCTAGGGAAGTGGAGAAGAGATTTTGGAAGGGGTTGGCCGAGCTTGAGTGCTCAAATTGGTGTGAGGAGGAGGGGGAGGAGGTGTCCTTTTATAAGGGAGGAGAGGGGCACCTTAGGAATACCTCAAAATATTATTTTATATTAATGTCAAAATCGGTTTATAATGGTTCCAAAGGGTCTTATTTCGAAGCTAAAGTGGGGATGGGTCGAAATCCTATCAACCAATATGATTTAGACAAGTTTAGGGTATTATTTTAACCTTATCAATTAGATTTAACTCTAAGTTAAATAATTTAACTTTTACCGTGTCTTTTTGTTTTCTTTCACTATATGGTTAATACACTTACTATAACATGCCAAACGAACCCCAAATTGTTTATTATTAATATATATATCCTTATCTAAGTCATTTGGACGAACCTTAGATTTTTAGGAATAAAATAACAATTAATAATATAATATTTTATTTAAAAACTATTTTGTGTCAATTTTGACACTATTTGATATATGATTTTTGTGAAAGTCATAACAGAATTATATGTTCGAACCAAGTTGATTAAATCAACACTAATATATCATAGTAAACTAGAAAATTAGTTTAATTCATAAAAAGTCTCAAATTAAATTCATTTGAGCATTTATAACATCAATTATGTTAATATTTCCTTAAAAGGGTAATTACTGCATCTTCGTTGTGTCATAAATAAATTAAATTATTTAATGTCTAAAAATTACAAATACCATTATGTAGGAAATCTTTTTAGCTTTCTAATGAATATTTATAGTCGAATTTATCTTATGTATAACCCCATATTAAAAATGATTTACTTATTAAACTTTGATTTTAACTATTTTAACCCTTCTTTAAATAAATTAATAATAAATGTCCTAATCTAATACAAGTGGGCCTAAATGGTCATATTTTATTCCTAAGTTTGTTTTTGGTCGAATTACACTTGTCCAATAGAATTAGGAAATGTGTTAGGGTAATAATAATATCATATTTACCCTTAGTTACCCTATTTATTATTAACCGCGGTAAAAATAGTAAAAAGTTACTATTCACCAAAAAAATTATTTTTATCTCATTGAACCACATTTTACTTACTGATATCAACCGTGTCAGTCGGATTTTCAAAATTCTATTCACAGAAGCGGTAAAATTAAGTTTTATGCAAAATTCAGTTTTTAACCTACCACTTAGTGGTTTCACTATTCATCAAAAATTGAAAGTTTTCAGAAAAATACCAAAATTTCATCCTAAGCTATATTTCATATTCCGAATTCAAAAAATGAAGTCTATTTTACCAAATTCATAACATAGAAGTTCCATTAATTAATTTTATAATTAAATCCCGCTGTTAAAACAAATAGCGTGTTTTTAAGAAACAGTATCTATCAAAAGATTGACACTTGTTTATGTCTGGTTTAAATGTGAAATTACATCCAATGACCAACATTGTATTAAATTGTAAAAATATATTCTAAATATACTTTAAAACAACTCAAATTAATAATTTATCACTATTAATTATTTTGATTAAAAAAGTTGTTTTTACTTATAATTTAGTAATTTTCACTATTCATCAGAATATGAAAGTTATCCGAAAAGTACCAAAATTTCACCTTAGGCTAAATTCAATACTCCGAATCCAAAAATGAAGTCCATTTTGAGAGCTAAAATTTCTAAAATTTTAAAAGGTGGTTATTACTATTCATAACGGCTAGTTATAATAATATTTTAATAGCATATCGTTGTTTAGTGAAACTCGGTATTGCGTACTACACATGCTATCGAGGAAGGTCGCGATTACGTGTAATGCAAGGCAAGTCAAGGATGCGTGTTGTGTAACCTCCTTTTGGTGTAGCGTACAACACAAGACATTAGTGAAATAAAAAAGAATATTTTTCATAAAATCTCGGGCTGTTACATTCTACCCCCCTTAAAATGAATTTCGCCCTCGAAATTCGTCGGGGTTAAAAATGGTTTACTATTCGAAAGTTTCTTTAATAGAAACCCACATCGTAAAAAGGAATACCAAAACTTGGCTTTAAAAACTAAAGTATGAAATGTAACGATTACCCAAATAAACTAATCACTGGGTTTCCACATAGGTGAAAATATGGATATGGAAGAGAAATCTAACCATCATGTTCTGATGGAGAGTGGTAGAGAACATGGCTATGGAAAATCCAGTAATCACAAATCCATAAATTTGTGACGATCTAAGGTACCATCTGATTCATCAGGTATAAGATCACTAGGACAACATTTTTGGTTTTCAAGATTATTTCCCTAAAGTTGAAAATTTGAATTAGAATAAATACTTTCTTTATTTTGGTACAATCTCACTGTTGTTCATGCCTTGAACAATTTCCACTTCATCTCTTAAATAAATGAAGTTGAATTTGTTATTCGTGAAGTGTTAGCAGATCATGTGATAGAATGACGGGTCATTCCATCTGTCTCAAACAAAAGGTTAGAAAAAATTATATACATAAGTCGATCTATAGTGAGATTAATCACATATGGTTCCTAAAATGGACTTATACTTCATATATCATACTGCTTAATATAATAAAACTAGTTTCTACTAAACAGGGACTTCCTGTAGGCCAGTGGTAGGCGATAAAGGCCAGTCGCACTTCGGTTGTGGGTTCGATTCCCACAGCCTTGTCCGAAGCGATGGGCTATTTCCCATCCTGCAGGTTGTCCTTTTTCTAAAAATACATTACTATAACATCCCATCAATAATACCGAAAAAAAACTTCTATCCTTAAACAAAACTCACTTATGTCCAACATAATCCATTTCAATCTTTAGGCTTATCCATAATACTGCAGTCCACTCTCATAACATAGTGAAAACGATTACCAGAGATTAAATACCATCGTTGATCCCCATATATCATAAGATATGTTTTGTTGGTCACATTCCAAACATTCAAAGTCCTCAATCATGTATTCTCTTGAATACCTTAGTGAAAACATGAATGCAGTTGAAAGTTAACACTTTCCACATACCAAAATCCTCAAAATTCTATATACTCAAACCATGATATCACTTAGTCCTTATATCAATCATGAGCTCATGAATACTATTAAACATTTCATTTTCTCATTTTCCATTAATTATGCGCATATCATCTTATTTCCAAAAAATATCTCAATCACTTTGAATTCCACATCAATAAATATTGCAATACTCAATGATACAACATTATTTTGGAATCCCATTACATAAACACTTAATCATTCCACCACATCATTGTCATATTCAACATTGCCAATAGTGATCGCATGTGACTTCCCTTTGTCCTTTGCCTTCAGTGGTTGATCATGTTGATCATCACTAACCCTTGGATTAGGGCATTTATTAGCATAATGCCCCATTTCCTTGCACTTGAAGCATTGAAGTGTTGGTGGTGCGTTCTCTGTAGTGTTTTCTTTATTCACATCATTAGAAACCCTTTTTCCATTACTTCGACACTCAGCTGCTCGATGACCTTCTTTTCCACACTTAAAACATTTTCTAGTCCCTTTAAGACAATCTCCACCATGCTTCTTTCCACACTTTGTGCATAAGGAAACATTCATCTTCTTTTCACCATTATTCTGAGATTTCTCCTTGAACTCCATCTTTCGTTTCTTGTCAAAACCATGAGATGGATATGTAACACCAACTTCCATTTCTACCTTGATATCACAACGCACAATTTCTTCATAGCTACTGAAGTCTCTTATAGCTAATGCCCTTCGAAGACTTGGTTTTAAGCCACTGAAAAATCGATCAACTTTACTTTCAGGTTGGATGATAATGCCAGATGCATACCTTGCAAGTCTTGTAAAATTCGCTTCGTATATACCAACAGATTCATCATCCTTTTTCTTTAGTTTAAGAAACTCCTTCTCCATCTTTGTTCGAAGAATACGAGGGAAGTACTTATTGAAAAATAAGTTCTTGAACTCGTCCCATTCCATGGACTCAATTTCATCTCTTTGCCTTGTATTCTTGATAAGATTCCACCATTGATCAGCTTCACCTTCCAAACGATATACTCCTAAGATGACTTTATCATGTTTAGAACATTGAAGAACTGAAAATATCTTTTCAGTGGTACTGATCCATTGTTCAGCAACAAGTGGATCAGAAGACCCACTGAAAGAAGGTGGACGTTGCCTCATGAAGGACTCAATAGAATATTGTTCCCTTCTCTGCTCATTTGGAAGTCCAGAATGATTCATATCTTGTGTAAGTATAGCAATAATATTTTGCACACCATCTCCCATAACATTTGTTTGTTCAGGAGGACAATCATTGCATTGTCCATTGCATTGATCAACACGGTTCCTTCGGGTTCCAGCCATCGTCTAAAACCCAAAAAGAATAGTGTGAGAGGAAAAAATCATGCTAGGGAAAACAACATAATAAAGGGGGAGTACCTTCAATATCTAACATCTTAGGTTTAATTCTATGATCGTTAGCGTATTTCTAGTACTATAACCTATACGTATACTTAACCTTAGGGACATCCCTAGACATACCGTAGAAATATCTCTAGGGATCTCACTAACGTTTTCGCATCCTAGTTTCCAAAGGTTGACTAAACCTTTCCTCTGATACCAACTGTAGAGACCCGTATCTTGACGTACATAGGCATTACATTACTTTTGCGGAATACTTAGTACATAACAAAACACACACACACAAGGATCGTAATAGTTTAGTGTCTTTGGAAACTCGGAATATAATCTTCTAATCGTGGTGAAAGATCTTAAAAATCTCCCATAAAGATCTTCCTTTTTTTACCTAAAACCTTTCTTTATATCCTGGGGAAAAGAAAACATAAAAGGGTGAGCTCAAATGCTCAGCAAGGGAAAATAAAGGAAATAAAAATCATATCATATCTTTTTGAAAATCAAAACCTGCAAAAGAGATCATAATATCTTAACATGGAATAAATCATAGAAGTGAAAATGAGATCCCCATAATCATAAAACTTGAAACATTGTGGCATGCACACATAATCATGGAAAATCATTTCTTGTTAGTCATGACTCATTTCCAAGACTATCTTAGTGGACAAAGTCCCTTTCTGAATCGAGTAACCCTCGTTTCAGTCCTGTTTCACTGAACCAGTATAACCTACCGTTCCAGCCCTGTCTGTCTCATGAGATATAAAATCTTTACCCAATGCATTGGAGGGAGATATAGGTCCCACCCATCTTATAATGAATCCTTTCTTATTTATGCCACATAATCATAAATCATAAATCATAGCGTAACCCATGTAATAAAAATGGGATTCTTAAACAACATGACATCATAAAACAATTCATATAAGATAAAGGAATTCATAAAAATATTTCCATCACAACATAATCAAATCCATGTAATAATAGGGATAAAAACGGAACCCTTTTATTATCTTATATGGAAAATAATTTTGATAAAATACTTGAACTCCATTCTTGAGGAAAATATCCTTTCTACTTCAAAAACACTTTTCCTTTCTTAACATGTCATACAATTTTAAACTAAAAGAAGTTGATTAAAAATAAACTTGAATACTTGTAAAGGAAGCTTCTTGGACATAATGTTTTAAGAATCCATTCATGCCGTATAAGTTAAAAAAAACATTCTTCTCGTACTTTTGTCGGAAAAGTCAAAAAAAGTACCTCGTACGAAAAACGACAAAAGATTCATTTCATATCTTTTACTAAAAACTCACCGAAGGGTAAAATATGTTTTAAACAATTTTAGGTGAATGGAAATAATATTACATATTGAGGAAACATGGATGTGGATAATAAAATACAACCCAGTAAATTTCAAAGTATAAACAATCTCGGATAAAAATGAGATTGTGATATTTCCCTTACCTTAGGTCCGATTTGCTTCGTATGTGTCCGAACCTCCTCTTCTTTGAAGCGCCTCTTTGAGACCTCCTCTTAGGGCACTAAAATTGGTCTTTGAGGAAGACCAGAACCTCTAGGATGTTTCTAGGTAAGTGGAGAAGATATTTTGGCAGGGGTTGGCCGAGCTTGAGTGCTCAAATTGGTGTGAGGAGGAGGGGGAGGAGGTTTCCTTTTATAAGGGAGGAGAGGGGCACCTTAGGAATACCTCAAAATATTATTTTATATTAATGTCAAAATCGGTTTATAATGGTTCCAAAGGGTCTTATTTAGAAGCTAAAATGGGGATGGGTCTAAATCCTATCAACCAATATTATTTAGACAAGTTTAGGTTATTATTTTAACCTTATCAATTAGATTTAACTCTAAGTTAAATAATTTAACTTTTACCGTGTCTTTTTGTTTTCTTTCACTATATGGTTAATAAACTTACTATAACATGCCAAACGAACCCCAAATTGTTTATTATTAATATATATATCCTTATCTAAGTAATTTGGACGAACCTTAGATTTTTAGGAATAAAATAACAATTAATAATATAATATTTTATTTAAAAACTATTTTGTGTCAATTTTGACACTATTTGATATATGATTTTTGTGAAAGTCATAACAGAATTATATGTTCGAACCAAGTTGATTAAATCAACACTAATATATCATAGTAACCTAGAAAATTAGTGTAATTCATAAAAAGTCTCAAATTAAATTCATTTGAGCATTTATAACATCAATTATGTTAATATTTCCTTAAAAGGGTAATTACTGCATCATCGTTGTGTCATAAATAAATTAAATTATTTAATGTCTAAAAATTACAAATACCATTATGTAGGAAATCTTTTTAGATTTCTAATGAATATTTATAGTCGAATTTATCTTATGTATAACCCCATATTAAAAATGATTTACTTATTAAACTTTGATTTTAACTATTTTAACCCTTCTTTAAATAAATTAATAATAAATGTCCTAATCTAATCCAAGTGGGCCTAAATGGTCATATTTTATTCCTAAGTTTGTTTTTTGTCGAATTACACTTGTCCAATAGAATTAGGACATGTGTTAGGGTAATAATAATATCATATTTACCCTTAGTTACCCTATTTACTATTAACCGCGGTAAAAATAGTAAAAAGTTACTATTCACCAAAAAATTATTTTTATCTCATTGAAACAAATTTTACTTACTGATATCAACCGTGTCTATCGGATTTTCAAAATTCCATTCACAGAAGCGGTAAAATTAAGTTTTATGCAAAATTCAGTTTTTAACCTACCACTTAGTGGTTTCACTATTCATCAAAAATTGAAAGTTTTCAGAAAAATACCAAAATTTCATCCTAAGCTATAGTTCATATTCTGAATTCAAACAATGAAGTCTATTTTACCAAATTCATAACGTAGAAGTTTCATTAATTAATTTTATAATTAAATCCCGCTGTTAAAACAAATAGCGTGTTTTTAAGAAACAGTATCTATCAAAAGATTGACACTTGTTTATGTCTGGTTTAAATGTGAAATTACATCCAATGACCAACATTGTATTAAATTGTAAAAATATATTCTAAATATACTTTAAAACAACTCAAATTAATAATTTATCACTATTAATTATTTTGATTAAAAAAGTTGTTTTTAATTATAATTTAGTAATTTTCACTATTCATCAGAATATGAAAGTTATCCGAAAAGTTCCAAAATTTCACCTTAGGCTAAATTCGATACTCTGAATCCAAAAATGAAGTCCATTTTGAGAGCTAAAATTTCTAAAATTTTAAAAGGTGGTTATTACTATTCATAACGGCTAGTTATAATAATATTTTAATAGCATATCGTTGTTTAGTGAAACTCGGTATTGCGTACTACACATGCTATCGAGGAAGGTCGCGATTGCGTGTAATGCAAGGCAAGTCAAGGATGCGTGTTGTGTAAGCTCCTTTTGGTGTAGCGTACAACACAAGACATTAGTGAAATAAAAAAGAATATTTTTCATAAAATCTCAGGCTGTTACAGATTTCAAAAAAGAGATATTTCTCTCAAATAGTATTGATTTCATCTATGTCAACATCCTTTGATAAATTTTAAACTTTTTTCAAGTTGATTTATTATGATACAAATCATCCATATTGTATTTAAGGTTTTGTGATATGTTTGACTATGGATGAGTTATTTTTATGTCATTAATGGTTCATGATTAATGTTTTGACATTTTGTATGTTAGTTTTAATACGAATGTTTATGTTATATTTCATCCAATTCTTAAGATGAATGTGTTGGACTAGTATGTTCCGGGTTGGGGACCGGTAAAAGTAATCCCTCTAGGTTGGTGTCCGGTTATTAGAGGCACTCCGGGTTGGTGTCCGGTTATTAGAGGCACTCCGGGTTGGTGTCCGGTTATGAGAGGCACTCCGGGATGGAGTCCAGTTACAGAGGCTCTCCGGGTTGGGTTCCAGTTACAGTTATCCCTTAGGTCTTGTTACGAGGCCTCAACATAGAAATTAAAGTTCAGAATCATGCATTCCATCATTATGAAAGTGGTTAGTGATATTTCATCTGATTATTCGATTAGTAGAATATCCATGTGAATAAGTAAATGGGATTATTTCATTTTATTTTTCCCATATTATGCTGAAGTTCAAGTTTAAAAGGCTTTTGTTTTAGTTTTATACATTGCCCTTTCTATGTTTTATTTTTCCCAGGATTCCAATAAGTGTAATGTGATTGATAAGCAGGGTTAAGCCAAGGGAATAATGGAGTTCATAAAGATTATTTATGTTGTTTTGTACCTCATAAAGTGAAAATGTAACATTCATGTATGTGATCTATTTTTCCAAGACTGCTAAACTGATCGGTCCTTCGGGACTTGATTCCTTGTAATCATGCCAATGTATTAAAATAATGCACCGACTCTGGGTAACTGGGATCAGGGCGTTACAATGATGGTGTTGAGTGTGTTTGAGAGATGGAATGACATACGATGGAGTTGAGTATTGGATGGTGTTACACTCTAGATTAATGTGTGTTCCCCATTATTAACTATTAAAGGAGGTGGGTTTTGGTGTTCCAAAGATATCTCTAAGGAATACTAAACTTTACACTCAAAGTATAGGGTAGTAGTCCATGTATGATGGGATATACTCTCAAATAGAATTTAGAAAATAATACTGGATAATGAAGGAACCTGAGTAGATTACCCTATGGCTAATTACATTCATACCAAATTCATTCTATCTTCATTTTTTATTACATATATCTTTTATAGTTTTTTATTTCATAATAAAACCCCCATTAATTTTTTTGTTTTTATAAATTATAAAAACTCAAAAATATAATAAGATAAATAAGAGTAGTAAGAATTAGACTATAAAATATCCTCAAGTGAGACAACCTTGGTTAGCCATTATGCTAAAATAGGCAAATAAATAATAGCTTTAGTACCATCCAATGATAGGTGTTTCAAAACATGGCATATTTTCTAGGGAGATAATAATCCTTTCACTTTCTATTTATTTTATTTTTGTAAATATTTCACTACTTTTCATATTAAATTTAAAATAAAAATATTGAACAATTATTTTACTCACATTATTCTTTAGAAGTGATTGTTTCATTGTTTTACAGGAAGATGAATGTAGTTTAGCAGTCCAACTATGGAGTGAGGTAATTCCAAGAGCTCATTGAATACTTAAAGGAGGAACTCAAACAACCTATTTAATAATACTTATCCAAGAAGCCTATTAAATTAATAAATTACTTTCTAGAGTCCCATGAATAATTATATATGGTATAAGAAGATCATATCCCTCCAGTATTCCAAAAAAGACATCATAGAAGTGGAAGCATAACTATAAAAACCTTATCTGTAGTATCTTTCAAAAAAACTCCAGGTGGGATTGAAAGAAGAAACTACACATGAAATTTTTATTACTAGTAAATAATTTCATACAAGTCCTTAGGGTTTTAATAATTCTGAAATTATTTAGTTTATATGATTTTTGATATACTGTTTCTACTTATTTCACCAATTTTTTTTTGTTTCAAGGCCAAGAAAATGATTTTTAATGAACCAAAATTAATTGGAATCAAATTTTAACATGAGGGAACTGAAATTTTGAACTCTAAAATGAGAAACTCATCCATTTTGAAAAATAAAACCTTAAGAATCCAAATAAAAATACATTTATATATGTCCTTTTAAATTGGATTAAAGTGGGTAATTGAGATCCCACATGAAGTTATATGATATTAGTCATTGAAAAAAATTTATAAAAGAGAGAAAAACACAAAAAAAATAAAAAAAAAGAGAAAAAAAAAATTATTACCTAATTATCAAAAAATAATGGATTCATGTGAGGGGAATATCGAAAACCAAATGAAGAAGGGGTAATTAAATAATGAGAATGTCATTTGGTTTGTATTAAAGAAGTTTTAAATTGAGATTTTGTATAATAAAATTTGTAAAAATGAATTTATGATAGAATCAATTGTTAACATATCAACTACACTAAATTTCATTCCATTCACAAACCTGAAACTTGAACATTGGCTTAAATTTATGTGGGGTAGTGGATATGCCTTTTAAAGGAGGCATGATATTTTCAGTGATGAATTAATCTTTACTTATCTTATCTTATGGTTTGTGTGTTTTGAAACTAGGTTGGATGATTCTTTTTGGTTAGTAAAATTAATTGAATTTCCCATGAATAAAATGTTTAAGTGTAGGGGAATTTATGGTGCCAATATTTTCAATAATTTTATTTTGAATTTCAATGTTTTGAATCCTACCAATTTGTTAATTTAAGGGTGATTTATATATTTTTAGATTATAAGAATATTTTGTATTTAATTGTAAAAATTGAGTATTTATTGAATTTTATGGGTTTTTTTCATCTTTGATATTAAATAGTAAATTCATACTTTTTAATTAATTATTTTATACTAATTTTTAATTAGTGAATGCAATTATAAATTGCATGGAAATTTGAGTTTGACCCTTTCAATTTCACTACAATATTTTATTATAAGATATTCCATGTATATAATATTAATTTTATTTTTTATATTATTTTAAAAACCCAAGGATATATATTTTATTTTAAGATCTTGATATGGATCATAATTTTTTATATAGATAATGTGCCCTGAAATCATTATTGTAATGGATTTGTCCATATGGACATCACCTCAATGACCGAGCCATAACTTTTTCATATATTATTGGATTGGGATGAACATTTAACATGATTTAAATTAATCAAGTAAAATATTTAATTAAATTTTATACATATCTAATTCTTTTATTTATAGGGTCAACTACACATCACAAAAATATGAATTAAATTTTACTTGATTTGTTACCTTCCTTTTTTAAAACCTTTTTAACCCATTACTCCCCTTAAATGTATAAACATGTATTATTCAATATTATAGGGGGTGATTCATGAATTATAAATTTCATGGTATTGAGATATAAAGTATATATATATATCACTTCTCTTTCACTGTAATTTTCACATTTCAAATTTATTAATAAATTATTCATTGTTTTCTCTCTCTCACTCTATATATCTTCCCTATCCCTACTACCCATTTCTCTTCACCATTATTTTTTAAACTCATAATTATGAGTTACTATCCTAATTCTCAGCCATATGGGAGGTTTTCTAGTTTTTATCTATAACTTTTAAATCCTTTACATTTATTTTCTATTTTTAGTGATGGAGAGAGAAGTGTTATGGGATTGTGTGGTGATCATCCAATACCTTTTCATTAATTTAGAACTCATTATATTCTCAACATAATCACCATTACCTCTATTTACTTGGGAATTATCTTTATATGATAAATTTAAGAGTATTCAAGATATGAAAATATATTTGACGGAGTTTTGTCTTGGAAGATGTCACACTCTTGATGGAGGTGTGCTCACCATTCTTGACTACTGTACGAGGTGAAGTTTGGTGTTACAAATAGATATCGTTGGCATACAAAAATTAAAACTCAAATTAGAGGATGGTGGATTATGTATGATGGTACAAACTATAAAATATAATTTTACAATAATAACATATAATATAGAAACCTGAGTAGCCGACCCTTGGATCAAGTAATTTATTATTGAATTCATTCTATCTATATTTTTCATTACATATATATTTATTTGTTTTTTGTTTCATAATACCCCCATTCATTTCTTATTTTTCATAAAATATTAAAACATAAAAATGTAATAAGTGAATTAAAAGTAGTAAGTGTTAGACTATAAAAGCTTCTCAAGGAAGATAACCATGGTCAGCCACTATGTTGCACTATAGTGAAATAACTTTAAGAAGTTGTGTATAGTGGTTAAATGGGTACCAATGATAGTCATTTTTTGAAATTATAAGGGACCACAATTAATTAACGTGGTGTTGTAATGATGACATGTTCAGGATTTGATCATCGATTGATGATGTATTATCCTAGGAAAGATATTTTGCGAGACACAAAAGGTGTATTAACATATTATTTTGACTTGTTTTTTTCTAAACAATGTTTATAAATCATGTTATGGTATAAAATTTTGTTTTGAACCATCTTTGATTATTAATTTTTTTTGAATTTACCTTTTGGTTGTTTGATCCTTTATGTTAGAGGATTATTCCATGTTAAATTTATGAATATTGGTATTATTTTTCGAAAAACAACATGTTGCATATATTTTTTATTTTATTTTATTACATATATCTATGATTTTTTTCTTTTGTGAAAGGATATCCTCAATAAAACATTCATCTCATCATTTTTAATAAAAAACCAATTTTAATTGACTAGTGATTCAATTCTGTTTTCTAGGGTTTCTTTAAGTTAATCATATTTTATTGGGGGAATAAAAATAAAGGTAAAAATATGGAAAAAATATACTACTCATTATCAATTATGGTGCGGAAAACTATAATTTTTTCCAAATAAACTATTTTTCATCTTATTTTATAAATATTATTTTTTATAGATTTTTTATAAAAAATTATGGCATAATTTTATAGAAATTCATGCTTAAAAATATTATTTTATAACATTATAATAATAATAATAATAATAATAATTACATATAAACTTATTTTTTTGTACTACACATAAAACATATTTATGTTATTTGAAACTATTTTAAGTTATGTAAAAATATATTACATTCCACGATTTTTTATAATTTTTGTTGATATAAATGTAATAAATAAACTATGTTATGTGTATAAATATCTTGCTTTGTGTATAAATATTTTATTATGTGAACATATAAAATATTACGCATGTAAATATATCATAAATTTATTTTGTTTCATCCTTATTTATTCAGTTATATAGTTCATATATAAGTAATAATTTTGTTTAGTTCATTTATTTTAAATATTAACAAACCATGTTATGTGTATAAATATCATGATATGGTTTGTGGATGATATATAAGTATATTCTATGTTATGCATATATATTTTATATTTGTAAAAAATATTATATTTGTTATATTTATAATTTTTTTAGATAATATAAATTTAATAAATAAATTATGTTTTTTATATAGATTATATTTTATGAAGTTACTAAATGTTGTATTGATTAATATATCATAAATACATGATTTCATAACCAAATTATAATTTTATTTGGTTGATATATGATTATATATTTTGTTATGTGAATTTATTTTATGTTATTAAAAAAATTCATTATATTCCATGCATTTTTAAAATTTATTTTTGGAATACATGGAATAAATAAATCATGTTTTGTATATAGATATTATTTTATGTGTATAAATATTTTATTATATTAAAATATATAATCTTTTTTTTTGTAATTAATTGTCTTCACTAAGACCGTTCATTGGATGAATGACGAGAGTGAGAGTGTTACAAAATGTTTTCCTTCAATATGTCAAAGGTTGACGACTAGAGTTGAGGGTATAGAAACTCAAAATAGAAGACGTTGCCTTCAAAAAATAACAAATGACTAAAAAATGATATTTAAACCTATAACATGAAAATATAAATGAAACCATTCATTCATAATCATAATAAATTTATATTTCACAGAAAATAATAAATCTAAACACAATAGTTAATTATAGAAAATTTTCAAATAAAAACCCCCAAAAGATAAGTAATCCTAAATAAACCTCCATTATTCCTTCACGGTATATGAAAATACAAACTTAAACTCCCCATTTCATTTAATTTTAAAATAGTGTATTTTGAAACTACCCCCAACACAATCCCAAAGGCCAATAAAAATAATATAAGAAGTAGGGGTGGGTATAAACATATATTCATTAGGCCCCTCCCCTAAAGCTCCAAATAATTCCATTCTGAATAGAGTATTCTAATACATATATGCATAGAAACTAAATTAATAATATTCATCTCAACTAGGTTAAGGGGAAAATCTACCAGAACTACCTGATATATTTCCTTAAACATGCTTTCCAAATCACAAATTGTGTGTGTATGGTATGATTTTCATAAAAAACAGGATAACCCCCATATAACTCCCACACAAACTAATTTCCAAAAGACCCAACCTATAATGTATTTTCATCTATCTAACTATATAGAATAAACCATAACCATACCTATATTCAATAATGAAAATAATTATATTCCGTATATGGGGATAGATAATTATCACACTAGTTAGTCACCCAATAATCTCTATACTACCTAGATATTGGGGTGCACCCAAGAAAATTTCCCGTAGGTGGGGTTTTTGTTGAGAATGATACTTAAATACCTCAAAATAACATAAATTATGATAAAGATAACTCAAAAAATAAATACCTAATCAACTATAAAACATCAATATTCATGAAAAGTTTGTTGTACTCATATAATAAATATAATCTTTAGGTACTCCCATTGGATACGTAAGCCTATTCCACCTATAAAGTTACCATACAACATTATTAGACCTTAATAGGAAAATAGAAACAAGTAACTAATGATAAATAAGGCCTCAAGGTTTCCCATGTCAATAATAACATATGGATCATAGGATATACTGATAATGAAATAATACTACCCCCAATTAGAACTAATATCAAGAAATATCTTTTGGAGAAATAATTAAAACTAATTTATATCATGGGATTCAATATATTATAAATTAAATAAATTAATCTTATTTCATACCATAAGAGTCATTAAGAGTGTGAAAATGAGTGGGTCAGTTTGTATTAATGATAACTCTCACTTGACCCATATTATGTGGGTGAAAAAGCACAACCCATATTTATTAACCCAATTGTAACGACCCGAATCTGGAGCCCCTCCACTGGTGCCCCGTACCCGGCTTGCCACATAACCTCAAGTGTGTTTCCCCAAACACCAGAGGCTTCCGACTAGCAGTGAGGGCCTTGGTGAGTCGGTGGGGAAACTATGCCCTCATTCGGTAAAGTATACAGTGGAAAAACAACTAGACACGATAGCAGAAACAATCAACAACATACAACCGTTGAAGTAAATAGCGGAAGCAATGGATACATAATAATAATGATGCAACATGGTACATATGTCAATGGAAAGTAGTAAAAAACCCAACGTACTGAAGTACAACTGAAAACAAAGTGCAAAGAAAACAAAGTAAACTCCTTAGCTTTGCAAGCCTCGGCTCGGTCCCATGCTCTCCAGCTCTAGTGAATCACGAACCCGAAGTAGAAGGGCGCTTTCCCTTATCTATACCTACAACAACACAGTCTTCTTGGGCCCAAAATCATGGCCAAAATAGGGTGTGAGATACAATCCCAGTAGGAAATCACCCAAAGATCTGTGCCTAACAGTCAATGAATACATCGTAGTAATAAAACAAGAAGCAGTAAACAGAAACACAAGCAGCTATAATCTACAGTTCTAACAAAATAAGTGCACAAGTAAAAAACCAGCAACAAAGGAAAAAGGTATCCCTCTAGGTAGCTCTCACAGCCTAACCCCTATGGTTCAACCTATAAGTACTAGCAACCCTCTAGGTGGCACACACAGTCTCTCCCCTCTGGTTCAGTTATGAAAATTAATAGACCCTATGGGAAAGCACTCACCATCAATTCCCCCTATAGTCTAGTATCGTACTAAAGGCTCTCTGGGGAAGCACTCAACATCAATTCCCCCTGTGGCCCGTGTCGAGGAACTAAATACTCTCTGGGGAAGCACTCATCGTCAATTCCCCCTGTGGTCTCACATCGTATTTAAAGACACTCTGGAGAATCCCTTACATCAATTCTCCCTTTAGTCTACTACTCTAGGTTCTCATAGTCCTGAGTCAAAATAAACATGCTCAGCGCATGTGTATCATCCAAGTAAACCTCATGAACTAATTGGCTATCATTCTAAGGCCCAACAACAATAAAGTAGTAGTCCCACTATCCTATGCCTCGGCATGGCAACTAGGAAAATGCAAAATAGGAAGAACAAACAAATCCAAGCATCCTGAGCACAAAATAAATTACTCTACTTACAAGCATAAACCTCTACTACAACAATCAAGCAAAGCAGGCAAACAACAAGGGAAAAATAGGAAACCCACAATTCCCCACCCAAGGGAATTTGTGGAATTTTCACAAAATACTCATCAACTTTCAACAGAAACGCACAAACCACCTACCTCGATCCTAGGAGATCGATATATGTGAATCACGACGCTTGATTCCCCTTAGAATGTCATATATATGAGAAAACACACAAAACGATCAACCCACGATAACTCAGGAATGATGAGGAATTAGAAAACGAATCTCAAGAAGAAGGAAGACCTTACCGCTGCGATTCTAACGCAATCGACCGTGCTCAAATCGGAGAACAGACGAAGAGGCGGGAGCTCATTGAAGATTCGGCCGTACGGGTCACTCTCGGTTGAACGAGACCTAGAAGTAGGTGTTTCTGTGCATCAGGCGCAACCCCGGTTCATTTAGTGAAAAAGAAAGAAAGTACACGGCATATACTTTTAGAGTAAATGGTGTGTATTGGGTCTTTTCCGTACTCCGCCAAAATCGGCCTCCACGTCAGCCCTACACACCGTGTGTGTGTCCTGGGAACGACCATCACATGACTTCGAGCCGGAGAAGAGTACACAACATGTATTTAGAAAGTACACGGCATGTACTTTGAAAATTTATAGAAAGTTCATTTTTCTTAAAAACTCCAGAAAAAAGAAAACATACCTAAAAAGAAGATCTGGGTTCTTACAGACTTACCCCCTTAAAGAAATTTGTCCCTGAATTTCCCTAACATGGCGTAGAAGAAGGATCCCCGAACAGCTCCGGCCACTACGATTGTACATCGGTCTCCCTTTCCTAGGTCTCGTCCTGTACTCAACCGTGCTTCCATAACACCCGTACTAGAGGAATAGATCACCCGTGGAGAACCTTCGTACTACGATCAACAATCCAGATAGGATGCTCCTCGAACGACGCATCCGCTTAAATTCAACCTCCTCAGGCTGAAAGACCTGAGACGGGTCTGAAAAGTGACATCGGAGCTGAGAGACATGGAAGACGCCGTGCATGGCCCGGTACCTCTAAGGTAGCAGCAACCGATAGGCAACCGACCCAACTCTCTCCAAAACCTCAAACGGCCCGATGTAGTGCAGTGAAAGCTCACCTTGTCTCCGAATCCTTTTGTGTCCCAACCTCGGTGCGACAAGCAGGAAAACCTGATCCCCGACCTCAAACTCCAAAGGTCGTCTCTACTGACCAGCATAAGACTTCTGTCGAGACTGTGCTATATTCATCCTCTTCCGAATCAGCTCTATCTTCTCTGAAGTCTCCTAAACAAGACGAGGTCCCAGCAAAGCTACCTCTCCAGCCTCCAGCCAGCATAAGGGTGATCGGCATGGCCTACCGTACAAAGCCTCGTATGGTACCATATGAATGGTCGCATGGAAACAATTGTTGTAGGCGAACTCCACCAGAGGAATATGCTTCTCCCAATATCTGCCAATGTCTAGAATGTAGGATTGAAGCATATCCTCAAGCACCTGGATCGTGCACTCAGACTGACCATTAGTCTTGGGATGGTATACTGTACTCAAAAGAACCTGTGTTCCCAAGGCCTTCTGAAGTCCCTGCCAGAACCAAGAAGTAAAGCGCACATCCCTGTCTGAAACAACGGAGTGTGGAAATCCATGTAGATGAATGATCTCTTAGATTTAAAGTCATCCCAGATCATCAAGACTGAAGGTCTCCTTGATCAGAAAGAAGTGAGAAACCTTCGTGATCCTATCGACGACAACCCAAACAACATCGTTCCCCCGAGGTGTCCTCAGAAATCCGGTCAAGAAGTCCATTTAAACATTGTTCCACTTCCACTCTGGAATGGTTAACTGATGTAAAAGGCCCGCTAGTTGCTGATGCTCCGCTTTCACCTGCTAACAAGTAGAACATCTCATGAAAAAACAAGCAACATCTTTCTTCATACCTAGCCACCAGTACTGGAAATGAAGATCCCGATACATCTTGGTGATGCCAGGATGAACTGCCCAAACAGATGAATGAAAATCCCGCATCAGCTCCTCGCGTATGTCTGCTGGCACCCATATGCATCCCTGGAAATGCAAGATCTCATCCTCGCCCACTATCCATCCAAGAATATGGTCATTGCCTGACACACCCTCCCGCAGGACTAATCCTTCTGAGTCTGATAGCTGCCTCATTCTCACCCGATCATGTAGTGTCGAGGTAACAACTACAGAAGATAGGAAAGTCTGTCCCTATCTGTTGTGCACCTCTAGATGCCTCTCAGAGAATAGAGCCATGAGCTTTCACTCACTGCTGGCCTCCTGAACTTCCTGAATCTGAGTTATCCTGCTCAACTCATCTGCCACTGTATTTCCTTTCCCCGACGTATAGGCAAGATCAAAATCAAAATAATGAAGATACTCGACCCACCTACATTGTCTCAAATTCAGATCACGCTGAGTGAAGATGTACTTGAGACTCTTGTGGTCGGTGAAGTCCACAAAGTGCTCTCCCAGCAGAAAGTGTCTCCAACAGCACAAGGCACGAACAACAACTGCCAGCTCCAGATCGTGCGTAGGGTAGTTCCTCTCATGTGGACTCAAATGTCGAGATCCATACGCAATGACTCCATCTCCTTGCATAAGCACAACTCCTAGCTCGATACCTGAAGAATCACAGTAAATAGTGTAGATCTTTCCTGGCTCTAGCTAGACTAGTATCGGTGCCATCATCAACCTCCCTTTCAGCTCCCGAAAGGCTGACTCACAAGAATCTGACCATAAGAACTTCGACCCCTTCTTGGTCAGACCTGTCAAAGGTGCTGCTAGACGAGAAAAGTCCTGAATGAAGCGTCTGTAGTATCCATCCATCCCTAGAAAACTCCGTACCTCAAAGACGTTCTTCGACTTCTCCCAGGAAACTACGGCTCTCACTTTCTCTGGGTTCATAGATACTCTTACCTCTGAGACGACATGACCCAAGAAGTGAATCTGATCCATCTAGAAGTGGAACTTTGATAGTTTAGCATAAAGCCGATGCTCTCTCAGTGTACTCATAACGATCTCAAGATGTGTGGCATGGTCGTGTCGAGTGGGAGAGTACACCAAAATATCATCCATTAAGACCACGATGAAAGAGTCCATGTAAGGGTAAAACACTCGGTTCATCAGTTCCATGAAAATTACAGGCGTGTTCGTGAGACCGAACGGCATAACTGTATACTCGTATAGACCATACCTGCTCTTGAAGGCTTTCAGAGGTTTATCTGATGGTCTAATGTGCAACTAATGATAGCCGAACCTCAAATCGATTTTTGAGAACACTCGGGCTCCTCGAAGCTGATCGAAAAGGTCATCGATCCTCGAAAAAGGATATCGGTTCTTGACCGTCAACTGGTTCAGCTTCAGATAATCCACACAAAGCCGAAGGGTACTGTCTGCCTTCATTGCAAATAGGATAGGCGAACCCCAAGGAGAAGTACTGGGTCAGATGAAACCCTTAGACTCCAACTCCTCCAACTGATTCTTGAGCTCTTGCAACTCAGGCGTAGCCATCCTATAAGGAGGAATGGACACAGGTGCTACTCCTGGAATGAGCACAATAGAAAAGTCTACCTCACTCTCTGGAGGAAAACCTGAGAAGTCCTCTAGAAAGGCATCCCTGAAGCAATCCACCACTAGAGAAAAGTCCAGCTGTGGAGTCCCCTGATCATCCAGATAAAGACTAGCAATCTGGGCTGTCACCCTTCCATGGCCATGATGCTTGAGTCCATCTTGACTCGCCTGAACATCCCATTCGCCTCTATGAAGAAAATATTCACCCTATGGTGAAATGAAACTCACTCTGTGGTGATAACAGTCAATAACTTCCTGTAAGGGAACCAACCAGTCCATCCTGAGGATGAAATCATAGCCTGTCATCTCTAGAAAATAGAGTTCCCATAATAAACGATACCCTGTAACCTCGAGAGGGCACTCTCTACACTGGCGTACACTATATGTCCTCATCCCCAAAGGTGTGTCTAGTGTCAACAAGTCGGCAAAAGAAAAGATACAGAGACCAAGGCTCTCCATGATAGCAACAAAGATAAAGCTATGAGTAACACCAGTATCGAAATAGGGCTGAAGATAAAACTGATGCTACTAAAATAGTACCTCAAACTGTAGAAGGGACAGGATCATGCTCCTGATAGGTCTGCTCCACGGCGAAAGACTGTCCTGCACCGCGGACCTACGCCCCTGACTGACCACTCTAAGATGAACCTTCCTGCTGGTGATGAGGGACTGGTGGCTAACCACCATGACCTCGACATCCACCTCGGACCAAACGACCGGAAGAACTCTAGTTCCCTGACTGGTGAGAGACTGGTGGGGATACTCCTGAACGAGGAGTCATGGAAGAACCCTGGTCACCAGCTACTGGTGAGAAAACCTGGCAGAAACATTGATGGTGACCCATCTTGCCACAACATTGGCACTCCATGGGGCCCCTCTGGTACTGCAGCCTCGTGTGACCTGACCGACCACATTGTTAAAATGTCACCTGGCTTCTTGACGATGCATCATGCTTCCTTGGGTCACCGCGCATAGGCTCTCTACAGCGTTTCTTTCTGTCATTTGGAGGAAGACTAACTCTGGAAGCAGAACCGCCCTGGTTTACAGCTCCAGAGTCTCTCAGATTGCGCTCTGCAATCAGTGCCTGGATGACGATGGAAGTGATGGAAGTCAGATGGAAGATGTTCAATTGTGAGAGGATCTCCATCCTGAGGCCATCCTCAAACTTCCTTGCTAAGAACACCCCACTTCCATCCCGAAGGGGTGTGAAACACTGTAGCTCCGTGAAGAGAGAGGAATATACCATGACAGAAAGAGTACCCTTCTCTAAGATCATGAACTCCTGGGCTCAATCGTCCATCAGGGTCTCTGGGTAGAAGTAGTCATATAACACGTGCTGGAACTTCTCCTAAGCCATAGCCTGCTGTTGAACTGCTTGTGAGATCACTTCCCACCATCTCTTGGTAGAGTCTCGGAGCATGTAGGTGGAGAGCTTGACCCACCTCTCTGGTGGTGTCTCCAGATGGTCAAAAAAGGTCAGCATGGCTTCTAGCCATGACTCTGTAGCCTAAGGTCCTCCTTCCCCTGAGAACGTGGGAGGATGATGCTTCTGAAAAACTCGTGTTAGGTCTACCATAGTCGTGGCCGAAGGCGGCACTCTCTGGTAGGCCTGTATCATCCTCATAAAACCTTCCTTGAACTGTGCATCAGCACCTGCAACTAGTATAACAGGAGGTGCCAAGGCTGGCCCGACTAGATGATCGGCAGGAAGTCCCTGATCAGTCCTATCTGGTGTCTGATCACTACCTGACGACAGACGTACGACTGGAGGACGTCTCAGAGGCATAGCTCTGAAAGATCAAAAGTATACCTTAGATCAGGAAAAGAAGGACAGAGAACAAAAGATTACAAAATGGAACAGGGGATGAAAAACACACAAGTTTACAAAAATCGACTATATGGCATGTATAAAAACTACACGGTGTGTTTTCTCAAGCCACTAATATGGGCGTGTACTCCTGCCCTAAAAGTCGTGTACACCTCAAACTACATGGCGTGTTTCATCCACACACGGAATGTACTTGAAAACTATTCCCCTGACTGAGTCCCTTACATGACTAACCCACACAGTTTTCTTAAACGGAGACTACACGGCGTGTTCCCTATGGACATGGCGTGTAGTGGACAAGGCTTCGGCGGCCCATGTTGTTAAACACATGGCCGTCTACATGGATGATCCTTATACGGAGTGTTCCGAACAAAAACGACATGTATAGGCAAGGTGACACCATCCTGTGTTGTGTGTGACACGGTCGGGTACCTGGCAAGACTACACGGCATGCTACAATGGAAACCCGACGTGTCTGAGAGAAGGTCATGCCGACCCATGTTGTTTGTGACATGGCCGGATTCCTGTAAGGGACTACATGGCGTGTTCTGTTACAACACGGTGTGTGCTACTCGAGGTTCCCCGACCCGTGTTGTTAGTGACACGACCGGGTACACGGCTCATTACTACACGGGGTGTACCTACCATACACGGCGTGTTCCTAAAGTTACTTTCATGACATCATGTTCTGCTCACACAGTCAGTAACACAGCCTGAAAACTACATGGCTTGTATCCAAAAAGTACACGTAGTGTATTCTAGGTTTTTCTGGGCAGTAGCTCAGAAACAACACAGAACCCCAGAGACACTAAAAACAAGGAAAAGAGGTTCCAAATTCCGATCCGTGAGGGGCCATAGTCATCACGAATCAAAGCTTGGCATCTCCTATAGTCACATACAAGGGAAAAACAACAACTCTCTAACATAATGGCAGGAATTCTATCATGCATCAATCACAACAGCATGCATAATCTACACAGAGCCTATCACAATAGCATGCTATCGCTAATGCACCCTAGATGGCATGACAAGAATGCATGGCATGTGATTTCTAGAAGTTCCTAACTGATGCATGAGATGGCATACCCTTATCTCATCAGGTTGCGATAGAAATAGAACCAAAATATCAAAACAATAACCCCACAGGTCATGCGAATCACTCTAGGTGAAAACATATCAACCATAAAAACTCAAAAGCATCAAACTGAAATTAACAAGGTAGTATGGATTTCCCCTGTACACGGGTTATGTACTCCTGAGCATAGCTTAATACCAAGTACCGCGTTCATCCTATCCCTGGATAAAGTCTCCAAACAGTAAAGCAAGAGAAAATAACTCCTTTGATACCACTTTGTAACGAACCGAATCTGGAGCCCCTCCACTGGTGCTCCGTACTCGGTTCGTCACATGACCTCAAGCGCGTTTCCCCAAACGCCAGAGGCTGCCGACTAGTAGTGATGGCCTTAGTGAGTTGGTGGGGAAACTATGCCCTCATTCAGTAAAGTATACAACAGAAAAACAACCAGACACGATAGTAGAAACAATCAATAGCATACAACCATTGAATTAAACAGTGGAAGCAATGGATACATAATAATAATGATGCAACATGGTACATATGTCAATGGAAAGCAGTAAACAAGCCAACGTTATGAAGAACAACTGAAAACAAAGTGCAATGAAAACAAAGTAAACTCCTCAGCATCTCAAGCCTTGGCTCGTTCCCATGCTCTCCAGCTGTAGTGAATCAAGAACCCGAAGTAGAAGGGTGCTTTCCCTTATCTATACCTGCAACAACATAGTCTGATTGGGCCCCAAATCATGGACCAAACAGGGTGTGAGATACAATTCCAGTAAGCAATCACCCAAAGATCTGTGCCAAATAGTCAATGAATACATGGCAGTCATAAAACAAGTAGTAGTAAACAGAAACACAAGCAGCTACAATCTACAATTATAACAAAAGAAGTGCATAAGTAAACAACCAGCAACAAATGAAAAAGGTAACCCTTTTGGAAGCTCTCACAGCCTAACCCCTATGGTTCAACCTATAAGTACTAGGAACGCTCTAGGTGGCACACACAGTCTCACCCATCTGGTTCAGTTATGAAAATTAATAGAGTCTCTGGGGAAGCACTCACCGTAAATTCCCCCTATAGTATCATATCATACTAAAGGCTCTTTGGGGAAGCACTCAACGTCAATTCCCCCTATGGCCCGCATTGAGGAACTACAGACTCTCTAAGAAAGCACTCATCGTCAATGCCCATATGGTCTCACATCGTATTTAAAGACACTCTGGAGAAGCCCTTATGTCAATTCTCACTTTGGTATACTACTCTAGGTTCTCACAATCCTGAGTGAAAATAAACATGCTCAGCGCATGTGTATCATTCAAGTAAACCTCAAGAACTAATTTTCTATAATTCTAAGGCCCAACAACAATAAAGTAGCAGTACCACTATCCTAAGGCTAGGCATGGAAACTGGTAAAATTCCAAACAGGAAGAACAAACATGGCAAAGCTTCTTGAGCACAAAATAAATTACTCTACTTACAATCATAAACCACTACTATAGAAATCAAGCAAATCAGGAAAACAATATAGGAAAAATAGGAAACCCACAATTCCCCACCCAAGGGAATTTGTGTAATTTGAACTAAATACTCTTCGACTTTCAACAGAAAGGCACAAAATACCTACCTCGATTTTAGGAGATCGATATATGTGAATCAAAACTCTTGATTCACCTTATAATGTCGTAGATCTGAGAAAATGCACAAAATGCTCAACCCACGATAACTCGGGAACGAAGAGGAATATGAAAACGAAGATCAAGCAGAAGGAAGAACTAACCACTGTGATTCCAACGCAATCGACCATGCTCGAATCGGAGAACATACGAAGACGTGGGAGCTCGTCGAAGACTCAGCCATACAAGTCTCTCTCGGTCGAATGGGACCTAGAAGTAGGTGTTTCTGTGCGTCAGGTGCGACCCCAGTTCATTCAGTGAAAAAAATAAAGTACACAACATGTAATTTTATAGTACACGATGTGTACTGGGTCTTCTCCGTACTCCACCAATATCAGCCTCCACGTCACCCCTACACACTGTGTGTGTGGCCCGGGCATGGACATCACACGACTTCGAGCCGGAGAAGAGTACACAGCGTGTACTCAGAAAATACACGACATGTAATTTGAAAATTTCCAAAAAGTTCATTTTTCTTAAAAACTCCAGAAAAAAGAAAACATACCTAAAAAGAAGATCTGGGTTCTTACACCAATAAATGTTTTTCTATAAAACACTACATAGTTGGTTAAAGTGGTTTAAAAGGTGGTTTGGGAAAAAAGTTATAATAATTCATAAAAATGTATAGAATTTTTAATTTATCAAAATTAATAATTTTTTCACTTCAATAACCCATTTACATACCATTATGAAGAACTAATAATTTTTAAACAACCTCATTTTAACTGTAATCATTCAATGAAATATTTTTTATCATGTCAAAGTTTAGTTATACAAAGTTAACTTTTTTAAAAAATGTTAAAATTTAGAGTATAAAAAAACTTTAAATAGGGGGAGGGTTGGTCAGGTTAACCCAATGAATAAAAAAAATAAACAAACCATATAACCATATCTATACCAAAGAAAAAAATTGGCTCACCTTATCTTAGGTTGGTTTATAATTTTTTAGGTAGGTCAGATTTGGTTGGGCTGGTTTTTAGGTTTTTTTTTCTTTTCACACCCCTAAGGGTCATCATAATGAATACTTTTACTTGACTATTTCATAAAATACACCCAAACATGTCCATAAGTTAATCAAGTATGTCATTATTTCTACTAAAAATGATTTATATGGGTTTTTGGAGAGTTTTGATATCTATAATATAGAGTTACATGACCCATTATTTCCTAACATAAGTTTTATAAAGAAAACTATCATGTTTCAATATAATTATCTTCCAAAATAGGTGAAAGTAACCACTAATATAAGCCAAATATGGATAGTTAATGGGACAGGGGTTTAATACCACACCTCATTGATCTGAAATGGCCATTTTTTTCTAATCAAAAAGAAATTTCAAAAAAAATATTGACATGTCCATAAAAAATTTACCCCAAAAATACTTTATCATTTTCCTTAAATTATCATCTATTAATATTTTATAAAATTATAAGAATTCTCATAAAAAATAAAGAACAGTTGAAGATATAGTTATAAAATCGTTTTATATATTTAATAAAAACATTCAGAAAAAAATCATCCCGTTGAAGAATCATAAAAATAACACACACATAAATAAGCATCACACATGATATGGTCTATTCCATGTGTAGTTTTTAAAAATTAATGATAAGATAGATATTTTTATATAAAATGGTTATAATGAAATAAATTTACATTTAGGGATATCGATAAAATAGAGAGATTTTTTTATATCTTATTTTACGGAGAAGGTGGATTATTTTTAATTTTTTAAAATACAGATATATTTTATATTTTTATCTCATGTTTTTATTTATTTACAAAAGGGAGTCACGATACATGGGATTTAGTGTCTTTGAAGGCTATAGATATACTTGTATTTTGGGAGATTTGTGTAGGTCATTTAGGGTTCAATGACTTCAATGATTTTCGTATATTGGTGATTGGGATGTTAGCAAAAATCATCCATAAAATGGAATGGAGGCCACAATTTCTTGATATTTTGTCATGATGATGATGTATTCAAGATCTAATATTTTAGTGGTAACATTTTTTCATTAGAAGGATATTTAAGGACACATAAAAGGTATATCGAAGTGTAGTTTCCATGAAAGTTTTTCATTTTAATCCTTACAATTCAAGTTAGAGAATAAACACGATTTGTGTACCCTCATTAATTATTAGTGAAATTTTCAATGTTTTCCATGGTATTTAATCCTCTATTCCAAAAAGTTTTTTAATATTTTATTTATTCATGACATTTTTATTTTTCTATAAAATTATGTTGCATTAATTTTTCATTATATTTTTTCATAAATATTTATGCAAGTGATTTTATTCATGAAAATGTTATTTCTTGAAAGTGGTATTAGAGTGGAGGGTCCCATATTATAATATTTTTTTTGAAATATGGATGTCAAATTATGAACAATTATTTTTTTGAGTGGTTTGAATTATCATGCTTATAAAGGAAGATGAAATATATATTATATATCAAGAAATTTCATCAACATATGTTTGAAACCAAGAATTAAACTATTAAAATAGATGGGAAATGGACTTTAGAATATTAGTAAGTCTGTTGATATGTTAGATAGTGGATCGATGATAAGGTTTTAAATTATACTTAAGGGGAGGCAGATACACAAACACTTAAGATCAAATTCAATCGGTTTTATGCTCAAAAAATAGGTAATAACAACATGTACTTGGTTAAGAAGATGATGAATTTAAGATATGTGGTCTTATTTTGAAGGGAATTCATATATACAAACACTTAGGATCAAATTCAACCAGTTTCATACATGAAAAATAGGGAATGACAACATGTACTTGATCAAGAAGATGATGTGTTTATGATACGAGGTCATGTCCTCAATAATAGATATCTTGAATACATTTTGTATAATTATCAGACACTAAGTTTGAATGAGTAACACATTTAAGTATGAGATGAAAAATTTATATATTTTTAGTACTTTTATCAAACTGTTGGAAACATTCAAAACAATATTTTCAAATTTATCTCTTAATGAATTTATTACAATAAAAATGGCCAAGATTATAATTTTGAATGAATAGTTGAGAAAAATATCAAAGTTTCCTACTTCACAATCAGAGCTTGTTATTATTGAGAATATAGGTAGAGATTATAGTATAGATTCATAATATCTTGGTAATCACAGTGGTCGATTTTCTATGAGAGGAATATCCATGTGATTATATTACGACTAAGAGGGTCTCGTGAAGAAAATATGTAATGTTTAAAAATATAATCTCAAGGTAGTAAATAAATACATGACATGTATGATAAGGATATTGAAATTAATATTTGGTATGTTGTTACAAATTTAACTTTATTTATCACTCATTTACACATTTTAGATTCATATAAAGGCTGGGTTCTTGATTCTACATCCTCATACCATATGAAACCAAAGAGGGAATTATTTATTTTATATAAAGAAGGTTACATTGGTAGATTGATAATGGGAAATTGAGACTTTAATAATGTCATTGGAGTTGGTGTTACATATAAAACTATGAATATAGATTTTACATTGATGTTTAGGTAGTGGGACATGTGTCTAGTATATTCCATAAATTTTTATCAGCTTATATTATTAAAAATAATGGATTCAATTTTCTTCAACAATAAATGTTGAAAATTGTTAAGAGGATCAATATTATATGCATGAGAATAGATTATTGACATGATTTAAAAAGCTTAAGTAGAGGTGTGTGATGAAGTGGTGAATAAAACTATAAATATAAGACTTTACTAGATTCATATACTATGTGTCTGTCTTCTATAAGCCAAAAATTTTCAATTGAGTTGAAAATCATAGGAATATGAATCATGCTAGGGGAGTTTTTTTTCATATCTTATATCTAATTATTTTTTAGAGCGTTCCACCTATGAAAATAAGATTAAAGTTTTAGATTAATGTGATATAAAATTAGTTTTATTTCTAGATGATTATGGTTCTAATGTTTACTTATATAATATCATATAAGGGGATTTTAATTTCTGCTTGAGTTCCATATTATGCTGTAATATCTATTATATAAGTTTCAAATGTTATTGTTCATAATTTTATTGAAAATATAGTGAAGATATATATATATATATATATAATGAAAAATTCATAATTTTTGAATTTATTTTATACGAGGGTTTGTATCATGAATCCACCTAAATACCTTTGTAAAGTAGTACCTAAGTCGGCAGTGACATGGCATAAAGGGAGTTACCAATCCCTATAGGATGTAAACTAGTACCTGAGAATAAAAAATGGTTAAACAGAATGATTTATCTATATGAACAATCAATAAATAAATAAAAATGGAAGATAATTCAACGAGTAGTCGATATTCTAAACACACCACAAGTAGAAAAGTACCACTAGCATATTGATAAAGACAAAATTAGTACATCGTCTAATAAATGACACAATAACCATCTAGATAAAACCCATAATATCTATGTAATGAGTAGATCATAGATTCATTGGTCACCACCATTACCTAAGGTCCCAATAGTTAAGAACACCCACCACATATAAGTGGTGCTTTCCCTTTAACTGGACCTATTATAATATAACCCAAAACTCCTGAAGATAAAGGTAGGGTGTGATAAACATAGCTCAGTATGATTTTCAAAAATGATCCATAATAAATTCCATAATAAAAAACCATTTATGATTTAATTTAAATAAAGACATGGTATGGAAATTGTTTTCTCACAATTTCAGTCAAATGATGTTTCAAATAAAAAATAACAAGTATATCAAAAATAGGTTTAAATATACAATTAAAAAAAATACAAGGGAATGAATAAATAAATTCAATCAAAACTATCATATAATAATAATATCAAAAAAATAACCATGTTCATGTGACATAAGGTTTTTTAGTTCATGGATTTAGGATCCCCACACCAATCAATCAATTAATCACAGCTCAAAGTGTACACACATCCTTAAGTCTTAGGCTATTGGTATAGAATCAATCAACACCCAATTAGGTAAAATCATGCCAAATTTTGTTTAGTTAGAGTTGTCATTATCAATCCATTTCTAGGTGGTCAGAGTCCTAGCATGCTTGTCCTAGTCACCCACTAAATACTCAATCTCATATGTTCTTGTAGTTAATCTGTAACACCCCGAGCTTCCACAATACGCTTCTCATTCAATAATGCAATAGCTTGCATTGTACGCAACTTCGAGTTCTAAAACACCGTGACTAATCAAAGTAGCCGTTATGAATAGTAAAAACCGCTTTTTAAATTTATAGAAATTTTATATTTCAAAATGGACTTCATTTTTGTATTCGTAATATTGAAATTATCAAAAGTTGAATTTTTTGTAATTTTCTGAGAACTTCCAATTTTTATGAATAATGAAAAATACTCAAAACAACTTTTTTAATAAAAATAATTTATAGTGATAAGTTATACTATTGAGTGGTTTTAAAGTATAATTAGAATATATTTTTACCATTTTTTCCAATGGTGGTCATTAGAATTAATTTAACATTGAAATTGGACATAAACAATTGCCAATCTTTTGATATAAATTGTTTCTTAAAAACACGCTATTTGTTGTAACAGCGGGAATTAATTATAAAATTAATTAATGCAACTTATATGTTTGGAATTTTGTAAAATAGACATCATTTTTGAATTTGGAATATCAATTATAGCTTAGGGTGAAATTTTGGCCTTATTCTGAAAAACTTCAATTTTTGATGAATAGTGAAACCACTAAGTGGTAGTTAAATAACTGGTTTTTCGTTTAAATGAAATATTACCACTTCTGTGATTTGATTTTCAAAAATCCGACATACATGGTTGTCATTAAGAAGTAAAATGTGGTTCAATGAGATTAAAATAATTTTTTGGTGAATAGTAACTTTTAAGTTCTTAATCGCGATTAGAGGTAATTAGTGTAGTTTAAAGTAAAAACAATGTTTTAATAATATTATATGAGCTTGACACTTGTCCTACTCCTATTAGATGAGTCATGGACGACCAAGACAACCCATGGGTCAAATTGGGTACCCCATGGAGCCACTTTGGTTGGAAAATGACATTAATATATATTTATTTAATGTTAAAATTAAATTGACACAAACATGAGTTGTTTTACTAAAACAGTTTTTAAGTGGGGTTACACAAATCCAAATTTTGATTATAAATATTAATTAGAAAGATAAAAAGCTTTCATACATCATAGTATTTTTTTTATAATTTTTAGACATTAAATAAATTAAATTATTTATGACATCATTATGATGCAGCGATGACCTCATTATTTAACAATTTTAATAAAATGAAAAGATAATGTAAAATCCAAGGCTTACACTTGTACAAAGACTATTGTATGGGTAGATTTAGAACCCTTATCATCTTATCCTCGAATTATAAAAGTGTGGGCCCTCTAAAATCCGAAACTAATTTTATAATAAAGTGACTTTTCTTTACTTTCCAAGAGTGCCCCTCCTCTCCACTTATAAAAGGCCCCCACCTCTACCACCTCATTCAAACTTTCAAGCCATTTGGATCGTCCAACCTCTGCCCAAATACTCTCCCAACATTCCTCCCTTACTCCTAGAAGCCTCACTTTGGGCAGAACTCTTCCCAAGGAAGCCTTTGGCTCAAATCAAAAAGAGTTATCCGATTTTGAGGTAATGTCTTCTCTAATGTTGTTTTGTTTTGTTTTTCTTCTCCAACCCCCTAAAATCTTTTTATTCATTTCTTTTGTAACAACACCAGTATCCTCAATATACTAGGATGTTTTTATAAGAATTATTCGAGCTACACTTACACACACCTACATCTAATGGTTAAAGAACATACGGTTTCTGTGGATGGCGAATTTCTGCCTCACAAAACGATAATTGTTCAACACTCATATAACACCTTAAAAGGTGGCCATTAAGATGTCACTATATTTATATATGATATATATATTATGTTTATGTTTTACTTATGCTTCTGTATTTCTCATTTATGGCATACTTTATGATTTCCATTATGGTTAAAACGCGATAATTTCATTTTAGGAAGTGCGGACTACCGCCCCCTCAAAGTGATTTGAATCGTTAATGCCATATGTGGGATGTATAAAGGATGTATTAAATGGTATTATACACTATATTATACTGGAATTATATTATACACTTATATCATTATGATTTCGTTCCATTAAATATGAAATAGAAATGAAAGTAGCGTTCATGCGTACGCACGGCTTACCGTCTCCATGAACGGTGTATTTCATCTCTTACCTCTAAATGTTACGTAATATTATAAATGAATGTATATACTAGATATATATGATATATATGACATCTAAATAATGAATATAATTATGGAGATAATTGATATTCTACCACATAAACAACTTGTAATTATAAGAAATTTATTGTTGACTCAAGTAACAAAGATCGACAAAACGACCGTTATTAACTTAAATAATTACATAATGTTCATAACATTGTAATAAGTGATATAAAAAGGATAATGAAATTAAAAATGGTTCTTAATAAGGTGTATATTAACTCTAGTTTATTATTCATGAGGTTAAATAATGGTTGAGTCAAGTCAGACACGAGGTAAGGGAATTTCTTAACCCAACTTCCATTCTTTGGGTTAATCTCCTACTTTCAAATTATGTCATGATATTATTATGTCTTATTTTGTATTATTTATGTGTACCTATAGTGAATACACATGATATATCTATTTTATTTTAAAAATGATCTTTTTATGGACTCCGTCTCAATCCCCTTTCATTGAGGCATATTTGGTTTTATACACAACTTTCTTTTATACGGTGTATAAACCCCTTTGACTTTTACGTTTATTCAAAAGGAATATTTTTTATACGAAGCGTTTTACTAAACGACATAAAGGGAATGTTTTTCTTTCTGTACTTATGCGGCGACAAAGACTTCTCCGCCGCCGTGACCATTATTTGAGTTTCGGATTCCTCTACAAGCCATCATTTTTTTAATGAAAAATAAATACAAAGTTTTAACTTTCTTTTATTTTGGTATTGAAAATGGTTTTGAAAGCGTTTTTATTATATCAATGTGTTGTATTGATATCTTGTGATTGAATTGTGGAAATGTTTTGTTTCCTTTATGCATGTTTTATGTGATACGATTATGTTATGGTTTATGATATGTTTAAACCTATTCATATGAGGAATGTATTGGACTTAATAAGTGACGGGTGGAGCCCGCTATAGCTCCTCGACGCATCGGTAGGTCTCATGAGACAACTAGACGTGGAATTGGCTGAGGCCCTTTCCCAATTTGATTTATGGTTTTGGCCGAGGCCTTAATCATTTTAGACGTCTTGGCCGAGGCCTTGACAAAATGTTTCAGAATGTCTGGAATTATACATTCCCTCATTATGAAAGTGGTTATTGATATTTCATTTGATTATTCGACCAGTGGAATATCCATGTGAAGAAGTGAATGGAATTATCTCATTTTACTTTTGCAATATTATGTTGATGTTCAAGTTTAAAAGGCTTTTGTTTTAGTTATACATTGCCTTATATTTTTTTGTTTATTTATGAAAGCTTCCTCAATATTGTTATCCTTACTGAGCATCTGAGCTCACCCCTTTCAATGTTTTAATATTTTCCAAGATGTGAAGAAGTATTTTATGAATAACCTGCAGGGATAGACAGAAGAGGATATGAGTGTGGACTATGGAGACTTTGTTATTGTAGTTTTTCACTTTATGATGTAATGTAAGACTTATGAATGTATCTAGTGTTTCCAAGGCTACTAAACTAATCGGTCTTTCGAGACTTGATCTTTTGTGATCATGCCAATGTTACGAAGTAACGCACCGACTCTAGGTAGCTGGGGTCGGGGCGTTATAGTTGGTATCAGAGGCAGTTTAGTACTAACCTTGGAATCTAGATTTAGATAAACCCTGATTAGAGCACATAACCCGAAGATAGACTTTGAGGATTAGTATAGAAGAACTTCCTAGAATTTTGTTATTGTAGAGATTTTGTGAGTTTTCCGAGCAATAAATCCCTGTCTGGATACGAGCAAGTAGAGGCGGCTCTGGCACAGATGTACCTAGGGGTAAAACCCGAAAACACCGCTTTGAGCTAGACTCAAACGGGAACTGGTGCACGACAACGGGCCTTGCTGCACTCTTGGTTACGACACTCGCAGGGGATTTTCTTAGGATAATTCTCATTTTCTTTACAAACCATTATGTAGGGTTTATGAGTATATACTTCTTCAAAGAAAACATTCTTATGATTATGGATTATATCCATAAACCATTCAATTTACATTAATTATTTTAAAAGTTTGGAATTATTCATTATAATTCATAAACTAACCTAGTTTATGTCATTGTATAGAAATGGCGCCCAGTAGAAGGAATGCGAACTCCAGCAAAACGTATGATCCAAAGAGTAAGAAGGATCGTATCTTTCACGGTATTAAGCCAAAATTTCGAAGGGAAATAGTCTCCCATGTGTTCTCAACATATGAAGAAATAGTATAATGTGTTAATAAGATAAGTAAATAATTCTCTGAGTCCTATGGCTTTGAAGCGAAGCAAGAGACGAAAGGGATGGAAGAGAGAACGATGGATAAAGGGATGAGGGGAAAGAAGAATTTTCCAATATGTGGTAATTGTGGGAAGAAACATCATGGAACTTGCCTAAAGGGAATGAGAGTTTGTTATAAGTGTAGAGAAAAAGGAAACAAAGTGCGTGACTGCAAGGGTAAGAAAAGGGTTTCAAATGTACAATGCTTCTTCTGCAAGGATTGGGGACACTACGCAAACCAATGTCCAAATCATCAGAGTATGCCCCAAATGATGTTATTGGATAATAATCAAGTTATTATACTACCACAGATGAGGAGTAATGATTAGAGTTCTTATGTTGTTATTAAAGAATTTTTTAATTTGAGTATTGTATCAATGATGTACTGGTTATAATAATTATGGAGTATATAAGGATTGTACTGCAGTACTATTTCATCAAGGACTTGAGATTGTGTAGAACCAAGAAAAGTGACTCCACAGTAGGTTAAATTTTTGGAAAATATATGGTTGAGAGAAAGATAAACCATAATATGGTTCTGATACCGAGATAGTGATTTTGGAATAAGACGTGATTGATTTGGATAAATTATATTAGATATTCTTAACTTCCTTGAAACTGATTGATGATTTGTATACATTTTTGGATAGAAGGAGTATATCTAGTATTCTATAAGGAATAAGGGATCATGGTAATTCAGTATGTTTAAAAAGAATACATGATGAGGGTGTTCACATGTTGTTACATGGAAAAAAAGGATCTTCATTATGTTTACCTTCCTTATAAAATTTGGACTGTGAGTTGGAAAGAAGTTTTTTGGATAACTATAAAGGTTGGAGTGGATTAAGTTGATCTTTGGATAGTATTGTTTAATGTTAAAAAATTTATGAAGATTATTTTTGGAATATTATGAAACTATAGTTTTAGGAAAAGGACAACCTGCAGGGTGGGGAATAACCCATCGCGTCGGACAAAGCTGCAGGAATCGAACCCACAACCATAGTGCGACAAGCCTTTATTTCCTACCACTAGCCTACAGGAAGTCCCTGGTTATTACAAAATAGTTTTACTAATCTAAATGGTATGTGTTAACATTTGGAACCTTATACAATTAGGATAAATATAATATTTTTGAGTTCCGTTACCATTTGGAGTAAAAGTTGGGTTTGTGGTAAAAATTTATTAACGAATGAAAGTATACATAACAAGTATGTATATTCCCTTACGTTCTTAGTAAATCTCCTAAATAAATTCCTCAACATTATAAAAGGTAACTTAAAACAAAAATTTTGTCGATTAACTTTTCGAACTGGGGATTCAATGACCGTTTAACCAATCAAAAGTTTGTGATTTTATTGTGGTTAAACTTTATCCTAATCCTGTTTTCTATAACTCTCCATCAGACCTTGATGGTTTGTTTCTCCTCCATATCCATATTTTCATAGAATCCTAGAATGGGCTATATCGGGTGACCTTTGTACTTATCTTGCTTTCTTATAATGTTATATATTTATTAACCTTATTTCCGATGTGGGTTTTCCTCAAAGGTATTTTCTCTTTTAAACCTTTTATTTTCAAAGAAAAATTTCAAATTGCGAGGACGCAATTTATTGTAGGATGGGAGAATGTAACACCCCGAGCTTCCACAATACGCTTCTCATTCAATAATGCAATAGCTTGAATTGTACGCAACTTCGAGTTCTAAAACACCGTGACTAATCAAAGTAGCCGTTATGAATAGTAATAACCACTTTTTAAATTTATAGAAATTTTATATTTCAAAATGGACTTCATTTTTGTATTCGTAATATTGAAATTATCCAAAGTTGAACTTTTTGTAATTTTCTGAGAACTTCCAATTTTTATGAATAGTGAAAAATACTCAAAACAACTTTTTTAATAAAAATAATTTATAGTGATAATTTATACTATTGAGTGGTTTTAAAGTATAATTAGAATATATTTTTACCATTTTATCCAATGGTGGTCATTAGAATTAATTTAACATTGAAATTGGACATAAACAATTGCCAATATTTTGATATAAATTGTTTCTTAAAAACATGCTATTTGTTGTAACAGCGGGAATTAATTATAAAATTAATTAATTCAACTTATATGTTTGGAATTTTGTAAAATAGACATCATTTTTGAATTCGGAATATCAATTATAGATTAGGGTGAAATTTTGGCCTTATTCTGAAAAACTTCAATTTTTGATGAATAGTGAAACCACTAAGTGGTAGTTAAATAACTGGTTTTTCGTTTAAATGAAATATTACCACTTCTGTGATTTGATTTTCAAAAATCCGACATACATGGTTGTCATTAAGAAGTAAAATGTGGTTCAATGAGATTAAAATAATTTTTTGGTGAATAGTAACTTTTAAGTTCTTAATCGCGATTAGAGGTAATTAGTGTAGTTTAAGGTAAAAACAATGTTTTAATAATATGATATGAGCTTGACACTTGTCCTACTCCTATTGGATGAGTCATGTCCGACCAAGACAACCCATGGGTCAACTTGGGGACCCCATGGAGCCACTTTGGTTGGAAAATGACATTAATATATATTTATTTAATGTTAAAATTAAATTGACACAAACATGAATTGTTTTACTAAAATAGTTTTTAAGTGGGGTTACACAAGTCCAAATTTTGATTATAAATATTAATTAGAGATATAAAAATATATCCTACATCATATTATTTTTTTTATAATTTTTAGACATTAAATAAATTAAATTATTTATGACATCATTATGATGCAGCGATGACCTCATTATTTAACAATTTTAATAAAATGAAAATATAATGTAAAATACAAGGATTACACTTGTACAAAGACTATTGGATGGGTAGATTTCGAACCCTTATCATCTTATCCTCGAATTATATAAGTGTGGTCCCTCTAAAATCCAAAACTAATTTTATAATAAAGTGACTTTTCTTTACTTTCCAAGAGTGCCCCTCCTCTCCACTTATAAAAGGACCCCACCTCTACCACCTAATTCACACTTTCAAGACATTTGGCTCAGCCAAACTCTGCCCAAATACTCTCCCAACATTCCTCCCTTACTCCTAGAAGCCTCACTTTGGGCAGAAATCTTCCCAAGGAAGCCTTTGGCTCAAATCAAAAAGAGTTACCCGATTTTGAGGTAATGTCTTCTCTAATGTTGTTTTGTTTTGTTTTTCTTCTCCAACCCCCTAAACTCTTTTTATTCATTTATTTTGTAACAAAACCAGTATCCTAAATATACTAGGATGTTTTTATAAGAAGTATTAGAGCTACACTTACACACACCTACATCTAATGGTTAAAGAACATACGGTTTCTGTGGATGAAGAATTTCTGCCTCACGAAACGATGATTGTTCAACACTCATATAACACCTTCAAAGGTGGCCATTAATATGTCACTATATTTATATATGATATATATTATGTTTATGTTTTACTTATGCTTCTTTATTTCTCATTTATGGCATACTTTATGATTTCCATTATGGGTAAAACGCGATAATTTCATTTTAGGAAGTGCATACTACCGCCCCCTCAAAGTGATTTGAATCGTTAATTCCATATATGGGATGTATAAAGGATGGAGTAAATGGTATTATACAATTTATTATACTGGAATTATATTATACACTTATATAATTATGATTTCGTTCCATTAAATATGAAATATAAATGAAAGTAGCGTTCATGCATACGTACGGCTTACCGTCTCCATGAACGGTGCATTTCATTTCTTACCTCTAAATGTTACGTAATATTATAAATGAATGTATATACTGGATATATATGATATATATGACATATAAATCATGAATATAATTTTGGAGATAATTGATATTCTACCACATAAACAACTTGTAATTATAAGAAATTTATTGTTGACTCAAGTAACAAAGATCGACAAAACGACCGTTATTAACTTAAATAATTACATAATGTTCATAACATTGTAATAAGTGATATAAAAAGGATAATGAAATTAAAAATGGTTCTTAATAAGGTATATATTAACTCTAGTTTATTATTCAGGAGGTTAAAGAACGGTTGAGTCAAGTCAGACACGAGGTAAGGGAATTTCTTAACCCAACTTCTATTCTTTGGGTTAATCTCCTACTTTCAAATTATGTCATGATATTATTATGTCTTATTTTGTATTATTTATGTGTACCTATAGTGAATACACATGATATATCTATTTTATTTTAAAAATGATCTTTTTGAGGACTCCGTCTCAATCCCCTTTCATTGAGGCATATTTGGTTTTATACACAACTTTCTTTTATACGGTGTATAAACCCCGTTGAATTTTACGTTTATTCAAAAGGAATCTTTTTTATATGAAGCGTTTTACTAAACGACAAAAAGGGAATGTTTTTCTTTCTGTACTTATGCGGAGACAACGACTTCTCCGCCACCGTGACCATTATTTGAGTTTCGGCTTCCTCTACAAGCCATCATTTTTTTAATGAAAAATAAATACAAAGTTTTAACTTTCTTTTATTTTGGTATTGAAAATGGTTTTGAAAGCATTTTTATTATATCAATGTGTTGTATTGATATCTTGTGATTGAATTTCGGAAATGTTATGTTTCCTTTATGCATGTTTTATGTGATACGATTATGTTATGGTTTATGATATGTTTAAACCTATTCATATGAGGAATGTATTGGACTTAATAAGTGACGGGTGGAGCCCGCTATAGCTCCTCGATGCATCGGTAGGTCTCATGACACAACTAGACATGTAATTGGCCGAGGACCTTTCCCAATTTGATTTATGGTTTTGGCCGAGGCCTTAATCATTTTAGACGTCTTGGTCGAGGCCTTGACAAAATGTTCTAGAATGTCTGGCATTATACATTCCCTCATTATGAAAGTGGTTATTGATATTTCATGTGATTATTCGACCAGTAGAATATCCATGTGAAGAAGTGAATGGAATTATATCATTTTACTTTTTCAATATTATGTTGATATTCAAGTTTAAAAGGCTTTTGTTTTAGTTATACATTGCCTTAAATTTTTATGTTTATTTATGAAAGCTTCCGCAATATTGTTATCCTTACTGAGCATCTGAGCTCACCCCTTTCAATGTTTTAATATTTTCTAGGACGTGAAGAAGTATTTTATGAATAACCTGCAGGGATAGACAGAAGAGGATATGAGTGTGGACTATGGAGACTTTGTTATTGTAGTTTTTCACTTTATGATGTAATGTAAGACTTATGAATGTATCTAGTGTTTCCAAGGCTACTAAACTAATCGGTCTTTCGAGACTTGATCTTTTGTGATCATGCCAATGTTACGAAGTAACACACCGGCTCTGGGTAGCTGGGGTCGGGGCGTTACATAATCAACCATTCAATATTGGGAAAAAATAATTCTTTTCCATTCAATTTAATATTCATATTTCAAATGCCCAATTTTAATTTTCAACATTCCATTTTAATTTCAAAATCAAATCATAGGTTTTTATCAAGTTAAATCCTTTCAAAATCATATTTCATTTAAATCCATTTTTCTTAAGAATCATCATCAAACCATTTCATCAAATCACCTTTCATTTCAAGACATATTTTCCAAAAAATAATTTTTTTTAAACCCTTTGAAAAAGGGTTTTATTTCTTAATATTTTTCAAAACTATAAAATCTCATCAATTGATTTCTTAGGTTAGGTCATATGGTTAGAACTAATAATGTGTCTTTAATAATATTCTAGAGAGAGTTTCATAGTTTGAATGCGTGGTCAGAAAAAATATGCACCAATCAAGTTCTCCCTCTCAGGATATTAAAAAAAGGGGTGCATGGTTTGAAGACGATGTTCTCCCCACTATATCATGTCGTACGGTTTTAGGGGGAGGCCATATGGTTTTTACTAACCATGTGCTCTCTTAAAAATCTAAATTTTGGAACATGGTTTCTTGGGATGAATTATAGAGTTTTCCAATACTGTGTAACTACTATGAACTATCCCAAAAACTCCAAAAAATTTCCAAACATATCCAAAAACAACCAAAAACAAGATCAAAACAAAGGAAGATCAAAACAAGGGGATAAAAGTACCTAAAATCTAGTAATGTTATGTTAAAATATACCAACTAAAAATGATGTATTCCCCTATAATTCCTATCAAGAAGACTCTATGTCAAAGAGATGAGGCCACTGATCTTTCATTAGTGCCTCACACTCCCAATTATCAGGTGAATAAAAAACATATTTCAAAATCACTAGAACTAAAGGTATGTAATTTTTATAACAAACCTTAATCTTATAATCATCAATATTAATTGGATGCTTAGTCATGGATACATTAGGTTCCACGTCAAGGTACTCTTAGCTCAAAACATGAGATGGGTTAGACATATACTTTCTTAGCTATGAAACACAAAACAAGTTATAAATCAATGTCAAATAGGGTCTTAAATACAAATGATATGACAATATTCTAATCTTATCAACAACTTAAAATGGTCCTATGTATCTTGGTTCTAACTTTACCTATTTTTCAAGTCTTCGATGACCCAATCGATGTGAAACTCTCTAAAAAAATTATTCTCCAACTAAAAACTCCATATGGAATAGAAGACAATAATCATAAGATATATACTAGATTTTATCCATAAAAATTAATTGAATATTAAATTGGATTACTGTAATCATATCTTTAACCAAACTAGGCTCAACCAGGGAAGCTTCGCCAATCACCGTCCAACACAATAGATATTTACATGGTCTACTATACAAGGCCTTAAAGGGTTCCATATTTATTGAATAATGTTAACTGTTGTTATAGGAAAACTCAATTAGTCCCAAGTGGATGTGACAAACTCCACCAATGTTGAAAATTTAAGCATTAAGTATGTCTTAAAGAATATGTATAACTCATTATATTTGGCCATCTATCTATGGATGATATACCATGATAAAACTAACCTAAGATCAAATTTCCTCCTGGTGGTGTCTCCAAAAATGATATGTAAACCAAGGATAACTATTAGAAATTATATTAGATGGATATTTGTGCAACCACAAGATCTCCTATATATATAAGATTCCCAAGTCCTCAATCTTGGTTTCATCATGCATGGGAATAAAGTGAGATGATTTAGTCAGTTGGTCAATTAGTACCCATATAGAATTCTTTCCTCAAGGGGTATGTGACAACCCGAGCATGATATACATCCAAATCTAATCCCACTTCCATGTTGAAACTAGAAGGAGATGAAGCAAACCTGAAGTTTTCTGGTTCTCGACCTTGACCTGTTGATATGTATATTAATGAGAAACAAAATTGGTGATGTCTTTTCCCATACATGGCCATTGGAATCAACTCCATATATAATTTAATATCTTCATAGATCCAAGGTTCCCCACCCATTAAGAACTATGGAAATCCCACATCACATATTTTCTCAGAAGTAAAGGTATGACATACCATCTCCATAAACATAGGATACCTTTATTAGATAATGACCACCCATTGATGGTATCCCCGCTATAAATAGAGTCCCAAATACCATAAAACTCATCATCAAAATTATGTTCTTAAATTATTATATCGATAAGAGAGGTAGTCAATAGAACACTTTTTAAAATAATCTCAATATCATCCTCCCAAACTCTCAGATGAATACATGCAATGAGAGACCTCAAATTCCACCATTTTGATGATTAATTTATGACCTATGTCAAAATTTTCCTGCTCAAAGCATCAACAATGACCTTCCCCTTACCAAGGGTGTAGGTAATATCAAAATAAAAAGACATTAGGTACCCCACCCATCGCTTCTAATGAAGATTCATATATTTTAGTGAGAAGATATAACATAGGCTTTAAATATCAGAATAAATAATAAAACATTATCTAAAAAGGTAATGAAACCAACTCTTAATAGAATTACTCACACCTGTGAGATCAGTATCATGAATAGGATTATTATTTTTATGTGTACTAATATTTCAAGAAATATTGTCCACCTATTGATCACCCTATATGAGAATGTTGCCAAAACCAGAACATGATGTGTCACAAAAGACCACATTGACCTACATAGCCTCTGGAAGATTCATAATTGGAAAAAAATTCAAAAGGAACTTCAACTTATAAAAATAATTCTGAATTTATGAATATAATAGGAAATTTACTCCTTTTAAAAGGAGGGAGGTCATCAAGGAAGCCAACTTTGAGAAGTATTTAATGAACCAGTGGTAATACCCTGCTTAGCCCAAGAAGCTTCATATATTGAAAAACATTATTGTCTATTCCAATGTCATAACAAACTTCACCTACTAAGGATAAACTAAAATAATATGTTTTGATACCACGTATCCCAATAACTTCCCTTCGTAAATATAGATATTACATTTTGATAACTTAACATAAAGTTAGCGATCTATTAAGACTTTGAGAACTGTTCTTAGATGAAACAAATGATCCTCCTTAGGTTTAGAGTAAACCAATATGTCATCCACAAATACCACCATGAAAGAATCAATATAAACCTAGAATATAATATTTATTATCACCATAAAAAATATAAGAGAATTAGTTAGAATAAAAATAATAACCTGGTACTCATGATATCCTTAATTTCTCTGGAAGGAGGTATTTGGGATATCAGACTCTTTGATTCTAAGCTGGTGATAACTAGACCAAATATCAATAATTGAGAACCACTATAACCCATTAAAATGATCCAAAAATCATCAATCTGAGGAAAAAAATATTTTTTCTTTACCATGACCCATTTTTTGTTAATAAACACAAAGGTAAAGGGATCCATCAACTTCATTCAAAAAAAACATAGGTGCCACCTAAGGTGACACACTCAAGGGACTGAATCATTTAACAAAAAAATAATCCAACTATATCTTTAACTCATTATATTTAGCTGGTTCTATATGGTAAGAGGGAATAGAGATAGGAGGAGTACCTAGAACCAAGTCAATAGAAAACTCTACCTCCCATACGGGTGTAAAACTAGGTAATTCAGATGGAAACACATTGGGGAACTCAAAAACCATTGAAGTAAGATCACCAATCAAATAATATTTATAAAAATTAAAAGAAAATATGGATTTCATAATAAAAAAATTCATAAGAGGAGGAATAACTCTAATCGACCTCGGTTCCCATTCTTCATGGAAAACATGGCACACCCCATCGTGGACAGTAAAAGAGACCCACCAAAGATAACAACCAATCTGAGATTTATGGACAATAAACCAATCAATACCTAGAATGACATCCAATGGTTTTATATTGAGAACAAAAAAATCCAAAATGGTCTTGGTATCCGATAAGAAGAAAGAACAAGAGGGGAATCAGAGATCCTACTCTCTCTTCAATCCAAGGGGTGTAGAAATATCCATCATATAAGATATATGATTTATAGAAATGTTTAATAGATTAAAAATTAAAGTCCATATGAATGAATTAGATACACCAATATCAAATAAATCATTCACTAAAGATGAATCTATGGTGATGATACCTCTCACCATCGTTGGACCCACTTTATCTTCCTCTAGAGACGTGTCCACCATTTTGAGAATTTTTCTTCTAGTTACATATGTCTAGAACCTCTTAGTTATTGAAAAATATAACCACATTTTAGTACCTTTTGGTTTTGATGATCCCATTCCACTATGTAGGGTATAAAAGACATGAAAAAACTTGTACAAGTGTCCTGAGTGACCATATGAAACACAAAACCTTTGTGCCTCTATACAAACCCACTTTAAATGCCTAATATTTCCACATTGAAAGAAATTAAATGGTATCTTACTAGACACAATAGAAGGTATATATAATGAATGCTATTTTGATCATCCATGATACTTATCCCACTTTCTATTTCCTATAAAGAACCAATAGAATTTCCACTAGGATTAAGAGGGATTCTCACCAACCCTGAATTACTATCTAGGTCATGTTCAACAATCAAATCTCTATCCAACACATATTTATAAGAGGATAGATTTAGCACGAAAAAATGAGATCATATATCACATATAAGAACCATATCCAATCTTCGGGACTTCAAATTCTCATTAAAAACTACCTCAGGAGGAAACTAAACAAGTTTAGCAAAGATATTTGTCTACCGAGTCATGGTTATATCACCTTATTAGAGGCTGGGAAATTCAATATACATTTAAAAAACCATCAATTCTAGATATAACTGATCCATAAAAAGATATTTAATCCTTCTAACTCGATCCTTCATGATTATTTACCATAACCATTGAATACCACTATATCCTACTAGGCACTTCAATTTGAAATGTTGCACATTAAACCATTATTGAATTTGGAATTTCCAAGAACTAAAAAAAATCTTAATATTTTTTAACCAATTATCTATCTCTTGAGGGCCATTTAATCATTGGAATGTTGACGATTGTTTCCAAAGAAAATTCTGAAAATGATCTATAATTTTATCCCTTCAAGGTTCCACCACAGGAGCTGGAATATTAATTTGTGTGGTAACATATCCTAGAGATTGGCTTGCATGCACCACTATCTCAACAAGGTTCTCATAATATGGATGGTTTACTTGACTTAGTTCATTAGTATATCAATCTCAAGGTCTATTTAATCATATTCTTAGGGGAATGATACTACACCACATCTAAAATCAACATGAATACATCATAAGGGATACTCAAAATCATCAAATTAGTCAAGAGGTATAAGAATATTAGTTCTGTCAGATAGAAGTCAATTTTTTCGGATGTCAAAATACTCAGATCAATTTTAGAGAAAATATTAGAATCAGATCATTTTTTTCTTAAAGACACTTCTCTTAAAAACCTGTGTTGACTTAAGGCTTACTACAATGAGATATATCCTAACACACACTTATAAAATACCACATAAGTTCTAATAATCAAACATCACATGTACCAAGACATCCCTATATACAAATATTAATAATAGATGCACAACCTGTTCCTTTGATACCATTTTTTCATGATCCAACTACAATACCATAGTACACCAGTACTTGAGTATACAATAACATCAGTTGAAGGAAGTTACCAATCCCCATGGGTTGGAAATTAATGCATGGACATCAAAAAAATAATAGGGAATGATTTATCCACAAGAAAAATCAAAATTTCAAACACTCCATAAGGAGAAAAGTACCACTAGCAGATAAATAAAGATCAATGTAGTACATCCACATTTGAATGAAATAATAACCATCAATACAATACCCAAAATCACATTGTGATGAGTGGATCACAGCTCCATTGGTCACCACCATCACTTGAGGTCCTGCTAGTTGAGCATACCCACCATCTCCAAGTACTGAATACCTTTCCTTGGACATAGAATAATATAATATAAAAATTCCCAAATGAAAAGGTAGGTTATAAGAAACATATCCTAGTAGGATTTAACCAAATTCCCTATAATGAATTCCATAAAAAATAACCCATTTAAGCTTCAATTTAAACAAAGAAAAGGAATGAAAATTTATTTATTGTACTTTATGTCAAAAAATAGTTCAAATTAAATAGATTGTTTTTATATAAAAAATAGGCTTAAATGAATATTTCAACAAAAGAATAAGGGAATAATAAAATATTTCAATAACCACTAACATGTAAAAATCAAATAAAAATAAATCACTATGGTGATGTCTATGAAGGTTTATTAGTTCCTAGATTTTGGATCCCCAATCTAATCAGTTAATAAATCATGGTTAGAGGTGTGCATATGACCCTAAGTCTTATCATTATGGGATATAATAAATCAACACCCCGTCAGGAAAAATCATGATGAAATTTATTTAGTTAGATTTGTCATCGTCAATCCATTTTTAGGGGGTTATATTCGTAGAATTTTTTTCTTATTCACCCACTAACTAATCTTGATCAAATGTGATTACAATTAGTTAGAAAATTAATCTTGGAAAAAAATAATTCATTCAATTTAATTCATCATTCACAGTTCAAATTCCAAATTTCAAGTTTCAACATTCCATTTAAATTTCAAAATAAAATCACGGGTTTTCATTAAATTCATTACTTTAATTTTTTAATTTAAATCCATTTTTCCCAAGAATCAACATCAAATAATTTCATCAATTCAATCTTCATTTCAAGACATATTTTCCTAAAAATCCACAAAATATTTTAAAATCCTTGAAAAAGGGGTTTTTTTCTCAATTACCACATTTTTGAAATAAAAAATAAAATATTATAAATTCAATGAAATACATTAAACATACTTTTCAAATAAAACAATAAATAAAGGTTTCAAGTATATGGAAAAGCCTCCGAAACCACCTAACTTTTGTCACATAATTAACGAGTCACCTAAAATGGGAACCACTAATGGAGAGTTGAAGGTGATGATGATCAAAGAAGAATAAATAGAATTAAAATTCAAAAAATCAAGATTTAAAACCATTGATAATTATTTGTTAAATTTATATATAAATCTTGGGTTTGATTCATTGAGTTTTATACATGTTTTATATAGTGATAATGTCATTTGTGGTTGATTTTTACAATAAATTGGATGCTACATTATGTGAAGGATGTAGTGCTAAAATTATTTAAATTAAAATTTTAACATCATCCATATTGATTAACAAGGTGTATTTATAGGGATATAAGAAATATTCAAGATAAATTTCAGTACCCTGAGCCATGCACTCAATATAAGTTATTAAATTCCAAGATGAAGAAATATCATGATGTGAAAGATATTCATCATGTGAATGGTTCAAACTCTGCCTCTCGTCAACCTCCATGAAGTCCCCAAAGATACCAAAAACATGATTATATTCACAAATTATGGGAGATACAACCCAACAAAAACACGGAATATATTATTCAAAATTAAAATACATAGTTTATAAAGTAAAATTATGGATTATAAAGAAACCCATGCCAACTCATGATGTAATACTATTTACATCATGAGTTTCCCCTACCTATTTAATTTTAGCCACCTATGAATTTTGTAAGATTCTATATATTTCAATTTTCACTCATTTTATTTTATTATTCAATTGTTTTATATAACTTGGAAGCTTTACATCATCTTTTGTAGTTTAAAACTAGTTATTTATTTCAAATTCAATTGTCGCAGCATGTGTTTATTCTCCATTCAAGTAAGATCCTTTATTTTAATTACATTATTTGAATGTTTCTGTGATATAATTTCGATTTCAATTACTCTTATTTTTCTTATAAATAAATCTTATATTACCATGCATGACTAATCCACCTAGGTAAAAGGATTGAAATTCAGGGTGGAAGAACTTAAATAAATCTTTAATCAAACTTGGGATTTTTTTTGGATAGGAATTATTTTAAGAAAAAAAACCCAATATATTCCTCAATATGATCATTTTCTGGTGGATTTCAAGGGAGAACCCGGACCTAATTTGTAAATTTATAGTTAAGACCAATAACCTTGAATTGGTTTCAACCCTTAAAAGTTATCCTTAATAAACCAAATTTGATTAAATCCTCTACCACAAATAGTGGTTTTCAATCTAGGAAGATTCAATTCGTTTGACCCAAATAAATTGGTGATTCCTAAACAAATTTGAGGCCAAGGCTATTAGATATGTCCATGTAAGATTTAGGAATACATTCTACAAAATCACCAAGAAATTTATCCCAAACCCTCACATAATCAATAGAAAGTTATTTCAATTATTTAGTTAAAATATAACTCCGTTGAATCTGTATGAGGAATCCACTCTAGGTTCCAATTCTTAGGTTGTACCTATTTTTTTCACCCACCTATGGACTCAAACCCATACTCCCACAATCCTATGAACCCAAAAAACACTGTTAGTTGGGATAACACATAAATATTTAATCTGGTTGACCCTCGTGTAATTAACGACGTTATGTAGGTGTGTAAAACTTTGGCATCATTACTTGGGATTTGCATTCAATGACCTTTGGATTGATCCTAGTATTACCTCACTTATCTTTCCCATCCCCTTTATTTTTAGTACTTTTTTCAAATGTATTCATTGCTTCATTCATGATGAGAACTAGTTTATGAGTTAGGACAACATGGAAAATTAAATAATATTAGAAACTCAAGAAATACTTTATTTTAAAGCTAAAATTGAAAGATACCTTTCTGGATGACATCACTAACTCATTGATGAGAATAATAATCCCGCTCCTCCTAATAATCAAAATGATCAATTCATGCTGCTCAAAGAGCATGAAGTATGGACACTACTTCTAGATCACACTATTATGGATTATTTATTTTCATCCATCAATGGTACTACACACAACAATGTTCTACCTCTCATACAAGCACATTGATTTGAAATTAAACTTGGATTAATCCATATGATCCCGAATATGGTTCAGTTCAGCATACTTTAAAGTGAGTATCCTCACGAGCATCTATCTAATTTTCTTAAAGTTTACAACAAATTTAAGCATAAAGTGTCTACAAACACAATTTGGCTTATAGTTTTTCCATTCTCTTTATGATATAGAGCCATGTATTTGTTTAAAATTCAAGCGGCAAAATCAATTTCAACATCGGATGAACTTTCGAAAAAATTATAAGACAAATACTTTCTTTATATACAAACATGGATATTATGAAATGAAATCCAAAACTTTTCTTAATTAGATGGATAATTATCCTGGGATGCATGGGACCAGTTTAAATAATTAACTTAAAAGTGAACACACTACATAATCAACATTTGGCATTAATTACAAATTTTTTTACCATGGACTACAACTTGCTTCTGGAACCATGGTGGGAACTGACTATGATAAAAGAATTTTTATAAAAACACTAGAGATATATATATATATACACACAATTAAATCTCACATAATTATATATTACGGTAATGTGATCGAGGACTTCTAAGGAACAAGTTACTCCAAGTAGAATAAACCACCTTCCTTGTTGCCAAGGTCAAATCTATTATTAAGAATCTAGAAAACTTTTAGTCCCCCCAACCACAATAACTAACACCTAATCCTATTATAGAATCCCAATCATGTGAAATGTGTATATTCCCACACCCATATCAAGAATTCCAAGAAGAATTATAGGAAAATCTATCTCTATATTTTAAATATGTGAATTACAATAAACCATTACAACATTACCAAAACCTTACTACCAGCAAAGTCAAGTTCAAGGGATACTATAAAAAAAAGAGTGGTTAAGAACAACCATGAATTTAGGGGCCACCTAGGTATCCACCTCATAATTTAGCTCCTCAAACACATCAACCATTTCCACAATAACCATATCCACCCCTAAGACTCAGTAGTTCCCCCCACAATAACAATTTCATCATTGAAATTCTCTTAGATAGCTACGAGAATCCCACAATCAACAATAAAAATTAGAAAATATACTTATTTTATTTTTTAAAAAGAGATACCAATGATTTTCTATGAAATAAACTAAAAGGAAAAACCAAAGATCCACCCTCCACAATATTTAACATAAATTCAGTTAAATTTCAAAACCACTCGAATATCAACTACTAGGTACACTGACTGGTAATACAGAGACTCATTCATGAGATGTGTTTAAGGTTTTGGTCCTTAAAAGTATAAAATGCAATAGTTTTCAATAGTTTTTGTAAATTTGGTGAGAAAGGAAGATAATATAACATGAAAAACAAGGAAATAGTTGAAAAAAAATAATGAAGATAAACATAGAGCTAGAGAAGAACACAATCTTAAAACAGTATAAAGAAAAATGGTCAAACACCAAAGTGACCAATCAAAAAATAAGATACTTATATGTAACCAACTCCATATATATATCCTATTCCATTTCCAAAGAGAATGACGAATGTAAATATAGATGTCCAAAACAATTTCTTTTGGAGATATTTAAACAAATTCACATAAATATTTTCTTTTCTGAGACTATTTGACAAATGCAATTTTATGAAAAATTCATAAAGTATTTTCTATCTAAAAAGTGAAAATGGAAGACTTCGTAGTAATATCTTTGAATTAAGTATGCTATATAGTGGTTCAACAAAAAATTCCACCAAGTTGATAGACCATGGAAGTTTCTCAATCAAACGAACCATTAAAACATGTAATTTTGGGGAATATTTTTGTGATCTTGTTGAAAGAAATAATATCTTACTAATGAGAATCGTTCAAAGGCTAGTACTCAAGGACCTTAAGCCGACAAGAGTAACATTATAGCTTGTTGAAAAAAATTTCAAGTATCCCAATGTACTTCTTTAGGATGTGTTAATTAAGGTCAAAAAGTTTATTTTCCTTGCTGATTACCTCATATTTTACATAAATAATTAGGGTGATATACATATCATTTTAAGATGAATATTTATCTTGATTGGTAAATAACTAATTGATGTAAATCAAGGTATTATTATATTTTGATTCAGTGGTGATAAATTAATTTTTGATCTGGTAAAAACGGCTAAGAAAAGTGAATATTCGCTCGAGTGTCAAGATATTTTTTATAGATGAAAATGAAAATTAAAATATAGATCTTGAATATGAGAGGGAGATATTGTCACCTAATAAAGAGGATAATAGTGACTACGATGAGGTAAAATACATAAAACCTCTGATAAGAGACTTCTTCTCTGAATTTAATCTCATAATCATAAATTCATTTACATTAAAACTTAATCCTCTACCAAGAATACATAAATAGCCATTCTTAGAGACTAAAGACACACTTCCTATCATCATAAGCTCCTAAATAACTAAGTAGAAAGAGGATAAATTGTTAAAAGTCCTTAAAGGGAATAATAATATGATATCTTAGAGTGTATATGATATCACACGAATTTTTCTCATAATCTGGACTCATAAAATTTTACTAGATGAAAAATCCAAACCCTGAATCCAACCCAAAAGGTGACCCACACCACCCATGAAAGTAGTGATTAATAAGTAATTATTGATGTTTATTGATGCTGGTATTATTTTCTCCATCTTTTATAGTGAATGGTTGAGCCCGATAGAAGTAGTTCCAAATATGGGAGGCTTAATAGTAATATAGAATAATGAAGATGAATTAATTCCAACTAATACCATTATTGGATGGTGATTCTATGTTGATTACATAAATCTTAATAAATACACAAAAATGACCATTTCCCCTTTCCATTCCTGGATCAAATGTTGGAGAGATTAGATGGGCATGAATTATATTGTTTCTTAGATGGATATTCAGGGTAAAATCAAATCCCTATCAACCTGAAAAATTAGTTAAAGAAAATATTTACATTTCCATCTGGATTATTCACTTATCGATGAAAGCCTTTGGTAATAGGTAACACACCAATAAAATTCCAATATTGAAAGACACATATATTCCATGATATATTGGAGGCATTCCTAGATGTTTTTATGGATGAATTCTCTATATATGGATGATATTTTGAGGTATGTTTGAGAAGCTTAGACCCCATTTTGTAATGTTATAATGAAATGTTTCTTATGCTAAATTGGAATAAATTTCACATTATGGTGCAAGGAGGAATAGTACTCAGGCACCAAATTTCAAATAAATACATATAGTTTGAACCATTAAAAATCAAGGTCATTAAAGAATTCATAGAAACTACTTCCATAAAAATAATAAGAAGATTTCTGGGCAAGGTAGTATTTTACAAGAAGGTTGTCAATGTTTTTTGTTAAATATCTTGACCATTAACACCCCTACTATAAAGAAACCGACCCCAGTAGCCCAGAGTCAGTTACTTAATTTATTACATTGGTACTATAATCAAACAATCAAATCCCAAAGGACTGAATAATTTTGTAGATTTTGAAAATCAGATACAAACATAACTATTACATTACAACTTGAAATGGAATAAAATATACAAACTCATATGGAAACATCCATATTCTCGTAGATTATTACTTCATGTAAAACATAATATAAATCTTGGAATACTAGGAAAAATAAAACATAAGAAATGGGTGAGCTCAGATATTTAGTAAGGGTAAGAAATATAATAAAATCTATCAAAAACATAAGTAATAAGGCACAATGAATAACTAACAACACATTCCATTAAAACATAAAATTGAGTATAATTTGACAGGAATAAAAGATAATCAAATAATAATATATAAATAATCAGAAGAAAATGATACTTACCCATAGGTATTTTACTAGTTGAATAATCACATGGATTATAAATAGCTAATAACATAATAAAAAAATTTATAATGCAGGACATAAAAAACATTACATCAAGTCCTCATCTAAGAAGCCTACATAAATGGGTAAGACCTCGGCCAAAACTCAGTCGAGTTTGTCTCATGAGACCTACTAATGCCTCGAGGGAATATAGAGGGACCCAAAAAACACTTACTAAGTCTTTTGTATTCCCCATATAAAAGGGGTGAAACATAATCAACATATAAATTCATATAGAATCTATAAAATGAAATGTAAATAATTTCCCCAATTAGTAAACACAATCATAAAATATCCAGAGTGATATGGAAAATGAAATGAAGATAGTACATCCCCAATGAAAATGATCAAAAACCATCCAATAAAATATGGTTGATGGTATCATAAGATATCAACCTCAATTATGAATAATATTTAATAAAGATCATTGACATAGATGAAAATAATCTAATCAAATCATTAAAAATTTCTTGAGAAAAAATACAATTTTTTTTACTTTTGAATCATTTATTAAAAAAGATGATAAATTATAAAAGAAAATATTTTGTTTTTAAATAAAATTGTAAAATTATAAAGTTATCTTGATAACATTAAGGTGTCATGAAATCAGTAAAAACCGATCTTGTTGTATAAGTTAAAAAAAATTTCTTTTAAATCTGGAAAAAAGAAACATTTAAAAGAGTATTTTTTTAAATAAATTGTGTCTATTAACCAAATGAATAAATTCCGTTTATTACTTATAAAACCACATAAAAAAGTGAAAAATAAAACATAATATAATCAAAATTAAATGTACACTTTATCATATCTTGACATAATAATTTGAGTAGATGTTTAACATAAAAAATGGAAATTGGGTTAAAATTCCCTTACCAGTGTGCAAAAATTCGAATCTTATGCCCCATAAAATTAATGATAAAAAATGAAAATTTGAATAAAGTCAATATAAAGAGATCAAATGGAATTATACATACCCTATACACAAGGATTAATTGGTGAATAAGGCATATCTCATAAAAATAAATGTGAGATGACAAACCCTTACCTTATATCGAAAAACATTCTTCACTTGAACTTAAAGTCCAGGATAATAAAATTGGATTAATTAATTAATTAATTAAGAACATATTAAACATATATTTGATTTATTATAATTTTATTAAGTTCATTTATGGACATTTATATGGGTTATTATATTTAATTTTTCTGTTCTAAGAGTGTTCTTTACATGGTTTTATGGTCAGTTCCCTTGAGTATAAATAGGATTGTTCTTATCAAATGGAAGAAAAACAAAAAACGTGGAATATAATGATATAATTATAATTTCAGGAATTTAAATTGTCCTCACATATCATTTGGTTATATTTTATGAGGATGATTCATTAGATAAAATGTTATTGAAAAATGATTAGTTTATTTTGACAGTTTTTACAACCATAATGAATTAGTATATTTTGTTTAATATTATGTTTATATACTTGTTATAGAAAATTAAATAAGTTTTAATACACATATAATAATATTTTTTAACCATAAAATGTTTTTATGACCTGCATTGAATGCAGTAATGAAAAATGAAAACTCATTATCCATGCATGCGGTGAATCGACACCTAACGGATGGTGTTTTATTTTTTAGAATAAATTGAGAAGTGAAGAGACTTGATGAGAGATATTACATTAACATAATAAAATTACATTATATTTATTATACTAGAGTTAACTTTCAACTTTTTATAGGGGAGATGTGTTAAGGATAAGAAAATAAAATAAATTAAAAGAGAAAGAGGGATGGTTTTACATCTTGAGTTTCACCTCCTTAATAACCTCCTTAAGGTACTTGGGATGTGTCTTTTAGTGAGACAAGAAATACCAGAATGTGAGGAATAGGTTTGGGAGATAAAAGGTAATAATATAAGTAAGATCCAAATCTGAGATGGTGTGATGAGAATGGTTCATATTTATAGTAGAGGAGAAGGGTGTTTTTTGATTATTTTATTCATTAGTTTATTATTTTGGATCAAGAAAATAAATAGTATAGACTATTTTGACTAAATATAAAAAATATAAAATGTGAGTTCAAGATAATTTCTAATTACATCATCCATGAATCAACCATGACTTAAAAATTAATTTCTCTTCTTATAATCGTAAATACCATAAATTAACGTATTTCACTATTCATAAAGATTCAACTATATTAGAAAAATAAAAAAAATCACCACAATTTTTTTGATGTTTAGATTTCAAAAATGGACTCAATTTTATGAAAATAGTTTTATAAATATGAGAAATTTAGTTTTTAAATAAAATTATCTTTTATTTGAAAAATACACATTTTAATATTATAACCGATTTTACGACACTTTGAAAAATTAATTATGGTATCATTAAATTTCATTATAATTATAATAAAACAAAATATTAATTTATGAATCTATTTTATGAAAATAATTTTTCTTTTAAATTATAATATTAATTATAAAATTTTAAAAAAACATTCACAAAAATACCAATACTTAATTTATTATTTTAACACATTTATTTACTTATTCTATGATGTAAAGATATAATATTTTCACTTATGAGATACCTAAAATTTATTTATACTTTTATAGGTGAGGTTATTATTCGAATGGATAGATTACTATTCTTAATAATCACATTACTATTCCAATGGTCATGTTAATATCTATTAGTATATCGTGGTTTGTTTAATATTGGTGTTACATGAAACATAAGCTATCAATGATGTTAAATTTAAAATAGACATATCATAAAATATTGGGGTGTTAAATTCTCTCTTACATCAATAGATTACATCCTCACAATTTAAAATTGTGATTGGTAATCATGGATTTTTCATTTTAAAATACCATTGTGGAAATCCAACATCATAAATAGGGTTAATAAAACTTACACTTAAATAGATTGAAAATACAATGTTATGGTCACCACAACACTAGATTTCCCTATGTCATAACATTAGGGGGAAGTGGGAAGTGGGTATGGAAATGAAATATAACTATGAAGTTCTGATGGATATTGATAGAGAACATGGTCATTATAAAGTCTACCATCACAAAACTGTAAATTTTTGATTGGATAAAAGACCATTTATTTTGTAGTAATAAAAGTAAAAGGAAAAAATTTTGGTTCAAAAATAATTTTCCTAAATCTGAGAGATTATTTTACTATATAGATAAGCAGTTGATAAAATAAAAATACTTGATTTATTTCTATTTCATAAGAATAATCTCATCATCTGGTTGTTCTTTGATCCATATCCACTTCATTTCTTAAAACAAAATATGGATATTCAAGATGAATTTTTATTCTTGAAGTACTTTTATCAAACGATCTATAAGTCATTCCTTTGGCCTTTAAATATTCACTAAAATTAAAATGGTTAGAAAATGTTATCCAATATGATAAATCAAAATTTAACCTCAAATAATAATATCCAAAGTTAAAATTAATCCTTTATATATGTAGCTACCTTTAAAATCATTTAAAAATAAAAATTTTCAAATTCAAAGTCCACAAAATTAGAAGGAAGGTCACTAAATTTCCAAAAATCATCTTATCATAAGATTTTACCATCAAATGTAGCTCTTATTTGAACATAAAAAATATATGAACACCTTAATATCCTGTAAAACTTTATGAAACATACATGATTCCAAGATTAAAATATCAGTTTATGGAATATATTCCTTAAGTCCAAACATCTAATAATTCCCCCATAACATAAACCATCGAATCACTAAGCACCTTCATGGACACCAATACTATCCCATTAATATTTATTTATTATTATCACTACTGGAAATATAGGTTTTCCCAACGGATATAGACCAACGGTTTTCTTAAACCGGTGGTGTATATGAGTATACCAAGCATATACCAACGGTTTTTCAAAAACCGTTGGTAAAGGTATGTAGAGGTGAAGTTATACCAACAGTTTTTGCAAAAACATTGGAAAAAGTGTGTTTGTGAGGAAGATATACCAACGGTTTTGCAAAACCGTTGGTAAAAGTTTTTTTTGATGAAGATATACCAACGGTTTTGTAAAACCATTGGTAAAAGTTATTTTTTGAAGGGCTTTACCAATAGTTTTTTAAAACCGTTGGTAAAAGTTTTCATTCCCAACGGTTTAAAACCGTTGGGAAAGATTTCCTAGAAATAGACAGGGCCTGGGCTCCCCCATTCCAAGCGACTTGAGACCTAAACCGAAGTAGAGAAGTGGGATTCTCTTTACCCTACTGTCCAAATCATTCCATCTACAAAATTTCCTAGATTATCATTTGTAATCTGTAAGTTATACTTTCATTTTAATGTTATCTATCTTCTATTTTGATTTTATGTTTTCAATTGGGTGAAGAGGTGAATTTGGATTCTGTTTACCCTACTGCGAAAATCCTTCATTCCGACCCATATTCAAAATTTCTTAGTTCTACATTTCCTGTAAGTGATACTTTTATTTTAATTATCTACATATATTGTTTTAGTTTTCTCTTTATATTTGGGTGTTTATGAATTTTTTTTCTGTTTGATTTGGGTGCGTGTGTTGAGCTTTGATAGTGGCACACATATAGTGATTATAGTATGAGTTTGGTCTTTTGGGATAAGTAGTAAAGTGAATCAAATTTGATTCAAAATGAATTGTGTGTTAATATCATCCATATATTTTCAGTTTTTAGAAGGCTTGGTATTTCTGGGAATTTTGTGTTAATATCATTCATGTTACACATGATTCACATCATGGTAAGAATGTGTAATGATGTTGTTGAGATTAGAGATAAAACTTATACACTCTAGGTTTTTTATAGTGGCATGGTTAGTCATGAGTGATAATTGGCTTCCTAAGATGATTGTACTAATAAAGAATTTAGGGTCAATTAAATATGGTTCTCAATGTACATTGTATATTATGTCTCTTTCTTGGACAATACTCACTTTTATGATGGTGGGGTGCTTTTCACTAGACATGCAGGCATGTGTAGTCATCCATAACAATTTTAGATTTGGTTTTATTGATGTGAAACTATGTTTTTTGTTTTTCTCTTTTGATTTGGTAGAAATGAGAGGTCCGTGGAAATTAATCATGGATGTGGGTGGTAATTTAGGATGTAAGATAGTATGCCTTCATTTTCCTTGATATATCCAATAATATTATTTATTTATGTTCATTAAGATTATCTTCGACAAATGATGTAGTTTAATATTTTTTTATTAATGGTTGTAATAATGACTACATGGGGATGTCCAAGTGTTGGGGGATGGTGTACAGGTGGGGGGGGGGGGGGGGGGGCTGTCCAGGTGGTTTTCCGAGGGGTGGGGGCTGTCCGGGGTGAGTGGGGGCTGTCCGAGGGATGGGGGGCTTTCTGGGGTGAGTGGGGAGCTATTCGAGGGGTGGTGGGTTGTCCAGGTGGTTGTACAAGTTAATCTCGCGTCAACATTTTAAGTGAAAACAACTACTGGAATATGGAAAATAAACCAAACGCATTTGGATTGTGTTTATAATTTAGTAAAATGATCCATGGGTCATTTGTGATGTGTACGAGTCAACCCCGCCTCATTCTGAGGCACTATGTGGCTGATAACACTCTAAGTTTCTCACTTTTGTTTAAAATGAACACTGTTTTAAGTAAAAATAACTGACATACGGAAAACCGACCAAACGTATTCAGATTGGGTTGATACTTTAACACAACGATCCATGAGACATTTTTGACGTGTAAGAGTAAACCCCGCATCAATTCGAGCTGTGGTGTGGCCGGAACCACTCAAACCGTGTAACTTTTATTTGAAATGTACAACATTTTAAGTGAAAACAACTACTGGCATATGGAAAACCGACCAAACGCATTATAATTGTGTTGATACATTAGGAAAATGATCCATGGGAAATTTTTGACTTGTATGAGTCAACTCCACCTCAATCCGAGGCACGGTGTGGCCTAAATCACTCAAAGAGTCTCTCTTTTGTTTAAAATGGAAACTATTTTAAGTAAAAATAAATGACATACGGAAAACTGACCAAACTTATTTGGATTGTGTTGATACATTATACAAACGATTCATGGGACATTTGTGACATGTAGGAGTCAAACCCACATCAATTCAAGGCACAGGGTGGCTGTAAGCACTCAAAGTGTCTAATTTTTATTTGAAATGAACAACATTTTAAGTGAAAGCAACTACTGGCATACAGAAAACTAACCAAACGCATTGGGATTGTGTTGATACATTAGGAAAATAATAAATGTGGCATTTATGATGTGTAAGAGTCAAAAAAACATCAATCCGAGGCGCAGTGTGGCCGGTACCACTCAAAGTGTCTCACCTTTGTTTAAAATGGACTTAATTTTAAGTGAAAACAAAAACTGACATACGGAAAACTGACCAAATGCATTTGGATTCTATTGAAACTATAGAACAATGATCCATGGGTCATATGTGACATGTATGAGTTAACCCAGTCTCAATCCGAGTTGTGGTGTGGCTGGTACCACTCAAAGTGTCTCTCTTTTGTTTAAAATGGACTAAATTTTAAGTGAAAACAACAAATAACATACCGAAAACTGACCAAATGAATTCCGATTCTATTGAAACATTAGAAAAATGATCTATGGGTCATATATGACGTGTATGAGTCAACCTTTCCTCAATCTGAGTCGCGGTGTGGCCGGCACCACTCAAAGTGTCTCTCTTTTGTTTAAAATTGACTTAATTTTAAGTGAAAACAATAAATGACATACGGAATACCGACCAAACGCATTCATAATCTGTTGAAAATTTAGGAAAAGGATCCATGGGTCATATGTGACGTGTAAAACTCAACTGCGCCTCAATCCAAGTCATGGTGTGGCCGGAACCACCCAAAGTGCCTCTCTTATGTTTAAAACGAACAACATTTTAAGTACATACGGAAAACTGACCAAATAGATTCTTATTGTGTTGATACTTTATCACAAGGATCCATGGCTCATATGTGACATGTACGATTTGACCCCGCCTCAATATGAGGCGTGGTGTGGCTGGTAACACTCAATGTGTCTCTCTTTTGTTTAAAATTGATTAATTTTAAGTAAAAACAACAACTGACATACGAAAAACTGACCAAATGCATTCAGATTCTATTTAGAATTTAGCACAACCATCCATGGGTGATATATGACATGTACGAGTCAACCCCTCCTTAATCAGAGTCACGGTGTGGCCGTCACCACTCATAGTGTCTCTATTTTATTTAAAATAGATTTAATTTTATGTGAAAACAACAACTGACATACGGAAAACCGACAAAACGCATTCATAATTTGTTCAAACTTTAGGAAAAGGATCCATGGGTCATATGTGATGTGTAAAAGTCAACTGCACCTCAATCTGAGTCACTGTGTGGACGAAACCACCCAAAGTGTCTCTCTTATGTTTAAAATGGACAACATTTTAAGTACTTAGGGAAAACTGACCAAACGAATTCTGATTGTGTTGATAATTTATCACAATGATCCATGGATCGTATGTGATGTGTATGAGTTGAACCTACCTCAATCTGAGGCGCAGTGTGGCTGGTACCACTCAAGGTGTCTCTCTTTTGTTTAAAATGGGTTTAATTTTAAGTAAAAACAACAACAGACATACGGAAAACTGACCAAATGCATTCGGATTCTGTTGAAAATTTAGCACAACGATCCATGGGTCATATATAACGTGTACAAGTAAACCCTGCCTCAATATAAGTCACGGTGTGGCCGTCATCACTCAAAATGTCTCTCTTTTGTTTAAAATAGAATTAATTTTAGGTGAAAACAACAACTCACTTACGGAAAACCGACCAAATGCATTCATAATTTGTTGAAACTTTAGGAAAAGGATCCATGGTTCATATGTGACGTGTACGAGTTGACCCCACCTCAATCCGAGGCGTGGTGTGGCCAGTACCTCTCAAAGTGTCTGTCTTTTGTTTAAAATGGACTTAATTTTAAGTTAAAACAACAACTAAGATACAGATAACTGATCAAATGCATTCAGATTGTGTTGATACTTTATATAAAGGATAAATGGGTAATATGTAATGTGTATGAGTCAATCCCACCACAATCCGGTGGGGGGGGTGTCCTAGTGGTTGTATGAGTTAATCTCGCCTCAACATTTTAAGTGAAAACAACTACTGGCATACGGAAAACAGAACAAACGCATTTGGATTGTGTTGATAATTTAGGAAAACAATCCATGGGTAATTTTTGATGTGTAAGAGTCAACCCCGCCTCATTCCAAGGCACGGTGTGGCCGACACCACTCAAAGTGTCTCTCTTTTGTTTAAAATAGACTTAATTTTAAGTGAAAATAACAACTGGCATACAGAAAACCTACCAAACGAATTCAGAATCTGTTGAAACTTTAGGAAAAGGATACATGGGTCATATGTGATGTTTACAGGTCAACTTCGCCTCAATCTAAGTCATGGTGTGGCCGGAACCACCCAAAGTGTCTCTATTATGTTTAAAATGAACAACATTTTAAGTACATACGGAAAACCAACCAAACAGATTCTTATTGTGTTGATACTTTATCACAAGGATCCATGACTAATATGTAATGTGTAAGATTTGACCCCACCTCAATTCGAGGTGCAATATGGCTGGTACCACTCAAAGTGTCACTCTTTTGTTTAAAATGGACTTAATTTTAAGTGAAAACAACAACTGACATACACAAAACTGACCAAATGCATTCAGATTCTATTGAAAATTTAGCAAAATGATATATGGGTCATATATGATGTGTACGAGTCAACCTTGCCTCAATCTGATTCACAGTGTGGCCGGCACCACTCAAAGTGTCTCTCTTTTGTTTAAAATAGAATTAATTTTAAGTAAAAAAAATAACTGACATACGGAAAACCGACCAAACGCATTCATATTCTATTGAAACTTTAGGAAAAGGATCCACGGGTCATATGTGACGTGTAAAACTCAACCGCGTCTCAATACGAGTCACGGTGTGGCTGGAACCACCCAAAGTGTCTCTCTTATGTTTAAAATGGACAACATCTTAAGTACAAATGGAAAACCAACCAAATAGATTCTAATTGTGTTGATAATTTATCACAATGATCCATGTCTCATATTTGACGTGTAAAAGTTGACCCCACCTCAATCTGAGGCATGGTATGGCCGGTACCACTCAAAGTGTCCCTCTTTTGTTTAAAATGGACTTAATTTTAAATGGAAACAACAAATGACATACGGAAAACCGATCAAACGCATTCGGATTGTGTTTATACTTTAGAAAAAGGATACATGGGTCATATTTGACGTGTACGAGTCAATATAGCTTCAGTCCGAGGTGCGGTGTGGCCGATACCACTCAAAGTGTCCCTCTTTTGTTTAAAATGGACTTAATTTTAAGTAAAAACAACAACTGGCATACAAAAAACCAACCAAACGCATTCAAAATCTGTTGAAACTTTAGAAAAACGATCCATGGGTCATTTTTGATGTGTAAGAGTCAATTATGCCTCAATATGAGGCACGGTGTGGCTGGTACCACTCAACGTGTCTCACTTTTATTTGAAATGGACTTGATTTAAAGTGAAAACAACAATTGGCATTCGGAAAATCGATCAAACGCATTCGGATTGTGTTGATACTTTAGAAAAACGATACATGGACCATTTGTGACATGTAGGAGTCAACTCCTTCTTAATCCAAGAAATGGTGTGGCCGGTACCACTCAAAGTGTCTCACTTTTATTTGAAAAGGACATAATTTTAAGTTAAAACAACAACTTGCATACAGAAAATGGACCAAACTCTTTCAGATTGTATTGATACTTTAGGACAATTATACGTGTGTCATTTTTGACATGTACGAGTCAACCACACCTCCATCTGAGGCAAGGTGTGACCGATATCACTCTATGTGTCTCTCTTTTATTTGAAATGGACAATATTTTAAGTGAAAACAACTTTCATATAGAAAACTGACAAAAATCTTTCATATTTTATTGATACTTTAGGACAACGATACATGTGTAAGTTGTGATGTGTATGAGTCAACCCCGCCTCCATCTGAGGCACGGTGTGATCAGTATCACTCTTAGTGTCTCACTTTTTTTTTGAAATGAACAACATTTTAAGTGAAACCAACAACTGACATATGAAAAAATGATCAAAGGTATTTGGATTGTGATGATACTTTAGGACAATGATACATTGGTCATTTTTTATGTGTATGAGTCAACCCCACCTCAATCCGAGGTACGATGTGGTGGAATCCTACTTTGACCAATAGATCGCACCATAATTGTACCATTTAGTGTTCATAGCCTTAAAAACATTAATATTATTCTAACTAAGTTCAAAAAACTTACAATTCCATTCTTCTAGACCATCACAAGTTGAACTTGTGATCATTTCAGTTCTCCCTGAATTTTAAATCAAATAATGAGTTCTATACTTTACTCCTTTTGTAAGAACCAAGGAACCATGGGTAAGTTTCCCAACCCCATTTTCAAATTTAGTTTCATAACCACCATGGAACCATGGGTAAGTTTCCATACCCCATTTTGAGTTATTGAAACTGTTATTCAACTCCACTGGATTATTCTTTTCATATGAAGATTGAAATATGGAATTTTAGTACACCACATGGTTGGAAGAGTTTGATGGTTTTATGTGTTTTTTTTGTGTTATTACAGTTGTTTTTATGTTGTTTTAATACTGTGCAATAGTTCTGGTGCTTTTTATACAGGTGGGGGTGCTGGTGCAATGGTGGGGGTGATGTGCAATGGTTCTGGAAATACACAATACCAACGGTTTGAAACCGTTGGTATAATATTCCATCTTCAATATATACCAACGGTTCTCTTGAACCGTTGGTAAAAAACACTATACCAACGGTTGTAAACCGTTGGTACACCCTAAAAGTGTATGTTCAAATTGTTTTTGAACCGTTGGAGTAGATATTTACCAACGGTTTCAATGGAACCGTTGGTATAGGTTTGGGATGGAGTTATATACCAACGGTTTTTAAAAACCGTTGGGAAAACTTTCCCCCAAATTGGTAGTAGCCGATCCTCTCCCCCATTCGCGATCCAGAGCCCTAAACGGGAGCGCTTGGGCGATTTTGGAGGCGATTTTGGAGGTGTTTCGGGTTCTCTTACTCCATCCCATCCAAGGCTGATGTATTTTCTTAGTTTTTAATTTCGATTTTGATGTGGGATGAGACCAATTTCTATTCTCATATTCCAGCCGAATTTCTGTTCCAGCCCAATTTATGTTTCCGTTCTTTATTTACATTCCATGCATCTTCCAGCCCATATAGATTGCATTAGACAGTTGTCTAATTTTTTGATTTTCCTTTCATGTTTCATTACCAAGAAATTTTTATTATATGTTATAAAATTCAATCACATGTTTAGTTTTAACATTCATTGTTACTTTATTATCTTGTTTTAATAATTTATATTAATATTCTTTTCATATATTCCATCGTTTAGTGTTTTTACTTGTGCAATAGAATTCCAAGCTCATTTTACTTCATAGTGATTATTTAGATTTCAAAGTGTTTTATTTTTCATGTTAAATTTATTAAAAAGTTTTGGGGACTAATTAAAGTTATTATATTCCAATTTCTATGTTTCTATGCTTGTTAGGAATTGAATGAAATATGATGGTTGTAATTAAATGAAAGTCAATGTTCAATTTTTATCATGTATGGGTGATTAATACATAGGAATGTGATGAACCATATAATTGAACCATTGTTGATGCACATTATATACCAAAAGGTTATTGAATAAAAGTTATTCTTGTGAATTTCGTTACATCATAGATAAAAATGGTAGTGGTTATACGAGAGATACCTCCGATGGTTCTTTGATCATTGTTTTATGGAAAATGAATGGTTTAGGTCCGGTATTAATAGTAGCTTCCAGTGAGACCATTTTATTATAAGGGGAAATGAGATTATGATCTACAAGGGGGTGATTGAGTTGGTAGAGACCAAACATTGTTTGTTCCTTGTGTTCAAGAACCATAAATAGAGTGTTCTAATTAGGTGGTCATCAGTAAATACGTAGGTAAGATTTCCAAGTCTTGTTTCATGAAGTTGAATATGTGGTGCTATAGTGGTTTTGGATTGTTTGAGGTACTCTTAGTGTATTATAAACCCTCATTTGTTCCATATTCATTTAAATTGATTTAATATCATTTTTTTCACACACACCATTATATCCTCTCAAACTATATTTAGAGTGTATTTTCATTCGTATGGTGTTAAATATTTGAGTAAATGTCCATACTGGCTTCTTTTATGTGTTCTAGGGGTTTAGAGTAATGACAGGGCTGCATGATTATTGTGCGGGTATTCTTTTCATATAAATATAACTATACACCCCGACCCCCTTGGACAACCTGACCACCCCCACGGACAGCCCGCCCACCTGGACACCCTGACCCCCTAGACAGCCCCCACCCCCTAGACACCTCCGACCCCCCGAACGGCCCCACAACCCCCTAGACACCCCGCACCCCCTGGACACGCCACACCCCCCTTGGATAGTCCCACCACTCCCATGATCCTCATCCTACTCCTCATCCTGATCTACTTGAAGAAGTTAAAGTATAAAACTCATATACTCCCAACAAGACCCTTAAGGATTATGTATTCCTTGATCCACTTCCAATATCTTACTGGTCAATCCTTTAATATAGGCATTAGAAATTTTGTATCTTATTTTCTTATATACACTGTATTTTGTTGTATTTTTTAATATGATTCTCATATAGAGGAATGTGTGAGTTATGCTTTTATATAGAGTAAACAATTATCATTTACGTAAATATTTTTTTGATTAAACTTTAATATTATTCAATTGCTTTGAAATGACTTATTGCGATTTTTTTACAGAATGGATAGAAGTTGGATGTACGAAACTGATCGGATTTCAACCGATTTTCAATATAATTTAAAAATATTTCTAGATTTTGCATTTGACAAGGCTTCAAATAGTGGTCGCATACACTGCCCATGTTTTAATTGTGTTGGAAGACCTTGGTTGGGCCGTGAAGCAGTTAACTTTCATATAACCAAATATGGTTTCCAAACAAACTATTATGTGTGGTATCACAATGGAGAGAAAATGGAATCTCAAAATGTTGATGATCCAAATGATAGGATTAAATTGGAGAGTTTGATATATGATCGGTTTCCATTTATTCGACATCATGATAAGGAAAGGATGTCCAACCAACAAGATTTCCATATAAGCACACATGATGCGTCCAATGAAAATGATGATGTTGATAGGGTGAAAAAATTGAATGATGCTGCGACGACTCCAGTATATCGGCAATGTGATAAAATGAAAAAGTTGGAATTTTTAATCCGATTGTTTCATGGGAAAACTATGTATGGGATTTCAAATACTGTAATTGATTACATTCTTACCTTCTTGAAGGACTTACTTCCAAATGATGCAGATATTCCCTCAAACCACTATATGGCATGGAAGTTGGTTGATGAACATGGATTCTCAAAAAAAAATTCATGCTTGCCCGAATGATTGCAGCTTATTTTGGGAGGAAACTGCTGAAAGAAATGATTGTATAAAATGCGGAACCTCCCGATGGAAGCCAAAAGATGATGGAACACCATCTTGTGTGCCACAAAAAGTAATGTGGCACTTTCCATTGATCCCCAGATTATAGAACCTTTTCATTTCTGATGAAATATCCATAAAAATGCGATGGCATGACACCAAGAGAAAAAAGAATAATGAAGATTTGGTTCACCCTGAAGATGGATTTACATGGTAGAGATTTGATGCTCGATATCCCGAATTTGCAGCTGACGTGCGTAATGTGAGACTGGGTCTTTCGTGTGACGGTTTTAATCCATTTGGGCAGATACTTACTTCGCACAGCACATGGTTGGTTTTCATACACATTTATAACCTTCCCCCTTGATTGTGTATGAAAAATCCTTACACTTTCTTGATTATACTGATATCTGGACCTTCTGATCCCGAAAATGATATAGATGTATAAATGAAAACTTTAATAAAAGAGTTGAAACTTCTTTGGGATGTGAGTGTTCCCACATACGATGCATGTTCAAAAGACATATTTCAGATGCGTGCTGCACTTATGTGGACTATCAATGATTTTCCTGCTTATGCAATGATGTCTGGATGGAGCACAAAAGGAAAATTGTCATGTCCAATTTTTATGAAGAATACTCGATCGAGAAGACTGAAATATCGTCGTAGTTTTAGTTTTATGGGACATCGACGATTCTTGCCAATGAACCATCCATATAGAAACAATCGTCGAAGATTTGACAATACCATGGAGAATGATGATCCACCTCAGCGTATGTCTGGAACTGATGTGCTTAATGAATTGAAAGATTTCAGTTATTCATTTGGGAAGAGTGAAATGAAATCTAGAAAGAGGAAAACTGTTTCCAATTATACCTGTTACAATTGGAAGTAGAAGAGTATATTCTTTGAGTTGTCATATTGGTCAACCAACTTGTTACGTCATTGCTTAGACATAATGCACATTGAAAAGAATAAATGTAAAATGTTGCTTTCGATTCTTCTAAATGTCAAGGGGAAGAAAAAAGATGATTTACGATCTCAGCGCGACTTGGTAGATTGGGGGATCTGACCAGAATTGCATCCTGTCTGTATTAGTGAAAATAAATGGAAAGTTCCATGTGCTTCTTATGTGATGACTCCTGCTGAAAAAAATCAATTTCTGGAAGTGCTAGAGACTATTAAAGTTCCGGATGGCTATTCAAGATATATATCAAAATGGGTCAATAGAGAAGAGTTGATGTTGAAATCTTTGAAGACTCATGATTATCATGTCCTTTTGCATGAGTTGATTCCAATAGCAATCCGTCATCTCTTGTCCAATAATGTTAGAGTCTCAGTTATTCGGTTGTGCTATTTGTTTATAGATCTTTGTGCTAAGAGGTTGTCCAAATCCCTCATGAAAAAACTGTTGGCAGAGACACCATTAATTTTGTGTGAGTTAGAGAAAATATTCCCTCCATCATATTTTACATGCATGTTGCATCTGACTGTCCATCTTCCGACTGAAATACTTCTTGGAGGACCCGTTGCTTTCCGTTGGATGTATCCAACTGAAAGAAACATGTGGACCTTGAAATCATATGTTCGGAACAGGAATTATCCCGAATTTTCTATTGTGAACGGTTACTTGGCTCAAGAATGTATGGATTTCTGCTCAATGTATTTGTCTGATCATACTAAGAGAATAAACAGACCAATGAGAAATGAAGAAGAACAGTATGGGAAAATTGAACCCAGTTTTCCACCACTTCCTCAGACAAGAGGAATTCCGGGATCATATACATTGGCGACATTAAGCCTTGAAGAGCGAGAGATGGCACATCGCACAGTGTTGTTCAATTGTGATTTGTTCGACGAGTATATCAAGTAAGTTAATTGTACATGTATCTGTTATCTTATCTCTTGTAATTTTAAATATTTATTAAACTATTATTATTTTTATCTATAGGTAACATAAAGAATTGATATATAGAAAGAATCGTTCTTTATATTTGAGAAAGAAGGAGACTTTGCATAGCAAAGGGTTTTCTGCTTGGTTGAAATTGAAGGTAAAAATATTTCTATAATAACTAAATAAAAATAATATTTAATTAAGTTTACTATTTGTTTATATTTTAGGTATCGAGTTTGCCTACAGACTCTGTTTCTGAGGAAATAAGATCTTTGGCTTTTGGTCCTAATACCATGGTTCGTGCTTGTAAATCACTTGTGATCAATGGATACAAATTTACTATCACTGAACGAGCAAGAAACATGAGAACACAACATAATGGTGTTATGCTAACTGCCACAACAGACTATTATGCTAGTTCATCGGACACTAGACCTCATTCTGAAATGTTGCTTATTATGGTGTCATGGATAAAATAATAATTTTGGATTATTACTCACATGGTCGAGTCACGATGATGAAATGTCAATGGTTTGATTCAATGATGAGGCAAGGAACCTTTATTGATGATTGTGGATTTCGAGTTATTGACATGACTCACACTCTTGCCACCGATGAACCATATGTATTGGCATCAATGGTGAAACAAGTTTTTTATGTCAAAGATCATCGTCATCCTAAATTCGGTGTAATTATTAAAGTAAATCCCAGGCATGTTTTTGATGATGGTGATGATGAAGTTGACATTATCCCTACTGCAATTGGAAGCAATCCGTTTATTACTTATGATGACCCCAACAGCTCAATTGTCAGAGTTGATTGTGAACCCGAAGTTGTGGTGGGAAATATATATAATCATACAGTCGTGTTCTCACCTATATGTTTCACCTACATCATTCAGAGTGTGTGTCCTAGGACTTACCTTCATAACACCATAAATCTTCTGTTTCATTATGTTATTTTTATCATAATGGTTTTTCTATATTTTGTTTTTTGGGTTACACATTAGTTATCTGTTTCTAATTACTTCCATATTTGTTTTCATTGCAGGAAATGACACCCATTGAAGAGAGGCGGCGGAAAAAGATGACAGATAATAATCATCGCATGGTACAGATGGGTGTTCCTCCACTCATCCCTATTGTGAGTATTTTATTTCAAATATAAATATTTCAATAACTTATAATATCATGTGTTTACTTTTCTGTCAAACTTTTTTTCAGGATCCACCCCCTAGATGACAGATATCTGATGAGGAGCCTGATATTGCTCCCAGTAGAGAGGTTGGTGGTAGGAGGGAGGGTGGTGTCAGAGATGGATGATCATATAGTGGTCCCAGTATTGAGGCCGGTGGTATGAGGGCTCGTGGGGCGAGAGTTAGATTACCCACTACCACAGACGTATCTTCTACGCCCTATTTTGATCCTGGCGTGTCTTCAGGGACATATGTGATATTTAGACCTCTGATGTTTACACTACTAGCTGACTAGACGTCTATGCCATCATCTTTTTCTTCTGGTTCATTATCTCCGGGCTATTATATTCCACCTTCTTCGACTCCTACTGCGTCACAGTATGTGGCTGAGGAGCATACACTGAGGGACACTCCACCTGTACAGGACACTCCTTCAGCTTCTGCACCCATTGATCCGACTACCACATGTATATTTATATAACTCTATCAAATTTTTATACCAAAATTTATTTTTATTATAACTTGTATTGATATTATTTTTCTTTAATAATAGATTCTTCTACAGATAAAAGGCGGGGGAGGGGGCGTACTCGCTTGCATGCGGTATGGAATCTCTAGACACAGTTTATGGTTGAATACAATGTTGATGGACAAATGATTGAGAAATATGGGCAACAATGTCGGGGTTTTTTGGCGACGCTATCCAAATAATCCTTTATCATTCCGGTCAGCCCTCTCTCTTGGAGATATCTGCCACCCGAAGTCAAGGATAATGCGTGGGCACAAATATGGGTAAAAAATCTATTGGATTTAATGAAATATATTTTTGTATTTAAATGAACTAATCAATTTGGTTTCAGCTTCAGTTTAACTTCCCTGATGGCGAAGGTGCACGACTAGCGCATTTAAAAGAGCTAGGAGAGATTTGGAGAGCTTATAAGCATGATCCTTACGTTGGCTGGTGTGATAGAGTGGGCACGGAGTTAGAGACATTACCTATCAGGGATGACTGCCCGATAGAGCAATATCACCAAATGATTACCCATTGGGCGACTGCCAAATTTAAGGTATTAATCTCATTTGAGTTATTTAAATGATAGTTTTCATATTTTGCATTAATATAATCTTATTAATTATTAATCATTATTTAGGAATCTTCTAAAAAAACAAAAAAAACATTGATTCAAAGCAATACCTCCACACTTTGGGGCGCACAACTATGGCAGATCATGAGAGGCAGCAGGTACGATATAGTTGTTTATAATTTTTCTTTAGGACTTTCCCTTTTTAGTGGATCCTACTTAAATTATGTGATTTATTGAATAATGAATATATGATTATACTTTGACTTTATATTGTTTCAATGTCATTACAGAAGCAAAAAATGAATATTGAAGGACGTATCCCTCGAGAAAAATTGTTTAGCTCGAGTAGAAGAAAAAAATATGGAACTGCGGTAAATGAACCGACCAAGAGAAGATTGTAAGTTTTAATTTTTTTATTTCAATTTTTAATATCTAATTTGAAATTTAATAATCTATTAATATTTTTTACAGGCTGCTTTAGAGGCTCTTGATTCCCAGGAGCCTGACAATTTTGGGCCACACGATCATTTATATCAGGTTTTGGGAGATGAGCACTCTGGTCGAGTATGCTGCCGACCTGGTAAGAATATAGTCCCGACGAGGTATTGGTCATCTCTAGGTATCCATTCTAGTACCACCGAGTTGGAACAGGTCAAGGAGAATGCAAGAAATTCTGATAAAAGGGTCACAGAGTTGGAAGTAAAAGTTCAAACAAGAGACAGAGAATTTATGAAACTGATGAAAGCATTATCTTCATCACTTCCTCCAGAGTCTAGTGCGGCTTGTCAGACATTTATGTCGTCGATGGGTGCATCATCCAATGCACCAGGCGGTAGCTCTAGTGGCGATCGAGATGATGACGTTCCTGGTGATGACGAGGATGCTGAAGAGTAAGAGGGTGAGGATGAGGATGTGGATGAGGGCGAGGATGGGGCCGAGGGAGAGGATGGGGCCGAGGGCGAGGATGATGTTGAGGATGAGGATGAGGCCGACGATGAGCATGGGGACGATGACGAGGACGACGACGAGGACAGAGATGGCGGTGAGGATGAGGCTGATGATGATAGTGGTGATGGTGATGGTGATCAGAGGCAGATTGATCCATTACATTTTTGAATTCTGTATAACTCTTTATTTTTTAACATGGTTTTCCACTTTGGGGTTTTCCTTTGCTTCATAGGGACGTTGCATTCAGATTCTGTTTTTTGCACTTGATTCTTATTGTATGATTAGTCTACTACCTAGACCTTTAGTATTCCTTGGTACTGTGATACTCATTTCTCTATTTTTTTACTTATCTTTCTTAGTTATCCATGTATTTAATGTTTATTCATGTGGAAAATGATATGGAAAATGTGCTTTGAAGTAGTGGCCGACACCACTCAAAGTGTCTAACTTTTATTTGAAATGGACAGGATTTTAACTGAAAACAACAACTGGCATACGGAAAATAGATCAAACGCATTCGTATTCTGTTTAAACTATAGGACAATGATCCATGGGTCATATGTGACGTGTATGAGTGAACCCCGCCTCAATCCAAGGGCCGGTGTGGCCGGTACCACTCAAAGTGTCTTTCTTTTGTTTAAAATGGATGCGCTTTTAAGTAAAAAAAAGCACATACGGAAAAGGACCGAACGCATTCGGATACTGTTGATACATTAGGACATGTATCCATGGGTCATATGTGACGTGCACGAGTCAACCCCGCCTCAATCCAAGGAGCGGTGTGGCCGGCACCACTCAAAGTGTCTAACTTTTATTTGAAATGGACAAGATTTTAAGTGAAAATAACAACTGGCATACGGAAAACAGACCAAACACATTCGGATTCTATTTAAACTATAGGAAAATGATCCATGGGTCATATGTGACATGTACTAGTAAACCCCGCCTCAATCCGAGGGCCGGTGTGGCCGGTACCACTCAAAGTGTGTCACTTTTCTTTGAAATGGATGCGCTTTTAAGTAAAAAAAACCACATATGGAAAAAGGACCAAACGCATTCAGATACTGTTGATACTTTAGGAAATGTATCCATGGGTCATTTTTGGCATGTACGAGTCAACCCCGCCTCAATCCGAGGCGCGGTGTGGCCAACACCACTCAAAGTGTCTATCTTTTATTTGAAATGGACAAGATTTTAAGTGAAAACAACAACTGGCATACGGGAAATAGACCAAACGCATTCAGATTCTGTTTAAACTATAGGACAACGATCCATGGGTCATATGTGATGTGTACAAGTCAACCCCACCTCAATCCGAGGACCGGTGTGGCCGGTACCACTCAAAGTGTGTCATTTTTCTTTCAAATGGATGCGCTTTTAAGTAAAAAAAACCACATACAGAAAATGGACCAAACGCATTCAGATACTGTTGATACTTTAGGACATGTATCCATGGGTCATTTTTGGTGTGTAGGAGTCAACCCCACATCAATCTGAGTCGCGGTGTGGCCGGCACCACTCAAAGTGTCTAACTTTTATTTGAAATGGACAGGATTTTAAGTGAAAACTACAACTGGCATACAAAAAAGAGACCAAACACATTCGGATTCTATTTACACTATAGGAAAATGATCCATAGGTCATATGTGACATGTAAAAGTGAACCCTGCCTCAATACGAGGGTCGGTGTGGCCGGTACCACTCAAAGTGTCTTTCTTTTGTTTAAAATGGATGCACTTTTAAGTAAAAAAAACCACATACGGAAAACGAACCAAACGCATTCAGATACTATTGATACTTTAGGAAATGTATCCATGGGTCATTTGTGGCGTGTAGGAGTCAACCCCACCTCAATCTGAGGCGCGGTGTGGCCGGAACCACTCAATGTGTCTTTCTTTTGTTTAAAATGAATGCACTTTTAAGCAAAAAAACCACATACGGAAAACTGACCAAACGCAGTCGGATACTGTTGATACTTTAGGACATGTATCCATTGGTCATTTTTGACGTGTATGAGTCTACCCCTCCTCAATATGAGGCGCGGTGTGGCCGACACCACTCAAAGTGTCCAACTTTCATTTGAAATGAACATGATTTTAAGTAAAAACAACAACTGGCATACGAAAAACCAACCCAACGCATTCATATTCTGTTGAAACTTTAGGACAATGATCCATGGGTCATATGTGACGTGTACAAGTCAACCTTGCCTCAATCCGAGGGCCGGTGTGGCCGAGACCACTCAAAGGGTCTTTCTTTTGTTTAAAATGGATGCGCTTTTAAGTAAAAAAACGACATCCGGAAAACCGACCAAACGCTTTCGGATTCTATTGAAACTTTAGGAAAATGATCCATGGAACATTTGTGACGTGTATGAGTCAACCCTGCCTCCATCTGAGGCGCGGTGTGGCCGGCACCACTCAAAGTGTGTCACTTTTCTTTGAAATAGACAACAGTTTAAGTTAAAACAACAACTGACATACGGAAAATAGACCAAAGGCATTAGGATACTGTTGATACTTTAGGACATGTATCCATGGGTCATTTGTGACATGTACGAGTCAACTCCACCTCAATCCGAGGCGCTTTGTGGCCGGTACCACTCAAAGTGTCTAACTTTTCTTTGAAATGGACAACAGTTTAAGTTAAAACAACAACTGACATACAGAAAACCAACCAAACACATTCGGATTCTGTTGAAACTATAGGAAAACGATCCATGGGTCATATGTGACATGTACGAGTCAACCCCACCTCAATATAAGGTCCAGTGTGGCCGGTACATCTCAAAGTGTCTTTCTTTTGTTTAAAATGGATGCACTTTTAAGTAAAAAAATGACATACGGAAAATCGACCAAACTCTTTCGGATTCTATTGAAACTTTAGGAAAATAATTTATTGGTCATTTTTGACGTGTATGAGTCAACCCCACCTCAATCCGACGTGCGGTGTGGCCGACACAACTCAAAGTGTCTAAATTTTAGTTGAAATGGATAGGATTTTAAGTGAAAACAACAACTGGCATACGGAAAACCGACCAAACGCATTCAGATTCTGTTGAAACATTAGGAAAACGATCCATGGGTCATATATGACGTGTAAGAGTCAACCCCGACTCAATCCGAGGGCCGGTGTGGCCGGGACCACTCAAAGTTTGTCACTTTTCTTTTAAATGGACAACGGTTTAAGTTAAAACAACTGGCATACGGAAAATGGACCAAAGTTATTCAGATACTATTGATACTTTAGGACATGTATCCATGGGTCATATGTGATGTGTACAAGTCAACCCCGCCTCAATCCGAGGGCCGGTGTGGCCGGGACCACTCAAAGTGTATTTCTTTTGTTTAAAATGGATGCACTTTTAAGTAAAAAAACCACATACGGAAAACTGACCAAACGCAGTCGGATAATGTTGATACTTTAGGACATGTATCCATTGGTCATCTGTGACGTGTACGAGTCAACCCCGCCTCAATCCGAGGCGCGGTGTGGCTGACACCACTCAATGTGTCTAACTTTTATTTGAAATGAACATGATTTTAAGTGAAAACAACAACTGGAATACGAAAAACCGACCCAACACATTCAGATTCTATTGAAACATTAGGACAACGATCCATGGGTCATATGTGACGTGTACGAGTCAACCTTGCCTCAATCCGAGGGCCAGTGTGGCCGAGACCACTCAAAGTGTCTTTCTTTTGTTTAAAATGGATGCGCTTTTAAGTAAAAAAACGACATACGGAAAACCGACCAACCGCTTTCGGATTCTATTGAAACTTTAGGACAATGATCCATGGGTCATTTGTGACGTGTACGAGTCAACCCTGCCTCAATCCGAGGCACGGTGTGGCCAGCACCACTCAAAGTGTGTCACTTTTCTTTGAAATGGACAACAGTTTAAGTTAAAAAAACAACTGACATACAGAAAATAGACCAAAGGCATTCGGATACTGTTGATACTTTAGGACATGTATCCATGGGTCATTTGTGACGTGTACGAGTCAACTATGCCTCAATCCGAGGCATGGTGTGGATGACACCACTCAAAGTCTCTCTTTTATTTCAAAAGGAAATCATTTTAAGTGAATACAACTGAAATTTACACTCATCAACGATATTCACAAACTCTTTTTCATGAGTTGGGTAGTTTCACTCATGGGGTCATAAGTGACGAGACTCCTAAGAAAATATATTTTCACCATATATTATAAACAATACATGTTCATTGAAAAATTCATCACAAATCATTACATACCCAAACCTAGTATCACAAAAAAATGGGATTTGAGTCAATTTGAATGTCTTATTCAACTCTAATCGATATTTATCAAACTATTCTGCCTATTAGAATTTGATGGGTGAGGTGAATTACCACTAGATGATTGTTGTCATATGTGTTTTTTGGGCTATTTTAGGTGTATTTTATACTCTTTGAAGTCTGTATGTGGATTTTGTGATATTTTTTATGCAGGTGTATAGTGGAGGGTATACTGGAGGGCTGTTGTGCACTGTTTTTTTATGCAGGTGTATGGTAGGGCTTCTGGGGGCTGCAGTGCAGCAGCTCTGGGAAACTCTTTACCAACGCTTCTGAACCGTTGGTAAAGCCTTTTCCTGAATTCTGGAAAACGCTTTACCAACGGTTCAGAACCGTTGGTAAAGCCTTTTCCAGAATTCTGGGAAAATCTTTACCAAGGGTTCAGAACTATTGGTAAAGAGTTTCCCAGAATTCTCAAACAGCTATACCAACGATTTAAATGAAATCGTTGGTATAGGGCTTTCCTCACGGCTAACTGGCCAACGGTTTGGAAAACCGTTGGTATACCCTATACCAACGGTTTTCCAGCCTATACCAACGGTTATAAACTGCTGGTATAGACTACTTTTCCAGTAGTGTATATCAACATCAAGTACATATTTAGGGTTATCTTTCCCAAAAAATGTGTTTTAAAAAAGATCAACTTACAAAAGAATCGCTTCTCTTGATGAATGGTACTATTCATCACATGCTTCTAATTTCTTAAAGAAAATGTATTGTAGTATAGTCCTTATATATCACATGACTCTTATAAAAGGAATATCATCTATAAGATATTTTAAAACAAAATTATTGAATCCAAAAACACAAATACATTAATTATTACATTATTAATATAGTAACAACATAATATTGACCTTTATCCATTTTCTAATCCTGAGCTATATTCCCATGACGATTGGGACATTCATTTGCATAGTTCCCCGTATCCTTATAATTGATGCATTGGATGGATTCTTTCTTTACTTTACAATCACGAGCCAAGTGTCAATTCTCTACACACTTGTAGAAAACTCCCATTACCTTTAAGTAAGTACCAGGGTGTGTCCATCCACAATTATAACATGTGGAATAATTCTTCTTTCCCTTCTTCCCCTTATCCATTATTTTATCTTTCATCAAATTCTTCTGTTTATTACTTTAGAAGTCATGAAACATGGATAATTATTTCTCTATATTGATATAATATTAAACTATATCCTCTTATGATGAGAATTTTTGGGATACTAGTTTCCTTTTTAAGGATTGGTTTAATGCCATCAAAGAAATGGCCAATATTCCTCCTTGGATTGCGTATATAGTTTGTAGCATGCCTGGATTACTTTATTAAGTTAGATTCATACATAACACTATTTTATTCTTCCTTTTATCCTTGAATTAAGAATTTTCTCTCTATATAAGATAATTGTTCTCTAGAAAAATATTTTTCTAATAAAATTTCATTAAGAAAATAGAAATGTGTGGAGTCCCAAAACCATACCAAGACTTCCAAGAAGGATTATAGGAAAATAAATCTCTATATTTTAAATATGTGAATTATAATAAACTATTACAACATTACCAACAACCTTACTACCAGTAAAGTCCAGTTCAAGGGATACAATCAAAAAAGGAGTGGTTAAGCAGAACCATGAATTAAGGTGCCACCTAGGTATCCACCTCAGAATCGACCTCCTTGACCACATCAACCATTTCCACAACAACCATATCCACCCCTAAGACTCATTAGTTCCCCTAAAAATAATAATTTCATTAGTAAAATTATCGTAGATAGCTACAAGAATCCCAAAATCTACAATAAAACTTAGAAAATGTGATTCTTTCATTTTTTTTAAAAAATTGACTTGTGATTGACCATGAAAGAAACTAAAAGGAAAAATCCAAGATCCACCCTCCACAATCCTTAACATAAATTCGATCAAATTTCAAAACCTCTCTCATATAAACTTATTGGTACACTGACTGTTAATACTGAGACTCATCTATGAGAGGTGTCCAATGTTGTGGTCCTTAGAAGTAGAAAATGATAGAGTTTAAAATTGTTTTTGTTAATTTAAAGATAAAAATAGAAACGAACCCAATAAAAATAAGATTATAGTTGAAAAATAAAATAATGAAGACAAACATAGAGCTAGAAAAGAATAAAATATTAAAATAGTATAAAGAAAAATAGTCAAACACCAAAGCAACCAATCACAAAATAAGATACTTATGTGGAACCATGTTCACATATATATCCTCTTCCATTTGAAAATATAATGTATAAAGTGAATATAGATGTCCAAAACAATTTTTGGGGGTATTTAAACAAATTCACATAAATATTTTTTTTGAGGTCCTTTCACAAATGCAATTTTATGAAAAATTATTAAAGTATTTTCAATCTAAAAAGTGAAAATAGATGACTTGGGAGTAATATATTTGAATTAAGTATTCTCTACAGTAGTTCAAAATAATTCACCAAAGTTGATAGACCATGGAAGATTCTCTATCTCATGAGCCATTAAAACACGTATTTTTGGGGAAGAATTATGTGATCTTGGTGAAAGAAATAATATATTTATGATGAGAATATTTCAAAGGATAGTACTCAAGGACCTTAAGTCAATAAGAGTAACATTATAGATTATTGAAATATTTTTCATGTATCCTCATGTACCTCTTGAGGATGTGTTAATTAAGTTCACCACGTTTATTTTCATTTCTCACTACCTCCTCTTTGACATAAATAAATAAGGTGATGTACCTATAATTTTAAGATGTCCATTTCTCATTATTGGTAAAGAAATAATTGATGTAAATCAAGGTAGACTAATATTCAGACTCAGTGGTGAGAAAGTAATTTTTAATCTGGTAAAAGCTGCTAAAAAAGTGAATATTTGCTTGAGTTTCAAGCCATTATTTCTAGATGAAGATGAAGATGAAAATATGGATCTTGAATATGATAGGGAGATCTAGCCCTCAAATGAAGAGTATAGTAGTGACTATGATGAGGTATGATACATCAAACCTCTAACAAGAGAATCCTTCCTTTAATTGACCCCCTTAATCATAAAGTCATTGACATAAAAACTAAAGCCTATGACAAGAACACTTAAATAGCAATTCTTAGAGACTAAGGACACACTTCTTGTCATTATAAGGTCATAACTAACCAAATAGAAAGAGGATAAAATGTTAAAAGTCCTTAAGAGGCATAATAATTTGATATCTTGGAGTGGATATGATATCACAAGAATATTTCTCATGATCTGCACTCATAAAAGTTTACTAGAAGAAGGATCCAAACCATGACTCCAACCCCAAATGTGACTCACACCACCCATGAAAGTTGTGATTATGAAGGAATTATTGAAGTTTATAGATGTTGGTATTATTTTTTACATCTTTTATAGTGAATGGTTGATCCTGATAGGAGTAGTTCCAAATAAAGGAGGATTAATAGTAATATAGAATAATGAAAATGAATTAATTCCAAATCAGACCATTATTTTATGGTTATTCTATGTTGATTGCATAGATGTTAATAAATACAAAAAAAGGATAATTTATCCTTTACATTCATGAATCAAATGTTGGAGAGATTAGATGGGAATAAATTATATTGTTTCCTAGATGGATATTCAGGGTAAAATCAAATCCCTGTCGACCCAACCAATTAGTTAAAGATAATATTTACTTGTCCATATGGATTCTTCACCTATCGACGAATGCCTTTGGTAATCTGTAATACAACTACAAAATTCCAACAGTGCATGAAACATATATTCCATGATATATTGGAGGTGTTCCTGAATGTTTTTATGGATAAATTCTCCATATATGGATGATATTTTGAGGTATGTTTGAGAAACTTTGATCTCATTCTATAATGTTATAAAGAAATGTGTCTTATGATAAATTAGAATAAATTTCACTTTATAGAGCAAGAATGCATAGTACTCAGACAAAAAATTTGAAAGAAATACTTATAGTTTGAACCATTAAAAATCAAGGTCATTAAGGAATTCCCAGAATCTACTTCCATAAAAAGAATAAGAAGATTTATTTTCCATGTTTTATTTTACAATCAGATTGCCAACATTTTTTCTCAAATATCTTGACCATTAACACACCGACTATAATGAACCTGACCTCAGTAGCCCAGATTTAGTTCCTTACCTTATTACATTGGTACTATAAATAAGCGACCAAATACCAAAAGATCGAATAATTTAATAGATTTTTAAAATCAGATACAAACATAATTATTACATTACAATGTGAAATGAAATAAAATATACAAACTCATTTGGAAACATCCATATTCTCATATATTATCCCTACATGTAAAACATAATATACATCTTGGTATCCTAGGAAAAATAAAACATAAGAAAGGGGTGAGCTTATATGTTCAGTAAGGGTAAGAAATATAACAAAAGTTATCAAAAAAATGAGTAATAAGGCACTGAGAATAACTGACAACACAAGCCATTGAAACATAAACTTGAGCATAATATGGTTAGAATAAAGTATGATCAAATAATTCTATATAAACAATCACATGAAAATGATACTTACCCATGGGTATTATACTCGTTGAATAATCACATGGATTATCAATAACTAATAACATAATAAGGAAATTTATAATATGGGACATCATAAAGATACCATCAAGGCATCAAATAAGAAGTCTAAATAAATGGGTAAGCCCTCAACCAAAACCTACTCTAGTTTGTCTCGTGAGAACTACCAATGCATCGAGGGGATATAGTGGGACCCAAACAACACTTACTAAGTTTAATGTATTCCTCATATGAAAGGGGTAGAACATAATAAACATATATATTCACATAGAATCTAAAATATGAAATATTAATAATTTCCCCAATCAGTAAACATAATCATAAACTATCCAGAGTAATATGGAAAATGAAATAAAGATAGTACATCCCCAATAAAAATGATCATAAACCATTCAATAAAATATGGTAGATGTTATAATAAGATATCAACCTAAATTAAGCATGAGATTTAATAGATATTTTTGACATAGATGAAAATAATATAATAAAATCATTAAACATTTCTTGAGATAAATACTTTGTTTTAATTTGGAATCATTTATTTAAAAATCTTAGAAATTATAAAAGAAAATATTTTCATTGGAAATAACCTTGTGAACATGTAAAGTATTCTTGAAAACATTAAGGTTTCATGAAATTAGTAAAACATGCTCATGTTGTATAAGTTAAAAAACATTTCTTTTAAATTTTGAAAAAAAGAAACATTTGAAAGAGTATTTTTAAAGAAATTGTGACTATTAACCAAATTAATAAATTATGTGTATTACTTATAAAACCACTTAAAAAGTGTAAATAAAACTTAATATAAACAAAATTAAATGGACCCATTATCCTAGCATGAAATAATAATTAGAATATATGCTTAACCTAAAAATAGAAATTGGGTTAAGAATTCCCTTACCGCTGTGAAAAAATTTGAATCATATACCCCATAAAATTAATGATAAACAAATGAAAATTTGAATAAAAATAAATATAAAGAGATAAAATGGAATTCTACATACACTATACATAATGAATAATTGGTGAATAAGGTATATCTTACAAAAATAAAAGTGAGATGATAAACCCTTACCTTATGTCCAGAAAAATTATTCACTTGTACTTAATGTCCTGGATAATAAAGTTGTATTAATTAATTAATTAATTAAAAACCAATTAAAAATATATTTGATTTTTTATAATTTTACTAATTTCATTTATAGACATTTCTATGGGATATAATGTTTAATTTTTTTTGTTCTAAGAGTGTTCATTACATGGTTTTATGGTCAGTTCCATTGAGTATAAATATGATAGTTCTTATCAAATGGAAGAAAAACCACCAAAGTGGAATGGAAAGTTATAATTATACTTTCAGGATTGTAAATGGTTCTAATATATCATTTGGTTAGATGTTATGAGGATGATTCATTATATAAAATTTTATTGAAAAATGATTAGTTTATTATGGCGGGATTTACAACCATCATGAACTAGTATATTTTTATTTAATATTATGTTTATATACTAGTTATAGAACATTAAATAAGGTTTAATACAACTATTATAATCTTTTTTAACCATAAAAATGTTTTTATGACCCGCATTGAATGCAGTAATGAAAAATGAAAACTCATCATCCATGAATTCAGTGAATCGACACCTAACAGATGGTGTTTTATTTTTTAGAACAAAAGGAGAAGTGAAGATACATGATGTTGGGTATTACATTAACATAATAAAATTATAGTATATTTATTATACTGGAGTTCAAATTCCACTTTGTATAGGGGAGATGACGTAAGGATAAGAAAATAAAATAAATTAAAAGAGAAAGAGGGATGGTTTTACCTATTGAGTTTCGCCTTCTTAAGAACCTCCTTAAGGTACTTAGGATTGGAATTTTGGTGAGACCAGAAAGACCGGAATGTGGGGAAGAGGTTTTGGAGATAAATTGGAATAATATAAGGAATATCCAAATCTAATATGGTGTGAGGAGAAGGGTTGGTATTTATAGTGGAGGAAAGGGGTGTTTTTTGATTATTTTACTCATTAGTTTATTATTTTGGATCAAGACCATAAATAGTATTGATTATTGTGACTAAATATAGTAAATAAAGAATGTGAGTTCAAGATAATATCTAATTACATCATCCATGAATCAATCATGATTTAAAAATTTATTTCTCTACTTATAATCTTAAATACCATAAATTAACATATTTGACTATTCACAAAAAAATCAACTATATTAGAAAATTTTAAAAAATTCGACATAAAAATATTTGATGTTTAGATTTCAAAAATGGACTCCATTTTATGAAAATAGTTTTATAAATATTAAAAATATAACTTTTAAATAAAATCATCATTTATTTGAAAAATACTGATTTTGATATTATAATGGATTTTACGACACTTTGAAAAATTAATTATTGTCTCATTAAATTTTATTATAATTATGATGAACCAAAATATTAATATATGAATCTAATTTATTAAAATAATTTTTCTTTTAAATTATTATATTAATAATAATATTTTAAATAAACATTCACAAAAATACCAATACTTAATTTATCATTTTAAAAAATTTATTTACTCATTATATGATATAAATATATCATATTTTCACTTATGAGATATCTAAATTTTATTTATATTTTCATAGGAAAGTTTATTATTCCAATGGATGGATTAAAATTCCAAATAATCACATTACTATTCCAAAGTTCATGTTAATATTTATCAGTATATCATGGTTTGTTTAAGCTTAGTGTTACATGAAACATAAGATATCGATGATATTAAATTTAAAATAGACATACAAAAAAATATTGGTATGGTACATTCTATCCTACTTTAATAGATTACATCCTCAAAATTTAAAATTTTGATTTGTAATCATGGAGTTTTCATTTTAAAATACCATTGTGCAAATCCCCCATCATCAATAGGGTTAATAAAATATCCTCTTAAATGGAGGGAATGGACAATGTGATGGTCACCACAACACTAGGTTTCCCTATAGCATAAGCTTAGTGGGAAGTGAGAATCAGGTATGGAAAAGAAATATAACTATGATGTTATAATGGATTTTTGATAGAGAATATGGTAATTAGAAATTATACCATCACAAAATTGTAAATTTGTGATTGGATAAAAGACCATTGATTTCACAGTAATAAATTTAAAAGGACAAAATTTTGGTTCAAAAATAATTTTCCTAAAGTTGAGATATTATTTTACTCAATAGATAAACACTTGATAAAATAAAAATACTTGATTTACTTCCATTTCATGAGAAGAATCTCATCATCTGGTTATTCTTTGATCCAAATCCACATAATTTCTTAAAACAAAATATGGATATTCAAGATGAATTTTTATTCCTGAAGTAATTTTATCAAACAAACCATAAGTTATTCCTTTGGCCTTTAAATATTTACCAAAATAAAAATGGTTAGAAAATGTTTTCTAATATGATAAATCAAAATTTATCCTCAAAAAATAATATCCAATGTTAAAATTAATCCTTTCTATAAGTAGTTACCTTATGAATCGTTTAAAAATAAAATTTTTTAGAAGGAAGGTCATTAAATTTCAAAAAATCAACTTATTATAAGATTTCCCTATAAAATGTAGCTATTATTTTCACATAAAAAATAAATGAACACCTTAATCTCTTTTAAGAATTTATGAAACATGCATGATTCCAAGAGTAAAATCTCAGGTTGTTGAATATATTCCGTAAGTCCAAACATCTAATAATTCCACCATAACATAAACCATCAAATATCTAAGCACCTTAATGGCCACCAATACTATCCCATGACCATCTATTTATTATTATATAAACATCAAGTACATATTTAGGGTTATATTTTCCAAATCACGTGTTTTAAAAAATATCAAAATACTACTTAATCGCTTCTCTTGATGAATGGTACAATTCATCACATGCTTATAATTCCTTAAAGAAGAAGTATTGTAGTATTTTCCTTATATATCTCATGATTCTTATAAAAATAAAATCATCTATAAAATAATTCTAAAACATAATTATTCAATCCAAAAACATAAATACATTAATAATAACACTATGATTGTAGTAAAAACATAAACTTTACCTTCATCCCTTTTCTTATTCCGAGCTATATTCCCTTCACGATTAGGAAATTCATTTTCATAGTTCCCCATCTCCTTATAATTGATGCATTATATGGATTATATATTTACTTTACATCCATGAGACGAGTTTTATTTCTCTACACACTTGTAGAAAACTCCAATTACCTTCATGTAAGTACCGTGGAGATTCCTTTCACAATTATCACATGTGAAAAAAATCCTTCTTTCACTTATTACCTTTATACATTATTTTTTATTTCGTCTTCTTCTTATGTTTCTTCCTTTATAAATCATAAAACATGGATAATTATTTCTCTATATTGAAAAATAATATACTATATCCTATTATGATGAGAATTTGTGGGATACTAGTTCACTTTTAGGGATTGGTTTAATCCCATCAAAGAAATGGTCAATATTGCTCTTTGGATTACGTACATAGTTTGTAGCATGCCTGGATAACTTTGTAAAGTTAGTTTCATACATAACACCATTTTCTTATTCCTTTTATCTCAGAATTAATAATTTTCTATCTATATACGGTAATTGTTCTCTACAAAAATAATTTTCCAATAAAATTTCCATAAAATCCTTCCATTCCATGTTTACAATTTTATCTTCATCTTTAGTGTTTTGAATCAATCACCACCATTGATTTTCATCTCTTAAGATCCAATAAACTTCCATGAAAACATTCTCCCTTTCATTACTTCCCAATGTGAGAAATATATTCTCTATGGAAATTATCCATTGTTATGATACAAATGGAATTGTAGTCCCATCGAATAATGGATGTTCTTGTCACATAAAGTGGTCTAAAATTGTTACACCAAATTGTAGATCTGGATACTCTATAAGGGTAAGTTTATTACTTATAACATGAGTCAATTATCCCAGTAAAGTTATAATTTTTTCAAATCCAGTGTAACGCCCCGACCCCAGTTACCCAAATGCTGATGTATTATTTTAATACATTATCATGATTACAAGGAATCATGTCCAGAAGCACCGATCAGTTTAGTATTCTTCGAAACAATATAAATACATTGTTCAACATTACAACTTGAAAAGAAAAAAACCCTAATTTATTCCATTAGAAACATCCAAGCCTCTTAGATTACGCCTGTAAGTCACTCAAAACTAACTCCTTCATATCCTGGGAAAATGAAACATAAGAAAGGGGTGAGCTCAAATGATCAGTAAGGGTATGAAATAAAATGGAAGATAACATAAATATTAAGCATGATGAATAATTGAAAACACATGCCTTAACGAATAATAAACATGATAAATTTATGGCAGGAATATGAGTTGAGTAAATAATGCCATAATAAAATATAGTCATGGGTGTTCAACTAGTCAAATAACCACATGAAATATCAATAGTTAATCTCATAATTATGGAATGCATAATTCCATACATCATAACCACATATTCAAGGGCTCGTTCCAATACTAAAAATAAGATTTTGTCAAGGCCTTGTGCCAAGACACTAGTTTGTCTCATCAGAACTACTGGTGCATCGAGGATCTATAGTGGGATCCACCCATCACTAACTAAGTCCAATGTATTCCTCATATTAAAATGATGAAACATAACATAAACATTCATATTAAACTAGCATACTAAATGTCAATACATTAACCATAATCCATGAATGGTATACAAATAACACATCCACAGTCAAACATAACTCATTCAATACAATATGTAAGATTGTATTATAAAAAATTAACCTCAATCAAGAATAATTAAGGATATTGACATAGATGAAAATAATCATCAAAACTATATGAGAGAAATATCCCCCTTTTTCTTGAAAACATTTAAAAGTATCACTATTTATCAAGAAGTTGTTTAAAATAGATTTCTGAATAAAAGTTTCTCATAACACTTTGAAACATTTAAAAAGGATTTTAATTGGAAAACATTAATGTCCATATAAATAAATCTTTAAACCCATTTTTAATAAATGGACATTAATGAGAAAGATTCAGAAGAATAAATCTTTAAAACATTTAAAAATTATATTCTAGTTAGAGTTTATAACCAAATGAGAGATGCTTGAATACAAATAATTGAGGTAATTAAAACATTATAATATCATTAGAATAAAGGATTTCATGATATACTATGTCAAAGGACAGTATATACACCATATAAAAGTGAATTGGGGCATAACAACAAATAAGTATCAATGGAATGTAAATCGAGATAAAGTCCACTATAAAAACTATATCCTAAAGTTAATGATAAATCAATGACATAATTATGTGTGAAAAATATAAATACACTCAATAGGATTGGATATTCATTGTAAATTAATCAGAGTACATTCAAACATATTCCTGTAAAAACAAAACCAATGACTTGGATGTTTAACTCAATGAATGGAAATTGAGTTAAGATTACTCTTACCAAGTTCATATCAATGACTTTAGAAATTATAAATGGAGTTATTATGTGTATCAAGAGTATATCCACACAATTGGTAGTGGAAATTACTATATAAATAATAAATTGTTATTCCCCACATAATGTTGGAGTAAAATAGTCAATAAAGTATGAGTAAATCCAAATGAGTTGAAATTGAAATTTGAAATTCCCTTACCAATTTTCTAACATACCAAACTTACACCCCATTAAATAAGGATCATAAAATTATGATGTAAATACCCATAAATTAAATTATATTACACAATTAATACAATCATGGACAGTACATATTCTAGACAAAAGGAAATAATGGCCAATATAGCATGAATCTCGCATGAATAAAAAGTGAGATGAAAAACCCTTAATTTGTTGTAATCAATCGATTTGTATGACCAAAAGTTAATAACCACCAAATTAATCACAGAATAACTTGAATTTAAATAGAATCATGATAATATATATATATCAAATGGATGTACACAATAAACCATATACAATAAATAAGTCGCGAACAATGAAAATCTCACAGAATTAAAAGTGAGATTAGAAACCCCTTACTTTGTACTTTTCCACGGTCGAGGGTAGGTTAAAATCCTCTATAAGGGTGAAATAATTACTATTAAATTATAAAATAACCTTTTACATTAATATTATATCATATATGATCTTCTAATATTACTTTGTTAATGATATTTCAGTAGTATCATTGTTTCAGGTGTTAACTGATTTGTTTTCCTTTATATGATTTATTATGTAAGTATTGTTTGTTATGAATAAGATGCATATTATTCATATTCATAATTATATTAGGTATTTAAAAATTATTTTTAATCATCAACTGAAAATTATTCTTTAATGGATACGATGGAGAATGGATCTCATCGCGTTCGTGGAGACGGTAATCCGTACGTACGCACGAGTGACAATATCATTATTTTGATATTAAAATCATATATAATTGGATGGTATATCATATAAAAAGAATCATTATCATGTTATATTTATTATTTAAATAATTTATACTCATTATTATACCCATCCGAATGATGAATTATTTGAATAACAAACCACTCCATGACGTGGAGATGGTAATCCGTACGTACACACATATGGTGACTTTGTCATTTATAGGATGGATAGAATAATGAATATGGTTGTAAAATTTTCATAATAAAATCACAGTGTATATAAGATTCTGGATTTATTATTTTATAATGGAAAAAATAAAGAAATAGGAAGTGGATGAAGAAAAGGACTTGAAAGATGTGATGAAATATTTACCTCCTTTTCGGGTTCTTCCTTTTGATTTTTTCAAAAGGGCTCTCTATGTTGGATTTATGACTAAAGTAAGGCCTCTAGGATGAATTTATGATCATTTGGAGGATAGTTGGGTATGGTTTGGCCAATGAAAATGGCTTTGAATGTGTGAATATGAGAGAAGGTGTAGTGCCCTTTTATAAGAGGGGTGAGGGGCACCTTAGGAAAATATTGAAGTATTACTTTATAATAAAATGATTTTCAGTTTATAATGACTGAAAAATAAATTATTTAAATTATAAGGTGGGTATGGTTCTAAAAACACTCAACCAATAAGTTTTAGATAGGTTTGGGTCATTATATTAACCTTATCTTTTATATTTAACTCTTAGTTAAATAGTTTGACATTTACCATGCCTTTTTGTATTTTTATATTATATGGTTTATAAACGTACTATAAACTTCCAAGAGAACTCCAAGTGGTTCATTAATGATAAAAATATAATTATATAAGTATTTAATCTGAACCTTATATTTTTATGATTATTATATCAACCAATAATATTGTATTTGTTTTAAAAAATCATTTATTTAAATTTCGACATTATTTGATAATTGATTTTTGTTAAAGTCCTAACAACTTTATTACATAGAAATAAATATATTCAATAAACCCCAAAATGTCATAGTGACCTATAAAACTTTTATTTGGTATCAAAACTTTCAAATTATATTTATTTTAGTATTTATAATATCATTTATTTGATTGTTTCATTAATAAAGAAAATACTGCATCATTATTGTGTCATATATAAATAAATTTATTTTATGTATAAAAATTATATATAAAATATACTGAGGTAGAAAATATTTTTAGATTTATAATGACTATTTATTATTTAATAGATCAATTATATGACCTCATATAAAAATTGTTTTACTAAAAGATATTTTCATTTGTTATTTTTTTCTTTACTTTAGATTATTTAATATAAAATGTCATTATCACTTCCACGTGGCTCCATGGGGTCGCAAAATCGACCCAAGGATGCCCATGGTCGGAAATGTGTCATTAAATAGGGTTATTACATGTGTTAGAGTAATTTAATATTATTATAATATTATTTTTTAACCTTATTTACTGGATTTACACCTTTATCCAAGGTAAATAAAATATTTACTGAAGTAAATATTCATAATGTATACAAATAAAAGGTAACTATTTACACAATTTGTACCTCTTGAATAAAAATATGGAATCAATTTTTCCAAATTGAAAACATAGATGTGGTAGAAATTAATTTGAAATTAATTCCCATTGTCAAAACAAAAAACGTGTTTTTATGAAATACTAACTATCAAAAGATTGACACTTGTTTATGTCCAGTTTAATCATGAGATTACATAAAATGACTTAAATTATATTAAATAATAAAATATAATATAATGATATTTAATAACTATTCAAATTTATAATTTAACACTATAAATTATGACAATTAAAAAAGTTGTTTTTAATTAAAATTTAGTATTTTCACTATTCATCAAAAATTGAACGTGTTTTGAAAAATACCAAAAAATACACCCTAATATAATTTAAATATTAAAAATCCAAAAATGAAGTCCATTTTGAAATATAAAATTTATAAAATTTTAAAAAGTGGGTATTACTATTCATAACAGTTAGTTTGATTGGTCGCGGTGTGTTAGAATCTCAAAGTTGCGTACAATGCAAGCTATAACATTATTCAAAGGGAAGTGTACCATGGAAGCTTGGGGTGTTACATTCTTCCCCTCTTTTGGAAATTTCATACTCAAAATTTTTTAAATTGGTCTTGAGATCATAATTGAAAGTCCCACTTTAGAAAAAGAGTCAATAAATCTATCACTTTAAAAAAAGAGTAGTTCACAGGTCACCCGAGAAAACCCATACTAGGATTCCATATAAGAAAACATGGATATGGAAGATAAACTAAGTGTCAAGTTATAATTGAGAGGGATAAAAAACATGATCTGGAGAAGGTTTACAATAATAAAGCCACAACTTGTGCTGGGACAAAAGGTCATTAGTTTCCTAGTAGGAAAAGTAAAAGGACAACATTTTTTTTTGGTTTAAGATACATTTCATAAAGATGGGGAATTTATTTATGAGATTGACTATGAACATAAAGATATATACTTACTTTTTAAGTAGAGTTTCATTCTTTAATAAATTTCTACCACTAACTCATTTTTTTCAAACGATGAGTATTCAAGATGACTTAGTCACACCGGAAGAGCTAGAATAATCTTCTAGAGAATAACATGATCCACAAAGTATAAACTATATATTTACCTTGTCTTTAGAGATTAATCAAAACCAAAATGGTTAGTACAATATTATATGATCCCCCAAAAGGATAATCCTCTAGAGAAAGAAACACTAATTTTAATTTCTAAAATTAAACCAACAATACCCCAATGTTAAATAAATACCATTCAATAAAAAATTTTCCTTAATTTTTTTAATATAATCCAAAATAATATTGAAACCCAAAACTTAGAAGAATTTGGTTATGTAGTCTTCCACATTAAATTGTATCTCTAAATAACATCGACTACTCTTAAAGTCACATACATAAAAGTAATTAACATAATCACATATTCTCTATTATAGGTTAATCATTTACATAAATAACCCAAATCACTATAAATCCACAATAAAAACATAGATAAATATCCACTATTACTCCTCAAATGAAATACCATAGTATTATATTTTCCTTAGGAATATAGTGTTCCCAACAGATCAAAAATATTCCAAAATAACATTTATCACTTAATCCCCAAATCATTTTCCTATACTAAGGGTATTAATTTGATAAGAAATAAGATTCCAAATCAACATATTATTGATCTATAAAAGAATTTAACTAAAAATAATTAGTCACACTAACCAGGGACTTCACGTAGTCTAGTGGTAGGCGATAAATTCCAATCGCACTCTGGTTTTGGGTTTGATTCCCACAGCTTTGTCCGACGCGACGATTTGTCACATGGTCTGTGTGTTCTCCTTTTTCCAAAACTATATTTTATAATATTACCAAAATGAGATAAATTCCTCAAAATAACCATAAAATAATTTAACCACAAATGTTATCTCATACATTTCATTTTCATCCCAAAATATAATAACATGTAATTACCTAAAACTCAATGATCATATAAAACCAAATGGTTATTTATAACTATATCCACAAGATAAAAGATAATTCTTCTGCAAATATCATTTTCACATGACAAATTGCAGGGTTACAAATACAATAGAAAATTATTCCAAAGTAATCCCATAAACAAAGAGCGCTAATACTTTTACACATTTCTCCAACCATTTATTTCCGCATAGCTTTTTATTTAACCAAGAAAATATCCTATAGAATAGGGAATTTACCCAGGTAATGGCCAGGTCCCCTATATTTATAGAAAATGACTTTAAATGGATTCTTGGGAACATTTTTATTTTCTTCCTTTGTACTCTTCATATTTCCTCTGCAATTCTTTACTTTATGTCCTTCCTACCCACACGTGAAGCATTTATTTATTCCATTGAGACACTTTCCTGGGTTCCTTCTTCCACATTTCCTACATGATGAATATTGAGGATTATTTTCTCCATGGTATCTACTACTAGAGATCTTATCATTCATTGCCTTTCTCTTATTTGTTAAGTCTAGGAGTTGGTTAATATATATTTTGTTGATCATATTTTTGGAAAATATATTTGGAATGAACATGATATCTTTTAAACCTATCAGCATTCCATTTTTTCTCATTTCCACCACCGTTCCCACCTTGTACATCATGCTCAATGTTACTATGACTTCCTTGGAATCCAGCCATTGAATAAAACTAGAAAGAATTGTATGAGTAACAATAGTCATAAAATCATTTAGAGAATATCATGACACCATATTTTCAATTTGAAACACATTAGGATTAACCAAGTTCATTTATTCTCCTCTTATATTAAAATATTTCAAATTGGTTTGTAAAGAAAATGTAAATTATCCTAAGCATATCCCCTGGGAGTGTCGTAACCAAGAGTGCAACAAGGACCATGGTCATATACCAGGATACCCTGGGTCAAGGCCAAAACTCCTTGTTAGAGTTTTCACATTTAGGTACATCTGTTCCAGAGCTGCCTCTACTGGATCGTATCCAAACAGGGATGTATTGCTTGAAAAATACACAAAATCTCTACATTACCAAATTTCTAAGAAGTTCTTCTATACTAATCTTCAAAGTCTATCTTAGGGTAATGTTATCTAATCAGAGTTTATCTAAATATAGTTTCCAAGGTTTGTAATAAAATTTCTCTGATACAAACTGTAATGCCCCAACCCCAATTACCCAGAGGCTGGTGAATTATTTTAATACATTTACATGATTACAAGGAATCAAGTCCTGATAGACCAATCAATTTAGTATTCTTCGAAACAATATACATACATAAGTTCAAAATTATAACTTGAAAAGAAAAAACACTAATGTATTCCATTAGAAACATCCAGGCCTCTTATATTATGCCTGAAAGTAACTGATAACTAACTCCTTCATATCCTGGGAAAATGAAACATAAGAAAAGGGTGAGCTCAAATGCTTAGTAAGGGTAAGCAATACAACAGAAGATAACATAAATATTAAGAATGGTGAATAATTGAAAACACATGCCTTAACGAATAATGAATATGAACACTTTATGGTAGGAATATGAGCTCAGTAAATAATTCCATAATAAAAAATTGTCATGGGTGTTCTACTAGTCAAATAACCACATGAAATATCAATATCTAATCTCATAATGATGGAATGCATAATGTCGGACATCATAACTACATAGTCAAGGCCTCATTCTAAGATGACAAAGAATATTTTGTCAAGGCCTTGTTCCAAGACAATAGTTTGTCTCATGAGACCTACCGATGCATCGAGGAGCTATAGTGGGATCCACCCATCACTTACTAAGTCCAATACATTCTTCATATGAAAATTATGAAACATAACATAAACATTCGTATTAAACTAGCATACGAAATGTCAATACTTTAATTGTAAACCATGAATGGTATAAAAATAGCACATCTACAGTCAAACATAACTCATTTAATACAATATGGAAGATTGTATTATAATAAATTAACCTCAATCGAGAATAATGAAGGATATTGAGATAGATGAAAATAATTATCAAAACTATATGAGAGAAATATCCCCCTTTTTCTTGAAAACATTTAAATGTCTCACAATTTATCAAGAAGTCGTTAAAAATAGATTTTTGAATCCAAGTGTCCCATACCACTTTGAAACATATAAAAGGAATTTTAATTTTAAAACATTAATGTCCATATAAATAAATCTTTAAAACCATTTTTAAAACATGGACATTGATGAGAAATATTTAGAAGAATAAATCTTTAAAACATTTAAAATTGATATTCCAGTTAGAGTTTATAACAAAATGAGAGATGCTTGAATAAAAATAATTGAGGTAATAAAAACTTTATAATATCATGAGAATAAATTATTTCATGATATACTATGTCAAAGGACAGTATATACACTATATAAAAGTGAATTGGTGCATAACAACAAATAAGTCTCAATGGAATGTAAATCAAGATAAAGTCCCTTATAAAAATTGTATCCTTAGGTTAAGGATAAATCAATGACATAATTATGCGTGAAAATATAAATACACTAAACATGATTGGATATTTAGTGTAAGTCAATCAGAAGACATTCACACATATTCTTGTAAAAACAACACCAATGACTTGGATGTTTAACTCAATGAATGGAAATTGAGTTAAGATAACTCTTATCATGTTCATATCAATGACTTGAGAAATTATAAATGGAGTTATTATGTGTATCAAGAGTATATCCACACAACGGGGAGTGAATATTACTACATTAATAATAAATAGTTATTCCCTACATAATCTTGGAGTAAAATAGTCAATGAAGTATGCGTAAATCCGAATGAGTGGAAATTGAAATTTGATATTCCCTTACTGATTTGATAACTTACAAAAAATACACCCCAGGAAAGAATGATCATACAATAATGATTTAAATACCCATAAATTAAACTATATTACACAATGAATACAATCATGGATGGTACATACTCCACACAAAAGGAAATAGTGGCCAATACAGCATGAATCTCACATGAATAAAAAGTGAGATGAAAAACCCTTACTTTGCCGTAATCAATCGAGTTGTATGACCAAACGTTAATAACACCAAAATAAATCACAAAATACCATGAATATAAAGATAATTATAATACATATATATATATATATATCAAACGGTAGTACAGAATACACCACATGAAATAAATAACTGGCAAACAATGGAAATATCATAGAATTAAAAGTGAGATAAGAAACCCATTACTTTGTACTTTTCCAAGGTATAGGGTAGTTTAACCTCATGTATAATGGTTAAATCATTACTATTAAATTATAAAAGAATCATATACATTAATATGATATCATATATGATCTTCTAATATTTCTTTGTTAATGATATTTCAGTAGTATCATCGTTTCAGGTGTTAACTGATTCATTTTCCTTTATATGATTTGTTACGTAAGTATTGTTTGTTATGGATTGGATGTATCTTATTAATATTAAGAATGATATTAAGTCTTTAAAAATTATTTTTAATAATCAAATGAAAATTAGTCTTGAATGGATATGATGGGAATGAATCTCATCGCGTTCGGGGAGACGGTAATCCGGTCGTACGCATGAGCAACAACATCATTATTTTGATATTAAAATAATATATAATTGGATGGTATATCATTTAAAAAGAATAATTATCATTTTATATTTATTATTTACATCATTTATAATCATTATTATACCCATTCAAATGATGAAGTATTTGAATAACAAACCACACCACGACGTGGAGACGGTAATCCGTACGTACGCACGTATGGTGACTTTGACATTTATAGGATGGATAGAATAATGAATATGGTTGTAAAATTTTTATAATAACATCACAATATATATAATATAATGTATTTACTATTTTATAATGTGAACAATAAAGAAAGAGGAAGTGGAATAAGAAAAGAACTTGAAAGAGGTGATGAAATATTTTCCTATTTTTCAGGTTCTTTCTTTTGATTTGATCAAAAGGGATCCTTATGTTGTCTTTCTGACTAAAGGGATGCCTCTAGGATTAAGGTATGATAGTTTGGAGGATATTGTTTCAGGTTTTGGCTGATCCAAATGGATTTGAAGTTGTGAATACAAGAGAAGGGGAAGTGCCCTTTTATGAGAGGGGTGAGGAGCACCTTAGGAAAATATTGAAATATTATTTTATAATAAATTTATTTTTGGTTTCTAATGGCTAAAAAATGACTTATTTAAAGTATAAAGTGGGGATTGGTCTCAAACCACTCAACCAATAGGTTTTAGATATCTTTGGGTCACTATATTAACCTTATCTTTTTTATTTAACTATTTGTTAAATAGTTTGACATTTACCCAGCTTCTTTGTATTTTTATATTATATGGTTAATAGAATTACAATAAAATTACAAGAGAACCCAAAGTGGTTAATTGATGATACAAATATCATTATATAAGTCTTTTGGATGAACCATTTATTTTTAGGATTATTATATCAACCAATAATATTGTATTTATTTTAAAAACTCATTTATGTCAATTTTGACATTATTTAATAATTGATTTTTTTTAAAGTCCTAAAAAATTTATTAATTATAAATAAATACATTTAATCAACCCTAACATGTCATAGTAACCTATAAAATTTGTTTATGGAATCAAAATTTCGATATTATATTTATTTTAGTATTTATAATATCATTTATTTGATTGTTTCATTAATAAGGAAAATACTGCATCATTATTGTGTCATATATAAATATATTTATTTTATGTCTAAAAATTATAAATAAACTATCCTGAGGTAGGAAATATTTTTTATCTTTCATAATGACTATTTATATTTAAATATATTAATTATATAACCTCATATAAAAATTGTTTTACTAAAAGATATTTGCTTTTGTTATTTTTGTCTTTACTTTAGATTATTTAATATAAAATGTCATTATCACTTCCAAGTGGATCCATGGGGTCCCAAAATCGACCCAATGATTTCCATGGTTAGACATGTATCATAAAATAGGGCTAGGACATGTGTTAGGTAAATTTAATATTTTTATAATGTTATTTTTAACCTTATTTACTAGATTTACCCCTTTAACCACAGTAAATAAAATATTTACTCAAGTAAATATTCTGAATGTCTAAAAATAAAATTTACCTATTTACACTATTTTGAACACTTTATTAAAAATATGGAATCAATTTTTTGAAATTAATACACATAATTGGGATAAATTAATATAAAATTAATTCCCGTTGTTAGAATAAAAAGCGTGTTTTTATAAAATAATAACTATCAAAAGATTGACACTTGTTTATGTCCAGTTTAATCGTGAGATTATATACAATGACTTAAATTTTATTAAATGATAAAACTATAATCTAATTATACTTAAAAAACTTTCAAATGTATAATTTAACACTATAAATTATTTCAATTAAAAAAGGTGTTTTTAATTAAAATTTAGTATTTTCAATATTCATCAAAAATTGGAAGTTTTTAGAAAAATACCAAAATTTCACCCTAATCTAATTTTGATATTCTGATTCAAATAATGAAGTCCGTTTTAAGGATAAAATTTATAAAATTTCAAAAATTGGGTTTTACTATTCATACCGGCTAGTTTGATTGGTTGTGGTGTGTTAGAATCTCGAAGTTGCGTACAATGCAAGCTATTACATTATTCAAAGGGAGACGTACTGTGGAAGCTTGGGGTGTTACATCCAGTTGTAGTTCTAGATCCAACATCATTATCTTTCATAAAAGTTAAATACCTACATGTATTATTTTCATTGATACACATTCCATTACTTCTACTGGGCACCATTTATAAAAACTTTCATACACTAGATTAGATCATATCATTATGAAATATAATGTTTAATCTAAAACTAGTGAAACACTTAACATAAATTGAAAATTTTTCTATAACTAATATCAAAACCATAAACTTGTTTACTTTTGAAATATTCTCAAATTCATATATAGGGTTATATTTCCCTATTGTATGTTTTCCTAAATCTATTTTCCAATGTTTTCGTTAAACATCCTTTTATACCAACTATAAAGACCCCGAACCCAGTAGCCCGGAGCTCGTGCCTTAATTTATTACATTGGTACTATAAACAAGCGATCATATCCCAAAAAACCATATATTTTATTATATTTGGAAAATCAGATACAAAATAATTGTTACAATACAAATCGAAATGAAATACAACATAGAAACTACTTTGGAAACATTGATATTCTCCAAGATTATCCCTGCATGTCAAAAATAATATATATCTTGGCATCCTGGAAAAATTAAAACATAAGAAAGGGGTGAGATAAAAACCCATTAAGTTTAATAAATATAGAGTAAGGTATTATAAACATAAATAATAAGTTATGGTGAGTAAATAACAATACATTTTATTAAAACCTAAACTTGCGCATAATATGATAGGAATACAAGTTGATCAAATAATTCCATATAAATAATCACATGAAAATGATACTTACCCATGGATATTATAATATTTGAATAATAAAATGGATTATCAATAAGTAATCTCATAATGAAAGAATGTATAATGAGGGACATCATAAAGAAACCTTCAAAGCCTCATCTAGGAAGCCTATATTAATAGGTAAGGCCTTGGCTGAAACCTGGTCTAGTTTGTCTCATTATACCTACTGATGCATTGAGGGGATATAAAAGGGCCCACCTGGCACTTACTAAGTCCAATTACGTCCTCGTATTGAATGGGTGAAACAAAATTTTCATATGAATTCATATAGAAACTAGAAAATTAATTGTAAATAATTTTCCCAATCATTAAACATAATCATAATCTCTCCAGAGTAATATAGAAAATAGAATCAAGATAGTACATCCCCATTCAAATTAATCATAAACAATTCAATAAAATATTGTATATAGTATCATAATAGATCAAAACTAAGTAATAATAAGATTAAACAGAGAATAATGTCATAGATTAAAATGCTCTATCAAAACCATTGAAAATTTCTTGAGAGAAATATCCTTTTTTTACAAGGGAATCATTTATTAAAAAATGAACACAATTATAAAATAAAAGAGTTTATTTGTAAATAAAATTGTAAACTTATAAATAATTACATAAAACAATAAGAAATCATGAAAGTGGCATAACCCGCTCATGGTGTATAAGTCAAAACAATATTTCTTTTAAATTTTGAAAAAAAGAAACATTTAAAAGTGTATTCTTTAAAGTGTGAGTGTTAACCAAATGAATAAATTATGTGTATTTTCTATAAAACCACATATATTTTTTTAAATAAAATTTCAGATAATAAAAATTCATTTTACACATAATCATAGCATCACATAATCATTGGAGTAGATGTTTAACCCAAATAATGGAAAATGGGTTAAGAATTCCCTTACAACTATGAAAACAATCGAACCATACACCCCATAAAATTAATGATCATTAAATGAAAAATTAAATAAAATGAAGAAAAATATATTAATGATATTATAAATCAAATGAAATTATACATACACTACAAAAAGGATTAAGTGGTGAATAAGGAATATATCATAGAATGAAAAGTGAGATGAGAAAACCGTTACCTTATGTCTGAAAGAGTTCTTCACATGTAATTAATGTCTAGGATAATAAAATTAGATTCATTAATTAATTAATTAATATCCCATTAAAAATATGTTAGATTTATTATAATTATATTAAGTTAATTTATGGCTATTTTTATGGGTTATAATGTTTAATTTAATTGTTCTGGGAGTATTTGTTTCATTGTTTTATGGTCGGTTCCCACGAGTATAAATATGGGAGTTCCTGTCAAATAGAAGAAAAAATATAGAAGTGAAATGTAATGATATATATATACTTCAATTATTTTATATTTTTCTAAAATATCATTTGGTTAAATTGTATGAGGAAAAATCATTAGATAAAACATTAATGAAAAATGATTAGTTTATTTGTTCAGTTTTTACGATCATCAAGAACTAGTTTCATTTTATTTAATATCATGTTTATAAACTACTTATATAATATTAAATAAGTTTCAATAAAAATACTATAATCTTTTTTAACCATAAAAATGGTTTTATGACCATCCTTAAAGGCGGTAATGAAAAACAAAAACTTGTCATCCATAAAGATAGTGAATCGACACCTCACAAACGATGTTTTCATTTTTAGAATAAAAAAATAAGTAAGTGTCTGATGATGAATATTAAATTAACATAATAAAATTATATTATATTTATGATTCTGGATTAGCCATTCATATTTGGATATTATAGGTTAGAAAATTATAATAAAATAAAATAAATTAAAATAGAAATAGTGAGGGTTTTACCTCTTGAGTATCGTCTCCTTGAGAACCTCTTTAGGGAACTAGAGATAGGTATTTTGGTGAGACATGAAATAATAGAGCATGCTAAAGAGGTTTGGGAGAGTAATTAGGCAGAATATAAGCCAGATAAAAAGAATAAAAGGTTTCAGGAAAAGGGGTGGGAAAGGGTGATATTTATAGTGGAGGAGAGGAGTGTTTTCTGAATATTTTACTCATTAGTTAATTATTTTGGATCAAGACTATCGGTAGTATTTATTTTGTGACTAAATATAGTAACTATTACATTTGAGTTCTAGATAATGTCCTTTTACATCATCCATTACCCAAACATGACTTAAAAAATTATTTATTTTCTTATAATGTTAAATAATGTAAATTATCGTATTTCACTATTGACAAAAAATTCAACTAATTTTGAAAAATCCCAAAACATTACCCTAATAATATTTCAACATGTAGATTTCAAAAATTGAATCCATTTTTTGAATGTAATTTTATAAATATGATATATTTCATTTTTAAATGAAATCATTATTTATTCTAAAAATAATGATTTTACTATTATAACCGGTTTTACGATATTTTGAAAAATTAATTATGGTCTCATTAAATTATCTTATAATTATAATTCATATAAATATTAATTTATGAATATATTTTATGAAAATAAATTTTATTTTAAATTATTATATTGATTATAAAATTATAAATAAACATTCACATTTCACAGAAATACCAACACTTAATTTATCATTCTTAAAACATTTATTTACTTATTATATGATATAAATATATCATATTTTCACATATAAGATACCTAAATTTTATTTATACATTCATAGGTGGTGTTATTATTCAAATTACAATATTACTATTCCTAATGATCATAATACTATTCCAACAATCTTATTAATATCTAATAGTATATCATGGTTCATTTAAGATCAGTGTTACCTGTAATGTAATCTATCCAAGATGTTAAATTTAAAAGTGAAATACCATAAAATCTTGGGGTGTTACACCTACTTTCTAAATATTTCCCATTTGAATTTATTGAAATTTTTTGGAAAGCCTTTGACATGTTGGAAAACAACTTGGTGGCAACCTATATTATTGTCTCTTTTGAACAGGAAAAGATTTCGAGATGATGTTTGATGAAAGTGGATTTGATGTGGGTGCTATATTAGGATAGAAGTTTGATTATAATTTTCTACCCATATAATATTCGATCCATACTCTCAATGTTTCTCAAACCAATTATACAACTATGGAGAAAGAGATCCTTGTGTTAGTTTTTATGTTTGATAAATTTATCTCAGACCTCATTCTCTCTAAGGTTTTTGATTTCATGGATCATGTGGTTTTAAAATGTTTGATAAATAAATAGGATTTCAAACCAAGGTTGATATGGTAGATACTACTACTTCAAGAGTTTTATATTGTCATCAAAGACATAAAGGGTACTAAAAATGTTATTTATGATCACTTTTCCAGACTCCAATTGCCCAATGTTGAAGATGATGAAGAGATGGAAATTTGGGACAAATTTATTGATGGTATAATTTTCTTTGTGGATGTGCAATACTGACCATGGTTTTTTGACAAAAAAAATATTTTTCCACCAGGACCCTTTATCCACACTTCTCATATCAGGAATAGAAATAGTTTTTTTGGATGCTTCACACTATTACCAAGACGAGACACTTTTATTAAATTAAAGTATTGATGGGTTAATGTGTTTCTATATCCCAAAGATGATTTCCTAAGTTTTCTATAGTTTTTTCATGCCTCACCGACTAGAGGACATCATGGTTTAGATGATAGTATTTCAAAAATACATCAAAGTGGATTTCTATGGACCACACTACATAGGGGAATGAGGGGATTTGTGAAAGGCTTAGATCATTTCCAAAAAATAATAACCCTTTGTAAATGAGATTAAATGACATAAAATCGCATCCTTGAAGTGGAAATACGCAATTTCTGGGGAATAGATTAAAAGATCCCCATTCCCAATTCTTATTAGAATCTCTATATCTTGGTTTGTGTGAATTATATATCAAAGTGGATAGAGGATGAAGGAACCAATATTAGTATATCCAAGTTTATATTGAAATAACTGGAGAAAAACGTTTTTGATCAGTTTTTCATTCTTACATTACTCATTAGTGATCGAGAAACACACTTTAATAATCATTCTATGAAAGGGCTGCTTGAGAATTATAGAGTTAAATACAACACTAGAACACCTTAACAACCACTAACAAGAAGACAAGTAGAGATATATAATCAGGTTATTAAAAAAATTATCGAAAAGATAGTCAATGAAAGAAAAAGGGATCAGAGTATGAAATTCGATGATTCACTTATCACACTACTTCTAAAAAACCCATTGGCACAACTCCATTCTACCTTTTCTATGTAAAATATAGTAACTTGTTAGCTAAATTAGAATATAGTTCATTAAGAGCAATCAAAAGTAAAAACATGGATGTTTAGAGAACTAGAAATTAGAGGTTGTTAAAACTAGATGATTTGAAATAAATAAGAATGAATTCCTAAGAAAATTACAACATGTTTAAATAAAAAAACAATGACATGACCAGTACATAACTTGAAGTAAATTCCTACTGGGGGAAAAATTCCTCTTATTTAAATCATTTTTAAAATTATTACTTGGAAAATTGAAGTCCCAATGGTAAGGTTCATTCAAAGTTATTAATGTTTTACCTTATGTAATGGTGTATATTCAAATAGGAGAGGGACTATCCCTTAAAGTCAATGGAAAATGACTTAAAATTTACCAAGAACCATTTCAAGAAGCATGTATTATGTCTTTAAAATTCACTTCATATCCAAGGAAATTTATAGATCTCACATTTAAATGAAGTGAAAACTAGGATGAAAGCTAGGTTTATTTCCTTAGGTTATAATAGGATTGTAGATTTAGACTGATCTACTACTACTAGCTGATGGTTGAAGATTAATTCCAAAAGAGTTTTTGTTTCACTGATGTTAGGACATGAATTCACTATTTATTTTATGTGTTTTATTGAGTTTAAAATAATCTGAAAAAATATTCTCATAATGAGTTTCCAAATCATGACATGAATCTTTCAGTGCACCCATTTACACCTCAAACCATAGTTTCATGGTTTCCCTTCACGTCCCCTCCTGACACTCTGAACCTCTATTTTCTTTCCTCCCAATGAAACTCTATTTCTCCCCTATATTTCCCCCACATTTTAATTTGGGTCTATTTTTTTGTTAACTCCGAGACCCCCAATTTTTCATTCACCTCCTCTATGGTCAAATTTATATACATTTTTTCTTATTATCAATCTTCCTATTCATTAATTTTTCATCGTGCATTCAGATGTTCTATGTCTCACATTACTACTTCCTTTATCATGTCTGATGTACTAGTTAGGATGCCATTTGGGCTTCCTCATGTGGTATTTCTTCATGATATTTAAATTTAGGTACCTATTAAAATATTTATTCAAGAGTTTCATGGATATTCCACTTCTCCCATGAGTAATTTGGTCTGGTGATTTTTGAGTTAGTGAGTCATCCAAAGTGGCCTTTAGATCTGAAAGAAACATTATCTATTACTATTAAGAGGCTATAAACCAATGGGATTATGGATTTTCCTAATTGATCCTTGTCTATATATATAGCTTATGACATCAACATTATCGGTTTATAAGAGGAAACCCATTGTCCAATATTTTGTGTCTTAGATCTATCAATTTAGGTCCCTTATTTTTCTAGTAATTTTCTTATAGGTAGTTTTTTAGGGAACTTTGTTATAGTTTGGTTCATACAAATATAATATGAAATTATTTTTGTATTTTGTATTCTCTTTACTCATTTAATTTTTTTGTTTATTTAATACATATTATGGACTCATAAATTCCCTAGTAAAGGATTATTTTTTATATAAAATATTTACAGGGAGTACAATATTCAAAAAAATATTTCAACATTTTCCCCATGGAATATTATTTATTTTAGGGGGCTCTCAATTTCCAGAACCATTTTTATTATTTACATAAAATTTTCATCTACTATCATTTACATATCATCCACCACAATTTCTAAATATTTTGAACACTATTTTCTTTTAAGTGTGTGTGTGTGTGTGTCTGGGGGGGGGGGGGTATTCTTGAGCTTTATAGAATTTTCACTCAATTTTTCACCTATTCACATAAGTATAGTAGACATTTTTCTTTGGATTCATGATTTATCCTGAAATTTCATTAACCCATGATAATAAAAAAGAATGTTTAGTTGAAAATTGTTAAAATAAATTATTTATTCATATTTATAATTTTAACATGATTATTAAGTTCATTATTTTATTTATGATTCTAAATTCCTAAAATTATATATTGATTGATCTATTACTTGTAACAATACTCCAGGTGATTTACATTTTTATATTTATTCCCATTCCTAAGATGAATATGGATATAATTTTTTTAATTCTTGTCTGGGTATATTTATTGAGAGACACTTGGGACATGTAAACCTATCATAAATTTCATTATTATATTATAGAGGCTATGAGTAAACAAATACACTCCTAAAATGATTGAGGCATTTCAATTGTTAATACAATTTTTTTCTAAGACTAACATGTACATCAACTTTACTTATCCTATAGTTTCCATTAATTATATTATTAGGATTGAGTCACATTTCATGCCCATTTTATCCCTTCCTACCATACTCTTTAGAATATTGCACGATTGTTTACTTAAATAAGTGTTGGGGAATGGTCAATTCTACTAGGAACAATATCCTTATTACCAAAGAGATATGTGGTGGAATTTTTACAAGATTCATGGTATGATGTTTATGATTACTTTGGATGTACTTTCATGATCACCCTATTTTCCTTCTAATAAAAGGAAAAATATGGGTTATGATTTAAGAGGGTCAAAAATCACCAATACCAGACCAATGATTATAATGATAGATAATACAATACTATGTGTTGGATGTGAGATATATCTTATTAATTATTTATAAAAAATAGAAAAATAAAAAAATAGGAGAAAAGAAAGAAATAAGGTACCTTTATTAGGCTTTCATGACATATTTATGGGCCTACATTGAGATTTTGGGAGTGTAGAGACATTAATTTTTAGATGTGGTTCTTCATTATACTTTTCATGATTATAATTCATGATGATTTAGAGTTTACCCACCTTTTGAGACTATCTTTTATCATCTACCCACCCACCCTCAGCCTTAGAGCCATTTGAAATGTAATGTTAAGTCCTCATGATGAGAGAATAACTCTAGTTCTATTTTACCTTGAGTGATGAGGGAAAATTCACAGTGAGGTAAATCACAACATGGGTCTGCATCTAAGGAATAGTTGATAAATTACAATCAATGAGTGATGCTATTTAAATAAAGGACTTGAGTATGAGGAAAGGATAAATTTCTATACATGAATTTTTTTTGAGACACAATATATTTCTGACGAAACATGGATTTATATTCATAGTTGTAATTATTGTTTCCTATTAAAAATTGTTTCCTCTGAGATCCTTATTGATATTATTTTTTATTAATGAAAATTAATTGTTTAAGAATACAAGAATGTGATATTTTAAATTAATATATACATTTTTGGTTTGATTCATTGAGTTTATACATGTTTTATAGTATAATATTGTGATTTGTGGTTTATTTTTATATAGAATTGGACACTACATTATATGAAGGATATAATACTAAAATCTATGAAATTGTAGATAGTTCACATCTTAAATACCAATTCATGATGTTTATTTCTAAGGATAGAAAAACTCTATAATCTGATTTTTCATTCCATGAATTTTGAACCCAGTATAAGATGTTAAATGTCGGTATGAAGAAAAATCATGTCAAGAAAAATATTCAACACATGAATATTTCATCCTTTTCCTTCAGTAAATCTCATTGAAGCCCCCAAAGATCTCATGAACATGATTCAAGCCCTAAATTGGGGGAGATAGAACCCAAAGAATACTTGTAATTTTTCATTCACAATGTAAAACCGTATTTTAGAACATAAAATTATAGAATATAAAAAACCCATGCCTAATCACAATGCTAATACACTAGTAAAAAATCATTTATTACATTTCCCTTTTCACATCGGTTATATAATAACCAATGTGAAAATGAAAATTACACACCTTTTTCATGTTTTTTATATAACAAATGATGTAAAAAATCAATTTTCATATATTTTTTACATCGGTTTTAAAATAACTAAAATTATATTCCTTTTAAAATTTTATGGATCGCCTTGTGGATTCATTTCATTGTCTTTCATTCTTACGATAGTAGTATCGTTTCTCTCACACAGAAGCCCTAACCCTCATTTTTTCAATCTAATGATCTCCAATATCACATTACAATCTTCATAAACCATCTGGTTTTGTCGGCCTCATAATGTCACAATGAAGATAGATCTTCTCATCTCTCAACTAAGCCTCACACAATATTGTTTATCTCTTTCATTCATTCCATGTTGTGGAATCCCTAACCATTATTTGTTTGATTTGGTGTACTCTAATCTATAATTACCATATTCGTATACCCTCAAGTTTCTTTGTCCTCATCATTTCATGTTTGAATATAGATATTCTTGTCTCTTAAATAATCCTCTCTCATTATTGATCATCTCTTTTGGTCAATTCATGGAAGATTTATTGTGAAATTGATCATCTTCACTGATTTTTACATTTTCATTATTTCAGGTTGATTGTGCTCATTTTTTCTTGTTATTGGATCCCTAATTTTGTGAAATGTGAGTCTTATTCCCCTATTTCTTCATGATATATATTGAAGAAACACTCCTTCAGAAGATCTAGCTCTTCAGGTTAGTGAAAAACTAGTTTGGATACTGACTTAAATTTTATTATTGGTTGTTTTGTTACATTTTTATTTTTTTATCTCATATTACCATTTAGAATCCCATTGTTTAAGAACTAAAATCAATTGTTTCATGTATGTTGACCTTTATTAATCTCATTTTTTTAAATTTGAATCATTCTCTTCCATTTCTATATTCTATATATTTTTTATAGATATCACTGTATATAATTTTATAATTCCATAAGGTTATATTATTTTTATTTTTTAATTTGGAAATTGTAACACCCCAATCTTCTACGGTACGTTTCCCTTCGAATAATGCGATAGCGTGTGTTGTACGCAACCTCGAGTTCTAACACACACCACAACTAATTAAACTAGCCGTTGTAAATAGTGATACCTACTTTTTGAAATCATATATATTTTATATTTCAAAATGGACTTCATTTTTGGATTCGGAATATCGAAATTATCCTAGGGTGAAATTTTGGTACTTTTCGGATAACTTTTATATTTTGATGAATAGTAAAAATTACTAAATTTTAATTAAAAACAACTTTTTTAATCAAAATAAGTAATAGTGATAAATTATGAATTTGAGTGGTTTTAAAGTATATTTAGAATATATTTTTACCATTTAATATAATGTTGGTCATTGGACATAATTTTACAATTAAACCGAACATAAACAAGTGTCAATCTTTTGGTAGTTATTATCTCTTAAAAACACGCTTTTTGTTTTGACAGCGGGAATTAATTTTAAATTAATTTCTGCCACTTCTGTGTTTTGAATTTAGGAAAATGGATTCCATATTTGGAATCAGGATGTTCAAATTGCATAAATAGGTAACTTTTATTTTTAGACATTTTGAATAATTACTGCGGTAAATATTTTATTTACCATGGTTAAGGGTAAATCCGGTAAATAAGGGTTAAAAAAATAATATTATAATAATACTAAATTACCCTAAAAACGTGTCTTAACCCTATTGGTTAATACATGGTCGACCATGGGCATCTTTGGGTCTATTTTGGGACCCCATGGATCCACTTGTAAGTGATAATGACACTTTATTTTAATTTAGTTAAAATGAATACAAAAATGACACAAGCATATATCTTTTAGAACAACAATTTTTACATAGGGTTATATATGTTGGATTTTAGATTATAAATATTCATTAGAAAGCTAAAAAGATTTCCTACATAATGATATTTTATTTATAATTTTTAGACATTAAATAATTTATTTTATTTATGACACAATGATGATGCAGTAATTACTGTAATAGTGAAAAATTAAAATAATTGATATTATAAATACCCAAATAAATATAATATGAAACTTTTAATGAATTAAACTAATTTTATATGATAATATAATATATTAGGATTGATTTAATGGACTTTGTTCGAAGTAATCAATCTGTTATGAGTTTCACAAAAATCAACTATTGAATAGTGTCAAAATTGACATAAAAGAGTTCTTAAAACAAATATTATATTATTAATTGATATTAAATTCCTAAAAATCTAAGGTTCGGCCAAGAGACTTATATTATGATAGTTTAATCATTAATGGACCACTTGGGGGTCTCTTGGATGTATATAGTAAGTTTATTAACCATAATATATAAAAATACAAAGAGACATTGTAAAAGTGAAACTAATTAACTTAGAGTTAATACTTAAAGATAAGGTTAATATAAGTACCCAAACCTGTCTAAATTCTATTGTATGAGTTGTTTTCGACCTATCCCCAGCTCATCCTTTGAATAGTCAACTTTGGAGCCTTTAGAAACCGAATATGAATTTATTATAAATTAATATTTCTAGCTTTTCCAAAGGTGCCCCTCACCCCTCTTATAAAAGGGCACTCCTCCTTCTCATTTCTTCACACCTTCAAAGCCTTTTGGTTCGGCCAAACTCTGCCCAAATACTCTCCCAACATCCCTCAATACAACCTAGAGGCCTTAGTGTGATCAGAAAGCCAACCTAAGGAGCCCTTTTGATCAAATCAAAAGGAAGAACCCGAAGAAGAGGTAATGATTTCACCACCCTTTTCTAAGTTCATATCTTCTTCCACTTCTTCTTCCTTTGTTCTTACCATTCTGAAATAATAACTCCAGTATCTCACATATACTGTGATGTTATTATAAGTATGGTACAACCATATTCAGTATTCTATCCACCCTTTGAATAACATGTCACCATACGTGCGTACGTACGGCTTACCGTCTCCACGTCGTGGTGTAATTGTTATTCAATATAATATTATTTGGATGGGTATAATAATGATGTGTAACTCATGTAAATAATAAATATAACATGTTAATGATTCTTTATATATGATATACCATCCATTTATATATTATTTTAATATCAAAAGAATGATATTGTCGCTCGTGCGTACGTACGGACTACCGTCTCCACGAACGCGATGAGATTCATTCTCCATCGTATCCATTCAAGTATAATTATCATTTGATGATTTAAAAATGATGTTTAAGGACTGTATATCATTCTAGATATGAATAAGATACAACAACCATGGCTTATGTAATAAAACATATAAAAGAAAATGAGTAAGTTAACTCCCGAAACGACGATAATTCTAAGATATTATTAACAAATCAATGTTAAAAGATCATATATGATATCATATTAATATATATGATTCTTGTATAATTTAATAACAACTATTTCACCATTATACAGGAGGTTAACCTACCCCAACCAAGGAAAAGTACAAGGTAAGGGTTATTTCACAATCTCTTCTTTATCCGAGGTTGTTTATACGTAATAATCTACTGGGATCTCGTTATCATCCACATCCATGTTTCTTCAAATTGTATTTCAAAACATTTTTACTATTTACAAGAATATGGGTTAAAGTCATTTATACCCTTGTTTGACTTTTTATAAGAGGTTTATAAAGGAATCTTTCCGTCGTTTTCAAAACAAGGTCCTTTTTAACCTTTTCGACAGAATTGAGGTAAGAATGTTTTTTTTAACATATACGACGGGTGCGGTTATTTTCCGCCGTTATAAAATCGTCGAAGATTTCCATACAAGATTATAAGAATATTTTCAAAGAAAATGTTTTATTTTATATGGATCTTAAATGATTTCAAAATAAAAGGAGATACTTCTTTAAAAAGAATTTTGATTTCATCTATGTCAACATCCTTTGATGGATTTTAAGATTATTTGAAGTTGATTTATTATGATACAAAACTTCTATATTGTATTGAAGGTTTTGTGATATGTTTGACTGTGGATGTGCTATTTTTATACCATTCATAGTTTATTGTGAAAGTATTGACATTTCGTATGCTAGTTTTAATACGAATGTTTATGTTATGTTTAAACCTTTTCATATGGGAATGCATTGGACTTAATAAGTGACGGGTGGAGCCCGCTATAGCTCCTCGATGCATCGGTAGGTCTCATGAGACAAACTAGTGTCTTGGCACAAGGCCTTGACAAAATCTTATTTTTAGTCTTGGCACGAGGCCTTGGCTATGTGGTTATGATAGTCTGGCATTATGCATTCCAACATTATGAAAGTGGTTATTTATTTTTGCATGTGATTATTCGATTAGTGGAATATCCATGTGAATAAGTAAATGGCATTATTTCATTTTATTTATGCCATACCATGTTGAAAGTTCATGTTTAAAAGGCTTTTGTTTTAGTTATACATTGCCTTAAATGTTTATTCTTATTGATGAAAGTTTCCGCTATATTGTTATCCTTACTGGGCATTTGAGCTCACCCCTTTTCTATGTTTTATTTTTCCCAGGTAGTGAAGAAGTAATTTATGAATGACTTGCAGGGATATTATGAGGGGTTAATAGTGTGGATATGAAGACTTTGTTGTTGTAGTAGTTTTTCACTTTGAAATGTAATGTAAAACTTTATGATTATATCTAGTATTTCCAAGGCTACTGAACCAATCGGTCTTTCGAGATTTGATCTTTCTTGTGATCATGCCAATGTTATGTAATTATTGCACCGACTCTGGGTAGCTGGGGTCGGGGCGTTACAGTTGGTATCAGAGGAAGTTTAGTACAAACCTTGGAAGCTAGATTTAGATAAACTCTGATTAGAGCACGTAGACCTAAGATGAACTTTGAGGATTAGTATAGAAGAACTTCCTAGAATTTTGGTATTGTAGAGATTTTGTGAGTTTTCCGAGCAATACATCCCTGTCTGGATACGAGCAGGTAGAGGCGGCTCTGGCACAGATGTACCTAGGGGTAAAACCCGAAAACACCGCTTTGAGCTAGACTCGAACGGGAACTGGTGCACGACAACGGGCCTTGCTGCACTCTTGGTTACGACACTCCCGGGGGATATGCTTAGGATAACTCTCATTATCTTTACAAATCATTATGAAGGGTTTATGAGTATATACTTCCTCAAAGAAAAACATTTTTATGATTATGGATTATATCCATAAATAGTTCAATTTATGTTAAGTGTTTTATAAGTATGGGATTATGTATTTTGATGCATAAACTGATCTAGTTTATGCCATTTTTTTAGAAATGGCGCCTAGTGGAAGAAATGGAAACCGTATCAATGCACGCACTCCATGTAGGGATTGCCCTCCTGCTCAAGATAATTATAGTGGGGCTGGTGATGCAACTGGTGCTGATCAGCTAATCACCGTACTGGGACAACTTACTCAGGTTATGAATAATAACCCTACCCGTATGGAGCACCCTGATCCGCAGCGTGGAGGATCAATGTTAGACCGATTCATGAGACAACAACCACCAACGTTCAATGGGAGTACAAATCCCTTAGTAGCTGAGCAATGGATATTTTCCCTAGAGAAAATATTTCAGGCTTTGGGGAGTAGTGAAAGGGAAAAAGTTACCATGGCAGTTTACCGCCTCACTGGAGATGCTGATCAATGGTGGTCATTGATTCAAAACATGAAGGAAGATGATGAAGTATCAAACATGGAATGGAGGGAGTTCAAAGATCTGTTTTTAGAAAAATACTTTCCTCGCGACCATCAAGCAGATATGGAAAGGCAATTTCTGAGTCTGAGACAAAAGGAGGATGATAATGTCACAAAGTATGAGGCTAACTTTACAAGGTTAGCGAGGTATGCTGGAGATTATATTCGCAACCCAAGAAGTAAGATTGATCGTTTCTTTGATGGGTTAAAACCATTTCTCCGTCAAGCATTAGTCTGACAATCCTTTTCATCGTACGAAGACATTGTCTCATGTGCTATCAAGACCGAAAAGGAATTCTCTAAGTCTTATGACTTTAAAGCAAAGCAAGAGAAGAAGAGACCTGCTGATCAATCTGGGAATGGAAATAAGGGGAAGAAGGGAAAGGTTGAATATCCATCTTGTGGTAAGTGCGGGAAGAAACACCCCGGTGCTTGCCTGAAGGGAATGGGAGTCTGTTACAAGTGTGGTGAAAAAGGCCACCAAGCTCATGATTGCAAGGGGAAGAAGGAAGCTACCAACGTTCAGTGCTACAATTGCAGGGAGATGGGGCATTATGCAAATGCATGTCCTAAGCGTCAGGAGAACTTACCTCAGAAAAGGCCAAGGGATCAAGGCCAGGCTTATGCTATCACTACTGCAGAGGTAGAAGCTCCAAAAGACGTGGTGGCAGGTAATTTAATGGTTTCCTCAAGTTTAGCAAATGCATTATTTGATTCTGGATCATCGCATTGTTTCATATCTTCCCAGTTTGCTAAGAAAATTAGATATTTCCAATTTGATTTAATAAGGGAGTTGTCAGTTAAAACTCCTAAGGGAAGTATCGTTGCAACAAAGTTTTGTGAATCAGTCCCCATTAGAGCACATAAATTTTCTTTATCTGCTGATTTCATCGTCATACCTATGATTGAGTTTGATATAATCCTCGGTATGGACTGGCTTTCGGATTATGATGCGAAGATTTATTGTAAGAAGAAAGAGGTTACGATTCTTGATGATAATGATAAGGAGCACCTTATTTTTAGAGCAGAATCGTCACCACCTAATTCTTATTTAGATCCACCCCCAGTAGCTCAACTTAATTCAATTATTGGGGAGGAAGAGAATGAAGTAACTATCAGTGAGGAAAGGAATGTTCAAATAGAGGATGTACCTGTTGTGAAAGAATTTGTAGATGTATTTCCAGAAGATTTACCTGGACATCCTCCAGAACGAGAAGTTGAGTTTTCTATTGATTTGATTCCTGGATCAAGGCCTATATCGAAGACCCCTTATAGAATGGCCACTGTAGAGCTAGTCGAACTAAAGAAACAACTAGAGGAATTGAGTAATAAGGGATTTATTCGCCCTAGTGTTCCTCCATGGGGAGCCCCTGTTCTTTTTGTTAAAAAGAAAGATGGATCTATGAGGTTATGTATCGATTACAGGGAGATCAATGCTATAACGATAAAGAACAAGTATCCCCTACCTCGTATTGATGATTTATTTGACCAACTGCATGGAGCTCAATACTTTTCAAAGATTGACCTTCGATCTGGATACCATCAGTTGTGTGTAAAGAAGGAAGACATTCCGAAAACAGCATTTCGAACCAGGTACGGGCATTACAAGTTTACTGTAATGCCGTTTGGATTGACTAATGCACCCTCTGTATTCATGGATCTGATGAATAGAGTTTTCAAGGAGTATCTCGATGAATTTGTGGTGGTATTTATTGATGATATCTTGGTATACTCCAAAACCTACAAAGATCATGAAAATCACTTGCGCATTATCTTGAAGACTCTGAGGAGGCATGAATTATATGGGAAGTTTAGCAAGTGTGAATTCTGGCTTCAGGAGATTTCTTTTCTTGGCCATATTGTCTCTAAAGATGGAATCTCTGTTGATCCTTCTAAGACCAAGGAAATCCAAGAATGGCCAGCACCTACGAGTATAACTGAGGTACGTAGTTTCATTGGTTTGGCAGGTTATTATCGACGTTTCGTCCAGAATTTTGCCCGATTGGCTAACCCATTAACGAAGATCACACGTAAAGGGGTTAAATTTGTTTGGACAAAAGAGTGTGAAGAATGTTTCGAAGAACTGAAGAGAAGATTAGTCAATGCTCATATATTGACTCTACCATCGGGGAATGATGGGTTCGTTATTTATAGTGATGCATCAAAGAAAGGACTTGGTTGTGTCCTTATGCAGAATGATAGAGTTATTGCCTATGCATCACGACAGTTGAAAATTCATGAACAAAACTATCCTACTCATGATCTCGAGTTAGCAGCTGTGATCTTTGCTTTGAAGATATGGAGGCACTACCTCTATGGTGAAAAATGTGAGATTTATACTGATCACAAGAGTTTGAAGTATATTTTCTCACAAAAAGAACTCAACATGAGGCAAAGGAGATGGCTTTAATTACTCAAGGATTATGATTGCACGATACACTACCACCCGGGGAAAGCAAACAAAGTAGCAGATGCTTTGAGCAGAAAAGACCATGGAGTTCTGAACATGATGAGAATTGAAAGGGATCCAATTTTCATGGATCTAGTGAAGATGGACATGGGAATAATCAGGGAAGGTGAAACATCAATGCTTTTTCAAATGGTTGCCAAACCATCTTTACTAGAAAGGATTAAGAGTTCCCAGACCGATGATGAAGAATTTCAGAAGAAGATTAAAGCTGTGAATGATGGGAGATTGAGAGACTTTGTGTATGAAGATGGAATTTTGAAATTCAGGAAGAGACTTTGTGTTCCCAATATACCTGATCTAAAAAGGGAATTGCTGGATGATGCTCATAGTTCCAATTTCTCTATACACCCTGGGAGCACCAAAATGTATAGAGATTTGAAAGAACATTTTTGGTGGGACAATATGAAGAGGGAGATTGCTGATTTTGTGTCAAGATGTATGGTTTGTCAACAAGTGAAAGCTGGAAGGCAACAGCCTGGAGGAGTCATGAAACCGCTTCCCATACCGGAGTGGAAATGGGACAATATTACGATGGACTTTGTCATGGGGCTACCAAAGACTCCTAGAAGGAACGATGCAATATGGGTGATTGTTGATCGTCTTACCAAGTCAGCACATTTTCTTGCTATAAGAGAAGATCTACCCCTGGAACGTCTAGCAAGACTATATATTAATGAAGTTGTGAGACTTCATGGAGTACCCCTATCGATTGTTTCTGATCGTGACCCCCGTTTTACTTCAAGATTTTGGAAAAGTCTTCAGAAATCCCTGGATACTGAACTTCATTTGAGCACTGCTTACCACCCTCAGACAGACGGACAATCAGAACGGACTATTCAAACCTTAGAAGACATGTTGAGATCTTGCTCACTTGACTTTCAGGGTATGTGGGATCAATATTTACCACTGGTAGAATTTTCCTATAACAATAGCTTCCATTCGAGTATACAAATGGCACCATATGAAGCGTTATACGGAAAGAGATGTCGTACACCAACCTGTTGGGATGATGTTGGTGAAAGAAAACTTGTAGGCCCAGAACTGGTGGAGGAAACGGTGGAAAAGGTGAAGGTAATCCAAAATCACATCAAAGCAGCTCAAAGTAGGCAGAAGAGCTATGCCGATAATCGAAGGAAGGATTTGGAATTTCAAGTCGGTGATCATGTTTTCCTGAAGGTATCTCCGTGGAAGGGAGTCATACGTTTTGGTAAAAAAGGTAAATTGAGTCCCAGGTACATCGGACCTTTCGAAATTCTAGAACGAATTGGGGCTGTAGCTTACCGATTGGCAATGCCGCCAAGTCTCTCCAAAGTTCACGATGTGTTCCACGTATCTCTGTTGAGGAAATACATGCCTGACCCAACGCATGTACTCACCTATGAAGAATTAGAACTGGAACCCGATCTTTCCTATTGCGAAGAGCCCATCAAGATTCTTGATACGAGAGAACAAGTACTGAGAAACCGGACGACGCGTCTGGTAAAAGTTTTGTGGAGGAATCATAAGATGGAAGGGGCAACGTGGGAACCCGAGGAACTTATGATGAAGAACCACCCGAGTCTTTTTATGCAGTAATACCCTAGAAATTGCGAGGACGCAATTATTTGAAGGAGGGGAGAATGTAACACCCCAATCTTCTACGGTACGTTTCCCTTCGAATAATGCGATAGCGTGTGTTGTACGCAACCTCGAGTTCTAACACACACCACAACTAATTAAACTAGCCGTTGTAAATAGTGATACCTACTTTTTGAAATCATATATATTTTATATTTCAAAATGGACTTCATTTTTGGATTCGGAATATCGAAATTATCCTAGGGTGAAATTTTGGTACTTTTCGGATAACTTTTATATTTTGATGAATAGTAAAAATTACTAAATTTTAATTAAAAACAACTTTTTTAATCAAAATAAGTAATAGTGATAAATTATGAATTTGAGTGGTTTTAAAGTATATTTAGAATATATTTTTACCATTTAATATAATGTTGGTCATTGGACATAATTTTACAATTAAACCGAACATAAACAAGTGTCAATCTTTTGGTAGTTATTATCTCTTAAAAACACGCTTTTTGTTTTGACAGCGGGAATTAATTTTAAATTAATTTCTGCCACTTCTGTGTTTTGAATTTAGGAAAATGGATTCCATATTTGGAATCAGGATGTTCAAATTGCGTAAATAGGTAACTTTTATTTTTAGACATTTTGAATAATTACTGCGGTAAATATTTTATTTACCATGGTTAAGGGTAAATCCGGTAAATAAGGGTTAAAAAAATAATATTATAATAATACTAAATTACCCTAAAAACGTGTCTTAACCCTATTGGTTAATACATGGTCGACCATGGGCATCTTTGGGTCTATTTTGGGACCCCATGGATCCACTTGTAAGTGATAATGACACTTTATTTTAATTTAGTTAAAATGAATACAAAAATGACACAAGCATATATCTTTTAGAACAACAATTTTTACATAGGGTTATATATGTTGGATTTTAGATTATAAATATTCATTAGAAAGCTAAAAATATTTCCTACATAATGATATTTTATTTATAATTTTTAGACATTAAATAATTTATTTTATTTATGACACAATGATGATGCAGTAATTACTGTAATAGTGAAAAATTAAAATAATTGATATTATAAATACCCAAATAAATATAATATGAAACTTTTAATGAATTAAACTAATTTTATATGATAATATGATATATTAGGATTGATTTAATGGACTTTGTTCGAAGTAATCAATCTGTTATGAGTTTCACAAAAATCAACTATTGAATAGTGTCAAAATTGACATAAAAGAGTTCTTAAAACAAATATTATATTATTAATTGATATTAAATTCCTAAAAATCTAAGGTTCGGCCAAGAGACTTATATTATGATAGGTTAATCATTAATGGACCACTTGGGGGTCGCTTGGATGTATATAGTAAGTTTATTAACCATAATATATAAAAATACAAAGAGACATTGTAAAAGTGAAACTAATTAACTTAGAGTTAATACTTAAAGATAAGGTTAATATAAGTACCCAAACCTGTCTAAATTCTATTGGATGAGTTGTTTTCGACCTATCCCCACCTAATACTTTGAATAGTCAACTTTGGAGCCTTTAGAAACCGAATATGAATTTATTATAAATTAATATTTCTAGCTTTTCCAAAGGTGCCCCTCACCCCTCTTATAAAAGGGCACTCCTCCTTCTCATTTCTTCACACCTTCAAAGCCTTTTGGTTCGGCCAAACTCTGCCCAAATACTCTCCCAACATCCCTCAATACAACCTAGAGGCCTTAGTGTGATCAGAAAGCCAACCTAAGGAGCCCTTTTGATCAAATCAAAAGGAAGAACCCGAAGAAGAGGTAATGATTTCACCACCCTTTTCTAAGTTCATTTCTTCTTCCACTTCTTCTTCCTTTGTTCTTACCATTCTGAAATAATAACTCCAGTATCTCACATATACTGTGATGTTATTATAAGTATGGTACAACCATATTCAGTATTCTATCCACCCTTTGAATAACATGTCACCATACGTGCGTACGTACGGCTTACCGTCTCCACGTCGTGGTGTAATTGTTATTCAATATAATATTATTTGGATGGGTATAATAATGATGTGTAACTCATGTAAATAATATATATAACATGTTAATGATTCTTTATATATGATATACCATCCATTTATATATTATTTTAATATCAAAAGAATGATATTGTCGCTCGTGCGTACGTACGGACTACCGTCTCCACGAACGCGATGAGATTCATTCTCCATCGTATCCATTCAAGTATAATTATCATTTGATGATTTAAAAATGATGTTTAAGGACTGTATATCATTCTGGATATGAATAAGATACAACAACCATGGCTTATGTAACAAAACATATAAAAGAAAATGAGTAAGTTAACTCCCGAAACGACGATAATTCTAAGATATTATTAACAAATCAATGTTAAAAGATCATATATGATATCATATTAATATATATGATTCTTGTATAATTTAATAACAACTATTTCACCATTATACAGGAGGTTAACCTACCCCAACCAAGGAAAAGTACAAGGTAAGGGTTATTTCACAATCTCTTCTTTATCCGAGGTTGTTTATACGTAATAATCTACTGGGATCTCGTTATCATCCACATCCATGTTTCTTCAAATTGTATTTCAAAACATTTTTACTATTTACAAGAATATGGGTTAAAGTCATTTATACCCTTGTTTGACTTTTTATAAGAGGTTTATAAAGGAATCTTTCCGTCGTTTTCAAAACAAGGTCCTTTTTAACCTTTTCGACAGAATTGAGGTAAGAATGTTTTTTTAACATATACGACGGGTGCGGTTATTTTCCGCCGTTATAAAATCGTCGAAGCTTTCCATACAAGATTATAAGAATATTTTCAAAGAAAATGTTTTATTTTATATGGATCTTAAATGATTTCAAAATAAAAGGAGATACTTCTTTAAAAAGAATTTTGATTTCATCTATGTCAACATCCTTTGATGGATTTTAAGATTATTTGAAGTTGATTTATTATGATACAAAACTTCTATATTGTATTGAAGGTTTTGTGATATGTTTGACTGTGGATGTGCTATTTTTATACCATTCATAGTTTATTGTGAAAGTATTGACATTTCGTATGCTAGTTTTAATACGAATGTTTATGTTATGTTTAAACCTTTTCATATGGGAATGCATTGGACTTAATAAGTGACGGGTGGAGCCCGCTATAGCTCCTCGATGCATCGGTAGGTCTCATGAGACAAACTAGTGTCTTGGCACAAGGCCTTGACAAAATCTTATTTGTAGTCTTGGCACGAGGCCTTGGCTATGTGGTTATGATAGTCTGGCATTATGCATTCCAACATTATGAAAGTGGTTATTTATTTTTTCATGTGATTATTCGATTAGTGGAATATCCATGTGAATAAGTAAATGGCATTATTTCATTTTATTTATGCCATACCATGTTGAAAGTTCATGTTTAAAAGGCTTTTGTTTTAGTTATACATTGCCTTAAATGTTTATTCTTATTGATGAAAGTTTCCGCTATATTGTTATCCTTACTGGGCATTTGAGCTCACCCCTTTTCTATGTTTTATTTTTCCCAGGTAGTGAAGAAGTAATTTATGAATGACTTGCAGGGATATTATGAGGGGTTAATAGTGTGGATATGAAGACTTTGTTGTTGTAGTAGTTTTTCACTTTGAAATGTAATGTAAAACTTTATGATTATATCTAGTATTTCCAAGGCTACTAAACCAATCGGTCTTTCGAGATTTGATCTTTCTTGTGATCATGCCAATGTTATGTAATTATTGCACCGACTCTGGGTAGCTGGGGTCGGGGCGTTACAGAAATGTTTTAAAGGAATATATTTTTTAATTCCTTCCGTAAGAATTCATTTTCTCAGAAAAATTTTCTCTTTTTATTCTAATGTCTCCCATATTTTTTTCTCGATTTTTCATTGTTATTTATATTCTTATTATTTTTTAAATTATTCCCTTTAGAATAAAAGTTAATAAAAAATTTAAATGTAATTTATTATTATTTTTCAATAAAATTTAATAATTCTATTATAATGTAATTTTCATCTATGTAATCACCCTTTAATGTTTCTTATTTTATACATTATATATACTCTAATGATAACACCAAAATTATTTTTTAGTATAGATTACTATCAAATTTTTGGAAATCCTTTTTAATTCAATTTATTTATCTTGTGTTCAATATGAAATATTAAGATTATGATTAGTTTCATATTTATGTTATAAATATATGTCAATTTTATCATTATTGGATGGGTGGATGTATTATATCTCTCTAAATTATTGGTTATATACTAGGGTATTCAACACCATATTTTCTTTATTATGGTTAGATAAAAAATATTAAATTCTATAAATTTTCAAAATTGATCCTTTTATTCAATGAAATATTTATTTTAATTGTATGAAGAATATAATTATCAAATATAAGAGGGATATTTCTAGGAAACTAGATCATTAAATTTCAATACTTCCAAGATTTTTTATTATTCCATAAGTTTTTTGTTTGAAATTTCATTAAAGTTACTGTTCATGTAAGAAATTTTTTCTCAATGAGTGTCTTAAATTCAACCTCCATATTGTTTTTCTAGAAAATAATACTTATTGCAATACTTATAAAAATAATATTTTATCTTCAACAACTTCATTATAGTCAATAATGATCCTATATTATTGTTTATTTTTTTTACTTTCAATTCAATGAAATCCTCACACGAGATTTATAATAAGACTATCTTTTACACTCTAGTGATATAAATTTATTTCCTGTATTTTATTATTGATTTTATAATCATTCCCCTTAAAATTTCATTTTATCTCCATTGTTATTAACTTTTTAAACATTATATTCATTAGAATTTAAAATAATAGCAACATTTTAATAATTAATAACACCACAAGTCTGTCTTCTTGATTATCATTGAAATAATCTACTATTCCCCACTCTAACTCACTTTTTTCACCATTATATAATTTTGAAAAGATATTTTTTGATATTTATTGTAGATAATAATTATTCAAAGTTTGAATATTGTACTTAGAAAAAGTGAAGAATATGAGGAATGTGTTGGTGCATTTTTAGAATTTTTTAAATGAAATGTTCAAAAAAATGACATGTTTTTCTTTCTATACCTAAAATGTTTAAATATAAATAATTTGAAAATAAGAGAGATCAAAGATCATTTATTTTTTCATGGTTTTATTCTAAGTTATAGCGCTCGGATTTTTCCGGGTGAAACTCAGCAGAATTTTGGATCTATTAGTTATGATGGTTTTCAAGATGATAAGTCTGATCAAATTGAACAAATGATTCATGATATTGAATAATAGACCATTGAAAAAAAATTGTAGATTGATATTCTATATAGTGATGCTAGAAAACCAATTTATCAGGGTTTTATGGAATTTATGGTTTTATCAATATTGTTAAGATTGATTAACTTGAAGGTAAAACATGGATGGAGTGATAAGAGTTCTAAAGAGTTTCTATAATTATTGAAAGTCATTCTTTCTAAAGATAACAGTCTTCCAAATTCACATTATAAATTGAAAAAAATATTATGCCTAATGGGATTATGATATAAGAAAATAATTTCATGCCTGAATATTTGTATACTATATAGTAATAAATATGAATTTATTTCAGGGTGTCCTAAATATAGGACTTCACGGTATAAGTTTAAGAACAATCATTGGTTGATTTAACAATTACAGAGACCCCTACTATGGAATTTTTGTATCTTCCTATAATTACTAATTGTAATGTTTATTTTTAAAGTCACATAATGGAAAAAGTTTAATATGGAATTTATATTAGTGGATATGTGACGTAAAATTATAGCATCATGCTGATTTTCCAATGTGGAAGAAAATTGATCATAAGTTTCCTATATCCAAAAATAAAGTTAGAAATATTATACTTGGACTTTAAATGGATGGAATGAATCCATATCAAAGACTTAATAGTAAAAATAGTTCATGAACTATTTTTTTCGTAATTTAAAACTTATCTCCTAAATTTTATATTAATTAAAAATATATCATCTTGAGTTTAATGATATCTAAACCCAAAAAAACTGAAAATGATATTAATGTTTTCTTATCATTATTAATTGATAATTTTAAACTTTTATGGTAGGAAGGTATTAGGATGTATTATTCTTATGAAATGGAATATTTTCAACTATATGGAATGATTATGTTCACTATAAATGACTTCCCAATATATGGAAATTTTTATGGATATAGTGTTAAGGGGCATAGATCTTGTCCCATTTATGAACAAGAGACTTTATATTATCTACTACATCATGGGAGAAAAAAATATACATGGGTCATAAAAAGTTTTTGTTTATGGATCAATATTATAGAAGGTTAAAAAAGGCATTCAACGGCTCACACTAATTTAATAATACTCAAGAACCTTTGTCCACTAATCAGTATTTTGAGAGGGTGAAATATATTGATGTTTCATTCAAAAAGAATTAAAAATATGGTAATGATATAAATATTTGAAATAATTGGTTAGTATTTTTTGAGCTATCATATTGGATATATCATTAGGTCAAACATAAAATTGATTTCATGTATGTAGAGAAGAATATTTGTGATAGCTTAAGTAGAACATTTTTAGATATTCGATGAAATAGTAAAGATGGTTTGAATGAAATATTGGACTTAATCACAATTGGAATAAGTTTGGAGTTATCTACCACTCCTGATAGAAGCTAAAAATTCTTTCCCTCAGATTATTTTACATTATCCAAGAGGGAGAAAATTAGATTCTACTAGTGTATTCATGATATAAAAGCACTGTATGATAATTATTCAAATGTATTTTTTTGTGTATTTAAAGGATTTAAACTTGATAGGTATGAAATATCATGACTATCACGTCATGATGCAATAGTTCATACCAATTTCATTACATGTAATATTTCCCATTTATGTAAAAATGACTATCATGAAAGTGTGTTATTTTTTCAACAGAATTTTTAATAAGGTGATTGATCGGAATGCTTTTAAAAATTTGGATAAAAATTTAGTTTCTATACTTTTTCAATTGGAAATGTATTTTTCCCCATATTTTTGGATATCATGGTGAAATTAATAATTCATTTGGTGTGATTAATAAACCTTTGAGGACCTATATATCTAAATTTTATGTATCCTTTTGAAAGGTATATAAAGATATTATAGGGGTATCTTAGGAATACATATCAACCTGAAGCCTCCATTATTGAGAAGTTTATTTCTAAGGAAGTTTCATAGTTTTATACAAGCTACTTTTCTACAGTAGAGCACATAACTTGGCCTATATCTTTTCATGAATGAGTCAATTAGGGGGAAAGGAGATCTGCATCTTGAAAATAAAATCATTGATAGGTTAACAGACAAGGAAGGTAAATTTATAAATATTGAATAATATATATTATTCTCATCCATATATAAAATTTCATATTAATGTGTTGAAATAATTTTATCCAAAGAATAAATATATTTGGATTTTGAATGAACATAAATTTTTTTCCATGGTTTAAAGTGACCGTTCTTGGAATATCAGATAGATTAAAAACATTCAGATGGTTACTGGGTGGTCCTATTTTAAATTTGATAACATAGTATGAGTTTGAAATTAATGTCTATACAATTCATTTGAAATATAAGGACAATAGAAGTGTAGTTCAAAATAATAGTGTATTAGTGTTCATAAGAAGCAATGCATTTTTCGAGTGCCAAAGACAAAAACAAAAACTCTGCATGAAGTGCATATTATGGAGTCATTGAAAAATATGGGAGGTTGATTAAATTAAATTTCATGTTCCAGTGTTTAACTAAAAATTTTTAATAAAAAAAATACAATGGTAGACATGATGAATTTTTATTAAACTAGTTAAACTAAGTTGATTGGAATATACTGTTTATCCTTTTATCATTAAAACACATGAATTTTTTTCTATGTTCTTGATCAATCTAATATGCATTGGTCTATTTTTTTATAAGGAAAGAAAGAGAATGTTGGTGATTATGAACTTGATGAAGATGTTGAATTATGTGACATCCCTATATCCATGGAAATATTAACAAATAATATTGATGAACATATTATATACATGGTTTGTGACATATGGAATTATCATGGTGAACGAATTTGGGAAAACATTCCATTAGTAAATTACTAATATTAATGATAAAATATTTTTATTTTTGGTTTACTTTTTTAAATTTCCTAAAATTTTAGAGATTTTAATTTTAGTTTCTTTATTAAAACATGTATTATAACAAATAAGTTAATTTTTTTATGAGTTTATTTCATTTTATTTTACAATGTTTACCCTTACATAACTTGTCTATTAACTTATTTTTTTAAAAAAATTATTTTAAATCTAATATGTTAAAAAAAATTATATATAAGAAAATATTGAAAAAATAATTTTTTTGTGTAAAAAATGATTTATTAGGTTTGATAATTTTTAATATTCACACACCATTTTTTGGTTTTTTTGTTCATTTTTTATATCATGTCATCCCTCATTAATGTTGTTATAATTTTAATTAACTATAAAAAATATGATTGGAAATGATTTATGTTTATTTTTTCTTACTTTTTGTCTAATAATTTTTCATTTTTTATTTACATTTTTATGTAATAGTTGTATTTGTATATTTATGTACTAAGTTTTTTATTGCTTTGATTTGTATTATAATGATAGATCAATCATCTGATCCACCACATACTTATAGAGATGATCGTACTCATACCTCTAGGGAGGAACACACACATGCTTCTATTGATGAGCCTCATAATCCTTCTTTATAATATAAATCCACTTCTATGAGGATAAAAAGAGTTTTAGGGTTGGTAAAAATGAAAAAAAATGTTTAACAAAATTATCTGTTTCTCGTAGCCAGGACCATATGATACCAAAAGGATTTTATGAGAATGATATTCCAAGAGGTCCAAATTAAAAACAATTTAAGACTTTGATATCAGTATAGGATAAAAAATTAGTATTTTGATTGATAATTGGAGAAGTTTTGAAAAATTTAAAATATATCACTTGTGGGAGATCATTTTGGAAAAATCATTTTTTATTATTTTACTTATCTTTAAATTTTTATAGTAATATATGTTTTGAACCTTCTTATCAAATGACATTTGAAATACCTGATATTAGAGGAGTTAGGAGTAAATATTTATATTTTAATTTTAGGAGATAGAAGGATTTTAATTCAACCCTCAAATTAGATTTTACTTTTAGGCATAGAAATCATCACAATCCTTGTGATATATATCCATTTGTAGATCAAAATAATTTTAAGAAATTTTTTGAAATTAGACAATGAGAATCATTTTTGGTAAGTGAAATGTTACCTTTCTTATTTTTTTTATATTAATGATCATATTAATTTTTTATTTATTATTAATTTACAATAATCAAGGAGATCTCATATGAAGATCCAATCTAGAAACATATACCCTCATACTTTATCTCGAAGAGGGTATAAATTATTTTAAGAACAAATGAAAACATAAAATTTTCAATAAATTGATATTTGAGTCTTCAAGTTCCACAAAGGTTGACCCTCCCCCTACTAGACATGAAAAAGGGAAGAGGGTTCAAATGATAAAAAAGAAAATATCCTACAAAAGAGTCTAGGGTTGTAGTTTAGAGGATTGTAATATGTTTACTTTATTTATTTGTTTAAGTTAAATAAATTATTTATATATTGTGATTCATTAAATATTTTTACAAATATTCTATAAAAGATTATACTGAGGAGAAGAGTACACAAGGGGTGTTTATAGCTGAGGGTCAAAAGAACATTTTAACTAATATATTGGGAAAGTATAAACACCAAGGTCATGTATAAGGATAACCAATAACCATATTGGTAAAAAATGAATTTCCACATTTTGGATATTCTTCAATAGATGAATTTTATAAAAAAATAGAATCTTTGGAATCTAAAGTTTTGGATATTTGTGTGAAGATGGAAGACATGATTAGAGATTTAGTACAATCGATGTTTACATACATGTGAAGACTGTTTCAGACTACTGATCCCATTACCCCACATCCACTAGTATATCCCACTCCTCTACCTCTTACAGAAGATACCACTCCTAAAACATATCCTATGCCTACACCTCTTCCAGTAGATCCCACTCTTTCTTATCCTACTCATAAACCCCCTCCTCCAAGGCTTCCCAGTTATTGTGAGTTATATGATGATGATCCATAACATAAAATTGTTACATATGGGGTGATATTTTATATTGGAGAATTCATTCATCAGAAAAATATAGATAAAGAGAATAATAGGGTCATTGTGTAGGATATAATAGATAGACCAACAAGAATAAAATTTACTATATATGTGGTGAGTAGAGTTGAAAAATTATTAGACATTTTTTAGTTTGGTCCTCTAGGCTGGTTCGATATATGAATATAAAGGTATGTGTATATTTTATATTTTATTTCATTTTAATATTAATTTTTTTCCATTTAAAATTTTATATATTTATCCACTTTTTATTGGAATAATTTAAAGGTAAAGAAATACTGTATATAAAACAGAAAAAATATAAAGTGTTTTGATTGCTGATACAATTTCTACTAGTCTTGATTGATTGTCAACATATTCAAATTTTATGTTTGATTTTTATGATATTATAATGGAAGATAGATTTTGTGGCAATGAAATGACTGTGACACTTTTCAAAAATGATATCACAGAACTTGTAATTAGATATTATTTGGGCATCAACATGGTGAAAGTTTTTCCATGTAATTCAATTCACAAATTTTTTTCTATTTTTTTAATTAACTGAAAATTTATACTTATGGTTTTTAATATTATGTATCTTTATACAATTTTCACTCATCATAACAAGATATAATTATATGGATTTATGGACCCATAGTTTTTATCGCCTATATCGATCGAAATGGATGATGTAGAATGAACAATTAATATACTGAAATATTTCAAAAGAATGTAATTATTCAGTTCTGTATGTTCCCTTATATTCAAGAGTATGGAACATATATCACAAAAGTGTTATATATCCCATAAAATAATAATCAATCACATTAAATTTTCTTATATATCAGTTCTCGTTGTATGTTGGGTGTTTTTTGTCCAAGGGAGAAGACACTTTACTGGATATGCTCTATCCATGGTAAAGTGTGTGAAAATTCTATGAATGTATTGAACATGTAAGTTTTAATATTTTAATACTTGTTTAAATTATTATGAATTTTAAATTTATTTTATTCATATTATTTTCAAATAGGGCATGAAATTTCTTTAGAGAGAATATAATAAAGAAGAGTTCCAAGATTAGATATTTAAAAGAAAAGGTAAATTTTTATTTACAATTAGTAAATTATAGATATATTACTTAAAAATGTTATTTTGAATTTAATAATTATTTTAAACATCATTTTCATCAATAAGAAGTAGTAAAGGAATATGGATACTATGTTTTAAGATTTATGTATGAAATAATTTCAACACGGATAGTTACGAAGTTCTTGAAGGCTAGATTTCTTTGTAATCATTTCTTTAATATTTCATTCATTTTATTCTGAATACATGTTAAATGATTTCATTTTAATTTGTATATTTTTATGACTATTATCTTTATAGTGGATAAGAGTTAATATAATTAAAAATTTAATGGTTCATAGGTTTTATTAGATTTTATTTTTTTCATAATATATATTATAAACATGAAAGTTAAAATTTTAAGTGTTTGTTATACTATTTTTATGTTGGTGTTCTTCTATTATTAAACTTGTTTCTAATTCTGTTTTATAGGTAAATGACGAATCCGAAAAAATTAATTTTTAAATTTTTTTTTAACGTCATTAATTTCATAACCAACATAAAAAACCTAGGATTATTTTTTTTCACATCAGTTATTTAATAACTGATGTGAAAACTCTTTTATGATGTCATTGAAAAAAACAACATGAAAAATGGTTTTTCATGTCAAATATTAAATAACGGATGTGAAAAACCTGTGATTATTTATTTTTTGTGTTGGTTGTCCGATAAATGACATAAAAATAAATAATGTGGTATTTTTTATGTCATTTAGGAAATAAACCACGTGTAAAATTATTTTCTATGTTGGTATAAAAAACGTGGTGGTAAAGGCTTTTTTTTGCTGGTTATTAAATAACCGACATGAAAAACTCTGAAAAAATATATTTATAACATCTATATTTCTTAACTTGCATTTAAAGACTTATTTACAATGTCACATTCAATAGAATCACATAATAAACTCTGTTAAAATTAAAAAAATGATATGAAAAATATGTTTTTTTCACTAGTTATACCATTTACATCATGAGTTTCTCATGCCTATTTAATTTTAAGCACCTTAGACTTTTTGAATATACTCTCTCCTTCAATTTTTCATTCATTTTATTTTGTATACTACTGTGTTATTGAACCTATAATATTTCTATAATATGTCATAGTATCAAACTATTTTTTTCTTGTAAATTCAATTAACATGGCATGTGTTTCATTTGCATTCTAGAACGATCCTTGGTTTTAATTATCTTCATTGAATGTTGTTTTAATATGATGTCGATTTCAATTATGATTTCATTTCACATGAAGAATTATATTATTACCATGCATTGTAAATCCACCTAGTGTTAGATATCGAGAGTATGGGTAGAAGCACTATAATAAATGTTTAATCAAAATTGGGTAATCTGTTGTCTATGAATTAGGTTACAAAAAAACTCTTAATCCATTCCTCTACCTAATCCTGATCTAGGGGATTGAAATGGAGGACCCAGAACAAATTTTAATAGTTTTATTTAAGAAAAATAACCTTAAACTATTTTCTTTCCTTAAAAGGCGAGACTAATAATCCTATGATGATAACAACCTATATACCAAAGAGTGGTTGTCAATAAAGGAAGATCCAATAGTTTTGAACAAAATGAATCTGGTATTATTGAACAACTTTACAGTATAAGTTATGAGATTTACCCATGTTATATTTAGGGATATATTCTACATAAGCTTCCTAAAATTGATCCAAAAACCTTACTTAATCAACTTTAAGTTGGTTTAATTGTTTAGTTAAAATCTAACTCCAAAACATCTCCATGAGGAATCCAATCCTTAGGTTATAACTATTGTCATCACCTCCCTTAGACTCAACCCCATACTCCAACATTCTGGTGAAACATCACAATAGTTTTAGTTGGGATAAAACATAAATTTATAATCTGGTTGAACCCTGTTGAATTAATGATACTGTGCTAGCACATCATACAATAAGAGGATTCACCACTCTCAAAGATGGTGAGAGAAAAGGAAAGGAGAATTCTCAATCAATAAGGATACATGTATTAGTGAGGGATCAATCACATCTACCAACACTTCATTTAGTGAATAAAAGAGATTAATGGAGCCAAAATCCTCTATAGAGAGCCTCTAAAAGCCAAAGGTTCAAATTAGGTGCAATTAAGAGGACTTTAATATTCAAAACCAGGGTTTGTGGACTTTAATTAGGATTTTCATAGGATTAAAATTCCAACACACAATTTCATGGGTTAGGATGCATGGTTAGAACTAACCATGTGCCTTTATGAGGATTCTGGGGAGTGTCACATGGTTTTTCTTCAGGGTTAGACAAACTGTACACTCCGTCATGGGATACTAAAAAAGGGTTCATGGTTTGGATGCATGGTTTGAAGATCATGTTCAAACAATGAACTACCAAATATCCCATGCCTCATGATTTTAGGTGGAGGAAGCATGGTTTTAACTAATAATAAACCCATATAAATCCAACTTATGGTACACAATTTCTTAATCTAAATTGTATGGTTTTCCATAACCATCCACCAACCATGAACTAGCCCAAAATCCCCCATGAATTTGAAAAATATCAAAAAAACCCAAAATAACATCCAAATAAATAATGATCATTAAAAGGGGATAAAATTTCATAAAATATGGTAATGCGACGTTACATGTTTTCATTTCTTTGTTAGAGATGAAAAAGGGTCGTGTCATATTTTCTTTAAATAATAGTGGTTGTTGTGATGCCAACCAATTATCATTCCAACTTATATCATTGGATGATATATCCGAATTTATTTGTTAAAGAGATATATTTATATAATTCATCCCAAATATATATATTTTTTAAAATTAATTATCAAATGTATCATTTTTATTTAAAATGGACATTAAGAGAGAACTGTGCACGTGAGAGTAAGATGAAAAGAAATGATTTATTTATTTTCATATTTTTTTACAGATAAGTTTAGAAGTTGTTTTGAAATAAAAAAGGAATATATATTTTATATTCTTATTACATTATATTGAGTTTCATATAAAATAGGCAGTCGTGACAGAAGGTCTTATGTGGATTTGAAGGTTAGAGAGAGGCTTGAGTTATTAGAGCAGTCTGGAATTCATGTATGGAGAGTCTTCAAGGGAGAAATTAATTTAAGTAGTTATGTAATGTGGTAAAAGGAAAGAAACATCAATCATTTTTTAAATGTATATGATGCCATAAATCAAAAAAGTGATGTTGTGATAATGACATGTTCATGATATTTTCTTTTTTTGATGTCATATTATCATGGGAAGAATATTTTTAGAGACATCAACAGAATATCATGAAGTGGTTTTCAAATGAGTTTTTTATATGATCTTCATAAATTGATTTATGGCATAATATTGGGTTTTGTACCGTCTTTGATTGTTATTTATTTTTTCAAAGTTTCCTTATTGTTACTTGATCCTATATGTTGGGGTTTTTTCCACATTAAATGTATGAAAGTTGATTTTATTTTATAGAAAAATTGTATTGATCCCATTTTTAATTGGATTATTTTCAAATATATTTGTGAAAAAAAATTCTTATGAAAAATGATATCCTCAATAACACATTCATTTCATCTTATTTTTTTAAAAAAATGAATATCTATTCATTTGGAATTCGATTGTGTTTTCTAGAGTTTCTTAAATATAATTACATTTTATGGGAGAATTAAATCGAAGATAAGAATGTAGAAAAAAACTTATTATCAATGATGGTGGGAAAAACTATTATATTTTCAAATGAAAATATTTTTTCTAATTACTATATAAAAGTTATTTATTCTTACAATTTTTATATGAAAAAATCAAGGAATAATTTTCTAAAAATTCAAACATAAAACTATTATTTTATAACATAAAAAAATCAAAATAATTATACTAATAATAACTGCTATATAATAATATAATTCATTTTGTACTATAAAGAAAACATGTTTACATTATGTGCAACTATTTTATGTTATGTAAAAATATATTACAATACATGCATTCATAGAATGTTTTTTTGAAATAAATGTAATAAATAAACTATGTTATGCGTATAAATATCTTATTATACACAAATTTATGTTTTCTTTTGTGAATATATACAATATTCTATGTATAAATATCTAATAAATATATTATGTTTCATCTCGATGTATTATGTTATGTAGTTCATATATAAGAAAACATTATGTTTTATTTATTTTTGCAGTTCAATAAAAATAAATTGTATTTTATGAATTTAAGAAATGTTATGTTGTTATATATATATATATAAATGTGTGCATGCAATAAATAAATTCTGTTATGTATAAAAGTATTATTTTACAAGGATATATATTTTTTATAGAACATATATAGTGTTTTTTGTATTAATATTTTATGTTTTTAATTTTTTTATTATGTTTTTTGATTGATATATTAGTATATAATATGTTATGTGCATCTATTTTATGTTCTACAAAAATACATCATGTTTTTTGCATTTATAAAAATTTTTGTTGATAAAAATTCAATACATAAATTGTGTTATGTACATAAATATTACATTAAGTGTATATATATATATTATTTTATAAACCTATATAATGTTATGTAGATATATTTATTATGAATATATTATATAATGTTCTTACATGTTATGTTTTATGGATGATATATAATTATATACTTTGTTATGTGCACATATTTTATATTTGTAATTTTTTTATGTTTCATTCATTTATAGAATGTTATATTGATATAAATGTAATAAATAAATTATATTTCATCTAAAAAGATTATATTTTATGAATATATAAAATGGTCTCCTGATAAATATACAACAAATATTCAATATTATAATCACAAGTATTATGTTATTTGGTTGATATATAATTATATACATTGTTATGCACATCTATTTCATGTTATGTAAAATAGATAATATGAAATGCATTTATAAAATTTATTATTGATATACATGTAATAAAAAAATCATGTTTTTATATATATATGATTTAATGTGTATATAGATTTTATTGTTTGAAAATATGTTATATTTTTTTCATGAACTATCTTTGTCGAGATCCCTCATTGGATCAATAAAAAGAACGACAATGTCACTCAATGTCCACCTTATATAGGTTAGAGGTTAAAGACTAAGATTTAGGGTATAAAAATTCAAAATTTAAGTAATTAATTTCAAAAGAGTAAGAAGACTAATAAAGGATATGTAAACCCATAACATAATAGTGTAAATAAACTCAATTATCAATAATCATAATCTATATTTTTGTCACACAAAATCATAATTTCATTGAAGAACACTATATGTAGAATAATATCAGAAAATCTATAAAAGTCATGTAATCACAAATAAACCTCCATTATTTTTCTATAGTATACAAAAATATAATCTTCAACTAATCACTCATTGTATGTTTAAACTAATATCACGTGACACCATATCCAACACCATCCCAAAGGAATATAAAAATTATATGAGAAGTAAGGGTGAGTATAAACAAATATTTCCCAAGTTAATCCTCTAAATCTCTAAATAATTTCAATGTAAATAGAGAATACAAATTTATCCATGCATAGAAACTAAAACAAAAATATTTATCCCAAATTTGGATAAGTTCCACATCTACAATAACTACCTCATATCTTACTCCATACATGCTTTCCAAAGTAAAAAGTGTGTGTTTTTTGTATGAATATCACAAAAATATGATAACTGCCTCAATATAACCATTATCAAAACCAATATCCATAAGACCCAATGTTTAATGTCTTATCATCCATCCAATTTTCTGGAATAAACCATGACCATACATGTATCTAATTATAAAAATAACCATATTGAAACCAAATCATAACCATGATCATAATAATAGCTATAAGTGGGGATAGATAATTAGTACACTAGTTATTTAACACCCCCTTACTAGATTTAAGGTACTTACAACTCTTTGTTTTGATCATACTTGGTTTGGATTTTATTTTAGGTTGTTTTTGGAGTCTTTTGGAAATTTTTATAAGATTATAGGCCAGTGTACAGTTGGCGCATTTTTAGGGAAAACTGTGTGGGTCATACTTGTAAAACGGGTTCCACATGTTTGAGTTATGGATGGGGATACATGGTTAGTTCAAACCATGTAGCCTCTCCCTCAAACCGCATGACATGGGATAGAGGGGAGAAAACGTTTGGTGCATAGTTTTCAAATGTGTGTCTAAAATATGCACCTTTTTTCGAATAGCCTGGGTTAGATAATTGGGTTGGTGCATGGTTTTTTAAACCTTGAGGACAAAGTATATAACTCTCCAGAATCCTAGTAGGGGCGAATGGACAGACACACTATTAGTATTAACCATGTGGGATAACTGAGGAAACTATACAATAATAATTTAATTTTATGAAATTATTATTTAAACTCCTAAAACCCATTATTTAAATTCTAAACTCATCCTAATAAGACCTAATTCAACCCCTTCAGTTTTGTAGGCTCTCTAGAGGAGATTTTGTCTCCTCCAAACTCTTTTATTATAAAATATAACTATCAGTGGATTCCATTAATCCCTCAATGGTAAGTGTAAGCTCTTTGATTTGGAATAAAACATTCTTCCTCACTCAACTTCTTTAAGAGTGGTGAATCCTCCTGTTATTGATGGATTAGAACCTTGATTTGTTAAATTTTAATTCTAGGTATTACTCTTTGATCTTCCTCACCTTCGAATCTTTGCTGGGAGTTCTCATTTCAGGTGATTGATTGATCATGTGACAAAAGGAAGGTGGTTCTATAAATCTTTTACCTACACATGAAACATTCATTTCTTACTTGATTTAATTTTTTTTGAATTTATTTCTTGGCCTTCAATTGAGAAGATTTGATGCTTAGTTTAAAAAATCTATGAAATTGTGAGATAAAATATTTTTCCTAAGGATTTAAAAAATTTTGGGTGGAATTTGAGAAAACAAGGATTGAAATGAAAGGTGATTTGATGAAATTATTTGATGTTTATTCTTGATAAAAAATCCTTTAAATGAAATATTATTTTGAAATACCTGAACTTGATTTAAAATTATGATTCATTTTTGAATTTGAAATGGAATGTTGAAACTTGAAAATTTTCAATTGTACTTTGAATTATGAATTGAATAGAAAAGAATGATTTTCCCATGATTTATTGAAATCACATGAGATCTGGAGTAGTTAGTGGGTGTCCAGGAAAACCATGTTAGGCATTTGACCTCCTATAAATTTATTGTTGATAACAACTCTAACTAAATGAAATTCAACATGATTTTTTTAATGGGTTGTTGATTTATTTTATCCCGATGGCCTGGAATTAGGGACGTTTTCACAATTCAAGCTATGATTAATTGAATGAGTAGTATAAGGATCCTATAACTCGAATCTAAAAAACCTTAGGGCATATGACCATAGTGATTTTTGATTATTACATTCATGTGTTTAATTAACTTATTTATTCATTCCCTTATGTTTTATTAAAAAATTTATTTAAGCATATCTTTGATATATTCTCCATCTACATAATTTGAACTATTTCTTGACCAAAAATGTGAAAATTATTTTCCATGCCTCATTTTAATTTCAATTGAAGCATAAATGTTTTTATTATTATGTAATTTCTTATTGAAAATTTGATAATATTTTACTAGGATATTTTCTATCACCCTACCTTTGACTTCCAACATTTGTTGATTATGTTATGCTAGGTAGAGGAAAAAAGAAATCACTACTTGGAGGTGGAGGGTGTGCTTGAACAGTGGGACCTTGGGTAATGGAGGTGACCAATGGAGCTGATATCCACTCATTACATTAATATTTTGGGACTTTTTCTCAATAGATATTGTATCATTTATTAGATTATGTACAATTTTGGGAACATTATCTATTTTTTTTTGTTATTATCACCTTGATAAGTGTTTTGAATATTGATTGTTCACTAATTTATCTCTCATTGTTCTATATTGATTGTTTATTATTGTGGTGAAATTGTTCCATCTAACCCTTTATTGATTCCTAGGAACTATTCTTCAACTCGTGGGGATTGGGAACACCCTTTGGGAAATATTAGTGTGAGATTAGGTACCAGTGTTCTAAATTATTAATGATAGTTCATGAAAAATTGGTATCTAATGACGAGGTCGGTTGTGAATCTATCCTGATGCCGATATAAAATATGGAATGTCCTGGTAGATATGCATTAGGATTTTTAGGACTTAAGGGGTAGTTTAAAAGTTATTTTTGGGCTATCTCTCATCATAAAAATCCTTAAGTCACATTGGGTGTTTCGGAAAATCATCTTTGATGAATTAATTCATATATTTCTATTATTTCACTAAAATTTATCTTAGTATTTTGAAGTCCCAAAAATTAAATTCAATATGATGAAATTTATATTACTGTGTCTTTTGATTGAGTTGATGATATGACTATCCTTACAAATGTTTTTGTGTCTCCTTTTGATGTTATGTAGTAACATCCCCAAAGAAGATGTTTAAAAAAACCTTAGGGGGGATCTTCAAATGAACCACGATAATAAATCACTCCAGTGGATCAAATGCTTTTTGAGATAGTGGTGCATATGGTTAAAGCTACGGGATAGGTAGCCACACTTGTTCCCATTTAGGATACAATAGTGGAACCTCTAATGGATCAAACTAGAGATAATGGTCAGGAGTTTTTTCGGTAGAAACCACCAGATTTCCAATGCTCAAATAATCCTTAGGAGGAAGAGTATTGGTTAAAAAATATTGACCTGCTTTTTGAGTTCCTGGAAATTCCAATATCAAAGATGTTGAAATGTATTACTTTCAATATTTAAGGCCCTATCAGGTGGTGGTTGTATTTAATGGTTTTAGTGAATATTCATGAATAATAAGAGTGGAAATAATTTAGATCACTTTTCAATTATTAATTATATCTAGAATCAATGGTTTTAGAGAATTTTATGGAATTTATCGACCTTCAACAAGGAAAAATAACTACAACTTGGTATGAAAATATTATTTCTGAACTTTTCCAATTTTTAATGGAGATAGTATTAAATGAAAATATGAAGACCCAAATATCTTATATGTGGATTTGATCTGATATCTAATCTTATAATTTCATGATGAAGATCACCTCTTATGTAGATATGCAAGATAAATATTCGATCTCTTTTCATGACCTAGATGGTATGTCATGTTTAACAGGAGTCCCTATTACTTCTAGTGGAATTTATCTTAATTAATTTATAGGAAAGAGGAAAAAGGATGAGTCTCATAGAGAATATCGATTGAATACATCATCCAGACTTTATGTAGTGTCTATAAAAGTCCCATTTATATTCTTACAATGTGGAATGATTGGGAATTCAAAGAATATTTATATTGGGGCACTAAACATTTGGGGTTTGTGTGGTTTCTCTAGACGCCTATAGAATTTATGTCATTTATTTTCTACCTCACATAGTGTAATGAGATCATTATCACCTCAAGGAACTATGGTGCAGTCAGATGCTTCCAGATCTAAGGGGTTCCAACTATAGGAATCTAGAATAAAGATTCTTTATTTTCAGGATGAGTTTCTAGAGGAAGCTTATGTGAGTCCAGTGATAGTGAGAGGCACCATTTCTATAGATTTATCTTTAATGATTGTTCTATTTTACATTGGTGTATGTAATTATTTTTTATCAACTCATATTATATATCTATTGAACCTTCCTATGAAGATTATGCCTTATGTGATAGATATTTCTTTTCCCCTCATATTGAGAAGAGACCATGGTCTCTAATGTCCCCCTTTCCCTTCAATTTATTAGAGATCAATCTCATATAGGATTTTTTAGTTTTCAATATAAAACCTATGTATGTCATTCTTGAGGTGGATTAGCAGATTTCCCTTAATTTCTGGATTGACTGTTATCTTTGGTGGGTCTCCTTTACTGTCCCCGATGGGCTGTTCCATGTTTTCTAGAGAGAATGGTACATAAGTTTGAGTATAACCGTAAAACATGTTTTGGATTTGGGAAGGATAATATCCATTTTTTATTTTGGATTAGAGTAGGAATATTTGAGTTGTGACCTTTCTCCAGTGGTCATTGAGTTTCCTGACATGTTTTTGTTTGACTTTTCTGGATTACCACTAGTAAGGGAGGTGGGGTTTTATATTGACTTCGTAATAGGTACCCAACCTATATTTATACTCTCATACCATATAATAACAACTGAATTAAAGGTGTTAAAAATAAATTTGTATTATTTTTTGAATAAATGTTTCATTCTCCTCTGTGTGTCTAATTGGATGGATCCTATGATTTTTTAGAAGAAATATGATGAAACCCTTTAACTTTTCATTTATTACTAAAAAATAAATCTAGTCATGGAAAAGAACAAGTATTTATTTCTTCATATAGATTATTTTTTGGTTATTTAAAATAGGTTAGTGGGTTTCTAAGATTTATTTTTGGTCTAGTTATCACCATCATAGAATCAAAGAGTCTGATATCCCAAAGACCACATTCTAGAGTAGGTATGACCATTATAAGAACCTTGTTATGAATTTTGGTATAACCAATGCACTTATATATTTCATGGAACTAATGAATAGGATATTCTAGGAGAATATTTACTTTCTCATGTTGGTATTTGTGGATGCCATATTGGTTTACTCTAAAACTGAGGAAGATCATGTGCATTATCTGAGAGTAGTTTTGGAAATTTTGAAAGATCGTCAAATTTACACTAATATATTGAAATGTAAATTATGGATCTAGTAAGTGAATTTATTAGGAAACATAGTCTTATTAAATGATATTTAAATTGATCCTAATATGTTTAAGGTTTTTAAGAAATTGTAATAACCATGAAATGTTTTTGAGATTCAGGGATTCTTGGACATAGAAGGGTATTACTGATGGTTCATTAAAGATTACTTAAACATTGCTTCTCTAATGACTGGTCTCACTCAAAAATGAGTAATGTTCTTATGGTATTCTAAATTATATAATTATTTTGATGAATCTATGTTCCTTTTTAATTATTCTCCAATGTTGACTCTTCTAGAGGTTCGACATGGCTATGTGGTCTTTTCTTATATATCCGGTTTAGGTTTGTGATGAATTCTCATGATGGGTGATCATATGGTAGACTATAGTTCCCAAAAATATAGGAGACATGAGAAGAACTATCCTAATGATGATCTCAAACTCACATTTTTGATTTGTGGTCTTACAATTTGGTGTTATTACATTTTTAGAGAATAGTTTACCATTTATTTTGATCATAAAATCCAGAGTTATATATTATCACAAAAGGATTTGAATCTTCATCAAAGGCGAGGGGTGGAATCCCTAAAATCATTTAATTTTGATATTACCTGAACCTCAATTAAGTTTAATGTCCTTATAGGTGATTTTAGAAGAAAAATTATAACCCAAGCTAAAAAAATCATCAAAAGAGTGGAATATGATGGATCTCTTTGCTCGTATGCATTTGGGAGTTTGGGAGGATGAGACCAAGATTGTTCTAGAAACCAGATAGTTGACCTAATATTTTATTGATATGGTTCTTTAGGAATTGAATATTGACGATGAGTTACATGTAATTAAAAAATCCCTTTATGATTGGGGAAACATTAGCGAGAGTTCATCATATTCTGGGGGTATCCCATGGTTCTGGAGACAACACATCATAACATTACCTATGAGAAAAACTTTGATTAGGGATTTCCATAATTACTAGTGGGTTGTACACCATGGCTAAATGAAGATTCTATATGATATGTGGTGATGATGATTCTGGTGGCCTTGTATGAGATGAGAGATTTCTGATTTTGTTTCTCACTATTATAATTGTTTTTAGGTCAAGGTTGATCATTAGAAATAATCATGTTTTCTATATCCCATTCCTATGTCAACCAGAAAGTGGGAATGAATTTCAATTTATTTAATGGTAAGGTTTCTATGTACCCCATGGGGGAAGAATTCGATACGGATAGTGATTTATTGATTGACCAAATCAACTCACTTTATTCCCATTCATAATATAACCAAAGTTGAGTACATGGAAAGTCTATATGTACAGAAGGTTTTCAGATTTCACATAGTTCTATCTATTATAGTTTCTAATAGAGATCCTCAATTAACTTATCATATTTTGGAGGGGACTCTAGGAGGTGATGAGATTTTATTTTAGTTTGATCACAACATATCATCCATAGATGGATATCCAAATATAATGATTTATAATGATCTTAGAAGTCATGATTTATGATTACATTATCAACTTTAGTGTAGCTTGGGATAATTACTTGGGACTCGTTGAGTTTACCTATAATAATACTTACTCATCATCCAACAATATGACACACTTTGATACCTTGTTTGGCCGACCGTGTACATCACTGCTATGTTGGATGGAGATTAGCGAACCTTTGATGGTTAGACCTAGTTTAGTTCAATATACGATAACAAAGATTCAATTTATATGTTAAATAATGGTGATGGATTAGTGATGGTATAAATCCTACACCAATATTCCTCAGCACCCTTTAAAATTTATAGTTGGTGACCTAGTTTTTTGAGATTTTATCCATATTTGGGTCACCAATGAGTTTATAAATAGGAAAATATAGCTCTAAGATACATGGGACAATTTGAGGTTGTTGCAAAAAATTGGAAAGGTAGATTACCAATTAGATTTTCTACATAAATTGATGTCGATTCATAATGAGTTTCACATGTCATATCTCAAAAATTATATTTTTGATCCATCACATGTATTGAGCTTAGAGGGCCTCGATGTGGAACCTAATTTATCCATGACTGAGTAGCCAGTTCCAATTATTAATTTTGAGACCAAGGTTCTTCACTAGAATTCCATACCCCTAGTTTGAGTGCTTTGTAAGTATGGTTTTGATTCACACGAGACTTGGGATCATGAGGCACTGATGAGAGATAATTATCATCATAAATTTATTATGGAGTATTCTTGGTATAATTTAAGGGGGAAGAAAGAATTTATGGTTGAGATATTGTAACATCATGTTACCAGCTTTCAGGTAATTTTAACAATTTTTTGATTGTCTTTTGGATTTTTTTCATGTTTTTTTGGAGACAGTTGGATTTTTCTAAGTCTGTGGGATAGTGAACTATTAGTGAATAGTTATGGAAACCCATTTTGGTTATCCAAGGAAACCATGTTTTAGATATTTGAGTTTTGGAGGGGGAAGCACATTCAGTTATAACTATGCATACCACCCTAAAACATTGTGGCATGGGATAGTGTGGAGTGCATGATTGGCGCACAGTTATCAAACCCCGTGTCCAAACCACTCACCCTTTTCTAGTATCCTAGGTTGGAGTTCACGGTTAGGTACTCGGTTAGTACTGAACATATGGCCTAACACAGGAAACAGTGAAACAAGAATTGAATTTCCCAAATTTCTTATTTAATGTCTCAAACCCCCTGTTTTAAATTCCAAACTACTCCTAATTTAATCTAATTCAACCCTTTAGATTTTTGAGGCTCTCTAGAGGAGATTTTAGCTCCCATAAACTCTTTTGTTCTTAGATCAAAGTATCATTGGATATGATTGATCCCTTTATAGTAAGTGTACCCTCTTTGATAAGTAATTCAAATTTCCTCCTCACTCACCTTCTTTGAGAGTGGTGAATCTCCTTGTTTCTAATAGATTAGAACCTTGATTTGATTAATTATAATATTAGGGATTATTATTTGATATTCCCTAAATTTGGATCTCCATTTTGTTTCTTATTTTAGGATATTGATTTATCATGGGACTAAAGGTAGTATGTTCCACAATAATTTTTCCTACAATTGAAATATTGATTTCTTTCCTGATTTAAAATGAATTTTCAATTTATTTCTACACTTTGAATTGAGAAAATTTAATGCTTGATTTCAAAAAGGCATGTAATTATGAATTAAAACCCCTTTTCAAAGGATATGAAAAATATTAGGTGGATTTTGTGAAAATATGGATTGAAACGAAAAATGATTTGATGAAATTATTTAATGTTGGTTGTTGAGAAAATTTAATTTAAATGAAAATCTGAAATGAATGAACTTGATTAAGGATTATTATTTTGTTTTGAAGTTGAAATAGAATATTGAATTGTGAAATTGGGAATTTTAAACTATGAATGATGAATTTACTAGAAAATTAAGATTTTTCCATGATTGATTGACTGATTGATTGAAAGAACATGTGATCCTGAGTAGTCAGTGGGTGACTAGGACAAAAAAACAGACTATGACCCCCCATGAAATGAATTGATGATGAAAACACTATCTAACCCAAATTAGATATTATTTTATTGAATGGGGTATTTATTGATTGTATTCTAATGACATAAGACTTAGGGTCCTGCAAACACTTTAAGCCATGATTTATTGGACAAGCCTTTCAAGGATCCTAGAGTCAAGAACTACGGAAACTCAATGAATATGACTATGGTGACTTGTTTTTATTTGATTATTACATAATAGTTTTTATTGAATTGATATATTTATTACATTTTATTTTATAAAAAAGTTCATTTAATTCTCTATTTGATACATGTTTTATTTACTTAATTATAAAATTTTCCTGACTGAAAATGTGAAAATGATTTTCCATACTTCATTTTTATTTTAATTAAAAAATAATTGGTTTATTTTTTATGGAATTTTTTTATAGAACATATTTTGATAACATATAGGGATATTTTTATCACACCCTATCTTTTCCTTCAGGAAATTGTAGATTATGTTATGATAATTCCATGAAAATTTAAAGTTCCACCTAGTGGTGGTGAGTGTGCTTGACCAATGGGACATTGGGTGATGGAGGTGACTGGTGGAGCTGAGTTACACCAGTTACATAAACATTTTGGGACTTTTTCTTGATGGATATTGTATCATTTATTAGATGATATATAGTTTTGGGATCATTATTTATCTTCTTGTGGTATTTTTATCCTTAAGGAGTGTTTGGAATATGGATTATTCACATATTTATCTCCTTCTATTCTATAATGATTGATTATTATTGTAGTAAAATTATTCCATATAACACTTTTTTGATGCTCAGGTGCTAGTAACCATCCCCTGGGGATCAAGAATGACCTTCATGCCTTGTCAGTTCTGGATCAGATGTTTGTGTACCAGGGTATTTTGGTTGGTTCATGAAAAGTTAGTCACCCAATAGTCTCCAAACTACTTGGATATTAGGGCACACTCTGAAAGATCATTCCTAGGTGGTGGTTGTGTATAAAAGATACTCACATACATCCAAACAACATAAAGTATAATAAAAGTAACTCAAAAAGAAGATAATTGATTAACCATGCAACATAAGTATTCCTCATAAGTTTGTGGCACTCCAATAACAATAATAAGCCTAACTTACTCCCATGGAAGACATATTCTTAAAGTACTCCCATATTAACCAACCACTATTATCAACCCCCAAATAGAAAATATAATAAAAAAAATCATGAAAATTAAATCCACATGGTTTCCTGTTCCATATTTACATATGGATCTTGGGATATCTCAATAATTCATTCATACTACCCTCTATATAGACATAGTCTAAAGATAGATCTTCAGGAGAGACAATTCCACCTACCTTTTGGGATTCACTATATGATAAATTTATTAAATTAATCTCATGTAATACCATCAGAATCATCATAATGATTACCTTGACATGATTATTTCATCCCATATACCTAAAAATATTCATCCATCAATCTAATATTTCATGATTTCTATTAGAAATAATTTATTAGGGATTTTAGAGAGTTTTAAAATCTATAAACATAGAGTTACATAACCATTTATTACCTAACACACCTCATTACAAAAAATTAATGAGAAATAATGAAGTTAGAGAGTGGTAAAAACCCACGATTATAATATTATAACATATATAAACATCAACTGACATGAGTTAATATTATACATGAACTCATATATGCCTACTCATTTACCAATATGTTACAGTTAGTGGTGATGGTTGGTAAGAAACTCATGGGGAAACCATACCCTTAGTCCAATCATAAAATTTTATAGATAAATCAAATAAACATATATAATAAAATATAAAAAAGAGGTTAAAAATAGAGAGATATTGGTAAGAGAACCATAAAAATATCATTTATCATGATTAAAAAACATGAAATCATATATGATGATACATAGACACCATTCTTCAGGAAAGGTTCAATCATATATAGTAAAAAACAAACAAAAAAACAAACAATCAAATAAAGTAGACATTATTTTTAGTCCTTATCCTCACCTCAGACCAATTTTCACATCCCCATCAAGATTCTCCATCTTATTCACCTATGCTAGGGCCCTTTCCTTAAACTGTATGCCAAATATAAATCTTGCATGTCCTCTAATATGAACTTATAGGGTGTGATCATAAAACTCAATAGTTCACCACCAATGGTGTCCTAATATAAACCATAATATATATATGTGCAAGTATGAAATTAAATATAATTTGTAAATATTACATACGTACCACTAATTATACCATTGGGTACTTAGATAGACACCCCGATAGTCAACCCAACTTTTATTCCATTAGTTCTAGAAAATGGGATGGAGTCTCCCATGGCCAGATCACATAATAATAAATGGAGTGACCACACATTGTATAACAACCAACAAATTTATGGGTCATTTTTTTGATTAAATTTTATCTTTTTGGTTCTAGACCGGAGGAAATTTAGATAATTTGGACTTGAATTGAAATTATAAGGTTTGGGATATCTCAAGGATATTTTTTAGGATATGTTTAAAGTATTGGGAGGTGTTTCAGGTGCTTGGATCAGTATTGGAGTAGGTTTGTGATGAATCTTTTCTAATTTTTTGTTACAGATGTCTTGTCACACTAATATGGGTAGGTTTCATTCTATAATGAATAAATTTACAAGGAATCATGTTGTAGCCAAGTGGAGAACTTTATTGTGGAGGAATAAGGTCACACCATGACTAGTGAGTTTCACTGTGTGGTGTATTTTGTGTGTGAGTGTTTCCAAAAGAAAATCCAATGAATTTACACTCCATAACATTTTAAGAAAATGTATACCTAATTTATAAAGTCATTTGGCTATTGATACTATAAAATCAATTATTTGGAATAAACATTGGTTGAGGGTATGGGAGGCCAGGCTCATTATACTCTTTTGGAGAGGATTTTTTCCTACTATAGGAATATCTTATAGATTTAAGATATGTTCAAAAATATTTCCCAAATCCTAGTTTAGTACTAGTTACCACTATGATAACGATCTTATAAAAACCATGTGTCAATGTGGACATATATATATACAAATGGTTCTCCATATTTCTCTTGTTAGTTAGTGATGAAATGATTTAGAGCTTCATAGATGTCTACTCTGGAGTATTTCAAAATTTAGGGAGGTGGTAGGTGTAGTGGTGTTGGTATCAGATTATTGAAATGGGAGTAATATATATACCTCTGAAAGGAATCAAAACCCTCATAGTTTAGTTTAATTTAAGAAGACATTTCATACCTTTTAATTTTGTGTGACAAAGACCATCTTGGTTCCTTTTAAAACCATGAAATGATGACCATGTGAAGTTCCTTTTAAGGTCATAAATCTAGGACAGAATTGGTGTTGGTATTGAGCCTCAGAGAGGTTTTCTATGTATCCTGATTAAAAGGAATAAAATCCCACATATTTTGGGTTTTTATAGTTTAAGTTCATGTGATAATACAATATTATGTAGTTTAGCCTCATAAGAATAGGTTTTTTTCATGACATTTTATGACACGGGATAAGGTTTTTTTCATGAAGTATTATGAAATGTGAAAAAGATGTTTTCCTAAATTTTTATATCATGTAAAAAATATGTGTATATCATAATAGGGGTGAAAAAAATGATTGAGTGGGGAGTATTAATGGGAGTACCCAATGGTAATACTCAAAGGGAATATGTCCCTTTGAGGGACTATAACTCACATAAAATATGGACCTTTTAGGAAGCTTGATCATTGGGGACATGAACCTTTGAGTAATATGGATCATAGAGAATATAACACTTTTAGGAAAATGGATCGCAAAGAATATGGTCATTTGAGTAAGATTTGAAGGAGGTGAGAAACCTATTGTAACATCTTTGTTTATTTCTATGTAAATATTTTATAATATATCAAATAATATTTTTAGAACCAGGCATTGGGATAGTGTGTGGTTTTTTGGCCCAGAGAGGCTCGATATTGATATTATAAAATATTAAATATATTATATCAAACATGAATAGTTTTACTAAAATAGTGAAATAACTCTTGAATGGAGTCTTGAATTAGAAATCTGGGACCACTATTGAGTACATAATTTGGGTTTTACCTTAAGAAAGGTATAATATTTGTCAACATCGGGTTTTGGATTGAGTGCTACCATGGGAGAAATAATTAATTAAATTTAATAATTAAATTTAATTATTTAATTAAAATCTTAAACCTAATTAATCACATGAAATATATGGTTAAATAAAATTTTCAGGGTTAACCACATAACCCTGATATTAAGAGGGGAGCTGTTGGAGGAGAGCTTGGATAATGAAAATGGATCAAGGATCATTTTTCCATTGGAAATTAGGGGATCTCACCAAAGAAGATAGAACTAATCCGTTCTTCAAAAAATATTAATTCTAACTTGAGGAAAGTTGTTTTATTTTATTATTTTATTTCCCCATTTTATTTTTTATAATGAACCCAAATCAAATCAACCAAAAAATTGATCTGCGATTCGATCATGTTACAGGTTCAAGTTTATTTACATAGGATTTTGGGTAATTGTTATTTGTTGTTTATGTTTCTCTTTTTTCATCATTCTAATGGAATTTAATAAAGTCAAGCATGAACAATGGACAAGGTTAATTCCCCATTTTTTTGTTTTTTAAATTTCTCCCTCATTTCTTTGCATGTTCATCACTAGTATTTATTTTATTGTTGATTCAACCAATACGTGATAGATGATCATTTCACATTCAATATTTGATGTAATGGATCATCACTACGGGTTTGGGTTTGTGATTGAGGTAGAAATTGAGGTGTGTGGCAATGAAGATGGACCAAGATTGAATCAGGGGTTTATGTTTCCTGGTTTGGCATACAGTGATGACACAATATGACATTGGATGATTTTTATTTGGATTGAAGGATAGATTTTAGCGGACAATGACAATATGGATTTTTATAATTTAGATCCATATTTATCAGTAGATTAGGTTTTGGGGATCATGGAAATAGTGGTGTGACAATATACATGTGTAGATTCATACCATGAGTTCCACGTACTGGTTCCCTGAGGCGGTTGGCTATAAGACCTCAATCAAATCTCCCCAAAAACCAGAGGCTTCCGACTAACAGTGAGGACCTTGGGTAAGTCCATGGGGAGACTATTCCCTCATTTATTAGATAATATCCAATATATGTATATATATATAAGAAATATTATAAGAAGTAATAATATCCTTATATTAGTAGAAACTAAAATCATAAACATGCATGGTAATGAAGTAAAGTGAGAAAGATGAATAGATAAACAGAAGTGATTAAAGATGATCATATATGATATATATAAAAAAATGACCAGTCATGGGTAGGGGATAAAAGTATATAAAACATGATAACTAAAATACCAAATAATCAAAAAACTGCTACAACTAGCATCTAGAGCTTAAGATTAGTCCTCTCCTCACAAATCCATCCTAGGAAATTAAATTAATATTTAGAAACTAGATGCCACCCTTTTTCTAAACTAGCGATCATAAAGTATACTTGGGTACTAGAGGTGCCTAAAAAGGGTGTGAGAAATAATCTCAGTAGTCTAGAATCCACTGTGTCAAGGCCTTTCCATTTAAAGATTTGATATATAAGCAATATTTCATAATTAATTCAAATGCAAGACAAAATTAAATAAATGGAAGCATTGGAATGTGTTCCATTTGGAAACCTACCCAACTACCTACTTTGTCCTAGTCCTTTGAGTCTGAAGTGATGGAAACCTAAAATGGTAAAGTGCATAATGTATAGTTCCATAGGTTGGATTGTCCCCAAACTTGTTATTCGGATTGGAGGACACTTTTATTTGTTTTCCAAACTAACCAAAAAATTACCATTCATAAACATTTATTTATATTTGAAAACATTTTATCATTATTTATAAAACAAGTTGAGACACCTAGAGCCCATCCTTGGAAATCTGAGAGGACATTACATGTATCACTCGAAGGGATCGGTGAAAGACCAATTCCAGGGATTCTATCCAAGGTGACCCAAATATGAAGTCCCAAGTATCACTGTATCATGGTGTGAAAACAACTCAGAACAACCTCTGATTCTGAACCAAGTATCTCACATAGGGGACCAAGTATCTCTCATGGCATGGTATAAACTATAGTACCATTGAGACTATCCAAGGGGAATCCCCAAGGGAACTAGTAATACTCATCTGAAGGTAAATATTAATAAAACATAGGGAAACCATCCTAAGAATAGCTGTTATCATTCCTGACATGTCTAATAACCATGAAAATTTATGGAAGAAGGTACAACAGTCATTCCAAGGGATCCTTATGTCAGATCCCCTAGTTTCACCCCAAAAAATAAGGTAAAAGTAGGAAAAAACAATGAATTTATAATAAACAAATCATGAGGTCTCATTTCATTTAGTTCAATTCATTAGATCACATTAGGCATTTTGGTCAAGAAATTTCACTGGGAATATTCCATTTAACTCACATGTCACAAGGAAAATACACTTATCTAACTCATATGAAGTCCACCCATCCATAGGTTCCATAAGGTAAGGCTAGTATCTAGGTTCAACACCCATAGAAATTGATAACATTTTTCAAATCATTCAATTTAAAACATGACCCCTTAGAAACATTTAAAAAATCATCGAAAATGAGAAAAATAGCATTTTAGGTAAATCCAAATTCATTCGGGTGTCATATATCTAGGTGATCAACCCATAGGGTTGATTTGTATCATAATAAAGTCTTCAATAACTATGTGAGGAATTAAATTTCATTTAATTTGAAAATTTGGGAATGCAGCTGGAAAATCTCAGCTCACAGCACAATGACTTGATTTATGGAATGCAACAAAATGAAGGGAAAAGGGTATTACCATCTATCTTATCCTCATAGATCTTATCTCGTATAGTTAGAATTTTTGATTCAACCTAGATTGGAAGAAAATGATGAAACTTTTAAATTCACTGAATATAGGGAAAAATATGTTGCACCAAAATAGTGCAATGGATGTGGGAGAGACATTTAAATAGAAGCATTGGGATAGAGGAGCTCAAATCTATAGTTCCAATGCTTCCAATGATGAGAAAAATATGTGATAGATGGATATGATACTTGGATCCCTAGGATGAGGAATGGAGGATCTAAATGCATTTGGAGGGAGGAGATCCCACTGAAAATGAGAGGAGTAGAAGAAAGGGTTTTTTTAACTCATTAAAGAGGATTTTGTTTGGTAATTTAACACAAAATTTAATTGTGCATGGTTTGGATGCATGTTTTTTCCAAACCGTGCACCAACCATGTACCAATCACTCCTACTTATTGAACCTTATATAGTTTTCCACATGATTGGACTAACCATACACAAACCATGAAAAATATATATGTAATGGTTTTTAGACGGTTCACACGATCACGCTCCATGGGTCTCATGGTTGTCGAGAAAGCATGTAGATCAGCTTGTTTTCACCATTTCGGGTCTCTAGGCTACAAACTAACCCTGGATTCCCCCAGACTGAGAAGAGTATTGGCCACTAAGAACGTACATCGGCTTCCCGCTCCTAGGTATTTTCCTATATGCATATAGAATTCAAAATCACCTGTACTATAGGTATTGACCTTCCTTGGATAAAATTCAGGCAACGATCAAGGATATGCATTAGATTATCCTCAAAGAACTCATCTACTTTAAACTCAATATTCCCAAGATCAAACAAATGAGATGGGTCTACATGATAATTTCGAAGCTAATATATGAGGAAGTTGTCATTCATGTAATAATACCTTTATGTTAACAGCAACCGATAAGCTACTGGAACAACTCCCTCCACTATCTTAAAAGTCTTGACTTATCTCAGTGATAAATTTCCCTGTCTCATGATTTGTCCATGGCCCTACCAAGTCGATACATGTAGAAGGACCTGATGTCCCACCTTGAGCTCAATAGATCTACAATGACGATCATTATAAGACGTATTAATATACTAAACTATATCTATATTCTTATGAATTATTGGGACTTTTTCATAAGTACCCCACACCAAACAAGGACCCAATAGAGTTTCCTCACCTGCTACAAGCCATCATAGTGGTGAACAACATATTATACCATAGAGGGCCTCATAAAATGCCATATATATTTTCACCAAGAATATTTTATTCTAGTAAAAACCAACCATAGGAATATGCTTCTCCTAGGAACCTCTAAAATCCAAGATACAGGCCTGCATCATATCCTCTAACACCCTTATGGTCTACTCAAACTGCCTGTCAGTATGAGTGTGATATGCAGCAATCAAGAGCATCTTTGAACCCAGTTCCTTCTAAACAATTGAAAAAATGTAAAGTAAAGAAGGTTTCTTGGTCCAATATGATAGAAAGAGGCACACTATGAAGTCTCAATATCTCTCGTACGTATATCCTTTATAGTTAATCAATAGAAGAGGTCAATCAGATAGGTAGTAAGTGCACTTCTTTGGTCAACCTATAAAAAATCACCCATACTGCATTTATACCTCGAGGAGATATTGTAAAGACTGTAATAAATTCCACAATGACATAGTTCTATTTTCACCCAGGAATGGATAGAGGTTGTATAAGTCCAGCAGGTCATTGGTTCTCAACCTTCTATTATTTACAGGTGGAGCACAGAGTGATAAAACCCTCTGTCCGTCTCTTAATACCTAGCCACCAATACCAACAATGGATGTCCTAATACATCATTCTGAGTCCATGATGAACTTCCCAAATAGTGTCTTTCAACTTCCTCATCAACTCTTCCTGTATATCTGAAGGTACGCATACATAACCATAGAATAGTAAGGTCTCAATGCCATCAACAACCCAACCAGGAGGTGGGTTCTCTCCTATGACACTCTACCTCAAAACAAGGCCCTTATAATCTGATAATTATCTCATCCAGACCTACTCTAGGAGTGAGGAAATCATTGCTAGGGATTCTATAAATATTTCACCTTGCTGACATTGAACCTAAATATGAATTTTAGAAAAAAAATCCATAAACTTCAACTCAAATATGGCATCCTTGACGGCCTGATTCTAAGTTTTTCAGCTCAAGCCGTTAGATACTACATTACATTTTCCAGGTGTGTATGTAAGCACAAAGCTGAACGACTACATGTATTCCATCCACCAATTCTCTCTTATATTAACTTCTTGATGAGTGGATGTGTATTTGATACTTTTATGATATTTTTGGATAAAAAGTCACTCACCCAACAATTAGTGGCTCCAATAGAGTAGAGCATGGACCATGGTTGCAAGTTAGAGGTTGTGAATAGGATTGGTCCACTCATGAGGACTCTTCTTGAAGGATAAGTATTTTAGGACTCTATTACTCCACATCATAACTACACCTAGTCCTATTCTAGATGCATCCCAATAAACAATATTGCTTCTGGCCAGCTCAGGAAGAATCAGAATCGGGGTTGAAGTGAGTCTCCCTTTAAACTCTTAAAAAGATGTCTCACACACTTCAGTCCAATTGAACTTCACACCCTTCTTGGTCAGTCCCATAAGAGACACTTAAAAGTGTTAAAATTTCTAAATGAATCACCTATAATAGCCAAAAAATCCCTAAAAAGCAGTGTCTATCAAACACATTCTTGGGATACTCTCAGAAAACCATGACCCTCACCTGCTCTACGTTAACAGATACTCCTATCTACGATATGATGTTACCCAAGAAGTGAAACTTTCTGATCAAAAAGTCGAATTTAATAAGCTTAAAATATATCTAGTGATATCTCAGTTTAATCATAATTAACTCAAGATGATTGGAATGGTCATGTCTAGATAGATAATACACTAAGATATTGTCTATGAAGACCACCAAAAAAGAATAATGATATGGGTGAAAAAACCGATTCATCAGAGCAATGAAGACTGCTGGAGCATTCACCATACTGAATGACATTACCAAATACTTGTACAGTCCATACCTACTACAAAATTCTATACATGGTATGTATGATGTCCTCACATGAACCTAATGGTAGTCTGAACTCAAATCAGTCTTAGAGAAAAACGTTTCTCCTCAGAGCTGGTCGAAGTGGTTATCTATACAAGGAACGAGATACCTGTTCTTTACTGTAAGATGGTTTAATTGATGGTAATTCATGTAAAATATAATGATACCTTCTTTATTCTTGTATAAAGGACTAGAGAACCCCACAGTGATGTGATGGGTCATATAAAACCATTAAACTCCATGTCTTCAAGATGCTTCTTGAGTTCTTGGGGTTCTATAGGTGATATCCTATACAGAGGAACATACACTGGTGGTGCATCTAGAATAAGATCAATAGTGATCTCAATCTCCATATCAAGAGTTAAGCTAATGAAATCATATAGGAATACATACCTAAAGTGATCCACCACATGTGGGAATTTTATTAATTGCATCCCCTGTCTCTTATAAAGGGACTAGCCATCTAGGCTGTCACACTCCCCAGCCCAGTATTCTTGATTCTAGATTGACTAGTATAGATATCCCATTCAACCTTATAGATATACATATTGACCTTAGGTTATTTGAATTTCACTCAATGGTGATAGCAATCCACCTGTGCTCGATAAGGCACAAGCTAGTCCATACTGAGAATGACATTGAAGCCTGTCATATAAAGGTTGTAGAAACACCATAGAAAATGGTACCCACCTATCTCAAGGGGGATCCTTTTACTAATGTATACCCTCTAATTAAACTTATAATGACATGTCAAGTGTCATAACACCACTGGAGTACCCAATTACTAGGCCCAGACTTCCCATAATTTCAAAAGATAATAAAGAGTGCAATGAACCTACATTGAATAAGGAAAATACTAAAGTAGATATTATTTGAATAGTACACCTAATTTTAGATGTCCTTGGAGTCTAATCCTTCATATAAGGATGAAAAAAATAGATAAGACATGATCCAAAACCCTAGGAAGAATCTTGAGTACCCTAAGTAGTTCCACTCTACTAATGAAGTAACTATGAATCCCAACTTCCCTAGACTCAACCACCAACTCAACCTGAACAACCTTTAGAATGTCATCTTCCTACCTATAAAGGTGTCACTGACCCTACACCTAATAGTGGAACTATAATAGAACCCCACTCAAATAGTATTGAATGAAAGGACTGACAAAAATCATGGAGGTGACCCATCCTACCACACTCCCAACACTCAGTCAGGTTCCTCATTCAGTAGGAATTTTTGTAACCTATCTTGATCAACTAGTGAAAAACCACAAGGTTTTAGATGAATTCCACCTAGCTGGTAATACCCCCACATGTACCCTAGAATCATTTCGTCTTACCACTAGGTAAACCATTGATCAAAATCTTTAAAGCTAAACTACCCTTCCTGACGTCATCATATTCCCTCTGGTTCCACTCAATGATAAGGTCTTGGTTCATGATATCTGAAATTGTGGTCATCAAAAATAAAGTAACCCATGAGTGTATGGAATAATAAACCCTATCCTAAAATTCCTCATAGTAGTCATATAGTCACTAGTCAAGGTCGTTTGGAATCACTGCAATTCACTAATGTGAGACGAGTATTTCATCACTGACATGTCACCTTGTTCAAGGTGCATGGATTACCAAACCCAATCCATTATCAATGTATGCAGGAAGATGTATTCAGAAAATATTGCTTAGAAATCCACCCAAACCATAACCTCATGTCGACCATCCTGAATCCATACACCCAACCAATGCTTTTCAACGTCAAATAACAGATAGGTAACAAGATTGACCATTTTCTCTAGAAGAATCATGATGTGATTGACAATAAAAACCATAGACTCTAGCTAGAAATCAACATCCCAATATCCTCCATCCCCTGAGGAGGTGTGAGGATTTTTCTACTAGAATCCCCTGATCATCTCTACCATATAAAGGGAAGATCTAGGACCACCTTTCACTGACTACATGAAGAGAAGAAAGCTATCTTGAAACTAGGCATTAACACCCAATGGAAAAGTATTAGGAGTACGTTAATCTGGTCACACTATAGGAGGTAAAATAGGTGGATTAGGTCTATCCACCTTAGGAGAATTCTCAGATCCACATTCCTAGTGTACAATATGAGGTCGACGCGGTGTCAAAACTCTACAAATGCCAAGTGAATTCCTCAGAAAAGATTATAACAGATAGGAAAATCTATAAGAGAGGATATACAAAAGGCTATCCTACTAAATAATCACACCCCTATACATACTCTAGGACCTAGTTCAAGGTGATCTAAACAAGAAATATAAGGAAATCACTAGAGACACGACCTATTAACTACTAGTGGGTCGGGTCAGGGTCAAGGACCCATGCACAATGTAACCATTAAATTTAAAATAATCAAGTTCATTTTAATTAATCTGATTTATTCTTGTTTAATTTTTCATTTTTATCATGATCCAATTAATTACATCACCAATTCCAACTCATAAGGGCCCATACAACCAAAAAATTTCAATTAGCACATCAACTAACTGTATCATAACCTTTACACCTCATAAAATAGTGTAGTATGACTAAATATGTGTTTTGATTGAGTGAAATTCCCTTAGTAGTCACCAATCAAAAGACTAATGTTGAATAATTGGTCAATTGAACAAATTATTCCATCATCAAAATCATTAGAACACTAAAAGACATACAATCAAGGAACGATTAATAGTAACATGCAACACCAAAAATCATGCTAAAAATTAGATATGTCATGAGAAGATGCATGGAATTTTAAGGTCTATTTTTCCCAGTGTGATGCATTATTATAAGTTTCCCTCAAAAAATTAGGCATATGATAAACAACCTAATTAATTAAATTAAGAATTTGTAATAAAATAAATCAATTGAGTCACCTAATGGTGAAATATAATTAAACCATAACTAATAAAAGAAATAAAATCATTTACCTATCTCAGGTAATTTGGGATTCCCCTGTGTGTAGGGTAGATACTCCTAGACATAGGTTGATGTCCAAATTATTATATCCTAGTCTCATTTCTAACCTTAAATGTAAAAAAGGGAAAAAGATCTAATAACACTTTGTAGTGTCCCTCCCCGAGTTCCACATACAGGTTCCCTAAGGCGGTTGTCCACAAGACCTCAAACACATGTCCCCAAACAATAGAGACTACTGACTAACTGTGAGGACCTTGGGTAAGTCCAACGGGAAACTATTCCCTCATTGATTAGAGAGGATCACAAATATATATATATATATATACATATACATGAAACAACAAAAGAATTAACAATATCCTGATAACATTGGAAAGTAATATCATAAACATGCAATGTAATAAAGTAAAGTTCAAAAGATGAATAAATAATCATAAAGAAATAATAATGATAATATGTCATGTTTATATAAAAATGACTAAGTAGGGGTAGGGGATAAAAGCATATAAAACATTCTGACCAAAATAAAATATAATCCAAAAATTACTATAGCTAAGATCTTGAGAATAGGGTCAATCCTCTTCTCCCAACTCGATCATAGGGAATTGACTCAAGCATTGGAAGTTGGATTCTTCCCTTTGTCTGAACCAGCAATCATAAAGTCTAATCGTGTACTAGAGGAACCTGAGTAGGATGTGAGATAAAATCTCAGTAGGTTGGTACCCACAGTGTCAAGGAATTTCCATTTCAGAAATTTATACATATGTAGTGTGCCATAATTAATTCAAATTCAAGAAAAAATTAAATAATTAGATTTATTGGACTAAGTTCCATTTGAAAACCCACCCAAATATCTTATTTTGTCTAATACGGTGATTCTGAACCTAAAGAAACCTGAAATGTAAAGTGAGTAAGGTATATGTCCATAGGATAGACTATCTCCAAGCTTGTGATTGGGCTTGGAGGAAATTTCCCAATGTTTTCCAAACCAACTGAAAAATTACCATTAAAAAAATTCCTTTAGCTTTGAAAAAATATTAATCTTTTCTTTATAAAACACGTTGAGACACCTAGAACCAATCCTGGGAAATTTGAGAGGACTTTCCATGTATCGCTCGAAGGTCTCAGTGAAAGACCAATGGCATAAAGTCCATCCAGAGTGACCTAAATATGAATTCCCATGTATCATTCTAGCATGGTGTGAAAATATCTCAAAACAACCACCGAGTTTGAACTGAGTATCACATGTAGGGGGCTGAGTCTCTATCATGGAATCGTATAACCAGTCATACCATCAAGACCATCTAAAAGGTATAAACTAGGGTATTGGTAACACTCATCTAGATATAAATATAAATAATTCCCATTGAACCCATCCTAAGAATAGTTTTTATCATTCCTAGCATGCCTACTAATAATTAATAGTTATGGCAGAAGGTACAAGAGTTCATATAAGGGGTCCTTAAATCGGAACCCCTTGTGTCACCCTTGGAAATAAGGTAAAACTAGGAAACAAGAAATGAATTTATAATAAAACAACAAGTTGGTCCCACTTCATTTAGTTCAATCCATTAGATCACACTAGGTCTATTGTTCAAGGCATTTCATTGGGCATATTTCATTTAATTCACATGGCATAAGGGATAGAAACTTAAGAAACTCATATTAAGTCCACCCATCCATAAGTGGCATGGGGAAAAGATATTATCTAGGTTCAGAACCCCTATAAAATAAAAAAATATCTCAAATAATTACATTTAAATCATCATTCCTTAGAAACATTTAACAAACCAAGGAAGTGAGAAAATAATAGAATTTTAGGTAAATCCCAACCCATTAAGGTGGCATATCTCAAGGTGATCAACCCACGAGTCTGATTTTACACAGATATGGGTTTTAAATAAATAAACGAGTCATTAAATTTCATTAAATTTGAAAATTTATGAGTGAAGTGGGAAAATAATGGATTGCATAACAATTATGTGATTTATGAAATGAAATGAAAAAATGGGAAAAGGGTAAGACCACCTACCTTAGCCTCATGGATCTTATCTTGTCCTTTGCCAACATTTGAGTCAACCTAGATTGGTAAAAAATCATGAAACCTTCAAATGACACAAAATTTGGGAAAAATACATTGCACCAAAAAATAAAAATGGATGTGAGAGAAACGTTGAAATAGAGGTGTGGGGAAGGAGGATCTCATCACCATAGTTTTGATAATTCTGATGAAGAGAGAAATAGATGAGATATGGAGGAGATAATTGGATCCCTAGTTAGAGGAATATAGGATATCCATGCACATAGAGGGAGGAGAGACCACTAGATATGAGAGGGTGGGAATAAAGGGTTTTTTTTACTCATTAAGGAGGTTTTTTTTGGTAATTTCTCCAAAAATTGTACTGCACATGGTTTGGCCAAATTGTGCTCCAATCATGTGCCAGTCACTGGTACATGGGGAAACATGAATGGGTTGTTTCATAGTTTGACTAACCATTAACAAAACACGAGAAATATATCTTCCATGGGATGTATACACCTCACACGTTCATGTGCCCTAGATCGCATGGTTGCGGACAAACCGTGAGACCCAACCTGTTTTCCCCATTTTGGGCCCCCATGCTTCGAATGAGCCCTCAAAACCCCTAGACCCTATTTGACCTAATTAGAAATCATATTTAGGGTTTTTAAAGGAATTAAAAAAAATTAATATTTCATACCTTCATGAGAATCCAATACATTACAACATGAAGCTAGTCTAAACATTCTTGAAAGTTCCTGACTACATGATGTGTGGTCTGAAGAAGTAATGTCATGTAATCCCCCTTATTTGTACTTGGGTTTCCAGGGATAGAAAATATAAAATTCTATGCAAAACGTGTCAGATGTCATGTGACCTGTTTATAATGGAACTAAATGTACCTCAGAGGGTATATGGGTATGAACATGGTTAGACACATAGGTATATGTAGATTATATGGGAACAACCTGGTACTCAGACACGACCCAGTACACTAGAATGACCAAAGTAGATGGGAATATCTATATGTACACGAGTATGGGTAAGAAACATGCTATGTGACAACCCATCCTCTAAATTGTGTTTACCCCTACAAGGCATGTCGTGTATATAGAGGTTTACATGCCATGTGAGATGGTGAGACACAGGCTGACCCAGGGAAGACGAGATAAGCTGTGTACCCCAGTTACATGCTGCTTAATTCTTTTAGAACAAGTTGACGACCTATGTATCTTCAATATATACTTGTTCTAGTTGATTTTGATCTCTTAGTTTACCCATATAAGGGTAAAATGTGTCATTACATCCACAAAAAATGATTGTGACCCCCTCTATGGGTTCTACTTCAGATATATTTCATGGTATCCTTATGTGATGAATGGGGTGTGATACTATATTATATTCTTATCCTTGGTAGGTTTCTAAGTATTTGAGGAACCATTATAAACTAAGGCATCAATCCCCTTTCTATAATATTGATCAAGTAGGGTTTTTGGTTTCCCTTAGTGGTCCTAGGTGTGATCCCCTATCTATGTGTTAGGAACTTTTGAATTCTAGTGAGTAATTATTTAGAAATACCTAATGATCATGAACTCTTAGATGGTTTCCATCAGTGACAACATGGCCCGGGTAGTGTATTCTCTCCCACAAGCATTACCTTAAAGTCTTTAGTGTAATACTATGGTTGGAATTATGGTTAAGACCTATTGAGACGTTTTTAATGAGCATATATAGTTTTTTGATTATCATTATTTCTCAAATATGGATTGGAATAAAAGTAAATTGATGTGTTTAATACTCTTTATGCTTTAGGTTTAGTGATTTCAGGGTGTCCTACTGGGTCTAGTTATATACACATCAGCATGGGATCTTCTTTAACATGTCGTTTTCTATGTAGATGAAAATCCTTTTGAAAATGTTCTAGTAGGATAAGAAACCAATGAATTGTATATTGGGCTAGATATATTGAGGTTCATATTGGTGTTTCACTTGATAGAAGCCCCTCCTTTTGAGTAGGTTGGACATTATTTCCAATTTTTGTGGGCTTGTATTTTGATCCTTCTAGTTTTCAGTAGTTTGTGGAACTATGATGATGGGATTTATATGTATGCATGCATTGGTATCCATTTTTTTGTTTTACCTTTAATACTGTATGGTCTTAGAGATGTGTGCATTCATATAGGTATTAAAGACAATACCTCCTATATTTTGGATATGCCTACTCAATGCTAGATTCCAACCCCTGTCCAACCATCAGCTCGGAGGGCCCTAGTGGGTTGGGTCAGGATAGAGGGGTATTAGAGTAGTTCTACCTTAGGACTAGTGTTTAGATATTTTCTAGCAATGATATTGGTTTTGGATTTATGTAAATAATGTTAAAGTGTTTTGAGTTTGGATTCCAGGCCAGGGACTCCAATGTTAGTGAAATAACTAATGTATCCATTCACCAAGACTCTACTAACCTACTTATTGACTTGGTACATATATAAATTTTTAGTCGGGAAAAAATTAATAAATTCATAATATAGTTATGGGTTATGGTATCCATGTCCTTCTTGAGTAATCTCCCCATATATACTCATTGACCATGGTGCATCTTGTTTATTTCAGGATGCCTCCATGAAGAGAAATGCCCATGATTCCACTATGAGATCTTATGGTGTTCCTCTAAGTGAAGGGGCATCAATATAGGGTCCTATATAGAAGGTGTCACCTATGAGTGGTTTTCAAGTTAGGATAGCACCTATCAAGAATTATGTTATTACAGAAGTACTAGATAAGGATGTGTGTAGTCTAAGAAAAATCAATGAGTTTTAGAGGAAAAAATCTCCCATGTTTTGGGGTGAGACAGGACCCTAGTAACTTAAGAACTATCATTAGGTGGTTACCCAAGTTATTTTCCTTGTGAGGACACCTAAAAACCATATGGTGGTCCTAGTGATGAGTATTCAAGAAGTTTCCATTGGGAGATGTTGTAGTTTAGTGATTAGTCACAGAATGAGTTTAATATCTCCTAGTCATACTTCAAGATTATATTTAGGGAAGAGTTTTATCTATCCCCATTGTGATAGGTGCACATACAATAGGTTATGTAGTTGTAACATGGTAGTATAACCCTGATAAATTATTAATTGATGTTCACTGACCTTTCACGATACCATCTTGATATGGTTTTGGATCCATTCTTTAAAGAATGAATATTTGAGTGGGGGTTACACTGATATATCAGGGCTATAGTGATAACTCTTTGCATTACCACCTATGATGGAGTGATTGAGTGAGATAAAGTAGTGAAGAGATTCCAGGAAGAGTAAACGTTGATAGTTGACGTTGTTAGTGGGAACACATTAGTTGAGACTTCGTCAAGGGTAGATGATGATAGCCATAGGGATCTGGGTATGCGATATGCTTCAAGATGAAATCATAGGAGAGAGGATCAATAGTTAATTGATCTTATTATGACTTTAGTCAATCGAGAAAGAGAGGAAATGTTTCTATTCTGATGGTTGGAGACATATCACTTTGAATCGTCTAAACCATCATACAATTGAAAGAGATATACTTGATGGACCACCTAGGAAGATACAGTTGAAGGAGAAAGGAGGTCCATAGGGAAGAGAATGTGGTATAGTAGTGGGTAGAGTAGTAGGATGTGGTAGACAATTTGACCTATTTCCACCACAACCCCCAGGTGGTTCGCACTATGCTTAGAGATATGGTGGTCATGGATGGGGAATTTTTTTAGAAGTGGGGGTATATGAACCTGAATCTCCCAAGATTATTAGATTCATGATATTTTTATTCTATACATTATCAATAGATTGAAATGGATGCTGGTGACTATTTTCTTAATACTTCTCTGGTTCAAGACTTGGAGATTCTTGTTGAGCCCTTGGCTCAACCCTTTCACTTAGAGACTCTCACCAGAGGTGACTCAATGATGACACACTTCTACCAAAAGTGTGGCCTGAATCTTGGATATTAGAGTTTCTTATGAGATATATTTTTAGAAATGATGAGGTCTTATGACATCATCTTAGGTTTGGACTGACTATCCATAGTTCAAGCATAAATATACTATTTTATGTAGACAATTTAGTGTTTCTACAGTGATGGGATGAGGTTTTTCTTCATGGGTGAGAAGGAAAACTAGACATAGTAGGACATTCTCATACATTGGTGGATATAGTAAATTACTCACCATTTGGAAATTGTAACCCATAGATCAGTGGATTCTATGAGCTTTCATCTTCCTATAATGGTGGAGGAGTACAAGGACACCATTCCTTAGGATGTGTTAAGATTAACTCCCAACCAAGGTATAGAATTATTCATAGACACACAACAAGGAATTTCCCCAATACATGTGATAGCATATTAGATGGATCCCATGGAGATCCATGAGCTAAAGGTGTAATTGGATGACATGTAGAGGAAGGGATTTGATAGGCCCAATGATTCCCCCTGGGAAGCCCCAATGTTATTTTCTAATAAGGAAGATGAGTGATAGAGGTTGTTTATAGGTAACCATAACCCAAATTAGGTGAATTTGAAGAATGAGTATCTAGTACCGAGGATCAATGAACTCTTTGATATATTGATAAGGGAAAATGGTTCTCAAACATAGACCTCATATTAGGATTTCAATAGCTCTGAGTATGATATGTGGATATATCAAAGATGATATTATTATGTCACTATGATCATTATGATAACTTGATGATTTATTTCAGAATGAAAAATTCAATAGTAGGGTTAATGGGATTCCTAAACTAGATTTTCTGACCTTTCTTAGACCAGTTTATAGTGGTATTCATTGATGAAATTCCAGTGTAGTTAGCCTCTTAAGAGAAGAACATGATACAATTTAGGATGGTATTGAATATACATCAAGAGAACTTGATTTATTCGAAGCTCTCAAAGTGTTAGTTTTAGATTCTAAAGGTCCACTTTTGGGTACATTTCATCTTACCTAATGAAGTAGCAGCGGATCTGATGAAGGTTGAGAAAGTACAAGTTTAGGATCCACCCAAGAGTGTTATGAGGGTGAAAATATTCCTTAGGCTATAATAATTATATATAATATTCATGAATAGTTTCTCCAGGATATCTAAATCTTTGACTACATTGACCTGAAAGGGAATACCTTTCTTTTATACAAATAGGTTATATAACAACCCTGCTCTTTTATTACAAACTTAAACATGATTTATTATATAAACTCTTCACTTGATACAACATGGATGATAAATAGGTCTAGTGTATTTGGGGATTAAGAACATTAAATAACAACTTGAAGCATGAAACACAACATCTTTTTTGAAAACTTCCTTTACATGACCACTATATTCCCTCATACTTAGCATTGCATGGGATAACTTGAGGACATGCATAAGAAAAGGGTGAGCTATAAAGCCTAGTAAGGGAATAAACATGGAATAAAATGTGGAATAAAATTCATGTTAGAATATAGTCATATAAATGGAGGACAAGAGAAACATGAACACAATGGCATGATAAAGCATTATAATCATAACATGGAAATGTGGCAACAACACTTAACATAAAATTAGCATGAGCCAAGGCTCATTTCACATGGAGCATGAGTAAACCCTCATTGCACATGAAGCATGAGTAACCCCTCATTGCACGTGAATTAGCATGAGTCAACACTCATTTCACATGACGTATCATGATACTATACTTTACCCAACACATTGAAGCACTATCAGGGTGCACCCTTCTTAAACATTTCATTTCATGCATAAGTGTGCCACAAGGATCATAGAACATGAAATCAATAATAATAATTTATTCCAAGATAAAGTGATGTGGAATACATACATGAACCTTCATAACCAATATGTAAATGTTCATAATGGTGAATACCCTTGATAGAGAAATGGGCATGATATTCACTACACAATGACATTGGCTTGGAAAATCGTAGTGCAATTTCTGCAGCATAACGACGTGAAATAAGAACTATTAAAAAATGAGAGAGAAAGGGGTGTATCATAATATTTACATCAAATTTATAGTAAGGGGTAATATAGATACATGTACCAACGAACTTAATGGAATTTAGATGCATAATTAAAATAATTACATGGATGTAAAAGAGGAGAGAGAAACCCCTCACGGAATTTCAGCATGGTAACGAGTGTACATGGGAGGAATTAATGAGATAGAAAGGGGTATACCATCATCAAAACATAAAGAGGAAATTATGAGGAGAGTGATAAATCATACCCCAACATTTTTAGTTGAAAACAAAAGGGATAACAACTTAATGAAAATTGGACAAAAATGAGAAAGGAAGAAATCCCTTACTTGGAAGTGTGATACCAAAGGCTTGGGAGAGGCTTGAGAGAGGCTTCTTGGGAGCTTGGGGAACCTTGGGAGGTTTTAGAGAGAGGAGGGAAGGTTTTGGCCTAACTACAAAGGATTTTAGTGAAGAGTAAGTGGGATCTTGTGTGGGTTTATATAGGAAAAAAATGAATTCTTTATTATTTAGGTTTGGGACACCTCACATTAAAATAATTAAAAACACAAACCAGCCCATGTTTTTTGCCCATGTTTTTTGCCAAAGGGGTGTGGAAAACAATATTTTATAAGTAAAATGGCCAAAATTCTTAAAATAATAGGGTTGATTATGTATAGGAGAGTCACACTCTCAAGGAAAACAATTTAAAAAGAAAAAATGTTTTATAAGCCTTGAAGGGTCTACTAAAGATTTGTAAGATAAATAAATCAAACCCAAAATCAGATTATTTTAACGGTAAAACATATATATGCCTAAAATAATGTTTATATTATTTTATTACATCACTATTGGGTCATTATGATGTCATAAAACACATTATATATTTAAACAGTATTTAATTTTTACCCAAAAATTCTACTACCTCAGAAAATTATGAAAAATTCACCATTGGATAATTTCGACATCCTGATTCAAAAAATAATATTCAATTTATCAAAATAATTTTATAAATATAGTAATTTTTACTTTTATAATAAAAACCGACATTTACTGAAAATTCATGGGTTTTGAGAAAAATAGCTTTCAAACCTTAATAAAAATTAAAACTGCATTCATAAAATTATACAATAATTTTGTTTTATAAAAAATATTTTTATAATAATAATAATATTTTATTAAAATAATATTTAATTAAAAAATCCATTAATTCATCAAAAAATATTTCTTAGTTGAATATTAACTAAAAATACTATTTGTGCTTTAAAAACTATTTACAAGGTAAAAATAAAAAGAATGTATATTCTCTATAAAAGAATAATGTACATAGTCAGAGTGCCAAGGTATCATTTCATAACCCCTTATAACACCTCCATAAGACCAAAGGGTAACATGTGTGATGGTGAAAGACTATTGGGTGGCTTAGATAACATCGCTTGGGTGGTAATCTTTATTAGCTTCCGCTTCTCCTGTAGTCGGTTCCCCTCAAGATTAACGTGTTCAAGCTCAACTTGGGCTTGGTCAAGAGAGAATCCCAAAGAAACCACCTCCTTTTTGAGCTCTGACAAATGGGCTTTGTACGAGGCAAATCTAATGTTTGGGGCCATCACTTCCTTTGTCTAAGTAAATTCGATTTGTTAAAACCCTATATTTATACTAATCATGTGATCACTGTTCAATAACTATATTAGCAATGGTCACAATTATTAATGATATTTTAAAATCCAGAAACATAAAACCAATGAAGATCACATTTTATATAACTAAAATAAGACATTTAATTATATCAAGAGGAATTTTCATTAATGAATGTTTGGGTTGTTATAGGTTCTAGTAGGATTTTTAGGAGTTGCGATGGAGATTGATGAGTGCTCCCATATTCAGATTTCTAGAAGAGGGTGTCATGTACATAGTGTTCTACGATGCCTCAGGTATTATACTTTGTTGTTTTCTAATGAATAGGAAGGTATTTATTTCATATGGGTTCTAATAGTTGAGACCACATGATCAGAACTATAAAAACCCATGATCTAGTGTTTGTAGTGGTAGTCTTTTCCCTAAATATGTGGCGAAACTACCTTATGTGTGAGTGGTTTATCATCTATTATGACCAAAAGAATCGGAAATATATATTATTGTATAATTATATTAACTTGGGATAGATCCAATGTCAATATTTTCTATAGGATTATGACTTCAACATAGTTTATAAACCTAAGAAAGGGAACACAGTGGAAGAGGCTTTCAATAAGACATTTTGTTTGTGGTTGTTGGTCAAGGTGTCAGAGTAGTTACCTTATTACAGTTACCCATAGTGGATGATGATGGTGAATCTTACCTCTAGTTAATAATTGTTATCCGACTGCATATACAGTGTTTTATGGAGGCTCAATGTAGAGATACCGACCATGAGACCTTACATAATCAGATGTCCATTAGACGTGCTCTTGATGGATTTTATGAAGGTGGGGAGCTCATAATACTTTTCTAAGTAAATATGATGGTAAAGATGATGTTGTGTGAGGAGGTTATGAAGGAGTTTCATTAATCCCCCTTAATAGTATATCTAGGTGTGAAAAAGATATACCAGGACCTTTGATATTAGTTTTGGTGTCCAGTTATGATGAGGTGTATAATGGAGTTTGTTTCTCGATTCATCACTTTTCAGTTGGTGAAGGTTGAGAAATAGGTTCCAATGGGTTTAGATTAACCCCTTGAGGTGCTAAATTATAAGTGGGAGGGTATATCTATGGTATTCATGGTGATTATTCTAGGTTTATCTAGAGGACACGATTCCATATGGGTTATTATAAATTGACTCACTAAGTCATCCCACTTCACAGCTATACGAGATAAGAGTTAAATAGATATTTTTGGATGCCTTTATGTACAGGTGATAGTCTAACACCATGGAGCTCCATCAATTATTGTTCTAGATTTTGATTTTTGCTTCATGTCATAAGTAAAGAGAGAATTTTAGGTGGACTTTGGTAATCAATTACATTTTATCATGGTGTTTCACCCAAATAATGATGTCCAATATGAGTATAAAATTTAGGTTCTAGAGGGTATTCTATGAGAATTCATGTTAGACTTTGGAAATAGTTGAGAGGATAACCTACCCTTGGTCATGTTATTAAATAAAAACAGCTACCATTCCACCATTGGTATGAAACTATCAAGGATTTTCATGGGAGACCATGTAGGTCACCACTGTATCAGACTCATCCATGTGATTTAGTACTCATGGGACCACAGTTGGTCTGAGTGATGACATAGAAGGATTATATCATCCAAGAGTAGATGAGGATGGCACAGAGGAATAATAAGTCCTATACAGAATTAAAATAAAGTAATTTGGTGTTTGAGGAGGGCGACTATGTGTTCCTGAAGGTATCACCTTGATGTGGATAGTATATATTTTTCCAAGGTGGAAATATATTTATGAGATTCATAGACCATTTCTAGATATGGAATAGTGTTGGTAAGGTGGAGTAATACATGGCCCTACCACTACAGTTAGACTGGGTACACAACATATTCCACGTGTTGTAGATTAGGAGGAATGTGCTTGACTGATTACATGTTATTGATTGGGTAAAATTGGACCTCAAGGAAGGAGATACCTTTATAGAGTACCATGTAGAGACCACAGATTTGTAATATAATATCATCTATTGGAGAGTAATTGTCTGGGTGCATGTACAGAGGTATCATGATAATCATTATAAGAGAACATAGGAGCGGGAGGCCCAGATGGAAGCTCAATACCTTTTTGAGTAGTCTTTTTTGTTTTTTGGATGAAAATACCTAAAGTGGATATAATGTTACAATTTATTTTCATGTAAATCATTAGAATATATCTAATAATATTTTTGGAGTCAGGAATTTAGACAATGTGAGATTCTGAGGCCCAAAAAATCTTGATATTGATATTATAAAGATATTAAATATATTATATTACATGAAAAATGTTTTCTAGAAATAGTGAAATTAATCTTGAATGGAGTCTTGAATTATAAATCTGAGACAACCATTGATAATAAGAACATTAGTTTTACCTTAGAAGTGACATAATCGTTGTCAGCATGAGGTTTTGGCTTGAGCACCACTGTGGGTGAAATTATTAAAAAAATTAAATATATTTATTTAATTGTTTAATTGAATTCTTAAACCTAATTACCATCTATAAATTTGTAGTTATATCCAAAATATAGGGTTATACACTTAACCATGGGAATTATAGGGGATTCAATGGAGGAGATATTGGTGAATGACAATAGATCATGGATTGTTTCTCCAACGAATATTCAAGGATCTCTCCAATGATGAAAACAATGATTCCTTATTCATAAATGATTAATCCTAACCCATGTTAGGCTGTTTTATTTGTAGTTTGTTTCCCTCTTTGATTATCCCATGATAAACAAAAATCAAATCAATGAACAAATTCATTTATTGGTCGATAATGTTGAAATTGCAGGTTTATTTAACCAGGATTTAGGGGAATTGTTTTTTATGTTGTTATTCATTCATCATTCTAATGGAAATGAATCAAGGCCAACCTGAACAATGATCGATGTTTGTCCCTCATTTTTTGATTTATGAATTTCTCCCCTATTTATTCACACATTCATCGATAGTATTTCTTTGATAGATTATTAGACAAATACCCAGTGTATGATCATTTCATGTTCAATCTTTGATGAAATAGATCATCACCATTGGTTTGGGTGCGTGATCAAGGTACATGGTGATGATGATGGGTCAAGATCAGATCCGGGGGGTTTTCTTTTCCCAGGTTAGTATACGATGATGACATGATGGAATGAAGAATGATTTTTGAGAAGATCGAAGACTAGATTCCAACGGATATCAACAACATGGCTTGGTATGATCAAAATACATATTTATCAATGAATTAGGAAGAAATAATTGTGATGGTATTGGAACAAAAATCCATGAATTCATTCTAATTTTTTTAAAAGTCCCAACAATACAACATGTAGTATGAAGAACACATGCCTTGTCGTCCCTGTTCGATGGTGCTAGGTTTTCTATGGAGAGAAAAATTTCACACACTATATTACATGTGCTACATATCATGTGTCCCGGTGCTAGAGAATTAATGTGTACCCCATATGGTACACATGAATAGACACAACCAAAAACATGATCACAAGTAGAGTACATAGGTATGACTCAATACTCGAACATGACCAAGTACATGAGAACCTAATAAGTACATGAGCATGCCCAGATGTACATTAGAAATTATACATGGAATGTTAAGTATTGGAATGAATTCTTCACACTGTGTACCCCTAGAAGAGATGCCATATATATAGAGGTTTATGTGCTCTGTGAGACAAAGAGACATGGGCAGACATGGGGTAGACTAGGCTTGGTATGTAAGCTAGGTAAACTCTATGTACTTCTTTCAGGAAAAGGTTAGGTCCCCTTTCTCTTCATTATAGACCATTTCTAGTTGAGAATGTTCCCTTGGTCTATCCCTATGAGGGTACAATGTGTCATTACATCCTTAATATAGGATTTTGATCACCTCTATAGGTTCTTCTTTAGATAGAGTTCATGGTATCCCTCCATGAGGCTTGGGGAATGATCCTTTATCGTATTCCTATCATAAGTAGGGTTTGTAGAATCAAAATGACCACCATGACATAGGTAACCAATCCCCTATCTAAAATATTGATCTAGTAGGGTTTGTGGTATCCCCTAGTGGTTCTGGGAGTGATCCACTGTCCATGTATTGAGAAATTTAGAGCTCTAACGAGCACTTCTTTGGAAATACTTGATGATCACAACCTCTCAAATGTGTTCTACAAGTGAAAAAATATCTCAGGTTGTGGAATAAAATGAATGAACATAATCTTGAAGCCTTGAGAAGAATCCAATGGCTGGAAGTGTGTTTGAAACCTATTGAGACTTGGAGTCCATTATGAGTATATTTGAGTTTTTTATTACCATTATGTATCATATATTAATTTAAATACTTGTTTGTTGATTATTTTACTACTCTTGGTGATTTATGTTTAGTGATTTTGGGTTTTTCTTCCAGGTATTTTTTATACTCACCCCTTCATGGGATCTTCATTCACATGTCATGTCTTATGTAGTTGATAGACCTTTTGATGGTGTCCTTGAAGGACTGAGAACAAATAGAGCAAAAAATTGGTCTTGATAGACTGAGGTTCATGCTGATGTTTCACTTGATAGTAGTATAATCCTTTTGATAATGTTAGAAATTATTTTTAGTTTTGATTGGATTATATTTGGAAGCTTTTCTTTCTATACTTTTTGGTACAATGATAGTGGGAATTAGATTTATGCATGAATTGGTATCAGTTGTGTTGTTTTACATTCAAAATTAAATGGGATTAGAGATGTGTGTGTGCATATAAGTACATAGTATAATTCCTCCCATATTTGAGATTTACCCACTAAATTCTAGTCACCATCCCCTGGTCTATTAGAGGTGGGTTTGGAGAGTTACACTTGGCTTATCAATGGCTAGGTGGACCTCAATGGGTCATTTTGTGAAAAATATGAAGATGATTTATGGATTATGTATGGGATGAAAATTCTAGTTCGTCTCATAGGGAATATGCCTCACATAGTAAATTGATGGTTTTGATTATTACCCTTGGTATAGTCTCATAGAGAATATGGCCCTTTGGGGAATGCTTACTAACTGGGATTATGGCCCATTGTGGGTGATGACTCCTAGGGAATATGGAACTTTGAGGATAGTCTCACATAGGATGGGGAACCATGAAGATGATTTAGTGATTAGGCATGGGCTACCCATACATATGCATCTCACTAATGGATCACCAAGATGAGATCAACAATGAGGGTATGATTGAGGGAATATACCTAATGAGTAGCACCTTTGGATGTTCCCACCTCCTATCATTTTATAGTTGGATAGAGATATATGAATGGACATATGGAAGATATGGCCCCATTATAAAGAGATTGGGGATTTTTCATGTGTCACTAAGCCAGTTATTATCTGAAATAGGCATGAATTTCATTCAAGGGAACCCATCCTGATAGGTGACCTAGGTTAAGGAGGGTGTTTGGGGCTTACGCATAGTAGCAATCCCTTTAATAGATGTCACAAGATCATTGATGAGTCATAGTCATGGAATCAGCAATGGAAATATGGTTGGGGACTATTACTTATGTGGAAACCCAATCCTACACAATTCATTGGGTGTATTGGGGAGGCTAACCTGAAGCTTGAGTATCCAATATGAGAATTCAAAGCTAGGAAAGGTTTTACCAGTGGCTTCATGATAAATACCCTCATAATGAAGGGGATACATGATGGTAAATCCCATAAGGGACCTACAAGTTTGGGAGGATAAGTGAGAAATTACTTTTATCAATGTAATAAATGATTGATGGGGTGAAAATTGGTGTGTATAACCCAATAATGTAAATTATATGGTTGTGGAGGAGGTATAACATCCCAAGATTTTGTGATTTGTTTTTCAAATTAATTTAAATTTTTTCATATTTTTCATTTCACGTAACACTGAATATAGCTTGTGTTATATAAAAGCACCAAGTTATTATTTATTTTTATGCTACAACAAGTTAATATTTTTTATACACTACAACAAGGTAATCTTGTGCTACACACAACACCAACTTGGCTTGCATTACATGTAACACTGAGTTTCAACGAAATAATTTTTTTTATTATAATTATTTAAACGAGATAGTTATAACAAATCTATTAAAGTTTGTAACATGAATAGTAATAACTAATTTTTAGAAATTATTTTTAATTGTTTTATATCAATAAATAATATTTATTAAAAAAATATTATTTGGTAAACTCTTTATATTTTTCTAAATATTTTTTTCTAAAATGAACTTATTTTTTATGTCATTCTGTGAATAATAAAAAAATTAATTTTAGATAATTTTAGGAATTAAATGTGATTAAATAAACTTAATTTTTTAATTCAGAATATCAAAATTATCTCAAGTTTAAATTTTTGGGTTTTCCCTGAAAAGCCTATTTTTTCGATGAATAGTGAAAAATATTGAATTTTAATTCAAAACAAATTTTTATTGTATTTTTGAATTATATTATAATTTTTTTAAAGTGTAATTAGATAAATTTTAAATTAATTAATATAATTTAGGTCATTGGAACCAATTTCACATTGAAATTGGATATAAAAACATTTCAAAAGTTGTAAAAAAATTTCTTTAAATACCCACTTTCTCAACACGTCTGCGAGATTAATATTAAATTAATTTATACCACTTATGTGTTTTGAATTAAAAAAAATGATTCCATGTTTGAAATCAGAATAATTTATAATTTTTATTAAGTTAATTCTTTTGGCAGAAAAGATTAGTGAAATTAATTAAACTTAATTACAGTGATTAAGATAAAAATTTGTTTACTTCGTAGTTAATCATTAATCTTGATTGTGGAAAATGACATTGAAACTTGTCTAAAAGCCATTATATGCCCATATTTAGACTATATACCATCTTGGTTCAAATTGTATGAGTTATTGGGACACTATTTCATGAAAGTGTCCTATATAATAAGTTAAGTGGTAAAAAAGAAAGAAAACAAACCTTTTGTACCTTTAACATTTATAAAACCTTGAGATATGGGAAAAAATACATTAGTTTAGTTGTACCCATTAATATGAAAGGTAAACGATTTTTTTAATTATATTAATTTATATTTTATTTTTATAGACGAATTATTTAGATTAATTTCTTAAGGAATTCCAAATATAGTAATTATTTAGTTAATAATTAACAAAAATAAATGATACTTAAAATATTAAAAGTGAATTACATTGATTTAAATGTTATATTTAATTTTTTATTCATATATAATTTTAAATAGATTTAAAATTAATAGATTAAAATTACATATTTTTATTTATATTTTTTAAAATTTAAATTTGGTAAATAATTTCATAATGGACCTTAATGTTATTTTATAATAAATAATATTATATTAAAATATTTAAAATTTACTAAAAACACTATATTCTACAAAATGATTTTTAAATGTTAATAAATATAAAATATTTTATATTCATAGAACAATTGATATTTTATAATGTACATATATACCTTTAAATAGAAAAAACACTATTAGCACGGTTCGGGTAAAAAAAGTTTTTTGTGTGTTACATGCACTTATTTTAAAATTAATTTCCAACACACATGGGTTTTAATTTTTTTAAAATATATATAATATTTATAATTATGTGGGTTTATATTTTATAATAAATATCACTTTAATTTCTTCTTAATGGTTAAATTATTTCGGTTATAAAACTAGTTGCCTTAATAAAAACGAAAATGACAAAAGTGGAGAAAAACAAAGGTTAAGGAAAAAAATATAAAAAAACATATTTTTGGATTTTTGGGGTTTTTATAGATCATAATTACTACTTACCCCCTTATTTTTTAATTTTGGAAGCACGTGAGGTAAGGGAGACCTCCCAATAGTGTTTAGCTTTTGGTATTGACAAGAATGCGACCCCTCATCCTCTATAAAAAGGCATTCAATCTTCACCGTACTTAGACCTCTAAAGCCACTTTGAATCATCAAAAACCTAACAAAATAAGATCTAAAATTCCATACCTTCAACCTAGAATAATATCTTTAGTCAGAAATACAACCAATAAAGGTCTTTGGTGCAAACCAAAAGTAGTTATACAAAGAAGAGGTTATATCCTTCCACAAGTTATTTTGTTTTATTTTCATTCTCCACCTCCTCAAATTTTATTATTATATGATTATATAATGAAATAAGTATCATAAATATTATGAATTTTTTTATTATGAGGTATATATCTACCCTCACACACAATTCCATCAAATGGGTAACGAACTTACCCTTCATGTGTACAGAGGACTACTGCCACGTGAAATGATGTCGTTTGTTTTTCCTTTACCACCTCTCATGGGTGGGAATTATAAGGGAAATAATATTCTTATATGATATATATGATATTTGTTAAATCTTTATTCTTATGGAATTATTACTTAAAACATTCCTTCATTCTTTCCATTTTGTGAAAATACGATAACTTCATTTGTGGGCGTGTGGACTACCGCCTCCTCAAAGCGATGTGATTCTATAACACTTTTCATGGAATGTATTAGGGACGAGTTTAGTAAATTTATATGATATATATGAAATAATATTAATAATATCATTTAATATATATATATATATATCATTTAATTTCTTTCTTTCAATTCGACAAGAAAACAGAAACAAGGTTTATGTGTACGCACGACCTACCGTCTCCATGAACAATGTATTAATTTTCACATTAATATATTTTATAGATTACTATAAATATTTATATACTGAAAATATATGAAATTTATATCATGTTTTAAATTCTTTATATAATTGAATCATGTTCTAAGTAATAGGATCAAGAATAAAAAGTCAAAATGTATATAAAAACAAAGCAGATATTACCCGAAACGTAACATTAACAAGGAATTATTAATAAATGGTTAATATAAATTCATAATTAAATAATATATGGTATTAGATATAATAATATGGTTATTTTTTTTATATTTTTAATAAACTTATATTTATTATACATGAGTTTTGAATATGTAAGAATAAATTCATGACTTAAGGTAATGGTTTTCTCATCACACTTTTATTTCTGTGACACTTATGCCTTATTCACCACTCATTTATTTTTTTGTGGTGTATATAATTACCATGAATGTAGTATATTATTTTTATACTTAAATTTATGGCTATTTACATATCCATTTTATTATTTATATTTTATGGGGTTTTACGGTTAAAAAGTTACCAAATCACTATGGTAGTTTTGTCTCAATTTTTCTTCTTTGAGACACATGTCTTATTATGAACCTATATTTTTTTACCAGGTGTATTTACTACGATTTAACATGTTATATCATGAATATTAAATTTTTAATAATATTTTATTCTTTATATAATTTTATTTTCTAATTTGGGGAGTACGATTCAAAGTTACAAAGTGGTAATAATTTATTACAATAATATCATCATTTATCGGGATTATTTATGATTATGCTTCCATTGATGAAATATTATGATACATATCTCAAGAAAAATAATTATTTTTTTATACACTGGTTATTTATGGTTTATTCATGTATTATTACCATTTTATAAACATTGGTTCATAATATAATTAAGAAAATATTGTTAAGAAAATCTAACATTGTTTCTCTTTTTGGTCAGAAATCTATTTTATAAAAAAAATCATGATTTCAAAAAAAAAATCAAAAAATGTTTTAAGAAATTGTTTCTTAAGTAATCTTCAAGTAAAATATAATTTTAAATTTTTATGGTTTTCAAAGAAAATTTTCAAAGAAAAAGGTTTTGAAAAACATTTTATATTTTAAGAAGAGTTTTTAAAAGTAGAACAGATATTTTACTGAAGAAATGTTTTCAATAAATGTTTCAAAATCCATTTCTATCTAACATGACAATTGTTGGTGTTACTAATATTGTATGGTGATATGAGTCTAGGTTAACATTCATATTATTTCTCAAAATGATTTATTTTTTTATGTAATGATGTCTATGATACCCGTTTCTCTTCCACATGTTATATGCATATGGAACCCACTTTTTTAATGGGTTATGATTTGAAGAAATGACTATGAAAACTATTAATTATCCACATGTTATGATATGATGACATATTTATCATACCCATTTCATTTCATGGGTTATGATATGATGTTTATGAAACCCATCTTTTTTATGGGTCATGATATGATGAAGGTTTTATTATCTTATGGAAAAAGTATGTATGATTTATTATATAATGATTGAAATCTATATCTCCCTATAATGAATAGGGAAAAAATTTATTTATCATGAGATAATAATTGTAATCAAGTCAATGGACTTTATCCACTATGGGAAGATGGGGAAACCCAATCTTTTATTGGAAGACAGGAAAACATGATCCCTTATAAGGAAAGGAATACGACTAGGGATGGTGGTGTGTCCTATGTAGTAGGTGTAGTCCCCATGAAGTGAACTAATATGGTTTTTCAATGATCCTTGATTTATAAGGAATGTTTTTATATTATTATGTGTATTCCACAAGTCAATGTATTTTTCCAATGTTATTCTCTCATGAATCATGTTCTTTTATTTTCTTATGATTCAAATCTTATGAACTACCAATCTTTATTCTATGTATCATGATTATGATATTTTATATATAGGGTATGATATTAAAATGTTGTGATCATTTTCTCATACCCTTAATTTCATGTTATGATTAATTATCTCCTCTATTTACCCTTTTTGAGCATCTGATATCACCCCTTTCTTATGTTTCTATTCCCCATGGTATGAAGAAAGATTTTATGTAGGATTAGTAAATGGAAAGATATTTGTTGAAAATTTTAAAGATATTTTACCAAGATTAAAATATTATTTTCCATGTTTCCAAAGATACTAAACTATCAAGGTCCTCAAGCATGTACTTTAATAATGCGCTTATTATTCATCTAAAATGATATAATATCCATGTATGTTTATCCCGTGTCGTTTTATTTGGTATCAAAGTAAAGGTTTAGTCAAAAATTGAAAAATTGGATGATAAAACCATAGTGAGATGCCTAGGTATATTTTTAAGGATATTTTTAGGTATGTCTCTAAGGATAATATAATAGTGTCATAGGATGTTGTCATAATCTTGACATCCTATAAGTGAATTTTCTTGATTATTTGGTTTTAATCTACAATAAGTGATACTAAAAATATTCATCATGGTTTTAAGAAAATGGAAGTAACCATATGAAACTGGGTTTACATTGAATGCCACAGATAACTTGTTGATGAGAAGTCAAATGGGATGATCACTGGAGTGAATGATATTATAATCATGCCTAATCTGTTTTCATGGAATATGATTAACAATGTATACCTAAACCAACTATTGGAATCACCAAAGAAGTCATGGAAAGAGTTTTATAAGAGTTAGGATAATGAAGACTATCGAGGAAAGAAGATCCAGTTCCATTTATGATGATAATGTGGAAGAAGCACCCAAGTGGATGTCATAGAGGAACAAGAATATGTTTGGACTATGGAAAAGAAGGGTACATGGAATGTAAATGAAAAGGGAAAATGAACATCTTTTTAAACATAATTAATGAGAATAATTACCTCCCTAAGGTATCATTGACGGTTGAACGCTTTAAATATGGAATGAATGGGAATTATGAAAATTTATGTCCAAAGTGGAAAGATCCTAAAGAGAATCAGCAAAGTGGTATAAGTAATAGTTATATTGCTGATGATGATGATACAATTGGTGAAATGTAGATGTAATGATGTATTTTTAATAGGATGAGGTGTCCTTGTTAATGGATTAAGGATTGAGTAGAACAATCAAAGTGTTTATATACTTGGATTCAAGAATTATGAATTGTGAAATGTATAAATATTGTACAGTTTATGTTTTTCTCTATTGATTTTCAAGAATAAGTTGAATGCTTCTGATGAACTTGAAAATTTATTTAATGTAATGGTGTTATTCATGTAAAACACATGATTAATGTAAATATAACCATTAATTTGTTCCTAATGTTGAGATAGTGATGTTTAGACCAAGAAATGTTGGACGTGAATAAGTAAATTGAATGGTATTTATTACCTTGGAACTGATTAAGGAATTTTTTAGAAGTGTTTTATGAAATCATTCATTATGTTTAGAACATTTTTGGTTTTATGGAATATATCCACTAAACTTTTGAATAAGGAAACATGCATGTTTTCAATAAGGATTTGTCATAATTCTGGTTATTACCATGTTTTAAGAGAATGCCTGATGAAGATATTCACATGTTTGGGTTGGAACAACCAGGAGCTACTTTATGATATACTGGGGATAAATTGTAATATTTATTTGAGAAATTTAGTGACCTTATTTATAATGTTTTGGAATTACATATTTCATTATGATTATAAGGTTAACCATTTAGGGAATGGTTTATGTTAAACTTTGGAAGAGGTTTTAGAGATTAATGTATTATCTCTTTACATGAGGATTTATGCCTATTAGATTAACTTATTATATCCTTTTTATTATGACAATTATAGATGGAATGACCTATCATTCTATTTAGGGATCTCATGATCCACTAATTCTTTAGGAATGAAAAATTCACATTCTTTTCTTAGAATAAGAGATAAAGTGGAAATAGAGCAAGAAAAAACCAAAGGGTGAGATTGTGTATATGAAAAGGAATAAAATCATGTAATTATATTTCCTTATGTACTTATACAATAAAATAATTTCTCAACTCTATAAAAAGGATATTGAAAAATATTTATCCTAATACCTTAATTTCTATTGAATCTATGGTCTTATAATTCATAAAAGTTTTAGGGTTTTAAGGCCCTTAACATTCCGTTGATCATTCAATTACTTGTGATAATTGACATTTATAACACTCTATATTGATTTATGATTTTCTTCCATGTCCAATATTCACTCCTAACATATGTTTTTCTACATGTAATCCTACTTATGAGTTTCTTTGGGTAACCATTATGGTTCTAACATTATTTTTTTGAACAAAGTTCTAGTATTAATTGTTAAGATCTGAGTTTCTATGAAAGGAACTATAAAGTATTAAAACACTTATAACCCAAATTAATTTCAAGGGACAAATTATGTCATGAACCAACTCGGGTCAACCCTGGACCGGTCACCCGAGCTGATATGCGGTAAGGCTCAAGAGGCATTCCCGATCCTCATAGGCTGGCGACAAGAACCAAGACATCAATAGAGAAAAAAAAGGAATGATTTCTCTCAATGAATATAAATAAAGAAGTGGAATGAAAATAGAACAACACAAGACAAATAAATGACACAAAAAATGAAGAACATCAAACAACAACAAACTAACTTGACCACAACCAAAACTCCTCGCAACCCTGAGAGTCACTCCCCAATCCACACCCAACTCCTGCCCACTGTGGGAAAGCTCGAGTCGAACCTGCAATAGATACTAAAAAAGATAACTCTATATGTGCGTGTATCAAAACTCAGCAGTCATGCCCAAAAATATATTCCCAAATCACAACGTTTAAATAAATAATTTACTAATTCCAAGTATGAAGTAGATTATAGAAAATATGGGTTTCCACACACACTTTAATTTCTAAAACAAGTAACCATACATAGCCATTTTTAATTTAAAAACAACATTAGTGTTTGAAAATAGAAGCTGTATTACATATAAACAAATTCTCTAACAATTTAAAAACCCAAAATTTAGTTTTTTTTCAATGGTAAAACCACACATAACACAAAACACACAATAAGGGAAATGGGAAAGTAGAAAACATGGACCAAAAATCGAACTAGGCCTCTCAATCATCCACCACATTCAAATAATCACTAAAGAAAACTTGGGTGGAACCTAGGAGCTTGTGAACAATATAGAATTTACTATATGTGTGACTTATCGTGAAGGCATGCCTACTCTCGATGATGTCATAATTCCCTAATGCCTGGTGTCTCCCTACCTGGCCTAACCTAGGGGCCCAATCCCCTAGAAGATCAAAGTTCGTACTGAGGGCCACTAACCAGTGCATATTCTAAACTAGTGAAACAATCATTATCATAATATTCACTTACTATGCCATGTTCCCATGTTAACATGTGTAATAAAAAGGAAATGGGTGAGTCAACAATGTCAATAAAGTAAGTAATCACGATGCACAAACATCACACACAACTCACACAATCAACATACACAATAATATCACCCCTGAGTCACCACAAAAAGAGTTTTTAAAAATAATTTATTTTATCAAAGTGCCAGAATGGCCTTAGGAAACTTTTAAAAGAAGCACCATTTCACAAGAGAAACCAAAACATTTGTTCACGCGTTAGAAGATACAATTTACCAACAACCCCGAACCACAATTGAAAATATGTGAATTATGTTCAAAGGAATAATGGGAATTATTTCACTATTGTGCGTCAATTCAGTAGGAAAATAATTCACGTGTCGTGTATAAAAATAAACAGCTTCATTTACATCAAGAAATTATTTCAAAATCAATTATCTAATACTATTTATAATTTATTGAAAATAAATGAAATATTGAGAAATTAATGAATTATAAATTTAAAGGTGAGTGCATTGGGGGACCTACCTTGACTTGTAGCTAGAAAATGAAAACGCGAAACATCTTTCACAGGTGGAAAAGAATATGTAAGCCAATGAACATAGTATCGTGTAGTTACCTCACCAACATACTGCAACAAATGCACTATAACTAAAATACATAAACACAAACATAAAACAACCCACACAAACAAAAAGAAAAAAAAAGAACTACCTCTCCATGTTTTCAAAACACAAGTCGCACCATCTACATTATTTGCTAAACCACTTTAAAATTTATGAATTTTTTAATAAATCATTTAAACCACTTATCAAATCATTTTAAATAATTCCATAAGATATTACCCCTAAAATACTTTGGAAATCCATTTGAGAATAACCAAATCACCAACATAAAAATCCCAACTAAATTTTCAAGACCAGAACATGATTATAAAAATTAAAAACCTCTCAAAAAATCTAACTAGGCTATTTAGAAAATAAATATCATGCATAAATTTAGTAAACATACACCACTGATTTAGAATAACCAAACAAAACACCATCATTCACATGAAACAATTTTCTCTAAACATGTTAATCCATTAATCAATTGTCAATGAAGCTGCAAAAGGTTAGAAATATGAAAAAGGTGAATCCAACCCTATGCAATCAAAATTAGACCTGACAAACAAGGATTTGACCATGAAAATTTAACTCTAACCATAGAAGAATGATACACCAAAATGAAGAGAAAAAAATTTACAAATGGGGAAGGTCGCAGATGAGGAGAAACCAGAAAAGGGTTAGGTTGTTCGCCGATGAAGGGCGCGACCCAGCTAGGAGGGAAGAAGACGGCCGAAAAACACTGATGATGGTCTCAGCCAGACAAAGATGTGCGCCGGAGGGGGTCTTCATGGATGGACAAGGGTGGGAGAGGTTGCTGCCCCAGTTATAGGGTGTGCAACTGTTGGAAAACATCGGTTGGAGGTTGTGTGAAGACAGAGGCTAGTGGGGTTGGGCTTGCTCGACTGTAGTAAAAAAAGGGACTATAGGTCGGGTGTGTAGTGCGGGGAGGCAGATTGGAGGTCTGCAGTGGGCTGGACGGGCGCAAACTATTAGGCGAGTGACACAAGCCGGGATATTAGCGCACCTACGAGAGGGTTCACACAGGGTGAGGGCGGTGGCATCCGGATAAGTCGAATGGGGAGGCACACTGGCTGGAGGCGCTGTAAGGAGGTAGAGGCTGTGGTGCGTTTGGGGTTTACTGCAGGTAGAGGATATTTTTATGGGGAGTTGGGGTCACCAATGGTGCAAGCAGGCGCCCGAGCAAGGAGGAAGAGGGGTGTGGGAGAAAGTGCATGTGGGGAGAGGGAGAGTGGATAGAGGGTGGCAGCTGCTACATGAGAGGAAAGAAAAAAAGGTGATTGGCTCTAGGGTTATGAGGAAAAGAAAAAAATTAAAAAAATAAAAAATAAATAAATAAAAACAATAATAATATTAAGAATAACATTAATCTATAAAGATAATAATAATAAAATTAACGAAATTTGTATTAGTAATACACATAATAATAATAAAAACACTTTAATAATAATAACAAATGAAAAAAAAAATAATTTTAACAATAAAAATCCTTTAACAATTATAATATAATATTAAAATTAGTCATTAACATTTTCATCATTCCCAATAATAATATTATTAATAAAATTCTTAATAATTTAGATACATTAATAAATCTTTTTAATAATAATGATGATAATAATAATTTTATAATTATAATTATAATAATAAAGCCTTAATAATAATAATAATAATTAGAAAATTAATAATTATACAAATAAAAATATTTAAAAAAAACTCGGTTCACTTTAATGATAATAACAAAATCATTAACGATAATAAAAATCTTAAATAACGCAATAAATTAAAAAAGTTTCTAATTTTCATTTTTCCAAAGACAGGCGGATCATGTCGATTTCTGGGCAAAGCCACATGTGGTTTCTAGAATGTGCTCCGCCCATGTGTCCAGTGACGTCAACTGAGAAACGCGCATTTTTTTGACAAAACTCAAAAATCTCGTTCTGAATTCAACCCAAAAATTGAAAATTATTTTAAAATCCAAAGGAAATTATTAAAAGGAAAAATAAACATGAGTTAAGGGGTGACAATTCTCGCCACTATAACAATTTCCTCCCTTATAAAGCCACAAAAATATTTAGACACAAAGATAAAACTTCTTCTGTGTCACCCACCTCTAATGGTTTATGCACCTCGAGTTGATCAATCCAAATAGACACCAAAAAACCAAGAGTTACAAATCATCCCCACAACACAACACCTTAACCACTACCAAATAGAACCCAAAACATCTATTTCAACCATGTAATGAATGAAATTAAACCTCATTCGATGTTTATTTTTATAATCTAAGTCCAATAGAACCATTGGGTGTACTCCAATCTCAACGTTTACTCAAGAGGAAGAATTTAGGATTAGGCGGTTCCACACGAGATCACCTACCACCAAAAGATACATGAAAAGATACTATGATACTCACATGGGAAGGTCCTAATAAACTCCCCACCATAAATATTGTGCTAACACTAAACTATTTTAAGTGTAACTCTACGAGACCCAGTGTGGGTCTCCCCACCATAAAAACAGACGAGGTTAACCAAACATGAAGACTTTCCATATGGGCCAAAAAACCCCACCACGAGGGGGGGGGGGGGGGGAAGTAAGGGCCCAACTGAGAGAGCATCAAAATTAACACCATCCCTATACCCACAACTTTACACCCTTGGAAGAACAAAAATAATGCCACAATGAAAAAATATATTATACCAATGTCTTTTTACACCGATGGGGTTCACCTGACTATGCACCAGCATCACTACGGGACCGATAGATAGAGAATCGATGATTGAAGCATCTCCTGCCTCGCAGTCAGGCTTCAGAAATTCCCAAGAATAACACACAAACCAGAAATTTACCAAACACACTTCCAATAAAACAAAGGTTTCAAAGAGGTTCATCAATAACCATTCTTACAACTGAAGGAAAAGAAACACCACAAAACACTTCAAGAGACAACCACTACATTCAAGGAACACTACAAAGAGAAAAACCCAAACCAATTCCAAAAAGTTTCCTACTCCTGCTGATGGGCTGAGGTGACCTTTGACAAGTCAGGTTTGGCTTCATTTCACTTCTTGGAAACACCTCGGTAGAATAACTTCAAGTGACCTAGACGTCCACAAGTGTTGTAGGGTCTTTGAGCACTCGGGAAAGTTAGCCTTTTATGACCCTTCCTACCACACTGGTGACAAATCAAAACATGGGGCTATGAAGAAGATGACTAAATGTTTTAAGGCCTCTTGTTTCATCTATTAGAGCCACCAACATCAGGTTGCTTCCCATTATTCCTATCTCCATCCTCTATACTGCTTCCCAGGCTGGAGGAGGATTCACCACCTCAAGTCCTCATGCTAAGTCAGCTTCGACAATAAAACATTTCCCTACAACATCTGAGATGGTGGTAAGGTTGAGCTCTGCCAGCTACGACTATAGTTCAGGTCAAAGTCCATAATCAAATTTTCGAGCCTTCCTGAGATCATTTCCACAAACCATTGGTTGTACGGAACTAGGTCTAAGAAATGTCGATAGAATTCTAGTACCAACTCAACACCCTATTGAACACAACAAAACTCCATCCTATTCCCTAGCTTTGTCATCTCAGAGAAATATTTTTGGATAGAAGAAGACTTTACGAACTCTCATGTGATATATTCTCAAGGATTGCTTCGAGACATGGACTTCCACAATTTCTAGGCTGGACCTTCAAGCATAAAGGTATCCAACTTCACCTTCAATGACTCAGGCGACCTAATGAAACTTAATTTCTTCTCAATCTTTCACAACCACTCCTCTGACTCAAGAGGATCTGATTGACCATAAAACAAGAAAGGGTTAAACTTTCAGAATTCCAAAACATAGTCCATAGGCTTATCAATTAGAGGATTTCCTAATAGCGCACCACCCAAAGCTACACCTTGGGCATTCATCAAACCGTCGTGGGGGCGAACACTAAAGAACAAGAAAAAATAGAATTTAATCAAATCATTTCCATTTCCATTTCAAATTCATCTTTTTACAATTTACAAAATAAAACTTTTCAAAACAATTCTTTGAATTAAAGAAGACCCAAACGTTTTACTAGGGGAAACTAGTTTAGATGGGTGACTCAAACATATGGTTGGTGGCCATATGCTAGTCACGCCCCCATCACAAGAAGAAATATATGGAAATGTACCCATCACCACATGGCTTCCCAGACCATGAAATCTCATGGAGTTCACATTCCGAGCTCCCATTTCATTTCGCAATACCAAAAAACCATAAGAATCAAATGACATCGAAAACCCCGAACATCCCATGGTAACCTGAGGTTCGGAACGAGCAAGGGTTCATGACATCCTTCTCATCCGTACGCCATGAGTCTCGAATATTATAATCATTCTACCATGACAACCCCAAATAATGATGGACGCTCTGAAAAACAAGCTCCCATCATGAGCCAACTTGCTCTAATACAATTTGGTCACAAACCAACCCAGGTTGACCTGAGACTGGTCACTCGAGCCGATCCACGACAAGGCCCATGAGGTGTTCCTGATCCTCCAGAGATGGCGACAAGCTCAAGGGAATCAATAAAGGACAAAAGGTAATGATTTCTCCAAATTAAAATAAATAATGTATTGGAGAGAAAATAGAACAATGAAATAAAAATAAATGACATGAACAAAATAAGAATAACCAACAACAACATACTAATCGGACCATGACAAAAAATCCTCTTGACCTCGAGATTCACTCACCAACCCACACCAAACTCTTTCCCACAGTGAGAAATATATAGTTGAACCTACAATAGAAACAAAAAATAGGAAAACACTATAGGCCTGAGTATTAAAATTTAGTAGTCATGCCCAAAAATCTATTCCCAAATAACTACCTTTAAATAAATAATTTACTAATTCTAGGTTTGAACAAGATTATATAAAATATGGGTTTCAACACACAATTTAATTTCTAAAATAAGTAAATGAAAATTTCCCTTTTTAATTTAAAAACAAGTTTAATGTTTGAATGGAGAAGGTGCATTACATTTAAAAAAAATTTCATGAACAATTTAAAAACAAAAATTTTAGTTGTCAGTGAAAATGAAAACCACACATAATAGACAACACACTACCAGGGAAATGGGAAAATATCAAACGAGGACCGGAAACCAAACTAGGCCTCTCAATTGACTGCCACATAAAAATAAGCACTAAAGAAAACATGATTTGAACCTAGGAGCTCATGTACAATCTAGAACATACTATATATGCGACTCATCATGAAGGCATGCCTACTCTCGATGGCATCATAACGCCCTAATGCTCGGTGTTTCTGTACCTGGCCTAATCGAGTAGCCCAATACCCTAGTAGGGATAAGTTCATACTAAGGGCCACTAGCCAGTGTGTATTATAAAATAGTGTAGAAATAGTTCTAAAAATATTCACTCACTATGCCAAGATTCCATGTCAACATGTGTAATAAAAAGGAAATGGGTGAGTCATCAACTTAAATAAAGTAACTAGTCACGATGAAAAAACAACACACACAACTCACACAGTCGATGTACACAATAAGACCACCCCTGAGTCACCCCAAATAGAGTTCTTCAAAATAATTTATTTTATCAAAGTTCAAATTGGGCGTTATGAAAATTTTAAAAGAAGCACCATTCATCAAGAGAAACCAAAACGTTTGTTCATGCGTCAGAAGAAATCATTTACCAACAAACTCGAACCACACTTTAAAATCCATGATTTATGTTCAAAGGAAAAATAGGAATTCTTTAACTATTGTGTGTCAATTCATCAACAATATAATTCAAGTTCCATGTATAAAAATAAACATCTTCATTTACATCAAGAAATTTTTCCAAAATTAATTATATAATACTATTTCTAATTTATTTAAAATCAATGAAATATCAAGAAATTTATAAATTCTAAATTTAATGGTGAGTGAAGTGGGGGAACTACCTCTACTCTCAGCTAAAACAGGCCGACAGGACACACCTCGCACATGTGCACAAGCATGCACAAGCCGATGACCATGGTATCGAGGGTTTACCTCGCTAATGTGCTACAAAAAATGCACAACTAAAATACATAAACACGGACTTCAAACAACCCAAATGAACAACAAACACATAATGACCAAATTGACATGTTTTCAAAACATAACTCACACCATCTACATTGTTTACTAAGCAACTTTAAAATTTATGAATTTTTTTTGATAAATCATTTAAACCACTTATCAAATCATTTAAAATAACACCATAAGATTTTAACCCTAAAATAATTTGGAAATCCATTTTAGAATAACCAAATCACCATATTAAACACCCAAATAAATTTTCAAGACTAGAACATGCTTATGAAAATTAAAAACCAACCAAAAAATCCCACAAGGCTATTTATCAAATAAATAGTGTACATAAATTCAGTAAACATACACCACAGATTTAGAATAATAAAAAAACACCATCATTAACATGAAACAAATTTATCTAAACATAATAATCCATTAATCAACTTCCAATGAAGCTGCAAAAGGTAAGAAATTAGAAAAATGTGAATCTGACCCTATTCAATCAGAATTGGACCGACAAACAAGGATTTGACCATGAAAATTTAACCATAACCATGGAAGAATTATACACCAAAATGAGGAGGAAAAATTTACCAACAAGGAAGGTCTAGGATGAGGTGAAACTAGAAAAGGGTTAAGAGGTTCGTTGAAAAAGGGCGCAACCCAACTGGAAGGGTGCGTGGTAGCCAGACAACATCGGCGAGGAGACCGACTGGACAATGGTGTGTGGTGGAGGGGTCTGTGTCGATGGAAAAGGGTGGGGGAGTTTGTTGCACCAGTTGGAGGGTATGCAGAGGCTTAAGGTGGCACATGGAAGGAGGCCGGGGGGGGGGGGGGTCGAGCTTGCTCCACTGGAGAAGGGAAAAAGGGACTGGCGGCTATGATTATAGTGTGGGGAGGCGGCCTTGAGGTTGGAAGTGGTCTGGCCGGGCGCGACCAGTCAGGTGAGGGAAGCCAACTGGAAGAGTAGCACGCCAATGAGAGGGTTCACACAGGGTGAGGGTGGTAGCATCGATATAAGCTGACTTGGGGAGGCACGCTAGCTAGAGGCACTGCAAGGAGGCGGAGGATGAGGTGCGTATGGGGTGTGCTGCAGGTAGAGGGGAGTGTGATGGGGAGATGGGGTTACCGATAGTGCAGGACAAGAGCACTGGCACAGAGAAGTTAGGGTGTAGGAGGAATTGCATGTAGGGAGAGGGAGAGCGGACAGAGGGTGGAAGCTACCGCATGAGAGAAAAGAAAAAAGGTGATTGGAGCTAGGGTTAGGAGGTAAAAAAAGAGAAAAATGAGATAAAAACAGATTAAATAAAATCAATAATAATAATAACAATAACTTTAATCTATAATTATAATAATAATAACATTAATGACAATAGTATTATTAATACAATTAATAATAATTAAAAAACATTAATAATAATAATAATAAATGATAAAAATAACAATAAAATCATTACCAACAAAATTCCAGGTACTGTAGTAGTACTGTAGAAGTGGAGAAACTATAGCAATGGTAGAACTATAGCGGCGGAGGCACTATAGTAGGTATTGTAGCGTCAGTGGTTCTATAGTAGTGCTTGTTCTGTAGTAGTACTGTTCACCAAGGGACCCTTTGGTCCAAAAAATGGGCTTTCAAGCCTTGTATTTGGGCCACTTGTCTTGGGCCTTCGGGTTATGTAATGGGTCTCCCTCTACCCACACTAAAAGAGGTCTTTGCTTTAAAAAATAAATTGGGGCATTGCCCCCAAAATTTAATAAAAAAATAATGATATTAAGAACATTCTTAATAATTATGATAAAATTAATGATTTTTTTTAATAATAATGATAATAATAATAATTCATTATTCAAAATAATAATAATAATAATAAAGCCTTAATAATAATAATAATAATAAGAACATTAATAATTATACTAATAAAATTACAAATAATAAAAAAAATACTCATTTCACTTTAATTATAATAACAAAATCATTAACCACAATAAATATCTTAAATAAAGCTATTAATTTCAAAAGTTTCTCATTTTAATTTTTCCGAAGATTAGAGGATCATCCCGATGCCTGGGCGAAGTTGCATGGGGTTTCCAAAATTCCCTCCACCTATGCATCCAGCGACGTCAACTAAAAAACACACATTTTTTGAAAAAACTCAAAAATCTTGTTCGGAATTCAACCGGAACTTCGAGAATTATTTTGAAAGCCAAAAGAAATTAGTAAAAGGACAAAAAACACAAGTCGGGGTGTGAAAATTTTTCCCACCATAATGATTCTTGCCCTCTGAAATCTATAATATGATTTATAACCAATGATAAAACATCTTAAGTGTCACCCATCTCTAATAGTTTAAGATCCTCCAGTTGATTGATCAAAATACACACAAAAAACCCTTGAGTTACAACTCATCCTCACGACAAAACACCTTAACCACTACCAAATGGAACCCAAACCATCTATTTCAATGAATGAATGAACGAACATAAACCACATTTGACATTTATTTCTATAATCATAGTCCAATGAAACCATTGGGTGTACTCCAATACCAACATTTACTCAAGGGGAAGAATTTAGGATTTGGTGGTTCCACATGAGATCACCCACCCCCAAACAATACATGAAAAGAAACTATGATACTGACATGGGGAGGCCTAAATGGACTCCTCACCATAACAATTGGGCTAACACTAAACTATTTTAGGTGTAACATTGCGAGACCCAGTCTGGGTATCCCAACCATACAAACTGGAGAGGTTAACCGAACTTGAAGACTTTAAATATAGGCCGAAAACCCCCCACCATGAGGGTGGGAAAAGGAAGGGACCTACTAATAGAGCATCAAAATTACCACCATCACTATTGAAAAAACATCACACCCTGGGAAGAACACAAATCATGCCGTACTAAAGATAGATATTATACCAATGTGTTATTACATCAATGGGGTTCACTTGACTACGCTCTAGCTCCACTCTGGGACCTATGACTGGAGCATCGATGATTGAAACATCTTCTACCTTGCAGTTAGGCTTAATAAATTTAAAAACATAACACACAAAACCGAATTTTACCAAACACACTTATGATAAAACAATGGTTTAAAAGAGGTTCAACAATAACCATTATTACGACTAAAGGAAAAAACACCACAAAATTCTCAAGATAAGACCACTACATTCAAGGAACACTACAAAGAGAAATCCCCAAACTGATCCCAAACATTGTCCTACTCATATTGATTAGATGATGTGACCTTTGACAAGCTAGGTCTGGCTTCAACGTGCTTCTTAGAAACACCTAAGCAGAATCACTGTAAGTGACCTAGATGTCCACAGGTGTGGAAGGGTCTCGGAGCACTCTGGCATGTTTGCCTCTTGGGACCCTACCTACCACATTGGTGACAGATCATGAAATTGTGCTGTGAAGATTATGACTGAAGGTATGAAGGCCTATTTATTACTCTATTAGAGCCACCAACATGAGGTCACTTCCCATTCTTCTAATCTCCATCCTCTACACTGCTTCCCAATGCTGGGGGAGGATTCACCACATCATGTCCTCCTGCTAACTCAGCTTCAGCAAGAAAAACTTGCCCCACAACATCCGAGAAGGTGGTTAGGTTGAGCTGTCCCACCTTTGACTGAAGATCTGGTCAGAGTCTAGAATCAAATTTCTGACCCTTCTTATGATCATTTGCAACAAACCATTGGTAGTATGTAACTAGGTCCACAAAACATTGATAGAATTCTAGTACCGATTCAATGCCCCGCTGAACACAACACAACTCCATCCACTTCCTCAGCTTCGTCAACCCAGAGAAATAATGTTGGATAAATTAAAGCATGAAGAACTCCCACGTGAGATATTCTCGAGGATTGCATCGATACAAAGACTTCCACCATTTCTAGGTTGGACCTTCAAGCATAAAGGATGCCAACTTCACCTTCAACGACTTAGGTAGCCGAATGAAAATGAAGTTCCTCTCAATATTCTACAACCACTCCTCTGTATCAATAGGATGTTATTGACCATAAAACAAGGGAGGGTTCAACTTTCAGAATTCCAAAACATAGTCAATAGGTTGATCAACTAAAGAATTTACTTAGGGTACACCACCAGATGTTGAACCTTAGGAATTCATCAAACATTTGTGGGGGTGAAAACTAAGGAACAAGGAAACAAATAATTTAATCAAATCATGGCCATTTCCATTTCAAATTAAAATTTTTACCATTTCCCAAATAAAACATTGCAAAAAAAATCTTATAATTAAAGAAGACCCAAATGATTCACTAGAGGAAACTAGTGTCGATGGGTGACTCGAACATTTGGTTATAGGCCATATGAAAGTCATGCCACCGTCTCAAGGAGCACTCTAGGGTAATGTTCCCAGCTCCACATGGCTTTCTAGACCATGAGAGATCACAGAGGTCACTTTCCTAACTCCCATTTCATTTACCAATACCAAACAAACCATAAGAATCAAAGGACATCGACAAACTCAAACATCCCATGGTAGCTCGAGGTCCAGAATGAGTAAGGGTTCATGACATCCTTATCATACGTACACCTCAAGTACTTATTATTCTACTCCTTCTACCAGGACAACCCCAAATAATGATGGGCACTATGAAACACAAGGTCTTCTCAAGAGCCAACCACTTTTGATACCATTTTGTCGTGAACCAACTCAGGTCAACCCCAGATTGGTCACCCGAGCTGATTTGCAGAAATGCCTGAGAGGTGTTCCCGATCCTCAAGGGATGGTGATAGGCTCCAGGGAATCAATAGAGGAAAAAAAGGGAATGATTTTTTCCAATGAAAATAAATAAATAAGTGGAAAGAAAAATAACAACACAATACAAATTAATGACATGAAAAAGTAAGAACAACCAACAAAAACAAAATAACATGACCACGACCAAAAAACCTCATAACCCAGAGAGTTTCTCCCCAATCAACACCCAACTATCACCAAGAGTGAGAAAACTAAAGTCGAACCTGTAATAGAAAATAAAAAAAAGAAAACACTATAGGCGTGATTATTAAAACTCTGTAGGCATGCCCAAAAATCTATTCGCAAATCACTAAATTTAAATAAAGAATTTACTTATTCCAATTTTAAAATATATTATATAAAATATGGGTTTCCACACACACTTTCATTTCTAAAACAAGTAATAGTCCATTTAAATTTATAATTTAAAAAACAAGTATAATGTTCGAAAGGAGTAGGTGCATTACATTAAAAAAAATTCATGAACAAATTAAAAACTCAAATTTTTGTTGTTAGTCAAAAGGAAAACCACACATAACACACAAAACTCAATAAGGGAAATGAGAAAGTAGCAAACTAGGGTCAACAACCAAACTAGGCCTCTCAGTCATCCTCCATATACAAATAAACACTAAAGAAGACATGGGTCAAACCTAAGAGCTCGTGAAAAATCTAGAATGTACTATACGTATGACTCATCCTGAAGGCATGCCTACTCTCGATGACGTAATAACACCCTAAAGCTCGGTGTTTCCCTACCTAGCCTATCAATGGGGCCCAATACACTAGCAGAGAAAACTCCATACTAAGGTCCACTAGCCAATGCATATTATAAACTAGTGCATCAATCGTTATCATAAGATTAACTTACTTTGACAGGTTCCTATGTTAACATGTCTAATAAAAATGAAAGGTTTGATTCAATAATGTCAGTCAAGTAACCAGTCATGATGCACAAACATCACACACAACTCACACAATAGACGTACACAATAAGATCACCCCTGAGTTACCCCAAATAGATTTTTTCAAAAAAATTATTTTATAAATGTTCCAAACGGAACTTATTCAACTTATAAAAGAAACACCATTTCTCAAGAGAAACCAAAACAGTTTTTCACTCGTTAGAAGAAAAAAATTTACCAACAAACCCAAACCACACTTTAAAATCCATGAATTAAGTTCAAAGTAAAAACATGGATTCTTTCACTATTATATGTCAATTTGACAGGAAAATAATTCAAGTGTCGTGTATAAAAATAAACAGCTTCATTTTCATTAAGCAATTATTCAAAATTAATTATCTAATACTATTTTTAATTTATTGAAAATCAAAGATATATCAAGAAATTACTAAATTCTGATTTTAAAGGTGAGTGAAGTGGGGGACCAACGTCGAATCATATCTAGAACATGACGACGTGACACAACTCACACAGGAGCACAGACACACACAAGACAACAACCACAATATCACAGGGTTACCTTGCCAACGTGCTGTAACAAATGTACGAAAACTAAAATACATAAACATAGACATAAAAAAAACCAAACGAACAACCAACACAAAATAACCTCCTCGACTTTTTCTCAGAAAACAATTCACACCATCTACATCGTTTAGTAAACCACAATAAAATTTATGAAAAAAATTACAAATCATTTAAACCATTTATCAAATCATTTCAAAGAATGCCATAAGATCTTACACCTAAAATACTTTGTAAATCCATTTGAGAATAACCAAATATTCATATTAAACATCCAAAATAAATTTTCAAGACCATAACATGCTTCTAAAAATTACAAACCACCCAAAAAATCCAACCATGCTATTTATCAAATAAATAGCGTGCATAAATTCAGTAAACAAACACCGCAGATTACGAATAACGAAACAAAACACCATCATTCACATGAAACAAATTTCTCTATACATCTTAATCCATTAATCAACAATCAATGAAGTTGTGAAAGGAAAGAAATCATCAAAAGGTGAATCCAACCCTACACATTCGAAATTGGACCTGACAAACAAGGATTTGACCATAAAAATTTAACACTAACCATGGGAAAACTATACAACAAAAGGAGGAGAAATTTACAAACAGGGAAGGTTGTGAATGAGACGATACTAGATAGGGGTTATGCGGTTCACCTACGAAGGGTGCGACCAAGCTAGGAGGGCAAGTGGTGGCACGAAATCACTGGCGAGGGGCTCGGCTGGACAAAGGTGTGCCTAAGAGGGGTCCACATGGATGGACAGAGGTGGGAGAGGTTGCTGCAGCAGTTGGATGGCCTGTGGTAGCTGGGCATCACCGGCTGGAGGTGGCACGTGGAAAGAGGCCAGGGGGGTCGGGCTTGCTCGACCAAAGTAGGAAAAAAGGGACTGACGACCGTGCGTGTAGTGCGGGGAGGTGACATGGAGGTTGGTAGTGGGATGGATGAGCTTACCCGATCATGTGAGGAAGGTAGTCTGGAGAGTAGCGCGCCAGTGAGAGAGTTCACAGAGGGTGAGGCCGACATCGTTGCAATAAGCTAGTTGGGGAGGCACGCTAGCTGGAGTTGCTACAAATAGTCAGAGGCCGAGGTATGTCTAGGGTGCGCTGCAGGTAGAGGGGAGTGTGATGGAGAGCTGTGGTCACCAATGGTGCATGATAGGAGCGCGAACACAGTGCAGGAGGGGTGATAGTGGAATTGCATGTGAGGGGAGTGCGAGCGGACACAGGGTGGCAGTTGCCGTGTGGGAGGAAATAAAAAAAGGTGATTGGCACTAGGGTTAGGAGGAAAAGAAAAAGAGAAAAATAAAAGAAGAATAAATTATATAAAATCAATAATAATAATAATAACAATAACTTTAATTTATAAGGATAATAATAATAACATTAAGGACAATAGTATTTTTAATACAACTAATAATAATAAAAAACTTTAATAATAATAATAATAAATGATAAACATAATAATTTTAACCACAAAAATCTTTTAAAATTAATATTATATTATTAAAACTATTCATTAACATTTTCTTCATTCCAAATAATAATAATATTAACAACATTCTTAATAATTATGATAACATTAATGAAATTTTTTAATAATGATGATAATAATAATAATTCCTTAATTAAAATAATAATAATAATAATAACTCATTATTAATAATAATACTAATAATAAAATTAATTATTATACCGATAAAAATATAAATAAAAAAAATACTCGGTTCACTTTAATGATAATAATAAAATCATTAACAATAATAAAAATATTAAATAACTCCATAAATTAAAAAATTTTATCACTTTAATTATTTCAAAGATAGGAGGATCATGTCGATGCCTAGGCAAAGCTGCATGGGGCTTCCAAAACACGTTCCGCCCGTGCGTCTAGTGCTGTCAACTCAAAAACACGCATTTTTTTGACAAAACTAAAAAATCTCTTTTGGAATTCAACCTGAACATAGAAAATTATTTTAAAATCCAAATGAAAATATTAAAAGGAAAAAACATGAGTTGGAGTGTGAAAAATTCATATTAAGGGTGATATAATTCAACACCGCAAGCTTTTGGGATTTTTTTTCTAATTAATTTAATCTTTTTGATATTTTCATTTCACACAAACCTAAATATAGCTTGATTTATATGAAAGAAACAAGTTATTTTTTTTAAACTACAAAAAGTTAATATTTTTTTATACACTACACCATTATAATCTTGCACTACACATAAAATAGATTTGGCTTACGTTACATGCAACACTAGGTTTCTAAGAAAAACAATTTTATTATTATAATTATTTAAACGAGACAGTTATAACATAATTGTTAAACTTAGTAATATGAAAAATAATAACTAATATTTAAATATTATTTATAATGTATTTATATAAAAAAACTTATTGATAATAAAACATATAATATTTGGTAAAATCTTTATATGTTTGAAAATACTATTTTCTCAAATGAACTACTTTTTATGGCATTCTGTGAACAATAATAAAATTAATTTTAGAAAATTTTAGAAAATTAATTTGATAAAATAAAATTTATTTTTGAATTCATAATATCAAAATTATCTTAGGGTGAATTTTTTTTGGTTTTTTTAAAAACTTCTTTTTTGATGAATAGTGAAAATTATTGAATTTTAATACAAAACTATTTTTTATTCTAATATATTTATATTTTTAAATTATATTATAATTTACTTTTATAGTATAATTAGATTAATTTGACATCCATTAATTTAATTTATGTAATTTTAACCATTTTATAATTGAAATTAGATATAAAAACATTTCAAACATTAAAAATTTTCTCTTTTAAAACCCACTTTCACGACACGTCTACAAGATTAATATTAAACAAAATTTCTTCCAATTATGTGTTTGGAATTTGTAAAAACGAATTCCATATTTTTAATCATAATAATTTATAATCTCTAGTAAGTTTAACATCGTTTTTTACAAAAAATATTATTGAAATTAATTAAAATCAATCATAGTGATTAAGGTAAAAATTAGTTTACTTATTGGTTAAAATTTAATCCTATGGGGGAAAATGCCCTATACACTTATCCAAAAGAAATTGTATGACCATATTTATACCATATCCCCTATGTTTAAAATTTCAAGAGTTAGTGGGACAATATTTCATGAATGTGACATATATGATTTGTTAAGTAAGGAAAAAGACAAAAAAGGAACCTTCCTTACATTTAGCATTTATAAAGACTTGAGATATGGAAGAAATAAAATAGTTATTTTGTACCCATTATTTTGAAATGAAAAGGATATTTTTTCATCATATTAATTTATATTTATTTTTAGAGATGAATTATTGAGATTAACTACTTACGGAATGCCGAATACAGTAATTATTTTGTTAATAGTTATCTAAAAAATGATACTATAAATATTAAAAGTGAATTAAATTGATTGAATTGTTGTATTTAATTTTTTTTAATTTGAATATATCATTTTAGAAATTTTTAAAAATTATATATTAAAATTCTATATTTGTCTTGATATTTTTTTAAATTTAAATTAAGTAAATAATTTTAAAATAGACACTAATGTTATTTTATAATAAATGATATTTTATTAAAAGATTCAAACATTACGAAAAATTATATATTCTTCCAAATCATTTTTATATGTTAATAAATATAAAATATATACTATTAATGGAACAATTTATCTTCTATAATGAAAATATTGACCTTTAAATAGAAAATACATTGTTAGCACGGTTTAGGTTAAAACAATATTTTTTTGCATTACATGCTCTTGTTTTAAAATTAATTTTCAATAGACATGGGTTTAAATTTTTTTAAATTATATATCATATTTATAATTAATTATTTATATATTTTATTATAAATCAAACTATTATTTAGTATTAATTATTAAATTACTTATGTTAGAAAACTAGTTTCCTTAAAAAATCCAAAATAATAAAAATGGGGAAACTCATAAGTTAAGCTAAAAATACACTTTTTTTTGTGTGGTGGAGGTTTTTATCGACCACAAGTCCAACTTTCTCCATTATGTTTTCATTTGGTTAGCACATGAGGTAAGGGTGACCTTCCAATAGTGTTTACCTTTTAGTATTTAAAAGAATGTTGTAAAACCCCGACCCCTCTAGACCAGACCCGGTGCATTAATTTTTATATTGACATGGTTATAAGGAATTTAAATCCTGAAGGAACGATCAGTTTAGTAGTCTCGAAGAATCTAGATACATAAACGTAACACAAATTACATTGGAGATGGTTACAAAATACAATACATAACAAAAACAAAAAACTGTGTCCTCAGGAACTCAATAAATGATCTCCTCTTCATCACCTGTTGATGGTAGACAAAGAAAGGGGTGATCTCAAATTCTTATTAAGGGTTAAAAATTGAGGAATCATGAATAAATAATAACTGAATCATAAAGAAATATGGAATGGTGAATAAATGAAAAACACACGCCATTAATAAACTGAGAAAGGGACTCCATCCATTGATTTTGTCATAGTGAAAATCTCATGGATAGTAATAACTGATAATGAATAAAGATATTTCTTATTAATTTTACATCATGTATGTGGAACATGAAACCATAATACCATTTAATCGATTTAGTTCTCTGGGTAGAAACCTGTCTGTGTTTTGGAAACAAGCTCGAAGGGTTTTCACCAACTTATTTGTCTCATGAGACCTACCGATGCATCGTGGGGCTATAGCGGGCCCCACCTACCACTTCATGTCCAAATAATTATTTATAAATTTATTTAATACAAGGGAAATATTCCTTTTCAATATCTGTATAGAGTAGAGTATACAAATTCATCAATATTTCCATAATTAAAATAACTTTCCAAATAAACACCGTATGTAAAATGGTATACAATTTAGAAAAAAACATATCCATGATATTAGATTATGGATATTTAATATAAATATAATTTCAAATGAAAAGTGATCTCAATTGGGAAGTATTTACACCACATAAGGATTATTAGGTGCACAATACAATGTTAATCACAACAAAATAGTAGTTGAATCTAAGACTCTTACCACAATGTAATCGGTCGAATCATTTGACCAGAAATTAATAACCCTCAAATGAATCATTGAATAAAATTAATATAAATAGAATCATGTTATTATATATAAAATGTATGTACACATATACCACATACATGAAATAAGTAGCGAATAATGAAAAATCTCACATAAATGAAAGTGAGATGAGAAACCTCTTACCTTATGCTCGAGTGTGTCCTTCGTTTGTTTTAATGACCTGAATAACAAAATTTAGCTTCATTACTTAATAAAATAATAGTCTCCTATAAATTTAATTGATTTATTATAACCTTTTTAGGTTCATTCATAGCCATTTTATGGGTTTAAGAGGTTCAATTTTCTGGTTTTTGTAGCATTTTCTTCCTTAGTTTTCATGATTCATTTACTTGTTTTCATGAATATAAGTTCATTTGAAATGTGGTTAAACATCAAGAATTGTTAATATATCTTATTTATGACATTAAAGTTATATAAATGATTTTGGTTTATATACCATGATGATTATTCATTAGTTAAAAGTTTATTACAAATATTGGGATTAACTTGGACGTTTTGTTCTTAATGAACTTGTTTTGTATTATTATCTTATATTATGGGTGTCTAAGGATTATAGAACATTAATGAGATGAAATAAATATATTATTATCTGGTTCAACCATTAAAGTAGTTTCATGACCAGTAATTAAGGAGAAAGTGAATACCGAAACTCTGTCGTCCAAAAAGGTTAAAATTGGAACCTCATGGATGTTGATTTCATTTATAAAACTAAAAAGAAGGGTGTTATAATATTGATGATATTTATTCCATTAACATGATATAATTACAGTATATAGATGATGCTATAGTTTATCATGGTCATTTGGATAGTGGAGGTGACAAGAGAAAAATAAAATAGATGAACTTGAAAATAAAAAGAAAAGGTGAGAAATCCCTTATGAAAATTCATCAGCCTAACAACATCGTTTAAAATTTCTTAAAATGAAATGATGATAGAAAAGGTTATGTAATCATATTGAAATAAAAATTAAAGTATTAAGAACACATAAAATCAAACCCTAACCTATGAGAATGGAAAATCAAATTGATATCATAAAGGAAGTGTTGACTAAAAGAAGAGAATGAAGGATTCCCTTACATTGTAGAGTAACTCCTAGATCTTGAAGGATGGAACTTTGGGGCTTAATAACACATTAAGATGGCCTATAGTGAGGTAATACTACCATATATTAGAGGATATTGAGTTTTTAATTAAATAAAACGAACGGGAGGTGAGTGGGTATTTATAGTAATTAAGAGAGTGTTTTTTATTAATTAAAAGGGACACCTCTCTAGTGGTTTTCGCAAAACCAAGGGCTTTCCCATGGTATTTTCCCATGTTTTAAGACACTTGGAACACATCATGTCATTATATAATATAAATAAGTCGACCAGCCTTTAATATTAATTATTAAATCATTATGATTTCATTAAACTACCGAAAAATCAAATCTATATTTTTACTATTCACAAAAAATTCAAGTATTTTAGAAAAATCCCCAAAATTCACCCCAACAATTTTTCGACGTGTAGAATACCAAAATGAACTCCATTTTTTGAAAATAATTTTATATGTATTTTGAATTTAATTTTTAAATAAAATCAAAGTTAATTCAAAAAAATAACAATTTAAAGGTATAATTAGTTTTGTATTACATTAAAAAATTAATTAACTTCTCATTATATTATTAACTTAAGAAAATAAAATATTATCATTATTTACTATATATAAGTTCCATATTACTATTCATATTACTATTCATAAGGTTATGTTACAATTTATCAAAAAATCAAGTTGGTTCTATTAGACTCCAACTAACTTACTGGTCACAACTCTAGATGATTATTTTTCGAAATTCAAAACATAGAAGTGGAAAATTTATGTTTAAAGGATAGCATATAAAATTATCCTATAATGTTTTGTTTCACAAAATAATTTGTTCTTAATGAAATATGGGCTATCTAATGAATAGAAAGTATTTAAGAGCAACATACCATAAAATGTTTGGGGTGTTATATTATTCCCTCCTTTGGAAATTCCATCCTCAAAATTTTATGTATAAATCCCACCACAAAGATGTGGATGGTTCTTCTTCATGAAATCATATGGTTCCCATGTTGCTTCCTCCATATTTTGGTTTCTCCAAAGATACTTTACTAGACAAGTTTTCCAATTTCTGAATACATGATCCCTTGTGTCAAGAATCTCGATAGGCTTTTCACAGTATGACAAATCTGGTTCAAGTAATATGTCATCATATGTGAGTACATTTGTTGGGTCTAACATGTATTTCTTTAACAATGACACGCGGGACACATCATGAACTTTGGAGAGATTTGGCGGCATCGCTAAATTGTAAGCTACAGCTCCGATTCTTTCCAGAATTTCAAACGGGTAGATGTACCTGGGGCTTAGTTTCCATTTCTTACCGAACCATGAGAAAAACTTGCATGGGGATACATTTTGAAATACATGATCTCCCACATGGAATTACAAGTCCTTTCTCTGGTTGTTAGTATAACTCTTCTGGCTACATTGGGCTGCTTTAATATGGGCTTGTATTTTTATCACCTTTTCATGATCTGTTCAATATGTTCTTGGCCTATATGTTTCCTCTCACCGACTTCATCCCAATAAGTTGGAGTTCGAAATCTCTTTCCATATAATGCTTCATATGGAGCCATTTGAATACTATAATGGAAACTGTTGTTATAAGAAAATTACACTAAAGGCAAGTATTGATCCCACAAACATTGGAAGTCAAGAGAGCATGACCTCACCATGTATTCTAGAGTTTGAATAGTCCTTTCAGACTATCCATCGGTTTGGGGTGATATGAAGTACTCATACGAAGCTCATAATTCAAAGCCTTACAGAGAATTTTCTAGAATTTTGATGTAAATTGGGGATCTCCATCAGATACAATTAATATAGGTTCACCATTAAGTCTTACAACTTCGTTAATATCAAGTCTTTCCAAGTGCTCTAGTGGAAATTCCTCTCTTATAGGAAAGAAATGTGATGATTTTGTGATGCGATCAACAATTACCCATATTATATCATTCCTTATAGGTGTCCTTAGTAGTTCAGTGATAAAATACCTCGTAATGTTATCCCACTTCCACATAGGAAAAGGTAAAGGTTGCATCTCTCCTTTGGGATGTTGTCTTTCTGCCTTAACTTGTTGAAAAACTAGACACATTGACACTTAGTCACTAATTTCCCGCTTTATATTATCCCACAAAAAATATTCCTTGAGATCTCTGTACATATTGGTGCTTCCCAGGTGTATAAATAAATTTGAGCTATGTGAATCATCTTGTAGTTCCCTTTTCAGCTTAGGTACTGATGGAACACATAACCTCTTCCCAAATTTCAGAACTCCTTCTTCATACACAAAGTCATCCAGTCTCCCATCCTTGACAACATTAATTTTTTTATTCATATTCTCATCATCAGGTTGAGAGATATTTATCTTCTCTATTAAATATTGTTTAGAAATCATTTGAAAGAGGAAAGATGTTTCCCTTTCCTTAACAATTCCCATATCCATCTCTATTAGATCCAAAAATTTAGGATCTCTCTCAGTCCTCATTTGAGTCAAAAGTCCATGATCCTTCTACATGATGCATCTACCACCTTATTCTCCTTTCCTAGGTGTTAGTGTATTGAAAAATCGTAATCTTGGAGTAACTCGAGCCATCTCCTTTGCCTCATGTTGAGTTATTTTTGTGTGAAAATTTATTTCAAACTCTTATGGTCCGTATAAATCTCACATCTTTCTCCATAGAGATAATGTCTCTATATTTTCAGAGCATAGATTACAGTTGTTATCCCAAGATCATGAGTTGGATAATTTTTCTCATGGGTCTTCTATTGTCTTGATGCATAAGCAATAACATTATCATTTTTCATAAGGACGCAACCTATCCCATTATTTGATGCATCGCTATATATCACAAATCCATCACTTCCAGATGGAAGAGTCAAAATTGGAGCATTGACCAATATTCATTTCAATTATTTGAAGCATTCCGTACACTCTTTTTTCCACAAAAACATAACTCCTTTATGTGTGAGCTTAGTTAGTGGGTTATCCAGTCGGGAGAAATTCTGAACGAAACACCGATAGAAACCATCTAAGACAATAAATCTACGTACCTAAGTTATGTTTGTTAGCATGGTAAATTCTTGGATTGCCTTTGTATTTGCAGGATCAATGTGGATTCTATCCTTAGAGAAAATATGGCCTAGAAAAGAAACTGATGTAAGCCAAAATTCACACTTGATAAACTTACCATATAATTTATTGCTTGTAAGAGTTCTCAGAATAATCCACGAGTGATTATTATGGTCTTCATAGATTTTTGAGTATACCAAGATATCATCAATGAATACCAAAACAAAGTTATCATGATATTCCTTGAAAAATCTATTCATTAAATCCATGAAAATAGAGGGTGCATTTGTCAGTCCAAAAGGCATCACTGTAAACTCATAATGCTCATACCTGGTTCGAAATGCTATCTTTATAATATCTTCGTTCCTCACACGTATCTGATGATATCCGAATCGAAGGTAAATCTTTGAAAGGTATTGAGCTCCATGAAGCTGATCAAATAAATCCTCAATCCAAGAAAGAGGGTACTTATTTTTTATTATAATAGCATTGTTTTCCCTATAATCAATGCATATCCTCATGAATCCATCATTCTTTTTGACAAACAAGACTGGGTCTCCCCAAGGGGAAACACTAGGTCGAATAAATCCTTTTTCATTCAAATCCTCTAGTTGTTTATTTAGCTCCACTAACTCCACTGTGGCCATTCTATAGGGAGTCTTTGATATAGGTCTTGAATCAGGAATTAAATCAATAGAGATATCAACTTCCCTCTCTCGAGGATGTCCAGGTAAATCCTCAAGAAATACATCAATGTACTCTTGTACTATGTTCACATCTTCAATTTGAATATTTATTTCCTATCCCATAGTTATTGGTTTATCTTCCTCTCCATGTATTGAATTCAGTAGACCTACTAGGGGTGGTTCTAGATAAGAATCAGGTAGCAAAGTTTCTACCCTAAAAAGGGATTCTACACCATTTTCAGAAATTGTAACTTCCTTCTTCTTACAATAAATATTCACATCATAATTTGACAGCCAATCCATACGAAGAATTATATTAAATTCAGTCATTTGTATGATGATAAGGTTAGAAACTAAAGTACATTTTGGTGTCTAGACGGGAACTAGTCGACTTGCCTTTATTTCAATGATACAACCCCTAGGAGTTTTGACAGACAAGTCCTTTACTAAATCAAATAGGACATATCTAATTTTCTTGGAAAATTGGAAGATATAAATGAATGGTATGATCCAGAATCAAATAAAGTGTTGTATATGTTATAGGAAACAATTAAATTACCTAACACCACATCATTATGAATTTCAACCACCTCGATTGTAATCACATACGCTCTCCCTTATTCTCTTGGAATTTTTTGAGGCATGTTTCCTTGGCTCTTAGGACACTCATTTTCATAGTGTCCCATCTCTCTGCAATTGTAGCATTGAATATCATTGAATTATTTCATACCATTGCATTCATCAGATCGATGACCCTTTTCTAAGTAGTTTTAGAAGACTCCCATGACTTTCAAGAATTTCCTGAGATGATTCTTTCTATAGTTCTCACATAATTGGAATATCGTTGTTCCCTTGCTCTTTTTTGGTGCTTCTCCTTTTCCTTTTTAATAGAGTACCACTTATTATCATGGTTCCCTTTGAAAAGATTTGATCTTGCAAATTCCTTCTCTGTTTTGATGGAACTTGATAAAATTTCATCATATGATGAAAATGATTGAGAATCCAGTGCCCTTTGATGACTTGGATTAAGACCTTCAAATAAATGACCAATCTTGTCTTCTGAGTCACGTACATAATCTACGACATACCTGGCCATCCTTGTGAAAGTATCCTCATACTCTACAACACTGTCTTCTTCCCTTTCTTTTAAGCTAATGAATTTCCTCTTCATTTTAGTTCATTTCTCATGAGGGAAATAATTTTCTAAGAATATTTCCTTAAAAGTACTCCATTCCATATCTTCAATTTCTTCTTCCTCCGGGGTATATTGGATCATGGACCACCATTGATCTGTGTCTCCCTTGAGAGAATATACCGCCAGTACTACCTTTTCATTTTCATTTCATCTTAACGGCAAGAATATATTTTCAAGGGACTTGATCCATTTTTCAGCAACCACTGGATTAGTAGTCCCAGAAAATATGGGGGCTTCTTCCACATGAAACGATCCAACACAGGTGTGGAATGGTTATTCATTACAACTAGAGTAAGTTTTCCCAATATGGTCATGATTTGATCTAGTCCAACGTTGACTGTGTTGACTTGCTCAGTAGGGAGATCCCGACCTTTCCCATGAGTATTGATTCCACTTCTTCCAGTAGACACCATTTCTAAATAATGGGATACACTAGATTTGATTATGAATATCAAATAGAATAGCACTCTATAAGGCCCCAGCCTTAAACCTTACTTAATATTGAATTAAATGAGTAATTCACATTGAGGATCTTTTCAGGTTTAGAGTTTTAGAGAATTAGATCATGAAACTTGCATTACATTCCACATTTAAACAAAGTGGTTTCAAAAAGACAGTATTCATTCTTCCCATCAACGGAAACATATTGAAAATAAAACATGGATTCTTTCTTGACACATCCATGACACTATCATCACATCATGTACCTTTACCTTGACCTGTGAAAACCATTTCAAAAACTTGGGATGATCATAAAAAGCTCAGTAAGGGTTATAAAAATATGGAAAGGAAACATGAGTTCATATATACATAAGAATGAAATCATACTTTACCCATAGAACATAGGCACTTTAACATACCTCATCAAACCATGAATAAATCATCGAAAACATAAGACATAAAGGTAACTTGAGGCATTCATAACATTCTTACGTAGGGAGTAACCCTCTTGGTTACGTTTGGAATACCCATCACATTATATTCCCTAAATCTCTTCGGAGAAATCTTAACGTTTCACTCCTTCGCGTTACCCAATGCATTGGAGAGCTATATCGGGCTCACCCGCCCTTAGTTTATAATGGAACCACCCGTTCTTCATAACAATTCCCAAGAACCATAACATAATCGTATCACATAAAACATGAATAAAGGAAACATAACATTTCCACATTTCAATCACAATATAACATTTTAGGATATTGAAATAATGAATCCATTCAAAGAGAAACCATTTCCAAAACCATTTAAAACATTTAATAAATAGATTTTTGAATCAAAGTGTCCCATACCACCTTGAAGATTTTAACATTTTAGACCATTAATATCCATATAAATAAATCCTTAAAACCATTTTGAAAACATGGATATTAATAAGAACAAATAATTAAAACATTTAAAACGATATTCTGGTAAAAGGGGTTTTACCAAAATTAGAGACACTTGAATACAATAATTGAGGAATAACATTTAGTCAGAACTTTATAATATCATGAGAATAAAAGGATTCATGATATAATACCCCAAATGACAGTATATACACCATATAAGAGTGAATTGGTGCATAACAACAATGAACCCTCAATAGAAATGTCAAATGTGATGAAATCCCTTATAAAGAAGGTATCCTTAAATTAAGGACAAATCAATCTCAAAATATATGTGACAAATATAAATACCCATAATATAAGTGGATATTAAGTGTAAAACAATAAAAGGTCATTCACACATATTCAATGGATGACATATTCAATGACTACATGTTGAACCCAAAGAAATCGAAATTCGGTTAAAAAGTTCCCTTGACAGCCTAACGGCATCACATCAAAATGAGTTGATTAGAGATAAAAAGTATATCTCATCACTTGGACATAAAATTTACATCAATAAGGATATATAAGAACATATCCCAACATAACAATATTTAAATTAAAAGACCCAACAAAAGATGTCTTTTAAAAAAAGTGGAGGGTGAAAGGTTCCCTTACCGACTTGGGTATCTTTCAAAACATACACCCCATGAAAGAAGGACAATAGATCATTGATGTAAATACTCATAAATGAATGTATATTACACAAAGAGTATAATAATGGGCAGTACATACACCACTCAATGGAATTTGTGGCAAATGTAGCATAAATCTCACGAGAATAAAAGTGAGATGAAAAATCCCTTACGAAAACTCAACAGCCTAATGACGCCACTTAAAACTTCCAAAATGGATTGATGAGATAAAATAGAGTATCCCATCATATTACAATATAATTTACAGAAAGAGGAATATAAAAGAAAAGCCCCCAACATAACAAATAGGAGCTTAGAAGAAGTGACACAAAGGAGAGTACTTAAAAAGAAAGAGAGAGGTTAGATCTCTTACGAAAGTTCGGCAGCCTAACGGCGCCTCTCAAAACTCCCAAAATGGATTGATGAGAGAGAATAGGGTCTCTCATCACATGAACATAAAAATTACAGTAAATTTAATATAAAAGATCATCCCAATAACAAGAAATATGAGCTTTAAACGGAATGACATAAAAGTGTATACTTAAAAAGAAAGAGAGGAGTAGGATCCCTTACCTCGGGTCCGACTTGACTCGATCGTTCTTTAATCTCCTGAAAAATAAACTTGAGTTAATTTATAATTCCTTAATAACCCTTTTTCAAGTTCATTATTACTTTTATACCACTTACTACCATTTCACAAACATTATTTAATCATTTAAGTTAATAATATTTGTTTTGCCGATATTTGGTTCTTAAGTCGAAAGTGGTCTTCTTACATTTACATGTTGTTCGTGTGGCCAAATGTTTATTATATCCAGAATTGTATTCATTATGTAGATATCATATATGTCATATATATCCAGTACATTCATTCATTTATAACATTACATAATCATTTAGAGGTAAGAAATGAAATGCACCGTTCATGGAGACGGTAAGCCGTACGTACGCATGAACGCTACTTTCATTTCTATTTCGTATTTTATAGAATGGAATAATAATGATATAAAGGTATATTATAATTCCAGTATAATATCATATATAATATCATATTTCCATCCTTTATACATCCCACATATGGTATTTAACGAATCAAATCACTTTGAGGGGGCGGTAGTCCGCACTTCCTTAAATGAAGATATCGCGTATACCCATAATGGAAGCCATAAAGGTAAGACAAAAATGAAAAATACAGAAGCATAAATAAAACATAAACATATTATATATCATATATAAAAATAGTGACATCATAATGGCCACCTTTGAAGGTGTTAAATGAGTATTGAACAATCATCGTTTCGGGAGGCAGAATTTCACCATCCACGGAAACCGTATGTTCTTTAACCATTTGATGTAGTTGTGTGAGAGTGTAGCTCGAATAAATATTATAACAACATCCTAGTATATTGAAGATACTGGTGTTTTTACAAAAGAAGTAAATAAAAAGAGTTTAGGGGGTTGGAGAAGAAAAATTAAACAAATGAACATGAGAGAATGAATTACCTTTAAAAGTGTAACTCCTTTTGATTTAAGCCTAAAAGCTTCCTTTGGAAGGATTATGCCCAAAGGGAGTCCTTTAGGATGAGGAGAGGGATTTGGAGAGAGTATATGGGCAGGGTTTGGCCGAGCCAAAGGCTTGAGGAGTGTGTTAAATGAGGTGGATGTGGGGGCCTTTTATAAGAGGAGAGGAGGGGTACTTTTGGAAAGTAAAGAAATATTACTTTATTTGAAAATGTGTTTCGGTTTTAAAAGGTTCCACATTGATAGAATTCGTGGATAATGTGATAAGTCTTCGAAATCCACTCATCCAATTGGTTTTGTCCATGTGTAGTTCATAGATTTTACATTATCTTTCCATTTTATTTAAATCGTCAAATAAGGATGTCATCGCTGCATCATTATTATGTCCTAAATAATTTAATTTATTTAATGTCTAAAAATTATAAAAAAAATACTATGATGTAGGAAATCTTTTTAGATTTCCAATGACTATTTATAATCAAAAATATGACTTGTATAACCCCAATTAAAAATTGTTTTAGTAAAACATATCATGTTTGTGACAATTTTACTTTTACATTAAATAAAATGTTATTTATGTCATTTCCAAACCAAAGTGGATCCATGGGGTCCCCAAGTTTACCCATGGCTTGTCTTGGTCGGCCATGACACAAACAATAATGTTGGGACATGTGTATAGGTCATTTCATATCATTAAATCATTATTTATACCTTAAACTACACTAATTACCACTAATCGCGATTAAAAACTTAATAAGTTACTATTCACGAAAAAATTATTTTAATCTCATTGAACCACATTTTACTTCTTAATGACAACCATGTATGTCGGATTTTTAAAATTCAATACACATTAGTGGTAAAGTTTCATTTAACTGAAAAATCAGTTTGCTTGATTACCACTTAGTGGTTTCACTATTCATCAAAAATTGAAGTTTTTCAGAAAATTACCAAAAATTCACCCTAAGCTATATTTGGTATTCTGAATTCAAAAATGAAGTCCTTTTTACAAAATTCAAAACATATAAGTCACATTAATTAATTTAATAATCAATTCCCGCTGTCATGACATATAGCGTGTTTTATGAAACAATAAGTATCAAAAGATTGACACTAGTTTAAGTCTGATTTCAAAGTGAAAATGATTCCAACGACCACTATTCGATTTAATGGTAAAAATATTTTGTAATTTCACTTTAAAACCAATTCAAAATATAATCTAATCATATAAATAAATTAGATTAAAAAGTGGTTTTGATTTAAAATACAACATTTAACACTATTCATAAAAAAATGAACTTTATCAGAAAGATACCAAAAATTTACACAAAGTAAATTTTGATGTCCCGATTCTTAATAAGAGTTTTATTTGGTCCAAAAGAATGTTTAAGAGTGAACAAAACTATATTTAATGACAGTTCTCCATTAAAAGGCGATAAGTGAACCTTTAGTGAAAACTAGGGCATATACGCCTAAAATTGAATTCTTTCCGTATTTTAAGCCTTTGGATAGATGTAAAAACATTTAAAAAAAACATATATATTCATATTTTATTTATTTCTATCCATTCCCGCCAATACAACGGCTACATGTTAACTGCCATTTAAAATAATATTATTTTATTATTAGAGTGCAACGTAAGATTCCCAAGGAACTCGTTGTTGCGTGTTGGGTACGCCATCGAGCATAGCGTCCCCTTTAAAGTCATATTAATATTTTATTCAAAAATATGGATAAATATGAAAATGTAATATTCTCTATTTACCTGGGGTGTTACATCCTTCCCCCCTTTTGGGAATTGCGTCCTCGCAATATTAAAATTGCGCTTGGAAACATCCTTGAAAGTCCCACATCGGAACAAAAGTCGGTAAAACAAACACTTTAAAATAAAGAAAGATAAGTACAAAGGTCACCCGAGTTAACCCATACTAGGATTTCAAGTATGAAAATATGGACATGGAGGAAAAAACAAAGGGTCATGTTCTGATGGAGAGTGATAGAAAACATGTTTAGGAGAAAGTTAACCACGATAAAATCACAAACTTGTGATGGGTTAAACGGTCTTCGATTCCCCAGTAGGAAAAGTTAATAGACAACATTTTTGTTTTAAGTTACTTTTTATTGAGGAATTTATTCATAAGGAAACATAATCACTTATCATATTGACTTTCAACCTTTATTAGATTCCTTACACAAACTCATATTTTCTCCAAAAGATGAGTATTTAGGAAGACTTGTTCACATTAAGAGTACTATAATCAACTTCTAGAGAATCACCTAATCCATAAAATAGAACTATATACTTCCCATGTCTTTAGACTTTAACCAAATCCAAAACCAAAAAGGTTAGTACATGATCAGATAATCTAGAAAAGGATAACCCTTTACAAAAATAAAATCTATTCTTAATCTCCAAAATTTTTCCAACAAAACCCAAAGTTCAACGAGGACCATCCGATAAACAATGTGTCCATAAAATTCTTTAAAGTAAACCAATCTAAGATTGAAACCCAAATATTTTAAGGATTTAGTCACATAGACTTCCAAGTTAAATTGTAACATTTATCTCTAAACAACATCAGTTTCTCCTAAAGTCCCGTATTGAAAAGTAATTAACCTAATCACATATCCTCCATGATAGGTTAATCATTTTAAAAAAACCCAAAATCAACTTACTCCTAATTCATAAAATCATATAACTAGAATGAATCAGTCAAACTAACCAGGGACTTCACGTAGTCCAGTGGTAGGCGATAAATACCAGTCGCACATTGGTTGTGGGTTCGATTCCCGCAGCTTTGTCCGACGCGACGAGATGTCACACGGTCTGCGTGTTGTCCTTTTTCCAAAACTATATAATTCTTAAAACATTCCCCAAAATGAGATAAAATCTTCAAGAATAATCATAAAATATTTTAACCTCAAGTTTATCTCATTCATTTCATTTTCCATCATATCATAGAGTAACCCATAATTACCTAAAAATTATGTATCATATAAACCCTAATGGTTACCTTAATAATTATTACTTGAATTTCCACATCGAATTGGCCATCTCGTACCTGATGCATTAGAGAACTCACCAAGGTTGAAGTGGTTGATAATGACTCCTTGATATTTGGTTTAGAACAACCACGAGTTTCCTCATTGAATCCTTCATTTTATCTAGTATCTTAATCAGAGAACCACCACAGTTTCCTTCAAACCTGTTGTCTCTTTGGTGCCTGCTAGATCCATCCATTCACTAAAAATAGAAATGTCAGTGTGAGTATATCAACAAAACCATCATGTACTAATGAGTAAGATAGACAATAAGATATACTTACTCATTCACTTTATCTAAAACTAAAACTCTTTCTGAAATCCAAACCATTATGGTAATTGTCAATTATGCTTAAAGAATACCCTAACCTCTAAAGTTATCTAAACCGACCTTTGATACCAACTATAAGGCCCCAGCCTTAAACCATACTTAATATTGAATTAAATGAGTAATTCACATTGAGGATCTTTTCAGGTTTAGAGTTTTAGAGAATTAGATCATGAAACTTGCATTACATTCCACATTTAAACAAAGTGGTTACAAAAAGACAGTATTCATTCTTCCTATCAATGGAAACATATTGAAAATAAAACATGGATTCTTTCTTGACACATCCTTGACACTATCATCACATCATGTACCTTTCCCTTGACCTGTGAAAAACATTTCAAAAGCTTGGGATGAGCATAAAAAGCTCAGTAAGGGTTATAAAAATATGGAAAGGAAACATGAGTTCATATATACATAAGAATGAAATCATACTTTACCCATAAAACATAGGCACTTTAACATACCTCATCAAACCATGAATAAATCATCGAAAACATAAGACATAAAGGTAACTTGAGGCATTCATAACATTCTTACGTAGGGAGTAACCCTCTTGGTTACGTTTGGAATACCCATCATAGTATATTCCCTAAATCTCTTCGGAGAAACCTTAACGTTTCACTCCTTCGCGTTACCCAATGCATTGGAGAGCTATATCGGGCTCACCCGCCCTTAGTTTATCACGGAACCACCCGTTCTTCATAACAATGCCCAAGAACCATAACATAATCGTATCACATAAAACATGAATAAAGGAAACATAACATTTCCACATTTCAATCACAATATAACATTTTAGGATATTGAAATAATGAATCCATTCAAAGAGAAACCATTTCCAAAACCATTTAAAACATTTAATAAAGAGATTTTTGAATCAAAGTGTCCCATACCACCTTGAAGCTTTTAACATTTTAGACCATTAATATCCATATAAATAAATCCTTAAAACCATTTTGAAAACATGAATATTAATAAGAACAAATAATTAAAACATTTAAAACGATATTCTGGTAAAAGGGGTTTTACCAAAATTAGAGACACTTGAATACAATAATTGAGGAATAACATTTAGTGAGAACTTTATAATATCATGAGAATAAAAGGATTCATGATATAATACTCCAAAGGACAGTATATACACCATATAAGATTGAATTGGTGCATAACAACAATGAACCCTCAATAGAAATGTCAAATGTGATGAAATCCCTTATAAAGAAGGTATCCTTAAATTAAGGACAAATCAATCTCAAAATATGTGTGACAAATATAAATACACCCAATATAAGTGGATATTAAGTGTAAAACAATAAAAGGTCATTCACACATATTCAATCGATGACATATTCAATGACTACATGTTGAACCCAAAGAAATCGAAATTGGGTTAAAAAGTTCCCTTGACAGCCTAACGACATCACATCAAAATGAGTTGATGAGAGATAAAAAGTGTATCTCATCACTTGGACATAAAATTTACATCAATAAGGATATATGAGAACATATCCCAACAAAACAATATTTAAATTAAAAGACCCAACAAAAGAAGTCTTTTAAAAAAAGAGGAGGGTGAAAGGTTCCCTTACCGACTTGGGTATCTTTCAAAACATACACCCCATGAAAGAAGGACAATAGATAATTGATGTAAATACTCATAGATGAATGTATATTACACAAAGAGTATAATAATGGGCAGTACATACACCACTCAATGGAATTTGTGGCAAATGTAGCATAAATCTCACGAGAATAAAAGTGAGATGAAAAATCCCTTACGAAAACTCAGCAGCCTAACGACGCCACTTAAAACATCCAAAATGGATTGATGAGATCAAATAGAGTATCCCATCATATTACAATAGAATTTACAGCAAGAGGAATATAAAATAAAATCCCCCAACATAACAAATAGGATCTTAGAAGAAGTGACACAAAGGAGAGTACTTAAAAAGAAAGAGAGAGGTTAGATCTCTTACGAAAGTTCGGCAGCCTAACGACGCTACTCAAAACTCCCAAAATGGATTGATGAGAGAGAATAGGGTCTCTCATCACATGAAAATAAAAATTACAGTAAATTTAATATAAATGATCATCCCAATAACAAGAAAGATGAGCTTTAAAAGGAATGACATAAAAGTGTATACTTAAAAAGAAAGAGAGGAGTTGGATCCCTTACCTCGGGTCCGACTTGACTCGATCATTCTTTAATATCCTGAATAATAAACTTGAGTTAATTTATAATTCCTTAAGAACCCTTTTTCAAGTCCATTATTACTTTTATACCACTTATTACCATGTCACAAACATTATGTAATCATTTAAGTTAATAATATTTGTTTTGCCGATATTTGGTTCTTAAGTCGAAAGTGGTCTTCTTACAATTACATGTTGTTCGTGTGGCCAAATGTTTATTATATCCAGAATTGTATTAATTATGTAGATATCATATATGTCATATATATCCAGTACATTCATGCATTTATAACATTACATAATCATTTAGAGGTATGAAATGAAATGCACCGTTCATGGAGACGGTAAGCCGTACGTACGCATGAACGCTACTTTCATTTCTATTTCGTATTTTATAGAATGTAATAATAATGATATAAAGGTATATTATAATTACAGTATAATATCATATATAATATCATATTTCCATCCTTTATACATCCCACATATGGTATTTAACGAATCAAATCACTTTGAGGGGGCGGTAGTCCGCACTTCCTTAAATGAAGATATCGCGTATACCCATAATGGAAGCCATAAAGGTAAGAAAAATATGAAAAATACAGAAGAATAAATAAAACATAAACATATTATATATCATATATAAAAATAGTGACATCATAATGTCCACCTTTGAAGGTGTTAAATGAGTATTGAACAATCATCGTTTCGGGAGGCAGAATTTCACCATCCACGGAAACCGTATGTTCTTTAACCATTTGATGTAGTTGTGTGAGAGTGTAGCTCGAATAAATCTTATAAAAACATCCTAGTATATTGAAGATACTGGTTTTGTTACAAAATAAGTAAATAAAAAGAGTTTAGGGGGTTGGAGAAGCAAAATAAAACAAATGAACATGAGAGAATGAATTACCTTTAAAAGTGTAACTCCTATTGATTTAAGCCTAAAGGCTTCCTTTGAAAGGATTCTGCCCAAAGGGAGTCCTCTAGGATGAGGATAGGGATGTGGAGAAAGTAAATGGGCAGGGGTTGGCCGAGCCAAAGGCTTGAGGAGTGTGTTAAATGAGGTGGAGGTGGGGGCCTTTTATAAGAGGAGAGGAGGGGTACTTTTGGAAAGTAAAGAAATATTACTTTATTTGAAAATGTGTTTCGGTTTTAAAAGGTCCCACATTGATAGAATTCGTGTATAAGGTGATAAGGCTTCGAAATCCACTCATCCAATTGGTTTTGGCCATGTGTAGTTCATATATTTTACATTATCTTTCCATTTTATTTAAATCGTCAAATAAGGATGTCATCGCTGCATCATTATTATGTCATAAATAATTTAATTTATTTAATGTATAAAAATTATAAAAAAAATACTATGATGTAGGAAATCTTTTTATATTTCCAATGACTATTTATAATCAAAAATATAACTTGTATAACCCCACTTAAAAATTGTTTTTGTAAAACATATCATGTTTGTGTCAATTTTACTTTTACATTAAATAAAATGTTATTTATGTCATTTCAAAACCAAAGTAGATCCATGGGGTCCCCAAGTTGACCCATGGCTTGTATTGGTCGGCCATGACACAACCAATAAGGTTGGGACATGTGTCTAGGTCATTTCATATCATTAAAGCATTATTTATACCTTAAACTACACTAATTACCACTAATCGCGATTAAAAACTTAATAAGTTACTATTCACCAAAAAATTATTTTAATCTCATTGAACCACATTTTACTTCTTAATGACAACCATATATGTCGGATTTTCAAAATTCAATACACATTAGTGGTAATGTTTCATTTAACTGAAAAATCAGTTTGCTTGATTACCACTTAGTGGTTTCACTATTCATCAAAAATTGAAGTTTTTCAGAAAATTACCAAAAATTCACCCTAAGTTATATTTGATATTCTGAATTCAAAAATGAAGTCCTTTTTACAAAATTCAAAACATATAAGTCACATTAATTAATTTAATAATCAATTCCCGCTGTCATGACAAACAGCGTGTTTTATGAAACAATAAGTATCAAAAGATTGACACTAGTTTAAGTCTGATTTCAAAGTGAAAATGATTCCAACGACCACTATTGGATTTAATGGTAAAAATATTTTCTAATTTCACTTTAAAACCAATTCAAAATATAATCTAATCATATAAATAAATTAGATTAAAAAGTGGTTTTGATTTAAAATACAACATTTACACTATTCATTAAAAAAAATGAACTTTATCAGAAAGATACCAAAAATTTACACAAAGTAAATTTTGATGTCCCGATTCTTAATAAGAGTTTTATTTGGTCCAAAAGAATGTTTAAGAGTGAACAAAACTATATTTAATGATAGTTCTCCATTAAAAGGCGATAAATGAACCTTTAGTGAAAACTAGGGCATATACGCCTAAAATTGAATTCTTTCCGTATTTTAAGCCTTTGGATAGATGTAAAAACATTTTAAAAAAACATATATATTCATATTTTATTTATTTATATCCATTCCCGCCAATACAACGGCTACATGTTAACTGCCATTTAAAATAATATTATTTTATTATTAGAGTGCAACGTAAGATTCCCAAGGAACTCGTTGTTGCGTGTTGGGTACGCCATCGAGCATAGCGTCCCCTTTAAAGTCATATTAATATTTTATTCACAAATATGGATAAATATGAAAATGTCATATTCTCTATTTACCTGGGGTGTTACACACTCAATATAGATTGAAATTCTATGCATAGCTAATCTTATAAACATGGTTCCTCTGAAGAAAAATTTATATTAAACTATTTAGTAATGGATTATAAAGAAAATTTGAATTATCCTAAGAATATACCCTGAGAGTGTCGTAACTAAGAGTGAAAAAAGTATCATTGTTGTACACCAGTTCCCATTCAAGTCTAGCTCAATGTGGTGTTTTTAGGTATTACCCTTAGATACATTTGTGCCAGAGTCGCCTCTACCTGCTTGTATCCATACATAGACGTATTGCTTAAAAATATCCACATAATTTATTACTTACCCAAATACTAAGATGTTCTTATATGTTTACCCTCAAACAAAACCTTAGGGCTTTGTTCCCTACTATACATTTCCTACTCTAGTTTCCAAGTTTCTACTAAACTTCCTCTAATACCAACTACAACACCCCGACCCCTCTAGATCGGAGCTGGTGAATTACTCGTTATTTTGGAATGGTTAGAAGGAATTAAAATCTTGAAGGAATGATCAGTTTAGTAGTCTTAAAGAAACTAGATACATAAACGTAACTCAAATTACATTCGAGAAGGTTACAAAATAAAATACATAACAAAAACTAAAAACTGTGTCCTCAGGAACTCACTAAATGATCTCCTCTTCATCACATGTTGAAGGTAGAAAAAGAAACCAGTGAGCTCAAATTCTTAGTAAGGGTTACAAATAGTGGAATCATGAATCAATAATAACTTAATCATAAAAAAATATGGCATGGTGAATAAATAAAAAACACACGCCATTAATAAACTGAGAAAGGGCTTGAATCCACAGAGTTTATCATAATGAAAATATCATGGATAGTAATAACTGATAATGAATAAAGAGAATTCTTATTAATTGGGAATCATATATCTGGAACATGAAACCATAATACCGTTTAAATGGTTTACTTATGTGGCTAGAAACCCATCTGATTTTTGGAAACAAGCTCGAAGGGTTTGTCGCCAACTCATTTGTCTCACGAGACCTACTGATGCATCAAGGGGATATAGAGAGCCCCACCCACCAATTTATTTTCAAATAATTCTTTATACACTGATTAAATACAAGATAAATATGACTTTTCATTATCTGTATAGAGTAGAGTATACAGATTCATCAATATTTCCATAATTAAAATAACTTTCCAAATAAACACCGTATGTAAAATGGTATACGGTTTAGACAACAAACATATCCATGATATGAGATTATGGATATTTAATATAAATATAATTTCAAATGAAAAGTGATCTCAAATGGGTAGTAGGTACACCACATAAGGATTATTAGGTGCACAATACAAAGTTAATCACAACAAAATAGTAGTTGAGACTAAGACTATTACCACAATGTAATCGGTCGAATCATATGAACAAAAATTAATAACCCTCAAATGAATCACTGAATAACATGAATATAAATAGGATCATGTTATTATATTTAAAATTGAAGAACAAATATACCACATACAAGAAATAAGTATAAAATAATGAAAAATCCCACATAAATGGAAGTGAGATGAGAAACCCCATAACTTATGCTCGAGTGTGTTATTCATTTGTTTTTATGAACTGAATAAAAAAATTTAGCTTAATTAATTAATAACTCTAGAACCTTTTATAAATGTAATTTATTTATTATAACCTTATTAGGTTCATTAATGGCCCTTTTATGGGTTTAAGAGGTTCAATTTTATTGTTTTTGAAGCATTTTTTTCCTTAGTTTTCATGATTCGTTTACTTGTTTTCATGAATAGAAGTTCATTTGAAATGTGGTTAAACATACCGAATTGTTTATATATCATATTAATGACATTAAGGAGATATAAATGATTTTGTTTTATATACCATGATGATGATTCCTTAGTTAAAAGTTTATTTCAAATATTCAGATTAACTTGGCGGTGTTGTTCATAATTAACTTGTTTTGTATTATTATATTATATTATGAGTGTCTAAGGATTACAGAACATTATTGAGATGAAATATATATTATTATATGGTTCAACTATTAATGTTGTTTCATGACCAGTAATGAAGGATAAAGTGAAGAACAAAACTCTATCGTCCACAATGGTTATAAATTGGAACCTCATGGACGTTGATTTCGTTTATAAAAATAAAAGGGAGGGATTCAAGTTATTGATGATAGTTCTTCCATTCACATAATATAATTCCATTATATAGATTATACTAGAGTTTATCATGGTCATTTGGATAGATGAGGCGAGGAGAGAAAAATAAAAGAGATGAACTTGAAAATAAAATAAAAGGTGAGAAATCCCTTATAAAAATTCGGCAGCCTAACAACTTCGCTTAAAATTTCATAAAATGAAATGATGATAGAAAAAGGGTATATCAAAATATTTAAATAAAAATTATAATAATAATGACACAAAAAATAAAACCCCAACATATGATAATGTAAAATCAGATAGATAACATAAAGGAAGTGTCAACTAAAAGAAGAGAAGGGAGGATTCCCTTACCTTATAGAGTAACTCCTAGATCTTGAAGAATGGGACATTGGGGGATTAAAGTAACATTGGGAGGATTTATAGGGAGGTAATAACAACATATATTCTAGGGTATTGGTTTTGGAATGAAATAAATCCAGGGGTGAGTGGGTATTTATAGTAATTAAGAGAGAGTTTTTTATTAATTAAAAGGGGAACCTCATTAGTGGTTTTTGAAAATCCATGGGATTTCCCATGGTTTTTGACCATGGTTTATAACACATGGGATACCTCATGTCATTATATACTAAAAACAAGTAGGGCATCCATTAATATTAATTATTACATCATTATGATGTCATTAAACTACCGAAAACTAAAATCTGTATTTTTACTATTCACAAAAAATTCATGTATTTTAAAAAAATCCCAAAAATTCACCCTAAACATTTTTCAACATTTATAATCCAAAAATGAACTCCATTTTTTGAAAATAATTTTCTAAGTATTTATGATTTAATTTTTAAATAAAATCAATGTTAATTCAAAAAAGTAACAATTTAAAGGTATAATTAGTTATGTATTTCATTGAAAAATTAATTAACTTCTCATTATCTTATTACCTTAAGAAAATAAAATATTATCATTATTTACTATTTATAAGGGTCATATTAATATTCATAAGGGTATGTTACTATTCATCAAAAAATCACGTTTGTTCTATCAGACTCCAAACGACTTACTGGTCACAACTGTAGATGACTGGTTTTTGAAATTCAAAACATAGAAGTAGAAAATTTATGTTTAATGGATAGAATATAACTTTATACTATAATATTTTTCTTCAAAAAATACATAGTCCTTCATGAAATATTGGTTATCTAATGAATAGAAAGTACTTAAGGGCAACATACCATAAAATGTTTGGGATGTTATAAATGCCACCCCTCCTCCTCTTTAAAAAGATATTCATTCTTCCCCTTACTTATACCTATGAGGACATGTTGGATCATCCAAAACCTTCCCAAATAATTTATCAACCTCAATAACTTCATATTAGGAGCCTCAAATTTTTCATAAATATAACCAATAAATCCCTTTAGTGTATGCCACTAGGAGTTACTCAAAGAAAAGATAATATCCTTACACTAGCTCTTTTGTTTTATTTTCATTATCTAGACCTAAAATATTCTTATTACATGACTATTTAAATAAATACAAATAATAAATATTCATATATGTTTTCATTCTAGTTTTTTAACTACACTCTCACCCACATCTATCAAATGGGTAACGAACTTGTCATTCATGTGTACGACGGACTACCACCTCACGAAATGATGTCATTCATTTTTCCTTTACCACATATCATGGGTGAGTATTATGATGGAAATAATATTTTTATATGATATATATAGTATTTATTATTATTTATTCTTCTTATGTTATTATTTAAAACATACATCCATACTTACCATTTTTGGGAAATATGATAACTTCTTTTGTGGATGTGTGGACCACCGACACCTCAAAGCGATGTGATTTGTTCACACATTTCATGGGACCTATTGAAGAAGGGTTTATTAAATTAATATGATATTTATGAAATAATATTTCTAAATTAATATTATATATATATGTCAGTTAATTTCCTTCTTTCAATATGAAAATAAAATGGAAACAATGTTCATGCGTACGTACGGCGTACCATCTCCATGAACGGTGTATTACATTTCATATTTATATTTTTTATATATTATTATATATATTTATATACTGAATAAATATGAAATTTATATCATATTTTAAATTTTATTAAATAATTAAATCATGTTCTAAGTAATATGATCACGAACAACAAGTCAAAAATGTATACGGAAAACAAAGCATATATTACCCGAAATGTAACATTAACATGAAATTATTAATAAAATGTTAATATAAAGTCATAATAAAATAATATACGTTATTTGATATAAGAATATTGTTTTTTGGTATATTTATAATAAAACTATATTTATTATATATGATATTGTAACATGTATGAAGAAAGTCAAGACTTAATGTCAGTGTTTTCTCAGCTCGCCTTTATTTCTGTGAGACTTATGCCTTATTCACCACTCACTTATTCTAGGCAGTGTATACACTTCCCATGAATTTATTATATTATTAGTATAATAAAATTTATGATTATTTACATATCTATTTTATTATCTCTATTTCATGGGGTTTTATAGTTAAAAAGCATCCAAATCAGTAAGGTAGTTTTGTCTCAATTTTATTTCTTTAAGACACATATTTTTTATGCACCTATATTATTTTACAAGGTGTATATAATACCATTAGACATGTTATATTATTAATATCCTTATTTTAATGATATTTTAAGCTTAACATAACTTCATTTTCTTACATGGTGAGTATGATTGAAAGTTACCAAGTGGTCAGAGTTTATTGAAACAATCTCATCATTTATCGAGATTATTTATGACTATGATTCCATTGATGAAATAATAAGATCCATATCTAAAAAACAATCATGAAATTTTTCAACACTGATTATTTATGATTTATTCATTTATTATTACCATTTTACACTCTATGGTACTTAATATAATTCAGAAAACGTATTTAAGAAAATTTTTCTCCTTTCTCTTTTCAGTTAGAAATCCATTTTATTCAAAAAAAATGTTTTCGAAAATGTTTTAAAATATGTTTTCAAAAATGTTTTATTAAATTACATTCAAGGAAAAATATTTCATTTTTTATTATTTAAAATCTATTTTCACAGAGAAATGTTTTATGTTTTAGAAAGTTTTTTTCAAAGTAGAATGGATATTTTCTTCAAGAAATGTTTTCAAAAGATATTTCAATATAATTTTATATATAAGATGAAGTCCATTGGTGTTACTAATTCCTTAAAAGGATATGATTCAATGGAAACAATAATATTATTTATCCAAATGGTTTATGTTTTTATGGAATGATGTCTATGATACATGTTTCTCTTCCATGGGTTATATTCTTATGGAACCCACTTTTATTCAAAGGTTATGCTTTGATGAAATGACTATGAAACCTATATCATTTCTATAGGTTCTGATATGATGACATGCTTATGATACCAATTTAATTTCATGGGCTATTATATGATGTTTATGAAACCTATCTATTTTATGGGTTATGATATGATGATGGTTTTATTATCTTGTGGCACATATATGATTGATTTTATTATGTGATGGATGGGACCTATATCTCCCTCTAATGAATTGGGTAAATATTTATATCTCATGAGATAATTATGGGAATCATGTCGACAATATTTATCCACAATGGAATATGGAGAAACCCAAGACAATATAGGAAGATGGGGAAACCCGATCCACTATGGGAAGATGTCGAAACCCGATCCCTTATAAGTAAAGAAATATGACTGGGGATGGTACTATGTCCCACCTAGTAGGTTTATTCCCTAATATGTTTTTGAAATGAGACTTGACTTATAGGTACTTTTTTATATGATTATTTGTATTCCACAATTCAATGTCATTTTATAATGTTATTCTATCATGAATTATATTCTTTTATTTGTTTAATGATTCTTGTATTATGAACTGCCAAAATTTATTATATGTCTCATGATTACGATCTTTGATATATAGGGTATGATATCAAAATTTTATTCTCATGTTCTCATACACTTATGTTCATGTTATGATTAAGAATCTCTTTTATTTACCCTTAACGAGAATCTGTGCTCACCAATTTCTTATATTTCCTTTCCCTAGGTTATATATAAAGATTTTACATAGCAGTAATAAATGGAAGAGTGATTGAATATAAGTAATTAAAAATGAATAGTAAAATGATACTATATTGGAGATAATTGTGGTATTTTTTCATAGTATTTAATAATATTTGATGGAGTTAGAGGGATAATGAAAGAAAAACTGAAAGTTTAATGACACTACCACTTATTTAGAGAAATTCTTTAGGATTACACCAAAACCCTTCATAGGAGGGATTCCTATGACAAACCTTCTCTTTATTACATATTAATTCATGATTTATTAAATAAAAGTACACATCTTAAAACCTATAATATTGATAAGTATATTTTATTTGGGAATTTGGTACATTAAATTACAACATAAAATAGTAAATACATCATCCTTATTGAATACATCCTTAACATGCTCATACTTAAAACAACATGGGATAACCTGAGGGCGTCTATAAGAAAATGGTGATCTATAAAGCCTTATAATGGAATAAACATGGAATAACATGAATAAGGTAACACATGTTAGACAATATGAATATCAAAAAGAAATGAAAGGAGTAAGAATCATAAACATGAACAATGATGCATGATATTTAAGGATAATTATAAAGGCACCATGGGAAATGTGGCAACAACATAAAACACTACATTATAAACATAGTTCAAGGATAACTGCCAAGAACTCATGATAGAGAAAGACCCATGATGAATTATGTTCACTTCCTAATTTCATTAATGATGTATCATGAGACTAAAACATTACTCAATACATTAGAGTGAAATATAATTCTGGGTGCACCCATAACATTCATTTCCTTCTCATTCTTAAGTGTTCCACATAGATCATAAAAATGTATTCATTCATCATTATATTTTATTAAATTATCAAGGAGTGAGTAATAAATACATGTATGTACCAAATCAAGAAGTATATTTTCTTAAATGGGAACACCGTTGATAGGAAATGAGTACAGGTTATCACTACACAATTGTTAGACATGTCAAATCATGGTGAAATTTTGGTAGGATGATGGTGTTACATAATTATTCATAAAATGGGTTGATGAGAAAGAAAGGGGTATCATAATTTGGAAATAAAATGAAAATTAATAGGGACATGAAATTACATATCCCAATATTAGGTATTAGAAACATGAGGCATAAGATAATAAAGAAACTTGAATAAAGAGGTGAAGGAGAGGATCCCTTACCTTGAGAGTGTGACTAAAAATGCTTGGGTGATGTTATTGAGAACTTGGGGGAACCATGGAATGAATCTAGGGATGTTATTATAGAGTAAAGACGTTTTACAATGATTTTTAGTGAATAGAAATGGGAGCTTCAGTCAGTTTATATAGGAAATGATTGGGGAATTCTTAATTATTTCTCAAAAATAGGTTTTTGAATCTATATAATAAAAATAACCAAAAAAACCTTAATATGGTTTCCCCATGGTTTTTTAAAAAGTGGATAGCTTTTAATTATTTTATAATCTCATGGAGTGAACATAATAAAACAATTTCCTTGTTTATGTGGAATTGATTCATACTCTTAAAGAAATGATTTTAAAACCATAAAGTATATTATAGGTTTTGGAGGATTCATAAAGGATTTATAATATGAGTTAAATAAACTAAATATTAAATTATTTTAAATTAAAAACATATATTTGGTCTTGTTTACCCATTATAGTTTTTATTACATCATTTTTGGGTCATTATGATGCCCTAATACACACCTCATATTTATACCGTATTTAATTTTCACTTGAAAATTTGACTATCTCAAAAAATTATGAAAAATTCATCATTGTATAATTGCAATATTATAATTCCCAAAATATTATTCATTTTATCTAAATAATTTTTTAAATATGTTAATTTTCACTATAAAAAATAATTTACATTTATTGAGAAATATTGGTTTTTTACAGTAACAGTTTTCAAAACATTATAAAAATTGCATTTTGATTTAGAAGAATTATTTGATCATTTATATTCAATAAAAATTATTTAATAATATTTGAAAAAAATATTTTCTATTTCATATATCCATTAATTTATCCATATTAATTTTTTAATTTAATTTGAATATTATTAAAAAATACAACTTGTGTTTTATTGTATAAAAAAAATCATTATAAAGTAACGATAAGAAGTAAAAATAAAAATTATTCTATTGAAAATACATTATAAAATTACATATCATTATTTTCTTGATAAATGTCCCTTTAAATGGGCTTTATAGTGTACAATCCTACTGGTTGAAGCCATCACTTCCTTTTTCTATGTCAATTAGGTATGTTAAAACCATATATTTATACTAATCATATGATCACTATTCAATGACTTTATTATCAATGATTATGAAACTTAATGGTCTTATAAATCAGATATGATATGAAAAAACCAAATAAGTTCATGTGTTTTCTATAAATATACTACATAATAATAAATTTAATTAAATAATTAGGGTAATTTTATCTAATATAGTTTAGGCTATTACAATCTTCTCCCATTCAGAAATTTCCCCTCATAATTTTAATTCCCAATACTAAAATAGATTAGGGTAATTCTATTTCATCACTTCCTCTAGTTCCCTTATTTCTTTATAAAACATTTTGTTTCTCCACAACACATTGACCAGGTGTATTGTCTTTTTTCATAGAACTTTTTATCTATGATATATGATCTTCACTAACTACTCATAATATGAGAGATCATTCTCTAATGGTACCACATATGGATTGAGTACATGTGAGGGGTATGTAATGTACTACCTCAAGAGATAGACATGGAAAACATCATGTACTTAAGATGAGTTAGGTGGGAGTGCTAGTCAAGAGGCTACCACTTTGATGTGATCAAGGATATAAAATGGACCCATATATATTGGTTGAATCATTCATTTCTTCCAAAATATCATGAGTTTGTTGTATTGAGATATTGAAAGGAATACCATGTCACCAACATCGAACTCTAGGTCTCATTAATGATTGTAAGAATATCTCTTTTATAGACTCCGAGTATCCTTGATGTGCTGCTAAATGGTCTAAACCATTTCCACAATTTCCCATACCATTTCATGACCTAGGAGTTTTCATTCCCCATATTCATCCCAACATGCAGGTGTTCTACACCTCTTCCTATAAAGGGGTTTATAGGGATCCATTTGGATGCTTGAGTGGAAAATATTACTGTATGAGAACACAAACAGAGGAAGATGTTAGGAAAATCATCCTTTGAAGTCAATTGAGAATTATCTCAATAATTCCTAGAGTTTTTGGATGGTTTTATTGGATTGGACATCAATTTGAGGGTGATTAGCCCTGATAACGTTCAACTTAGTATTTAGAGATTATTAGAGACTCTTCCTGAACATAGAGGTATATCTTGGATCTCGATCGGATATAATTGATAGTGGTATTCCATAATTTCTCACCACTTCTCTAATGTATATCCTTGAATGTTTATCAAGTGAGAAGTCCTATGAAATTATAATGAATCGAGCACTCTTTGTAAGATGATCCACCACAACCCATATATCATTATTTCCTCTTGATGTCTTTGGAAGACTGGTGAAAAATTCCATGGTGATGTTTTCCCATTTTCATGTAGTTGTGGGTAATGGTTTCATTATCCCATTGTATTTTTTACTTTCTTCATTCACTTTCTTACATTCAAGACATACTGAAGTTCATTACATGATATACTTATTCATATTTTCCCACCAATAGTTCTCTTGGATATCTCGAAACATATTTGTGGTTTCTGGATGGATGAAGAAATAAAAACGGTGTGAATCATCCAAAAAACACCTTATTTAACTCAGGATTTGATGGTACACATAGTCATGACCCAAATATCAGAAATCCTTCTTCATTATTATTTATCTTTAAGTATTTTCTTTTTTCATATAGTTTCCACTTTCTTTTGAATTCCTACATCATCTATTGGAGCATCTTATATCCTCTCTATAAGGGATGATTGAACAATCATATGGGAAAGGTTTGATTATATTCCATCCTTTACTATTACCGTGTCCATTGTTTTCAAATATAAGATGATCAGATCCTTTTTTATTCTCCCAATGATAAAATTTCTAGATTCTTTCTACTTAGAGCATCTCCCACTTTTTTTCTTCTATAAGATGGTAATCGATTGCAAAATCATATCCTTGTTGAGATCTAACCATATTCTATGGCAGATATTCAACTCATTCTATGTGAATATATACTCAAGGAAATTGTGATCTGTATATATTTCAAACTTCTACCTAAAGAGATAATGTCACCATATTTTCAAATAAAAGATTATTATAGAAAACTCTAGATCATGCATTGGGTAGTTTTGTTCATGAAATTTCAATTGCCTTTAGTAATATGATATCTCTTTTTCATTCTGCATTAATGCACAACCCAATCCCTTGTTTAATGAATCACTGAATACTATACAATTTTTCCCACTTTTGGGTAGCATAAGTACATGTGTAGTGATAAGCCTCTTTTTCAACACATTGAATCTTTTTCACGTTCATCATTCACAAAAACATAACTACCATCTGATTTATCTTGGTTATAAGGTTTTATAATCATGAAAAACTTATCACAAATCAATGACAATACCAATATAATGCAAGGAAACTACAATTTTCTCTCACATATATTGGAATGGAACATCCTTCAGTTTGTTATGTCTTTTAAGGGTCCATAAATATCCCATTTTTTTATTATAAGATACCCCAATAATGAGACTTACTTCAACCAGAACTCACATTTTCTATACTTTTAATTATGCTTATACTTTTGTAAGGTATTTAGCACAGTGCTAAGATGCTCCTCATGACCCTCCTTGAATTTGGAGTATATTAGAATATCATCTATAAATACTACTACAACTTTTCTTTATTTAATCTCTAAAGATTCTATTCATCATTTACGCGAGACTTTCTAGAGAATTAGTTAGTCTAAATTTAATTAATATGAACTCATAGTTCATGTAACATAAACAAAATGTAGTTTTGGGGATTTCAACCTTCTTCAACCTATATTTGGAAATACCCCACACGTAGATCCACCTTGGAAAAGTATTGTGTTCTAAATAGTTGATCGAATAAGTCATTAATCTAGGGAATAGGATAATTATTCTTTATCATGATCTTTTTGAGCTTATGGTAATCAATGTAAAGGTTCATTGACCCATCCTTCTTCTTGATAAAGAGGACTAATGCACCCCATGGTGAATCACTTGGGCATATAAACCCTTTATCTAGATTCTCTTGTAGTTCTTCCTTCATCTCTCCAAGTTCCACAAAACCCATTCTGTACAGAGTCTAGGATAATGGTAACCAACCAATTATAAGTTTGATTTTAAATTCAACCTCTCATATAGGTGGAAGACTAGAAAATTCTTTAGAAAACACTTCAGAATATTCCCTCACAAAGGAAATGTATTCAAGGATGACCCATTCCATATACTTAATCATTTGTGATAGATAAGATTAATCATAGGGAAATAATATACCTGATTGACATGTTGGTGCTAAAGAAGACTCATCTATATCCTCTCATTTGTAAAAATTAAAGGAAAATTTGGGATATAAATAGTGATTTATTTCTCATGAAAATTTATGTTGGATATATATACATAAATACAATCTATACCCAGGATTTCTTCAAATTCCACCAAGGGGAGTATTAAAAGGTTGTATGGTATGTTCATCCAAAAAAATTTAATAGGGGAGGAGTTATATACCCAGGATGCAATAATTGCCCCATTTTTCATTTTTACCATCAACTCTACTCCCATGATTTTTTTGGTTCTTGAATAGTTATACTAAACATTCTTGATATGAAGGAATGAATAGAACCATGAAAATATATACTCACTATTATTGAATGAATAACTAGTAGACCTATCACCACTTCATTGTTGGGATGCACCTTAGTAGTTGTGATAGAAAAATCTCTCCCTTACTACTATGAAGGTTGTTGGTTTTCTCTGAAAAACCATGTTCTTAGTGAATTGGTTTGAAAAGTGTCTGGGTTATTTATAGTTGAAAAAATATACAATTCATTGAGGTTTGACCAAATAATTCCTTTCCTCCATCACATTAGTAGGATTCTCCTATTAGTAATCGCTAGCCAGTTATCCATCCTTCCCATACCTAAATAATTTCTTTTTCCCTAGTTTTTTATTGTTAGGGTTATTTTTTCTACACTTTTGACAAGTGGGATGTTGAAATTTCATAGCACCATCAGATATCTCTATTGGACCACCAAAATTAAACTCCACATTATACTTATTATCCCCATGATACCCTTGATATTCGACGATCTCCATTTTAACTTTAAGGGAACATCATACAATTTATTTATAGATATGAAAGTCTCAGATCAGGAGGTATTTTCATAGAATAAGTTTTTTTTCACACCAAAGAAGAGGTCTACCATGAAGTCAGTTTTAATGACAGATTCAATGGTGTTTCTTTCAAGTCTTTTAATGTTTTACTCATACTCTCTAATGGATTCATCATATTTTATTATTGATAACAAGGGAATCCATTTCCATTTTATGTCTCATGGTGAAAGGAAAATATTTATCGAATTTTTTTTTCCGTAATTCATTACACCCCATCACATCAATCAATTCCTCAAGATTATTATTCTTGATCAATGTACACCACTAATCAAATTATCCCTCCATATGATAAACAACCAATAAAACCTTCTCTTGCTCATATCACTAAAGGATGTAGATGATATTCTCAATAGTGTTGATCCTTTGTTCTGGGATTAAGGTATCATAAGATCTATTGAAATTTGGAGGCTTGTGATGTATAAAGGTCTTAATTGTAGCTCTTTATTTATTTGAGGTATTTTGAGATCCTCTTTATCCATGTTTATATTCAGAACCCTAGTTATATGATAGAGTATCATCATAATGTTCTCTATTCCCTCTCACATTGGGCTAGATATCTTGTTGAAGCATTCATCATATTTACCTTCACATTATTCTCTTACCTGATACATTCTATTTCTAGACATTGGATAGAATAAAAGGAAAATTAGGGATGATTATTTTTAAACTATTAAATATATAATAAATAATCCAACGAAATTAAAAGGATAAATTTTAATTTACATGTATTTCCTTAACATATGAATTTCTAGGATTCAATCTATATTATCCATGATCTATTTCCTAATGTATATTCCTATAGGAATTTCCCCCCTTAATAATGTTTTAAAATGAGATTGTAAATTTCCCAAGAATATCCACTCGGACTTTCAAACTAGGTGTGTAGCAAAGATCATTTTCATACATAAGTTCCCGATCGAGTCTAGCTCAATGTGGTGTTTTTGGGTCTTACCCCTATGTACATGTGTGTCAGATCCAAATACACTTATAGTATCCATAAAGGGATGTATTTTTTTTGATAAAAAACATACAATATATGAACCAAAATTTGGGGTTGTATTCTTATACTTAGTTTTATCCATTAGTCTTTCACTATAGTTTTCTAATCTGAATCCCAAAAATGACTAATCATTTCATTTGATACCAACTATGAAAGCCCTTCTTTTTATTATATATGAATTTATAATTTCTTACATAAAAGTAAAAATAATACAACCCAGAATATCAATAATTATACTGTCTTTGTGAGTTAGGTACATTACAAAACAACTTAAAACAGAAAATACACCAACTCTATTGAAACATTCCTCAATACGCCTGTACTTAAAATTGCATGGGATAACCTAGGGACATACATAAGAAAGGGGTGAACTATAAATCCCAGTAAAGAAATAAACATGGAATAAAATTAAGAATGTAATATATTTTAGACAATAATTTTAATAATTGGTCCTAAAATGGGTGAGAATAATAAACATGATCAATGAGGCATGATATAACATTGTAATCATAAAAGAAACAAGGGAACTATAGAAACAACTTAAAACACTGCATCATAAACATAGGTCAAGAATAAATGACCATAAATCATGATGGAAAAAGTATTAGGAAATATTATTTTCACCCCTAAACCCATTTTATGATGTATCATAAGGCTAAATCATTTCCCAATGCATTGGACAATTATATAAATCTAGGTGCTCCCGTCACATTCATTTCATTCTCATGATTATGTGTGCCACATTGACCATACAATATGGATTCATTCAAACCAATATTTTATTCCATGATAAAGGTGTGTGTAATACATACATGAAGGTCCCAAATAAATAATTATAAGTTCATTAATGTTAACACCCTTGATAGGAAATGGGTACAGGTGTTCACTACATAATTGTTTGACATGGAAAATCGAGGTGAAATTTCGGCAGCATAAAAATGTTACATAAATATTCATAAAATGGGTTGATGAGAGAGAAGGGAACATAATATTTTTAAATAAAATAAAAATAAATAGGTACACAAAAATGCATATATCAATATTATGAATTTAATAAAAGAAGAATAATATAATAAAGAATTTTTAATAAAGAGGGGAAGGAACAGATCCCATACCGTGAGAGTGTGACTCCAAATTATTTGGAGAATATTCTTGATATATTGGGTGAATTATGGAAGTAATATATATTTGAGAGTCCATATTAAGGATTTTATCCATGGTTTTTTAGTGAATATAAATGGGGTGTTTAATATAGTAAATTAATAGGGAATTCTTCATTATTTCTCCAACATAGGTTTTGAACTCTATATAAGAAAATAAACAAAAACACAATCCATACCATAGTTTTTACCATGGTTTCTACCAAATTTCTGTGGATTTAATTATTTTATAAGTAAAAGGGATGAGATTAACATAATAATACCCTTGATGACGTGGGAGTGAGTCATACTCTTAAAGAAATTAATTTAAAACCTTAAAATATATTAATGCTTTTGGAGGATTCATGAAGGATTTATAAAATTAATCAAATAAATATAATATTACATTATTTTAAATTTAAATCTTATATTTTGTCTTATATATCCAGTATATTATTTATTACATCATTAGTGGATCATTATGATGTCATAATTTAGACTATATATTTATACCATTTTTAATTTTTGACCGAACATTTGACTGTCTTAAAAAATTATGAAAAAATCATCATTGGATAATTTGAATGTAATTATTTAAAAAATAATATTCATTTTACCTAAATAAGTTTCTATACATTTCATTTTTACTTTAAAAAAAATAATCGACATTAATTGAGAAATGATGGGTTTTTTGATAATAACAGTTTTTCAACCATTTTAAAAATTATATTTTAATTCATAAATACTATATGATAATTTATATATAATAAAAATTATTTAATAATATTTCCATAAAATATTATTTATTTAAAAATCCATTATTTTATCAAAATAAATTATTTAATTGATTCTGAATATTACACAATGAAATTTGAGATTTATTTTACAAAAATCAAAATCATTTATAATGAAACAAGAAGATGAAAATATAAAAATTACTCTATTGAAAATACAATATAAAATTTATTATTATTATTTTATTGATACATATCCCATCAATACACTATAAAACACCCTAAGGGTGAGGTGCGTGACATGAAGACTTTCATGGGGTGGTTCAGTGTATATGGTTTGGGTTTTGATGTTGATGGTATTGAAATTCTCCTGTAAACAATTTATATTATGATTAAGTTATTAGATATTATATTGGTATTGATGAAGGTAAAATCCATGTGATTCTATCTCCCTTTTATGCTTTGATAAATGGGATTCACAGGGTATGATCCCATTAGTTGAGTCAATCACTTCTTTTATCTATGTTAATTGGATGTTGTTGAAATCCTATATTTATAATAATCATATGATCACAATTCAAAAAATATATTATCAATGTTTATGATTCTAAATGGTATTTAAAATTTTATAAGAAATAAAAAAACCATATAAGTGAATGTTTTTTTATAACCATAGCATATAAAAATACATTTAATTAAATTAGAAGATGAATTTTATTTATAACAGTTTGGATCGTTAGACTTCCTAATAAAACTAAGGAAGCTATGATTTGAGGAGGGAATTAAAGAAAATATTTTTTATGTTATTATCTTCTCCAAAGGGTTTGGTATGTGTGAATAAGATTGGATATGGTTTGAATTTTGTAAGTTCGGGAGAGGACACATATCAAACTATAAAAAATAATAAAGTGAACTAATGTTTTTCACAATAAAAAATACTCATAAATGGGTCATTATCAACAAATATAGGTTATAAGGTTAATATATTTCAATAAAATTGTGTTTGTAAAAGTTCATCATCTATTTAACCCTTTTACAATTTGTTTAACTACTATGAAAACCCATTTTAACTGTAACTATAATGATTAACTTTTATTATTTTTACTATTAATTTTGAAAAAACAACATTTTTACATTATTAAATAATAAAAATTATTCTGGTTTCAAATATTGAACTCATGTTTAAAAATTACATACAAATAATGGGTATAATTAAATTTAAAATTAAACCCTTAGATATGATAAAAAAGTTGTTTACCAAAGAGAATTTTTTTAAATGTTTAATAAGTAACTATATCAAAATTTAATATAAAATTCATTAAAATGGCCAAATTTGGATTGATAAATATATAGTTTTTCTAATTTTACTTTTAACACCATATAAATATAAAATTCATCTTTTAAATTCTTTGAAAGAAAAGGAAATTTTAAATAAAAACCATTATTCTATACGATTCACTGTAAATTTTATCTTTTCATAAAATTACCAAAAATTTACTCTAAAATATTTATGAAATTATGAATTATAAAATTAATGTTATATTTTAAAATAAAGTTTCTAAAGGTGTTAATTTTTTTTAATATAACTTCACAACATGTGAAAAAATTGGTTTTTAGAAAAATAATTTTTTTTCGTGTAAAAGTGAACATATTATAATCTCATGTCTAGAAAACACATAAGATGAATGTTAAACATTTTATTGAATAGGTATTAAATAAATTTCACTAATATCAATCATAAAATTTTATTTTTTTTATTTTTTAGCTAAAATGAGTTTCTACCGAGAAAAATTATGTATTCTGAAAATGATTTCCTTTATTTTAAAATTGTTCTTATTTTGATTTATAATTAATTGGTCACAATGAATTAATTTTATATACACGTTTAAACCATATATTTTAATAATTCACTTAATTTGATTCATACCCATAATTCAAATGGAAATGACTAAATGAAAATATAAAATATTAATATTTTAATTGAATATTATATTTCGTTAAACCACGGTGTTGTGTGTATCACAAACTATTGAAGAAATTAAATTTAATCTTGAAAGGATTTCATCAAGTCTCTAGGCGTTACATTCTAACCCTATTAAATATAATTTCACCCTCAAAATTACATCCCTTTTATACAAAAAACTGAAGATTCTTCTTCCTTATTACATCCTCAGGTTTCCAAATTGCATCCATAATCTTGTACTTTCTCCATAATACTATGACCAGGTGAGTGGGCATGTTGCATAAAAAATTCTTTTTATGGCTAATAATATCCATTAGTTTTCCATCAAATGAAATATTTATATCCAATGATATTACTTCTTAGTTCAATACTTTTGATGGATTAGGCGTAATGGACCAGACCTCTCCATCCCATTCCTTTGTCAAAAAGAGGGTCTTGAAGTGTTCTGGATGGTAAAATGGACTTTTCCCACACTTTTTAGAATTTTGAAACTACACGCCATGTAGTTTGAGTACACGACATGTACGCCCTTGCCGGGTATACCCCATGTTGAAGGTCATGTCCTTGCTATGTGAAATAAATGGGTACACGCCGTGTATCCAATACTACACACTGTGTAGTCTCTCCCCGTGTACGTATTATCGTGTGTTGATCAGTCAACGACCGTGTGTCATGTTGGAGCCGTGTGAAATAAATGGGTACACGCCGTGTATCCAATACTACACAATGTGTAGTCTCTCCCAGTGTACGTGTTACACTATGTTGACCAGTCAACGGTCGTGTGCTGTGTTGGATCCGTGTGAAGCAAATGGGTACACGCCATGTATCCAATACTACACACCGTGTAGTCCCTCCCCGCGTATGCGTTACCTTCAAGCTGCGTGTTGACCAGTCAATGGTCGCGTTCCGCGTTGAAGGCCATGTTGGAAGCCGCGTGATGACCGTGTGAAATGGCCGAGTACACTCCGTGTACCATAAAGTACACATCGTGTACTTTTTCTTTTCTCGCCTATAAAATGAGGGGTCCCCTCCTCCTTTTCAACTCACCCCTCTCCTCCCCATTCCTCTGAGAAAAGCTCTCTGAAGAGACTTGAAGGATACTTTTCTTCCATAACATCTTCGTCCGAGCTCCGATTTACGATCCGTTAGCAGCCAAGGGATTGTAATGATGAGGCAGAACTTCTGAGCTTGGATCCATTGTCTTTCCCTCGGCCTTTAATTTCCGACTTCCACCAGAGGAGGTTTTGCTGGGACCCGATAGAAGTGACGGACGCCGACAGACTTCTTCTAAAGTTGATCCGGGGGAGCGTTGTGATCAGAACCTGTTGAGGTGGGGATCTTACCTTCGTCTCTCTCTAAACTGTGCATCATGCGGGGTGGTTTTCCTCTTGTTTACGTAAAACACATTTGAACCGGTTTAATGAAGATAATAACTGGCTTATATAATGGGGATGGGAAGTTGTGAATGAAATTACTTTATTGTATATCCTGTTATGTTATGTTGTGAATTGAATAGGATTATGCCTACTGAAAATCACGGTCATTGGGGGCCTTTGCCTGTGGAATTAAATGTTGCCCTGTCTTTCTAGACCATTTCCATGAATGGAACTTTGTTGAATGTGGAATTTGGATAATCACGTAAAGTTGGCTGATTTAAAATCAGAAACCCTTGTGTGATCACCCTGGTTGAACAAAATGGAATAATGAACATGTGTGTGTTGGTTTGGATATGTGGCATGTGATGGGGATGTTTTTGTGGGTTGTTGTGGATCAGGTGAGCAGCGGGGCTGCGATTGGCTTGGTTTAGGGTTGGTGTGAATGATATGTTGGTGATGGTTAGTAGGGCTGCAATAAATGGTATTAAAGGGATAATGATGTACGGGTTATGGTGTGGTTGTGGTTATGGTGGTTAGCAGCGGGGCAGTAGGGTTGGGTTTGAATGTGAATGAACTATGGGTTGTGATTAATAAATGAAAGTAGAAAAGTTAGTGAATGGCGGGGCATGATAGTGAAATGGGAATAATAGTTAATGGGGTTGGTTGGTTAATAAGAAGGACTTGATGTGCTGCTTGTTTTTTCCTAACTTGATTTGTGGATAGAAGGGATATGATTTATGAATGATCGATGTGTTTGGTTGTGGATAGTTTCCCAGTAGTCAAGGAACTAATAAACTAATTCTATTGAAACATGAAAACTTAAATGGGGTTTCAGGATTGTTTTTTGTATCCATGCTTCATAGTAGCCGTGCCAAGGCACGTGCTCAGTTATCTGATTAGAAGCCATAGGTTGGTCTGAGTGTTTGGTATATATATATATATGTATCTGTATCTTTGTGTTTTATCACACCCCACCCATGTTGAGAACTTAGTGCTGAACACTCCCATTTCATGGGAGAGGGTTTTCCCCCTAGTTACTAGCTCCTTCTTTCTCTTTCTTCCCTAGGTTGTGATGGCTAGAGGTGACCTTACACCTAAGACACTTCAGGTAGGTTTCGATTGGTGTGGTTTTAGCCCAAGACTCTTTGGGCATGTTTTGCTATTTCCTAAGAATCTTCGGGATGAGGCCCAGGTGTGTGCGGGCGGGATACGTTGTTGTGAGGCCCAGGTGTGTGCGGGCGGGATATGCGGTTGTGAGGCCCAGGTGTGTGCAGGCGGGATGTGTGGTTTGTGAGGCCCAGGTGTGTGCGGGCGGGGAGAGTGTGGCAGCGTCCAGACGTTCGCCGTTAGGAAGAGCAGCTAGCTAGTGGGCGAAAATGGTGCGGGGTACCCAATAATATGGTTCTTATATACTAGAACATGTTGTGATTGTGTTTTGGTGATTGTGGTTGGTGAGGTTGTGTGGATAGAATTCCTTGCTAGGTATCTTCTGTTGTTCTCACGGGACATTAGGATGTCTCCCCACTTGCGCACGAGAGCTTTAGGTTTCCCCACTAAGTATAATTGTATTCTCACCCTACGTTTACTTTCAGGTTTCAAGGAGGACTACCAGGCCCGTGCGGGACCCTACTAGTTGGGAAAATTGGAGTTGATGTAGTTTTTTGTACTTGTTTCTTTTGGTATTGTACATTTTAGCTTTCTTTTACTTGTACCTTGTTTCAGAACTATTTAAACATGCATGTTATAATGGTTTGGTTTTATTTCTATACACTTGTTCTTTTCCTTTTTGGTGGTTCACATGTCCTATTTCCCGATCTTAAATAATAAAAAGGGTAATGCCTCCCATATTTGTGAAAACTCATACCCTTGGTTCTAGTCGCCACCCGGGGGCCTACTGGAGGCGGGACTCGGGGGTCATTATCTCTCTTTCACCATCGCCAGCTCAGGAGGGGCATCTTTGGTGGGAGGGGGTCGTGACAGAATGGTATCAGAGGTGATGGTTGAGAGATAGGATGGAGTCTAGAGTTAGGGACAATAAGGATTTCATGGGATGGTAGGTCAAAAATGTTGGTTAATCTTGGTGCATGACATAGGCCAGGGAAGACCAGCTAGGACACGGGATTTTAGGGCCCCCCGTGATCCAATGCAAGGACTCTGAGCCTACCGAACGACCAAGTGAGACCACATTGATAGCTGGGTAGAGACCCTAGGGAAGGTACATGCATCATCATGATTGTGTTTTACTTGATTTGGGCGTTCTGGGAAAGAAATTGAAATAATGTGATAAAATAAAACCTTGCGAAATTTCCTTACTACTTAGGCTTAGGAGATACTTGTTTACCATACAACTATGGAACCTAGACATCGTCCCCGGGTGACTCAGACAGCCGAGGCCCAGCAGATTCAGGCGGTCGATCAGTTGAGGTTTGACTGAGAGGAGGAAGATAGCCAGTGGCAGAATACTCTCCATTCTTTTCAGCAGAAAACCCTCAAGAAGTACGAGGGTAGCACTTAGGATACAGAGACAGAGGGGTGGCTTGAGGAGTTGAGGATCGCTTTTTCCTTGATCCGTGCTCCGAGGGAGTATTGGGTTCCCCTATCAGTCAGTCAGCTGAGAGGTGCGGCATGATAGTGGTGGACACTCTACCTCGGAGAGACGACAGAGGAAGAGGTTCCATGGGCAGACTTTGAGAAGGAATTCTGAGAGGAATTCCCTTCTTCCATGATCAAGGCGGAGAAGCGGTAGGAGTTACTCTCCCTCCAGCAGGGGAGTATGTCTGTACGAGAGTTGGGGATCAAGTTCAAGTATATCCTACGCTTTTCTCCGGATCTCTTTCCGAATGAGGAGTCTCGGGTGAGACGTTTGGAGGAGGCACTTTGTCATTCGCTCTAGTATGATGTCACCCCCCTTCACCCTTCCGACGTACTTGGTGGTACAGAAGAAGGCAGAGGTTGTAGAGAGGATGCACTCACTGGGAGGTGCACCATGTGAGGGGTTTCAGCCAGGTTCGTCGAAGGGGAAGGCAGTCAGTAGCAGGTCTCCTGCGACGAGACCTTCCAGGTTCATGCTAGTGGGGAGCAGGCCCCACAGTTCCAGTTCAGATCTTCAGGTCCTCGTCCCTTTTTCATGAGCCCAGGACCAAAGTGTTTCTCTTATGGAGGTTTCGGGCACATTCCGAGTCGGTGCCCAACCCGAGCTCAGTACGGTGGAGGTGGGTAGGTTCAGTGACCACCTCAGCAGCACCAGTTGTCGGCGAGGCCCTTCCAGCAGCAGCAGGACCATGCTCCTCTGAGGGAAGAATTTGCAGGAGGAGGCCGACCTCAGGGTTCTCCTTAGGGACCTCGAACAGGGTGTGGTCGGGGAGGTGGAAGACATCAGAGAGGTAGGGGAGCTGGGCGTGGACAGTTGCACGCAGTAGAGTTGGCAGCTCCAGCAGGACCAGAGGTGGTGCGAGGTACGATTTGTTTGTTCAGCACTCTCATTTCTGCTTTGTTTAATTTAGGAGCTTCGCACTCCTTTATTGTACCTGGTCTATCCCATGCTTTGGGACTAGACATAGAGAGAATTTCCGTACCACCGGTGCTGAGTACACCAGTTGGAGGCCAGACCAGCGTATCTTGTGTTTTCCGGGGATGTGGGCTGATGTTGGGACCACATCGATCTAGTGGGGACCTTCTTCTGTTACAGATGTAGCCATACAATGTCATCCTAGGAATCAACTGGTTGTTTTCTATTTGTGCCATTATCAACTGCCTCCGGAGAAGAGTCGTGTTCTCCAACGTGGACGGGCATCGTGTAGCTTTTATTGGTGAGAGGAGCTATCAGGTGGGAAGCCGGTGTGTGGAGCCTCTTCTTTTTTTGTTAGGAGGGTTATTAGTGGATCCAGGTGATGAAGAGATGATGGATACCCCAAAGGTTGTTGGGGAGTTCCTCGATGTTTTTCTTAAGGAGGTTGTGACTCTACCCCCCCCCCCCCCCCCCGACGTGATGTCGAGTTCGGGATAGACTTACAGCCTGGTGCCCATCCGATTTCGATGGCCCCTTATCAGATGGCTCCTTCGGAGTTGCGGGAGTTGAGGATTCATATTCACAATCTGATGGAGAAGGGTTTTGTTCGACCCAGCGTGTCACCATGAGGTGCTCCAGTTTTGTTCGTAAAGAAGGCAGATTGTGGTCTTAGGTTATGCATAGACTACCGAAGGTTGAACCAGGTAACGATCAAGAACCGTTACCCCCTTCCAAGGATAGATGATCTCTTCGACCAGCTAAGGGGAGCAGGTTGGTTTTCTAAGATTGATCTACGATCGGGATATCATCATCTGAGGGTGTAGGACAGTGACATATTGAAGATGGATTTCAGGTGCAGGTATGGGCACTTCGAGTTTGTAGTGATGCCGTTTAGAGTTACGAATGCACCAGCTGTGTTCATGGGACTTATGAAATTTGTCTTCAGAGAGTTTCTGGACCAGTTCTTCATTGTGTTTATCGATGACATCCTGATTTACTCAAGATCAGAGGAGGATAACATTGAGCATCTCAGGGTAGTCTTGGAAGTCCTTCGACACCACCATCTTTACGGGAAATTGTCAAAGTGTAAGTTCATGACACAAGAAGTACACTTCCTTGGGCATGTGGTATCTCAGCATGGAGTGTTAGTAGACCCATCGAAGGTGGAAGCAGTTGTTTTTGGGCAGCACCCAAGAGCGTGGTAGATGTTCGTAGTTTTCTGGGTTTAGGAGGTTACTATCGAATGTTCGTTTCAGACTTCTCTCGAGTTGCTGCTCAATTGACATCTTTGACTAGGATGAACCGGTCTTCCTATGGAGCGAGTAGTGCCAGAAAGCTTTCGACTACCTGAAGTAGAAGTTGGTTAGTGCTCCCGTACTCAGATTTCTAGAGAAAGGGTTGTTGTATGAGGTGTTTTGTGATTCTTTTGGCCTTGGTTTGGGGTGCATACTGATGCAAGAGATAGGTGTGATTTGCTATGGGTCTATCCAGTTGCACCCTCACGAGTTTAACTATGCCACCCATAACCTGGAGCTTGTATCAGTAGTGTTCGCACTGATGTTGTGGCGAGATTACCTCTTTGGGGAGCGCCTTTTGGTCTTCTCAAATCACAATAGCTTACGTTATATCTTCTCCCAGCGTGACCTGAACTTACGACAGTGGAGATGGGTTGAGTTTCTCTAAGAATATGACTTAGAGATCTCTTACACTGAAGGTAAGGGCAACGTTGTCGCTGATGCCCTGAGTAAGAAGTCACCTAAGGAAGTGGTTCGAGAATCCACTGATGCTTGGAAAGCGGTGGAAGAGTTCGCTTCCTTACACTTGGATGCAATGGTAGAATGTGTTAGAGGCTATTTGTTTCAGATAACGGTGCAGCCCCCCTTGTTGAAACAGGTGGAAGAGTCTCAGTGGGGGGACTCCGAGGCGGATGTAATGTGGGATCGTGTCGATCAAGGAAACACTCCAGAGGGATGGTCAATGGATAGCCGACATCAGATTCTTTTCCATGGAAGGTTGTTTGATCCGGACACGATGCGTGAGGGAGTTCTCCGTGATTTCCATAGCTTAGCCTTGGCAGTACATCCAGGAGTTTCAAAAATGTACCGAGGCCTGAGGGAACAGTTTTGGTGGCCCAGGGTAAAATGGGAAGTGGCGTAGTTTGTGGCTAAATGCCTAGTGTGTCAGCAAGTGAAGGCTGAACACCGTGTTCCCAGTTGTTTGTTGCATCCTTTAGATGCCCCTGAGTGGAAGTGGGATGAAATCTCGATGGACTTCGTCACAGAACTACCCAGAGATCAGGGAGGTTATGATTCTATCTGGGTAGTGGTGGATCATCTGACGAAATCAGCTCACTTCTTAGCAATTAAGGAGTCAGTCCCGGTGAGTACCTTAGCACAGAGGTAGATAGACGAGGTGGTGTGTTTGCATGGAGTTCCAAATACTATCATCTCAGACCGGGATACTTGGTTTACCTAATGAGTATTGAGGGGGATACAACATGCTTTTGGGACCCAGCTATGCCTTAGCACTCCTTTCCACCCCCAGACTAACGGGTAGACAGAGCGGACTATCCAGACATTGGAGGACATGCTACGAGCATGGGTTCGGGATTTCGGAGGATCATGGGTACGACACTTGCCTTTAGTAGAGTTTTCCTACAACAACAGCTTCCACTCTACTATTGGCATGGCACTCTTTGAGGCTTTGTATGGAAGACCATTTCATTCACCCATTTGCTGGGAAGAGGTTGGGGAGACAGGTGCTCTTGGGCTAGAGGTAGTAAAGAGCACCACAGAGAAATTCCATCGTGTACGTGAGAGGATGAAAGCGGCTCAGGACCGACAGAAGTCTTATGCTGATCGTCGGAGGAGGCCCTTGGATTTCAAGGTGGGAGATCATGTGTTCTTGATGGTTTCCCCTCGATGGGGGTAGAGGAGGTTTAGTAAAGGGAGCAAGATCTCACCTAGGTTCATCGAACCTTTTGAGGTGTTGAGGCAAGTCGGCGAGGTGGCATATCAGCTGGCCCTGCCACCTCAGTTGGAGAAAGTTCATGACGTCTTCCACATCTCCTAGGTTCGTCGGTACTTACACAATGACTCTCACGTTATCTACTGGGGAGAGTTAGATATTGGAGACGACTGGACCTTCGAGGAACGACCCTTCAAAATCGAGGATCGCAAGGAGAATGTGCTCCGTGGATGAACCATCGCCTTGGTTCGTGTGTTGTGGAGGCATGGCGGCCTCGAGGAGAGAACAAGGGAGCTGGAGACCCAGATGCATGCTCAGTACCCGAAGTTGTTTTGACTTTTGTTTTTCCTTGTTATTCTGAGCTTTGTTTTGATGTTATACTATGTTCCTTTGATATATGGAAAGCTTGGCTTGTCGGTTATAAGACCCTTTTGTTTCCTTGTTCTATGGAAGTGTTTAGCATGTCCAGATGTGTGGGAAAAAGGAAAAAACCAGATCCTTAGTCGAGACGCATTAATGCGGATGCGATTGAACCCGTGCGGGCGAGTCAGTGCCGCCTAAAGAGGATAATATCTCGACATAGGAGAAGGAATTTCCCAAAACCACATGTTCGGGCAGTGTGTGAGTTGTGCGGTGTTGGGGGTAGTACGTGTTGAATATCCTAATGTATGGAAGTGGGAAGACCCAATCCTTAATCGAGATGCATTAATGAGGATGTGATTGAACCCGTGAAGGCGAGTCAGTGCTGCCTAAAGCAGATAATATCTCGACGTAGGAGAAGGAATTCCTAACACCTATAATTAGGGTTGATGGTTGGGTTCCAGTTATAACAAGGGCCCTAAGAGGTATCTTTTTGGGTTCCACTGGATTGGATTTTGAATGCTCGGGGACGAGAATGTTTTAAGAGGTATCTGATGTAATGTCCCAGACCTCTCCGGCCCATTCCTTTCTCAAAAATAGGGTCTTGAAGTGTTCTGGATGGTAAAATGGACTTTTCCCACACTTTCCAGAATTTTGAAACTGCACGCCGTGTAGTTTCTGAACATGCCGTGTACCCCCTTTCCGGGTATACCCTGTGTTGAAGGCCATGTCCTTGTCGTGTGAAATAAATGGGTACACGCCATGTATCCAATACTACACGCCGTGTAGTCTCTCCCCGCGTACGCGTTACTATGTGTTGACCAGTCAACGACCGTGTGCCGTGTTGGAGCTGTGTGAAATAAACGGTTACACGTCGTGTATCCAATTCTACACGTTGTGTAGTCTCTCCCAGTGTACGTGTTACCGTGTGTTGAACAGTAAACGACCATGTGCCGTGTTGGATCCGTGTGAAATAAATGGGTACACACCGTGTATCCAATACTACACGTCGTGTAGTCCCTCCCCGTGTATGTGTTACCTTCAAGTCGTGTGTTGACCAGTCAACGGCCGCGTTCCGTGTTGAAGGCCGTGTTGGAAGCCACGTGATGACCATGTGAAACAGCCGAGTACATGTCGTGTACCATAAATTACATGCCGTGTAGTTTTTCTTTTCTCGCCTATAAAAGGAGGGGTCCCCTCCTCCTTTTAACCAACCCCTCTCCTCCCCATTCCTCTGAGTAGAGATCTCCCAAGAGACTCGAAGGCTCATTTTATTCCATAACATCTTCATCCAAGCTATGATTTACTATCCGTCAGTGGCCACGTGATCGTAACGACGAGGAGGAACTTCTGAGCTTTGATTCGTTGTCTTTCCCTAGGCCTTTACTTTCCGACTTCCACCCAAGGAGGTTTTTTCGGGACCCGACAGAAGTAACGGACGCCGACGAACATCTTCTAAATTTGATCCGGGGGAGCGTTGTGATCAGAACCTGTTGAGGTAGGGATCATACCTTCGTCTCTCTCTAATTTTTTCATCATGCGGGGTTGTTTTCCTCTTGTTTTTGTGAAACACATTCGAACCGTTTTAATAAAGATAATAACAGGCTTATATAACGGGGATGGGAAGTTGTGAATACAATTACTTTATTGTATATCCTGTGATATTATGTTGTGAATTGAATTGTCTTATGCCTACTGAAAATCACGGTCGTTGGGGGCCTTTGCTTGTGCAGTTAAATGTTTCCCTGTTTTTCTAGACCTTTTTCGTGAATGGAACATTGTTGAATGTGGAATTTGGATAATCACGTAAAGTTGGCTGATTTAAAATCTGAAACCCTTGTGTGATCACCCTGGTTGAAAAAAATGGAATAATGAACATGTGGATGTTGGTTTGGATACATGGCATGTGATGGGGGTGTAATTGTGGGTTGATGCGGATCGGGTGAGCAGCGGGGCTGCGGTTGGCTTGATTGTGGGTTGGTGTGAATGCTATATTGGTGATGGGAAACAGGGCTGCGATAAATTGTATTAAAGGGATAATGATGTATGAGTTACGGTGTGGTTGTGGTTATGGTGGTTGGCAGCGGAGCTACAGGATTGGGTTTGAATGTGAACGAACTATGGGTTGTGATTAATAAATGAAAGTGGAAAAGTTAGTGAATGGTGGGCATGATAGTGAAATGGGAATAATAGTTAATGGGGTTGGTTGGTTAATAAGAAGGAATTTTTGTGCTTCTTGTGTTTTCCTAACATGATTTGTGAATGGCAGGGATATGATTTACGAACGATCGATCTGTTTGGTTGTGGAGAGTTGCCCAGTAGTTAAGGAACTAATAAACGAATTATGTTGAATCATGAAAACTTAAATGGGGTTTCAGGATTGTTTGTTGTATGCATGCTTCGTAGTAGCCGTGAAGAGGCACGTGCTCAGTTCTCTAATTAGAAGCCATAGGTTGGGCTGAGTGTTTGATATATATATATATATCTGTATCTTTTTGTTTTATCACACCCCACCCATGTTGAGCACTTAGGGCCGAACACTCCCATTTCATGGGAGAGGGTTTTCCCCCCTAGTTACTAGCTCCTTCCTGCTCCTTCTTCCCTAGGCTTTGATGGCTTGAGGCGACCTTACACCTAAGACCCTTCATGAAGGTTTCGATTGGGGTGGTTTTAGCCCAACACTCTTTAGGCCGTGCTCAGTTCTCTAATTAGAAGCCATAGGTTGGGATGAGTGTTTGATATATATATATATATATATATCCGTATCTTTTTGTTTTATCACACCCCACCCATGTTGAGCACTTAGGGCCGAACACTCCCATTTCATGGGAGAGGGTTTTTTCCCCTAGTTACTAGCTCCTTCCTTCTCCTTCTTCCCTAGGCTTTGATGGATTGAGGCGACCTTACACCTAAGACCCTTCATGAAGGTTTCGATTGGGGTGGTTTTAGCCCAAGACTCTTCAGGCAGGTTTTACTGTTTCCCAAGAATCTTCGGGATGAGGCCCAGGTGTGTGTAGGGGGGATACGTGGTTGTGAGGCCCAGGTGTGTGTGTGTGGGGGATGCGTGGTTGTGAGGCCCAGGTGTGTGCGGGCGGGATACGTGGTTGTGAGGCCCAGGTGTGTGCGGGCGGTATGTGTGGTTTGTGAGGCCCAGGTGTGTGCGGGCGGGGAGAGTGTGGCAGCGTCGGGACGTTCGCCGTTAGAAAGAGCAGCTAGCTAGTGGGGGAAAATGGTGCGGGGTACCCAATACTCTTGTTCTTATATACTACTACCTATTGTGATTGTGTTTTGGTTAGTGTGGATGGTGAGGTTGGGTGGATAGAATTCCTTGCTAGGTTTCTTCTGTTGTTCTCACGGGACATTTGGATGTCTCCCCACTTGTGCACGAGAGCTTTAGGTTTCCCTATTGAGTATACTTGTATGCTCACCCTACGTTTACTTTTAGGTTTCCAGGAGGACTACCAGGGCCGTGCAGGACCCTACTAGTCGGGACAGTTGGATTTGCTGCAGTTTGCTGTACTTGTTTCTTTTGGTATTGTACTTTTGAGCTTTCTTTTACTTATACCTTATTTCAGAACTATTTAAACATGCATGTGGGAATGGTTTGGGTTTATTTCAATACACTTGTTCTTTTTATTTTTGTTGGATGACTTGTCCTATTTCTCGATCTTAAATAATAAAATGGGTAATGCCTCCTATATTTGTAAAAACTCATACTCTTGGTGCTATTCGCCACCCCGAGGCCTACTGGAGGCGGGTCTCGGGGGTCATTATCTCCCTTTCACCATCGCCAACTCAGGAGGGGCATCTTTGGTGGGAGGGGGTCATGACATTAGGTATGTAAACCGTGCATATAGTTACACGGAACACATATTAAACTTGAGAGAGGATTGATAGAAGCACCAAACGATAAGCTACCGTCCCGATAAAATCATTATTTTAAAAAGGACTAATATAAATAGGGATTAGTTATCCCTTATTTGAAAATATCAATAAATTATTCTATGGATAAATTCATTGGAACAAATTTTCACAAACTTCACATTCCGGATCATGTCGACAATTATCATGATAATTTTTCTCCTGACACTGTGCTTCTATTATATGCTGCTTAATAGCTCTAAACATCTCTTCAATTTATCTTGGTATATCATATAGCAATATAATTATTTTTTCAAATTAATTCGAGAGCATTAGATCTGTATACTTCTTTTTGTAAAGGGATCCATATCAATGCATTTTACTTCTTCTAGTGAAATATACAGTTTTAAGAAAAATAAACTAGAGGATGGAATTGAACCCAACTACCTTTGAAATACGTAGACCAAGATCTTAACATATCCTCTAGGATTTTAATTGATGTCCTAGACTGATTATTTGTATAATTATTATACATAATGTTTAATATCAAATATATATCAAGAGTTTACTAAAAACTTCTCTACAATATTGAGGTAAGCCTCATGTCCAAATCAGACACAATAGAATATAGTACGCCATGAAATCAGGCAACGTCATTAATTTATATCATGGATAGATAATCCAGATAGAGATATTATTTGATAAATATGAAGTGTGATAACACTATTATTTGGTATACTATAATCAATTTATCATTTATCCCATTAGGATTTTTAGGGATTGTGATGATCAAATCTATTGTGATGTTTTTCCAATTTCCATTATAGTATAGAAAATAGTTTGACAATCCCTTTAATTATTTTTCTATCATCTTTAACATGCTTACATACCAAAAACTGATATACGTTCTCAGAAATATCTCCATTCATGTTGTCCCACCAGATGTACCATTTTATATAGTCTAGTGGTAGACACTATATCCCTATCTTCCTTTGATTGTGGGTTTAATCCCCCATATACTTTTCAGATATGATAAGATGTTAACAAATATTCAGTTCGACATTTTTTGAAAACAATATTAATATAATTACCATGTTGTAATAAAAATTATTTACCTCAAAATAAATGATAATAAAAACACTAAATGTTACCAAAAACATTAATCTTATCATAAAAATAAACATGCATTAATCCTAAAAAAACATTTTCATTAAAAAATATAAAAAACCAAAGGGTTTTTTTCTATAAATGTCTCCCAAAATATACTTTTTATTGATAAAAAATCATCACATAAAAACTCAAATTAATGTCTAGTACATTAAAATTATGATCAAACTTAAACTCTTTAACACATGATGGTATCCATAAATATTATCTTAATCATACACATATACATATATACTTCCAAAATTAACATACTCATTAGAAATTTAATTATTCTTACAACCAAAATACTATTTGATAATAAAAAGTATACTACATAATTCAGGAATCAAAATACCAAAATACTTCAAGCCTTCTTTCCTTAAACAAGATATAATTTTATATATAAACATTTACATTGGAATATTGGGTTCATCCTTACACAAATATAATATCAATTGTGATTTCATTATTCCAAAATCGATGTTGAGGGAGATGATCATTTCTTAGAATCACATGAAATTTCACTAAGGGATCAACAATAATATTTTCATAGGGATCATTCATACAAAATCAAACATGAAATTAGAATCAATAGAGTGAAATATATATGTGTCCCCTAATTACCATGATTCACTACATCAATTTTGATTTCAAAAATATTTCCCTTTGTACCTTTTCTTCATAAGATGTTGTATCTTATCATCCTCATTATCCCCAAGATTAGGGAATTGATTTTTATAATGCCTAAATCCTTACACTTGAAGCCCTAGAGTGTGGGTGGGAAATTATATGGTGAATTCTATATATTTAAATTATTAGCTAACCTTTTTTCCATAATTATATTATTTTAATACCCTATTACCTTCCATTTCAAGCATAAAACATTTACCAATCCCCTTAACACAATTTAATATATTTTCCTCACCACTCATTGAGAATGAATGAAATCTAATCCTCATCTCACCATGGTTATTATTTCATCACGTAGATTCCATATATCTTTTAAAATAAAAACCAATAGATTCATGGGTTTTTTTAATATCCATCTCGACCTTGAGATCACATTAGACAATTTCTTTATAGCCACCGAATTCCCATATTGATAATTCCTCTCAAAGACTTAGTTTTAATCCACTGAAGAATTGATCATCCTTAGATTCAGGATTGATGATAATGAAATATGGATAACTCACATGGATATTAAAATATTCCTCATAGATAACATTTTATTAATCATCCATCGATATAAGCTCATTTAATTCCTTAATAGGTTTCATAAAATGAATACGAGGGATTTTTTAATTGAAAAATAAGTTCCTATACTCATCCCACTCTATGTAGTCTATTTCATAATGTTGCCTCATAATAGTGATGAGACTCCACCATTGATATTATTCACCTTCCAAAGGATATATATCCAAAAAATCTATTTTCAAGTTAAAAAAACTAGAGAATGGAAACATACTTTTTAGTGGTACTAATATATTTCTCAATAACTAGAATATAAAAATAATAACTAAAAGATGGTGGATGTTACCACATAAATTACTCAACAAAATATTGTTCCCTCATTTTATCATTAGGATGTTCAACATGATTTTTAGCTTGAGAATGTTGTGTGGGTATAGAAGAATGATTTTTTTCCAACAAAAATAAAATTCAGTTTCTTAGGAGGGAAATCATTGAATTATTCATTTTTACCAGATTTAAAAAAGTTCCATTATTTTTTATTTGTTGAATAAATCTAATTTCATATATTGAGTAAAAATACTCATAGTGGGAAACCAAATAACCATAAATAATCACTTATATAATATCTATATCTTGATACATTCATTATAATCTATGGACCCTTTAGCTTAACTTAAGTCATTAATTCTCATTATTTAAATTCTTCATAATGATTCATAAAGTGTTTGTGAATTTCCAAAGAATATCCCCAGGGAGTATAAAACCATGTGTTCCATAAATACCATTGAGGTGTATGAGATAATTCATAAGTTAGGCACATTGTATCATTTTTAGAGTTTTACCATGAGACACATCAATGGACAAACCACATCCAATTTTAATACATGGACATTGATTTGTTTTTAGGAAGATAATCAATCTATCATTCACTAATATTACATGATATTTTCTTATATTCTGAATTATCTTTATAATTTTCATTAGACATATCCCTATGGATATCACTAAGGTTTTCTCATCATTGCTTTTAGTGGCAAACAAACCTATACTTTGATACCAAATATAGAGATGTAGGATATTTATAAATATATATTACATATTTTTTTGATTAATATTCATTTCATCACACACACACAGACACTTGAGGACTGTAAAGGGCTGGTGACATGGAAATATGAACATATAAACAACTCTTTTATATGTGATTTATGTCATAAACCACTACATTATGCATAACTATCACCCTCTCAGACATGTCATATATAATAGGTTTTATCATATAATGGGGAAAGGAAACATAAGAAAACATAGGTTGTTCGAAAGGGTAAACAAGGGATATATCAATGACTAAATAATAATTAAATGAGCATAAGTGTAAGATAATTGGATCTAAAAAAATATGAAAACAATTCCCTAGATATCATAGATCAGAAACATGAATCATAGAATAAATCATGGTAGTTCATAAGACATGAATCATTATGTAATAAAGTAATATGAGTTATGAGAGTATAAAATTGACATAATACATGGTATTTTTTCATACAAATTAACATAAAAATAATTTCCATAGTAGTCAAGGTTTATTTCCAAGACTATCATTGTTGAATGGGTTCACTCCCCAAACTATCATAGTGGTCATTATTCACTCCTGTGACTATCATAGTGGATAAATCCCTTACCAAACTGTGTTGTCTCCCCATGAAATTCCTTTTTATCTCACAATATATTAATTATTATCAAATGAATTGGAGGGAGATATAGGTCCCATACATCACATAATGAAAATCATACAAATTCATGCCACATGATTCTAAAAAATTCATCATATTAAAACCCATGAAAATAAATGGGTTACATAGAATTTTCATCATAGCATAACTTTTGGAAAATAAATGGGTTTTATAAACATATTTTCATCATAAACATATTTTCATCATAAACATAAAAAATCTAGATAATGAATAATGATGGTATTATTGAATCATATTTCAATTAATATTTAAGTAACATAAAATGATTTCATCTTTGATGGAAAATAATTTTGTAAATAAAACCATTGGTACAATTTCTTGAATAAAATAATATTTCTATTATAATCATATTAATTTAAACATAAAAAATTTCCAAGATCCTTTTATTTCAAAAAAATGGAAACTTATAAAAGAACCATTAAAGGTAATTTTAAAAATTTATCAATGAAAAATTAATTTCCATATTCATAACCACTTTAAAAAAATAGAAAATCTATTTAGTTAATAATACCATTCAAAACATATAATGAATTATTAATATAAAGTAATTGTCATGATGGTGGAAAGTTATATTCATGTCATACATGTTAAAATAATGATTCCTTTCATATTTTCAATAAAATCAAAATGGTATTTGTTTAGAAAATGATAGTATAATTAATTATGATATAATTTTCAAAATAAAAAAATTGGAAAAAATGTATTTATTTAATCCATTGGATAATGATAAAGAATATTTTTTTAGAAAATGTGTGCAATATCCCAATTCTAGAAGCCACCCAGAGGCACCCCGTACCAATTTGGTCACATGGAATCAAATGCATTTCCCCGAATTCCAGACACTACTAACTAGCAGCGAGGGCCTTGAGTGTGATAGTGGGGAAACTATGCCCTCATTGGTAGAGTACACAGTGGAAGTAACCATATACATACAATATCAGAAGCTGGAAATATCCAATAATAGCAAATAACGAAAGACTGGAATAATAAAAAAACAGGAGAACATATATATAAATGATGTATGATACATATGTTTAGGAAAGATGCCAAACAAATCACAATGCTGGAATTCAAATAGTACTAAACCAAATTAGGAAATAAAAGATAAACAAATCCTTAGCATCACAAGAATAGCTTGGTCCCATGCTCTCCAGCTCTACAGAAAATCAAGTACCTAGAGTAGAAGGGTGCTTTTCCTTATTTATACCTGTAGAAATATAATCTGTTTGGGCCCAAAAGCATGACCAAAAAGGGTGTGGGAATAAATCCCAGTAGGCACCCTCCAGAAGATCTGTTCCTACCAGTCAGTGAATATATTGTAGGTAAAAGTACAGAAATTAGTAAACAAAAAGGTACTAAGCAGTAAATAATCCACAGTTCCAAATCAAGCAATAGTGAAACAAATATTTGAATCTCAAACAGGTACCCCTCTAGGAAGTACTCACGACCATCCCCTTTGGTCCTACCTAAAAAATGAAAGTAACCCTATGGGTATCAAATTCGGTCTAACCCCTCTTGTTCTACATATTAATATAATAAGACTCTCTGAGGAAGAACTCATAGTCTATCCCCTTATAGTCAAAGGTAATGTAAGACTCTCTGAGGAAGTTCAGACAGTCTATTCCCCGTATAGTCTAGGGTAGTCAAGGACTCTCTAAGGAAGCTCACACGTCAATTCCTCTTATAGTCCCAAGGTCTAGGACTCTCTGATGAAGCTCACTCGGTAAATTCCCCTTATATCCCAGATCATATAATTCAAAAAAAGATTCTCTGAGGAATCTCACACGATCAATACCCTTATATTCTAAAGCAAACAATAACTCTATGAGTAATCTCACTTGGTCAACTCCCCTCATAGTATACTACACCAGGTTCTCATGACCCTGTGTAGGTCAACGAGAATAACAGTGTAATATAGACAAAGTAAACCTATAGAACTACTTGGCTAACAGTCTACAACATATCAAGCATGTCAGAATACAACTCTCCATCCTACAACAATAATCATGGAAAACAGGCAAGGCAACCAAAGGCTAAACAGGACCAAATGGTCGTAACATAACAAGAACATGAAAAACATCTAAGCATAGAAAAAAACTTATCCATATCCAAATTACCTCTACATAAGCGTACACGCATGGAAGGAAAACAACAGGGGTAAAACGGTAAACACATGATACCTTGTTCAAGGGTATTAGTGGAATTTGCATATAATACTCAAAGAAATTGAACGAAAAGGCACAATCCACCTACCTTGGGGTTAGAAGATCAGTATAATTGAACCTCAAAGCATGAATATACTTATAACACTGTAGATCTACGAAAAAGTCTAAAACGTTCAACCCATAATAACTTGAGAATGAAGAAGAAAAATGAAACGAGGCTTAAGGAGAAGAGAGAAATCACTGATGCGATTCCAACGCAACTGACAGTGCTCGATTCAGAGGATGGACAGAGGCATGGGGGCTCACCAAAGATCCACAGCCATACAGGCTCTCTCAGATGAACAAGACCTAAAAGAAGTGTGTTCTGTCTGTCAGACGTGACCTTGATGCGTTTAATGAAAAAAATACATGGCGTGTACTTTTGGAGTACACGGCGTGTAATTACTATTTCCGTAATCCTCCTTAGGCAGCCTCCAAGTCACTCCCACACGGCCGTGTGTGTGGCTACTACACATCCATCACATGTCCTCCTGTGAGAAGGAAGTACTCTGCGTGTACTAATAAAGTACACGACGTGTACTTATAAAATTTATAGAATTTCCTCTTTTTATAAAAAACTTCTAGAAAAGGAAAAAAATGAATGAAAAGAAAAATCTGGGTTCTAAAAAAATTCCCCCCTTAAATAAATTTGTCCTCAAATTTCACAAGCATGGAATAGAAGAAGAAACACTGAACAACTTTGGCCACTGTGATCGCATGTCAGCCTCCCTCTCCCAAGTCTCTTCCTGTAGTCGCCTGTGGTGCCATAGAACCCATCCCAGAGGAACATACCAGCCATGGAGAACCTTCACACTGGGACCGATGATACCGATAGGATGCTCCTAAAAGTATGCATCTACTTCGAGCTCAACCTCCTAAGGTTGAAAGACATTAGATGAGTCTGAAAAGTAACGTCAAAGCTGAGAAACATGGAAGACGTCGTGCATGGCTTGGTACCTCTGAGGTAACTGCAGCCGATAGGAAACCTGCCCAACTCTCCCCAACACCTAAAATGACCCAACATACCTCGGCGAAATCAAACCCTATCTTCTAATCCTCCTGTGCCCCAACCTCAGTGTGACACGCAGGAGAACCTGATCCCTGGTCTCGAACTCCAGAGGTCTTTTCCACTGATTAGCATAATACTTCTATTGAGGTTGTGCAGTAGCCATCCTCTTCCAAATCAACTATATCTGCTCTGTGGTCTCCTGAACAAGACAAGGTCCCAACAAGGATGACTCTCCTACTTCCAGGCAATATAATGGTGATCAGCATGGCCTTCCATACAAATCCTCATAAGGTTCCATCTGAATAGTTTTTTGAAAATTATTTTTGTAGGTAAACTCCACTAGAGGTATATTCTTCTCCCAAGAACCTCCAAAATCTATGACGCATGCTCAGAGCATGTCCTCAAGCACCTGAATCGTACGCTCAGACTAGAAATCGGTCTGGGGGTGATAAGATGTACTCAAAAGTATTTGTGTACCGAAATCCTTCTAAAGTCCCTACCAGACCTGAGAGGTAAAACACGCATCCCTGTCTGAAACAATGGAGTGTGGAACTCCATGCAGATGTACAATCTCACGAATGTACAACTATCCCAACTCATCAACACTATAGGTCTCTTTGATCGGCAAGCAGTGAGCGACCTTCGTGAGTCTTTCAATGACAACCCAAACTGCATCATTCCCTCGAGGCGACCTCGGAAAACCGGTCATGAAGTCTATCACAATTTCATTCCACTTCTACTCAAAAATGGGTAGCTACTGTAAAAGACTTGCCGGTCGCAGATGCTCCACCTTCACCTGCTGACAAGTGGAACACATTAGGAAGAAACCAAAAACGTCTCTCTTCATACCTCTCCACCAATACTGATAGTGTAAATCAAGATACATCTTAGTGACACAAGGATGAACTTCCCAAACTAAGAAATGAAAATCCTGCATCAGCTCCCCGTGTATGTCTGCTGGAACCCATACACACCCCTAGAAATGAAATATCTCATCCTCACCTATGGTAAATCTAGGAAAAGGGTCCCCTCATGACAAACTCTCCCTTAGGACTAGGCCTTCAGAATTTGATAGCTTCCTCATTCGAACTCAATCAAGAAGAGTACAGGTAACAACTTCTAAAGATATAAAATTCTGCCCCTGTCTGTCGTGCACATCCAAATGCATCTCAGAGAACAGAGCCATAAGTTTCCACTCATTACTGGCCTCCTGAACTTCTCTTATCTGAGTCCTCCTTCTCAATGCATCATCCACTGCATTGCCTTTCCCAGGCGTATAGGAAAGCTCAAAATCAAAGGATTGTTGGTACTCAACCCACCTTTACTGTCTCACAATCAGATCACGCTAAGTGATGATATAATTGAGACTGTTGTGGTCAGTGAAAACCAAAAAATTCTTTCCTAGAAAATAATGTCTCCAATAGCATAAGGAATGAAAAACAACTTCCATCTATATATTGTTCGTCAGGTAATTCCTCTCATGTGGCCTCAACTGCTGAGACCCGTACGCAACGACTCCATCTCCATGCATAAGCACAGCTCCCAAATCGATACCTGATGCACTAAAGTAAATAGTATAGCTCTTTTCTAGCTCTAGAAAGACTAGTATCAATTCTGAATTCAACCTCCCTTTCATTTATTGAAAGGTAGACTCACATGAAACTGACCATGAGAACTTTGCACCCTTCTTAGTCAGACCTGTCGATGGTGCTGCTAACCATGAGAAGTACTGTACAAAACATATGTTTTATCCAGACAAACCTAGAAAACTCCATACCTCAAAGATTTTCTTCTACTAATCTCAGGAAATTACAAACCTCACTTTCTCTGGGTCCACTGATACTCTTTCCTCTGAGATAATATGACCCAGGAAATGAATCTGATCTATCCAAAAGTGGAATTTTGAGATCTTAGCATATAACTGATTCTCTCTTAGTGTACTCAAAACGATCTCAAGATGGGTAGCATGGTCGTGTTGAGTGTAATAGTACAACAAGATACCATCCACAAAAACAACCATGAAGTAATCCAAATATGTAAAGAACACTTGGTTCATTAGTGCCATGAAAACTGCAGATGCATTCGTGAGATCAAACGGCATACTTGAATAGACCATACAATCTCCGAAAGGTAGTGAGAGTTACATCTAATGGTCTAACACACAAATTATGATAACTAGATCTCAAGTGAATCTTCATAAACACCCTGGATCCTTGAAGATGATAAAAGAGATTATCAATCCTTGGTAATGGATATCGATTCTTGGCCATCAGTTTGTTCAACTTCTGTTAATCCACATAAAGCCTAAGGGTACTGTTTTCCTTCTTCTCAAACAGGATAGGCGAACCCCAAGGAGAAGTACTGGGTCAGAAGAAACCCTTTTCCTGCAACTCCTCCAACTGCTTCTTGAGCTCCTACAACTCTGGTGTATCCATCCTATAAAGGGGAATGGACACTGGTTCCACTCTTGGCACTAGATCAATAAAAAAGTACACCTCTCACTCTGGAGGAAAACCTGAAAATTCCTCTGGAAAGATGTCTCTGAAACGATCCACCACTGGAGGAAAGTCTAACTGTGAAGTCCCCTAGTCATCCAGATATAGACTAGCAATCTGGACTGTAACGCCTCCCAACCCATGATGATATGGACCCACTCTAGTTTCCTAGACACCCCATTCTCCCTTATGAAGAAAATATTCACGTTCTGGTGATGTGAAAATCACCCTATGGTGAGAACAGTCGATGACTGCCTGAAATGGAACTAACCAGTCCATCTTGAGAATGACATCATATCATGTCATCTCTCGGATATAGTGGTCCCACAGAAAGTGACATCGACCAACCTCTAGTGGTCACTCCTTGAACTAACGTACACTTTCCATTCTAGTACCCAACAGTGTGTCTAGCGTGAAGATATCAGTAGAAGAAAAGATGCAGAGCCCAAGGCTCTCCACAACAGCAACCGAAATTAAGCTATGGGAATCACCTATTTCGAAAAGAGATGAAAATAAAACAGAGGCTACTAAGATCATACCTCGAACTGTAGAGGGTCTGAGATCCTACTCATGTTGGGTCTACTCCACTGAAAAGGTCTGGCCTATGCTGTGGGCCTGTGACACTGCCTTACCTCTCTGAGATGATCCATCTTGCTATCGCTGAAGAACCGGTGACTGAATACCATGGCCATGACGTCCACCTCAATCCGAACTGCAGAAAGAACTCCAGTTCACAAACTGGTGAGAAACTGGTGGCGCTTCTCTTGAACGTGGAGTCATAGAAGAACCCCTGTCAATAGCTGCTGGTGAGAAGAACTATCTAAAGCACAAAAGATGACCCATCTTGCCACAATATCATCACTCCACTGGGTCTCTTGAGAAACATGTCCTCGTATTCCTTCTTCTCCCACATAGGTAGCACACCACCTAGCTACCAAAAGATGCATCCCACAAGCTCTGTTATCCTCATGGAGCCTCACTAAAGTGCTTCCTACTATTAGTAGGAGGAATACTAACTCTAGATGCCAAACCGCCCTGGCTCATAGATCCATAATCCCTCAAATTATGCTCTGGGATCATTGCCTGGTTGATGATAGAAGATATCGAAGTCAACCTGATGATGTTCACCTGAGATCGGATGTTGTGCCTTAGGAAATCCTCAAACAACCGGGAAAGGAACAAATCATGACATCCTAAAATAGGTGTGAAACACTACAACTCAAGGAAGTGGGTGGAAAACTCCATAATAGTATAAGTTCCCTGCTCTAGACTCATGAACTGTCAGGCTCGATCGGATCTCAAGGTCTCCTAATAGAAGTAATCATAAAAGATGTGCCGAAACTCTTCCCAAGCCATATTGTGCTGGTGGCCCACCTGAGAGATCACATCCCACCACCTCTTGGCAGAGTCTCGGAGCATGTAGGTAGAAAGCTTCACCCTCTTCTGTCGAGGAATCTTCAGAAGCTTGAAAATCATCAGCGTGGCCTCTATCCATGACTCTACAACCTAAGGTCCTCCATCCCCTGAGAAAGTAATAGGATGATGCTGTTGAAAGACTCACATCAAATCAGCCATCGACGGGGTGGGAGGCGGTGCTTCTTGCAAGGTCTGCATCATCCGCAAAAATCCCTCCTTGAACTGTGCATCTGCACCTATGATAGGTACAACGGTTGGTGCCAAGGCTGCCACAACTGGAGGATCTGCAGGTAATCCATAATCAGCCATGTCCGGTGTCTGATCGCCGTCCGAAAACTGGTGCACAACCAATGGATGTCTTAGTGGCATGACTCTATAAGGTCAAATACAAAAAATAGAATAAGGTCATCAAGGACTAAAAATAAGGAGTGTAATAAGGGAACTTTATAAAGAAAGCATTCAATATTTACAAAACATGACTACATGGCATGTATATTTCCTGCATGACATGTTACCTTAAGTCATTCACATGGGCGTGTACTCCTATTGAAACTGGTCATGTAACACCCCAAACAAACTACGTGTTCTCCTAACACAAGGCGTGTTCTTGAATCCTGTTCCCCTACCCGAGTCCTTCTACATGGTTAAGACACACATCTCTCATAAGACAAGACTACATGGCGTGTTCAAGGAGACACAGTTTGTACTTGACAAGCGTCACCTGGCCTATATTGTTGGCGACACGACATGATTATGGAGTGTTCTAGGTGGACACAGTATGTATGTGAAAGGTTAACACCGACCTGTGTTGTTCGTTACATGGCCAGCTACACAACAGACACTACACGGCGTGTTCTAAATGAACATGACATGTATGAGAAGGGATAAGACTGAACCATGTTGTTCGTGACATAGCTGGGTACCTAGGTCAGACTACACGATGTGTTCAACCAATACACGGCATGTTACTACAAGAATTTTTCTATGTTGTGTCTTTTCCCACATGACCTACGACACAGTCATAGACTACACAATGTGTACATAAAGTACACGGCGTGTACTTAATAAAAATAGTTTCTTCCCGAATAGAAGAACACGTGGAATGTAATTAACATTACATGACGTGTATTCTTGGTTTTTCTGGACAGTAAGACTCAGAAACTACTCTAGAGCCTAGAAAACACTAAAACGAAAACAGATATTGCCAAATTACGATCCATGAGGGCCCATACTCCCCACAAATCAAATTCTTGCATCTTTTACATGTTATAACAAGAAAAATAGAGAAATAATCCACCAAATTACTGTCCGTGAGGGCCCATAACACCTCAAGAACCAAAGTTTGGCATCCATTCAAGAAAATTTTTACACAAAACAATACCCTATCAATCTGAAGGTATTCTTATCATGGCATCTATCACAACATCATGCAATCGATAACGCATCCTAGATGACAAGGGAAGAATGCATGAGATGTGATTTATAAAAAGTGACTATTTGATGCAAGAGATGGCATACCCTCATCTCATTGTGTTGCGACATAAATAGAACCTCAATAACATCAGAAATAACAACACAAATCTTGTGAATCAGTCAAGGTGAAATAAAATCAACTGTAATCCTGCAGAACTAGAAAATTGTAATAAACGTGGTAGGTTGGATTTTCCCTGTACACAGGTTAGCTACTCCCAGGAACAGCTTATTACCAAGTATGTATTCCTTCCTATCCCTGGATAAGGCTCCAAATAGTAAGTCAATAGAAAAGAATTCCACTGATACCACTTTATAACATCCTAGTTTCGGAAGCCACCCAGTGGCGCCCCGTGACTGGTTGGTCACGTGACCTCAAGCGCTTTTCCTTGAACGTCAGAGGCTGCCAACTAGAATCGAGATCCTTGGGTGTGATAGTGGGGAAACTATTACCTCATTGGAAGAGTACACAATGAGGCAAATAATACATACAATAGCAGAAGCAGGAAATATCCAACAATAGTAATCAACAGAATACTGGAATAATAAAACAACTGGAACACATATATATAAATGATTCATGATACATATTTCTAGGAAAGCATCCAAACAAATCACAATACTAGAATACAAATAGTACAAAACCAAAGTAAAAAATAAATGATTAACAGCTCCTCAGCATCACAAGCATAGCTTGGTCCCATGCTTCCAGATCCACAACAAATAAAGTACCTGAAGTAGAAGGGTGTTTTCCCTTATCTATACATGCAGAAATATAATCTGTTTGGGCCCAAAAGCATGTCCCAAATAGGGTGTGAGACTAAATCCTGTTAGAAACCACCAGAAGATCTGTGCCTAACCGTTAGCAAATATATGGCAGGTAAAAGTAAATAAAGTAGTAAACAGAAATGTACTAAATAGTAAACAATCCACAGTTCTAAATCAATCAATAGTGAAAATAATAGTTGAACCTCAAACAGGTTCCCCTCTAGGAAGTACTCACAACCATTCCCTCTGGTCCTACATAAAAAAAAATGAAAGTAACCCTTTGAGTAGCACACTTGGTCTAACCCCTCTGATTCTACATATGAATATAATAAGACTCTCTGAGGAAGCGATCACAATATATCCCCTTATAGTAAAAGGTAAAGAATGACTCTCTAAGGAAGTTCACATAGTCCATTCCCCATATAGTCAAGGTTAGCAAGGACTCTCTGAGGAAGCTGACATGTCAATTCCACTTATAGCCCGAAGGTCTAGGACTCTCTGAGGAAGCTCACTCAGTCAATTCTGCTTATATCCCAGGTGGTAAAATTAAAACAAAGACTCTCTGAGGAATCTCACACAATCAATCCCCTTATAGTCTAAGTAAAACAATGACTCTATGAGGAATCTCACTCGGTCAATTCCCTCATAGTCTCCTACATCAGGTTCTAACGTCCCTATGTAGGTCAACAAGCATAACTATGTAATATGGCCAAAGTAAACCTACAGAACTACTTGGATAACAATTTACAACCTATTAAGCAATTCAGAATACATCTCTCCATCCTATAATAACAAGCATGGAAAACAGGCAAGGTATCCAAAGGCTAAACAGAACCAAACGGTCGTAACAAAACAAGCTTGGGAAAAACATCCAATCATAGAAAAAAATTTATCCATATCAAAATTACCTCTACATAAGCATACAAGCATGGCAGGAAAAAAAGTGGTAAAACGGTAAACACACGATACCTCGTTCAAAGGTATTGGAAGAATTTTTACATAATACATAAATAATTTGAACAGAAAAGAACAAACCACGTACCTCGGGGTTAGAAGATCAATATATTTGAACCTTGAAGCTTGAATATCCTTAGAACTCCATAGATCTACAAAAATGCCTAAAAAGTTCAACCCCAGATAACTTGATAATGAAGAGGAAAAATGAAACGAGGCTCAAGGAGAAGAGAGAACTAACCGATGCGATTCCAACGCAACTAACGGGTCTCGATTTGGAGGACGGATGGAGGAGTGGGGGCTCGTCAAAGATCTGCGGCCGTACGGGCTCTCTCAGATGAAGAAGACCTAAAAGGAGTGTGTTCTATCCGACAAACACGACCCCAGTGCATTTAATGAAAAAAATACATGGAGTGTACTTTTGTAGTAGATGATATGTACATACAGTTTCTGTACTCCACATTAGGCGACCTCCAAGTCACTCCCACATGGCCGTGTGTATGGATACAACACGACCAGCACACGACCTCCTATGGCAAAGAAGTACATGACATGTACTCATAAAGTACAACATGTGTACTTAGAAAATTTCCAGAATTTCCTATTTTTCTAAAAAACGACGTGAAAAGGAAAAACATACCTAAAAAGAAAAATTCGGGTTCTTACAACATGGATATGGAAGGAAATGAGTTTTTGAATGAAGGGAGATGCTATGAAAATATTTGTTAAAAATAATTTTTGGTCTCTTTATTCCTTGAAGAGTGCCAAATGAAGAAAAAATGTATATTCAATAAAAACATCTAAATTTGAAGAAAACAAAATATTTTCTTAATATATATATATATATCATATTATTTCATCATCAGAAGTATAGTCATAAACAATCTTGATAAACAAAGAGAATGTAATATAAAACACTTAAAAAATTGGTAAGTTTGAATCATATGCCACATGAAATAATTAAATTAGTTGAAAATTATAATATAATGATAATAAATAAAATAATTATATTACATATAAAATTGGTTTTATATACAACTTAAAAATCCATATATTTTTATAACATAATATATGTCCCAAAGAAGGAAAATTGTGACAAAAATACCTTACCACATTAGAAGAATGTGAACAATAACCCCCATTAAAGAAGAACATCAAATAAAATTTTAAATATTAATTAAATAAGTTATTTCATGATATAAAATTTCAAAGGTAAAATATATACTCCATACTAATGAAATAATTTTTGAATATGGAATATGTCACCCAACAATAAAATGAGAGACTAGAAATCTCATACCTTAAGTCTCGACTTCTTTTTTAAATGTTCAAAGCTACAATATAGTAAATATAGGTTTATTATAAATATATTCTAAAACCATAATTATATATATCATAAATATAATATATATTCATAATATATGTATTTTTAGTAATCCATGAAAAATTGATCAATACAAGAAAATACACCATTTATGGAGACGGTAGGCTATACATACACATTTACATTTTATACATTTTTTAAAGAACAAAATAAAAAAAGGGAAGAGATTTAAAAATTATAGAATGAATATTATTTTTTATATATCACATATATTTATTAACATAATCATTATTACCTTCTATCAGAATCATTACTGAAAAACGACTCACATTACTTTGCGAGGTAGTAATCTGTCGTACACACGAGTGATATTAATGCATCCACCAAATAATGGAACGTAAAAGGTATGTGTGATATGAATAATCCAAAAGTATATTTTTATAAATATCATATATATTCATTTATTATACCCTTATAACCATCCAATTAAAAAAATAAATGAATAACATATCACATTGGTTCGTGAGGTGGTAGTGCTCGACTTACACGAGGGACATTATTATTCTACAACGCATTGAAATATAAGATGGTAGGTGTGATATTATAATTCCATAAGTTTAACAATATTTTAAATATTATATATAAACATCAAATCTATCCTTATATGCATCTGTGAGTGGTTGGGATGGAAAAAAATTATATCTGCTCATGAGGTGCTAGCCTGTCGTACACACGATTAATGATTTACATTTAAATTTGATGAAAAAAAACATGGATATAGATTATTACATTAAAATAATAACATATATTTATATGTAAGCTAGTGTTTTTAATATATCATCATTATTTAAGAATATTTTTTGGGGTTAGAGGAAGAAATAAAATTATAACACATGTTTAAAGACTATACCTATTATTTAGAGAAAATGTTTGGGATTACAACGAAATCATTCATATGAGGACTAAATACTCATAATATGTTCAATATTTTTTGGTTGTGGATGAATATAAGATATTTTAGTAGGTATTGGATAAACCAAAGGGTATCAAATGGGCAAAGAAGAGAGAAGAGGGTGGGGGTGTACTTTTAAAAGTGTGGGAGAGGACACACATGGAATTTTTGAAAAGAATAAATTGTTAAAACGTTTTCAACATAAAAAAATGGTCCAAACGGTTAATTATCAATACTTAGAGGTTTTTATTTATAAATATGGAAATTCAAGTGATTTTGGACATGTTTCTTGGGAATTTTAAAAATAATTATTCGAGTTTAACCCTCAGTAAACTCATTTTAAACATAACCGTGGTGATTATTTTTTTCTATTAAGGAAATTCATTTGGACCAAAGTTTATTGGTAAATTTTTATATCATATAAATTAAATTAATTAAATACATGGAATCCATTTTTACATAAAATGGTTAGAAAGGATTAATAAAATAACATATCCCAAATCAATAAAATGTAAATTAAAAGGCATGACATAAAAGATGTTCTTGAAGAAAAAGGAGAGAGGGAGATCCATTACGGAATTTCGGCATAGTAACGAGTGTACTTAAAGGATCATATGCTGGGATTTATGAGAGTGAAAGGAATATCTAGTAATCTGTAAAGAAAATTTATATTATGAGGGTAATGTAACATCATAAACAAATAAATAAAAATGGAACCTAAGAAGAATAATATAAAAGAGGATCTTGAATGGAAATGAGAAGAAAGAAATCCTATATGAAATTTCAACACAGTAAAGGCTTAGGTATAATTCCAAAAGGAGAAGGATAAATGATACCTAATTGAAATAAAGTCAAATGGAATATAGTTAATTGATTATAGAAGGATGGCAGTATGACCAATTTATATCAAAAAAAATTACAACATGGTTCTTGGATTGAATAGAGGAGAGAAAGGTGAGGATCTCTTACTTGGATGTGTGATTCCAAAGGATAGGGAGAGGATTATTGGGATCTTGGGGGAACATTTGGAGGCATATAGAGAGTATGTATAAGAGTTTCTTCAAACTTAAAATTTTTTTAGTGAAGAGAGATGGGTTCTTGGGTGGTTTTTATTGGAATAGATGGGGAATTCTTTATTATTTTGGTTTTGGACACTACACAATAAAATATTCAAAACCACAATCCATTCCAATAAAACCACCCAAGAACCCATCTCTCTTCACTAAAAAAATTTTAAGTTTGAAGAAACTCTTATACATACTCTCTATATGCCTCCAAATGTTCCCCCAAGATCCCAATAATCCTCTCCCTATCCTTTGGAATCACACATCCAAGTAAGAGATCCTCACCTTTCTCTCCTCTATTCAATCCAAGAACCATGTTGTAATTTTTTTTGATATAAATTGGTCATACTTCCATCCTTATATAATCAATTAACTATATTCCATTTGACTTCATTTCAATTAGGTATCATTTATCCTTCTCCTTTTGGAACTATACCTAAGCCTTTACTGTGTTGAAATTTCATATAGGATTTCTTTCTTCTCATTTCCATTCAAGATCCTCTTTTATATTATTCTTCTTAGGTTCCATTTTTATTTATTTGTTTATGATGTTACATTACCCTCATAATATAAATTTTCTTTACAGATTACTAGATATTCCTTTCACTCTCATAAATCCCAGCATATGATCCTTTAAGTACACTCGTTACTATGCCGAAATTCCGTAATGGATCTCCCTCTCTCCTTTTTCTTCAAGAACATCTTTTATGTCATGCCTTTTAATTTACATTTTATTGATTTGGGATATGTTATTTTATTAATCCTTTCTAACCATTGAAGGAAAATGTGATTTGTAAAAAAAATATGTATTCTTCACTATTGAATAAAAAATAATCATTTCTGCGAATTCTATAATATTAACTCCATTTTTTTACATTATCATTAAAAAATGATTTTTTTCATATATATTTTTCTGAATATTTTAATATTTATTTCTAAATTAAGTGTTTAATATTCGACAAATCTTGTTTTTAGAAAAATATTGCTTCTAAGAATAAATTGGATTTATTATTATTTCATGTATAAGAAAATAATTAGTTGAATTTTAAAAATTTATTTGAACATTATTTATATAAATATATTTATAATAATTATGAAAAATTTATTTGTTAAATTTATTTAGTTAAATTACATTTTCTCATATAAAAAAAATATTTTTTCCTCATAGATATTTTCTTTTATTTTAAAATGGTTCTTATTTTAATTTCTAATTAATTTGCCTATGAAAAACTCATTTTATATGCATGCTTAAACCATATATTTTTACAACTTAGTTAATCCTACTGCAAAAATCTATAAAAAATGGCTATAATATAACTAAAATATTAAATAATAATATTTTAATATATGTTGTGTGTTGTTAAAACTCAATGTTTTGTGTAGAAAAAGTTTTCTACAAAATTAAATTTAATCAAAAAAATTGATTTCAAAAAATTTGATGCTTCTAATAGAATGATGTGGTTAATGGTACACTTACCATCTACACTAGAAATTCTAATTTGTTATTTGACTCATGATGTACCCACTCTTTTATATCTGATGAATTTTGAAAGGGGATAATAGAACTACCATAATTATTAAATGTTGAATCAGAAGTGAAGACACAAAATGAGATTTTTATTTCATATCATTTATATTATTCTTCTATATTTTATATTTTTGGTAATGTTATTATATAATTTTTTTTATTCTCTATATAGTTGAATTTTATGGTATATTATGCATGGATTGGGTCTCTCCATATAAATCCCACATCAATTTCTGAGAAAGGTATGTAACCATTTATATTCCAAAAAAACATGATAATATATTAGTGTGATGTTAAATATAAACTTCTAATAGAGTTGAAATCAATGGTATGAGTATTTAGTCCCATTCAAATTGGGTACTTATAAAAAAAGTTGAAAATAAACACTGATGATATGAATATTTTGGGATAGTTTGTTGATATCTTTCCTAAAGAGTTACATAGTATTCCCCAAAAATGATAAGTTGAGTTCTCTATAGAACTGATACCTATATCTCCACCTATTTGAATCACTCCCCATTGAATGGGCCAAATTGATTCTCATAAATTGAGGAAGCAGCACTAGGATAACTATTACAATGGATTCATTCAGAAAACTGTGTAACTATTGGGTGAAATGACTCTTTTTTTGGTTAAGAATAATTATGGATCGATGTTACTCTACATTTATTGTAACACCCCGAGAATATTTAAAATAAAAATTAATTATTATATTTTTATAAATTGCAACTAATGAATGATTTAATAAAAAGGGATTGAATTTAAATATAAAATTTTACTTTATATATAGTATTTTTATCTTAAGAAATTAATATATATATATATATATTAGTATATGGGTATTAGTTTTAATAATAATTGATTATTTTAGTATAGAAAATAAATATTTTATTTTATAACATTTAAACATAATATATGTTATAATGATAAATGATGATATGAGGTTATTCTAAAAAAAATGAAATATAATTATATGATTATATTTGTATTTAAATTATGATTATATTTTTTTTATTTACCGTATTTCTGTTTAGTTTATAAATATAAATTTAAAAAGTGTAATGAAATTTTAAAAAAAATGAATGAATGAATTTACATTAAAAATAAATTGAAAATAAAATATGAAAATAGAAGAAGAAATCGAGACTGAGGGTTTGAAGGTCGGGTAATTAGTATTTCCGTCGAACTCCATATCACGAGACGATGGTCGCAAACCGAGGTCGAACCTGAATGAGGAATCGGACCACACCCTTCGAGGATGAAGCCACGTGTGGAGTCGTGGGGTGAGCGCGAGTCTTAGCAGAATTCGAGAGTAACTTCAGATGAAATTAAAATCTAAAGGAAAATCTTTTGAGCTTCATTAATCTACTACGGAAGACGGATCAAGACCAGATCTGGAATCGAGTTCAGGTGAGGGTTTCAAAGCTCATGGTTTGAAGCATGATTAGGATTTTCTACATCCTATTTGCATCGCATTGATGTTTCCGAACGAGATCTATAGAAAATTAGATTTGGTTTGAATATCTCCACTCAATTTCAAGTAGATTTTCTATATTCAATTTTTCAATCTGGATCTTATTTATACCTACATAACAGTGACCTTGTTTTTCAATTTTATTCACTCAAAATCTACTGTCCATATATTACTTTGAATTATTGCTGATATTGTCTCCAATCAATTTTATTTTAATCTTCGTCTAAGGGTGTCTTTTTTTATTAGTATTATTTGTATCTCTGCACAGATTAGAGCCCAACTACCAGACAAATTTCATTTATTGAGTATCATCACATACATTGATTTTTTTTATTTGGATGTCCCTATCTCCAATCATTGATAAGTCTCTGAAGATTTGTTTTGTTTTATCAGTATGATGCTTCTGTAATCGATTGAATATAAAATTTATTTGTTTATCATTTTCCTTCTCATTGGTTGACATCAATAAATCTATAATATATTTTATGTGTTCTCCCAAAGCTATTTTCTACTGATATAGATTTCCGAAGCTCTATAAAATCCATCCTTCATCCTCTATATATATGTATGTTATAATTAGTAGAGAGGGAGAAATTTAATGCTCTATGTGTGAGGCAGGTGAGGTATGTAGTATTCTATGACTCTACCTTCCTTCCATCATTTATATTCCCACTATTATGTCTATCAAGTGGGAGTTGATCAGTGTCGATCAGACGAAGAAAAAAATTATGTCTACACATAAAACGTGTAAGGGATTTCTTAAAGTTCTTTTGAAAACTCATTTTCCTTTCCAAAAATCATAATTGTGTAAGAGACTATTTATTATCAAATACTCACTCTGGTATTCTATTTTATTTTTTAAGGGATTATGTATCTTCAAAACAATTTTTATGCAATTCAATATTATTATTTTATTTAGGGAAAAATATTTATTTCAAAATATAATTCTTATAAGGAAATTTTTATTTATTTATTTTAAATTTATAATTTCTGTTTAACGGTTATCATAAAAGAATACACTGTCATACAATGGTTTTGTAAAAATATGATCTACCATTTTTAGTTTGATGGTTTTAATTAAGGGGGTTTATTTTGTTTTACATTGAAATTAGTGATTCTTTATATGTTTTAAAATTAAAAATAGATATTCAGTTTAAAATTATATTTTTTATTTTTCTGGTGATGCGTGTAGGGAATTTATTTATAATTTCATTGAAATTCCATTATTATTTTATTAAAGTATTATTTTTATTATTATTTAGTTTGTGTTCAAAAATTATTACTATTCATGAGAGGGATATATTTAAATATGTATAAATGTTTTAATTTGATTTCATATTAGTCACGCTAAGAGGTGATTCTATTTATCAAAGTTTTATTCAACCATGAATTTATTCTATAATTATGAGAAATATATTTATTTTGTGGTACAATTTTTATATTAATAACTATTTTAAATAAATTATGATTGATGTTATGAATATCATAATTTATTTCAAGTCATATACATGTCATATAAAAATCAAGGTTATGACCATACATCAAAGATTTTGTAATCATGACATTTATACATTAATATATGTATATATATGTACATAATTCATGTTCCATAAAACATAAGTGCATATAAAAAGATAATTGTATTTAGTAAAGAAATTATTCTTGGATGATTTTTGTGTGCAACACATAATTATCTATTTTTATTGATTAATTTTAAGAAGATATAATTGTAAGTTCACTATTGTTATTATTTTATACATTCATGTCTTTTTTATGCATAAATGAAATTTAATAGATATGAATTTAAAAATTTAAAGTGTGTGGATGTTGATTAAACATCCATGTGATTATGAAATGTCATTTATCATGATATGTGATCATACAAATTCAAATATGTAATTTTCAGTAAATATTAGTATTTATTTGTTCCAAGAATGATTATAAATATGTATTTCAAAACTAAAACACCAGTGAAAATTATTTATATATAGAAATATAATTAAAAAAAGTTTAATAAAAACCGGTACTCAGACTTTGTAAATATGATAGGGATTTGGATAGTGAATCCATCCCTCAGGTGGGTAGGCCCATTATATCCTTCAATGATTCAAGTGGCCTTAGTTTCTTCATTTTTAAGAGCTTGCTTAGTATTTTCAACCGAATCACTGAATTAATTTAAAATCGTTTTTGAAGTATAATTATTTTTCAAAGAATAATTTTACAAATGTCTTTCAATTTGAACATTTCAAATGTATTATCAAAGTGATATTTTTAAAAGATATTTATTAAAGTGTTTCAAAACTCTTTACTGAGCAATTGAACTCTCACCCTTTTATTTTAAAAATGATTTTCACAGGTATCTTAAGAGATTTTTTACAATGTCATCACTTGTATAGATAGCGCACACGGAAGCATAGTGAACAATTGTTTTAATTTATTTTTTCAACTCTAATAAATTTAAGGTTCTGTCTAATCCTTCATAACCTAGACCGGTAAAAGATCCTCTTTTGTGTTAACTATTCTGTAATTGTGTTTTCACTCTTATAAAAGAAAAAATTACGTAGCATTTTTCAAGCAGCGAGTCTGGAAGAGTGGGCTTAGGGCATTATAATTGGTATCAGAGATAGGTTCTATAAAACTTTGGAGATTATATGTTGTATTTTGAGGAAAATAAAATCTACGCGGTAGAGTTTTCGTTAAACAGTTAATCCCCCTTAAAAAAATTCATTAATTCTGAAGATGAAAATTCAAAATTTTCATAAGTCCAACAAAAGAATTGTGAGGGAGAAATTAATTTAAGGGGGGGGGGGGGGGAATGTAAAATCCCAAGAATATTTAAAATAAAAATTAAATATTATATTTTTATAAATTGAAACTGATTAATGATTTAATAAAAAGGTTTTGAATTTAATATAACATTTTACTTTATATATAGTATTTTTATCTTAAGACATATATATATATATATATATATTATTTTATGGGTATTAGTTTTAATCGTAATTGATTATTTTAGTATAGAAAACTAATATTTCATTTTATATCATTTAAACATAATATATGTTATAATGATAAATGATTATATGAGGTTATTATAAAAAAATGAAATATAATTACAAGATTATATGTGTATTTAAATTCTAATTATTTTTTATTGACCGTATATATGTTTAGCTTATAAATATAAATATAAAAAGATTAATGAAATTTTTAAAAAAAAATGAATGAATGAATTTCTATTAAAAATAAATGGAAAATAAAAAAAAATAGAAGAAGAAATCGGGAATGAGGGATTGAAGGTCGGGTAATTGGGATTTCCGTCGAACTCAATATCGTGAGATGAGAGTTGCTAACCGAGGTCAAACCCGAATGAGGAATCAGACCACACCATGCGAGGTTGAAGCCATGTTTGGAGTCATGGGGTGAGCATGAGTCTTAGCAGAAGTTGAGGATAACTTCAGATGAGATTCGAATCTGAAGGAAAAGCATCTGAGCTTCATTAATCTACTATAGATGATGGATCGAGACCGGATCTAGAATCGAGTTCAGGTGAGGGTTTAAAATCTCAATGTTCGAAGTGTGATTAAGATTTTCTATATCGTATTTGCATCGCATTGATGTTTCCGAGAAGGATCTATGAAAAATGAGATTTGGTTTCGAGATCTTCAGTCAATTTCCAGTAGGATTTGTTTATTCAATTTGTCTATCTGAATCTTATTGATATCTATATAACAGTGACGTTGTTTTTCAATTTCATTCACTTGAAATATACTATCCATATATTACTTTGAATTATTGTTGATATTATCTCTGATCAATTTTATTTTAATCTTTATCTGAGGGTGTCGTTTTGTTATTATTCGTATTCGTATCTCTGCGCAAATTAGAGCTCGAATAGCAGACAAATTTCATTTATTGAGTATCATCCCATACATTGAATTTTTTTATTTGGATTTACCTATCTCCGATATTTGATAAGTCTATGGAGATTTGTTTTGTTTGATCGGTATGACGCTTCTATAATCGATTGAATATAAAATTTATTTGTTTATCATTTTCCATCACATTTGTTGACATCAATAAATGTATAATATAATTTATTCGTGCTCCCCAAGATGTTTTTATACTGATGTGGATATCCGAAGCTCTATGAAATCCATCCTTCATCCTATATAGCAATGTCACTTAGAATTAGTAGAGAGGGAGAAATTTAGTGCTCTGTATGTGAGGCAGGTGAGGCAAGTAGTATTCTCTGCCTCTACCTTCCTTCCAACATTAATATTCCCACTCTAATGAGTATCTATTGGGAGTTGATCAGTGTCAATCAGAAGAAGAAAAAAATTCCCTCTATTCATAAATCTTGTAAGAGATTTCTTAAAGTTCTTTTGACAACTCATTTTTCTTTCCTAAAATCATAATTGTCTAAGGGAATATTTATTTTCAAATACTAACTCTACTATTCTATTTTATTTTTTAATTGATTATGTATCGTCAATATAATTCTTATTGAATTCCATATTTTTTAGGGATAAATATTTATTTCAAAATATTATTCTTATAAGGGAATTTTTATTTATTTATTTCAAATTTATAATTTCTGTGTAACGGTTTTCATAAAAGAATATGCTTCCATAATATATTTTTTTAAAATATGATCTATCATTTTCAGTTTAAAGGTTCTAATTAAGGGGATATAGTTTGTTTTACTTTGAAATTAGCTATTCTTTATCTTTTCTAAAATTAATAAGAAACATATAGTTTAAAATTATGTTTTTTATTTTTCTGATGATGCGTGTAGGGAATTTATTTATAATTTCATTACAATTCCATCATTATTCTATTAAAGGATTATTGTTATTATTATTTTGTTTTGGATTAAAAATTATTATTATTCACGATAGGGATATATTTATATATGTATCAATGTTTTAATTTGATTTCATGTTAGTCATGCTAAGAGGTGATTATATTTATCGAAGTCTTACACAAACATGAATGTATTCTATTATTATGAGACACATATTTATGTAGTGGTACAATTTTTATATTAATAAATATTTAAAATAAATTGTGAGTTAAGTTTAGAATATCATAATTTATTTCATTTCATATACATGTCATATAAAAATCAAGGTTATGGATATACAACCAAGATTTTATTGTCAATAAATATATACATTAATATATATATATATATATATGTACAAAATTCATGTTCCATAAAACTTAAGTGCATATAAAAGGATGATTTTATTTAGTAAAGAAAAGATTCTTGGATGATTTTTGTGCGTGACATATAATTATCTATTGTTATTGATTAATTTTAAGAAGATTGAATTGTATGTTCACTATTGTTATTATTTTATACATTCATGTCTTTTTTTATGCATAAATAAAATTTAATAAACATGTCTTTGAAAATTACAAGTCCGTGGATGTTGATTAAACTTCCATGTGATTATGCAATGTCATATATCATGATATGTGATCATACAAAGTTAAATATGTAATTTTCAATAAATATTAGTATTTATTTATTCCAAGAATGATTATAAATATATATTTTAAAACTAAAACACTAGTGAAAATTATTTATATATAGAAATATCAGTCAAAAATGTTTTATAAAAACCGGTACTCAGACTTTGTAAATACGATAGGGATTTGGGTAGTGAATCCATCCATCAAGTGAGTAGGCCCATGATAGCCTTCAAAGATTCGAGTGGCCTTATTTGATTTTTTAAGAGCTTTCTTAGTATTTTCAACCAAATCACGGGATTAATTTAAAATTGTTTCCGAAGTATAATTATTTTTTGAAGAATTATTTTACAAATGTATTTCATGTTGAACATTTCAATTTTTTTTATCAAAGTGATATTTTTAAAAAGAGATTTATTAATGATTTTCAAAACTCTTTACCGAGAAATTGAACACTCACCCTTTTATTTTAAAAATGATTTTTCATAGGTATCTTATGAGATTATTTAAAATGTCATCGCTTGTGGAGATTGCACGCGCGAAAGCATAGTGGATAGTTGTTTTACTTTATTATTTCAACTCTAATAAATGTAAGGTTCGGTCTAATCCTCCAGAACCTAGACCAGTAAAAGATCCTCTTTTGTGTTAACGGTTGTGTAATTGTGTATTCACGCTTATAAAAGAAAAACTTACGCATAATTTTTCAAGCATCGAGTTCGGAATAGTGGGGTTGGGGAGTTATATATATTATCAGGATCTGAACAAGATCAAATTGAAGAAAACTTATCTTCTACCACATATAGACAAATTTTTTGACCAACTATGCGGGGATCAATACTTTTCTAAGATTGACTATCATTCTAGATGTCATTAATTGAGGGTAATGAAGGAGGAGATACCCCAGATTACATTTCATTCATTGTATGGAAAATATTATAATATAGTGTTTCCATTTGGTCTTACTAATTACCCCTCAAAATTTATATTATTAATGAATAAAATCATTAGACATTAACTTGATCAATTTTTTGTAATATTTAAATAAAAAATTATTATTTGTGAAAAATGAAATTAAGTTTCTGTATATCACATTTTAAGTATACTGAATACCATGTTGAAGGAGATCTTTTGTGAAATATTTAAAAATTATGAATTTTGGCGATAAAAGTTTTAATTTTTTTGGTCATAATATCTCAATCAAGGATATATCATTGGATCCACCAACGCCAGAGTCAATTGAACATTTTATTAGAAAAACCCCATTGAATAATATCAATAGTTTTATTGGTTTATCATAATATTATTTACAATTTTTGGTGAAATCATATTTATTTTATAAACCACTCAATAAGTTAACTTAGAAGGGATCTAATTTCTTCTAGGTATATGAATGTGATTGAAATTTCATAGAACTAAAGAGAATATTAGTCAACACACATATTCTTACATTACTATGTAGTGGAGAAGTGTTTGGAATCTATAGTGAATTATCCCGGAATGTATTCAGAAATGTTCTCATGTAAAAAGACATCATAATAAATTATGAGTAAATAAACATGATGGTTAATTATAAAAATCATCTAACGCATGAGTTTGAGTTAACTACGGTATTTTTTGAAATAAAGTTATAGTGGTATTATATTAGTCGATAAATGTGTGATATATATATCAATAACAAGATCTTATTGTGTATATTTACAATGATGAAGGTGAATATGAAAAATATATGATGGCCAAATATTATTAATGAATATGACTTCCTAATATATTACCACCTTGGGAAATTGATAAAGATGGCTAATGCTTTGAGTCGAAGGGATAATGTTTTCTTATAAAGGATGTGGATCCCAAAAGATATGCTTTTTATGGATTTACAATGTATAAATATTGAAATCATGAATGGAGGGGAGAAATCAAATTTTCTCAAATAAGTGTTCATCTATATATCTATGTGAGGAGAAAATATGTGCAAAATAATGATATGGATCTACAAAAGAAGGTGAGAATATTCTTTTGTTAAATCATGATTATGATGGAATGATAAAGATCAAGAATACTGTATATGTTCTATCCATACTATTTTGAATAAGGAGCAGTTAGAAGAGGCTCATAGTTTTACATTCTATATTCAAACTATAAGTACAATGATGAATAGATTTTTGAATTTTTACTTATGGTGATATGGAATAATGAGAGATATCGCAATGTTTGTGTCTTAGTTTATGGTATAGAAGTATATTAAGGATGATAGAAAATATTATAAAGGGATTTTTCAACCATGAAAAAAACTATAATGGAAATGGGAAAACACAATGAATTTTATTATCTAACTCCATAAAACATATATAGAGAACAATGCTATATAGGTTGTAATAACTCTCTTAACAAGTTTTGAAAACATAATCCCTTTAAGAGAATATTTCTCTACAAATCAAACTTCTATGATATACATTAAATAAGTGATTAAGTTTTATAGATTACAACATTCCATTTTATCTAATAGAGATCCATGTTTTACCTCGATGTTTTGGAAAAGTCCCTATAAGGAAAATGATACCAAGTTTAGTTTCATCACTACATGTCATACATAGAAATATAGTCAGTCTTAGAGAAAAATTTAAACCCTAGAGGATCTATTGAGATATTTTTCCCCATATTTCAATGGTGGTTGGGATCAATACCTTCTTATGGATGAGTTTTTATATAATAATGTGTTTTAATAATAAATTCATATGGATCATTATGAAGACCTATATGGAAACAAGAGTATAACTACAATGTAATAGGATAATGTTATAGAAATAAGTCTATTAAGACCTGATCTAGATGATTAAATGAAATAGAAGGTCATATCCATTCAGAAAAGCCTAATTACATCACAAAATATGCATAAAAGTGAAGATATATATTACCATTGTGATATGGAATTTGAAGTAAGTGACAATGTGTTTCTATGTATTTATCCATGGAATAATGTAATTAAATTTGGAATAAATGAAAAAATAAACCCTAGTTATGCCATTCCATTTTAACTCTTGATCTTATTATGATTTTATATTATCAATTAGAACTTCCACTAATTTTTTCTGAAGTCCATGTTGTATTCTCTGTATCACATTTTGAGAAAGTACATACCTGATCCTTCACATATACTGATCGCAGAGGTCATACTGCTAGAGTCTTATCGTTATCACGTGGAACAAAATTTTGAGATTCTATATCATATATAGAAATTGATGTAAAATAATACCACTCAACTAATAAATGATTAATGGTTAAACCAACAAATATAGGAAGAAACATGGGAATATGAGGATGTAATGAGGTAGAAGAAACCTAAATTTCTTATACCAAATAGATGTATTTTTATTGATAAATTATTTTTAATGTGGATATAGTGTAACAAATTAATATTTTATGATATATATATATATATATCCAAATAAATTTATTTTTTTAAATATCTTGCATTACATGAATCACCATGTCTTAAAAACCATGATATGTTATTAGTATTATAATAAAAACTTGAAAATTATTTCATATCCCTTAAACATGGATTTTTTAATATGGATACCAACATTTTTAATATTAATTATATTGATTTTATATAATTAAAAAATATTAAAAATAAAATTACTTAATTTTTAGTGAAATCATTATATGTTTTAAAAATACTAATTTTTCAATAAAAAAATTCAAACACAATAAAATTAAATATTGAATCATTTATAATTTTTTTAAAAAAAAACAAATTAATTATTTAATTTTACATGTAAATATTATCATTGAGTTGATTTTGGAGAATCTTATGAAAATATCAATTTCCAGATTAATTATAAAAAACACACATTTTTATTAAGAACATCCATTTTGATTAAATCATTTACAACTAAAATTTAATTTTATGATGTTTAGATAGTTAAAAATAGTAAAATTATAAATTTTTTAATCCATTTGGTTTTTTTTGAATCAATTTTTTATTTAATTTTGATATAACGCCTTTTGATACTTTTGAAAATTATCTCTTTGAAAAATCTCTCTTCCATTTCATATAAAGATTTAATTTTAAATTTAATATTTCCACTTATATGGATGGAATATGGAAAAATAGATCTATAAATAGAATTAGAATAATTTATATTACATAATATGCTAAAATTAATTTTCGGTAAAAAATAATATTAAAAACATTAAAATGTAAATACTACAATTATGAATAAAATGAGTTTCCTAAGGATTAAACTAAAAATATAGCGAATAAAATAACCAAGAAACATGTGTAAATTAAAATTTCATGACATATTTCGACCTTATAGAATATATTTTATGATAATTATCCATTGTGTATAATTTTTTCATGTTTAATATACTGGAACTCCCAAATATTTGAAGTGAGTCCTCTCCCCTAGTTATACATGTAAACCCGCTCTACTATCCTCTTACCACATCCAAAAACCATTGTTTCGTCCAATAGATACCCAAAAAAATTCCACAGATCATTCCCCACATATTACCTGTCTTATTTTGATGTTTAAACCCTCATATTATTTTTTGGGGCTAACCTAAAGGGGTTGTCTAAAGAAGAGCTATTTCCCTTGACTAGACATTTTTATTTTATTTCTTCTTCCACCTCCTTAAAATAACCTTAAACTAATATAATATAAAATATTCAGTATATTAAATATAATTATATTTTACAATTTTAATTTCAAAACCTACACCTATCTCCACATCTATCAATTCGTAAATAAAACCATCGATTATGTGTATGACGGACTACACCTCAAGAAATGATATAACTTTTTTTACATCACCACCTCTCAAAAAATGATATAATGATGTATTTGATATATATATATATATATATATGATATTAATAACATAATTATAATTTCTTAATTGTAATATCACATATAAAATATTACATTCCATTTTGTGGTAATACGACATCGTAACACATGTGTACAACGGACTACCACCTCCCAAATTGAGGTGATTTGTTTCTTTCCTTTACTTTTTAAATGTAAGGTAGTGATGATAAATTTAATTAATATGTGTGATATATATGAAATCGTAACTACCCTTTAATTTTTATATTTTATTTACCTTAATTTTAATCCATCGATTGATAAAATGGGAACAACATTCATACATACGTACGACCTTCCCATTCAATAAATGGTGTTATTAATTTTCTATATCTAAGATTTATGTACAACAATATATACATAAATTTTTATTATATTTGATATTTATTCCATTGTTAATATTATTTAGATGTTGGTACTATAAAAATCGAAAAAATGACCAAATATACCAAACTATAACATACATGAAAAACGAAGGAGTTATTACCTGGAATGTTAATTTACTATGGACTTATTAATGAATGGTTAATTAAACGTCATAAAAATAAAATTTATTTTATGATATAGATATGTGAATTTATGTTTTTGGAATATATGTTTAATATAAATATATTTATTATATAGGACGTTCGAATGTGTATGAAATATGTTTAAACTTATCGTAAGGAATTTTCATCCCACTTTTATTTTTGTGAGGCACATGCTTCATACAAAACATTATTTTTTTGTATAGTGTATATAATTCCCATGAATTAATTTTATGATTCATATCATTATAATTATCAGATATACATATCCACATAATTTTCTTATTTCATGAGTATTATTATTCAAAAGATACCAATGTGTTAAAGGTTTCATGTTACAATCTGATTGTTTATTAGGATTGTCTAATTATGCCTCCATTGATGATATCATATGACACAAATTGAAAGAAACACATGATTTTTATTATTCTATAGTTGTTTATTTAATTTAAATGTTTTCCTTTATCTTCTATCGCTTTATATACTAGATATTCCAAAATAATACGTTTACAGAAAGACTAAATATATTTATATCTTTAAGAAAAATCATTTTTTATTTTATCTCCATGATTTATAAAAAAGTGTTAAATAAAGAAAAAATATTTTCCAATTATCTGTAGAAATAAATTTATAATAATTATTTAATTTTTAAAAAAATTTCTAAAATTGATCTTCTAGTTTTTTTCCAAATGATGTAGTTTTTCCTTTTTACCAAAAAAGCGAATGAAATATTTTTTTTTGAACATGTAATACATAAAGGGAATTTTCCACCACAATTACCACTATATTTCAATATTCCATTGCATGTTTTATAGGTTATATTAAAAATAAAATTTTCATTAATAATTATGAATCATTTATATTTATAATATTTAATTTAAAATGAAAAGAGTATTTTCTTCAAAAATGATTTAATGATATTTTATGGAATTTCTATTGATCAATTAAAACAACAGTTGTTGTTTATTATATTTTTCTAGGGATATGATCCAATTATAATATCCATATTATGTATTTGGATGGTATATGTTTTGATTATGATAAAAATACATTTATGAAAAACATTATTTTCCATGGGTTATGATATGATTAATTGATGAAATGTTTATAAAACCCATTTATTTTCCATGGTTAATGCTATAAACAAATATTTATAAAAAAATTCCCATTTTCATGATAAATGATTTCTGATTTTTTGGAACCAAAATTCACTGATAATGTGATAGGTGGTTCATATATATATATATATCTCCAATGCATTTTGAAATGTTTTATATGTGATGGTAAAATAATAGAAAATAATAACATGTTGTTTTTATGCCATGGGAAGCATGCTAATGTTCTTGATCCTCTATAAGAAATTGGTTATGATTCCTAATCCATTATAAAATGGGATTTTTTTTATTCATGATCAATTATGATTTTATACTCTCATATTTTATCCTTGACATATCAAATGATATCTATACTTATGATGGATACCCATTTATTTGACATGAACTTATGATTCATGATTAATTTATGATGATTTCTCACCTTAATGGTTCATGTATTTTGAAATGATAATGTTTTATACCATGGATCATACTTAAAAAAATGATAGTTTTGTTTGAAAATTTTTATGTTACATTTTTAATCTTATACCTAGTTTCATATCATATTATTTTATAGCATTATCGATTTAAATCTTCATGGTCAACCAATACTAAGCATCAGAGTAAACTATTTGTTATGATTCCATTCCTCCGATTGTGAATAAAGGTTTATGTCATATTTTTCTATAAAGTGTAGTAAGTGGAACGTTTTTTATGGGAGATATTGAATGAAATTCATGAAATAAAAAAGATTGTGTAATTAGTCTCTAAAAACACTATAACATTACATTCCCGATCATTAATGTGTGGAATGTATTGACCATTAATAAAATTAGATTTAATATCTATATATGAAAACCATGGTTAGCTATATGTCTTGTGAATAATACATAATAAATTTTAGGCATATACATATCCTCTTAAAAATAATAGATCCACCACATTCATAAATAAAATAAAAAACTAAATGAATCATATTAAATAAATTTCTCAAAAATAATAATGAAAACCATGAAAAACAATTTTCTGAACATAGTAAATAGTATATCACACTAGAAATGTTTTCATAACTCACCATTATTAGGTCCATCATAATTTTTTTCACATTTCTATATCAAAATTCAACTTTGTCATCAAATTTAAAAAAAAATAAAAATTTCATGATGCCATTTTGTAATTAACAAGTGCAGATGCCACTGAATAATGCTTGGACCGAGGTGTTATATGACCTCAAGGTAAAATCCACATATTCCAAAGGATATCTACTACTGTTTCATTCCTAATCTATGAAATAATGATAAAATGTCTCAAATAATTTTAAAAAATAATTTAAAATTACTCAATATACATTTATCATAATATCTGAGTACATATAAAAAAAATAAACACAATTATATAACAATTATATCATGAAGAATCATATAATGATGCATCAATTAATCTTCCACTAGGACGATTACATATAAAAATAATAATTTAAAAATAGGCCATAAATCCATCCCCATACTTCAAAAACCTTTTCTTTTAAATATATATCAAGAATATATGGCCTGATTGATTTTAAAAAATGTTTTCTAACCTAAAATAAGACTTAAGTATTTAAATAGACAAGATTTTCCCTCTAGGGAGTGAGAAATATATCTCAGTTGGTCCTCATTAAGTTCCCATAATATACACCATAATATGTTTTCATTCAGGATTTAGATTAACAATTCAAAAAAGTTTGTATGATACCATATGATAATAATGCCACCATAACTTTAGGCTCACTAGTTCATATAGTATTTACCAAGCTAGGCCAAGACAACACACGATCATACCTGGTTCGACCCCTTACTAGAACTCAACATAAGCTCATTCCATCAAACACATTCTATAATACCCATAATCATTCCCATTATATAGGACTAGGTGTTGGGTATTAACCTACTTATAAACACGATACGCTTAATCTTGGTGTGGTTTTGAATCCATGTCTTTGAATTCTTATCTTAATCAAGGTGGTCTATCTAACACCTTCTCACTCATTGTGAGTCTCTCAATACCCTGATCTCCTTCTTATCAATCGCTATGTAGTCTACAAAATTTTCATAATATCACATCATAACCTAGCCTGGTCCTCTCAATCGAGGGAAATCACATTTCGTGTCCATAACACTTTTACTCCAGAAGGGTTCACAACCTAACAACTACCCTCCCCCATGTGGGCCTTTTAGTAACTAGTGGACCAATACCCTCTCACTCTGAGTTGAGCTTACAATTACCCTCCCAATCAGGGGAATGTCATACATCATGAACTCTACCGATTAACTTATATTGGTGTCCATATCATACAATTATAGGGCCTCATATCTCTCATGGATATAATTCTAGTGGTATCTCACTCATAGTGGGGTCAGACCTCGGGATTCATCAATCTATCATAGGTGAAAAGTACTATACATGCTTGTAAAGACAAGCATCCCCCAAATCCCATCAAATATTCTCAATACATCACTAGTAGGGAACTTTTCACTTAGGATCCAACCCATAACCTTGAAAAAATCTCATTATCTATGCATAGAATGCCATTACAACCATCATTATCATCTCTCTCACCAATGTGTCTTATAGGGTCCATCATACATATCATGATCATTTCACACTATATAAATCTCATATCTACCAAAATTTAGTGGAAAACACATACCGTAGTCTCTTAAAATCCCAAGTCAGGATATGTGATGTACAGTCATTTTCTAATCCCCCCTTCATGACCCTCACATAGGCCAAACGACACATTGATCATTAAAGATCTCCCAACCCATTTGAAAAAGAATATATTCATTATAACACCTTGTCTAGTCTCAAAGGAATCATCATGGTCAATGCATGAATAAATCCTTCATCCAACCATATGAGGATACTCCTTTCCATGTGTTGTATATATATGCATCTCACTCATCACCTGAGGTCAAATCCACACATGCCTCCCAAATTTCCATTAGGGACCAAAATATGCTATTAGTGTCATGTATAATATTCTGATACCATCCAAGGTATGTTATAAACCTTAATGTTAACATTTACCTTAGGAAACATTGTTTTTGGGTGGAACCAAAATACCCAAGGTGATAAAGATCACTATTTTACCTTCTATAAGGATAATTACCAACTAATAATTTTCTCCATATAACTCTTAATCACTATTCTTGTACCTAGACCTCCTCTAAATACTATGCATGAAATTCCAATCATCCTTACTTGATTATACCATGTAATGGTGAAAGTGGCTAAAAACCATTTTAAAATCACAAAATATATAGGTATTCAAAGAGGATAAAAAAGAGTAAGAAGATAAGATTCATACATCTAACATAGGTAAATCTCCTCCAAGAATGTCTCTGTAACTAGGGAGATCCACAAGAGGAATTGAATGGGGAAGTCCCCTGAAATGGATCCCTCCTAACCCATTGGGTTCAAAATACCTAAGGTTTACAACATCAAAAATACATGTCTTATCCTAATTAATATACAAAAATCATTCATCTATTGCATTGTGATGCATGTCGTCACCCAAAAATTTTATTGTGTATCTAGAGCTCATGGTGTGATTCTCCCCAAGAATAGTTCTTTACGATCGACCAAACACCATCACAACATGATCGAAGGGTTATGAAAGGAATTACTATGTAAATTTCCTTAGACCCTTTGTAAGAATTAGTATCGTGGAATGAATCTCTTTTCATGTCATCATTCACTTAGTATGAGTAATTCACTTATAAAAAATCCACAACACCTTCTACACAACACAACCTTTGGAAGTGGAATGAATCATGCCTTATTATTATCCTCTGTGATGTTACTTACAAGATTATTATTATTTAAATAAGTCCCCGATGCCTTATATCGATGCTCACTCGATCTCCAAAACTACCAACCTAGCCTCGCTACTCATAAAAAAAACGTTCTCCAGATATTTCAACCAGCATATTTTCAATTCAAATACAAATTCATAAAAAAACAGATGTATTAGGTCAAAAATTCACAATTCTCCTCATAGTAATGGAATGTAATATTTTTTTGGGTCATTAATGAATTTATTATAAAATAGTTTTTTAGTTACATTGTATGATAAATATCATAAAACAATTTCTATGCTTTATTCATTACACTAATTACCAATTATCTATTGAAATTGTTTTCGTATAGTTTATTACAGTCAATTATATGTGAAAAAGGGTAAATCTATCACACTACCATTAGGTAAAAATTTTATTTCTCCACAAGGATATGTTTTGTATTATAATTATTCATGGTTGAATTGAAAAAAGTAAAATATGAGAGTTATATGTATATATAAAGGGTAGAATTCTGCACACATTGGGATATAAGGGTAAATTAATTATATATTTACCTAACAATGACTTGATAATAAAATAATCATATCCAAAAAGAGTGGTTTACACTTATATGAATGAAATAAATCCACCAATAAAACATATTTACACATAATGTTCATTTTGATGTGTTGTTCAACCACTACAATATAATTCAAGATACACATTAAACGAATCTCCCAATATCCTATGTTATATATAGGTCCATTAAGGTAAATTGGTATCCATCATGTATAATATTTATGTATATATATTTAGTGGTGTTGTGTGTTTTATCACTCTCTAATTATTATGAGGTTTATTGAGTGGTTTTACTTCAAATTTGTTTTGGTGTTAACTCTTTAATGAAACCCCATCTATCAAAGTCAATTTTATTTACCATGTTATTAGGGTAATTTAAAACTCAATATTCCACTCAAACTAATAATAAAAATATCTCATGATAGTGTATATATTATAAGAAACCCATTTGATATTTTAAATTTTGAAAATTTAAACACTTGGTGTATCAATCCACTATCCATCTAGATAAGTAATAAGCCCAAATTTTGTATGATGGAAGGAGATAAAATTAGATAGAAATATAAATGGAAACCTAAAAAATTCTTGATATACATGTTTGAATTTGAAATGGTTGAAACTATTGGCTAAATAAAATGATAAAATTACTCTTACCTAAAAATTTGGTGGAATAATGATTCCATACTACATGGGACTTTTTTTACCTACCCCTATGCATTTCACCCTTCCAGATTGTCTACATCACCTCAAAAAAAAATGAAGACAACCATGACTAATCACCTCTATAACAACTAATTCATCCCACCATCATCATGACCACTATTTTACCCCTTCCATCATACCCCACTATGTAACCCTTCCATAGTCACTAAACCGAACACTAACAGAAACACCACTGTATGGTGCCACACTATTATTCCCCCCACTATTGTACCCAACTTCTAATTGAAGCCGCCATCACCCACCCCATTATACCAACACACAATAGTTCCTTTATATCATGCATGAAATCCTTAGATCCCCTCTAACTCTTACTTCCCTCCTCACACAAGGGATCCTCTCAACCATAGAGTTCAACTATATGACTTTGTTGATGTGTTAAAAGATTCTACCCCCACTTGATTTTGGTAAAAAAATAAACCCAACCATATTTGGGTAATAGTCATTGAAATAAAGTGTATGTAAACTAAAAATATGTTTTTTTTTCATAAAGGAGGATTATTGTTATGGTGGATTAATACAGTTATAATAATAAAATATTTAGGGGGGTAAATGGTGGCCAATGTATAAATGCATATTGGTGATGATTAAATTGATTACGGGGTAGTGTTGATAGTGTAAAACCATATATAGTTGTTTGGATGAAGAACTTGATAATGGATTTAACAAATTGGTATGATGGAAGAACTACCAAGTAAAGAGAAATCTATAATAGAATTGGAGTGTATTATAGAAGATGTAGGGGTTTTGGAATTTTGAATTTTCGATACCATTTCCACCAGTAAAATTCATTGCATACCAAACATGAAATTAATTACCTATTCTATTCCATTAAAAACCTATTTTTAATATTACTTCAATAAAAAAATAATCCACTATACAAAAAAGGCATGGATTAAGGTGAAATAATTAAAAAACAAGACTCACATGAGGTCAAAATATTCATATAATGTTTTTTCCCAAATTTAAAATATTCAATATTCCATAAAAAATCAAAATAAAATACATAAATTGTGAACAATCACAATGAAGGATTAATCACCACTATAAAAAATCGCATTAATAACTCCATTAGAGGTTACTCCTTCCCTTTAAGAAGATTCCATAAAAAATCTTCTAGTGTCCAATAATTCCCCACTGCTAATTGGATATTGAAAACATAAATGGAATAAAATAATGACCTAAACCTTTTAATTACTTAACAACCATAATAGACGAAAACTAATAAACACTTTTTATATATATTAATGTGATTAGAACCCATGAAAAGAGAAAAAAACATGAAAAACCTATGAACCTAACATCACTAAACTGATCCTTCCCATATTAATTCACTATGTGTCAACACATAAAAATAAAAATAATAATTAAACATATTAAATAAATAAAAAAAACATTAAATTAAATCTAAATATATTCATTCTATAAAAATTATTCAAAACTGATTTTATAGTGTGACATATAAAAATCATCATGAATACCAAATAATTAAATACAAAAGTATAAATTCATAGTAAAATTTCTAATTAAAATATTTAATTACAAGTTAAATAATATTTAATATTAATGTTTAAAATTATATTTACATAAAAACGATCATTTGAGGAATCATATTTATGTGCTAATGATATTTAAAATAAAAAGCTATTTTAGGAACGTTCTATTATGTTTTAATGTCAATCAGATGTCGTTATCCTGGTTTCTCCACCTATCAGAAGATATGTCATTACAATAAATTTATTAAATGTTAATTGGTGATTTAAGTCATACTAAGCATAACACACAATCAATTAAAACACACTTGATTCTGATAGATCATAAAAAAATCAATGATAATTCTCCTATGTTTTCATGTCAATCTATATTTTTTGGGTGTTGAATCATTTATATTAATTTTCACTTAACTTAAAAGGTATGGGAAAAATAACATTTGGACATAATGAGAAATTATATTATATGATTTCTGTGTAAAATATTCATACATATTGGTAATGTTTTAATAATACCTTCTTAGGTTTTTATGCTATGAAGAGATATTTTTCTTGGTACCGACCCCTACCTAGATGATTTTTCCATTATTAAAAACAATTAATAGAACAAAATCATTATGTACATTTTTTCAATGAATCTAAGAATAAGATTTTCATGAAGCTGATTACATATGATAAAAACTTATTTAAGGATTATTATTTTATATTTTATGACATTCGAGAGTCTTATTCCTAATATTATTCGACTTGAAAGAGATATAACATTTTAATAAAAGATTATACTGTTAAATGGTGATTGGGATAATATTGAGTGCTACATGAATTTGATTGATGTGGGATTAATTTTTATAGATAATAAATGACTCAGTGTTCACCATCCAATGATTTTATTTAATTAATAGTGATTTTAATTCATATAAGACAATTTTATAGGATTTTTTAGTTAACTAGAAATGATGTGGAAACCCGCATTTTTTATTGTACTAAGAAATTCAGGCATCTTATTGACCTATAGTTGACTCATATTTATCATAAATTAAATAAATAACATTTTCCAATGTTTTTAGAAGAATATATTCTTTTTTTATATGTTTTGACTTCTACACAAAATAATTTTCCATTACATGAAACTGTTAAAAATGTGGCATTATACATCACATCCTGCCAATAAATTTGGGCATCCGATTGACCTGGGTTTGATTCCATAGAATTAAAAATTATTAAAGGAATGTTTCTTTAGGGTTGTAATTAATGAAATGTTTTCTCACAATTTTGAGAACCTAGGAGAAAATATGTCATTTTATTAATTGTACATAATCTTAAATTCTACTTTAGTCCATAGAATGTAATACATGCATCCGATTGATGTATTTTTTATTCTTAAAGATTATCTATGACTCATTATTTTCTCCCTCAAGTTTTCATTTCAATCCAAGTGTGTTATCATGATATTGACCCATTTTATGTGATTTTTCACTTTACTATAAATTTGTGAAAAAATGACACATTCAATCAAACTACAAAATTTGGGTAACTAATTAATGTGTATATGATACATATAAATTATTGATGACATAAATATCATTTTCTCATGTTTTTTTTAAATCCAAGCTCTTTTTTGTAGTTTTACCCACTACATAGATGTTTTTTCCATTATTAAAAAATAATAATGTGGTATAGTAATTTAAATCTAATTAATCAATATAATAATTATATTGGTGCATAAATAATTATATAACATGAAAAATTATTCAAGGAATATAATCCTATATATTCACATTAACTAGAAATGAAATGACTAGTTTGACCACCTAGTGAGTGATATGTCATTTTAATTGACATACACAATTTTCCTAGTAGAGACACATAAAAGACCAGATGGTAGTTCTAACCGCTAGAATTATTCAGGTCATGGTAGGGAGATGGTGGATCATGACACTCCATACACATGAGGAGGTGACCCTTTTCTAGTTGGACTTTGAGAGCCTCTTCAGGGAGGATTTCATTCCAAAAACTCTATGCTCAGTGCATATTTAGAAGTTACTTCACACAATGAAGAGCAGACTGACTATGGCCCCGTACTCTGTGAGGTATAAATAACTCTCATGCTACTTCACCGACATGGTATAAACCCTTTCTATAGGGATCAGACCTTTGAGAAGGGGCTCTGATGAGAGATTAGAGCGTCCATGATTTCACTTAGCATCCCGATGCAGGATGGTGTGCTACAGTGATCCCTACTAGTAGAGAGATTCCTATCAGAGTAGGCACCAACGGTGAGATACACAACCTGATGACAGGTGGTTGAGTCATCTAAATCATCTAATAGGTAGATGACGTAGAGGCCGAGATGGGAAAGGCTATCCGGAGGATGAACCTAGGTTTCAAGTTTGGAGGTACATAGCTCGCGAGGTAGATGAGGTCATATGAGGGCCATATTTTGATACTCTTATGGAATATAGTGGGTCATGGCTCGTGACTATCCGACTCCCTGCATAGATGACCAGTAGCTGGTCAAGGGACTACTGAGACAATGTCATAGGTTCGAGAGGTGAGGTACGCAAGGCAGTAGACACGGTAGGGGAGCAGGACGAGTAGTAGGAGGTGGGCGACAGTTCAAGGTACTACCTCCACCACCCCTAGGAGGTCCCCCATGAGCTCCAGGAGTAGGTGGATATGGGAGAGGCCAACTTTAGGCAATGGAGGCATGTGACCACAGTTCTCTAGATATGACTATAGGTATGATTTGTGTCTACTCTACCTTAGTTACATTTCATATAGACATAGGTTATAGTCACACTTTCATTTCCACGAACCTCGTTCAAGGATCGGAGATTACGGTTGAGCCGTTGGCTCAGTACTTATGAATAGTGGCTCCTACAGTAGTCTATTCGATGATTACACAATGGTTTCGACAGTGTGAGCTTACTCTAGGAGGTGAGAACTTTGGCTGGGATCTCCTAGTAGCAGTGTTGAGGCCTTACGATTTCATCTTGGGTATGGAATGTTTATCTACTGTCCATGCTCAGATTGACTATTCTAGGAACAATGTGTGGTGTGTCCTCAATGATGGGACCATAAATTAATTCACCAGTGAGAAAGTAACCTTTGCAGTACAGGATGGTCTTTGAGTAGGATGCAGCTGATCACTCAACAATTTTCTATCCTCACCCTCGGTGGGGTGTAGAAGAGGAGTCCATGTTTTCTTATAGTGGTGGATGAGTATGAATATATATTTCCATAATATTTATAAGGACTAAGTCCTCGAAGATATGTAGACTTTTTTATTGACTTGTACACATGGAAGACACTGATATCTACACATGCATATTGGATGGCCCTCATAGAGCTCGGGGAGATGAGGGTACAACTGGTGGAATTTTAGAGGAAGGGGATTGTAAGGACCAGTGTTTCTCAATGGGAATCCCTAGTGTTGGTGCCAAGAAAGAAGAGGAGTGCTTGAAGATATGTGTGTACATATGACGCCTGAACCAGGTGACCCTAAAGAACAAGTATCCACTGTCGGGGATTAATGACCTCTTCGATCAGCTGAAGGGAGCAGGGTGGTTATTGAAGCTCAACTGCAGATTAGGCTATCAACAGCTTCGGGTAAGTGATGAGGACGTAACGAAGACACCCTTTAGATGTCAGTATGGCCACTATGTGGCTTTTGCGATGCCTTTTGGTGTGACCAATTCCCCAAAAGTGTTCATAGTAATCATGAGCTGGATCTTCCAACCTTACCTCAATCATTTTATGGTAGACTTCATTGATGACATCTTGGTGAATTCAGTGTTAGATGAGGATCACTCTACACACCTACAGATAGTCCTTGATTCACATTGAGAGAACCAACATTATGGTAAGATCTTGAAGTGTCAGTTCAGGATTCGAGAGGTCTAATTTTTGTGACATGTCATCTCAGAGGCTGGAGTAGTGGTGGATATAGAAAATATAGTGGTGGTGATTTCATAGGAGCCACACAAAAGGGTAACTAAGGTGTGGTGTTTATTGGGGTTGGCTGGATACTATCGGAGGTCTGTGCCTGAATTTTCTAGTGTACCAACACCCTTTTCGTCTTTTACAAATAGGGGACAACACTTCGTGTGGATGGAGAGTTTCCAGTAAAGTTTTCAGGATATGAGGAGGAGACTGACTAGTTCTACCATCATGAGGTTTCCAGAGGAGGAAATATACTATGTTGTATAATATGATTCATTAGGAATTGGATTGGGTTGTGTCCTGATGTAGGAGCGAGTAGTGATCTCCTACATCTCAATGAATTTAAGGCAGCATGAGCAGAACTAAGTGACACATAACCTTGACTTAGGAGTAGTGGTCTTTTCCTTGAATATTTGGTGGCACTAATTGATGGGTGAATAGTTTATCGTCTACTGAACACAAGAGCCTCATGTATATCTTCCCATAGGAGGACCTGAACATCAGATAGAGACTATGTATAGAGTTCTTATAGTACTATGAGTTTGAGATAGTCTATAATCATGGGAAGGGGAACGTGGTGGAACATGTACATAGTAGGAGGTTTGGTTTATAGCTACTGAGTGAGGTGACAAAAGAGATAGTCACAATACAGATATACTTCATGGATTGTGATGGAGAAGCTTACCTCCAGTCTATGAATGTCACTCCCCCACTTTTATAGCTATTTATGGAGGCACAACTTGTGGATGTATACTACAAGACCTAAAGTGCTTAGATATCCTTAGGCCGCGCTCCTGATGTATTTTCGATAGGTGGGGAGAACGCCATCCTTTTCAGAGGATGCAACATAGTACCCTTGATGTTACCAGAGGTGGTGTTGAGGGAGTTCCATACATCTCATTTGGAGGTACATCCGGGTGTGGAAAAATTTACCAAAACCTCTGACATCAGTACATTTGGCTAGGGATGAAGAAAGTAGTGACATAGTTCATTTCAAAATGCATCACTTTTTTAGAAAGTGAAGGCCAAGAATCAGAACATAGTATGATTGACACAAACACCTGAGGTACTAGAGTGGAAGTTAGATGATATATCCATGGAAATTGTTACGGGGTTACCATGCACGTCCATGGGCCACAATTCTATCTGGGTGATCATTGACCGACTCACCAAGTTGGCTCACTTACTACCCATCTGGGAGAAGGGATATGTAGAGGGAATGAGATGTATCTACGTCCAGGAGACAATGTGGATTCATAGGACACCTTTAATGATTGTCTCGTACCATGGTGTACACTTTACATCTCAGTTGGGGAAGGGGTTATAAGAGCCGTTTAGGACTCTGCTGCGCTTGAGTACAACTTTTCACCCATAGGTGGATGATTATCTAGAGCAGACCATATAGTCCTTGGAGGACATGCTTTGTTCTTGTGTCCTAGATTTTGGTCATAGTTAGGAGGACCACCTAACACCGGTGGAGATTATATAAAACAAAAGATATCACTCCACCATTGGCATGACACCATTTGATGCCCTATATAGGTGACCATGAAGATCAACTCTATGCTGGAAATACCCAGGGGAGTCAGCACACATGTTCCAGAGTTGGTATGGGAAAGCACTGAAAAGGTGCATATCATTCAAGAGTGGATGAGGACTACACTGGGTAAGAAGAAGTCATATAACAATAGGAGAAAGAGACCCTTGTAGTTCAAGGAAAGAGACCATGTTTTCCTTCGGGTCTCTCCCCAATGAGGATTGTAGAGATTTGGCCGAGGAAGCATTCTATCTCTGAAGTTCATCGAACATTTTGAAATCCTCATTTCAGTTGGAGAGGTGGCGTACCACCTATCACTTCCTCCATAGATGCACCGAGTGCACGATTTTTCTCACATGTCGTAGCTGAGGAGGTAAGTACATGATCCATCACACATCATCAATTGGGTCGAGCTATACATTGACGATGGGGAGACGTTTGCAGAGTTCCCAGTGGTGATAGTGGATCTACAGGTACACATCATTTGTCAACGGTCGATTCCTATGGTGTATGTCAGGTTGCAACATGGGATCCTCTAAGAGTGCACATGGGATTGGGAGGCTCATATTCATGCTTAGTACCCCCACATGTTTGATTAACCCTTATTTTGGATTTTGAGGATGTAAATCCCTAAGTTTGGGAGAATGTAATGTCTCATTATTTTCATGTAATTTTTTTTAATAGTATGGAATTATATCGAGACCACAGGCTTTGAAGACATGTTTTTCTGAGGCACAGAGTGCCCAAAATATAATTTTGACCTTATTTTATATTACGTTTAGAAAATGTGAAAGAGGTTTTTTCCAAACTTTTGAATAAGTGCTCAGATAAAAAATTTGAGGGAACTATTGAAATATGAATACTGAGATTTTCCTTGAAAGTAATTAAATTTTAACGAAAAAGGTCAAATAGAAAAGTAAATTTTTTGGAACCTTTTAGAAAAATAATAAAATAACTTTAAAAAGTTATTTTATTTTTCTTTTTCACCATTGAGCAGTGGGAAGTGAAGCTACGATGCATAAATAAGAAGAGGACAAGGTGTAGTTAAAGAATCTCCTTAATGGATAATTGTGCAAGCGTAAAATGTAACATCAAAATGTAATAGAAACACTGAGACATGTTTCTTATTATTAGAAGAATGTGTTGGAGAATGGTGAATTAAACAGTAGAAAAATCTATGATGATCGTCCGGTGAGATTTCTCTCCAACCAAGACTGACGAATACCTGTGGAACGTCATCGAAATCAAAATACCTCAAAAGAAGTAGCTGGAAATGAATGAACGATGTTGACCCCCAAAAACCCTCAAGTACATAATGCTGCTACAACGAAAATCAAGAAAGGTAGGGATTTGAATAATTTAATGTTTCCCCATTCTTATTCCAAATGAAAAATGCAGATTAACCCACAAACAGGTTAGTCCACAGATAATGCATTCTTGCAGGAGGGTGACTTATTATAGGATTCCTCTATATGGGATTATATTATCACTTTTTTTTGAATTAAAATCCCTGATCCTCCCCATGTTTTTTTAAAATCTAACGCGAAGAGAGAAGGATGACAAGAAAAAGGCTCGATACCATGCACATGTGTGTTCTTCGTGGATGATTTCTTGAAATGGAATCAATGCATGTTTAAGTATGTAGAAGTGAAGTTGGCATCATAATGATTTCATAGATACAAATAGATTAAGAAATGGATCATCAGAGCAACTCTAGTGGCCCAAAGAAGAAACCCCAGGCCAACCGGTGGCGACCGCTGGTAGAGGGAGGCAGCGTGCCCATCAGTGTGGAGATGATGGCCCACGTCCGAGCTGCCTGGGGGAATGGAGAAAGCTGAGATGTGTTAGCCATGGTGTTAGGATGGTGCCACATTGACTGATTCTACCTGAGAACATAGTCTGTGGGTGACATGGAGGACGTGGCCACACAACTACGTCATAGGCTGCGTGCAGAGCGACATGTGGCGGGCTGCGGTCGCTCGACCCCGGCTGATGAAGAACAGAATACAGCTCCAATCCATGTCCCATCTAGTCCGAAGGATTGCCTGCCTCTAGTGAACTGGGAGAAATATCATTCCAGAACCGTGCTACTGGGCCCGAACCGAACTACCGAGCTAGACCCGTGCTGCCGGGACAGACCAGACCCAAACCCAACCAGCCCCCCATTTCACTAAAATGCTCGCATCTCTCAAATCGGGCGTCTGATTGACATGTGTTCATCTGTGTTAGTACCGCTGTTATGGGGAGGTCCTTCTGGGACACTATAAGTGAGTTTTATAGGATATTGGTGGATGGTCGGGTTAGATCGAACACGTATCCAAACAGTGCCTTTTTACAAAAATGCGGATATCTTATAGGCCAGGCATTCGTTCGATGCACCTTCTATTGAGTTGGGACCCTTACAATGAGACGATCCTTTGGGGATACTCTATGTGGGATTTCATTGCAGTCCAGGTATGACTGATGTCTTGAGGCATGTATCCTCTCATAATCAAGCATGCTAAGTGTAGGAATATAGTGGTTGGTTGTGATGTGAAGAATGAATTGCGATCCTATGTCAGTCTTCACCTATAGACCCTATGTGGGTCAGCACCTAGTGATCTTGTGAGGTTCAAAAAATATCAATATAGTGTCAGTAATCACCTCGAGTTCCAATGAGGGTCAACACCTAGAAACCCAATGTGGATTATCAATAGAGCCTCTCAATAGAATATAATGATCTAGCTTTACGAATAATCATCATTACTTCTGTATTTAAGTTATACCTAGTGTGAGTTGTATCTTTAAGATTTTTCTATTTGTTTGATATCTTTATCGGTGGTTTTACCTCTACGGTATTTTCTTTGTGGTGTTTCCTTTTATGGATTACTGAGACACCTTCGGGGGTCTCGGGCTGCCAACTGAGTATTGTTATACTCACCCCTGAAGAGGTTTCACCCACACCTATTGTGTCTTGTACAGACAACAGAAAGAATTGTCAAGGACATTGAAGATCTTAGACTAGATGTTTTTTGGAAGTAGACTGATTGACGTGGTGTGCTACAGTGACACCTAACAATGAGTAGTACCAACCCTTCTGGTAGGATCCATGGTAGACGACCTGTGAAGCTTGTACTTCTTTTGATGTACATTCCTTTCAGTTGGGCTTGTTTTTTGGTCAATTTAATTTTTAGTTTTCCCAAATTACTCTCATTAGTGATACTTTTTGGTGGTTGTACTAGATTATTTTTTAACACCCCATGTTTCCACAGTACGCTTCTCTTTGAATAATTCAATAACGTGTGTTGTACGCAACACTGAGTTAAAGCGCACCACGACTTACCAAACTAGCCGTTCAAAAGCAGTTTTGAATAGTATTAACTGAATTTTAAATTTTATATTATACTTATAATTTTAGAATCTATATTATGAGTTTCTAAGACATAATTTAATAACAAAACATTTTTTTCAGATAAAATAAGTATTTTTCAAAAAATGAAATTTTACATCGTTTTAATAGCGAAGCCTTTTTAAATACAATATTTGAAACTTTTATATATAAAATTTTACAAAATGAACTTCTTCTATAGAATTGGGACATAAGAATTTAGTTTCAATAATGTTTTGGTGTTTTTCTGATAACTTTCATATTTGGGTGAATATTAAAAAATATTATATTTTAACTGAAAACAACTTGTTTAATCAAAATAATTAATATTGTTAAATTATAAATTTTAATGGTTTAGAATTATAAATAGATTATATTTTTACCATTTAATCTAATTGTTGTCATTTTAAGTAATTTCACTTTGAAATTGGACATAAACAAGTGTCAAACTTTTGATAGTTATTATTTCTTAAAAAACGCCTTTAGGTTTTGATAGCGGGAATTAATTTTAAATTAACAAACTCAACTTTTATGTATTGAATTAGATAAAATAGACTTCATTTTTGGATTTGTAATATCGAAATTAGCTTAGGGTTAAATTTTGGTACTTTTCTGATAACATTCATATTATGATGAATAGTGAAAATTACAAAATTTTCATTAAAAACAACCTTTTAATCGAAATAATTAATAGTGATAAATTATGAATTTGAGTGATTTTAAATTATATTTGGATAATAATTTTAACATTTAATCCAATTTTTGTCATTGGAAATAATTTCATATTTAAACTAGACATAACAAAGTGTCAATCTTATGATATTTATTATTTGTTAAAAACACTCTTTTTGTTTTGACAATGGGTATTAATTTTAAATTTATTTCTACCACTTATGTGTTATGAATTTAGAAAAATGGATTCCATATTTATAATCAAAAGGTCCAAATTGTGTAAATAGGTAACTTTTATTTTTAGACATTTTGAATAATTACTTCAGTAAATATTTTATTTACCATGGATAAAGGGTAAATCCGGTAAATAAGGTTAACAAAATAATATAATAATAATAATAATAAATTACCCTAAAACGTATTCTAAACATATTGTTTTATACATTTCCGACCATGTAAATCTTTGGTTCAATTTTGGGACCTCATGGATCCACTTGTAAGTGATAATGACACTTTATATTAATTAAGCTAAAGTAAATACAAAAATTACATAAGCATATATCTTTTAGAAAAACAATTTTTACATAGTGTTATATATGTTATATATTTGACTATAAATATTCATTATAAATATAAAAATACTTAATACATAATTTTATTTTATTTATAATTTTTAGACATTTAATAATTAAAAATATTTATGAGACAATACTGATGCAATATTTTCCTTATTAATGAAAGAATCAAATAATTAGTATTATAAATGTTAAAATAAATATAATTTTAAAGTTTTGATGAAATCCACGAATTTTATTGGTTAATATGACAGGTGAGGATTTATTAAATTAATTTTTTTCGAATTAATAAATATTTTAAGACTTTAACAATAATCAATTATTAAATGGTGTCAAAATTTACATAAATGAGTTTTTAAAACAAATATTATATTATTAATTGATATTCTATTCCTAAAAATATATGGTTAGGCCAAAGACCTTATATCATGATATTTTTATCATTAATGGAACACATGGTGGTCTCTTGGAAGTATATAGTAATTTTATTAACCATATAATATAAAATTACAAAGTGACATGGTAAATGTCAAACTATTTAACTAAGAGTTAAATATAAATTATAAGGTTAATATAGTGAGCCAAACCTGTATAAAATATATTCGATGAAAGTATTTCAAACCATTCCCACCGTAGAATTTAAATAATCTAGTTTGGAGCCATTATAAAACGAATACGAATTTATTATAAAATAATACTTTAATATAAGATATTATATTATACTGTAATAATAATATACCTATGTATCATTTGGTTTTGATTCCTTTTAAAATGAAAAATAAAATGGAAGTAGCATTCATACATACGTACGGATTACCGTCTCCATGAACACGATGAGATTTATTTCCCCATCATATCCATTTAAGACTAATTCTTATTTGATTATTAAAATTAATTTTTAAGGACTTTATATCATTCGAAATATGAATAAGATACAACCTATCCATAACAAACACAACTTACATAAAGAATCATATAAAAAAATGGATCTTTTAACACCCGAAATGACGATAATACTATAATATTATTAACAAAGAAATATGAAAAGATCATATATGATATCATATTTATGTATATGATTCTTGTATAATTTAATAACAATGATTTAACTATTATATAGTTGGTTAACCTACACTCGATCGATGAAAAGTACAAGGTAAGGGTTAATTTCACAATCTCTTTATTATCTGAAGTTGTTTTTACGTAAGTATCTACTAGGAAATATTTATTATCCATGTCCATGTTCCATGAAAAAATTTTCAAAGGGATTATTTTAAGGGACTTTTTATTAAAACATCATTTAAAAAGTTTTAAAAATTTATTCTTCTAAATCTTTCTCATTAATGTCCATGTCTTCAAAATGGGTTTTTAGGATTTATTTATATGGAATTAATGTTTTTAAAATGGTAATTCATATCAAAAGTTCTACAGTGGTAAGAGAAACTTTGATCAAAAAATGTCTTTAAATGTATTCCTTTTTAAATTATGTGACTTTTTGAATGTTTTTCATGAAAAAGGGATATATTTCTCAAAGAGTTTTAGAAATCATTTTCATCTATGTCAACATCCTTTGATGGATTTTAAAACTGTTTGAAGTTGATTTATTATGATACAAATATTCCATATTGTATTGATGGTTTTTGTGATATGTTTGACTGTGAATGTGTTATTTTTACACCATTCATGGTTTATGGATAAAGTATTGACATTTTTTAGACAATGTTTAATACCAATGTTAATGTTATGTTTAAACCTTTTCATATGAGGAATGTATTGGAATTAGTAAGTGACAGGTGGAGCCCGCTATAGCTCCTCGATGCATCGGTAGGTCTCATGAGACAAACTAGTGTCTTGGTGGAAGGCCTTGAAAAAATCTTATTTGTATTCCTGGCATGAGGCCTTGACTATGTGGTTATGATAGTCTGGCATTATGCATTCCATCATTATGAAAGTTGTTATTGATATTGCATGTGATTATTTGATTAGTAGAATATCCATGTGAATAAGTAAATGAAATTATTTCATTTTATTTCTTCCATATTATGCAGAAGTTCAAGTTTAAAAGGCTTTTGTTTTAGTTATACATTGCCTTAAATGTTTATGCTTATTTATGAAAGTTTCTGCTATATTGTTATCCTTACTAGGCATCTGTGCTCAGCCCTTTCTATGTTTTATTTTTCCGAGGATGTGAAGAAGTATTATATGAATGACCTACATGGATAGTATGATTGGATATGAGTGTGGACTATGGAGACTATTTTGTTGTAGTTTTCATTTTATGAGGTATTGAAAACATTATGAATGTATCTAGTGTTTCCAAGGCTTCTAAACTAATAGGTCTTTCGAGATATGATCTTTTGTGATCATGACAATGTTATGTAATAATGCACTGACTCTGGGTAACTGGGGTCAGGGTATTATAGTTGGTATCAGAGGGATGTTAGTACAAACCTTAGAAGCTAGATTTTGATAAACTCTGATTAGAGAACATATACCTAAGATAAACTTTGAGGACTACTATAGAAGAATTTCCTAGAATTTTGGTATTGTAGAAATTTTGTAAGTTTTCCGATCAATACATCCCTGCCTGGATACGAGCAGGTAGAGGCTGCTTTGGCATAGATGTACATAGTGGTAAAACCCGAAAACACCACTTGGAGCTAGACTCAAATGGGAACTGGTGCATGACAACATGCCTTACTGCACTCTTGGTTATGAAACTCCCGGGGTATATGCTTAGGATAATTATCATTTTCTTTACAAACCACTAGGAGGGGTTTATGAGTATATACCTCCTAAAAGAAAACAATTTTGTGATTATGTAATATATCAATAAACTGTTCAATTTACGTTAGGTATTTTACAAGTTTGGAGTTATTCATTGCAATTCATAAACTGACCTAGTGTATTCCATTGTTTAGAAATGTCACCCAGTAGATAGAATGAGAACTCTAGCAATACACATGATCCAAAGAGTAAGAAGGATCATATCTTTCATGGTCTTAATCCAGAATTTAGAAGGGAAATAGTCCCCTATGTATTATCATCATATGAAGAAATAGTATCGTGTGTTGATATAATAAGTAATGAATTCTCGGAGTCTTATGGATTTGAAGGGAATCTAGAGAAGAAAAGGATGGTAGAGAGATGGACAGATAAAAGGAAAAAGGTAAAGAAAGATTTTACCATGTGTGATAACTATGGGAAGAAACACCCTGGAACCTGCCTGAAGGGAATGATAGTTTGTTATAAGTGTGGAGAAAAGGGACACCATGTATGTGACTGAAAGTGTAAGAAAAAGGTTTCAAATGTACAACGATTCATCTGTAAGGAGTTGGGACACTACGCGAACCAATGTCCAAATCATCATAGTATACCCCAAATGATACTATTGGATAATAATCAAGTTATGACAATACCACAGATTAGAAGGAATGATTAGGGTTCTTATGTTGTTATTAGAGAATTATGTCCTTTGAGTGTTGTATCAACAATATACTGGTTATAATAGTTATGGAGTATAGAAGGATTGTACTGCAGTACTATTTCGTTAAGGACTTGAGATAGTGTAGAACCATGAAAAGTGACTCAATAGCAAGTTAAATTTTTGTAAAATATATGGTTGAGATAAAGATAAACAATAATATGGTTCTGATACCGAGTTAGGGATTTTGGAATAATACATGATTGATTTGGATAAATTATTTTGGATATTCTTGACTACCTTGAAACTGAATAATATATTCCATCATTGTTGGAATTTACAATTTTTTTGGATGGACGAAGTATATCCAGTATTCTATAAGGAATAAGGGAGCATGAATGTAATTAATAAGTTTTTATGGTAATTTAGGATGTTTCAGTGTTTTAAAAGAATACATGGTGAAGGTATTAATATGTTATTACGTTGTAAAAAGGATCTATATTATGTTTACCTTCCATATAAATTTTGGGTTGAGAGTTTGGATAGAAGTATTTTGGATAAGTATAAACGTTGGAATCTATTATATTTTATATTGGATACTATTGTTAAGGATATTTTTGGACAAAATGCAGACCGTGTGACAACCTGTCGCGTCGGACAAAGATGTGGGAATCGAACCCACAACCATAGTGTGATTGGGAGTTATAATTTACCACTAGACTACATGAATATTGTAAGGATTCAAAACATAATAACATATCAATACCTTCATAATGTGATTTAGTTTCAAGAAAGTTTCATTGTTTTTCTGATAACTTTCATATTTGGGTGAATATTGAAAAATATTATATTTAAACTGAAAAAAACTTATTTAATCAAAATAATTTATATTTTTAAATTATACATTTCAATGGTTTGTAAGTATAAATAGATTATATTTTTACCATTTAATCCAATGATTCTCATTTTAAGTAATTTCAATTTGAAATTGGACATAAAAAAGCGTCAAACTTTTGATAGTTATTATTTTTAGAAATACGCCTTTTGGTTTTGACAGCGGGAATTAATTTTAAATTAATAAATACAACTTCTATGTTTTTAATTTGGTAAAATAGACTTTATTTTTGGATTTGGAATATCTAAATTAGATTAGGGTGAAATTTTGGTACTTTTCTGATACCTTTCATATTTTGATGAATATTGAAAATTACAAAATTTTAATTAAAAACAACTTTTTTAATCGAAATAATTAATATTGATGAGTTATGAATTTGAGTGATTTTAAAGTATAATTAGATTATGATTTTACCATTTAATCAAATGTTGTTCCTTGGACATAATTTCATATTTAAACTAGACATATGAAAGTGTCAATCTTATAATAGTTATTATTTGTTAAAAACACGCTTTTTATTTCGAAAACAGGTATTAATTATAAATTAATTTCTGCCACTTCTATGTTATTAATTTAGGAAAACAGATTCCATATTTATAATCAGGATTTCCAAATTGTGTAAATTGGTAACTTTTATTTTTAGACATTTTGAATAATTACTTCTGTAAATATTTTATTTACCATGGCTAAAGGGTAAATCCGGTAAATAAGGGTAAAAAATAATAATATAATAATAATAATAATAAATTACCCCAAAACGTGTCATAAACCTATTGGTTGATACAAGTCCGACCATGGGAATCTTTGGTGATATTTTGGGACCTCATGGATCCACTTGTAAGTGATAATGACACGTTATATTAATTAAGTTAAAGTAAATACAAAAATTACATAAGCATATATCTTTTAGAAAAACAATTTTTACATAGGGCTATATATGTTATATTTTCGACTATAAATATTAATTAGAAAGATAAAAATATTTCATACATAATTATATTTTATTTATAATTTTTAGACATTTAATAATTAAATATATTTATGACACAATAATGATCCAGTATTTTCCTTATTAATGAAAGAATCAAATAATTTGTATTGTAAATGTTAAAATAAATATAATTTGAATGTTTTGATGATATCAAAGAATTTTATTGGTTAATATGACATGTTAGGATTGCTTAAATGAATTTGTTTCGAATTAAAAAAGATGTTAATACTTTAATAAAAATCAATTATTTAATAGTGTCAAAATTTACATAAATGAGTTTTTTAAAAAAAATATTATATTATTAATTGATATTCTCTTACTAAAAATCTATGTTTTGGAAAAGGGACTTATATCATGATATTTGTATCATTAATGGACCACTTGGTGGTCTCTTGAAAGTATATATTATGTTTATTAACCATATAATATAAAAATAAAAAGTGACATGGTAAATGTCAAACTATTTAACTAAGAGATAAATACAAATAACAAGGTTAATAAAGTGACCCAAACCTGTATAAAATCTATTGGATGAAAGTATTTCGACCCATCCCCACCTTATAATTTAAATAATCTCGATTGGAGCCATTATAAACCGAATATGAATTTATTATAAAATAATACTTTATGTTTTTCTTAAAGAGTCCCTCCGTCCCCTTATAAAAGGACACCACTTCTATCCAATTCCTCACACCTCTCATGACTTTTGGCTCATCCATAATCTTCCCAACTAAGCTCCCTACATCCCTATCATCCTCCTAGAAGCCTTAACTTAGGCTAGAAGGCACTTAAAGAGTCATTTTGGTTCAAACCAAAGGGGGTTACACAAATTAAAGGTAATGATTTCTCTTAGCTTATTTTCTTTTATTTTTCTTCTCCAACCAATAAAATCTTCTTATTATTTTATTTTTTAACATAACCAGTATCATAAATATACTAGGATATTTTTATGAGAATTATTCTAACTACACTTACCCACACCTCCATCTAATGGGTGAAGAACATAATGTTTATGTGGATGGCAACCAAACGCCTCACGAAACAATGACTGTTCAATTATCTCCTACCACCACTCATGGTGGCCATTATAATTGTACTATAATTAAATATGATATTTATTATATTTATTTTATATATAATCTTATGTAGTTCCATTTTATAGCATACCATTATTCGTTTCATGTTGCATATATAAACGATAATTTCATTCGAGGAAGTGCGGACTACCGCCCCCTCAAAGTGATATGACTCGTTCATACCATACATGGAACGTATAAAGGATGATGTTAATGAAATTAAGTAACACATATAAGATATTATATTATAATGGAATAACAATATACCTATGTATCATTTGGTTTTGATTCCTTTTAAAATGAAAAATGAAATGGAAGTAGCGTTCGTGCGTACGTACAGATTACCGTCTCCACGAACACGATGAGATTCATTTTCCCATTATATCCATTCAAGAATAATTCCTGTTTGATGATTGAAAGTAATTTTTAAGGAATTTATGTCATTCTGGATATGAATAATATACAACATATCCTTAACAAACACGACTTACATAAAGAAGCATATAAAGGAAAACGAATCAGTTAACTACCGAAATGACGATAATACTAAAATATTATTAACAAATAAATATTAAAAGATCATATATGATATCATATTTATGTATATGATTTTTTTATAATTTAATAACAATGATTTAACTATTATACAAGAGGTTAACCTATACTCTATCGAGGAAAAGTACAAGGTAAGGGTTAATTTTAGAATCTCTTTATTATCCGAGGTTGTTTTTAAATAAGTATCTTCTGGGACATATTTATTATCCATGTCCATGTTTCATGAAAGAGTTTTCAAAGGTATTATTTCAAGGGAATTATTACTAAAACATCATTTCAAATGTTTTAAAAATTTATTCTTCTAAATCTTTCTCATTAATGTCCATTTCTTCAAAATAGTTTTTAAGGATTTATTTATATGGACATGAATGTTTTTAAAATGTTAATTCCTTTAAAAAGTTGCAATGTGGTATAGGATACTTTGATCCAAAAATGTCTTTAAATGTATTCCTTTCTAAATTATGTGACTTTTTGAATGTTTTTCATGAAAAGGGATATATCTCTCCCAGAGTATTACAAATCATTTTCATCTATGTCAACATACTTTGATGGATTTTAAAATTGTTTGAAGTTGATTTATCATAATACAAATATTCCATATTGTATTGTAGGTTTTTGTGATATGTTTTAATAAGAATGTGTTATTTTAAACCATTCATGGTTTATGGATAAATTATTGAAATTCCTTATGCTAGTTTTAATATGAATGTTTATGTTTTGTTTAAACCTTTTCATATGAAGAATGTATTGGACTTAGTAAGTGACGGGTGGAGCCTGCTATAGCTCCTAGATGCATCGGTAGGTCTCTTGAGACAAACTAGTGTCTTGGCACAAGGCCTTGGCAAAATATTATTTGTAGTCTTGGAACGAGGACTTGACTATGTGGTTATAATAGTCTGGCATTATGCATTCCATCATTATGAAAGTGGTTATAGATATTTCATGTAATTATTCGATTAGTAGTATATCCATGTGAATAAGTAAATGGAATTATTTCATTTTATTTCTGCCATATTATGCTGAAGTTCAAGTTTAAAATGAATTTTTTAGTCATACATTTCCTTAAATGTTTAAGCTTATTTATGAAAGTTTCTGCTATATTGTAATACTTACTGGGAATCTCAGCTGACCCCTTTATATGTTTTATTTTTCCCAGGATGTGAAGAAGTATTATATGAATGACCTATATGGATAGTATGATTGGATATGAGTGTGGACTATGGAGACTATGTTGTTGTAGTTTTCATTTTATGATGTAATGTAAACTTTATGAATGTATCTAGTGTTTCCAAGGCTACTAAACTAATCAATCTTTCGAGACTTGATCTTTTGTGATCATTCCAATGTTATGTAATAATGCACCGACTCTGGGTAACTGGGGTCAGGGTGTTACATATTTCTTTTGTGTTTTCCTTTGTGCGGTATTCCATGACTATGTGTGTAAGGATTAAAGGCAATGCCTTTCCTTTTTTGGATATGCCTTTCCGGTGCTAGCCACAAGTCCATGGACTATGTAAGGTAGGCTTGGGGTAGTCAGGACATGGGCCCCATGGGATGGGTCATGATAGAAAATATTTTTAATTATTTAAAAGTATTTTAATTTTGAAATGAAATTTAATAGTTTTCAAAAAATTATATTTATTATTTTCATGGCTTTGAAAATATTACCATCTTTTATGAAATAATATTTATGTATATATATAATATTTTTGAAAGAATATAAATATGTAATTTGTAATTTATGATGTTTTTATAGTTTTTTTATATAAAATATATTTATATCTCTGTAGTTATAATATTTAAAATTAATTATCATGGTATTAAATTTATTATGCACATGTTTTAATATGAATTTTATATAAGACAAATTTAATTACATTGAAAATGTAATTATCTAAATTATTATATGGATAATGTAAATATATAAATATCATTAAAATAATCCAATACTATGTAAATATTTTTTAATACACGTTTGAGTGAAAAAAATTTCTATCATTGGGCTAGCTAAAGTCTTATCACCATTCCTAATGTGGGAATACAAGTCAATATAATTATTCGATAAGTGGAATGGAGATCCCTGATGAGTTCATAGTTGGGCTTATAGAGAGCCCACATAGAGTGCTAGTGGGATTTCATACCTCACCGTATAGTGTTCATGAAGTCACACATAGGTTTCTCTTGGGATACGTGGCACAACCCATTATGGGTGACACTGTGTGTGTGTGGGTGGGTGTCGATACCATTATTCCTTGGAACATGTTCTCAATAGAATCATTTAGAATATATACAAGTTAATGTCCCACTAAATGTATGACATGGGATTGGAAATACAGGTGTTTTTCACACATGATAAAAATTGATGTTATTTTCACAGAATCATGATTGATTTAATATAATACATTTAATCTATTAATAATTTTTCTACTTCCTCACACCTAACATAAAAAAACCTAATGTTGTATAATTCTAATTCATGATTAACCTTGGTTCATCCTTGACTACAAGAATGATCCACCTCAACATCAGAATCAGTATCCACAGTCATCCTCCTTATATAAATAGCCAATGATCATTAGAAAAACCAAACAATGATGTTTCACTTCACAAGATATCTCATGTTCAATACCACCACTTAATCCACTTTTATAAATTTTCTTTCAATATTAAAGAAAATAAGTCCATTGAATTTATATTTTTTTCACTATGAATGATATTATCAAGATGCAAAATGTTACATATGATTGCAATGTCATAAATGAAAGGGTTCATTATCTTTTATAAAGTAATCATCAGAACTATCATGAACGAGTTATATATATATATATATGAATTTAATATTATCTACAATTCATTTATTTTCTCCCATATTCATCATTTGTATCCTCCTTAGCTAAAACAAGAAGTAATTATGATTTATATTATATATATTATCTATCATTTTGTCAAGAAAAACTTCCCCAAATTTCATCTATGGGCTTTTATAAAAAATAAGATAGTTTTAGGAACATTTTTATAAAAAATTATATATATATATATATATCATATAAAAATCAGTTTTTAATTTATTTATATGTAGGTATGTTGGATATATATGTATGTATATATATATATCTTACTCAATTTCAAAAAAACCAGAAAATAACTTTATAATATTTTATCAAAAAAATTTCCAAATTTAATCAATAATTAATTTAATTTATAATTACACATGAAAATTATAAAATATACTATATATATCCTCCATTTTTATTTAATGTTATTATCTTTAGTCATTAAAAATAACCCTGCATAGAATATCCCACCCACCCTCTCTCTCTCTCTATATCCGACTCTATACCTATCTCATACTATCAAACACTAGTATAGGAGGATGAAAATGGTTTTTTTATATTAAATTCAAGGGTAGTGAATTATAATTTTTAACCCCTATTTCATATTTTAGAAAAAAACAATTTTTCTTTAGGGATATTTCATTATGAATATATTGTTTTATGGTCATCAAACCCCTAATTATTATTGAAATTATTTTTCTCAACACCTCATTATATAAATTCTATTTTTCATTAATTTTAATTAAAAAATACATAAGTTAGTTTATAAGTGTTTATATTATAATTTTTTAGATATATTTTATCTCTACAACTCATTAATTTCATTCATGATCATTGGTGTGTCCATATAATATAATTATTCTTGACATTTTTTGTATATATGTACAATCATATATATATGTTCAATTATTTATTGATATAGATTATTTTTATTATATTTTTTATAAATAATACATTTCTTAAAATCATTATGAATGGATGATATTTTTGATAAGGAAATTATTTGTAATAGTATATGTTGTATAAAATTAATTTCTATTGAAACTAATTTATATGGTTTTTGAGTGGATTTTTTTAGAAATAAAATGAGAAAATAAATTCATATAATTTTTTATAAAACATGGGTTTCGAATGTGATAAAATTAATGGGGAGTGAACCCATATCTTTAATGTGTAAATTATATTAATGGTGAAAATTCATGTGGCCATCGGGATTTCTTAGGGGATTTCATTTATTATTTCATTCCATAAAGAATTATTTTTTTCAAATTATATTTTTAAAATTATTCAATGTGGAATCCATGTACATCGAAATATTATAATATTTTTAAATTAAATGTTTTTTAAAAATAATATTTAATTTCAATGGTTTTCAAAAATATTTATTATGGATGCTTTTGATTACTATATATTCATATTTTTAAATAAATCTATCAATTATTATGTATTGGATAAAAATTGAAATTATATTGAAATAAATTTTAAAAAAACTATTTTAATGTATTTTGAATGTTATACTTTTGGGTTTTAAAACCCTTATTTGGAATATTTATGGTCAAACTATGTTTTATAATGATTTATTTAGGATAATTTGAAGTTCTAATTATGTTTGGTTCCATTATGAAGATCTATTTTGTTTCAAGCCAAATTGTTTTATATATAATCTTGTAAAGTTGTGATACATTGCACGGTTTTTCTAAATCCTAAATAACCTAGACCAAAAATACCATTTGTTATGTACCTGACTATATATGTTTCCATTAATTTTTAGACAAATATATATATATATATATCTTATTATAGATCCAGGTATGGGAGTTTGTGTATTTGGTTGTCATAAAAGTTTTGTAATGTAATGGAAATTACTAGATAAATGATTGGAGACAGTACTGAGTCACCTCTATAGAAAATTCCCACATGGTATTAATTTAGTGATTATTGTATATCTTTTGTTTATACACTCATTATGTGATGGTTTTTTTTTTACATTTATATTTTTACATTGACTTGATTGAATTTTTATATATTATCTATCAATCCTATATTATTATAGAGGGTAATGACTTTAATAAATGTTATTTTAATACCACCAATCACAACCGCCAACTTGGATCATATCAGTGCTGAGTAAATAAGGTTTCCTTTTGACTTTTACATTCCTTCATGTTTGGGTAGATTGATTTAGTCAAAACGGGTTCATTATAAAATTACCATTTATTCATGTTTTGAAAATCACAATCACCTTATCTTAAGGAAAATTTAATTTACCCTATGTTTTAATTTCATAAGGAAAATTTTCCGTCCCTAAGGAAATTTATCCTTACCATGTTTTTCACTATTCATTTTGTCTATGTATAAAATTTGGTTTCATATCCAAAACCTCAGAATCATATAATATTTAGATATAGATCATTTTGTTTTCAAGATCCGAATTCAGGTTCCAAGTTCTCTAAATTCATACTCAAAATTCTTTTGAAGATCTCACTCTGGGTTCTCTGAATTCAGACTCTGAACTCTTGTGAGTTATGACTCCGAGTTCTCCGAATTCAGACTCTAAAATCTTCTGAATTCAGATTTCGAACTATTCTGAGTTCAGACTATGAATTCTTATGAATTCAGATTCCAAACTTTCTATGTTTAGGTTCTGGATTCTTGTGAATACAGATTTTGAATTTCCTTGAAATTCAGACTCTTGAATTTTATAGAATTCAGTTTCCAAATTCCTTGGATAACAGAATCAAAATATTCTTGTATTATAGATACTGAATGCATTTTTGGTTAGAGTCGAAACATTCATTTTTTTCTTACAATCCGAAAAATGAATTTGATCAAGTAATCATATTTGTTCTTACACATGATTTGGATATAAAATGATGCCATGCATTCAGCTACTAACTAACTTTTGTTTGAGTGACAGGTGTATAGGTGCCTCCAAAATTCATGGAAAAAATATGACTGTTAGAGGAGGGAGCCAACCGTTTAAGTTGTGCCTATAAATATGAGCTCATTTCAACGATCTCAAAAAAGGTATTTTTTTAATTTTTTTAGAACTTGATTACATGCTATTGAGGTGATTTCTAGAGAGAGAGGCTCTTATAAACTCTTAGGCTTCATGCAGAAAGTATGAATGACTTGTTCAAAATTCACTTCGTGTAAAATTGCTTTTTGCAGAGGTGTGATTCCCATAAAATCACAGACTTCGAGTTGTGAAGTCAGATGTACCGATTTCCTTACAAATAGAGGGCTTGCAGGGATAGGAAGACAGATACCGATATTCGTATTGAGGGCTTACCCAGGTTTGGGTAAGACATACTTTCTTGAAATTATAACTCAAGGGACCTTTATCCAAGGTTGTTGGGTACCCTTCCCTTTGGGTTAAATGATTTACTACTTGTTACTTGTAGTGTTTCAATTTTGTTTTCTATATAAATTTGGTTATTGTGGAAAGTATAACTATCTTATAAATCCTTAGACGTGTACTCTAATTGAATAGGATTCTATACACTTTAATGTAGAATATTTTTTGTTGTAAAATTTTGATTCATTTTCCGAATCAATCATGTTATTAGATCTTAGTGGTGTTGTGAATTTTGTTTATACAAAATTTCCTTAAGGGATTTTTAAATTATACAATTCACCCCTATTGTATATTGAGTATCTACACAATAGTTTGATACTAAAATCAGTATCATATATATCAGAAAATCGATCCAACATTTGGTATCATAGGAGGTGAAATTATACCCTGAACCAATCCAACAATTGGCTTCAGAGTTTCGATTCAATCTGAATTAATCTCACGATTAGATTCAGAAGATAAATATTCTTCTTCATTTTTTCAGAATCATATTTTCAGACTCATAAAGTTTGGATTCATATTTTTCTTAGATATAATCTAGTTATATTTTCCATGCATAGGATATTTTTTTTACTTGTTTACAAACATATATTACTAAAAAGTTTCTGTGGAAATATTTTCCTTAATATGGTAGGTTTAAATGTTGGTTCTATCGACAATATAAATCCCACCAGACCTTTTATTTATGATGGAAATGATTATGAGTACTAGAGATATAGGATGAAGACTTTCATTATTAACAATGGAGTTGATAACTACCTAATACTGACATGAGATTATAATATTCTTGACAAGGAATTGACAACTTTTACTAATCAGGAGAAATCAGAATATCATGAAAATTTCGGAATCAAAAATACATTGCTATGTTCTATGACTAGGAACATATATAGTTAGATATCTTCATGTGAAGATGCAAACAATATCTGCAAGAAACATGAAGTTATATATTTTGGTACTTCTGATGTTATAGAGACAAGAAGAGCTATGTTGAGATCTTAATACCATGGATTTAACAATACTTATTGAGAACCTATAAGCAAAGTTCATCAAAGGTTCATGACTATTGTAAATAGATTACATTTAATGGGAGAAAAAGGTTTAAATGATGAGGCCCTTGTATATAATATTATAGAAATTATGCCAATTTAATCGGAATCCAAGAGGACATCAATTGATGAGAACTAGAAAGTCACCCAGATTTCCATAGATGAGCTATTTCGAACTCTTCTTCAGCATGAGACTAAAATGAATAGAGATGATGATAATTTTAAAAATAAGAATGGTAATGGAGGATTTGATTTTACAAATACTTATAAACATTTGAAATATATGAATCCAGAAAGAGTAACTAGATCAAAGTCAAATAAAGTTACAATTCAGTCAGAATCTAGTGATACAGAAAATTCTGAGAATGAATTAACTATTCTTTCTCAGAGAATGAACAAGATAGTAGCACAAAAGAATTATAAAAATAAGTTCAGGAAGAGATACTACAAAGAGATGAAAAATGGGAAAGTTACTTGTTATTAATGTAGAAGAATAGGTCATATCATACCTGACTTCCCTCTATTGAAAATGAAGGAAAATAAGGAAAGGAATTCAGAAAGAAACAAGAAGAAGTTCTATCATTCGAAGCACAAGAATAGTCTTAAAGAAAATTATACCTGTAGTGATAGATGAGAAGAATATTCAAAAAGTTAATCTTCTGAATATGAATCATCAACATAAAAAAATATCGGATTCATTGCTACTACTTTTTTTCCAAATACTTGTCTTATGGCCAAGGTACACTCTGCCGAGGCTTTAACAAATTTATCTCTCGATAAGAATTACTATTCTGAAGATATTACTCTTAATAAAGATACTTAATCTTCAGATAATGACGAAATTCCTACTTAGGAATAAGTATCTATATTTTCCATGTTTTTAGAAGAAATAAATTGTAAAAATTCTATGAAATTTTACACGGAAAATACAAGAGAAGAAGTTCTTACAAAAGTGATTTTCGATTTCACTAAAGATCTTAAAAATAAAGATGAGATTCGAAAAAAACATTCTAAGGACCTTAAGGAAGTAAATTGTTAAAAATAAAATCTTTCTAAAGATCTTAAGAATACTATTTTAAAAATAAATGTTTTTGGGGAAAAATATGACTCTAAGGGAATAATTCTTGAGGATAGGAATTTTGTCATGAGACTAAAATCCAAAATATATTCCATTAAAAAATTCTTCTAAACTTTACTTATGGTAATGAAAATTTTGACAAGATTTAATCTCAAATTAAAACCTCAAAAAAATACTACTGGAGTAGGTTACACTAACAAAAAACCTGTTTTAAAAAACAACTATTTTTTTCCATCCAGAGCCCCTTTTGGTACTAAATGTCAAAGTGGTGGGCATTGGAGTAAATTTTTTTCTTTGAATAACATTCAATCTCTTGGGTTTCATAAAGATTATTTTTCTAAACAAATGTGGATACCCAAAAATTTATTGTCTAAAAATTTCGGATCTAAGAAATTTTGGATTCCAAATGTCAAACAATCTTATTTTCTTGAAAATATATAAAGTACCAAAAACAATACATGGTATATGGATAGTGGATGTTCCTAGCATATGATTGGTAACAAAAACTACTTGGAAATGATTATCAAGATGAAAGGATGAAAAGTAACTTTGAAAGATAATGCTAGGGGAGAAATTATTGGTATCGATAACATAGTTTTTCTAGGAAAAACTTTGATTTCAAATGTTTTATTTGTTAAAGGTCTTAAGAACAACCTCATTAGAATAATCCAATTATGTGATGAAGGTTACCTTGTGAATTTTAGGAATGACTAGTGCTTAGTACACAATTTCAAGGTAGAGTTTATTCTTTATTCCAATAAGAAAGAGAATGTTTACACGCTAAACATAGAATACCTTAGGAACCAAGACTTACCTTGCCTTAGTGCAATGGAAGATAATTCTTGGTTATGGCATAGAAGGTTAGGACACTGTATCCTTAAGAACTTATGAAAACTCTATAAGAAAATACTAGTTAATGATCTAACTGAGCTTATATTTGATTCTTCAAATTTTTTAGATCCTTGTCAATATAGAAAAAAACATAAATCAAGTTTTAAATTAGTCAGTGAAGTCTCAACAACTAATTCACTACAGTTACTGCATATGAATATTTTTGGCCCAACACACACTGGAAGCATTGGAGGAAAATATTTTGTATTTGTCTTAATTGATGATTACACTATATTTCCATGGGTCTATTTTCTAGCCAATAAATCTGAAGATTTTTCTTATTTCAAAAGTTTTATAGCCCAAGTTAAAAATGAGAAAAACCTTCTTTTGATAACTATTTATATTGATAATGGAGAAGAATTTCAAAATTCTGATTTTGAAACCTTTTTTAGTAGAAAAAGCATTACTCATAACTTCTCAGCACCTAGAACACCTCAACAAAATGGTGTTGTTGAAAGAAAAAATAGAATTATTCAAGAGATAAAAAGAACCATGTTGAGTGAATGTTCTGTAGCCAAAATTTTTTGGGCTGAAGCTATAAGTACTGCTTGTTATACTATAAATTGTGTTTTGATTAGACCTTTTCTTAATAAAACATTTTATGATTTATGGAATGGTAGAAAATCTAGAATTTCCTACTTCAAGGTTTTAGGTTTTAAGGTATTAATTTTGAATACTAAAGATAAATTACACAAATTTTCACCAAAATATGATAAACGCATTTTCTTAGGCTACTCAACAATTTTAAGCCCTGTAGTGTTTTTAATAAAAAAAACTTGTGCTATTGAAGAAACAATACATGTCAAATTTGATGAAACTGATCCCTTCATTTTAAAAAACCTCAACCTACATCTTCAGATGTGTTTTCAAAAACTGATTATCAACCTTTTTTAGAAGATCCTTCTGATAATGAAAAATGTCCAAGAAGATGTTTCTGAAGCATTTAACCCAAAATATTTCCTACCCTATGTTGATAAATAGGTTTTAAAAAATCCAAATCAGTTATTTCTATCGAATCATCCTAGTGACAGTATCATTGGTGATGTAAATCAACCTATAAGGACTAGAAGTTCCTAAAGGAATGAAGTAGAACATATAGAATTCCTTTCCCAATTAGAACCAAAAAGCACTGAAGAAGCTTTAGGTGATTGGATAAAAGCACAACAAAATGAACTAAATAAATTTGAATGGAATAATGTTTGGACCTTGGTTGAAAGACCTAAGGAAACTTCTATTATTTTAGTAAAATGGGTCTTTTGAAATAAATGTTATGAATATGGAATCATAGTAATAAATAAAGCTATATTGGTTGCTAAAGGATATAATCAACAAGAAGTAATAGACTATGAAGAAAACAATGATTCAGTAGCTAGACTTGAATCTATTCATATTCTACTTGCCTTTACAGTATTCTTCAATTTCAAAATTTTTCAAATAGATGCTAAATGTTATTTCTTTAATGGGTTTTTACAAGAGGAAGTTTTTGTTGAACAACCTCTTGGTTTTGAAGATACAAAACATCCTAAAAATGTTTATAAAATTACCATAGATTTTTATGGACTTAAGAAATCCCCTCGAGCTTGGTATGATAGGATTACAATATTTTGGCTTCAAAATAATTATGTTAAGGGAAATGCAGATCCAACCATTTTTATAAATAAATATAAGAAAAATGTTTTGATTGTTAAAATTTATGTTGATTACATTATATTTGGTTCAAATCAGCAATCACTAACTTATTCCTTTGTAAATATACTGAAATCTGAGTTTGAAATGATAATGATGGGTGAGTTAACATTTATCGTTGGTATTCAAATTTCTCAAAAACAAGAAACAATTTATATATCCCAACATATGTATATTAAGGGTCTCCTTAAAAATTATGGATATGACAACACTAAAAGTATTAGTAATCCCATTGGCACCTCAAACAAACATGATCTTGATGAAGTTGGGAAACCAGTAGATAAAACATCCTATATAGGTATGATAGAAAGTTTACTTTACTTGAAAGCTAGTCATCCAAACTTAATGTTTTCAGTATGCTTATTTCCATGATATCAATCAAATTCCAAGGAATATCATTTAAAGGCAGTGAAAAGAAATATTCACTACTTATAGGGAACCATGGATTTAGGAAACTTTTATACTACTGGAAATGATTTTGTTCTAAAAAGTTTTTTGTATGATGACTTTGGGGGATGTAGAATGGATAAAAAGAGTACATTGGGAAATTGTAATTTAATAGGAGATTCATTAATGTCTTGTTCATGCAATTAGAAACACTCAGTAGCAGTTTCCACTGCTGAAGCCGAATATGTTGCATCTGGATATTGTTGTGCTCAAGTGTTGTGGATGCAACACATACTCATAGACTATGGTATGAGTTTTACCAAAACACAAATTCTTTGTGATAATACTAGTGCCATTGCCCTTAGTAAAAACCATGCACATCAATATTTTAAAAAACACATAGATATTAGGCATCACATTCTTAGGGATCACACACAAAAAGGGTATATCATTCTTCAATTTATCAGAACACAAGATCAACTTACTGATATCACAACAAAATCATTACCCTCTGATAGATTTGAGTACATTAAACAAATTTTTGGAATGATAAACATAATGTAATATTCCATGTTAACATTTTATTGAAACCAATATCCTTATATTAATAAACTCATTCTCATAGAGGGAGTACATTTCCTTGTTAGTTTTCCAAAACTTTTGTAATGAAAATTTTGGTAGTCAGATTTTTCAAATCTTTTGTAAGGAAAATTTTCGTAGTCAGATTTCTCAAATCTTTCATTATGAAAATTTTCGTAGTAATAATTTTCAAATATTTTGTATGGAAAATTTTATTTTCATATTTTTCAAATCTTTCGTAATGAAAATTTTCACAGTCAGATTTTCCAAATCTTTCGTAATGAAAATTTTTTAGTCAGATTTTTCAAATCTTTCATAATGAAAATTTTCATAGTTAGATTTTCCAAATCATTCGTAATGAAAATTTTGGTAGTCAAATTTTTCAAATTTACGTAATTAAAATTTTCGTAATAATTTTTTTTGTAATGACGATTTTTGTACTCAAAATTTTCATAATGAAGATTTTCATACATAGAATTTTCATAATGAATATTTTCGTACATAAAACATTCCTAATAGATATTTTTGTTTTTCAAATTTTTTCAAAATAGAATTTTCATAATCTAAATTTTTTCAAGGAAAATGTTTCCTCAATATAAATAATATTCCTAGAAATCTGAAAGGTACCATATTTACTTTTACATTACCTGTATTTTATTCTGAAAATCACAAAGGGGGAGAGAGGAAAAATATTTCTATGTAAAGAAGAAATTTACCTATGTAAAGGGGAGTTCTTATAAGGGGGAGTTTTCATTACAACGATTTCCGTATTCAAGATAATAAAAAATCTCATTCCAGAAATCTAGAATATGATCCATAGTGTTCTAAATCTTAAGGGGGAGTTAGTCGTAATCATCTATGCTCATGTGTAAAGGGAGATAATTTTTATTTTCTAAGTCCTTATATTATTTTTTATAAGGATGTTTGTCCATTCCAAAAGGGATGAGATTGTTGAGTCAATAAGGTTTCCTTATGACTTTTCCATTCCATCATGTTTGGGGAGATTGATTGAGTCAATCAGGTTTCCTTATTAATTTACCATTTCTTCTTGTTTTGAAAATCACAAACACCTTATCTCATGAAAATATCATTTACCATATGTTTTACTTTCATTAGGAAAATTTTCCTTCCCCAAGGAAATTTATCCTTACCATGTTTTTCATTATCCATTTTGTCTAAGTATAAAATTCCGTTACATATCAAAAACCTCGGAATCATATAATACTTAGATATAGAGCATTCTGTTTTCAGGATCTGAATTCAGGTTCTGAGTTGTCTGAATTCAGACTCCAAACACTTCTGAAGTTCTAACTCTGATTATTTGAATTCAGACTCCAAACTCTTCTGAGTTATGACACAGAGTTCTTGAAATTCAAACTCCGAACTCTTATGAATTCAGATTCCATACTCTTTTGAGTTTAGACCCCTAATTATTATGAATTCAGATTCTGAACTTTTCAAGTTCAGGTTCTGAATTCTTATGAATCCAGATTCCAAATTTCATTGAAATTCAGACTCTAGAATTTTATAGAATATAGGTACAAAATTCCTTGGAAAACAGATTCTGAATATTTCTGTTTTATAGATACCAAATGTATTTTTGGTTAGACTCTTAACTTTCAATTTTTCTTACACTCTGAAAAATGAATTTGTTCAAGTAATCATATTTTTTCTTACACATTCTTTGGTTATAAAAAAATGTCATGAATTCAGTTACTAACTAACTATTTTTTAAGGGACACGTGTATTGGTCCCTCAAAAATTCAAGGAAAAATATAACCATTGGAGGAGGGAGCCAATCGTTGAAGCCTTGCCTATAAATAAGAGCTCATTTGAACAAGCTCAAAACCTGATTTTTTTTACTTTTGGTAGAACTCGCTTACATGTTATTGAAGTGATTTCTAGAGAGATTGGCTCTTATAAACTCTCAGGCTTCTTGCAGAAAGTGTGAATGGATTGTTTAAACTTTTCTTTATCCAGAATTTCTTTGTGCAGAGGTGTGATTTCCATAAAATCCGAGACTTCAGGTTTTGAATTTAAAGGTGCAGATTTCATTAGAAATCGAGGGATTGCGGGGATATCAAGGAAGATTCTGATCTTCATATTGAGGGCATACCTAGGTTTGGGTAATACAAACATTCTTGAAAGTATAAATCAAGAGACCTTTATCCAAGGTTGTAGGATACCATTATCTTTGGGTCAAAAGATTTACTACCTGTTACTTGTAGAGTTTCAATTTTGTCTGCAATGATTTTGGTTGTTGAGGAAAGTATACCTATCTTATACTTTCTTATAATTTTACTCTGATTGAATAGGATTCTATACACTTTAAGGTATAATCTTTTTTGTTGTAAACATTTTATTCATTTTTGGAATCAATCAAGTTATTAGAACTTAGAGGTGTTGTGATTTTTTTTATACAAAAGTTCCGTAAGGAATTTTTAAAGTTTAGAATTCACCCCCTCTTGTATATTGAGTATATACACAATAGTTTGATACTAAAATTAGTATCATATCTATCATACAATCGATCCAACAATCCAATGTTTTATTCATGGGGCATTATCTTTCTATCTTTATTTATAAAAATGGATTGGTGCCTTTATAGGGAGGAGGTGATGAGAAATATCATGCTCCCTTATCTTTGATAAGTGTTAAAAGGTACGTAATATTTATGGATATCACAATATGGATCTTGGAGTCATAATCGAGTGTTATAAATTTAATTTTTCTCAATTGACGTCTCAAACATCAATTCTTGTAATGATCAAAGAAGGAAATTAATATTATTCAAAATCAAGACAATGGTAGAATATATTAACATGACAGACTTTGATAAATATGTAGTTATAAGGTTTGGAACCCAGATATGTGCCCCATAAAAAAATAGAGATCTTCTGGATGACGCTCATAGATCATCATTTCTTACTAATCTCAGAAGAACACTTATGTGTATATATCTAAAGAATTCATTCTATTGTGATACAATAATGGAAGAAATTATAGAAAATGTTACTTTATTCTTAGTATGATAGAATAATACGGGTGAATGAATGATGTCTATGGGTATTCTTAAAAAAGTATCCATAAAAATATTTAAATTGAAAACATAATCGAGGGTTCTGTTGTAGGATTTCAAAAAATATATAAAGGATTTAAATTTTTTAGGTTGAATTTGATGTTCTTAGGAATTTAGTGCAATTTTTTCCCATCATAATTTTTTTTCACTTGAAAAGCTCACCCTAAAATACATAAAGTAAGTGTTAAGGATTAATGATGTACCACTATATATTTTAAATTATTTTATATAAAGATTAACTATATATTTTGGATAATTATTTTAGAATATATTGATATAGATATGAGATTCAATACTACATATCATTCACAAAATATCATCAATATGGGAGGCACAAAAAAACTCTAGAGTATATACTGAGATCTATTTCTAATTATTTTCATGAATGTTTAGATCAACACCTCCCCCAGATAGTGTTCTCATACATTTTTTTTAAAATTCTCTCACATTCATGACACTAAATGAGTCTTTGTATGGGAAGAGATATAAGAATTAAAAAATATTGGAAGAAGTTTAAGAGAAGAAATTTTTTGGTCTTAACCACATCCATGTAATTACTGAGAAGTTTAAAATGATTCAACATAACATTATATAACTATAAAATTGATAGAATAGTTTTGAAGTGAACCACCAAATAGATCAATAGTTTTATGTTGGTGATAAGATGATTGAAAATATAAATAATTGGATGTGTTTTATGATCGTTGGGAAGATTAGGAAGCTAATACATTAGTTTATTGTTCTATTCATGATTATTGACCATGTAAGGAGTTTATCTTATCACATAACACTCCCTCCAGAACTGTCTAATTACACGATGTGTTCTATGTATCAATTTTGAGAATATAGATAGAAACCCATTCACATGTGTTATACTCTGAATCCATACAATTAGAAAGTGATACCTCATATAATGTATATATAATGTATTTCCAAGATCACATAGGCATGGTGCTAAAAAATGTTTCCACTAATATAGTAAATGTACATTGGTGGAATCACATGTTTAAGGAAGCATCACGGGAAGTTGAGGATGTGATAAGAGAAAGTAACCTCAATTGTTTTCTTCCAGGTAAAAATATATTTAATATAAAATTATTTTTATGTGTTGTAGAATGATAAAAATTCAAATCCTTGTAAATATAATTTTGTTATGAATAACATTCATTACATGGTACATGTAACAATATGTTACTATTTTTAGGAATTTCTAAACCACACTTTTCTTATCATGATTTGGTTAGGTTTCATTTAGGGTTTCTGCTGGTGAAATTTTGGGAATTTTTGAATGTTTTGGACTATTTCCTGGTGGGTGTAGAGTTTTCCCAAACTATGCACCCTATTAGAGAAAACTATAAAAACTGAGGATGCATCGTTTTTCATGGTGGGAACAAGGTTTGAAAAACCGTGTGACATCTTATTATAAACAATGCACATTGGATAAAGGGGAAAACTTCTAGAGCACACCATTTAGTCTAACAGTGTGAACCTACCCACTTAACTAGGCCTATGTGATTTTTAATCCAGGTTTTGATTTTAAAATTCCTAAACCCACCTTTCTTAAATTCATGATGGACTTATTTTGACACCACATGTTTTATTCTTATAGAGGACCTCCAAATGGGAAATTTTGGCACTTTTAGACCCGCCTATATTCATATTGAATCTTAAATAACATTATTTGATCTCCATTTAGTAGGTTTCATCATCTCTTTCTCATTATCCCCTCTCTCTTTTCATCTCGATGGATTTGTAGATCTCTATGCTTGTTTTGGATGATAAAATACCCGCTATTTTAGGTCTTAAATATTTGTTTGTTTCTTGGATCATATTTTCGTTGTTATTCATTGGAGAATCCGGATTAGGTTTTGGTATTTTGAGATCTTGTGTTTTTAATGTTTGTGGTTCCATTTTTATTGGCCAATTTAATTAACTCGGTAATTCATGATTTGATTAAATTTATTTCAATTGAATCTCTAGAATTTGAATCATATGAAATTGAATTGTTTAAAACCTCAATTCTATTTAATTGGGGGATTCGGATTTGAAATTGTATTTCTATCATGAAATCTAGAAGATACCCAATTCAATTGAATTGCGGTGTGTTTGTGAAATTTATGGAAATTGGTGAAATTTAAATTGTGAAATTAGTTTGACAAAAAATTTTGAAAATTCATTTTATGAAATTGATTTAAAATTGTATTTGATGAACACTTTATTAAATTGTTTTTCATACAATCCTTTGGGTTTTATCTTGGGAAAAGTTATTCATTTTATTAAAACCCCATTTTCAATTTTAAATAGAAAAATGGATGATTTTAAATAGAGAATGAGATAAATTTTACATTAAACAGTCTTGAAGTAAATTTTCTATCATTGATTTATTATCAGGGAACATGAAAACATTACCTTGTTAGTTACTTATTCATATAACACTCTATGATTTAAAACATTCTAAAACATAAATGCAACCCATCACATCCCTGATGGGATGGTGGTAAATCACCTTTGGACTTACTGAAGGGATGTGTGTATAAACATATATTTATGACACCTTGATTGTGTCAATTCCCTTATCCTATAACTATAGTTCTTTTAGGTATATGACCATATCACTCACTTTTTGGTATTTTAAATGAATATATTCCACTGTTGTAAACTATTTTAAATTCCTTATGAATTTATATAAATTATTATACTAAGATATTTGTTTAGAAATATTTTATAAACTGAAATATAAAACATTTTTTTTTTGATTTATTTACATCATTTTAAATATAAATAATGATTTGTTTAAATATTATTTTTAAATTTCAAACCTATTTATTTAAAATTTAAACCCCTTTATTTGGTTAATAAAATCTGGAATATCTTATTGAATCCATGGAGAGACCCTGTTAGGATTTTATCTCACACCCTAACCATGAATTCAAGTGTTTCAAAATTATCTTCTTCCAGGTTTGAGCAAGGCTAAGGTGCCACTTAGAGGTGGTAGTGGTTGTTAACCCCTAGACTAGGTGAGTTTTTCCATTGGTAATTTTGTGTATCTTTTCCAATTTTCTAGTAATTGGTTATAGTACATTGGTTTGTTATAATTTTTTTACTTCTGTTACACTCCTCCCATTGGAGTTTAATTTGTATGAATATAGATTTTTTATCTTACTTCCATAATGTTTGTAGAAAAAATATTCCCACTTACATTTTTTTGATGCCAAGTGATAGTTTCTAACCTATAGGTTTCAAGAATGGCCTTCAGGCTACGTCAGGACTGGCACAGTTATCAGGTTACCAAGGTACCTAGGCTAGTTCATGATAGTACACAAACCATAAAAGAACCAAAAATTTTAATAAAAATCTAATAATAAAGCTTTAATAACTATTACGTTGTTAAACCATAACACTATATTACCTTTTGAGGATAAATTATAAATATTTTTTAATAATTAAAAAAATTATTTTCAATAATTTTTTATTATTATATTAGGTATTTTATATGAAAATACAACATTTAAAATTTTATAAAATAGATTATATAAAAATATAATTAATTATTGAATTACTCACATAAAAAATTACATATTTCAAATATAATATTTGTATTTTTAAAACATTTTACGATTAAAAAATAATTTTTTCCTAAAATAATCATTCTTATGATTGTGTAATTATGTAAGGGTAACATATATTTTTTAAAAATATTTTATATAAAAAATATTTCTTTCAAGAAAATAATTATTACTTTTATATATTCATTAAGATTAGAAATCCGTTGTTCAATGTTTTCTTGTCTAAATTAAACTATTACATTAATAATAATAAAATGATATTTCATTCTCATTACTTGTTTTAAAGAGAAATTATCTTTTGGAATATATTAAAGGCTCATAAAAATAATATATATTAAAAAAACTATTTATTAAAAAATAAATAATTTATATCATAATTTTATTTTATCCATAATTTTTATCAACTTAAAACTAAAATTATTATAAATAAATTTTTTTCTCATTATGTGATATTATTTTGAAATTGATAAATCAATCCCTTATAATTTTGTTAAAATTATTTCCAAATTTTATACAAAAAGAATAAAATTAATTAATGGGTATAATCTTAATTTGTATAATTAAAATTAAATACTATTTTTGGATATTAATTTCCAAGGTAAAAGTACACTATGGTAAAATATATAAGTTATCAGAAAAATCCCAAAAATATACATGATATCCCCTAAAATTAGTGGTAGAGGATAGTTTTAACCCATACTTATATTAAATCATATTTTGTCAATTTTATTGCCACATAACATAAAATAGTAACATTTTATTATTCAAAATGGAATGGTTACATCCGCAAAAAAGACACTCTTCAGTAATAAAATGATAACATATCCCACACTTTAAAAATACACTCTCATTTGAACAGTTTGTTGAAAATAATAAAAGGATTTAAACCTATGACACTATCTCACATCCAAAATAATTTATTAAAATTTAGTTTTCATTAAGAAATAATTTCTATAGAGTATTCTAAGTGAAAAAATAGGCTTATATCCCGAGTAATCCTTCTATTAGTCTAAAATTTAACTCTACTTTTTCTTAAATAAATTCATAAAATAATAATATAATTAATTAATATCACTAGTATGATTAATTTTCATTATAGAAATTTTAAAAAACATATTCATTCCATTATATCCACTAATACAATAAAATAACATTTCTCTAACTCATACAAGAATCAATGTTGTTTATTTTTCATCCATGCATATCAAGGATTTTATAAATGATGGTTTTGAGTAATTATAATGTTTTTTATTTAAGATTTATAACATTTAATGATAATTTATCATATTCCATATTTTTTTTAATCATTGAGAAATTGAATCTTTACTCATTCTAATGTAAAGATTAATTCAATCATAGAACAATGTATTCAGTTTTTCACTATCATCATCATCGATGATTTTATTTTCATTTAATAAATATAAATGATAAATATAATTAATAAATACTTGGAATAGTTTTCATTATCAATAACGTAAATATTAATCAATGATATAATGTAATCCATAGGTATCAATAAATAACACAAAACTAGTTCATCATTGTTTCCTCTTAGGGAAACATGACTAAAAATAAAATGTAACAAATCTATAATCATATAAGAAATTATAATAAATCAATTATAATACCTTTAAATGTTTTTTGATGAAAAAATTTGGTTGAAATATTATGAGAAACTTCACTCTTGTGAACCTAGTTGAAAATGGTAAAAATTATTAAAACTCAATACTGAAAAAGGATTATAGAAATCTCATACATTAAGATATTGGTTATTGATGATGATTATAAATGAAAATTTACAAATTAAGGTTCATAAAATTTGTTTATGACCTTCATACTCATGTTATATGAGGTTAAATACGTTTTCTACAAATTATTAGTAATGGTAAGGGACTTGGTAACTCAAAAAACTTCTTTCAAGTTAAACACTTTATTATTGATTTCCATTGCACTATCTTCCATTAATTTTCCATTTTGAATTAATTACTCTTATTCATTAATATTGAAATCATATTTTTGATAAAAATCCATTTTAATTAAATTTGTTCTTAAAGGGTAAATTATAAAAAGTTACTCCTAACTATGACTTAAAAATATGAATACAAAATTTTATAATAAAAAATATCCTTTTGTGATTTAGTATTCGTTATCTTCAAATGATCTATCTATAATGGATTTATTCATCATATTTCACAATATATTATTCTTCAATTATGTAATAATTTTGGATGATAATGTTTTTGGTATTGATAATCATAATTCATGATGTAATTATATACAGTTAATATTTTTTATGATTTTTTATTTCCATAGGTTATTTATGAAAATTGCACTATTTTAAATTTGATATTTTATAAAAATATTTTTATTTCACTGGGTCCTTTATGATTTGATGGTTGATTATATTTATAATTCATTTGTTAAGAGTTTATTTCTTATAAGGTAGGTAATCAAAATGACATTTTTTATTGTATGCATGTGAACTGATGGTGTGGATTGTAAAGAAAATATATTCTAAGGTATGTTTTACATTTATGGTATGTTTTTTATCTAATTATATCATGAATAATATTTTTTTTTAAATTCAGTGAATCAATGTTATAGCTTTTGTGTTTATATATATATATATATATATATATATATATATATTTTGTGGCTTTATAATATTATACAATTTACATTGAAACTCATATATTTATTATCTTTGTCACCCATTATGTTATATTATTTGTCTTATGATCTTATTCTTACTTATTCTAATGAAATAAACCTTGATGATATTTTTTCTCTACATATAATTGTTTTTTGATCTCAACCCTTTCATATGTTTTCATTCCCTAGGTTATATATATGTCTCTCACAAATGAGATGTATTGAATATGGTCTAGTATGTTGATTTAAAAGATAAATGATTATGGGATTTTTAAAAAATAAATCATATATATCATCTCCAAATACTCTAAACCTATCAATACTTAGGATATTGTTATTTATGAAATTTAATATTTTAAATCATGCAATGGATGTTACATAATGTAATGTTTATCCTAGGTTTCAATATTTGGTATTGGTTAAAATGTTTATTTATAATTAGTGATTTATTAAAATAAGTTTTCCAAAATCACACCAGGGATATGTCTAAGGGATATGATTATATATAAGATAAAATCCAAATATTTCTATAATGTATATTTTGACACAATTTTCATTAAAATACACCACTTTCATAATAATAGAATGTGGATACTAGCTCTTGCACAGTTCTACCAAGGGAAAAAATCACAATAGAGTTCATTTTTATTATTAATTAAATCACAACCTTCTACACAAAAAAGAATCCTAACTGAAAACATGAATTAGATATAATATGCATACATTAATTGGTTGATCTCATACTCATTAAAATAAATTTTTAGGGATTAATATCCTAACAAATATGAGGGATTAGGTTAATAATTATGAGAAACCCGATCATAGTGTTTATCCATAAATGAAATATATTGAACCAATATTATTATAGAACAACAATATGGTGTCCATTAATATTATGTTTTATGGTTGATTTAAATTCCTTTTATTTCCCCTCTTCTGATTTTAATTTTCCTTCACTCATGGTAACTCATTTTTTGGTTTTAGTAATGGGTATGACATGTTGAAAATAGTTTAAAAATGCATGTCAGAAAAAATGTGATTGTTTCCCTAAGGAACAACCCAATGGAATCTGATCTAGAGAATAAGACTTCCAAAAAATTATCAATAAATTGTCTTTAGATATATATAATATCACAAACAACCTTGATCTATTGATCTCACCCAAGAAAGAAGAGTAGGTTAGTAATCCTTTCATATGATTGAGACACCCTATTTTTTGGATCATAAAGGCCACATATCTGTGTGAAATTAATCCTAAATATGAAAAATAAAATTTTCCTTAAAACATGATTAGAACCCAAGAAAGTTGTTCATACTATTTACCATATAGATGGTGATTCCTACCAATAGTAAGCTATTCTAATAAATAAAATTAAGAAATATGAAGCTAACTAAATATAGTATGAAAATTATAAGAATGTGTTTTTTAAAATTTATTTTTTAAAATTTCCTTACATGAATATTGATCGGGAATCCATTGAGTTGAAATAAATAGAGGATAAATCCATTCTGACATAAAAATGTAAATTTTATAAGGCTCAAAATATATGAATATTGTTTTATCACTTATCTAGATTGTAAAATAGTATTTTTAATTCATGTATATAATATATTTCATCAAAATACATTTGATATAAAACATTTTGGATGTTATAAACAAATAGTTTGATTCCGTTGAAGGTGGAGATGTAATTTGGGGTATCTTAGTACTCATGGAATGGAAAATGAAGGTGGAATTACAAGGGAATCCATATGTTAATTTAAATGGATATAATAAATTCAAAACCCTTAATTTCTAAAATAGAGGGAGGAAGAACCATGTTAAAGTAAGGCAGTAACACCAAAACTGACATAGTAATCCAAAGAGGCCAATTAAAAAAATAAGAAAATAAGTTCCCAGTTGTTGATAAACCAATACCAAATGCTTCTAGTGAAAATGGTATGTATGATTTGTGAATTAGTTCTCAAACCCTCATGTCCAAGAACAATATAGGACCCAAATAACTCCCAATTATAGGTGATAATGTATGTAATTAGTGAAAACTACATCTTAGGAAGATCAGGTTAAAATATTTATTTGAGGTGAACTTACTCTTCTTTATAGATGTACATGTACCTTAATTAATTCTATTTCTTCAAATTCATTTATATCAAAAATGTTCATTGTGAATATGGAAGCATCACCTCATGTGATAAATATTGAACTATCTATAAAATGACATTGTTGAGAAATGATCACATATATTATATATAAATCAAATCCAATTGAATTTTTTTTGGAAGATGCATCCAACATATCTAATTCATATTTCCTTGAATGAATATGAATCATTTTTTAGTATTGATTAAATATCCCTATATAGAACCTATATCAATTACTGGGATAAGAAGATCTCATTTCGTATTCTAGATGATACCTTTCTCTTGTATCAATATATGTATGATACAAATTGTTAAGTAAATTATATAATTTGGTTTTTGATACCTATAAATCATGGATTTATAAAATTATTTTAATGTTATTATGGATGACACCCCATTTCATGGGAATAGATTGATGTGTTACCAGATGAGAAACGCTGCCCTCCTATAGAGTCTGAGGCTGAGTAAACAAATGAATTTATACATGTATCAATTTATATATAAATATGTATATAAATAATGGATCCTGGATATTTGGAGGATTTAAAGAATATGTTAAATTATACTATTTACAAGGGTTTTATCTTCAATAATTCGTCACCATGGGGAGCAAAAATACTTTTTATTAATATGAAGGATGGATTAATAAACCTTTTCATTAACTATCATGAGCATAATAAGATAAAAATTAATATATAATATATATTATACAATATTTATGACCTATTAAATAATCTCATAGGATTTTATCGATTCATATTTATTGATCTTTTATTTATATATCATCATTTAAGGGTCAAATGGGAGGATATTTGAAATAGATATTTTAGAACATGTTATAGTAATTATGATTTCATAGTGATGCCATTAATATTTACTAATATCCTTCCCATATTCATGTTAACAGTTTATAATCATATTTATGGATGATGTTATTTAATACTCAATGGTAAATGATTAGGATAAAGAACATTTTCATATTTTTTTATGAAATTAATAAAGAATATTTCATATGATAAATTTATAAAATGAAAATTATAGCTTCAACAATTCTCATGAGTGGTGATGTAATTAATAAGAGGGAATATCTATATGTCCATTAAAACGTAATTATTTAGACAATGGTCTGAACCAAACACATTAACGTAGTTTCATAGTTTTTTGTGTTAAGTGGGTACTATCGGACTTCTCTAAGATATTCCTCATATAAATTGAATCCACAAGCTTTGTTAACATAGAAGGGGGTTATTTTCCTTTGGATAGAGTAATGGGAATAAATTTTTATTAAAAAAGAGAGGATATTGGAGACAACAAATATTAATTCATTACTAAATAGTAGGGAGGGTTTCTAATATATATAAATGCATTGAGGAAGGTATTTGGATGTATCCTCATGAAAAAAGAAATGGTAATTTATTCATTCTTATCAACATTTAATACCCTCATGAAAAATTAAATGGTGAATTATCTAAATATTTCAGAGCTGATATATGCATTAATTTTTATGATTATCTATATGATAATAAGTGTGATATTTATACCTACTACTAGATTTATAAATATATATTATAATTGGAGGACATATATACTCCAAATGTGATAGAAAAAATAGATTAATGACTATGGTTACTCAAAAAATTACCACAACTGTAAAGAATTTGTGGTATAATTTTTTAACCATGAATGATCAAGGTACCTTATTTAAGTTAATGGATAAAAGGTTCATAAATTTCTAATATTTTTTTAGTATTGATCTTAATTTCATATGAAATGGAGTTGAATTTAACATATAATAAGAGTATTCTCAACCATCGATTCAAATAATGATAAAAAACCCAAAATGATGATGTTGATATAAATAAAATATGTCAATTAATCAACAGTTTAACATTTATAATGATGGGGTTACAGGTATTGGAACCTAGACATGATCCCTATCAAAACCATAATAAAAGTAATAACTTTTTTAGGATTCTCATATCCCATCATTAATTATTTATCTAGAAAGAATAGATATGCATAGATATCTAATACAACACTTATAATGGGATAACATGATGATATAAATTATAAATTAAATTTCATAATTCATGGAATACCATCTTTTCAGTGAAAAATGATATAATTATAAGGTTATGTTTTAAGAATTACCCTTACTAATGTATAAATAAGAAAAAAACATGTATTTCATTATTGGACTCCTTAAATAGAATTCAATAATGTTATTCGGTCTATAATCATTGTCATTACGATGTTAGAACATTTTATATCCAAAAATAAGATTTCTCAACTGACGAACACTCTATGATACACATATGTGATTTGGTAAGGGTCCATGGACTACCTCACATCATTGTATGTAAAGGTAATTTAATAGATACCTTGAGGTTCTAGATAATTTCCATAAAGAATGATATATATATAAGAGTTTTAGATTTTCTTATTATCCTAGGTCATAGGGTCTGTCTAATAGCACCTTTTAAAATTTAGAGCATATGATTATATCTTATTCTTGGGATATCAAACCATTGTTCGAACCAAACATACCCTGGTAGATTTCATTTATAACAGATATATCCATTATATCATTCATAATTCAACACATTTGGATATGTATGGAAAGTGATATTGGTATCCAATATTTAGGGATGTAGAGAAAATTCAATTTCATGCATATATTATAGAGTGTTTTATATATTGATTTTTGTATTTATGTAAGAAATATTTCCCATTTTGGAGAGAATTATTTTGTTTTTATGTTTTATGGAAGGAAAAAATGATTTATGAAAAAGGAAAGAAAATGGAAAAAATTGTGAACTAAAAGACCCGTCATGAGTTGAGATTCACTCACGGCATGACACTAGATTTTTTAAGATGAAGAAGAGATGGATAGCTGATGTAGAATGACTACATATAGTTCAAATCAATTATACCTCATGAGTTTTTAAAAATTAATTATTCATGTAAGACTAGCCATGATTGCATTACACATTGCAAAAGACAATTATAGATCATGTAACTACATTAAACAACGTGCAATTTTTCTGGACAAGTTTTTGGAGTAGATTATGCTGAGATTCACGGCACCTAAATATCAATAGATTAAATATCATGTAACCAAGGTACACATTGTGATTATAGCAGTGAGAAAAATATTAAACGTGGATTCAACAGAGGTGATGAAGAATTTTCCAATAAATACACCCCTTGGATGCTCTTCCAAGATAGTCTAGGACCAGAGGTGGCCATGAAACACCAATGGATGATTGCACGATGATTGAGTGATAATTTAGAGCCCATCTTCACCATCATTAATCACCACATTTCTTCCTCCGGTACCCAAGATTCTCATTATTATAATTCCTAGAATTGGAAAGTAGTAATTTAGAGTCAGGTGATGTGGTTGTAGGGGGACGTGATGCTTAAAGACTAATTAATGTTATTATTCATGTTTTGGATTGCAGCAACTCAATTTATCAATTACAAATCTCATTATTTTTCAATTTCATGACCATTTCTTGTGAATTGTTGAGCATTATTTTATTTATCAATATATCTCTTTAGTTTGTGTATGACTATTATGAAATCATGGTCAGTTATTCTTATATAAGGTTTCAGGTCACCTAGTTTTGCGTTTCCTCCTATTAGATGACCATTCCAAACACATAATCCCAAGATTAGGGGAAGATACCAAGGCCAAGGATCCCCAAAAACCCAATTCCAACACCAAAACTATGTAAATCAATTATCAATCGAACCTCCACCACATGTACCTAAAAATCACTGAATCTAACAAGTCTCACATCATGATATTCAACCCAATCAACCCTTATAGTGGTTTCTCATTTTCTGAAAAAACAAAAAAAAATTCAATTTTAGTTTCCTTAAATTATTTAGAACATAAAAATCCATCCATGCTGGTTTGACACTCAGACATTCAAGATACTACATTTTATGTTAATTTTTCTGAGTTTAATAAATTACTAAATTTTTATAGCCTCGTAGGAATTTAATGACACCCTATGTGAAATCATGTAGTTTTAGAGAGGACTATGAGAGGAACTAATATAACCTTGAATTTAAGCATAAGGTTAAAATATTTTGGTAAAATAAAAATGCAGCACAATATTAATAAAAGAGATATAAGGATAACTGCAGATGAGATATAGAGTATAATGTTTGTGACATGGCCTTCGTCATGATAACTGTTTAGAAATAAGTTATGAGATATGAAGGAATGGTAATTTTAGACCTATGTATATTAGTCCCTTCAAGTTCCTTGACAATGAAGGGTAATAGTTTATTGTTTAACAATCCCTTATTTTATCTCGAAATATCATTTCGTATTATGCGTATCTAATTTTAGAATTTATATAAAAGACCCTTAGCATATGTTAATCATGGAAGCTGTGAAGTTGGACCTTGATCGATCATATGATGAAAAATGAATTGGGTTTCTAGAAAATAGAGACTAGCTGTAGTGAAATAAGACAATTCATCTAGACAAAAATAATTTATAGGAATCCCATGTGTGAAAAATATAAATGCATACATGATGATATGGTGAGAGAAAAAAACACACACTTATGTCATCCACTGTAATATAATTTCAATGATGGTTTACATTCAAGTGGGAATAATGTAATAATAAAAAATGTAGACCTCCTAAAAATAATGTTATGTTTGAAAAAACAAATTACACTATAACCAAACATAAATAAACCACAACATATTATATTGAATCGATTGAGAATTTTTAGGTAAAAAATGATTGTGAATCACTCTATGTCATTGAATTTTGAAGCTAAATTGATAGTATAAGTTAATATTGAAAAAAACAATTTCCAATAACATAAGTTTTTGTTATATTTTGTATTTTCCTTTAAAATACATAATTTACAAAAAAATATAATATTAATTCAAAAAAACAAGAAGTAATTTTTAGATCCTTAAATAAATATATACTTATCATGAATTTTTATATTTATTTGTATGAAATGATTTACTTTTAGTCAAAACATACTAATTTTTGGAAAAAAGAATTATTTTTATTTTATTATCATCATGAAGTAATACACCTGAAGGTTAAAATAAATTTTAATAATTACTTTTTTATTTAATATCTTTATTAATTTTAATATATTATTTGATTATATAAATCATATGTCTAAAAATTTCCGAACTAATCTAAAATGAAAATTTATTAAACAAAAATTCTTTTCTTTTACAAATATTTTTATTTTGATGGTGAAATTTAGTATATTATTTCATTAAAATAAAAATTAAATTTTTTAAAGAATTTTTTTTAATAATTTTATGTATTTATGATAATCTTATCTTCAAAATAATTATTAAAATATTAAAAAACCATGTTTATAATTTTTTATCACATTATATGAGATTATTTAAAAATTAACATCCATAGAAAGTTTATATTGTAATATGTTATAGAATTTTGATATCATAAGTATCATGTTAGGTAAAAGGTCTAATATTAATTTTTCTCATTGAAATTAATGTCTAATGTTAAAAAAATTATGAAGACAAAATATAAATAGTGTAATCAATAAGAATTTAATGGCCAAAGACATAACACAGTCAATGATTTGTCCAAAATTAGTTATTGAGGTTCCTTTTAAGACACATTCACATATCTTTACATATATTTCCATTTTTTCCGTTGAAAAATTAATAGTAACTTTACAATCATTAAAAGATAGTTTTTACTTCCAAATCAACCATTCTTATCACTTATAAAAAGATATCACTTACACAATTTAATGAATCAACTCTCAATAAGTTTATTATGTAAACCCTAACAGTTTTCTCTACATGAAACCCTTCTCAAAATACCTTAAGATTATATTAAACATTTTTTCTTTAGGACTTAATTTACATCCTTTTTGGAAGACAAAATTCATCCATCCAACATGAGTATTATGTTTTCATCATATTTTATTTTACTCTACACCATTATTAATAATTTTTAGAATTATTAATAAAAAAATTAAATATCATTAGAATGATTGATTTTCATTTTATTAATTGTAAAAATAATTTTCAATCCAATAAATCCAATTAGAAAACAAAATAAAATTGATCATTAGTCGAGGCAGTCTACCGCATCTATCAAGGAATATTTTTAGTTTTTGATGATATCCACTCTATGATGATAAAAATGACAGATTTAATGAATTATTATATTGTGTTATTTAAATTTATTACTGAAAAATTATAATTTTCATATAAAATAATTCAATCCATTCACAAAAAATTGGGATCATTAATTTTGTATACATGTAACTACATCCTCTATATTATCATGCATTCAGTTATTCAGAACAACAATTAATAGTGGTTTTTTATTTGATGTTTATTTATGATACAAACAATTTACATTTAACATGAATACAGTTCTTTATGGATAATAAAAATAATTAATTAACTTTATAATACAACTAATATGTATCGTAAAATATATTTAAACTAGTTCATAAATAATTTTTTTCCTTATGAGTCATGAATTAAACATCCATGTTATATAATTATAACATTATTGATTTATTAAATATATATATTCCACTACAATTAATTTTTTTTAAATAATGATATTATGTAGAAAATGAATGATTGAAATTTCATTTACAAACCTAGTTGATAAAGATCATGATTTTTAGCACCTGATCCAGAAAAATGTGATTATAAAATTATAATACATGAATGAATAATAAGTAATAATGATTATGAAATGGTAATGTATATGAATACGATTCTAACAATTTTAATTATGATATTTATATACAATATATCTTAGGTTAAATAAAAATAATGGAAATCAAGGGTAACCATAAGGTAAATGGAAACTCCAATATATTCCAAGGAGTTATATGGTTTCTTCTTGATTTCCATTATCCTATGTTAATTTGTATGCTATTTTAAATTATGTTACTTTGTTTTTTTGGGGGATGAATATTTTATTTTATAAAAATCATTTTCCTTGAAATTTTTTCTTTTCAACTTATTTATTTAAAAATGAATCTTTTTTGAATAATATATCATTATATGACTTTTAAAATTATGAATATAAGATGTTTTCACAAAAAAATGACCATTTCAAGATTTGGTTTTCATTATAATAAAATGATCTATCTCTAATGGTATTATGTTTTATGTTTCATCATATATCTTTTAAATATGTAATTATTTTATTTGATTAGGTTTTTTTTCATTCAATTTAATTTGTTTACATTAGTTATGCCATTTTAATATATTATAAAATAAATTATTATATTCTTGTTTTTTTATGAAAAGTGAATGATTTTCACTTTGATATTTTATGAATCTCATTTTATTTCCATAGGTTCTTTATGAATTTAAAACAAAATGATTTTTATGTAGAACACATGTGTATGGAATATTAACTACGGGGTCATATATCTCCATCAAATGAATTGGTTATGTTCTTATATATCATGGAATATGTATTAATGAGTATATTATATTTTCTCATGAGTATGGAAATTTATGGTGTAGCTCAAGAATCAAATGTTTACTTTTTTTATTATACATTCCATATTTTGGGGAGTTTATTCTTTTTAGGATTATTTTATAATGATTAAAGGGTTATGTGAAATGATTCTAATCAATGTGAAAGATATTATGTTTCTATAATGATCTCTAGTGGAATTATATTATTCTACTATATAATTTGAATATTAGTTATGTTTTGTTATTATCACTCATGAAGTTTTTATATTTCTATTATTCTTGTTTTTTTACCTATTCTAATTAACTCAACAATGAGTAAATTATTATTCACCCCTTAATGTTTTTTTTGTTCGGATTTCATTCTTATATTTTAATTCCACAGGTTATTTGGATGAGTCAAACTAATGAGATATCTCGAATATGGTCTTTAATTTTCTAATTACATAGAAATGATTTTGATTCTTTTAATGTATAGATATTTTGTAGTTAGTATCCAAATATAATGAACCTATCAGGCTTTGGGATATTATTATGAATTAAATGTAATTTTCTAAATAAGTAACTTTTGTAAAATAAACATTTTTTCTCGGTCACTATATATGGATTTTGATAAAATTTGAGATTATATTTTTAAAACTCAATCTAATATTGATCTCATAGATAAAACACTTACACCTGTTACTATTATTCTGAATTACATGATTTTCAATTAAAATAATCATGTATAGGTTACAAAATATACAAATTTTCCATGAAAACATACAATATTAAAGAATTTTCATGTTGATAATTTCATTTATTATGGTGAAAAACTAGTTAATACTTGAAGATATTTATATGAGGATTCTTCAAATACTACATTATAATCTTAATATAATCCTAAATTGGTAGAGGGTTATAGTGAAATGAGTGTAGGATAATGAATATGAAAGAGTGACACAATCATTTTAAAAGGAATATGGTTTTGATCCATTATGACCATCTTGGTATAGATCCTATTATTAGAGTCATTCTAGTCCATTATAATTTATAATTAAAATGGAACCATATATCAAAATAACACATGAGTAATTAGTAAATGTTATAATTTGGATAAGGATACATACTATGAGGAAAAGTTATCTATTTTAACTAGAAAATAATATATATGAATTCTTTTAGACATTATTAAAAAAATAAATTTTAATTTATTTATAGTGGATTTAAATATATTATTATTTAATAAAAATTTTCCAATGTATATTTATGTTCAGTAAACTATTTATTTTGAAGATAAAAATTTTCTATAATGTTTTCATACACATAACAATGATCTTAATAAAATCAAAAAATCCCTAACATCATTGAATGATAGATTATTGAGATTATAACATCAATATTAACAATTTAGAGTAATGATCATTCTGTTTTTTTGAAAGTCCTTAATTAATCCACAATCATAAAAATCTACACTGATTTTGTAATTTTCGGGTCCACCAAAAAAATGAGTATCTTATTTTTCAAAACTAAACAATTTAAATTTTAATTACTTGTCTCGAACTGAATCAGATACCCTGGTACCCTAATACCTGATCCAACCCTTAAATTTCAGGAAGGGCATTTGAAATCCTCATGGGTTGGAAACTAGCATCTGGAATCATACAAGATAAATGTGGGAATGATTTCTCCACAAAAACAATAGAAGAAATAGATATAATTCAATATACTCAAAAGAAAACTCTACAAGGAAAACATTTACTATAAGAAAAATAGGTATAAACAATCCAAAGGCACATCATCAATGTAATAGAAAAACGGATAAAAAACCCACATCTTGGGGGACACAGCTCTCCAATTACCAAGGATCAAAAATAAGAACCACCAAAAAGGCACTTTATCCTTGCTCAACCCTGGGAAAAGATAATTTACAAACACATAAAATAATAGGTGGGGTGTGAGGTAAAATTCCAGTGGGGTATCACTAAGGATTCCACAATAAAATGCCACAATAATTAACCATAAAAATCATTCAATATTAAGTAATTATGAAAAACAATAAAAAATATTATTAAAATTTTTAATTCTTTATATTTCAATTGATGTACATATTACAAACAATGGATTAATAATTTTTTTAGTAAAATAGTTTATATAAGGTCCCAAGAATATATAATATTTATTTTAAAATGGAATATATCAAAATAATCGCAAATGAGAAACATGGCCATGTACCAAGAGGTATGATAGTTTCAGTATGTGGGATCCTCACACACTTGAATAGGTGATCATGAACATATATGTATACACATACTTAAAATAATGGTCAGAGTGGACTCATCTCCATTCAATCAAGGATGTGTCATGTTGCACTATATTTCTTTAATGTTGTAATGTTTCTATAATGTGTTGTCTTAAATAACTCAGTAACTACATAGGCTATCATGATCTAAAAAAACGATAATGGGAAATTTATCTCAAAATAGTTCAAAACGTAATTAAACCATTTTCCACTTCAATATGATATATTCCATTTAAAAACCAGAAATGAGTTTAAAAAAAAATATGTGGATAAAACCAACCTAATTCATTATCAAAAAAATTAATACATTTATCTGAAATACATATTTGAAATAAATTACACAAATCAATTTCACAATTTCATATCAAAATTTAATTTCACAATTTAATTCAATAATTTCAATCAAATTCAACAACCACACACAAATTATTTGGAATTGGGGGTTTTCACAAAATTTATTGACAAAGAAAATTCAAATCCCAATTTGATGCGAGTTGGGTTTTTCATAATTTAATTGAAGGAAATTTAATTTAAATCAAGTAATTTAGTGTCAAATCAATTTTCCAATCTAAAATAGAAGCACCAAACAAAATAATGATATCACATCTCACAATTCGTGTAATGGAAAAATCAAGGAATGAACATTGAAAATGGTGATGCAAGAATCAATCCTAGTCTTTACATCCACACAAACATAGATTATACCCTGAAACAACAAGAATTTCGATCAAACCCTTAGGAAGAGAGAGTATGATAGTAGGAGAAAAGGAATGAGGAATAAACATTTACCATTAATAGATTTAACAACATTCACTATGATTAGTTTTGTTTTATAATTGGTATTTATGATAATAACTCACATATTTAAAGCTTTCAAGGAATAAAAAATAATGATATGGTCGAATGGGATCATCGTGAACATAAACCATGGATTTTATATTTTAAAATAAATTTTTGAAATTAAAATTTACCATATGAACGGTTAAATGGGAAGGGTAACACTATTAGACAAACCATTCACCCACACCATGTGTATTTATAGAGGGTTTCATGGTTTATAATAGGTGGGAGAATTATAATTCCAAACCATATATCAACCATGAAAACCCCCACTATATGGTTTGTCATGGTTTACCCCAGGTATGTGCATAGTTATTGAAAATCATGCACCAACCATGTAGAGCCCAAAAAGTTACAAAATTTTCCAAATTTTCACTTGAGGAACCCCTAATCTAAACCCAACCAAAAAATGAACCAAGTAGGGATGAGGAGTACCAAAAAATAGTAATAGGATTCTACCAACTCCCCATAATAGACGCCTTCTTCCCTAAAAAATCATTTCTGTAATCTGGCATGTCAAAAAGATGAGGCCACTACTATCTCATTAGTGCCTCCCTCCCCCAAATATCATTATTATTAGAAACATGATTCCACAGTACTCAAACCAAAGGAATAATTCTCCCTTAAAGTACCTTGGTTATAGAATAAATTATTCCAACTGTATTCTCGGTCATGCATAAATCAGGCTTAAATTAAGATCACTTTAGCTCTAAAATTGAGATGGATCTGAAATATTATTTCATAGCTGAGATACATGGAACAAATTATGTATCAACATAATATTTAGTGAATGTTTAAAATAGTAATCAATTTCCCCCACCATCTAAAAAACCTTTAATGGTCCCAAAAATCAAGGACCAAGTTTCCCCTTCCTTCCAAGTTGTTGATGAAAAAAATGTTGTGAATCATTCAAGAAAAACTGATCACCAACTTAAAATTCCAATGGTACATGTTGATGATTATCATAAGACTTACACTTTCCATGTTCCATAAAAATTAGTTGATGAATCAACATAATGTTGGTTTTCATCTTTTGAACTATTCTAGTTCCAACCATGAAACATTAAATGATCTCTGACTAACACAACTAAGATTTACAAGGCCTCAAAAGGATCTATCCTGATTATGGACTAGAAACTATTATTATAGTAAAACTCAAACAGTCCCAAATGGTTATCCCAAGCACCATCAGAATTGATGAATCCAGAATAAAATATATCCTTAAGAATATACATTTCTCTATCTATCTATCCATACTATTACAGATGGTATACTGTACTAAAATGAAATAGAGATCCCAATGACTTTTAATGGACTCTCAAGAAGAAATAAGTAAAATGAGAATCCTTATTAGAGACATGAAATATGAAACTCTAAGAAAATGAAAAATCTCATTCACATAGTGATTTCCAATATCTTAAAATTTATTTGTATCAAAAATGGGTTTTAAATGATTTGATTTGGTCAGCCTATCCATCAAACCCCATATCAAATTTTTCTTTATCTGGGTATGTGGAAACCAAACCTTGATGTAAATTAAGATATCATCCAACTTCCAATTCAATAATGGAAGTGGATAAATAATACCATACGGTCTATATTGCTCGGCCTTGACCTGTTGCCACATACATAACAAAAAAATACAAAATCATTTAATTCCTTATCATATATCTGGACACAAGAACCATAACTGCATTTTATAGGATATATTATTGGTTCTAGGTTGCACTACCCATTGGGAATTACAACAATCCATCATAATATATTTATTTTCTAGAAAAGGTACTATGTACAAGTTATGGAATCATGGAATACCCTCCATGAAAAAACTCCACTTAACAATGGTCTCTCCACTTTAAAGAGAATCTATAATTCTTTGGAATTCATCATCAAGATGAAGTTCCTCAAAAATACTCTCAAAAATAGTGTATGTCAATAGAAAAATAGCTAAGGAATCCTCAATCATTGATTCTTGAGCTCCTATATAAAACTATGAAAAAATATCCATTATATTCTACGTTTTTGATGATTCTTTCACAACCTTGTTTAGAAGTTTCCTACTCAAAGAATCAGTAATGAAATTCCATTTCATTAGGGTATATATGATGTGGAAGTCAAAATATTGAAGGTTCTCCACCCTATTCTACTAAGGGAGATTCAAATATTTTTGAGATAATATATAAATAAAGATATTTTAGTAGGAATACACGGTAATTCTTTCTCCAAAAAGGTAATTATTCCAGATCTTAAGTGCATGCATCAAATATTCATGTTTAAGGTCATGTGTCAAATAATATTCTCATGTGACTAAAGTTGTCATGATCCATAAGAAACAATGTGATCAACCAAAATTATAATAGTACTTACACCTAAACCTGATACATCGTAAATGACGTCACATCACTGGATTTCCATTGGAAGAGTAAAAATCAGTCCAATAGTGAAAATACATTTCATATTAACAAAGAATACTGAAATTTCTCATCCCAAAAAAAACATTACTCCCTTCAGAGTTGGGGAAGTCCTCATAGAATCCAATAATGAGAATTTATTTACAAATTGGTGATAATATCTAGAAAATCCCATGAATCTCTAAATCTCAAAAACATTTCATGGTTGCTCATATGTCATTACAACTTTCACATTTTTAGGATATACTAGAATACCATGTTCTGAAACCATTTTTTCCAAGAACATCACTTCCAAAATCCAAAAATGACATTTCTAATTCTTAGAATAAATTTAATTATTTCACAACAAATTCAAAACAACTCTGAGATGACGCACATGATCCTCCTCATTAATAGTGTAAAAAAGGATTTCATCTATAAATATCACCACAAAATTATCAAGATACTCTTGGAAGAACTTCTCCATTAAATACATAAAAGCTGCAAGAGAATTGGTTAGACTAAATGGAATGATATGATATTAATAATGGCCATAATTCTATGAAAGGTAGTTTTTGAATGTTAGATTATATTATTCTCAATCGATTGTAATGACATGAACCCAGAATCCCATAGCTGGTTCCTTAATTTATTACATTGGAATGATTAAAAGGAATAAAATCTTGACAGACTGATTAGGTTAGTTATTTTGAGAACCTAGATTACATACATGGAAAACAATTTACATTATGGATAAAAAAACATAATTCATAAAAAAATAAAATGCTCAGAATCTATGTAACACATTCTAGGAATTCATCTTCATTCCCTAGGGAATGAAAAAAATAAGGGTAAGCTCAAATTCTTATTAAGGAAAAATTACAATTGAAGGTTTCATCAATTAATAATTCATAATCAATATGGAATGAATAAAATATTATTGAATAAATCCATATACATTATCTCATGAGATTAAAACATGACCATGTATATTCTAACCAATAAAATAATCACATGAAATAATAATAAAAATATAAATCATAATTTTAATAATTTAAACAATAATGATCTATCCTCAACATTGTTTCTATAAAGATATATCCTTAAGATATTTCAAGTTTGTTGGTAGAGACCCTTCTAATTTATGTCAAGATCTATCCTCCAAAAAATTTAATACTTCTTGAATAAAAACATGAAGGGTTTATAAAAAACAAATTTTGTCCCATGTGACTACTAAGGCCTCGAGGGGATTGCATTAACTTGTCCCCAAACCATATAATTTATGTCCAAAACATTCCTTATATATTGAAAAATAAATTTATTTCAGAAACAATGTTCCATATCAAATATCCATATTTAGTAAAGGATACATTTTTATCAACATTTCCACAATAAATCATATATCATTAAAAATGATCACTATATTTAAGAATGTTATATAGTTTATGAAATAATTGAAACCATTATAAAATAATATTTATATAAAAATGAATATAATTTCCAAAGGATTACAAGAATGTGATTGTTTCAATAGAAAGCTAACAATTAAAAACAAATGTGAGATTTCAAAGATTAATTTTACCAAATATAAATTTTCAAATGAAACACCTTGGATGAAATAATTCAAATTGAATATTATAATACCATGTAATATAAATGAATCATGATATTAAATGAAAAAGTGTCAGAATATACACTACATAGAATAAATAAGTGGTGAAAATGGTGTATAAATAATGGAAGAAAAAGTGAGACACAATTTTCATACCCTGAGTTTGACTTGTCAAATGTTTAATTATATTACTAAATAATAAAAATATGTTAATTTTATACTTTCTTGATAAAATTTTGAAATTTTATTTTTACACTTATTTCACTTATTACAATGTTATATACATATTTATAAAAAATTATGTTTATGTTAGGTGTTTTGACCCAATTCGGTTCATGTGTTAAAAACAAAAATGGTAGGTAGACAATGGTTAAATGGTTCATTATAAAAACATATATATAATAATAATCCTGAAATAATTACCATATATATTCATAAATTATACTTTTAAAAACTATCAGGAATTATGTTTATGAAAAATGATCCAATGTTAGAACCCTAGAGATAGTAGGGTGTGCGTGCAGTTGAGAAACTTTCTAATTTTTCAATGATCATTATATCATAAATACCATTATATTTGAATATATATAACTATATATAGAATTATGATGATGTAAAATGATTAATATCACATTTAAGAGGCAGTAGTCTATGTGTCCTTAAACAACGTTATCACGTTTTTAGTATATTAAAAGGGTAAAAAATAAATTAATACATTATATTTCCATAAAGGTTATTATTTAATTAATATATAATATATATATCTTTCATGTCACCTATTTTTAATTAAAACAATTTTTAATACATGTCATGTAATTTATGAACATATCACATCACTTTGAGGAGACGGTAGTACACATGTCCACAAATGATGATATCATATTTACACATAATATAAATCATGAAAGAATGTGTTATATAAAATAATAGAATTATAAATAATAAAAAATTATCATATATACCATATGAAAACATTATGTTTATCAAAATTACGAACCATGAGAGGTATTAAAGGAAAAAAACAAAATCGTTTAGTTATGTGGTAGTCCCCCGCAAACACGAATGGTAATTTCATTACCCATTTGATTGAAGTGTATTTCAGTGTAGGTGTAAACCTTATAAAAAAGTATCATCATATTAAGGATACTAATTTTATTATATAATCATGGAAAATTAATTATTCAATTTTTTGATAATGAAGTAGAACAAAAGTGATCATTGAATATTGTTTCCTGTTTTTCAGGTAACTCCTTTTGGTTTTCACCAAAGGACATGCCTGGATTTATTTAGCCAAAATTTAGGATCATATATTGAGGGGAAAGATATTGTGAGATTATTTGGGTAGATTTTGGATAATACAGAGGGCTGTATAGGTATGATAAACTTGGAGGCGTGAGTGAATTTTAATAGTGGAGGGGGAGTGGAATTCTTGTAAATATAAAAAGGTAAACATTATTGAGAGGTCTCCTTACCTCATGTGGTAAAATTATTGAAAAATAATTGATTTAATTGAATTTATGATAAATTAAAACCTCCAATAAACAAAAAAGATTCATTTTTTATAATTTATTCCTTAACTTCTATGTTTCCCTACATTTACCATTTTAGTTTTTATTAAGGTAACTAGTTTTTTAACCTGAGTAATTTAGCCACCATGAATAAATTAAAGATAGATTTGTAATTAATGAATTATAAACATGATATATAATTTAAAAAATAAAAAAACCATGTGTTTTAGAAATTAATATTAATAGAAGTGCATATAATGTACAAAAACACCACTTTAACCTGAATCATGACAATAATGATATTCACTATTTAGGGGTCAATATTTTAATTATAAAAGATAAATTGTTCAATACATATAAAATATTTGTTATATATTAATATTTAAAAATAAATTTGAAAAATATATGATTTTATATAATTTTATTTCTTTTAATAAATTTTCTTTTATTATAAAATAACATTAATGCCAATTTTGACATTATTTACTTAATTTAAATATAATAATATCAAGAAAATTATGGAATTAAAATATATAAATATTAAATATTTTTAACATGGCCTATTAATCTAAAAAATTAATTGAAGACAATAATTCATTCAATTTTCCTAACTTTTAATATTTTAATAATATTTATTTTATTTAATAATTAACTAAATAATCATTGTGTTGGTGTATATTTAGAATGTTAAGTAACTAATTCATCAATAAAAATTAATGATAAATTATTATGAAAAAAATAACTCATTTACCTTACAAAATGATATGTATAACCAAAAATATGATTATTTTTTCAATATCACAAGGCATTATAAATGTTAAAGGTATGGAATGATCCTTTTTTGTCTTTTTACATACAAAACATATTATATGGGTCACTTATATTGAATAGTATCCCAATAATTAAAAAACTTAATTACAATAAAGGATATGGTATAAATATATCAATCTAATGGATTTTCGATAAGAGTTTAGGTCGTTTCTCCTTGAGATTAATATTAAACCACAAAGTAAATTTATTTTTACCTAAATCACTGTAATTAATTTTTATTAATTATACTAATATTTTTGGACAAAAACTAAGTTGATTTGTTATAATATAAATATTATAATTATTTAAAATATTTATATCCATTTTTTAAAATTAAATTCAAATATGTGACAAAATTAAATTTAAACCTAATCCCGTAGGCATGGCGAGAAAGAAGGTTTTTAAAGTGAAAATGTTCAATGGTTCATTAATATTTTGTATGTAAATTAAATATAAATTTGATACCAATGACATAAATTTTATTAATAGATTTAAAATTGATCTATTTTGACCTTAAAACCAATTTAAAATATAATTTTCTCTAATAATTATTAAAAATGGTAGTTTTCAGAAAAAAATGCATTATTTTTCACTATTCAAATAAAAATGTTTTCTGAAAAATTCCAAAAACTACCACAAATATAATTTTGAAATTCCACATTAGAAAATTATTATTATTTTGAAAAATAAAATTTATAAAGGTTTCAAAATTTAGTTTTAAAATAGGTTTGAAATTAAAAGGTTGTAAAAATTAGTCTTACATGTAACACATGCTTACTTAGTGATGTCTAAGGTGTAATATTAACATGATAACTCATATAAATAATGATAGAAAAAATAATTTTAGTCTAAAATTAAAATATTCAAAAGTATTCAGCTATTACATTCCACCCACATTAATTAAATTAGATCCTCAAAATTTAAAATTTATCTCGGTAATCAATGATTTGATATTTGAAAATACTATTGTAAAAAAAAAATCATCATAAATAGGATTAATAACAAATATTATTAATAAAATGGAAATTGAAATGTGAAGGCCACCAAAAAACTAGGATTCCGAATATGAGTTCATTACTGAAAACTTGTATATAGAATAGAAATCAAAATATTATGTTCTGATGGAGAGTGATAGTGAAATTGTTCATGAGAATTTTTTTTACCAAAAATCCATAAACGAAAGACATGAATAATGGTCATTGATATCATCCAGAAAGATATTTATAGGAAAAAATTATTATTTCAAGACCATTTTTCTATAGTTAGGGAATTGTTTCACTCTATAAGAATGTAAGGAAATATAATTACTTGATATGTTTCTATTTCATAAGCACAGTCTTATCCTTTGACTATTTCTTGAACTGTTTATAAATCACCTTTTAGCATAAGTTGCATCATTGGGTGAAGTAACACACCAATCTAGAAACCCACATCCAATGTTCAACATAATCCATTTTATAAATGGTTAAGATTAGGACCCTTACAATTATTATGAACCAATATATTAAAAGTAAATCCAATGTAGTTAGTGTTAACTAATTTACTTTATGCATATAAATCATCAATTTATCTAAGAATCATTGTCTCCTTATTAGGAATATATTAATGGATATATTTCCATCAACCATGTGATTTAAGTTTTTTTAGATTCTACTGAATTACTTTTATTGGTATTATTCAACATATGATCTAGAATCCTTAATTAAATAGTACTATAGTAAAATCCTTACATATTTCATAATTCATATAACCCATACATCACTAATAAAATACTATTACAATGTTAATCAAAGATCTAAATATATAGTCACATTAATCATTCCACTTCAACCGTATCAATAAAATAAGTTCAATCTTGAACCATTATCCTATTTTGGGCTATATTCCTTTGAACCATGAGACATTGATTTTTTTAGTGTCTCATCTCTTTATAGTTGAATCATTGTAAATTGAAAATATTTTTATTATCCTTACAATCATATAAATAATGTCATTTCTCTCTATACTTATAAAAAAAATTCTTTTTAGGAAAGTACCAAGTTGATTATTTCCACAATTAGTACATGCAAGAAAATAATTCTTTCCCTTCTTCAATTTATCCATATTTTTCTTAGTAGTCTCCTTATTTTCATTCTTCCTTTATAAGCCTTAATACTTAGATAATTCTGTCATTGTCTCATTAGAACACGATAATATGTCCTCAAATGATGATAATTAGTAGCAGAATAGTTCCGTTTGAAAAATTGGCTTGTGACTAAAAAAGAAATGACCATTCTATCTAAATAGATAATTTTCATTGGTGAGGTTCACATTCCTTCCACTTGAGGGCATTTTTAAAATACGACATAGACTCAATTAGATATTATCATGTATAATCCCGCAAAAAATGAATAACATAAATTGAAAAATTTATGAATACCTAATGTCATAATCATAAACATGGCTTCTTTGGTATGTTCTTCTATACTTATCATTATATTATATCATAGTTTTATGTTCTCAAATATATGTTTTCTTATTTCTAGTTTCCAAGCCTTCTATTAAACTTAGTTTGATACTAATTTCAATACCCTGACCCTAGAATCCTAGAGCCGGTGCCATAATTTATTACATTAGCATAATGATAAGTAAAGAAATCCCAAAAGACCAATCAGTTCAACAGTTTTCCAAAACAATATATCATACATGTAACCCATTTTCATTGGTAATAAAAAACATAATAGATAAAAAATAAATTTCTATGCCTCGTTGAAACTCATTCCAAGAATTCATTTTCATACTTTATGGAAATGAATCAAAATAAGGGACCGATTAAATACTCAGTAAGGTAAATGTATAGTGGAATATATCATTAATTAATAATTAATAATCAATATGTAAAGAATAAAATATTATGTAGAAATTAAATATAAATAGTCACATGATCTTAAAACATGACTATTGATATTCTAAACAATCAAATAATCACATGGAATAATAATAATAATGAAATGCCTAATGATTGAGGTATGCACTATCATGATATATCCTCAATATACTTTCTATCAAGATCTATCCTCAAGACAATTTAACTACATGGGTATAATATTGTTTTATTTTTGTCAATATTTATCCTCATGAAAATTTAGATATTCTTGGAAACAAACGGGAAGGGTCGGTCGCCAGCTGATTTCATCCAATGCGATTACTGATGCCTCAAGGGTATTTAATTAACCAGTGCCCATCCCTTATAATTTATTTCCAAAACACTTATTATATATATTTAAATATAAATTTAAATCATAAACAATGTGTCTAATCAAATATCTATATTGATTAATGGATATGGGTTTATCTAAATTTCTTAATAAATAATATAAATTTCAAAGTGAACACCTTTTGTAAAAATGGTATACAGTTTATGAAATAATCAGATCCGTCAAAAAATAAAATTTATATTAAAATAAATATAATTTCCAAATAAAAATGATTACAAGAAAGTGATTATTTCAATTGAAATTAAAAAATCACAAATGAAAGTGATACTTTGAAGATATATTTGATGACATAAAAAATTTCAAATCAAACCCCTTGGATAAAATAATTATAATTGAAACAAATAATTCCTTTAAATTTTATTGATTCAATATATTAAATTAAAATTGGTTAGAATATACACTACACAAAATAATTAAGTGGTGAAAATGGTGTTTCCTTATAGAAGAAAAGTGAGATAATAATACTTTACATTGAGTCTACCCTATCACATGTGTAGTTATCTTCATGGATAATAATATTATATCAATTATTTACATTATTAAGATAAATTTTCATATTTATTAATGATTTGTCACCACTCATTACAATGTTTTATACAACTACTTAAAAAATTAAATTTTCATCGTCTGTCTTGACCAAATTCTGTTCATGTATTAAAAACTACAATTGTATGAAGACTATAGTCAATGGGTTATTTATATGAAACTCAACAAAAAAATAATAATGAAATAATAATATTTATTCCTAAATTATACTTTTAAAACTATTCACTAAATATGTTTATGAAAAATGAACCAATGTTACAATTATGGATATGGTAGGACGTTCATACATATGAGTAATATTACCATATTTCAATAATCATTATAGAAAAAGGAAAGTAACCATTTTTCTTTCCATAATAATAATTATATCATAAATAACATTTTATTAAATCATATATAAATATATAAGTAATTATGGTTATTTAAAAGGTGTTAAATTGCGTCAAGGAGGTAGTAGTCCACATATCCACAAATATCGTTAAACATTTTTTTTAGTGTGTGAAAAGAGTAATAAAGAAAATGGTATATTAAATTTACATAAATTTAACTATTTAAGGAATATAATATATTTTTTAAAATAACTTATTTTTTTATTAAATCCATCCTTAATACATTTCATGTAATGTGTGTATTTATCACATCACATTGAAGAGGCAGTAGTCCACATGTCCACAGAAGATGTTATCCAATTGACAAAAAATGGAAATAAAGAAGATATGTGTCATATAGAAATTATAGAAGTAATAATACAACATAAATATCATATATATATATATATATATATATATTATAAAAACATCGTTTCCATCACAATTCCAAACCATGATCGGTGTTTAAGGAAAAATGAATGACAATGTTTCTTGAGGCGGTAGTACGCCGCACACACGAACAATAATTTTGTTACCCCTTTGATAATAAGTTTGTGTAGGTGTTGGTAGAACCATTAAAATAAAAAAATATAAGAATATTTTTTATAATTATGCAATTAGATATGTATTTGATTGGTATAGTTTAATAGTTTGTGAAATAAATAAAACAAAAGTGACCATTGAAGTATTTTACTTCTTTTTCGGGTAACTGCTTTTAGTTTACACCAAAGGATGTACATGGATTTATTTAATACAAAATGGATGATTATAAGAATATTTTAAGGATTATGGGATCTTATTTGTGTGGAGTATTTACTATCCAAGTGTATTTAGATGTGTGATGAAGTGGGAGGGGTGAGTGACTAATTATGTTGGAGGGGGAGTGATATTCTTGTAAATAGTAAATGGTAAACAATATTGGGAGGTCTCCCTAACCTAAATTAGGAAATAATAGATTAAATAAATTTATAGTTTATATTATCCTTCAACACAAGAATATAAGTGCCTTTTTATAATTTCATTCTGTAACTTCTATGTTTCCCCACATTTACGATTTTGGTTTTTATTATGGTAACTAGTTTTCCAACCTATGTAATTTGAATATGAATAATAAATGAGAGTGATTTTTGTTATAAAACATATTAAAAATAAATTATAAATATAATATATAATTTATGAAATAAATATTTTATGTGTGCTCAAAATTAATTTTAATAGAAGGACATATAACAGGAAAAAACACAGTTTTAACCCGAACAGTGCTAACAATGATTTCACTATTTATGAGTAAATAAGTTAATTATAAAATATAAATTATGCAATAAATTGACAATATTTTATATTTATTAACAGATAAAGATCAATTGGATCAATATAGGATATTCAGTAATCTTAATTATTTTAATAAAATATTATTTATTATACAATAACATTAATATCAATTATAACATTATTTACATATTTTAAATTTAAAAATATCATTACAATGATAGAATTAAAATATATTAGATTAATAGATAACTAAGATTTCTTATATATATAAAAAAATAATATAAATCAATAATTCATTCAATTTACTCTAATTTAAATATTTTTAGTATCATTTTTTTATTTAATAAATAACCAAATAACCCTTGTGTTTGAATTTATTATGTATTTTAAGTAAACAATTAATCAATAAAAATTAATGAAAAATTATTATGATTAATATAACTCATTTTATTTTAAAATTTTATTTATAAAAGTAAATATGATGTTTTTTATATCGCAAGACTTAATAAATGTTTAAGGTAAAAAAGGTTACTTTTTTTTCTTTTTCCTTACACAACTTTTTATATGGGAAAATTTTGTGAAATAGTATCCCAATTACTGATAACATTAGAACCAAGAAGGTATATAGTAAAAATATAGTCCTCTAATGTCTTTTTAGAAAATTTTATTCGTCATTTTCCCCCTTTGAATTAATGTTAAACTACTAAGTATACTAATATTTACCTTAATCACTATTATTAATTTTAATTAGTTTTACTAATAATTTTTCTCAAAAACTAGGTTTGTATTATTTGAATAAAAATATTATATTTTTTCCAACAATGTATATCCAATTTTACAAATTAAATTCACAGAAGTGTCAAAATTAAATTTAAAGCTAACTATACAGATGTGTTGAGAAAGAGAGTTTTTAATGTAAAAATGTTGAATTGATCATTAAGATTTTATATCTAGATGAAATATAGAAATATTTCCAATAACCTAAATTGGATTAATATTTTAATAATTGATCTATTTTGACTTTAAAACTAATTAAAATATTATTTAACATTAATATTTATTTAAATGAAAATAATGTCTCAACTAAAATGAAGTATTTGTGACTATTAATAAAAAAAGATTTTAGAATAATAGAAAAAAATAACCCTAATGTATTATTTACATTCCTTATTCAAAAATTAATTTTATTTTGAAAAATTAAATTAATAAAAGTGTCAAAATTTATATTAAAAACTAAAAGATGATAAAACCCGGTATTACCTGTAAAAAAAGGTAAATCAGTGATGTCTGTAGTGTAAGATTAACATGGTTTTACATATATATAAATCTAGAAAAAAAATTATTTTATTTTAAAAAGAATATATTTTAAACTATTGTTGTGTTACACTGATGGTGACTATATCAAAGATCAATCTTCGAGAACCAATTTACCCTTTCAACTGTTCAAAAACATCTCTAATTTATGGTAACAAATACTTATTCTTTACAATAACTTTGATAGGTTTCTGATAATCAACACAAAGGCAATGTGACCCATAAAATTTTTTAGCAAAGAGAATGGGTGCCACCCAGGGTGACACACTCAAGAATATAAAGACTTTATCTAAATGATAGTCCATATATAAATTCAACTCTTTCATTTTAGATGGTACCATATGGTAAAAAGGAAGATAAATTGGTCAAGTAACAAAAAATGCATTGATAGAAAAAACTAAGACCCATTCTGGTGGAAAACAAATAATTCAAAAGAAAAAATGTTGGTAAAATCAATGATATACTATATGGAGATCACCTCTCAATGTTTTCCTCACTAGATAAAATGAAAACACTAATATTAATTTCACTAAATCCAGATATGATGGTCCTACTATACCCGACATTAGGTCCCACTCTCCTAAAAATATATAACAAAACCCATATAATATAGTAAAGGAGACCCATAAAAGATAATAATCAAGTCAATATTTATTATCAATGAGAAAATACATACCAAATTTGATGTCAATAGGTTTCATGTCAAGAACCAAAAAATCCCAAGATATATCGATATCTGATAATTATAAAACAAAAGTGAGACTATGAACACCCTGATATATCTTTATTTTGAGGGGCATAGTAATATTCATCACAATGGATAAAAGATCAATAATAATATTTATAAAATTAAAAATTACAAGTCAAAATGATCAAATTAGAAGCACATGTATCAAATAATGAAGTTAGAAAAGAAGAAGAAATCGTGATGGTACTTCTTACGATCTATATAAACGTATCTGCTTCCTATGGAGACTCTTCCACTGGATGAAGATGATCCATTCTAGATACCTAGAGATGAAACCCCTTAGTTAATGAATCATATTATTTGAATATATTACTTTTAACTGCTGATAACCTCATGAAAATATATAGAGTATAATAGACATGACCAAACTTATTCAAGTTACATGAGCATCTGCATGAACCACATAGTTTGGGTGCATTAGTGAATCCCCGATTTGAGTGCCCAGGATCTCCACAGTGGTTGAAAATCAAAGGAACTCTTCCTGAAACTGTTTGGGGTTTATAAGATCCCTACTATCAAGCAACACCATGAAAATCATCACGCTTCCTATTCCTTATAAAATAACACACTAAATTTCCACTGAGATAAAAGGTAACTCTCATCATCCTTAAATTTCCATCCAAGTCTATATTAACCACCAATACTAAATCCATAACATTAGAATAATAATGAAACCTCCGCAAGAAAAACTGAGAGTGAATATTAGAACAAATTTCTTTATCAATACATTGATTCTTTATTTTCCAATTTGATATAGACTCTCATGAAAATTTCACAAGTTCAACAATGTGATATTCATATTTAGTCACGGTTTATTCAACCATCTCGAGTTTGAAAAAATCTATAGAATTTTCCAAAACCATCATCAATATATTGAATTGGTCATTGAAATTAACATTAAATTATATCTTCTCTATCCCTCATGATTCTTCTCTATCACCATAATTTTCCACCATCTATTTATAGGTCCATATGACTTGAAGGTGGAAAATTTCACATTGATTTTAAAAGGTTTTTCCATAAACTCCGACATGATGTTGATATTTATCAACCAATCCTAAAAATTTGAGGATCATTACAATCTTGGAACACTGGTAGTTTGTTTAAGGAACTCCTGAGGGCAAATCCTGAAGTGATCCTTTTGAGGTTCCATAGTAGGATCCTAAATGGGAATGGGTGTAGGTGCCCATCTAAGATCATGTACAACACGCACAATAACCTCAACCCGATTTTCATCCACAAGACTATTTTCTCATAATGGTTTATCAAAAGATTACTCTTAGATAATATTCCAAATTCATCTCAAGGGAGTTATTATACTAAAAATCATAAAAAACATTGAATACATAATATTAACATCCAATTAGAGAATAGAGGGAAATTAATCCCATCAAATAGATAAAAAAGATTTCGATTTCAACCTTACCAAATCAAAATTATGGAGAATACTATAAATAATCCAAAATAAAAATCACCCAAACCACCCTTGGTGAATTAAGACTCATTGTAGTGAGAGTTATCTCAGAACACAATCACAACTACCTCCTATGTCCTGAAAATATTTCAAAACCAAATAATAACATTAAGTAATGATACTAAACTTGCAACTTTGATAAAGAATTTCATGAATCGAACTAGATACCTGGGTACTCTGATACCTGATATAGCCATGACATAGCTCGAAGGGCATTCCCAATACCCATGGGTTGGAAACTAGCACCTGGAATCATATAAGATAAAGGTGGGAATGTTTTTTCAACACAAATAGTGTTAGAAACAAATAAAAGTAAGTATACTAGAAAGAAACTCCATAGGGTGAATAAGTACCAGAATATAAATAGGTATAAATAATTGAAATGTATATCATAAATGTACTGTATAATATGCTAAATACCCCAAATCCCAAATGAAACAACTCTCTAAGTACCAAGGAATAAAAATAGTAACCACCTCTACAAAGCTCATTGACCTAGAAAAAACATAGAAGAATATAATCTACAAACACATTAAGGAATAAATAGGGTGTGAGATGAAATCCAAGTAGGGTATCATCAAGAATTTTATATTAATTTTCCATATTAATTGGACAAATAAATATTTAAATTTTAAATAAAAATACACCTAAATGAAAAATAATGTATAAAAACATTCTTTACATTTCAATTTCTAAAAATATTTCCTAAAATTTATAAATAGACATTTTACATTAAAAAGTTTATATAAATTCACAAGGAATATATAAAATAATGCATAAACAATGTGATATTTCAAAATAATCACAAACAAGAAACATGGCCATCTACCAAAATGTATGATTGTTCTAGGTTTTGGGATCCCCACACACTCGAATAAGTGATAATGATTGTAACATCCCAAGTAAGTAATGAATAACAAATATTTTTATCTATGTCTATTAAAGATTAAGATAGTGTTTTAGAGGCTTAAAATGAAAATAAATTCAATCTTATGCATGGAATACACTAATATTCTTAAAAGATTGTTTTACAGCCTTTTGATGGAAAACCCATTTTAAATCTATCTTTTGACAATATTATTAGCTATGTTTGTCAAAATAAACTTACTATTTATGATTGGGTCATAAAAATATACATTGTGTGAATTTTTGGTATTTTTCCGATAAAGTTCATTTTTTAATGAATAGTGAAAAATGTTGTATTTTAATTCAAAAACTATTTTTAATCTAATTTATTTATATGATTTTATTATCTCTTGAATTGGTTTTGAAGTGAAATTAGAATATATTTTTACCATTTTATCCAATTGTGGTCATTGGAATCAATTTCACTTTGAAATTGGACTTAAACTAGTGTCAATCTTTTGATACTTATTGTTTCATAAAAACAAACTATTTATCATGACAGCGGGAATTAGTTATTAAATTAATTAATGCAACTTGAATGTTTTTAATTTTGTAAAATAGACATAATTTTTGAATTCGGAATATCAAATATCGCTTAGGGTGAAGTTTTGGTATCTTTCTGAAAAACATCAATTTTTGATGAATAGTGAAACCACTAAGTGGTAGTTAAAGAAACTGATTTTTCGTTTAAATGAAACTTTGCCACTTCAGTGTTTTGATTTTCAAAAATCTGACATACATGGTTGTCATTAAGAAGTAAAATGTGGTTGAATGATATTAAAATATTTTTTGGTGAATAGTAACTTTTAAGTTCTTAATCGCGATTACTGGTTATTAGTGTAGTTTAAGGTAAAAATAATGTTTTAATAATATGAGATGAGCTTGAAACATGTTCTAAACTCATCGTATGTGTCATGTCTGACCATGAAAATCCATGGGTCAACTTGGGGACCCCATGGATCCACTTTGTATGGGAAATGACATAAATAATTATTTATTTAATGTTAAAGTAAAAATGACACAAACATGAGATGTTTTATTAAAACAATTTTTACATGGGGTTATACAAGTAAGATTTTTGATTATAAATATTAATTGGAAAGATAAAAAGATTTTATACATCATATTATTTTTTTTATAATTTTTAGACTTTAAATAAATAAAAATATTTATGACATCATGATGATGCAGCGATTACCTCATTAATAAAGGATTTAAATAAAATGAAATGATAATGTAAAATCTATGAACTACACATGTCCAAAACTTATTTGATGGATGGATTTCGAACCCTTATCACCTTACCCTCGAATTATATCAATGTGGGACCTTTTTAATCCGAAACTCATTTTAAAATAATGTAACATTTCTTTACTTTCCAAGAGTGCCCCTCCTCTCCTCTTATAAAAACCCCCACCTCTACCTCCTCACCCACACTCCCAAAGCCTTTGGCTCGGACAACCCCTGACCATTTTGTCTCTCCACATCCCTCTTTTACTCCTTTAAGCCTCACTTTGGGCAGAAGTCTTCCCAAGGAAGCCTTTGAGCTCAAACCAAAGAGAGTTACCCGATTTTAAGGTAATGTCTTCACTTGAGTCCTTTTGTATTATTTTGCTTCTCCAACCCACTAAACTCTTTTTATTAATTTCTTTTGTAACAACTCCAGTATATTCAATATACTAGGATGTTTTTATAAGAAGTATTCGAGCTACACTTACACACACCTACATCTAATGGTTAAATAACATACTGTTTCCGTGGATGGTGAATTTATGGCTCCCGAAACGATGATTGTTCAACATTCTTTTAACACCTTCAAAGGTGGTAATTAAGATGACACTATATTTATATATCATATATAATTTGTTTATGTTTTTCTTAAGCTTCTGTATTTTTCATTTTGGGCATACCTTTATGGTTTCCATTATGGATGAACGCGATATCTTCATTTAAGGAAGTGCGGACTACCGCCCCCTCAAAGTGATTTGATTCGTTAAATACCATATATGGGAGGTATAAAATATAAAACTATGATATTATATATGATATTATACTGGAATTATAATATACCTTTATATCATTATGATTCCATTCTATAAAATACGAAATAGAAATGAAAGTAGCGTTCATGCGTACGTACGGCTTACCGTCTCCATGAACGGTGCATTTCATTTCTTACCTCTAAAGGACTATGTAATATTATAAATGCATTAATGTACTGGATATATATGACATATATGATATCTACATCATGAATACCATTCTGGATATAATGGATACATGAACAACTTGTAATTATAAAGGGCTTATTTTTGACTCAAGTACCAATGATCGTTAAAACGACCGTTATTAACTTAAATATTTCCATAGTGTTCATGACATATAAATAAGTGATATAAAAGGAATAATGAACTTGAAAAAGGTTCTTAAACAAGTAGAAATGAACTCAAGTTTATTATTCAGGAGATTAAAGAACGACCGAGTCAAGTCGGACCCGAGGTATGGGACTTCGTCTCAATCTCCTTTCATTGAGGCATATTTTGTTTTATACACAACCTTCTTTTATACGGTGTATAAACCCCTTTGAATTTTACGTTTATTCAAAAGGAATATTTTTTATACGAAGCGTTTACTAAACGAAAAAAGGGAATGTTTTTGTTGTACGTATGCGGCGACAACGACTTCTCTGCCGCCGTGACCATTATTTGAGTTTCGGCTTCCTCTACAAGCCATACCTTTTTTTAAAAAGAAAAATAAATACCATGTTTTACTTTATTTTATTTTGGTATTGAAAATTGTTTTCATAATGTTTTTATATCAATGTGTTGTATTGATATCTTGTGATTGAAAGGTGGAAATGTAATGTTTCCTTTATGTATGTTTTATGTGATACGATTATATTGAGGTTCTTGGGCATTATTAAGAAGACGGGTGGTTCTGTGATAGACAAAGGGCGGGTCAGCCCGATATAGATCTCTAATGCATTGCGTAATGCGAAGGAGTGAAACGTTAAGGTTTCTCCGAAGAAATTTAGGAAATATACTGTAATGGGTGTTCCAAACGTAACAAAGAGGGTTACTCCCTACGTAAGAATATTATGAATGCCTCAAGTTGCCTTTATGTCTTATGATTTCTATGATTTATTCATGATTTTATGAGGTATGTTAAATTTCTTATGTTTTATGTGTAAAGTATGATTTCATTTTTATGTATATATGTACCCATGTTTCCTTTCCATATTTTTATATCCCTTACTGAGCTTTTTATGCTCATCCCAAGTTTTTTTGAAATGTTTTTCACAGGTCAAGGGAAAGGTACATGATATGATGATAGTGTCAAGGAAGTGTCAAGAAAGAATCCATGTTTTATTTTAAATATGTTTCCATTGATGGGAAAGAAGAATACTATCTTTATGTAACCACTTTGTTTATATGTGGAATGTAATGCAAGTTTTATTATCTAATTCTCTAAAACTCTAAACCTGAAAAGATCCTCAATGTGTAATCTTGTAATAACTCAAGATTAAGTACGGTTTAAGGCTGGGGCCTTATAGTTGGTATCAAAGGTCGGTTTAGATAACTTTAGGAGTTAGAATTAGATTAAATGATTATCTAAAAATATATTTTTTTTATAGTCAAATTGAAGAGATATATTATTTTAAGATTACCATGTTGCTTCATCTAAGACATGTTTGTTCAGAATGGTTTTCTGCAGAGGAAATAGCGAAGCAGTGCTAGGAAGGCATACAGAAGGAAATAACCTTCCGAATCATCATCATGAGATGGTCGGAATTGGAACTGAACAGTTTGTTGCAGTAATGGCACAACTGACTCAAGCTATAAATGGTGGTGGTATCCATGCACGAGATCAGCCAGATCAACTGCAGAGGAACATGTCAGTGGTGGAATATTTCATGAGCCAACATCCCCCATCATTCAGAGGATCATCTGACCCTATGTTAGCTGAAGGGTGGATTAAAGCACTGGAGAAGATTTTCGATGTCATGGGGTGTTTAGACAATCCAAAGGTTAGTCCTGCTATTTACTATTTGGAGGGTGAGGCAGATCAGTGGTGGTCTATGGTTAAAAATATCAAGGACGCTGATGAGATTGATGCTCTTCACTGTGATGAATTCAAAGTTATGTTTCTTGAGAAGTATTTTCCTAAGGCTGTTCGACTTAGGATGGAAAAAAAATTCTTGGAATTGAGGCAAGAGGAAGACACAGTGGCTACCTATGAAGAAAGGTTCACTCGATTGGCAAGGTATGCTGCAAATTTTATCTGAGACCTTGATAGTAAAATCAATTATTTTTACTCAAGATTAAAGCCAAAATATCGAAGGTCATTAGCTTTTCGTGAGTTTAAAATTTATGAAAAGCTTGTTCGATGTGCTGAGAAGGTGGAAATGGAGTTTTCCGATGATCAAGTTTTCTATAACAACCAACAGAAGAAGAGACCGAGGTGGTAGGAGAAAGGTAAGAATTCTTCAAAAAATTCCGATGGTAAGAAAACTAAGTTTCCAGTTTGTGATAAATGTGGCAAAAGGCATGCTGGGGAATGTCTTCTGAATTCTGGAAAGTGCTACTGATGTGGTAAGATGGGACATAAGGCTCGTGATTGCACTGAAAAGGATCAAGGTGAAGGTAAGACCAAATTTTATTTACAGTTAGTGAAATTTTATAAGTGCAATGAGATGGGTAACTATGCAAACGAGTGTCCGAAAAAGAGCTTGAGTGATGGGAAGCAGTTAGACTACAAGAAGAAAGGAGTGGTGAAATCCTTTGAAACTACTTCAGTAGATGCCGGGCCATCAAATGAAGTTGTATCAGGTACTTTGTTTGTATTTTCATATTATGCTAGTGTGTTGTTTGATTCGGGGTCTACACATTCTTTCATCTCTGAAAACGTTTCTAGTAAAATGGGAATACCATCTCAAGAAATGACTCCTGAACTTTTGGTAAAAACACCTGGGGGAAATTTTGAGGCAAAAAGAATTTATAAGAATCTTCCTGTCCTTATCTGTGGAAAGAACCTACTTGAAAACCTTATTGTTCTACCTCTAGTAGAGTTTGATGTTATCCTGGGTATGGATTGGCTCTCTATTTACCATGCTATGATTGACTGTAGAGCGAAAGAAGTTTCTTTTTAGAAAGAATTTCAGTTTGTGTACAATAATGAACCCTTACTGTTGATAACTTATCAAGAGGCCAAGAAACTAGTAAAAGATGGAAATGATGTTACCTTGCACACATCGTTGAAAATAATGGAACTGTTCAAATTAATGATGTGCCAGTGGTAAATGTGTATCCTGATGTTTTTTCCTGATGAGTTTCCTGGAATAATACCATATCAGGAAGTTGAGTTTACTGTTGACTTAGTTCCTGATGCTAAGACAATTTTAAAACCCCCTTATCAAATGGCTCAAATTGAACTTTTAGAGTTGAAGGAGCAATTGCAAGATTTATTAGGTAAAGGTTTCATTCGACCTAGCACATCACCATGGGGTGCTCCTGTTTTATTTGTTAAAAAGAAAGATGGTTCAATGAGACTTTTCATTGATTATAGAGCCTTGAATAACATCACTGTTAAGAACAAATATCCTTTGCCTCATATCGATGATTTGTTTGATCAGCTCCAGGGAGCTCAGTATTTTTCAAAGATTGACTTGAGATCGGGGTACCATCAGCTGAAGGTAAAGGAATAAGATGTTCTGAAGACTGCATTTCGTACAAGATATGGCCATTATGAATTTATAGTAATGCCTTTTGGGCTAACCAATGCACCTGTTGTATTAATGGACTTAATGAATAGAATTTTCCATGATTTCTTAGATAAGTATGTGGTGGTTTTCATTGATGATATTCTGGTGTTTTCTAAAAGTAAAGAGGAGCATGAAAGACATTTTATGGTTATCTTGCAAACCTTAAAAGAAAAGAAATTGTATGGGAAATTCAGAAAGTGTGAGTTTTGGTTGCAACAAATTTCTTTCCTTGGTAACATTGTTTCTAAAGATGGGATAACTGTTGATACTGTAAAAACAAAAGTTGTGGATGACTGGCCAAGAACCACAAATGTAACTGAGATTTGTAGCTTCCTTGGTTTGGCAGGCTATTACCGAAGGTTTGTTAGAAATTTTTCACGGTTATCTAGTCCAATGGCTAAGCTATCTCGGAAGGGTTTTAAGTTTATCTGGACAAAAGAATGTGATGATTGTTTTCTGGAATTGAAAAGAAGATTGGTGAATGCTCACATTTTGGCACTACCTTCCAGGAATGGGGAGTTTGTTATATACAGTGATGCTTTATTGAAAGGACTTGGTTGCGTCCTAATGCAGAATGATTAGGTAATTGCTTATGCTTCACGATAGTTGAAAACTCATGAAGTAAATTACCCTACACATGATTTGGAATTATATGCTGTTGTTTTCGCTTTAAAAATTTGGAGGCATCATTTGTATGGAGTAAAGTGTGAAATATATACTGATCAAAAAAGTTTAAAGTATATATTCACTCAGAAAGATTTAAACATGAGATAGAGGAGATGGCTGGAATTTATCAAGGATTATGATTGTACAATTCATTACCATCCGGGAAAAGCAAATAAAGTGGCTGATGATTTGAGTTGAAAAAGTAATGCTTCATTAACAATGTTGCGTTTGGAAAGTGATCCTTTGGTTAAGGATTTGATGAACTTTGGCATAGAATTTTTTGGCGTAGGATGTTCTTCTGTTTTGTTTCAGGTATCAGTGAAATCATCTCTATCAGATAGAATCATCCAAGCACAGAAGCAAGACAGTGAGTTGCAGAAAAAGGTAGAGCTGGTTCAGAAAGGTAAGTTTCCTGAATTCAACATTGATAATGATTGCGTTTTGAGATTTGGGAAGAGATTGTGTGTGCCTTGTGATTCACAGTTGAAGAGAGAGTTGTTATGTGAAGCTCATAGTTCTCCATTTTCAGTTCATCCTGGCAGTACTAAGATGTACAGAGATCTGTGGGAGTATTACTGGTGGGATGGAATGAAAAGAGATATTGCTGATTTTACTATGAAGTGTTTGACTTGTCAGCAGGTTAAAGCAGAGTGGCAGTTACCGAAATGGATGCTTTAGCCTTTACCAGTGCCAGAGTGGAAATGGGAGAATATATCCATGGACTTTGTTGTGGGATTACCGAAGACATCTCGAGGTAATAATGCAATCTGGGTTATTGTTGATCGCTTGACTAAATCTGCTCATTTCCTTGCTATACGAGATACTTTTTCCCTAGATCAACTTTCCCGTTTGTATCATAAAGAGATAGTTAGGTTACATGGAGTTCCTCTCTCCATTGTATCTGATCGTGATCCCAGGTTCACTTCTAACTTTTGGAAAGGTCTTCAGAAGTCGTTGGGTACTGTATTAAATTGTAGTACAACTTTTCATCCTCAATCAGATGGGCAGTCAGAACGAACAATTCAGACCTTGGAGGATATGCTACGAGCTTGTTCGATGGATTATCAGGGAAGTTGGGACCAACATCTTTCTTTGGTTGAATTTTCATATAATAATAGTTTTCATTTTAGTATATAGATGGCACCATTTCAGGCATTATATGGGAAGCAGTGTCGAACTCTAGATTTCTGGGATGAAGTGGGTGAATGGAAGTTGATGGGAACAGAATTGGTAGAAGAGTTGGTAGAAAACGTTCAGCTGATACAGAAACACATGAGAACAGCTCAGAGTAGGCAGAAGAGTTATGCGGACAACAGGAGGAAGGATCTCTCTTTTGAGGTAGGTGATCATGTTTTTATCAAAGTATCACCATGGAAAAGTGTGATGCGATTTGGTAAGAAAGGAAAGATGAGTCCAAGGATCATTGGACCATATGAAATTCTGGAGAGAGTTGGATCAGTTGCTTAACGAGTGGCTTTACCTCCGAGTTTATCTCAGGTACACAATGTTTTTCATGTTTCAATGTTGAGAAAGTATATGCCAGATCCATCTCATGTTTTGAGTCCAGTGGCAGTTCAGCTGGAAGAGAACCTATCTTATGAGGAACAACCGGTCCAGATTCTTGACCATAGAGAGCATGTGTTACGAAATAAAGTGATTAATTAGGTAAAGGTTTTTTGGAAAAACCACATGCTGGAAGAGGAAACATGGGAATCTGAAAATGCAATGAGGGATAAGTACCCCCATTTATTCGATATGTAAATAAATTTCGGGGACGCAATTTTCTAAAGGGGGGAAGGATGTAACATCCCAAGTAAGTAATGAATAATAGATATTTTTATCTATGTCTATTAATTATTAATATAGTGTTCTAGAGGCTTAAAATGAAAATAAATACAATCTTATGCATGGAATACACTAATATTCTTAAAAGATTGTTTTACTGCCTTTTGATGGAAAACCAATTTTAAGTCTATATTTTGACAATTTTATAAGCTATGTTTGTCAAAATAAACTTGTTATTTATGATTTGTACATCAAAATATACTTTGTGTGAATTTTTGTTATTTTTCCGATAAAGTTCATTTTTTAATGAATAGTGAAAAATGTTGTATTTTAATTCAAAACCTCTTTTTAATATAATTTATTTATATGATTAGATTATCTTTTGAATTGGTTTTTAAGTGAAATTAGAATATATTTTTACCATTTTATCCAATGGTGGTCATTGGAATCAATTTCACTTTGAAATTGGACTTAAACTAGTGTCAATCTTTTGATACTTATTGTTTCATAAAAACACGCTATTTGTCATGATAGCGGGAATTAGTTATTAAATTAATTAATGAAACTTACATGTTTTGAATTTTGTAAAATAGACACAATTTTTTAATTTGGAATATCAAATATATCTTAGGGTGAAGTTTTGGTATCTTTCTGAAAAACATCAATTTTTGATGAATAGTGAAACCACTATGTGGTAGTTAAAGAAAATGATTTTTCATTTAAATGAAACTTTTCCACTTCTGTGATTTGATTTTCAAAAAATCCGACATACATGGTTGTAATTAAGAAGTAAAATGTGGTTCAATGAGATTAAAATAATTTTTTGGTGAATAGTAACTTTTAAGTTCTTAATCGTGATTAGTGGTAATTAGTGTAGTTTAAGGTAAAAATAATGTTTTAATAATATGAGATGAGCTTGACACATGCCCTACCCTCATTGGATGTGTCATGGGCGACCAATACAATCCATGGGTCAACATGGGGACCCCATGGAGCCACTTTGGTTGGGAAATGACATAAATAATTTTTTATTTAATGTTAAAGTAAAAATGACACAAACATGAGATGTTTTACTAAATCAATTTTTACATGGGGTTATACAAGTCAGATTTTTGATTATAAATAGTAATTGGAAATCTAAAAATATTTCCTACATCATAGTATTTTTTTTATAATTTTTAGACAATAAATAAATTAAATTATTTATGACATCATGATGATGCAGTGATTATCTCATTAATAAAGGATTTAAATAAAATGAAATGATATTGTAAAATCTATGAACTACACATGTCCAAAACCTATTTTATGTGTGGATTTAGAACCCTTATCACCTTACCCTAGAATTATATCAATGTGGGACCTTTTTAATCCGAAACTCATTTTAAAATAATGTAACATTTCTTTACTTTCCAAGAGTGCCCCTCCTCTCCTCTTATAAAAGGCCCCCAACTCTACCTCCTTACCCATACTCCCAAAGACTTTGTCTCGGCCAAACCCTGCCCATTTTGTCTCTCCACATCCCTCTATTACTCCTCAAAACCTCACTTTGGGCAGAAGTCTTCCCAAGGAAGCCTTTGAGCTCAAACCAAAGGGAGTTACCCGATTTTAAGGTAATGTCTTCACTTGAGTCCTTTTGTTTTATTTTTCTTCTCCAACCCCCTAAACTCTTTTTATTCATTTCTTTTGTAACAAATCCAGTATCTTCTATATACTAGGATGTTGTTATAAGAAGGATTATAGATACACTTACATAGACCTATATCTAATGTTTAAAGAACATACAGTTTCCGTGGATGGTGAATTTATGCCTCCCGAAACGATGATTGTTCAACATTCTTTTAACACATTCAAAGGTGGAAATTAAGATTACACTATATTTATATATGATATATAATATGTTTATGTTTTCCATAAGCTTCTGTATTTTTCATTTTGGTCATACCTTTATGGTTTCCATTATGGGTAAACGCGATATATTCATTTAAGGAAGTGTGGACTACCGCCCCCTCAAAGTGATTTGATTCGTTAAATACCATATGTGGGACGTATAAAAGATGGAACTATGATATTATATATGATATTATACTGGAATTATAATATACCTTTATATCATTATGATTCCATTCTATAAAATACGAAATAGAAATGAAAGTAGCGTTCATGCGTACCTATAACTTACCGTCTCCATGAACGGTGCATTTCATTTCTTACCCCTAAATGATTATGTAATATTATAAAGGCATGAATTTACTGGATATATATGACATATATGATATCTACATCATTAATACCATTCTGGATATAATGGATACATGAGAAACTTGTAATTATAAAGGGCTTATTTTTGACTCAAGTACCAATGATCGTTAAAACGACCGTTATTAACTTAAATAATTACATAGTGTTAATGACATGGAAATAAGTGATATAAAAGAAACAATGAACTTGAAAAATGATCTTAAACAAGTAGAAATTAACTCAAGTTTATTATTCAGGAGATTAAAGAACGACCGAGTCAAGTCGGACCCGAGGTATGGGACTTCATCTCAATCTCCTTTCAGTGAGGCATATTTTGTTTTATACACAACATTATTTTATACGATGTATAAACCCCTTTGAATTTTACGTTTATTAAAAAGGAATATTTTTTATACGAAGCGTTTACTAAACGACAAAAGGGAATGTATTTGTCGTACGTATGCGGCGACAACGACTTCTCCGCCGCCGTGACCATTATTTTAGTTTCGTATTCCTCTACAAGCCATACCTTTTTAAAAAAAAGAAAAATAAATACCATGTTTTACTATTCTTTTATTTTGGTATTGAAAATTGTTTTCATAATGTTTTTATATCAATGTGTTTTATTGATATCTTGTGATTGAAAGGTGGAAATTTTTTGTTTCCTTTATGCATGTTTTATGTGATATGATTATGTTGAGGTTCTTGGGAATTATTAAGAAGACAAGTGGTTCCGTGATAGACTAAGGGCAGGTGAGCCCGATATAGCTCTCCAATGCATTGGGTAACGTGAAGGAGTGAAACGTTAAGGTTTCTCCGAAGAGATTTAGGGAATATACTGTGATGGGTATTCCAAACATAACCAAGAGGGTTAATCCCTAAGTAAGAATGTTATGAATGCCTCAAGTTGCCTTTATGTCTTATGATTTCTATGATTTATTCATGATTTGATGAGGTATGTTAAAGTACATATGTTTTATGGGTAAATAATGATTTCATTCTTATGTATATATTTACCCATGTTTCCTTTCCATATTTTTATATCCCTTACTGAGCTTTTTATGCACATCCCATGTTTTTTTTTGAAATTTTTTTCATAGGTCAAGGGAAAGGTACATGATATGATGGTAGTGTAATGGAAGTATCAAGAAAGAATCCATGTTTTATTTTAAATATGTTTCCATTTATGGGAAATAAGAATACTATCTTTATGTAACCACTTTGTTTATATGTGGAATGTAATGCAAGTTTTATGATCTAATTCCCTAAAACTCTAAACCCGAAAATATCCTCAATGTGTAATCTTGTAATAACTCAAGATTAAGTAAGGTTTAAGGCTGGGGCCTTATAATGATAACATGAATACACATTTCCCTCAGAAAACAAAACAAATTGGATGCATCACCATCCCATCAGGGATGTGACCTGTTGTACTATGTTTTGTTCGAGATGTAAATAATCAATATTGTGTCTTCCCAAATAACTATCTAACTACTTCATATTTCATATGCTCAAAAAATAATCAATAATTTCCAATATCAAAAAAATTAAAATTAAATTAAATATCTTTCCACATCAATATTCCAATTTAAAATTAGATATAAAAATTTATTTGCAATCAATTGATGCATTTTCTAGGATAAGACCAACTGATGCTCTTATAAATATAATTTAATCCATTCTTATGAAATAAAAATTTGAAATAAATTTCTCAAATCAATTTCAAAATTTATTTTCACTATATAATTTTATAATTTAATTTTAAAATTTTATTACAAAATTTCTATAAAATTCCATAATCACACCCCAATTTATTGGAATTGGGTGATTTTCTGAAATCTCATGCCTACGTAAATTCATATCCAAATTCAAAGTGAATTGGGTTTTTGATAATTCAATTGAAATAAAATTAATTTAATTAAATAAATTTATCATAAAATCAATTTACCCATCCTAAATGAAACAACCTACCCAAACAGAGAGATCACATCTCACAACGCATTTAATGGAAAACTCCAAAAAATAACTTCAGTAATAAATATATAAGAATCACACAGAGATTAAATATACCAAATAAATATTAGTCCCATATCAACACAAAGATATACCAAACCATATGGAGGTGTGATTTATAAGATAAGAGAGAAGGAAAGGGGAATGAAATCTTACTAGAAAAAGAAAACATGATGTTGTCTAAGATTTGATTAATTGGAAAAGGGGTTTAGAGGATCCAAAATCACTACTATAGATGATATAAAGAAGAAAAACTCATTTTTGGATTGAATTGTCTCTTCAAGAACAAAAAACCAATGTTCAATATTTTAAAATAAATTTCCAGAATAAAAATTTCACAAATGCAAGGTCTGATGTGAAGAGCCACACATTAGAAAACATTGCACCATAACTTATGCCCCTCTGGTGGGGTGTATGGTTTATAATATGTTGGATCACAATTTTTCCAACCATGATCAAACCATAAAAACCCCCACTACTTGGGTTTTCATGGTTTACCTTGGGTGGGAGCCCCATTTCTGACAATCGTTCACCAATCTTGTATAGCCCATAAACATCCAAAAATTACAAAAAATTTTCTTAAAAACCCCAAATTAATACCAACCAATGAAATAAAAAATAGTGGTTAAGGAGTACTATAAAATAGTAATTGAATGTTACATTACATATGACGGGAAGAAATGTATATATATTTTTTCTACCAATTAGTTTACAAAGATGAAGTAAATTTGACTCAATATAACTGTATCTGATATCCATTTAATCAATTTGGATTCCAAAATTAATTTGATAATATAATTTAGTATAAACCTCAAATATTATTGATGTTGATGAATCCATATCAACGGTTGAGAAAAATAAATATATAATGTTGGATAAAAATCATACTCTTCTTAAAATCATTTTGAAAGAAAATTTAATACAAAATTTTTTTATGTGTGGAATTTTTGGATTCTAAAATTCAATCTCATTTTATGGAATTAAAATGGTTCTTACATGAAAAATATGAACAAGGGGGATTATATTATTCTTAATCAATTTTTATTCAAAAAATTTATTTTGAAATAGACTTTAAAATATATGGAATGGATAAGAATATAAAAATGAAATATTTTACATAATTAGGTGAAGCTTTCAAATCATTGTATAGCAAGATGATACATTTTTCAAAATTCTCCACTACTAAAGATGGATATATAGTAGATAAATGTTATATAACCAAATTTACATGGATAAATCATACACTTTTGAATTGTTGAATGAGTTGTATGCAACTCTTATTAATTGGGATAACTCTAGTGTTAGTTCGAGGTCATCGAATCTAGAAAATATTTCATGTGAAAAAATAATAATATTATAAACCACTTCATTGGAGTTCATGGACAAAATAAAAATATTATTCTTGAAAAAATTACTAAATAACATCTTTATGATAATAAATTTTCCAAACCATTACATTTTAAGTTATTCAACATATAAAATAGTTATTGTGAATTTTCAATTTTATGGGATCTTCTTCAAATTTCAAAATATATTCTCCTTATATTAAAGAAACACCTTTTGAATGGGTGAGGTCATTTTCTTTATAAACCTATAGTAATTTTGTATGATCATAATACATATATATATGAATAATGATTATTATATAAATATAATAAATCATGTAAATTTTTTAAAAATCAAAATTTTTATTGGAATATTATTTATGTGTATATCAGAAGTTATTTACTAAAAGGATAATTACATCTATTTTAATAATTTTTATATTTTTTATTCATATAGCATATATTTAATTATTTATTTATAATTTTATTCTAGGGTTACTATCATTTAAGTTAACTAAAATATTTTTTAAATTTATGGTATATATTTTAAATAATAATGGTCGTTCCATATTCTCTAGTCAGATAATGATCCGAACATCAATAAATTTAATGATATATTACATAGATTCATCAATATTTTCATTATTAAGACCAGTGTAAATACAAATATCTATAAAATTAATTTTTTTTAAAGAATTAATAAAAAATTCCATACCATATGAACATAATTAATCTATTCTGCAGAGAAAATTCAAATTGCTATATATATTTATATTTTATAATGAATGCTAATGTATAGATGTATTATCAATCTAAAATATTATAATCAGTTTGATTTGTTACAGAATTTAGTCATTAAATTTTAATGATGAGTGAAATTAGTAGTATCATAAAAAACATTATTTATAATTTAGTATTTAGTTGATCAATATTTTAAATTTACTTTTTTTTATATGAAACAATAATTTTCTAGTTGATGAACAGATTACTATTCATGTTCATGTTTATTTTATAAAATTAAGAATTTCATGGATGTGATATATAGACTTCTAAATGAAGTGCTTCTCATAGTATTCAATAGAAATCTAGAATATTTTTTAACAGTTACAAAAGAAGATGATCTTCATAATTTTATATATAAAATATTTCATATATATAATTGTCAACATGGAACTTTAACAAAGAATTGTATTTCAATATCTTCAATGATAGCACCTTCTACGGATTTTAGAAAAATATATAATTAATGTATACGATATATATATATGGGATTACTAATATGGAATTATGGAATATTATATCATTAATCCATGATGGATTTAGTCAAGAAATATATTATATAATTAATATATTATAGTTTATTCTATATTTATTATTTGTAAATATAATTTTTATAATGAAGTTGAGTGATAATGGAATTATTGATTTAATTTTTTCATATATCAGAATGGAAAATATAAATAATGAGGAATATATATGAGTGATAAAGATGGTAAAAAAACATAATAATAGGATTGTTTTATAAGGAATTCGAAATGTATTTGTTAAACAAAATGACTAAAAATTTAATTCCCAAAATGTAAATTGGATTTAGAACACAAGGAATCTATAATATAATCTCTGATACATCAATTAGTATGTAAAGTAGAATATAGATTATTTTTTAAAGTGGAATATGGAAATGATTATTTGTAGTTCACATTGTATTAATAGATGATTGAAAAATAAGAAACCTGAATTTGAGAAAAAGAAATTAGAAAAAAGAGGAAATTGATAAATTATTCTTATAAAGGAATATTTTGAGATATTATAATTAACTGAAAATTATAAACAAATTGAAAAACTAAAATATCAATAACTCAATGGTAGATTTTGTTACTAGTTTTTATTATACATGTTGGAAAAGAATATATTTCATTCCTAGAAAACCTAATTTCTATAATATTTCTATATGAAAAATGAATATGTAATTTTAAAATTAAATATTTCAATGAATATTCATATTAACATTTTATCAATCAATGTAGTATCGTGATAACGATATCATATCACATTAATTGGAAGTTACATCTAACCAAGGGGAACAGTGAGAGTTATATATCTCTTCATAAACATCAAATAAAACTTCTAATTAAATAGTATTTACTCTTACATTATATGGAGGTTTAGGAATTTAAAGGAATTATAATATGAAAGTTTTAATATAATCGAAGAACATCACTATTTCAAATTATTCCAAATAATATTTTAGAGGATCATGTCTAGAATAATACTAATAATAATTAACCATGAAAATAAAAATAGAAGAATATTAGAGGCATAATGGACATGATTAACAAGAAGAGCAATTTTTTTTATAGATGATTATAATACCAATTTACAAAGGAAAGATGAACCATACGTTCATTAATATAATACATATTTAGAATTTTCAAAATTAATCCCTACACATATATTCAAATATAAATATAAATCATAAATAGAAAATGTGAAAACATAATATGGTACACTTATATATATTTATCTATTCTTTTATAAAAAATCTAATAATAAGACTGATATTGATACGAAGATACCAGTTTTCGAAAAATAATTACCGCAATAACATTTAGAAGACAGTTTCAACATTTACAGAAATTAATACATGTTTGGGAATAATGGAAACTCAAAAATAATTTAATCCATTTTTTAAAATATATAATTTAAAATTTAGATAACTGGATTAAAAAAATGTATATTATAAAAACATTGAAAATTATTATATCTAAAACATTTTCAATAAAAAAATTTGGATCAATTTATTGAGTATAAGGAAATATCGATCCACTAATTTAAATTATTATTCGATGAATTAATTAAAATATATGTTTTTATAATAATTAGGAACAATTACCAATTAAAATTTATTATATCATGATTATATAATTTCATAAATAGAGAAAATTATAAAGAGTCTCATCAAAAATAGAAATATTTAATTTTACATCATCATTCAATTAATTCCGTAAAACAATATGTTCTTTTATTATTATTATCATTTTTTATCATGTCTTTATATTTTCTATTCACTCTCATTGGTTATTAATTAAAATAATAAATTATGTTAAATGGTTACATATGTGATGTTTTATGAAAAGGTATTTTATTACAAAAATAAAAGTTTTTAATAAAGGTTATATGTTTTTAGAAGTACATCAAGATTTTAATTTTTGTTGTATTAATGTTTCCATGGCAAAAAATTTTATTATCTATAATTGGTTACTATTATGTAATTTTTTAAAAATACCTTATTATTTATCCTTGTTTTATTAATTAGAATACTCTTATGTATATTTAGTTTAGCAAATTTTTTAATGTTTTATTTTTAGAGATTCAATTATTTTAAACTATAGAATATAAAATTAATTCATTGGGATTCACATGAATGATGTATAAAAGTAATATTTTGTTTGGGAACGTCAACAAATTTTAGAGTGAAAGCTATCATATTAATGATATTAATATGATTTTATGAGTTTCATACAATCAACACCAACATATCAAGAAATGTGACTCTAGGAGCCTGATATTGATGTCATGATATTCAAAATCTAATCATGAACTATATAATACAGGATATATATTTTTTATATTTTAAATGTGATATTAGTTATGATAGTTCTGTGGATTTCATTGTAAATGAACTCAATATTTCATTTTTGATTTTATTAATATTGATTAATAGAAGTAAAATGTAATGTGGATATTGATTGGATACTTTTAAGGATTTATTGTCAATGGATATATGTGGAAAAGTGTTTTCTATTTCCATATTTTGATTAGATAATTCTAGGTATAATGAATTTGACATCTCATATTATTATTTATATCATTCCATTAATTTGGAATAGAGTGTTAATTCTCACAATTATTTGAATTAAGAGAGACAAGTTATGTGGTTGTTAACCATTTTATCCTTCCATTAAAAGTATATGTTTAGGTTTTTAAAAATTATCATTCAAAACTACATTTAATTACTAATAATTATAATTTATAAAACAATATTATTCTTATTGTACACTAGTTTGATTAATTTATAATTAATTTGTGAATGTTGAATTGTTTTGTTTCCATGATATTGTTTAAATATGTTTACACTTATCAGTTTATATATACAATATTTTTAATTATTTTTGTTAAAAATAAAATTTTATAAATATTTTCAATCGTGAAAAAATTTCTATAATTTTTATTTTAACACTATTAAAGATACTATAATGGGGAAATACACCTATTCCACCATCATTATTTCCCCAAATTTAAATCCAAACCATTACTATAGCCCTACAATCATATTTGGGTAAGGATTATTCCAAATAAGACATCTATATATTACATCATATTAAAAAAAATATAATAGGAGAGTTTGGGTAAGTTAATAATTATAAATATTAAAACACACAAGACTCTTGATGTCATGATAATGATGTACATTGAGAATGAATAGTTGGTCATTTTGGCCACATATACCAAAAATTTAAATCAAATCATTAATTTATATGAGTAGGCCAAAAAATAGTTGATACTTGATGTATTAGAGAACATAATTTACAATAACATGAATGTGTATTCAATATTGTGTTTTTAGTATCTTGACATTAATTAGATAATTTTTTAACTGAGGGTGAGGGGATCATCATTTATAGAAAAAAGTATTCTAGAACTAGTTTAAATGATAATAGAAATATTTCTCCTTTCACGGTATATATATAACATATTTTATCATCACAATTAGTGTATTAAATTATAATGAATAATGTTAAAAAGAGTTTGAGTACTTATTTAATATGTTCCCTCAAATAGATTCAATAATGACTGACCAGACACTCTTCAATTTCCATGGGTGACTCAAAAGGTATTTTTAGTAATCTTTATGTTCTTTTGTTGAACACTATCAGTATTCCAATTAAGTAATATATAGAATAATTTATTTATTTATACATTGAGGGATATTGAAAAATGGATATATCCACTTTCATATGTCATATTTTTTCCTTCATCTGAAAAAATAGTTATTAGAGTTTGATATATATTTTCTATATACGCCACATTGAAATATTATATTTATTAAAATTAGCCTTTTGGTATAAGATAATACTATTTAAGAATAAATTAATATTAAAAGAGTAGTGATATAATATTGAATATAATAAGGATGAGAATAATTCATCTATCTAATGAAAAACATCCATATATTTTTTATTAATTCATTAAATAAACATTACATCTCATAAATAACCCCATCATATGAAAACTCATTGGTATTATCTGTATGGATGGTAGCTAGATAAACAAAATATTTGACATTATTTATTCAACATAACCCCCAAATGTATTTATATATTACATCCTTATATATATATACTTTCATATAATTTTTTGAGATGTGGAAAATTAATAAGATCAAACTCAAAGTATAAGAAATTATTTCAATAATACATAAAATGTTAGATCTTAAGAATGTGAAATAACATGATTATCTTAGAATAATCATATTAAAAAGGATCCTTGAACCATAATAATTATCCATAAATTAGGATATAATGAAATATAAGATAATATTATCATCTATATACATGGAATAAGACTGTGGGAATAAGAGACACTAATCATGATTTATGAATCATAACATGATAATATAGCCAGGAAATGTGGCATAAAATTATGATATGAAAAAATACGCTTGAAATGTCATCACATCATAATAAACCTCAGTCATGAAAAATAAATATATTTTGTGAAAAATAAATCATGTCCATTCATTATATATTGAGCTTTGTGAGTCATTTATTCATATAATGTTTTAAAAAAATTACAATCATTTCTACACAGTATGTTGTGAAGAAACCCAATAATGTTCAGTCCAAAGATTATAACCTCTTGAGATATAAATATTTATTAACACATTGGGGTTCTATATAAGACCCATCTAATAAAATAATTCAATATTTTTTGATGTGTTCAACATGAAACAAATATTTAATCCTATCATGAAATACCATTGAAATAAAAGTGGGTCTCATATCAATTCAAAATGGTCGTGAGTAACATGAAATCAATGGTATTTTTTGTAATAACCAAAATTTAATTTTCACAAATAAGTATAAAATAATGTAGAGGATGGTAATGAATGTCTCACATTTATAGATTTAAATTTTGATGATATATAGGAAAATTATTACAATGTCATGAAAATATTATTTAGAAATAAATGTTATCGTTTATATAAAAGTTAAACATAAAAGTCACCAATAGAAATTACCTTCCAAGAATGTGAAAATAATAATATTTAATAAATTTCATTTTATGAATCATTAATAATTTATCATTTAAAAATTCAATTATATATAATTAAACGTGGAGTGGATGTTAAAAATTGATGAATGTTAAATGAAATTGAATTCTAACTTATAATCAGTTTAAAATAAGAATCCCCATCAAAGAAGTATTTGAATGTTTACATTAAAAATGAAATAAAGAGAATTATGAGTAATACATATGACATATATATATATCATAATAATAAATGATAACATTTTAGGTACAAAAGAACATGTGCACCGAGGATACAATTTCATGAGATAGCATATGAATTATTCTTAACAAAATAATGTTTATTATAGAGAGTAAAATTAATTAAATTAAAATATTTTGATTAAAATATGAAGTATATAAATATTGAGAAAATAAACTTTAGAAAAATAAATTGGATGGAGAAAAAAAAAAGAATTCTATAGTCATTGAGAAAGTTAAGAACCTCGTCAAAATGTAATTGAATTGAAACCCCCTTTATGGATTTTATAAAATGTTAATAAAAATATACAGAAATGGGGAACATAAAAAAGAACATTAAATACCATTAATACTGATATAATACTAACATAATATTTCAATGAGGTATAATACACAACATATTAATTGATATATATATATATACATAATAGAAAACATGTCTCTTAGAAAGAATTTTTATATGTGAAACCCATTCAGATTTTATAAGAGAAGAATAAAAAAACTGAAGAAAGATTTTATTTGGATTTTCAAATACCTTGAGTTAAAAAAAATTATAATTTAATATTTTCCTTATTCATTGAATCACAATGGAATCATTTAAAAGGAAACATGGTGTGCAATATAAAACAAATATCACAAAATTGTAATTAAGACTAAGAAACCCTTACATCAAATATAGACTCACATGGTGTGCGTATATAACCCCATGGATAACATAATTATGTTTTCAAAAAAATTCGTTTAGTTATTTTTTCAGGGAATATTTAATTTTTTATGATTTGTTTCATATCATATTTCATTAATTTAATGTATAGTTTTTTCTCTCGACAGCTTAGGGTTGTTTGATCAATTTTCACAAAACCATTTCTTAATGTTGACCATGGTTAGTGTTGATATTAAATTTTTTCATTAAAATTATGTTTTTATAGATATATGTTAATTATCATTCTAATAATGTTTTTTACAAATAGTAATTGGTGTCCATAATAAGAATCAAATTATAAAAATGATCTCAACATTATAATTTTAGATGGTAAAATTAAAAATGATTATTTATAATTAAAACTATTAATAGAATGAATATTTTATCTTTACATAAATGCATTATTTTTATAAAAAAATACTTAATAAAAATATATATTTTAATAATGATCTATTTAATGTGGTGATGAATAATTTAATATATTGTTCAAGGAGTCGATAATCAGACAATTTTAATGGTTAAATTTTCACTCTCCAAGGATTTATATTAATTATGATATTCATTTTTCTATCAACATAATAAAATTTTATTATTATATTTATAATGACATAATTCTATTATTAAGAGTATAATATATTTTTAATAGGTGTAAGAATAATGAATCATTAAATACCATGGTTGAAACAATTACCTCCTTCTTTAACATCATCTTTTAGAAAACATTTACATCCTTATTAGAATTTCCTTTTAGGAAGGCCAAAATATATATGGTTGAAAAAATTGAGATATTTTAATTTTTTTTACCCAACAATGAATTTTTATGTTTGATAAAGAAGTGTGGTGGTGATGTAGACCTTTTATTGGTTAGAGGGGTGAAATTTTCAGAAACATTGACTTCCTAATAAAAAACCGAGAAATTATTCAATGTGTTAGAATAAAAATTCATTATTAGAGATAAAGATATATTTAATGGTTTGTTAATTTTTCATCGAACTATTCAAATGTAAATAATTTTTATGTTTTTATAATTAACTATCGATTGAATAATTATAACTCATTTTAACTTTTATTGTGGTCACTAATTTTAATCTCAATTAAATATTTGTATGATTGTAACATCCTCTAATCAGGAACTCTCTCACATGGCATGAATAGGTTAGTTATGATACCCCATGTGAGCCTCCCCATATGCCAGAGGATTTCAAATAGAAGCAAGGGTGTAAATTGTACAGTGGGGAGACTATACCCCAAGGTATGAAGTTTTATAGTAATAGAAAAAATTCATAATAAAATAGAAATAATGAGAGTAATGAAATTGCAGGGGAATTAATAGAATCCAACAAAATAATATAGTAAATAATAAAGTAATAATTTAATGATGTTCTTCAATTTGACTAAATATCCAGATAGAAAAATACAAGAAAAATACTAGGAGACTCAAGTACCAGGTCCCGAACCCCACATTGGTCCTATATCCAAACTTCAACCCAATAGAAAACAAGAAATCAAATGCAAGGTCCCTTTCCCTTGTCTAAACCTATATTCACATAATCATCTCGAGGTCCAAATGGCGACCTGAATATTTGCTGAGTATAACTCAGTAGGTCGTCACCACCGTGTCTAAACAAAACCAATCTGATAGAAGTGTATGAAATAAGGCAATAAAAAGTGTATTAATTAATTAATAAATTAATAAAATAAAACAAAAACCTTTTTTAGCACTATTATGGAAAAATATGATCTTATCTTATGGCCATGTTGACCACAACCATATAACTAAGGTAAAATAAACTAATTCATCACCATGTCAGAATATCATAGAGCATATCTTATGACCATGGAAACAAAAAACATATAACCAAGGTAAAAAAAACCTTCTTTAGCACCATGACAAAATATCTATGAGCATGTATTACAAAAAGTCCCACCACAACCATATAACTAAGGTAAAATAACGTACTTTAGCATGATGCTGAAATATATTTGAGCATGTATTACCATCATTCCAACCAAAAACAAATAACCATGTAATAGTCACAATAAAATTGGTAAAATATCTATAAGAAATATAACATCGAACTGGGCATAACCTTCTCTCTATAAGTATTACATCTTGGACATGGCTGAGCCTACCCAATATCTGTATTACAACATATCGGTATTCAAGTGCTCGGGTCGATTCTGATATATAAGCATTACACATGGAGCACATTCGCTATCATAAAACATGGATATCACAATATCACATCTCAGTTATTAGTGTCCAATTATTTGAATTAACATTTTTATTTCATATTCCACGTGCAATTCAATTCAAAATTTATTTATAATTATAAAAAATAGATAAAAGACACAATTTAGGGTTTCTATAACAAAAAATCACACAATGTCACATGTCATGCTAAACATACTTTCAGGAAACTGAAAACCTAAAACCATTTGAAAAAAATGGAATTAAAGGAATAATCTCATTCAATTATTTAACGAACATGGGCACACATTTAGTTGGGACAATCAAAATATTTTATAAGATGGAAATTATCAAACCATAGGGTTAAGATTTAGACCCCTGATCATTAATCTAAAATATAATAATGATTTTAATGGACAAATCCAATGAGGAAGAATGGGAATATGATTGAAAATAGGTTCCGAGATATTATTTTACCAAGATCAAAACCAATAATAAAATTGTTCAACAGATTAATGTGTAACGGTTTCAAACCAAAGGGAGGAAAAAACCTAACCAAAGGAACTTACCAAGGATTAAAGAAGAAAAAAATGTATACATGGGAGTTTGGAACACCAAAATCAACTAACGATTCCCAAGGGTTGATAGTGGAAGAGATACCAGGAAATAGAATTAATTTCAGGTGAATAGCATGTTTAAAAATATAGTTTGGGAAGTTATATGGAATGTAATGTGGTTCCACATAGTGTAAAAATTATTAGTGGAATTTGATGAAAAATCCATTAGAACAGATTTATTTTATTAAAACCCATGAACCATTAAATAATTTTTAATCCCCTTACATGATTTAAAAATGTTTTGGAGGTGAATTTTTTACCATTTTCTTTTTAAACAACCTGAACCCTCTTTAATGTTTATCAACATACCAATAACCCATATTTACACTTTGTCTCTTTTATACCCTGACAAAATTAATACAAACTAGAACACATGCTAAAAAATTTGGTCATTTTTTCCAACAAAAGATACGCCCCTCCAAAAAAGACTCAGTCACCGAGGATAAAATGAAAAACTATATGAGTGACATACTTAGAAAAAGACAGGATCTTACAAACTCCCCACCTTATAACAGCTCATCCCAGAGCTTCCTAAAGTGTCACTTTGAGGTCTCAAAAAAATTCAATCCATTTTTTTCACATATAAAACTCCTTATCGTGCGTATCCTCCTAAACACACCCATGATTCCACTATACTCAAACCAATAGTATAGTCTGACCTAGAAAAAAATTTCTCACTACAATCTACAACACGTAATGGATTCTCCTCAGAAAATGCATCAACAAAGAGCTCAAAATATTCTACGTCTATCATTTGGTAAGGGTTTTTATGATATATTAATAGTTAAAACATGTGGAACACTTCATGAATGGAATTATAGCATTGTGGAATGTCTAAAAGGTATTCCACATGACCGACCCTTTCCACTATTTCAATCGGCCCAAAAAATCGGGGTTCTAGCTTTCCATGTTTCTTTATACAGAACTGCCCCAACCTTGATGGAACCCTAAAAAAAACATGGTGAACAATCTTTTCGTCCATGGGTCATCTATGATGGTCATCATATGATTTATAATAGATTTTTTTATCACCAACGGCTTTCTAATTAACCAAACCTATTTAGAAGTCTCATGCATGAGACTAGGATCAAAAAGTTCTGACTCACCTAAATCATTCCAAAAAATAGGTGAACAACTTGTATTTATAAAAAAATATTTAAATTATGGAATTTGGATAGATGTTTTGAAGATATTATTCTATTCAAACTCCATGATTTCCATATATTTCTCCCTTGAACAATGAAAATCCAAAACATAGACTCATAAAATATCTTACAAAACATTAATAGTATTCTCAAATGTACTATCAGTCTATGAATGATAGGATGTTATTAAAAGGACTCATGATCCATGGGATTTCTGAAGACCTTGATAGAAATGCAATGTGAAACGAGGATCTTTATCTAAAATGATACTCCTTGGAACCCAATGAAACCTAACCACCACGCGCAGGTAAAGGTTTCCTAGATTATTAAATGTTAAGTTACCCTAATAGGTAATAAGTGGGATACCTTTGTCAGTTGATCAAAAACAACCCAAATAGTATCATTTTTATGAGTTTTCATGGTTAATCCTATCACAAAATCTATTGTGCCATCATCCCATTTCCACTACGGGATGGTTAAATGATCCAATATCCTAGCTGGCCCTTGATTTTTAGTATTAACCTACTAGAAAGTTATGCATCTATCCCTAAAACATTCCACCGCCTTTTTCATTCATTACCACTTGTACATTCTATGAAGATCACGATTCATGTTGGTTAAACCAGGATGCATTTCCCATGTAGAATCATGAATCTTCTGTATCATCTCCTTGCACAAACCCATAAGAACCCAAACTCCACCACAAAATAGAATATAATTACCACTCTCAAAAGAATATCCTAATGGATTCTTAACACCATGTAATTTTACATTAAGAACTAATCCCTTCGGGTCATAGAAAAGCTCGTTCTTAATCTGTTCCAAAAGAAGGGGTATAAAAAATGTTCAAGTTAGAGCTACTCGTCCCTAAGACTCCAGAACATTCATATATATGTATCCAAATGGGAAATTATACACAATTATTCTCAAGACTCTCATACTGACTCAATCCATGTATTCTATCTTAAGTCATCAATAATGATGTTTCCCTTTCCTAGTGTATAAACCAATTCAACGTCAAAATACTACAGATAATCGACCCACCTCCTATACCAAATGATATGGTGTCACTATGAAAAGATAGAATTGAGTCTCTTGTGATCCATGTATACTAAAAACATATCACCCTTGATATAGTCTCTTCAACTTCTCAGGGTATATACCACTACTTCTAAATACAGACCCTGAGTAGGGTAATTCCTCTCATGAAATCTCAACTACCTGGAGCTATATGAAACCAATATATCCTCTTTTATTAGAACTACTCTGAGTCCAACTCCTTTTGTGTCATAATTAACAGAATATGATTAACTCGAAACATGTAACTTGAGAATATGTGTTGAGGTTGTCCTTTCATTAAACCTTTTAAAATATCTCTTCCAAGAATCTACCCATACGAACGTTACCCCATTCTTGGTAAGCACACACATGTGTGCTTCCAAACTGGAGAAATCCTGGAAATGATTCCCATAATAACCTGGTAAACCCAGAAAGATTCGAATTTTGAAGATATTATTTGGTTATTCTAATGATTCCAGGAATGAATCTGTCTCTGGGTCCACTAAACCTACATCCTTTGAGATGAAGTGGCCCAAAAAGTGAAATTTATTTATCTAGAAACTACAATTAGTTAGCCAAGCATAAAACCAATAATCTCTCAATGTACTCAATACAATGTCAAGAGGTTCCGAATGATAGTCAGATGATTATGAGTACACTAAGATGTCATAGACAAAAACCACCACAAATAGATCTAGGAAAGGATGAAATATCTTATTCATTAAGTCCTTGAATACCATAGCTTCAATAGTCAACCCAAACGACATCACTACGAATTCCTACAATCCATAACTTCTCCTAAAGTTAGTATGAGGTATGTTCGATGGTCTCACCCATGACTGATGATATCCCAATATCATTTCAAAATCAATGAATATTTTATCTCATATTAACTGATAAAAATGATAATCAATATGGGGAAGAGGATATTGTCTCTTGACCTTCATCTAGTTCAACCTCTGATAATCCACCCATACGCACCAAGATCCATCATACTTCTTAGATAATAGAATTGGAGAACCCTAATGATATGTAATATACCATATAAATCCTTTATATTACATATCATCCAGCTAAAACTTCCACTCCTGAAGCTTTGTAAGTTCCATTTGGTAAGGAAGGATAGAAAGTAGATTTGCTCTTGGTACCAACTAGATTGTGAAAACTGATCTATTTCTCAAGTGGTATTCTATAGAAATTGTCTAGGAAAAAATTACAAAAAAATTTATAAAATAGGAGGAAAATAATCCTACTACATTCTACCATTATCTATATCAAGAATAATGATTTGAGCTATGAGACAATCTAATCTGCAATGAATTTCCCCCATATGACCAGCCGGAGGGTCCACTCACCTTGGTGAAAATAGATGCTTCCTTCTATGGATAAAAAATGAACTCTCCTCATGTAATAATAGATTGGATTCTAGTATAGAAACTAACCAATACATACCATCACTTATTTTGAATCATTTCATTTTTAGTTTCAACAGTACCCAAAAGTAATGGTAACCACTAATATCTAGAGAACACATCTTACAACATTTGATATTCAATGACCACACTCCTAATGGTGTGTAAAAGGTTAAAACAATATCTAATATTTCCACATCCAAGACCAAACCAATTTAAAAAGGATAAGATAGAAAATAAATTTATTTACATATGTAAAAAAAACACACGCTAAGGTAGATGACACAATAATCATATCTCTAACTGTAGAAAGTCCTGTATCCACATTAGTTGGAGTAGTTTTCAAAACATGAAACTATCTTGTCTCTCTTCCATGGGATCCAGTATAACTACCCAGATCTTCATTAATTAAATGGTACTATTTTTCATGCACTGGAATACCACATCCCCTACCTCATCTTGAATGGTCTGTAGAACACAAACTACCAGCCTGCTGAGGGGTAGCTGAGCCCCTTCCTGATATCTATGCCTTTCCTAATCCAATTCCATTGGTCCACTATATAAATTTAAGACATAACCTCTGAAGATGACCTAATCTTCCACATATACAACACTCTACTATAGGGTAAGGAAACAACAGGTGCTTGTGAACAAACATTCCATACTAATTGAACTGGAATGAAACAAGGTCTTAAGATGGTAATTCACTACCATGACTCCTCGGCCTACTAACGATGATTATTATCACTCGTAGAGTAACTTCCATATTAACCTAATGAAATTGAATGACCGCTTCTTAGGTCCTCTCTTGAATCCCTTCCATGATGAGTTCCTAATTAATCACATATTCAAAGTATCTTAAGTAGAAAATGTTTACCTATGAACTGATCTAATAATGAAGACCATTTTTATAATTTATCACCCTGTAGATCTCATTAGTTTAAAAAAATGGAACAATGCAATATAGGTTAGTAAAACTTCCATCATAGTCCACCACTAAAAAAAACTCCTACATTAGTTGCATGAAATCATGATATTTTTCTTCCCTCAAGGTTTTAGGATTGAAATGGATCTGAAAATTCATCTCAAATCCCTTCCAAGATAGCTCATTCTACTTCTTAGCTTCCTCCTAAATATTCCACCAATGCTTGGAAGGTATACGAAACATATATGAATAAATATTCACCATCTTATCCATGGGTGTCTCGAGATGATTGAATATTGTCTGGATTGACTTAATCTGGAACCCATATACCTTGGGTGTTCCTTTCCTAGTAGACACATGCGGATACTGAAGCTAAAACTTTATTTTCATCTCAGATAATGAGGGAACAATAAAAACAGTCTCCCATTACATGGACCACATGACCCTCATGAATCTAATATGAAGTATAACATCCATATACTCCTCAAGAACTAGAGGAAGTTCCAATTCAGCTATGCCAGGAGTGTGCTGATTGCCACTATCCTGGTGCTCAATTCAAAGATTACGAGGTTAAATTTTCTCTACAATAAAAACACACACCTTATAGAATTGGTTAGAAACAAGGTCAACCCTAATAGGTGACTACAACTATGAACCGCTAACTTATGGTCTCACTAGGCATGAATTACAAATATTTTAGCATGACATGACAACTCATTTCATTTGTCTTATGATAAAATTAACTTATATTACAGTTCCACAAGAAAGTATATATCACATGAATTATTAGATATATCCCTGTCATGAAAAATTCATATAAAAAAAATCCTTATATTCCTATTGTGATTCATGTATTCTCAACTCGTTCCAAACATGGCCATGAGTAAAAACCTCAAGAAATAGAAAGATCATAAAATAATAACCTCACACAACATGTGAATCACCAAAGGTGAAATAAAATCAACAGTAACAAGCACACAACTCAAAAAAAAATCACATCCCTAGGTACTTAGATTTCCACCCATACATCGATTTAAAACTCCCATGCCCAAGCTCATTACAATGTCTCGACACATCTCAGTCTTCTTTCTACCCATCCCTAAATAGTAAAGAAAATGAAAAGAAAACTCCATTTGATACCACTTTGTAATGTCCCCCAATATATTGGTCTCTCACATGGACAAAAAGGGATTGTTATGAGACCGCAACTGTGCCTCCCTATATGTATAAGGCTTTCAACTAAAATCGAGGATGTTAACTATATAGTTGGAAGACTATACCACATTGAATTATGTTTTATATAACTAGAAACAATTCAAAATAAAATGAAAATAATAAGAGTAGAGAATTGGCATAAGACAACAATAAAAGAAAACTAAATTGTATGAACCTGGATCTTATTTTCAGGTATGTTTTTCATTTTTCTGGAGTTTTTGAGAAAAATGAATTTTCTGGAAATTTCAGAAGTACACGCCATGTTCTTTCTGAGTACACGTTGTGTACTTTATGAGTAAACGCCGTGTAATCTTCCCCGGCTCGAACCCGTGTGTTGGCCGTGTCCGGGCCACACACACGGTGTGTAAGGCTGAGGTGGAGGCCGGTTATTTCGGAGTACGGAAAATTGAAGTACACGCCATGTACTCAAGAAGTACACGCCGTGTACTTTTTTTTTCATTAAATGGACCGGGGTCGCATCTAACCCCCAGATTCATCTTCTTCTTTAGTTTTTGTCCATCCGAGAGTGACTGTACGACCAGATCTTTGACAGGCTCCCGCCTCGCCGTCCTTTCTCCGATTTGAGCACGGTTGATTGTGTTGGAATCACAACGATGATTTCTTCCTTCTTCTTTAGCCTTGTTTCTTGATTCATTCTCCTTTCCAAGTACTCGTGGGATGAATTTTTTTGTGTTTTTTCTCAGATCTATGTCATTCCAAGGGGAATATGTGTTCGCGGTTCACTTATATCGATCACCTAGGATTGAGGTAGGTGTTTTGAGCCTTTCCATAGGAAGTTGATGTATATTATGTGCAAATTCCACCAATACCCTTGAACGGGGTATTGCGTGTTTCTTGTTTTTCTCCTGTTGTTTCCTTCATTGCTTGTTTTCTTTAGTGGAGGTTATTAATTGTGAGTAGAGTAATTTATTTTGTACTCAGATTACTTTGACATTCTTGTTTTGCATGTTGGGTGTTTTTCATGTTGCCATGCCTAGTTGTAGGATATCGGAACTGTTGCTTTGTTATTGCTGTTGAGCCGCAGAATGATAGAAAAGTAGTTCTTGAGGTTTACTTGGACGTTATACACACGCTGAGCATGTTTAGTTATACTCAAGACTATGAGAATCTAGAGTAGTAGACCAAAGGGAGAATTGACGGAAGGGATTCTCCAGAGTGTCGTTTAATTACGACGCGAGACTATAGGGGGAATTGACGTTGAGTTCTTCCCCAGAGAGTCTGTAGATCCACGACGCGAGCCATAGAGGGAATTGACATTGAGTTCTTCCCTAGAGAGCCTTTAGAACGATACGAGAATATAGGCGGAATTGATAGTGAGTGCTTCCCTGGAGAGTCTGCTTAATTACGTAGCTGAACTAGAGGGGTGAGACTATGTGTGCTTCCCAGAGGGTTGCTAGTACTGATAGGTTGAACCATAGGTGTTATAACTTGAGAGATACCCAAAGGGTTACCTATTTCTTCTTTTGTTTCTGGCTGCTTACTTGTGTACTTTGTTTTCTAGAACTGTGCATTGTAGCTGCTTGTGCTTTTCTGTTTACTGCTTCTTGTTTTATTACTGCCATGTATTCATTGACTATTAGGCACAAATCTTTGGGTGATTTCCTTCTGGTATTTTATCTCACACCCTTTTTGGGCCATGCTTTTGGGCCCAAGAAAACTATGTTGCTGCATGTATAAACATGGGCAAGCACCCTTCTACTTCAGGATCTTGATTGCACCAGGAGCTGGGGAGCATGGGACCGATCCATGGCTTGCAATGCTGAGGAGCTTACTTTGTTTCCTTTTGCACTTGGTTTCAGTTGTATTTCATCACGTTGTTGTGTTTACTTTTTTCCTTAGATACTTGTACCTGCTGCATCATCGTCATCATGGTGATATAGCTACATTGCTTCTGCGATTTGGTTTCTGCTGTTATGCATGTTGTTTACTGCTTCTGCTGTTTATTGTTGTTTTCTTGCCTTGTATACCTTACCAAATGAGGGAATAGTTTCCCCAACGATTCACCATGTCCCTCGCTGCTAGTCGGCAGCCTCTAGCATTTGGGGAAACGCCCTTGAGGTCATGTGGCGAACCGGGTGCAGGGCACCAGTGGAGGGGCTCCGGACTCGGGTCGTTACAAAGTGGTATTAGAGGGGTTTTTATCTCTTGCCTTACCATTTGGAGACTTTATCCAGGGATAGGATGGTTTTGATACTTGGTATTAAACTATGTTCGGGAGTAGCTAACCTGTGTACAGGGAAAATCCATACTACCTCGTTAATTGTAGTTTTCTGGTTATGAGATTTTATAATTGATCTGATTTCACCTAGAGTGATTCACATGACTTGTGCGGTTATTGTTTTGATATTTCAGTACTATTTCTGTCGAAACTTTATAAGATGTGGGTATTCCATCTCATGCATCATATATGCACTTGTAAAAATCACATGTCATGAATTCTTGCCATGCTATTTAGGGTGCATTAGCGATTGCATGCTGTTGTGATAGGCTCTGTGTAGATTATGCATGCTGTTGTGATAGATGCTTGATAGATTCCATGCTATTGTGTTAGAAAACTGTTTTTTTGTTTCTTGCTAAAATGAACGCCAAATTTTGGTCCTTGAGGTGTTATGGGCCCTCCCGGATCGGAATTTGGCATCTTTTCCCATGTTTTTAGTGTTTCTGGAATTCTGCGCAGTTTCTGAGCTACTGCCCAGAAAAACCCAGAATACACGGCATGTACTTTTTGGATACATGCCATGTTGTTTTCAGGCTGTGTCACTGACCGTGTGAGCAGAACATGGTGTTATTGGAGTATCTTCGGGAACACACCGTGTATGATTGGTACACGCCATGTGAGTTCGGAGCCGTGTACCCGGCCGTGTCACTAAAAACATGGGCCGAGGATGCTCGGTTGGAACACGATGTGTCTATAGGGAACACACCGTGTAGTCTTGTCCAGGTACCCGGCCGTGTCACGAACAACACAGGCCGGTGTTACCTTCTTTTCCAAACGCCATGTTTGTTCAGAACACGCCGTGTATCTTGTCCAGGTACCCGGTCGTGTCATGAACAGCATGGGACGAGGTCACCTTGCCTATACATGCCGTGTTTTTTTAGAACACGCCGTGTATGGTTCATCCATGGAGACAGTCATGTGTTTAACAACAAGGGCCGCCGAATCCTTGTCCACTACACGCCGTGTCCATAGTAAACATGCAGTGTAGTCTCAGTTTAAGAAAGACCGTGTGGGTTAGCCGTGTAAGGAGACTCGGGAAGGTGAACAGTTTTCAAGTACACGTCGTGTGTGGGTTCAACACGCCGTGTAGTTTGAAGTGTACATGACTTTTAGGGTAGGAGTACACACCCATGTCAGTGTGTTAAGAAGACATGCCGTGTAGTTTTATACATGCCGTGTAGTCAAGTTTTGTAAACTTGTGTGTTTTTCTTCCCCTGTTTCCGTTTTGTACTATTGTGTTCTTTGTCCTTGTTTTTCTAATCTATGGTGTGCTTTTGATCTTTCAGATCTATGCCTCCGAGACATCCTCTGGTCATACGTCTGTCATTGGGCAATGATCAGACGCCAGATATGGCTGATCAGGGACTTCCTGTCGATCCCCCAGCCGAGCCAGCTTTGGCACTGGTTTTTGTACTAGATTCAGGCGCTGATGTGCAGTTCAGAGAAGGTTTCATGAGGATGATGCAGGCCATCTAGGGAGCACTGCCTCCTGCCTCGTCTATGGAAGACTTGACGTGGGTCTTTCAATAGCATCATCCTCCCACGTTCTCGGGGGAGGGAGGACCTCAGGCTATAGAGTCATGGATGGAAGCCATGCTGACTATCTTCGATCATCTGGAGACGCCTCTAGAGAGGTGGGTCAAGCTCTTCACCTACATGCTCCTAGACTCCTCCATGAGGTGGTGGGACGTGATCTCACAAGCAGGTCAATAGCAGGCTATGGCTTAGGAGGAGTTCCATAGCGTGTTCTATGACTACTTCTACCCGGAGTCACTGAGGGCCGATCGAGCCCGAGAGTTTATGAGCTTAGAGCAGGGTACTCTATCTGTCATGGAGTATTCCTCTCGTTTCACTGAGCTGCAGCGTTTTACACCCCTTCGGGATGGGAGTGGGGTGTTCTTGGTGAGGAAGTTTGAGGATGGACTAAGGCGGGAGATCCGCTTGCATGTGAACATCTTCCAGCTGACTTCCATTACATCCATCGTCAATCAGGAATTGATTGCAGAGCGCAATCTGAGAGACTCTGGAGCTGTAATCCAGGGCGGTTCTGCATCCAGTGTTAGCTCTCCCCCGAATGACAGCAAGAAGCGCCGTAGGGAGCCTACGGGCGGTGATTCGAGGAAGTGAGACACATCATCAGGAAGCCAGATGACATGCTATCAGTGTGGTCGGACAGGGAACAGGAGGCCGCAGTGCTAGAGGGACCCCATGGAGTGCCGATCTTGTGGCAACATGGGTCACTTTCAGCGTTTCTGCCAGGTTTTCTCACCAACAGCTGGTGACCGGGGTTCTTCCATGACTCCTCGTTCAGGAGAAGCACCACCAGTTTCTCACCAGTCAGGGAACTGGAGTTCTTATGGCCGTTCGGGCCGAGGTGGAGGTTGAGGCCGTGGCGGTCAGCCACTAGTTCCTTAGCACCAGCAGGGCGGTTCAGCTCAGAGTGGTTAGCTAGGGGCGCAAGGCCGCGGTACATGCCAGTCTTTTGCTGTGGAGCAGACTTATCCGGAGCAGGATCCCAGCCCTTCTACCGTTCGAGGTACGATTTTAGTAGCCTCAGTTTTATCTTCAGCCCTTTTCGATACTGGTGCTACGCATAGCTTTATATCTATCACTGTTGTGGAGAGCCTTGGACTATGCATCTTTTTTTCTGCCGACTCGTTGACACTAGACACACCTTTCGGAATGAGGACATCTAGTGTACGCCAGTGTAGAGAGTTCCCTCTCGAGGATACAGGGTATCACTTCTTATGGGATCTCTATGTCCTAGAGATGATATGATATGATGTCATCCTTGGCATGGAATGGTTGATTCTCTTTCAGGCAGTCATCGACTGTTATCGCCGCAGAGTGAGTTTCATTTCAACAAAGGGTGAATATTTCCTTCATATAGGTGAATGGGACGTTCGGGCGAGTCGGGCAAGACTCGAGCATCTTGGGCTAGGAAGGGTGATAGCCCAGATTTCTAGTCTTTATCTGGATGATCAGGGGACTCCATAGTTGGACATTCCTCCAGTGGTGGATCGCTTCAGGGACGTCTTTCCAGAAGACTTTTCAGGTTTTCTTCTGGAGCGTGAGGTAGACTTCTCTATTGAGCTCGTACTAGGAGTGGCACCGGTGTCCATTCCTCCCTATAGGATGGCCACACCTGAGTTGTAGGAGCTCAATAAGTAGTTAGAGGAGCTATAGGCTAAGGGTTTCATTCGACCTAGTACTTCTCCTTGGGGTTCGCCTGTTCTATTTGTGAAGAAGGCAGACGGTACCCTATGGCTTAGTGTGTATTATTGAAAGCTGAACTAGTTGACGGTCAAGAACCGATATCCCTTGCCGCGGATTGATGAACTTTTTGATCATCTTCAAGGATCTCGGGTGTTCTCGAAGATCGACTTGAGGTCTGATTATCATCAGTTGCGCGTTAGACCATCAGATATACCTCTGACAGCATTCAAGAGAAGGTATTGTCTATACGAGTATACAGTCATGCCGTTCGGTCTGACGAACGCCCCTGCAGTTTTCATGGCACTGATGAACCGAGTGTTCCATCCTTACTTGGACTCCTTCGTCGTGGTCTTCATGGGTGATATCTTGGTGTACTCTCACACTCGACACGACCATGCCACACATCTTGAGATCGTTCTGAGTACACTGAGAGAGCTTCGACTTTATGCTTAACTCTCGAAGTGCCACTTATGGATGGATCAAATTCACTTCTTGGGTCACGTCATCTCAGAGGCAGGAGTATCAGTGGACCCAGAGAAAGTGAGATCTGTAGTTTCCTGGGAGCAGCCGAAGAACTTCTTTGAGGTATAGAGTTTCCTAGGAGTGGCTGGATAATAAATACACTTCATTCAAGACTTTTCTTGTCTAGCATCACCTTTGAAAGGACTGACCAAGAAGGGGGAGAAGTTCTCATGGTCAGATTCTTGTGAGTCATCCTTTCAGGAGCTGAAGGGGTGGTTGATGTCAGCACCGATACTAGTCTTTCCGGAGCCAGGCAAGAGCTACATGGTTTACTGTGATGCTTCATGTATCGAGCTGGGAGCTGTGCTTATGCAGGGAGATGGAGTCGTTGCATACGGGTCTCGGCAGTTGAGTCCAAATGAGAGGAACTACCCTACGCATGATCTGGAGTTGGCAGCTATTGTTCATGCCTTGCGCTGTTGGAGACACTATCTTCTGGGAGAGCACATTGTGGTCTTCACTGACCACAAGAGTCTCAAGTATATCTTCACTCACATGATCTGAATATGAGGCAGCACAGGTCAGTAGAGTATCTTCAGTCTTTTGATTTCAAGCTTTTCTATACACCGGGAAAGGGAAACGTCGGGGCAGATGCGTTGAGCAGGGGAACTCAGGTTCAGGCAGTTCAAGAGGCCAGTAGTGAGTGGAAGCTGATGGATCTGTTCTCTGAGATGCATCTGGAGGTGCATGACAGAAGGGGATAGCCTTTCCTATCTTTTTTATCTGTTACCTCCATGCTAATTGATTGGGTATGGATGAGGCAGCTATCAGACTCAGAAGGCTTAGTCCTGCGGGTGAGAGTGTCAGGAGAGGACCCTCTTCCTGGATGGATAGTGGGCAAGGATGAGATCTTGTGTTTCCAGGGATGCATATGGGTGACATCAGACATACACGAGGAGCTGATGTGGGATTTCCATTCCTCTGTTTTGGAAGTTCATCCTGGCATGACCAAGATGTATCAGGACGTTCATCGCCAATACTGGTGGCCAAGCATGAAGAAGGATGTTGCTATTTTTTTCATGAGTTGTTCTACTTGTCAGCAGGTGAAAGTAGAGCATCAGCAATCAGTGAGGCTTTTACAGCAGTTACCCATTCCATAGTGTAAGTGGAACGATGTTGCGATGGACTTCGTGACCGGGTTTCCGAGGTCACCTCGGGTAAACAATGCAGTTTGGGTTGTCGTCGACAGGCATACGATGGTTGCTCACTTATTGATGATCAAGGATACCTTCAGTGTCGATGATCTGGGATGACTTTACATCCGGGAGATCGTTCGTCTCCATGGAGTTCCACGCTCTATTGTTTCAGATAGAGATGCACTCTTTACCTCTCGATTTTGGCAGGGACTTCAGAAGGCCTTGGGTACATAGGTACTTGTGAGTACAACTTACCATCCCCAGACTGATGGCCAGTCCGAGCGCACGATCCATGTGCTTGGGGATATTCTTTGAGCTTGCATCCTAGACTTTGGCGGTTCTTGGGAGAAGTACATTCCTCTGGTGAAGTTCTCCTACAACAATAGTTTCCAGGTGACCATTCAGATGGCTTCATACGAGGATTTGTACGGTAGGCCATACCGGTCACCCTTATGCTGGATGGAGTCAGGAGAGGCAGCTTTGCTAGTACCTCGTCTTGTTCAGGAGACCTCGGAACAGATAGAGCTGATTCAGAAAAGGATGACTACGACACAGTCTCGACAGAAGTCTTATGTTGATCAGCGGAGATGACCTCTAGAGATCGAGGTCGGTGATCATGTTTTCCTGTGTGTCGCACCGAGGTTGGGACACAAGAGGATTCAGAGACATGGTAAGTTTTCACCACGGTACGTTGGGATATTTGAGGTCTTGGAGAGAGTGGGGTCGGTCACCTATCAGTTGCAGCTACCTCAGAGGTATCGGGCCATGCACGACGTCTTCCACGTCTCTCAACTCCGACACTAATTTTCAGACTTGTCTCACGTCTTTCAGCCCAGGGAAGTCGAGATTGAAGCGGATGCATCATTTGAGGATCATCCTATCCGGATTGTCGATCGTAGTACGAAGGTTCTCCGCGGGCGGTCTGTTCCTCTGGTACGAGTGCTATGGCAGCACGTGAAAGTACAGAACGATACCTGAGAGAGCGATGCCGATGTACGATCGCAATAGCCGGAGCTATTCGGGGTTTCTTCTTCTCCGACTCGTTAGGGAAATTTGGGGAAGAATTTCTTTAAGGGGGAAAGTTTGTATAAACCTGGATCTTCTTTTCAGGTACGTTTTTCCTTTTTGTGTAGTTTTTGAGAAAAATGAATTTTCTAGAAATTTCAGAAGTACACGCCGTGTACTTTCTATGTACACGCCGTGTACTCTTCCCTGACACAAAGCCGTTTGCTACCCGTGTCCGGGCCACACACATGGTGTGTAAGGCTGAGGTGGAGGCCGGTTATTTCGGAGTACTGAAAATTGAAGTACACGCCGTGTACTTTTTTTCATTAAACGGACTTGGGTCGTGTCTAGCCCCCAGATTCATCTTCTTCTTCAGTTTTCGTCCATCCGAGAGCGACCGTATGGCCAGATCTTCGACGGGCTCCCGCCTCTCCGTTCGTTCTCCGATTTGAGCACAACCGATTGTGTTGGAATCGAAGCGGTAAGTTCTTCCTTCTGCTTTATCCTTGTTTCTTGATTCTTCCTCATTTCCATGTTATCGTGAGATGAACTTCTTGTTCGTTTTCTCAGATCTACGTCATTCCAAGGGGAATCTGTCGTCGTGGTTCACTTATATCGATCGAATAGGATCGAGGTAGGTGGTTTGTGCCTTTTTGTAGGAAGTTGATTAATATTATGTGAAAATTCCACCAATACCCTTGAAAGGGGTATTGTGTGTTTCCTATTTTTCCCCGGCTGTTGCCTGCTTTGCTTTTTTTCTTTAGTAGAGGTTATTTCTTTTGAGTAGAGTAATTTATTTTGTGGTCAGATTGCTTTTCAATGCTTGTTTTGCCTGTTGGGAATTTTGCCAGTTGCCATGCCAAGTTGTAGGATAGCGGAACTATTGATTTGTTATTGTTTTTGAGCTATAGAATGATATCCAAGTAGTTCTTGAGGTTTACTTGGACGATATACACGCGCTGAGCATGTTTATTTATACTCAGGACTGTGAGAACCTAGAGTAGTAGACCAAAGGGATAATTAGTGGAAGAACTTCTCCAGAGTGTCTTTTAATTACAACGCGAGACTATAGGGGGAATTTAAGCTGACTGATTCCCCAGAGTCTATAGATCCACGACGCGGGCCATATGGGGAATTGATGTTGAGTGCTTCCCCAAAGAGCCTCTAGCACGATACGAGACTATAGGGGGAATTGAGGGTGAGTGTTTCCCCAGAGACTCTGCTTAATTACGTAGCTGAACCAGAGGGGTGAGACTGTGTTTGATTCCCAGAGGGTTTCTAGTACTAATAGGTTGAACCATAGGGGTTAGGCCATGAGAACTACCCATAGGGTTACCTATTTCTTCTTTTGTTGCTGGATTCTTACTTGTGTACTTTGTTTGCTAGAATTGTGGATTGTAGCCGCTTGTTCTTTTCTATTTACTGCTTCTTGTTTTATTACTGCCATGTATTCATTGACTGTTAGGCACCAATATTTGGTTGATTTCCTATTGGGATTGTATCTCACACCATGTTTGTGCCATGCTTTTGGGCCCAAGAAGACTATGTTGCTGCAGGTATAGACGAGGACAAGCACCCTTATACTTCAGGATCTTGATTGCACAAGGAGATGGGGAGCATGGGACCGAGCCGTGGATTGCGATGCTGAGGAACTTTCTTTGTTTCTTTTTGCACTTGGTTTCAGTTGTATTTCTGCACGTTATTGTGTTTACTATTTTCCTTAGATACTTGTACCTGCTGCATCATCGTCATCATGGTTATATATCTACATTGCTTCCGCCGTTTTGTTTCTGCTGTTATGAATGTTGTTTACTGCTTCTACCATTTATTGTTGTTTTCTTACCTTGTATACCTTATAGAATGAGGGCATAGTTTCCCCACTGATTCACGAAGGCCCTCGCTGCTAGTCGGCAGCCTCTGGCATTCGGGGAAACGCGCATGAGGTCATGTGGCGAACCGGGTGCGGGGCACCAGTGGAGGGGCTCCGGACTCGGGTCGTTACATAAATAATATAATAAATAATAAAGGAATAATGTAATGACATGATGGAATGTAAATAAATTTCATGCTAGAGAAATAAAAGAATAATACTTGTAGACTCAATTGAAACACTTAATGTCCTAGGTCCCAAATCCCACCTCGGTCCCATCTTGAAAATCCATCCAAGAAACGAATAAGAAATCAAATGCAGTGTCTCTTTCCATTATAAAATCCTAAATCCACATAGTATGCTTGAGTTCTAAATGATGGTCTGAATAGGGTGTGAGTATAACTCATTAGGTCCACACCGTTGTGTCCAAACAAAACCTATCAAATAATAAGTGTATGCAATAAAGTGATAAACATGTGCATTAATTAATTCAAAAATTAATAAAATATAACAATAATATACTTTTAAACCATTCCAGAATTACTCTAATCATGTATTAAAACCATGTTAACAACAACCATATAACCAAGTTAAAATAACCTACTTTGGAACAATACCAGAATATCTCTATTCATGTCTTACGACTATGCCAACCATAACCATATAACCGAGGGAATTGTTTTTTGAAACCATGTCTGAATATATCTGAGAACGTCATATTACCATTACAAACACTAATATATAACAAAGGTAAAATTACATTGTTTGACACCATGCTAGAATATATCTTATCATGTCATACAACAATGCCAACCACACCATATAACCATGGTATAGTCACAAAAATCTGGGTCAAATACCTCTAATAATTATAGCATGGGACTGGGCACATCCCACTCTCTATAATAATTACATCATGGACTGGGCTAATCCCCACAATATCAGCCTTACATCATATAAATGTACAAATACCAGGCCCTATCCCATTATATAAGCATAAATCATGGAACTCTTTCCCTCTCATAAAACATGGATATGACAATACCACTGCACAATTCACAATGTTAAATTATTATAATTGCCATTCTTCTTTCACATAACAATTGAAATTCAATTCACAATTGACTAAAAATTATATCAATAATAAATATGCCAATATTTTTGGATTCTAGAATTAAAAATCACCATAGATCAAATGTCATGCAAAACAAAACTTAAGATAATAGCTAATTTGTATCCATTTATACCAAAGGAATTAAAGGAATAATCTCATTCAATTATTAAATCAACTTGTGTGAACATTTCGTTTGTGAAATCACAATATTGAATAACATGACAATTATCAAACAATAGTGTTAAGATTTAGACCCCCTGCCTTTAATCAACGATCCAACAATGCTTGCAGCAACCAACACTCATGAGGAAGAAGGTGTGGATGATTTCAAATAGGTTCCAATATCAAATATGATCAGGATAAAAATGAAAAATAAAATCACCCAAAGGATTTAATCACAATAGTTGGAAACCCAAATAGTGGAAAGAACAGACCAAACCAACGTAACATACAAGGAAATAAATATAAATAAAATGTCTGGAAGGGAGGTTGGCACTCCAAAATCACCTCTAGAATTCCCTAGGGTCGATAATAGAAGATATTTAGTGCATTAGAATGAATTTTAGCATTGTTTCATGTTTAAAATTACAGGATTGGAATTTTCAAGGATGGTAAATGTGGTAACATGTCACATAAATGTTTTTAATATAACATGCAGAAACATAAATCTCCATGAATTTATTTTAATAAAATCCATGAATAATTACATGATTTTTAATCTCTTTACATGATTTTTAAATGTTATGTAGTTGAAATTCAACCCATTTTATTTTTAAACAACTTAAATGGCATATTATGTTTTCTAACATAACAATAACTCATATTAACACTTATTCTCATTTATAACCAGAATCCATTAATTGAAACGAGAATATATCTCCAAAAATTATATCATTTTATCAAAACAAAACAATCCATCTCTAAACAAGACATTTCCACCGTAGATAAAATGAAAATATTAGATAAATATGTTTCTAAAAAAGAAGGGATCTAACAATGGAATAATTGAAATTAAATTTATTACATACATTGTAAATGATGATTCCAAATAAAGAATTAATTTTATTTGATGATATTACTAGAAATATTATCTTAATATAATATATAATTTCTTGAAAAAAATTATAGAAAAAGTAATTGTTAATGGTAAAGTAAATTCATTCATATTCCCCCAATGTAAAAAATCATCACATGAAATTTAATTTTTTTATATATATACATATTACTAAATTAAATTGATTAATATATTTATTTAGAAGTGATAAATTTAATTTATTAACATTATAATACTAAATATATAGAAATTTAAAATTAACTCAAAAATATATCTTTTTAATAATATAAAATTGTATCATCATTTCATAAAATTTGATGATACTTGAATGGAAGATTATTAATTAATTATTATTTAACAAAAAATGTAATTATACTAGATACTATAAATATGAAAAATAAAACTTAATTAAAAACATATAATATATATAAAAATAATTATGTTTTAATGACAAAAACGGTTCAATGAATATATAACATTATATTGTTATTTCGTATAATTCATTTAAAATATTATATTTATTTTTTACATGTTTTAATAATAACTGATATAACTTTATTAATCCATTTTATGAAAATAACTCTGTGAAATTTATAAATTTATTTAATTCAAATAATTAGATAAAATATTTAAAAATATATATTTAGAAGAAGTGAAAGAATCTTTATTTTATAGAAGTGATTATATGTCATAACCTTTGAACTATTAAATTAATGATGAATAATTATTTACCCCATTCACCCATTCATTTAAAAATTAGTCACATATTAATTCTATGTAAAAATAGAAGAACTAAAATGAAATGTATAAAATAACAAAAAATAAATAATTAATGTAAATCCTTATTCTTTTATAACCCATTTATTTTTCAATTTACACAAGTTTTCTAATTCCATAGGAATAATTTTAATTCAACGATTCATTTTCAATAATTATTTATATGGATAATATTTATATTCTCTATAAATTATATGTGTATGGTTGACCATGATTCCTTAATACTATAATAATAATCATTGACATTAGGAAGGTTGATGATATTAAAATAATTTCATATTTTATCATTGATTAAATATGTTGAGGGAATATTTAATGAAAATTAAAAATAAATGATGTTTTGATAATATCCTCATATTCATTAATTTATTTATTAAAATCTATTATAAATAATTTCATTTCAGTAAAATAAAATATCAAATAAGATTAGTATTTTTTGATTTACTTTTTGTTATTATTCGATACATTATAAGGTGAAATGTATGTATATTATCAATATAAATTGTATACTATAACATATAACTTAAAATTCATCTATGCCCCATAAATATATGTCATCCTTTGAGTTTTAATTATTTCAATGTAACATTAATAAATTAGGGAATCTATAATATCTACATGAAATCAGATATAACTTCTAATTAGATATCAATATTACGATCCGATGAAAGAATAGGAAAATCATGTTGTATTTCATAATTGGAAAATACCAAAACTATATAAATGATTAAATATCAATATATGGTTATAAGGAAAAAATGTATCTAGAGAAAAATATTTATTAGCTTAATTTTCAGTATTTCGTATCTTAAAAATTTATATTACCCAAATGGTTATAATAATATTGACTGAAATTAGGGAATGAAAATAATATAGTTCTACATCTATTGAAAAAAAGATAGTGATTTTATGGTTTAGTTTTGTGGAAATAATTTATGATGAGTAACCCCTATTTTTTGTATGAGGACTAATATAAAGGAAATTTTTTTCTAAGGGATTTTGAAATCCCCAATGCATTGATATTTGATATTGTAAAGATTTTGGGTATGAAATGATACGTGTCCCAGAAGTTAATATGAGGTCATTGTAATGATGGTAAATTGATTCTTAATATCTTATTGACTTCAATAAAATAAATAATAACTATATTTATAGGAATTATCTTCTTATAAAAATAAATTATATATTATTAATATACATTGAATAATGTTATAAAAATAGGTTTCCACTTATAAATAAATATCGTACGTTAGGAGTGGTGAATTAGGATTCCAAGAAAACATGCTTCATTTGATAGAATTCAAATAACCAGAATAAAGAACAACATAATAGATTGATAATAGAGATAAAGTTCACATTTAACCACTTCAATATCACTATTAACTTTTATAGTAGGAATTTTATATGCTCTTCCAAATTCCATTGGTCGTTGAGGTTATTGATGCCTATAATCCACTATAACCTAGGATTTAAACTCTAATTTAATTAATATTAAAAATCAACACATTTTAATCGTTGAATTATTATTTTTTTCCTATAAACCAATTTTTTACTTGTTAGGTAGGAATAATACAATGACAGAAAAGGGGGGGGGGGTGAATTGTGACTTTTTAAACACTCGAAAGACTCTATATTTTGACTTCCTTTGTGACATAAATAGATATGAATCGTGGTCTTATGTATGAAATATGACCATTGGGTAAACTAAAAGAATGAACATAAAAAATTATAGTGGTTTGGGGCACAATTATCCCCAAATACACTCCACCAAAACTCTCTCTACAAGCTTGGTGAATTTCATAAAAAGTTCCTCTTATCACTAGATTTTCAAATCCATAACTGAGTGAAAACAGTTAAAACACTCACAAAAAGAATAAATTGAGAATTATGGTTGTTTTATAGGGAATCAGTTATCCATTTATTAGTACAAGAAGATGGAACTTTACCACAACAAATCACAAGTACTTGAGGCACTAATAAATTAAAAGATTTTGATTTATTGATGGTTGAGATTAATCTTCACACTGCATCAACAACCAGAGACAATGAATGAATCTTATAATTTAGAAATGAAAGTCTTCAGGAAATAATAATTCAGAAGAGATCCTGGCTGGAAATGATCTTCAAAATGAATAGAAACAAACAAATAGTAATCTAACATAAATATGTGGTTAATAATGTATGTCTCCAATGTGTAATCACTTTCAGAAAATATTGGATACAATTGTCCATTTCAACACCATTGAAAAGATATTAATGAGAATATTGTCACATGTGAGAGATATATGAAAAATAAAATATGATATAATATATAGAGAATATATCTTTCCTTGATATTCAAGATCTAATAAAGTATATAGATAAAACAAACGAATTAAAATTGGATTTGTCTTGGGGTTTCGTAACTGTTGAACTCACCTGTTTTGATAATCCCAATTATGCTTTCATATACTTTGATAATATCAATCTAATGTTTCTCAATATATTAATTCTTTCAATCTATTCTAAAGATGATAATAATATTAAAATAATCCCTGAGATAGTTTAATCCCTGTTTATCCTTGTTTATATATGTTCTGAAGTAATTCCAACCCATTCAAATATGTTGTGTATGAAACAGATTAAGTATTAAGTTACTGGTCTATGTTTTAGCTAGAGCTACCAGTACTCAGTCTACCGATAGACTTAGTCTACCGATAGAAAGATAGTCACCGAAACACCAGAGTTACCGGTAAGCAGAAACAAAGTCTACCGACAGAACAGACGAGCTACTAATGTGCATGTCTACCAGTAGTTACCGATAGAGTAAGCCTACTGATACGGGTACTGAATCACAAACAAGAGCTACCAATATGAGGAAGTCTACTGATAGAACCAGTCTACTGAGCTACCGATACAGAACAGGCCAGAGCTACCGATAGACAGAAGTCTACCGATAGAGCCAGTTCACAGACAGTTACTGATACAATTATAGTTACCGATATATCAAGCTATCGATAGAAGTCTTCTGATAGTGTAAGTCTACCGATAGACTAGTGATTCAACGAGCTACCGATGGAGATACAGCTACTGATAACAAGATCTACCGATGGAACTAAAGTCACCAGTATATGAGCTACCGATGCAAGTTCAAAAGAGCTACCGATGGAAGGTTCTGCGACACAAAGGCCACCGTGCACGTCTACCAATAGAACACTACTAATGCTTGACCAACCAGTCAAACCATATACTCTCCATAATATTTATTTATTTAGATAACAGTTACATTTGATGGTTTTAATGCAGTTAATGTTATTTAATGATTTCTGTTGCATGTTAGGGAACTGTACCTAGTACCCATGAAAAAGGCGATTATTCTTTTCTGTCGAAGCTAAATGATATAGAGGGATGGAAAAATAACACTAGAATATATAGAAATATGTAGATGCATATGACACTCCTTGAAAGAAAAAAATAAGATACAAGAAGGGTGAAAGAGATAAGAGCTGAACAAGCCTTCAAATGTAGAGCATTTTTTTTCTCTAGTCTACATCCATAACCCAAGAATCTTGGACATACACGAAGAAACTTATTCTAGAGTAGAACACAAGTTTCATCTTGAGTGAAGACCTACAACAAACATTTCATTCACTCAGGTTGCTAAGCTTGACTGAGAATCAGAGAATAAAACGAAACTCTGTTTTCTGAGAAAAACCAGAGGACTTAGAAGCTTTTCTGATAAACCAAATGAGTCCAGAGCTGCACTGCTAATCATTAAAGCATTTCTAAAATCAACCATACTTATCTTAGTGATTATTTCATTAAATTTTGAGTAGTTTGTGTATCCTTTTTATTTTACACACACACTGTCTCCTGTTCTAAACTGGAGGATTTTTAAATCCTCACTCAAACTCCATAACTCTTTTGTTTCCCACTGTGGATAGTGGTAGAGGTCGAGTAAGACCCGAACATCCTATGAACTGTTGTTTGTTTTTTTTCCCATGAAAAACTGTGGTAGATGTCTTTGTACCTAAACAATAGTGTACTGTTGTTTACCCCCGATCTAGGGTGTGGATCAATTTATATAAATTGTTGAGAGGACTAAGTCTCGGCTTGAGACTGAACCTATTTGTTAACATTGCTATGATTTTATTTTAAGTCTATAAGTATTATATATATATTTTACATATTCCGCTACCTATTACTTTGAAATACAAAACTATTTTAAAGCTACTTTTATAGTTAAATTTTAAAGTGTTTATACTTATTGTAAACCAGTAAGTTAGTTTCAAAAGTTAATTTAATCTTCAAATTATGTTAACTGAGATCTAATAAATCTTTGAGAGACTAATTGAACCATTACACTCTGTATAAATTCACTACAGTTTAACTTTGTTTTTAAATTGGGGGATTTTAAGAGAAATATTTTTAACATAAATTTTAATTGGAAGTCAATTCACCCCCTCTGGAGTATCCACTCTGACCAACATTTGGTATCAAAGGTTTGTTTATTTTTGTTCAAGGATTTTTAAAATACTCTATTTTTCAACTGTGATTTTAGTTGCATCTTTATTGATCTTAAATTTCTGTTAGTTCTAAATTTTTATCTCCTTAAAACTATTTTCTAAAAATGAGTTATGGATAATAGAATAGAGGGTGCTACTTCTAACCGGAAACCTTTCTTAAATGGCATAGACTATGCCCAGTGGAAAATGAAATTGAAAATTCATTTAGATAGTATGGGTTTTGATATTTGGACTGCTATAGAGTCTCAATATAAAATTCTAGAAACTGAAAGAACAACTTGGGATGAACCTACAAAGACTGCTTACAATAATACTTGTAAAGAAATGAATGCTTTGTACTATGGTTTAGGAGATGAAGAGTTTAATATAATTTCTGATTGTAAAACTGTCTTTGAAATATATGATAATTTGGGTGTTTCTCATGAAGGAATAACCAATGTTAATGAAATGAGATTGAATAATTATAATATTAAATATGAAAATTTTAAAATGACAACTGATGAACCTATTTCTGATATGTATCTCAGGTTTAATGAAATAGAAAATACAATGAATTCACTTGAAAAAGTTGTTCCAACAAAGGAACAAATTATGAGGATACTGAGATGTCTGCTAGAATGATGGAGAGGCACCTCTGTCTCAATCAGAGAGTCATGTGACATTGGATCACTACCAGTAAAGGAGCTTATTGGTAAATTAATGATGTATGAGGAAGAACTAAAAGTGAATAACAACGAAGATGATGAACCTAATAGAAAATCCATAGCTTTCAAGTCTACTGCCTCTACGAGTAAAGACAAGGAGAAAATGTAAATACCTACTGAGAGTTCAACCAGTGAATATTCTGATTCAGATAGTGATGCTGAGATGGCTCAAATAGCCAGGAGATTCAAGAAGTTTTATAGGAAGAAGAAATTCTTCAGGAAATCTAACTACAAAGAAAAGTATGAAAACAAGGGACACTGGAAGAAGGATTGGAAGAAACATGACAAGAATGATGAAATAATATGCTATGAGTGTAAAAAGAAAGGTCACATCAAGGCTGATTGTCCAAAATTAAAAGTTAAAAAGAAATATGATTATAAGGAAAAAAATTACAAGAAAGCTATGAAGGATACCTGGAGTGAATCGAAATACAGCACAAGTGAATCTGAAGTTACTGATTTTGAGAAGAATCATGCCAACATGTGTTTCATGACCAACACATTTGAGGTAACCTTAGATACTCCTGTTTTAAATTCTTATTATTCTGGAGATGATATAGACTCTGATTCTAATTCTAAAAACATGACTAGTGATGAATTATTTGAATACTTCAATATGCTGGAGGAGACATGCAATGAACTTAAGGATACATAGGAATCATTAAAGAAACAACATTCTCTCACTACTACTATTAAAACCGAACTTACTATTGAAAACGAGAAGAATGCTCAACTGTTAAAGGAAAATATAGAAATGAAAATGTCAAATGAGAAACTTAGAAAATACTTAGAGAAGTTTAAAAATGGAAAAGACACACTTACTCAAATGTTAGGTAAACAAGTTGCACCTAAATACACTACTGGTTTGGGATACCAACCTGGACAGAGACAGATCACTAAAACTCGATTTATTCCTAAGTATGGACAAAATTTTTCTTATTGTAGTTCTAGAAATTCATATGCTTCAACCAGTTATTCATATGGTTATATGTCAAATAAAGTTTATCTTTCAAAATCTTTTGACTCTATAAATTATATGAGACCCATAAGACAAATATGGGTACCTAAAGCTTTGATTCCTAACCTTTTTGGACCCAAGAAGATCTGGGTATGAAAACCATTTCCTATCTAAATCTGTTTTGTAGGAAACATGCTTAAAGAGTTCTCACAAGAAGGTATGGTACTTGGACAGTAGATTTTCAAGACACATGTCTGGAGATTATTCATGCTTCAAAGGTTTAATAAAGTTTGATGGAGGCCATGTCACCTTTGGTGATAATTCTAAAGGAAAGATCATCGACCTAGGCCAAATTGGTAACACTGATTCAGTTTTAATTTCTAAAGTTTTATTTGTTTATGGACTTAAGTATAACCTGTTATGTATTTCACAATTATGTGATGATGGATTTAATGTGAAGTTTGAAAATGATTCTTGTAATGTTATTAATTCTGAAAATGTTTTAGTATTTTCTGCATTAAGAAATGAAAATGTTTATGCAGTTGAGTTAAATTCTTTAGCTAAACAAAATGTTACTTGTTTAAATGCTTTTTATAAAGAGTCTTGGCTTTGGCATAGAAGATTAGGACACCGAAACATCTATTCACTTAGAAAATTAACTAGAAAGAACTTAGTTAGAGACCTACCTAAACTTGAATTCCCAAATGACAAAGTGTGTAATCCCTGTCAAAAGGGAAGGCAACATAAAGTTTCTTTTAAATCAAAGAAAGATGTTTCAACTTCTCAACCTCTCGAGCTGGTTCACATGGAATTTTTTGGACCATCAAGAGTTTCTAGTTTAAATGGGAAGCACTATTTATATGTTATATTAGATGACTATTCTAGATATAATTGGGTATACTTCTTAGCTAAAAAAGTGAAGCTTGTTCTTACTTTGTTAAATACTCCAAATCTGTAGAAAATCTTAGTGGACTTAAGATTAAAACTCTAAGAAGTTATCATGGCCGTGAGTTTGAAAATCATGAATTTGAATCTTATTGCTCACACAATGGCTATAGTCACAACTTTTTTGCTCCTAGAACACCTCATCAGAATGGTGTAGTAGAAAGAAGGAATAGAACCCTTCAAGAAATAGCTATAACCATGCTTAATGAATATGACCTGCCTATTTACATTTGGGATAAAGCTGCGAATACAACTTGTTATATTATTAATAGAGTCTTAATTAGACTAGTTCTTAAGAAGAACCCTTATGAGTTGTGGAATAATAGAAAACCTAAAGTTAGTTACTTTAGAGTCTTTGGCTACAATGTTTTTATTCTTAATACAAAGTATAATCTGGACAAGTTTGCTTCTAAGAGTGATGAAGGATTTTTTCTTGGTTATTATTTAACTAGAAAAGGATATAGAGTCTTTAATAAAAGATCCAAATGTTTGGAATAATCCGTTCACATCAAATTTTATGAAACTGATCCACATGAGCCAAAAACCTCTCTTTAAAATCTTGAGGAAGATTTGAGTATTCTGGACCTTAATGACAAATCTAAATAACCTGCTGTAAAAACATCTAGTTCTGGACATATTCCAGAATCTCCTACTATGGAACCCGAACCTATAAATGAACATGAAATTTCTAGTCCTACCTTTACTAGATCAACAAGGATTCTAAAGAATCATCCTTTGGATGCTTTTGTTGGTGATCTTGATAGAGGAATACATACTAGATATTCTCTAAGAAATCAGGTTGAACATCAAGCCTTTCTTTCATAGCTAGAACCTAAAAATATCAATGATTCTATCAATGGTGAATTTTGGGTAATGGCTATACAAGAAGAGTTAAATCCATTTGAAAGAAACAAAGGCTGGGAATTAGTTGACAGACCTAAGGACACTTTAACAATAGGCACAAAATGGGTTTTTAGAAACAAAGTTGATGAGTCTGGAAACATAGTTAGAAACAAATCTAGACTAGTTGCATAAGGATATAGTCAAGAAGAAGGAATATACTATGTGGAAACCTTTGCACCTATAGCTAGATTAGAAGCCATTAGGATCTTACTTGCATATGCTGCTCATCTGAATTTCAAGTTATATCAAATGGATGTCAAAAGTGATTTTCTAAATGGTTTTATTGTTGAAGATGTTTTTGTTGAACAATAACCTATATTTAATAATCCTCATTTTCCAAATCAAGATTTTAAACATTCTAAATCTTTATATGGTTTAAAACAGACTCCAAGAGCTTGTTATGATATACTTAGTAATTTTCTTATTTAAAAAATATTTACTAAACTGATTACTGATCCAACTATTTTTATTAAAAGAATTTCTACAGATGTTTTAATAGTTCAAATCTATGTTAATGATATTATTTTTGGATGTTCTAAACATTCTTTATGTACTGATTTTTCAAAGAGTATGAAAAATGAATATGAAATGAGTTTAATGGGAGAACTTAAATATTTTCTTGGATTTCAAGTGTTTCAATATTAAAATGGTATTATTTTGAATCAAAGTAAATATACAAAGGATCTTTTAAAATGTTTTGGTTTGGATAGTATTAAAGAAAGTGAAAATCCTATGAGCACTGCTAGTAAATTGGATGCAGATGAAACTGGGAAACCAGTTGATCAAACCAATTAGAGAGGTATGATTGATGCTTACTTTACCTTACTGCTAGTCGACCAGATATTTTGTTTAGTGTATGTATGTGTGCAATATTTCAGGATAATCCAAAATAATCTCATTTACTTGCTGTTAAAAGAATTTTTAAGTGTCTTAAACATACTGTAAACTTTGGTTTGTTTTACCCAAAAGGACAACCCTTTGAGTTAATGAGTTATTCAAATGCTGACTTTGATGGTTGCAAGTTGGATAGAAAAATCACTTCAATAACATGCATTTATTAGGAAAGTCCTTTGTATCTTGGTGTAGTATGAAGCAGAATTCTGTAGCATTATCCACTGCCGAAGCATAGTACATAGCTGCTGGTAGTTGCTGTGCCCAAATTCTTTGGATGAAACACACCCTTTTGGACTATGGATATGACTTTAGGCATGTTTCAATCAACTGTGACAATAATAGTGCAATAAATATCTCTAAGAACCCGGTGTCTCACTCTAGGACCAAACACATTGATGTAAGGCACCATTTCTTGAGAGATCATTACCAAAAGGCTGATATTACTATTGAGTTTATAGGCACTGAACATCAATTAGCCGACATTTTCACTAATCCTTTGAGTTCAGATAGGTTATATTACATTAGCCACGAGTTAGGAATGTTCAACCTCAATCGGTAGATATTCTCACCGATGTGATATTCTCACCGATGTAAAATTCTCACCGATGTAAAATTCTCTCCGATGTGATATTCTCACCGATGTAGAATTCACACCGATGTAACCTCACTAATGTAAACTCACTGATAGAAATCTTCACGGATGTAACCTCACTGATAGAAATTCTCACCATTGTAACCTCACTAATAGAAAACCTCACCGATGTAAAACCTCACTGATAGAAATCCTCACCGATGTAACCTAACTAATAGAAAACCTCACCGATGTAAAACCTCACTGATAGAAAATTATCACTGATGTGCGCTGTTCTAAAACATTGTCTGCCACCAAAATCTGAATCTTTTTTACTTTATTTAATTTTGATTACTTATTTTATGATTCCTAAATGATAAAATTAAAGTGTGAGCTACTTCAAAATCCACCGAGCCTCAAACTTTAACCCTCGAACCTTAGCTCCTGAATCCTTAGAGAACGCTAAATCCTTCGAACCAGCGATGGCAAAAACCAAACTTCCTACCATCAGATATGACTCTATTGAGCTAAAAACAAAGAAGCAAAGGACCGAGCAAGAAGTAAGTGTTAGTGGAAGTGTTTCCAGAACTAGGTCGGGGAGACGACCAGTGAATCCTCATTGGCAAAATTGAGTTATTGTGATTGAAAAGGAACTGTGTGTAGAATGGCTACTTCCTAGAAGGTCCTTAGTGCTCGAAGTTCTTGAAGATCAAAAATGGTTAGATTATTTTTCAAACAACAATGGTTCTTACTTTCCACAATTAGTGAAACATTTTTACGATTTTGTAACCTTTACAGAATCGGAGAATGAAAATCTAGTAACTTCTTTTGTGAATGGAAAGAAAATATCGTTCTCATCTATTGAATGGGCTGTGTGATTGAAAGTTCCACATGAAGGAGTATCTTGATATGGAGCGAGAGACATTCCACCTACTAGTGACATTTTCAATTATGAGACTGCTTTGGAAGAGCTGACCGGCGATGGAAGTCAAAGACAAGTAGTTTCTACAGAAATGGATGGAGAGAACAGATTGCTATTCAAATTTGTTCAACTTGTCGTAATACCGAGGAGATGAGGCTTTTCCAATTTGAGATATCAAGATATCTATCTCTTGAAACTCTTAAGACATGGTGTAAATGTTAATTTATGCAGATTGCTGATGCTCCAGATGGAAGATATGACAAGGCCGAAATAAAAGACAAATTCCCTATTCTTTGCTAAGTTAATCTCTGTGATGATCAAGGTAAAAGGGGTTGCTGAGTCTCAAGATGAGACTGTGGTAGTGAAGAATAACTTCTGTATCACAACTATAGTTTGTAAGTACATGAAAATAAATTAGAACCCTTTGAGAGGAGAATGAGTCAATGATGATCAGAGGGTGTATGACAAGTTTAATCCTGTGACTCATCCTTCAAGACCAAAGGATGTGAGGGATCCAGGTCTAGGACCTGATGAAGAGGAGTTAGAAAACAATGATGATTCAGAAGAGGGAGAATCCTCTACTGATGAAGGAGAAGACCCTGACTTGCCTCCTAGGTCAGCTCCTGAAAATCTAGTTCAAAATATATCAGATAAAGAAGAAGCTGCTTTAGAAGATGTTGATGTGGATGCTGTAGAAAATGAAGAAGATGTTCATTAGAGTGAAGCATCTCTGTCAGCTGATTTGATCCTGAGTCCAGTTATTGGACAATCTTTAGTACCTACTAAGGAAGCAAATGAAGTTGACATACCCTTACCTAATCCAGAAGACCCTCCTGCTGCTGTAGTGATGAAATTGATAGTGGAAGATTCTCCTCAGGATGAAAGACCTGCTAAGGATAATATTGTGAATGTTTCATAGAATGTTATTATCCTAATTGAGGATGTACCCATTGAGGGGGATCATCGATCTATGTTTGGAGGTATTACAGTGGCTGTTGGTTTTAATGATTGGGTAGAAGACCCTAGTTATATAGTCTGTGGTTTAGACTATTTGGATTCAGATAATGAGGCATCTCACAATAGACCTAAGATTACTTATGATGTCGATTCTGAGTTATTTCCTGAATATGTGGTCAGAAAACATGACATGGATAAGAATAAGAAAAACCTTAAGGAATTTTTTGTGGAAGAGGTAAAGAAAATGAAATATTCTATGGTATCTTCAATTCCATCAGTTATGACTGACGCTGTGGTTAATTTAGCTTCTGAAAGAGTATCTGTAGTACTTGAACCTGCTAATTTGGTTACCAAGGATGATATGGATATCTTAAAGGATGAGCAGAAAGAATCTCTTCGTGCCTCAGTTGCTGAGATGAATCACAATTTTTCTGAAGAAATGGTTATTCTGGAAAAATCTTTTGAACTATCTCTTGCCTGTAATTTATCAACTTTTTGGGCGAAATAGTTGAAGAAGTTAAAGAATTCCAGGCTCATGTTTCTAGACTTGAAAAAGATCTTGAAGCTCTAAAATAATCTATTGTTTCATTAGACTCTTACATGATCTCAAAATCCCAAGAAGACAAGGACTTAACTTATGTAAAGAGTGTTGTAATTTAGATGGTTTTAGTATTTTAAGGTTTAAAAAGTTCTATGGAAGATCATATTAAAACCCATGAATCCAATGTTCAAAATCTTATTAGTGGTTTGATCAATATCTTCAAAGAGAATATATCTTTCTCTTTTGGTTCTATTGCATCTAAACCTTCGATGGATTTGAATCAAATTCGAGCAATAATGAAATAGGATCTTGGTTATGCCTCAACTAGTGGCTCTGTGGGCTCATTTGAACAGATCACAATTGTTCTCTCTACCAGAGATTCAGCTAGAGAAATTATGAAGATAGTCCAAGACGACATGAGAGAAGTCTCGGCCTCTCAAAAATAATTGAAAGAAAAGGTGGACTCCTATTTCTCCAAAATTTAATCAAAAACCCACATGACCAGCCATTTCTAGCTTCTGATTGAGAATATGAAACTGCCTTATATAAATCAAGCCTTTAGAGAGAAGGTTAGCAATCTAAGAGAATTGACTCTAGCTTTGGAAAAGTTTACGGAGAACAAGAATGACTTCATATCTGCTATGGAGAGAGGAGGAGGAATCATTATGGACTTCAGAAATCTGTTGCTGCCTTTTCTGCTTGTTGATGCTAGTCCAGTAATTGTTCATCCTGCTTTTCCTACCTCTGCCTCCACTGCTTATCTAATTCAGATGACTCCAGTCCAAGCCATTCGAATCCTCACACCTATGATCACACAAATGACTCCTCAATACAGGCTAGGCACAGTGTTAGTTGCTCAGCCTCCTGTGGTCTTTTCAGGAATTCCTAAGCCTTCACTAGAATCCTCACCACCTGAATCCTCTTCTGACCCCAAGGGATAATATCACATTGAGGATGTGGATTTATCCAGTTGCTGGACTATTTGATAGGAACCCTATGTATTTTGTTTTGTATCTTCATACCTATTTTTCACATTTACTACAAGTGATTTTCTTTTATTCTTATTGTTCCACTTCTCATTATTATTTCCCAATTTTTTATTATCACAAATTGGGAGGAATATTTTAAAAGAGGATGACATATTCACCCAGAGGGAGAAATATTAATGAACGGGGGAGAAATTTTATCTAAGATCTATCATGCTTTTCCTCTTTTCTACCTCTAAATTTCATCTTCTAATAACAGTGTATTTTCTCTCATCCTCTGATATCATGTCATTTAGTTCTCTGATGTTCTCTAATACCACTACATTTTACCTTTGATATCATGGTTTTTTCTTTTATCTCCGACACATTTAATTCTATCTCTGACAAATTATGTTTTATACCATACTTTTTTCTCTGAGAAAATTGAGCTAAATTATATATCCTCCGATATAATTTTTTTAATGATAATATCAGAAGTTGTGATTATCAAAAAGGGGTAGATTGTTGACCTCACCTGTTTTGATAATCCCAATTATGCTTTCATATACTTTGATAATCTAAATATAATGTCATTCTATATATTAATTCTTTCAATCTCTGCTCAAGATGATAATAATATTAAAATAATCCATGAGATAGTTTAATCCTTGTTTATCCTTGTTTATATAAGATCTGAAGTAATTCTAACCCATTCCGATATGTTGTGTATGAAACAGATTAAGTATTAAGTTACTGGTCTGTGTTTTAGCTAGAGCAACCTGTACTCTGTCTACCAATAGATAGATAGTCACCGACACACCAGAGTTACCGGTAAGCAAAAACAAAGTCTACCGAAAGAACAGACGAGCTACCGATGTGCATGTCTACCAGTAGTTACCGATAGAGTAAGCCTACTGATACGAGTACTGAATCACAAACCATAGCTACCGATATGAGGAAGTATACTGATATAACCAGTCTACCGAGCTACCGATATAGAATAGACAGAGCTACCGATAGACAGAAGTCTGCCGATAGAGCCATTTCACAGACAGTTACCGATACAGGTATAGTTACCGATACATCAGGCTGCCGATAGAAGTCTGCTGATAGTGTAAGTCTACCGATAGACTACTGATGAAACGAGCTACCGATGGAGAGACATCTACCGATAACAAGAGCTACCGATGGAACTAAAGTCACCATTATATGAGCTACTGATGCAAGTTCAAAAGAGCTACCGATGGAAGGTTCTGCGACACAAAGTCCACCGTGCACGTCTACCAATAGAACGCTACTAATTCATGACCAACCAGTCAAACCCTACACTCTTCATACTATTTATTTATTTAGATAACGGTTACATTTGATGGTTTTAATGCACTTAATGTTATTTAATTATTTCTGTTGCATGTCAGGGAACCGTACCTAGTACCCATGTAAAATGGGATTATTCTTTTCTGCCGAAGCTAAAAGCTATAAAGGGATGGAAAAAGAAAACTGGAATATATAGCAATATATAGATGCATATGACACTCCTTGAAAGAAAAACGAAGATACACAAAGGGTGAAAGAGACAAGAGCTGAACAAGCATTCAAATGTGGAGCATTTTTGTTTTCTCTAGTCTACATCCATAATCCAAGAATCTTGGACATACACGAAGAAACTTATTCTAGAGGAGGACAAAAGATGCATCTTGGGTAAAGAACTACAACAAACATTTCATGCACTCTGTTTGCTAAGCTGGACCGAGAATCAGAGAATAAAACGACACTCTATTTTCTGAGAAAAACCATTAAAGGACTCAAGAGCATTTCAGATAAACCAAACGAGTCCAGAGCTGCACTGCTAATCACTTAATCATTTCTAAACTCAATCATACTTCTCTTAGTTATTCTTTCTTTAAATTTTGAGCAGTGTGTGTATCCTGTTTATTTTACACTCACACTATCTCCTATGCTAAACTGGAGGATTCTTAAATACTCACTCAAACTCTATAAGTCTTTGGTTTCCCACTGTAGATGGTGGTAGAGGTCGAGTAAAACCTGAATAGCCTGTGAGCTATTGTTTGTTTTTTCCCACGAAGAACTATGGTAGAGGTCTTTGTACCTGGACAGTAGTGTTTTTTTGTTTACCCCCGATCCAGGGTGTGGATCAATTTATATAAATCTTTGAGAGGAATAAGTCTCGGATTGAGACTGAACCTCTTGGTTAACATTTCTATGCTTCTATTTTAATTCTATATGTTTTACATATATATTTTACATATTCTTCTACCTATTACTTTGAAATAAAAAACTATTTTAAAGCTACTTTGATAGTTAAATTCACAAGTGTTTATACTTATTGTAAACCAGTATGTTTGTTTCAAAAGTTAATTTAATCTTCAAATTAATTTAACTGAGACCTAATCAATCTTTGAGAAACTAATTGAACCTTTACACTATGTATAAATTCACTATAGTTTAACTTTATTTTTAAATTGGGGGATTTGAAGAGAAATATTTTTAACAGGAATTTTAATTTGAACTCAATTCACCCCCTCTTGAGTATCCACTCTGACCAATAGTAACATACTTTAAGAATATGAGTGATTTTATCCATTAAATATGGTTATTTGAATCGATTATAAAGAGTCATTGAATTTTTCTAGGGGATTCTTTAAATCAACCTATGATTATGTCAAGAATTTTACATAAATCTTGGATAAAATCATATCTTTACAACTCCACAATTGAATAATCAAATGTAGGGTTCAAATAAATAGTGTAGAGTCCCTTTTCATAGTATATGATTCCTTTTCATAGAGTTGGATTCCATTTCATAGGGCAGGGTTTCTTTTCATAGTGTAGTGTTCTTTACCTAGAGTAGGGTTCCTAAACCATACTTTCATCTATGTATTACATAGTGATCAAAAGTAATGTAGGGATGAGAATCCTTATGCTCATCCTTCAAGAATAAGGTTGATTCCAAATGTATCATTGATTAACCATAAAATCAATATCCCAAAAATAGGGTATGGACATTGTTTCTCGATTCCAATGTAGGGTTGATATTCTATACATTTCATATTTTTCCAAATATAGGGTTGCCGATACAAATGTTTAATGTTTATTGTATGAATTATGATCCATAAATCCATTAAAAAAATGTAGGGTATGGATAGTGTTTCTATAACAAATCACATAGCTTTTCAATCAAAAAAAGATATATATAAAATCATGATATATATTCTTGAACCATACATAACACAACTTTATTAGAAAACAAACAAGATTATTTGTGAGTATTAAAATCATCGTATATTATAGAGTACTTTTTAATCAATAAATTCCCCACAATCTCCCCCTTTTTGATGACAACAAAACCTAGAAATTAATGTACAGAAAATGTAGGATTTGTAAACACAAATTTGATATAATAAAATATTTTTCTTTCAATTTATTAATTTTGATAATGGAAAATCAATTCTTGTAAATTGAAAAAGTCTTGATTACCTAATTTTCTACACCAAATTTTCGTCAATTTTATCTAATATAATATGTAATATTATGGTTTTCAAATATTCTACCCCTTTTATCATATCAAAAATAAGGCTTGAAAGAATATATTATATAAACGACATTTAATATAGCACTAAACAATTAATGAATGTTATAGTATACTAGGTAGAAAAATAATATATGCAATTTGGAATTTTAAATTTGAATATAAATAACCTAATAATAAAAGTATAAATAAACATAAAACAGAAAAAAGTAAAGTAAAGTAATGTAATATTAAACGGAGATCAAATGTTTTTGAAAAATTATGAGTACATCCAACAATTAACTTAAGATTTTTTCAAAATGATGGGATCAAGATAAAATGGGTTTGATGATCAAAATTTCCATGGGTATAAGGTGAATCTGGATGAGGAAATGATTGAAAACACTCTGAATATCAAGAAGCTTCAGTAGCATGCTCTAAAGATAATTTTTAAACACATATTTCCACTATTGAAGCATATTATTTAAATCTTTCCCAATCATAAATATATCCACCAAAATCACCTTAACAAACTCATTCTCTAATTATTCATATAAAATGAATGAGGATAATTGATTTTGAAACTGATTAAGAATTGGTCCAAGTTAGGAATCATTTTATGTCCATTAACTTATCAACTTTCTTTAATTGACCAAGATATCATTCAAAGGTGTACTATCACACTAAAAGGTGTGAATTCTTTCATTAAGCTCAGATAGAACATGTGTTTTTGCTTCAAATATCTTGATTAAGTCTAGAAACGTTTGTTGAGAGGATGAAAAATCTTGTTTATAATACCTGATATATTGAAATTATCTTCCCAAAAATATTTTTAGATCATCAAAATCATACTTCCTCACGGATTGATCTTTCAATATTTTGATATATCTGTCTAAAAATCAAATAAAATCTTCAAGATCTACCATAGAAACAAAAGTTTCCTGTAAATTCATGAATTGCGACTAAAGAGATTCATACTCAGTTTTTGGAACTATTGATCATCTTATATCTTCAACAGTTTTTCATTCAACCTCTAGATCTTCTCACAAAGAAAAATTATATTCATTAATCTAACTATAACTATGGAACAAATCTTCTCTATGCATGTCCAAGGATTCAGAAGCATTATTAAATTGTCCTCTACTTTAATCATCTTTTTGCAAAGGAAAAAATAACTTTTCATGTCCTTTTGATATGCTTCTCAATGAATATTCTTTTGAAGATATAGAATTCGGAATAAAGATATATATGTTTTCCATTATAGGGAAATCTTATTTGTGTTGTTTTTCTCTTTGATCCTCTTTCTCAATATTCACAGCCACATGAGCCTAATTCTTAACATCATCTACAACTTCATCTGTAGTCTTATGAGTGTTGAGTATTATACTTCTTCTTTGAACAAGACCACCCAATTAAAGTCTTGATTTGGCCACTTCATTCAACCATTATCTGATAGGACCAATTATTGGTACCATACTATGCTCCCCCTAACCGCCTACCATCATCTTTTATTGTTGTTACACTCCAATATGTATAATACCATTAAAGGAGTTTCTCTAGAAATATCTCAATTTATTGAAAATGAAAAATTTTAAAATGTTTATATTATGACATCTATATCTGAATGACATTCCTCTAATTTTTCAAATTCTTAGAAATAAAAATTAAATTATTCTTCCATAGGGATAAAATACAATATTTTATTCTTTGTGATAACAATTGATTAAATATCTTACCAGAAAACAACAGAAATTTAACCTAATTTGGTTTATAAATAGAAACAAAACATATATGTCTAGATAAAATACTTTCTCAAACTAATATGTTTTTAGTAAAATTACATATTTTATAAAATTATTCAGAAATTTTCAATCAGGAGTAATGTCTTTTGTCCTCATTTTCTTGATAGATCTTATTATAAAAAAAAAATAAAACATAATATTTTCCGACATATATTATTCTTCACTCAAATTCCTAAAGTCTAAATGAAAATACACCTATTGGGGATTGTACAACAATGTAGAATAATCCAACAAAGAAAAATAATATTCATCATAATGAATCTTAGTGATTATAGAGTCTTTATTGACTCCAAAACTAAATGAGGAATTTTTATAGAATACTTTCACTTCTATTTCAAACATCTGTAGAGTTTTACTATATTTAAATGAAAATTATAATACTTCAAATATAGTGGATTTCATTAACCAAATATTTGTGTCATTTAAATACTCAAAATATATCACTTTACCATGAAGAAGTTTATGATACATCATTAGAGGGAAAGTAGATTCACCCAAATTAACATATTCAGTTCTTTCGAATGTTTCTATTTTGAAATTAATCAATAATGATGGTTAGATGTTTTAGGTTTTTGGAATATTAAAATGATAGTCTCTCTATAATTAAAAGAGTTGAGAAGGTGCAAGAAGTGATAGGAAAGTTTAACAGTTTTCTTATGTATATCGGGATTGTATTCATTACTTTTAATTTGAAAAGGAATATATTTTAATGGTTTTAAATATATTTTTTTAAAATTTAATCAATACATAAATGAAAAATATAAAATAAATGAAAAGATATAATGTTTAACAAAAAATATAAATAGTGAGATTATAATAATTTAAAATCAATTAATAAGTATCAGTTAAAATTAAATATTCATAAATCCCCTAAATTAAAATCCAAACATTCATTGGGAAGTGGTTTAGTAAAAATATCAGTTAATTGGTATTTTATATTTAAAATTAAAATGATATATATTTTTTAAGAACATGATCTCTTATAAAATGATGTCTAATATCAGTATTCTTAGTCCTATAATGACTTATAATATTTTTGGAAATATTTATAACACAAGTATTATCACATAAAATAGTTCAATTATCAATATTTAGACCAAAAGCGAGTAGATTGTTTTATCCACAATACATGTTCACAAAAATTTATAGCAAAAACATATTCAGTAATGGATGTTGACATGGCAACTGATTTTTGTTTCTTACTCAAACATTATACTAAATATTTTTCTAAAAGTGAATGGTTCATAAGGTTATTTTTCTATCTCATCTGCATCCTCCAAATTCATTATATGAATATGTAATTAAATTAAAATAAAAAATTTTGGGCAAAGAATCAATTAAAAAATAATTCCTTTTAAATATCTCAAAATTATTTTAACAATAGTAAGATTTGATTATTTTGGATTTCACTGAAATTTATCACATAAACATACATAAAACATTATTTCTGGACTATCAATAGTAAGTTATAATAAACTTTCAATCATACCTATAAATAAAATTTTCAACTAGTTTTCTAGCTTCATAAAAATTATGTTTTTATCAGTACACATAATATTTTTATATGTATTACTATTTTAAAGTCCAAAATTTTTCAATAAATCAATAATATATTTATATTGATTAAAAAAATTCATAATATTTTTAAAAAATCTAAAATCCTAAAAATACATTCAGTTCTCCCATCATACCCATTAAATTTTTTTTCAATAGATTTTAAAAATGATTACAATTATTTTTATTTTTTAAATATAAAATTACATCATCATCATAAATTTAACTAATAAAGATTTTAACAAACAGTTTTCTTAAAAAAAGTAAGATCAACTACTCCCAGAGAAAATTAATTTTCCAAAAAAGAGGTTAATAATTTATACCAAGCTTTAGGTTCTTACATAAGGTAGTATATAGATTTTATAGGTTTAAAAACATAATTTTGTTATGAGGATTTTCAAAACTGGATGGCTGTTCTGCATAAACTTTCTCAATTAAATATCCATTTAAAAAGGCTTATTCAACATCCAAATAATTTAAAATTAATTTATGTTCCATAAGATAAAATGATTCAAATGGATTCTAATCTATCTACAAGTGAAAATGTTTCTTCATAATCTATTCATTATTCCGGATTATATCCTTTAGCTACTAATCTATATTTGTTTCTAGATATGATCCCTTGATCATCCAATTTTTTTCTAATGTTCCTCCTTAGTTCCTATAACTAGATAATTGTATTATCTTTCTACTAATTCCTAAACATTATTTATTATGAATTTGTATAGTTATTCTTGCATGGATAACAAACAAATATTATCTTCCAAATTTTATTCAATATACATTTGTTCTAAATGATATAGAAAGTCTGAAACTTCCATTAGGTTTCCCATATTTCTTCTAGTTCTAATTCCTATATCTATGTATCCTATGAGAGTTTCTAAAGGATGGTTCTTTAAGGTTCTAGACTATCTAGGTTTGATACATTCAGGTTCTCTAGCTTCCTGTTCTTATAAACATGAATAAATTTTATTAATATCATTTTCAAAATATTCTATAGGGGTTTCATGTCTCTTATTTTCAAAGGAGTCAGTAATTTCACCTTTTTTATCTTTATCTTTAATAAAAGGTTCAGTTTCATCAAACCTCGCATGAACTTATTCTTCAACAAACCATGAACTTTCATTAAATACTCTTAAGGATTTAGAAGTATTAGAATATCCCAAAAATATTCTTTCATCAGCCTTTCTGTCAAATTTACCATGTTTGTCCTTAGTATTCAAGATATATACCTTTCATTCAAAAACATTAAATTATTTTACTTTTGGTTTTCTGTTATTAAAATGTTCATAGGGTATCTTTTTAATTATTGGTCTTTTTAATTATTGGTCTTTTTATAAATCTATTCATGATATAGCATGTTGTGCTTAAAATTTCTTCCCAAAAATTGGTAGAAGGATTGTATTCATTCAGCACAATCTTTGACATTTCATAAATAATTTTGATCATTATTTCAACAATTAGATTTTTTGTGGCATTCTTGGAGTCAAGAAGGTTTGTTTAATACCTAGATTTGATTAATAAAATAAATTCTCAATTCTAAAATTCTACGCCCTTATCAATTGTCAATGAAATTAATTTAAAACCTTTTGTATTTTGATGAATTTTACAAAAACATTAAAAAAATATTGAATACATCACTTTTGTGTTTTAAAAAATAAAACCAATTAAATATTGAAAAATCATCAACTAAAACATAAAAATATAACATACCTACAAACTTGCTACTGTGGATGGTCAACACAAATCCATATGGATAATTTATAAAGGTTTAGCTATTTAAATTATGTTAATTGATTTGGTAGAATATTTGTGTTGTTTTCCAATTTGAAATGTATCACAAAATCTATCATGTTCAAACATAAGACTAGATAAATCATAATATAATTATATCTTTGATAATTTATTTAAATAATATATATTAAAATTACGAAGTCTTCTATGCGAGATCCATGGCTCATTTTTCTTAGTAGTTAAACAATTCACTTTCTGTTTACACAAGAAATTAAAATACAAAGTACAAACATTGTTAGTTCATAGTGATCTAAATTTTAGAAGTTTATCTCTGAAAACTGAGCATGAATTGTTTGATAAATCAATATAGAACCCATCATCCTTGAGTTGAGAAATAATTAGCAGGTTATACTTTTTCCCATATACATACAATACTTTGTGGATTGATATAGTCTTGGGATCTCTAACCATTCCAACTCTAATAATATTTCCTTTTGCATTCACACCAAAAGTGACTAGACCTCCATTTATTTGAGTCAATTTATGGAAATTTTATGAGTATCCACCCATGTGTATTGAACATCCACTATCCATATACCATATAATAATTTTATTCCTATGTCCTTTCTCATGTGAGAGAATTTAAACACATGATCGTTTTGGTACCCATATTATCTTGGGTCCAATAGTGTCATCCAATAGTGATATAAGAATCTAGATCTTCCTTATTTTTCAATAATTTATATCACTTAACTCAAAAATATATCTTTAAATAATTTTTTTTAATACCACTTATTTTAGAATATATTATGTAATAGTGGTTATATTAATGACATTTTTTCCACAGTAATGGAAGGTAATATATTTTAAATTGGTCACAAACTAATTCTAGTATAATTTTGATTTTTTGACCATTGATTCCTATTAAAAAAATTTCATTTCTATTAAAATTATTTTAAAGAATCTAATTTAGAGTCTTTTATCATTTAATAAAAACACTTTCAACACTTTTATAAGATTCTACTTCAACATGTAATTCTTTTATCATATTTTCATGATCAATAGGGTTTGATGTAGATGAATTAATATTTTCAATTAGTTATTAATATTTTTTTAGAATTATGTATCTTTCACATAAAATAGTAGTGTGAATATTTATCAATGATTTATGCTTTATTATTTAATAATAGTATTTTTCTTCTAGTATTGAACACTAGGTAGCTATTTTACAATTTAGAAAACTACAAGAATAATATGAAAAAGAGTAATAGGATTATACCTCTTCTTTCTTCCTTATCTATAAAGCACATATTCTCTTTTAGATTTTGTGGCTCATTATCTGTATCATATTTTTAGGGGATTATATATTATATAGACACAATCGATGTAGCATTAAATTTTATTTTATCTTTATGATGATAATCATATTTCTTTCTATATACCTTTTCAGGCCTTTTCTTTATTCATTCAATTTGTGGAAATCAGGTCTGATGTGACCCAATTTTTTTATTCATAGAATATTACCTCTCTAGGTTCTCTTTCATCATTTATAAAGGATGTTCTGAACCCATATTTATTCTTATATAATTTATTAATTTGTTTGGCTGTCTATTCCAGTTCCATTTTAGAGTCTGAGGATTCTGAATTTTTTCCCAACATGACATCTGATTTTGATTTTCCTTTATGCTTTTGAGATGTCTCATTAATAGTATTATTTTATCTTTTATACTAAAATATTTTTATTTTTAGCTTCATCTTCCATTTCTGCTTCGTAAATCATTAATGTACCAATAAATGTTTTCATAGATAAATTCACGACAGGTGATGATTGTCAAATGGATGCAGATATTCCATTCGAGTTTGAGGGTACTACTCTAAGTACATTTAGAGCATGATCAGATTGACTATTGGGATATACCAAATTAGTTATATTATTGACAATATTTGTAAAACGTATCTTCATTTGAGTAATTTTTTCTCCATCAAACATTCAAAAGGTTCTAAACATGAGTTTTTCATTTGAATATATCATTTTTATGAGGTTTTATGTTCCTTCTTATACAACAACATTAGATTTACACATCTTATAAGTAATAGGGAATTTTGAAACTTGATTGAGTTCTACAGGTCTGATCCCACAAATTATGGAATCTTTTTAATTTGAATTGAAGTCATATACGGCTTCTGTTGTAGCATTACAATTCTTTGGTTTTTAATGAATCACATAAGAAGTGATAATCATTTAATAAGATTTAAATCCCATTTTATTTTGATAAATTATCACATGTGATTTCTAGTATCCATATATGTCACCATTAAAATTTCGAGCATGAACCATAGGCATACCTTCTTTTGGACCAACCATTGAAATATTCTTTGTGTGGAAATTATTCTCTTTAATCTTGTTATAGAATTATCGTCAAAAATGAACTATAATACCAATATTTAAGTCATAATAATACAAATATATCATATGAAGGGGGTGAATTTGGAATTTTAAACAACTCAGTAGATTTTAGATTTTTTTCTTCCTTTGTCATTTAAGAAGATATGAATTTTTGTGTTCTATATGAAATTTGACCAGAAAATAAATAAAAAGAATTAATATAGAAATTTTAGAATTATCAGACGAACAAAGATCCCATAGTTTACTCCACCAATGCTCTCTATACGATCTTGGTGAATTTTACTAGAAATTTCCTCTCATCACCAGAATGTCAAATCCAAAACTGAGTCCAAGAAGATGACACCATTACAATAAAGGCTAAATAGATCCTTATGGTTATTTTACAAGGAAATCTTTATCTACATATTAGTATAAAAATAAAACACTTTTCCACAATTGAGTACGATAAATTAAAAATCCAATGAATCAAAAAAGTTATATTTCATGATGGTTCAGGTTGATATTCACTGTTGTAGTAGAAATAACTGACAATAGATGATTTTTCTTTGTCATAAATGAATGTCTTCAAGAAAGAATAACTGTTATGTGATAATTGTAGCAAATTATCTTCAATTTTAATAAAAGTATACAATAGTTGTAATCTTACAACAATATATGGTTAATAATTTATGCCTCCAAAGTGTTGCCTTTTTTAGAAAATAATAGATATAATCATTAGTGGTAGCATCACTTTACGATATTCACTAGAATAATATCATATGTGAGAGATAAATTTATAATAAATTGTGATAGATTATATAGAACTGATAGATTTTGTTGATATTCCAAATCTATGAAAATCTCTTAATTTAACATGAAAATTCAAATCCAAATCGATAAGGGGAGTCGTATGTTTTATTAATAATAAGAGTTATTTTCACCATTGATTATGGTTCTTTGAATGTATGATAACAAGTCTTTGAATTCGTCGGGGGGAATCGCTCAAATAGACTATTATTCTATCAAGAATGTTGCATGAATATCAGAAAAAAATCATGGCTTTACAAATCCTCTTTTGAATTGTCAAATGTAGGGCTGAACTACATAGTTGAGGGTTGCTTTTCATTGTATAGGATTCCATTGTGTAGTTTAGTAATCATTTACATAGCATTGTATTTCATTTCATAATGTAGGGTTACTTTGCATAGAGTATGGTTAATGAACCATACTTTCATATGTGGAAAATGTAGCGATAAAAATTAATGAAGGGATGATAATCCTCAAGTTCATCCTTCAAGTGCAAGGTTGGTTCCAAACATATAATTGATTAAAGATGCGTTAAATCTCTCTAACATAGGGAATGAATAGAGTTTCCATATTCCAACATAGTGTTGATATTCCATCCAATTATTTTTTCTTCGAACATAGGTTTTTAATCCTTATGTTTACTGTTTAGTATAGGGATGATGATCCATACGTTCATCCAATGAACATAAATTATGAAAAGTGATTCCATAACACATCATTTATCTTTTTATTACATTAATTATATAAATATAATCATGATATATATTCCTAAAACATACTTAACCAAATGTTATTAAGAAACCAAAAGAGGTTATTTGTGAGCATCAAAATCATCATATATTACAGAGTATTTATGAAACAATAAATGTAAAATATTAAATTCATTTAATTAATTTAACTATTCAAATTTACATAGAAAATAGATTCTCAATCCACTAAATTTTACATATATAAAAAACTAAATCTTTCTATCATACATTTATCTGGGTTATTTTTAACATATTATTTATAAATAGTAAGTTGAATCTTCTTTCCTAATTGACATTATCACCTAATAATCTAAAAATATCATATTTATATTATTTGGTGTGTTGGGAAATTTAACCAATTTAAAGTTGTTAATCATTACTCGAGATATATACATTAGAATAACCATATGTTTTTTTATCTAAATTTCCATTTGATTACTTAGTTTTATTTTCATTATATTTTTTATTATATAAATTCTTCGACAATGTTTCTCCTAGGTCCTTCCATTCACCAAAAAAAGTTGTTAAAATGTGTTATAAAAAAAATCATAATATTATAAATGTGATAAACTATACAAATTTAAATATTCCATATTATTATTGACTTATGTTAGGAAAAATAATTTCAGAATATGATAATTATTTAAACCTATATGAAATTCCATTTAACCTTGGCCCCTTAGTCATGGGTTCTCTAACCTAATGCCTAAAAAATGAACATTTCCAATTTACCTAATGAGGAAAAAAAAGATAAACATGTATAATGTTTATGTAAATTTCATAATTTAATCATTATTGAAAAAAATAATATCAAAATACAAAAAACAATTGTTTTAATGTATTTTAAGATTAACAACATATAAAATTTATTTCAAATTATTACTTTAATACCTACCACACAAATCTACAAAAAAATAATTTTTTTATAAAAAATATATCATATAATTTCATGGGGAATATGAGAAAAAACTATGGGTGAGATCAGAATTTTAGTAAGGGAAGACATACTATTAGATATAAGAGTATATTTTATTTTAGATTTGGAATACATGACCATGAAAGATATATCTGATTAAAAAAAGTACAATGGAAGCACATAAATTGACCATAAAGCATGGTAAAAGGACATGTAATATCAAAATATCAAACATATAACGTGGAGTACGATTGTGGGAATGAGAAAAAATAATCATGATCCTTGGATCATGACATGTGAATATAAGAGAGAAATCTTCTATAACATTTAAATATGAAATAATCAAAAAAATTGGAAATCATTACATTATAAGAAAACCAAATATAACTATAAATTACATTGTGAAAAAAAAACTATAAAATCCATGATTTATTTTGTGAATAATCCCCAAAATTTCCCTTAATTATGTTGAGAACAAACCCAATCATATCTACATGCAATGTTGTAATAAAACCCCATCATATTTTGGAATTGTGTTTTAAAAAACCCAATCATGTTCATGAATTTAGTCAATATCTATTTAGATATAAATATTTATGAATTGATTATAGGTCTATATATGACACCACCATTAACATAGTCTTAAACAATACATATATTTTCTAAATAAATAATTTATTATATCATGTGAAGCCTATGAAATGAAAATTATATATAATTTCATTTTTAATTGGTATCCTGTAATGTGACATTAATGGTATATTAGTTTGAACCCAAATATAAATCAAAAAAAATTTGTATAAATTCATTTAGATAATTAAAATTAATATAACATCCTAATTTATATAAAATTGTTATAAATAGATAAATATATAAACATTTTCATGAGAAATAGTTTATTGTAATAATTTATATGATTGCAATAAAAGTAAGAGATATGTGTCACTTTTAAAAAAATTCCTTTAAGAATTTGAAGAGATAAAATTAAAAACAATTCCTTTAAATAATTCCTAAAAATATAAATTCAAAAGTAAATATTATTTATGTAAATAAATGTTTAGTGAATGACTAAAACTTATATTAAAGAAATAATATACCTATTTAGGTTTTAGGAAATATTTATTAAGAATTAATATATAATAAAGAGTTGAAAAATTAATTTTTGATATAAGATTATGATATATATGATTTATATAGAAATATAATACATATTGGGATTTAAAAATAGAAAATAATACTTTTAAAAAAATATATAATATGGATATTGGGATAAATATTAATTTGAAAGGATGGGAATTATTCATAAGGATATCATTTTTTAAAAGGGAATGAGATTCATTACTTATTATAATAATTTATTGACATAATTTCCCCAGATATAGAGAGAAACATATATATATATATAATAATTATTTGACCAAATAGAATTTAAATTAAATAGAATATGTAAGTAAACAAATCATAAAACCTAATGATAATGAATATAAGTTGAAAAAATCCTTTATGTTTTTTGGAAAATTCCAATCAAATACTTTTGAAAGTGAGAAGATGAAATGGGACATTATATATCGTGAATAACTAGATAATGCTATTATAATATTTTTAGTAGTCTAGAATATACACCATAAATATTGAAATATGTGAAAAATATGTAAAATGTCTTAAATAATTAAATATGAGGCGATAACCTATTATGATTTTATTAAAATCTGAATAAAAATACATTAAATAATTTTTTTTGAAAACATAATGAATAAAATAAAAATATAACTTATAATTGACATATCCTAGTGAATCAAAATAACACTATATAAAAAATATAGTGAACAATATGAATCATGTCTGAAGCAATTGAAATCGACACCAATAAACACATTCCTGAAATCCAGTCATGCTATATAAACAGATTATGTCTATTAAATATATTCTTTTCAATACCATTATGAGGCATGTTTCATTTTTTAGGTTCTATTTATAATTATAGGTTTTTAATTATGAATAGGTTTTTATCTCTAAATCTAAATGGGATAGCTTGACCAATTCTTCAAAAGATTCATTGAAATGTTAGAAATGGTAAAATGGGATATAAAATAGTATAAATATCTCTGGAATTATATATATATATATATCTGTGTGTGTGTGTGTTATTTATCATTCAAATAGAATCATATTTATTCAATTCAATTGGCCATAAAATAAATATTTAAATGAGAAAAAATTCAAGGATATTCAAATCTAAGTCTGTAAAATTCAAAAAATACAATTTATTATTAATAATATTGATATAATATTTTTTCTATAATAAAACATAATTAAAAAATATCACATTTATACATTAAATTATTTCTCCAAACCACCTAGATAAGTCATGATGAAAAATTAATTATGTACTTCATGAAAGTTGTAATTGTTCTATAACAAAGGTGACATCTTCAATTTTTAATGAATAGGAGGATGGTTTATTAAGGTTATTACATTAACATAAAAAAATTTCAGTATACAAATGATACTAATATAATTAGTTTAGGATTAATATAATCAGATTAATATATGTGTAATTAGAAATAAACATCTACTTACTCAGTTAAAAGAGTTTCTTTATCCTTTGATATATTCAATTTGATAGCACCCTGTGCATTTATAGATTGGTATTTGAGAAGTAAAAAAGTTATATAATGTGTAAATATGGTTCGGGAGGGTTTCTGATAGATTTTATCTTAGTAATAATGGTTTAGGTGTGAGTTTGAGTGGATATGTGAAGGGGACCTTTTATTTCTGAGAGGTGTGGAATTTTTGTAAATATAAATTTCAACATATAAAGCAGATTTATTATTCAATAAATGTTGATATAAATTTTAAAAAATATATTAAATAATATTGTATTTACATTAAATCTCTCATACATTCATTTAAAGACAATGTTTTGTGATATTGTTTGTTCATTACCTTTTCATTTTTAATTTTTACCTCATTTTAACTGATACCCTGCTGACTAATTTTTATCTTGTGAACTTATATTTATGATCAAAAATGAAATTATGTTTTTTACCTAATATTCAAATTTTGATTATAAATAGTAAATATATTTATCAAGATTCAATTTAATAAAGGATTGATATAATTTTAAAATATTAAGGCATAATGTGAAAAATAAAATTTTAAAAATAATATTTACTAGCATAATGTGAATTTATTCATATTACATTAGATGTAAAATTATTATATGAGTTTTACTTTTATTAAACATATTATCAAAAATATTCAATAAAGTCATTATTTAACATAGATATATTATATATCTTCAAAAAAATTATAATATATAGAAAAGTATGAATCATTGAAAAATAGCTATTTTTAATAAGAAATGATTTTATATTCATTTATAAAAAAATGATAATCAAGTTATGTAGTATCTTATAATTGTTTTGTTTTAATAATTAATAAATATATTAAATTAGAATTTTATAAATAATATAAAAATAGATTTTATGAATTAATGTTTAATTTATAATAAAATAATATTTGTATTATAAAATATATTTCAATGAATATGAATCAGTATATTATGTTTTTTATATCAGTTTTTCATTTTTTAATGTTATTTAAATGTTTTAATAAAGAGTAAAATAATTTAATTAGTCAATATTTCTGAAATAATTATTTACATTTGATAATAAAATAATTTTACAACGTTAGAAAAAAATATTAGAAAGAAAATATATTCAGAATAATAGAAACCTTTTTTAATTTCTATGAGTTGTTATATATAATAATTCCATAACTATAAAAATAATTATAATTGTGATTTAAATATATTACATTTTCATTAAAAATATATTGCAAATATAGTTCATGTAAAACTATTATTTATAAAAATGATTTACAAAAAATATATATATAATTTAAAATACAATAGATAACCTAATTAATGATTCTCATACAACACACATATTTTTTATAATAGTGTTGGTGCTGGCCAAATGAGAATTTTTAATTTCACAGAGGAAGAAATACCTAAATAGGTGTATTACATTCCCTGAAAAACTATTTAAGAGAAAGGTGGTTCTAAACATGTAGATTTCATAAACTTCCAAGAGACACACAATCCCATGACCTGTGGAGGGTCTTGTGGATGGCCGTGCACAACATATAACCTAGAGAAGATCCAAAGAATCCCCCTTAACAAGTACTTATGACACTATTCAAGTGCCCTAGACAATCCTTGGTCATGCATCGATAAAAAGATAAGCTCCCCAATGTCATGAAACAAGTCGACTAGTAGATTTCTAACAAACCATACAAAAATCCGTATAGAAAAGGTTAAAATATTCAAAATTGGGGAATCCTCTTGAGGTAATAAATATCATGCGACACTTCTCAAATATATAGTTATTTTCTTCAAAAACTCTAATAAACACTCTAGAGAGCCCCAATTGTTATAAAATATGTAAAGTAAATGAAAATGGGAAATATAAGAACCCCTTACGATCGTAAAAAAATAATACAATGTGCCCTAGGAGGTTTGAAAGATGTCATAGGCCCCTGGTGACAAGTCTTTCTCATCACATGAAATCCCTTTCGCTTGTCATCCACATAATTCGAAGGGCCTCAGACATATCCTAGAGACCTCGCACTCCCCCAATTACTCAATGAGAAAATTAGGAGGTTTTATCCATGAAATTATTATTCATCTACCCAGGAACATTTTTTTACATGATGCATCACCAATGGGGAGAGTGATTTTATTTGACAATATTGAAGAAAACACACAAAATCCCAAATTCCTTATAAAATTAACAAGGGAATTTAAGGAAATTTGGGGGCCTCTTGTAGTTGTAAAACTCACATGACACACCAGTGTGGCCTCTCAAGAGCCCTTGACATACCAGCAAGACCACAAAAAATCACTTTCGACCTGACATATTGATCTCATGAAATCACAATAGTAAGGAATCATTGTCTGGAAAAATTCCCATAAAAGTCACCTAATGTTCACACATAGACCATTCTAGTGGTTCCATGATCTCATGAAGTCCCTTGGATATATCGAATGAACAATGTAAAAATTCATTGGCATGCCTACATGACTATAGAAGACTCCATTAATTTGATATAATCCAATAAATGGAGCGTTGATCAGATGGTCTCACAGTCAATGAAATTAATACGATGTACCTAGAATAACCTACAATAGGATCTCTCAAAATTCATGACATGAAATTCCTCCACCAACACCATTATATATTTACGCGATAAGCCATGTGAAAAGAAGCACATAATTGGGGTGTAGAAGACAATAAATTACTCACCTTAGAAAAAAAAGGAACATTTCCTTGGAACCTCACACTTAATCTCGAATCCATAAGAGAATATTTCTCAAAGTGTTTGATATCAAGATCAGAAAATCTTCCCATCAGGTATGATCTGGAGAATAATCCATGTGATCATGTAGCAAGCATAGGCACTTCACAGAATCACTCATAAATAACATGAATAGATTCTAGTCGGCCACTCAAAGAACATCTTGTATATCTTTTAGATAACAAATGACTTAAAAAAAGTTAACACTAAACAAATTTAAGGAATTTTCAATAAAAAAGTAGAATAATGAATAAATAAATACTAGAGACTTATGAAAAGAACATACATTCTAATCCTCATTCTCTTCAAATGAACTAATTGGGTCACACAACATCACCAAAACATGTCTCCCAGCTCTCATGGTGCACCTTTGGTATACTATTTAGATCATGTGATGTCCTCTAGACATGTCATATAAAATCATGTGTCACCCCTCAGGAAAGCCTCCCAAGTATTTTTAAACCATATGGGATATCTATACAAACCTTTCAATGTCATTTAGACATATTTCCAAACATATATTGTGGAACTAGTACTTTTCAATTTGGCCTTGCAATTGCACTTGGGAATGTCAACTGAATATAGCACTGTTCTACAAACAATTCATATTGATCTCATGATTTCCTCAAAACATGTCAGCTAGATTTCACGGTTACCTCCATAGAAGTTAGTCTAGATCATACATCAATCTTAATACATGTCTCATTAACTCTCATGATACCCTCCAGACATGTTATCTACCATTCATGATGACACTAGGAAAATTCAGTTGAATCATGATAAACACTCTAAGAATGTCATTTGGGATCATGTGATGGATTTTAGGATTAGCTGACTAGGACTTGTGATTTCCACCAAAAAAGTCATCCTTGATCATTTTAAAACCATTAGACATGTCATTGAGGTTATACAATGACCCTAAAACAAGCCAATATGATCTTTTAATTGTCTTTGGACATGTCCAGAAAAAACTCCTACCAAATGTGAATGAGATAATCAACATATGTCAAGTATGAAATAAATATATGTTAGGAAGACAAGAAGGTCAGGTCAATCAGGAATCTCAGGACATGATAACCTTGTCTAGCCTATATAAAGGGAATATTCTTTGTGTATGCCATGTAAAAGATAACTAGGATTACTTTGATTTCTACTATAACCAAAATACATTGTATTCCTTCTTAAAATATGAGATCCATTTAAAAAACCCACGGTCTATCATATTACAATAGCCCTACATCAATATGTAGTGGACTGATTATTTTTTATCCCTAGATTCCTATATGAAGAAAAATTCACAATGGATTTGGGAGTAGCAATAATAAAATCATTAATATTGGAAAAACGCAGTGTGTAAGCCTTGATCATAGGAATAATATGCAATGTCCTCACTATAAGTGAAATGTTATTGTAACACCCCAAGCTTCCACGGTACGTTTCCCTTTGAATAATGCAATGACGTGCATTTTACGCAACTTCGAGATTCTAACACACCACAACCAGTCAAACTAGCCGTTATGAATAGTAATACGTACTTCTTGAAATTTTATAAATTTTATCATTCTAAATGGACTTCATTTTTGGATTCGTAATATCAAAATTATCTTAGGGTGAAATTTTGGTACTTTTCGGATAACTTTCATATTTTGATGAATAGTGAAAATTACTAAATTTTAATTAAAAACAACTTTTTTAATCGAAATAATTAATAGTGATAAATTATTAATTTGAGTGGTTTTAAAGTATATTTAGAATATATTTTTACAATTTAATACAATTTTGGTCATTGGTTTAGATTTCACATATAAACCAGACATAAACAAGTGTCAATCTTTTGATAGTTATTATCTCTTAAAAACACGCTATTTGTTTTGATGACGAGAATTAATTTTAAAATTAATTAATGCAACTGATATGTTTTGAATTTGGTAAAATAGACATCATTTTTGAATTCATAATATCAAATATATCTTAGGCCTAATTTTTGGTATTTTTATGGAAACTTTCATTTTTTGATGAATAGTGAAACCGCTAAGTGGTAGTTAAAAAACTGAATTTTTCATAAAACATAATTTTACCACTTCTGAGAGTGTAATTTCAAAAATCCAAGAGACATAGTTAATATCAAGGATTAGAATTTGGCTCATTGAGTTGAAAATAATTTTTGTTGAATAGTAACTTTTTACTTTTATTTACCACAGTTAAAAGTAAATAGGGTAATTAAGGGTAAAAATGATATTAATATTATCCTAACACTTGTCCTAATTCTATTGGACAAGTTTATCTCGACTAAAAAAAACCTTAGGAATAAAATATTATCATTTAGGTCCACTTCGATTAGATTAGGATATTTATTATTATTTAATTCAAAGAAGAGTTCAAAGAGTTAAAATCAATGTTTATTTACTAAAACATTTTTAATATAGGGTTACATATAAGATAAATTCGATTATATATATTCATTAGAAATATATAAATATTTCCTACATAATTATATTTTATTTATAATTTTTAAACATTAAATAATTTAATTTATTTATGACACAGTGATGATGTAATAATTACCATAGTAGTGAAATATTAAAATAATTGATAATATAAATACCCAAATAAATATAATTGGAGCTTTTTATTGAATTACACTAATTTTATAGGCTAATATGAAATATTAGGATTTATTTAATTGACTTTTTTTGAATTAATCATTCTGTTATGAGTTTCAAAAAAATCAATTATTGAGTAGTTTCAAAATTGACATAAAATCGTTTTTAAAAAAAATATTATATTATTAATTGTTATTAAATTCCTAAAAATATAAATGTTCGGCCAATAGACTTATATCATGATATTTGTATCATTAATGGACCACTTGGGGGTCTCTTAGATGTATATAGTAATTTTATTAAACATATAATATAAAAATACAAAGAGACATTGTAAAGGTGAAACTAATTAACTAAGAGTTAATACTTAATGATAAGGTTAATATAGTGCCCCAAACCTGTCTAAATTATATTGGTTGTGTGGTTTTAGACCTATAACCACCTTAAACTTTAAATAATCCACTTTTTAGCCATTAGAAACCGAATATGAATTTATTATAAGATAATATTTCTAGCTTTTCCAAAGGTGCCCCTCACCCCTCTTATCAAAGTGCACTCCCCCTTCTCATTACTTCACACCTTAAAAGCCTTTTGGTTCGGCAAAACCCTGCCCAAATACTCTGTCAACTTCCCTAAATACAACCTAGAGGCCTTATTTTGATCATAAATCCAACCTAGGGATCCCTTTTGATCAAATCAAAAGGAAGAACCCGAAGAAGAGGTAATGTTTTTACCACACTTTTTCAAATTCTTTTCTTATTAAACATCTTATTTCCTTGTTATTCCCATTCTAAAATAATTAATCCAGTATCTCCTATATACTATAATATTATTATAAATATTTTACAACCATATTCAGTATTCTATCCATCCTTTTAATGACATGTCACCATACATGTGTACGAACGACTTACCGTCTCCACGTCGTGGTGTAATTGTCATTCAATAAATTATTATTTGGATGGTTATAATAATGATGTGTAATTAATGTAAATAATAAATATAACATGATAATTATTATTTCTATATGATATACCATCCAATTATATATTATTTTAACATAAAAATAATGATATTTTCACTCATGCGTACGTACGGACTACCGTCTCCACAAAAGCGATGAGATTCATTCTCTATCGTATCCATTCAAGTATAATTATCATTTGATTATTTAAAAATAATGTTTAAGGACTCGATATAATTCTAGATATAAATAAGATACAACTTATCCATAACAAACATGGCTTATGTAATAAAGAATATAAAGGAAAACGAGTAAGTTAACACCCAAAATGACGATAATACTAAGATATTATTAACAAATCAATGTTAAGAGATCATATATGATATCATATTAATTTAAATCATTCTTTTGTAATTAAATAACAATTATTTCACCATTATATAGGTGGTTAACCTACCTTCGACCAAGGAAAAAGTACAATGTAAGGTGTTTCTTGTCTCACTTTTAATTCAGTGAGATTTCCATTGTTCACCACTTATTTATTGCATGTGGTGTGTGTACTTCCCATTATTGTATTCATTGTGTAATATACTTTAAATTTATGGGTATTTACATCATCATTTTATGGTATTTTTTTTCATGGTTTCATGTTTCATAAGTTACCAAATCGATAAGGGAATTTGAAATTTCAATTTCCACTCATTCGGCTTTACGCATACTTCATTTATTATTTTACTCCAAGATTATGTGTAGAATAAGTATTCATTTGATTATGTCATAATTTATACTCCCCATTCTGTGGATATACTTTTTATACACATAATAACTCCATTGATAAATTCTCAAGTCATCGGTATGAAATTGATAAGAGTAATTTATACTCAATCTCGATTTGTTGAGATAAACATCCAATTCATTGGTGTTGTTTTTACTAGAATATGTGTGAATGTCCTTTGATTGTTTTATGATGAATATCCAATCATATTTAGGGTATTTAAATTTTTCACACATAATTATGTCGTTGATTTATCCTTAACCTAAGGATACGGCCTTTATGAGAGATTTCATCTCAATTTAAATTCCATTGAGACTTCTTTGTTGTTATACCCCAAATCACTTTTATGTGGTGTATATAATGTACTTTGAAATAGTATATCATGAACCCTCTATTCTCATGATATTACAAAGTTTTGATTACCTCAATTTTTTTGTATTCAACTGTCTCTCTTTTGGTTAGAAACTCTAACTAAAATACCATTTTTAAATGTTTTAAAGACTTATTCTTCTAGTTCTTCCTCATTAATGTCCATGTTTTAAAAAATGGTTTTAAGGATTTATTTATATGGACATTAATGTTTTAAAATTAAAACTCCTTTTAAAAGTTTCAATGTGGTATGGGACACTTTGATTCTAAAATCTATTTTAAATGGATTCCTGACAAATAGTGTGACTTTTAAATGATTTCAAGAAAAAGGGGGATATTTCAGTCTAATTGTTTTGATGATTATTTTCATCTATGTCAATATCCTTCATCATTCTCAATTGAGGTTATTATGATACAATAAAATCTTCCATATTGTATCAAATGAGTTATGTTTGACTGTGGATGTGCTATTTTTATACCATTCATGGTTTGTGGATAATGTATTGACATTTCATATGCTAGTTTTAATATGAATGTTTATGTTATGTTTAAAACTTTTCACATGAGGAATGCATTAGACTTAGTAAGTGACGGGTGGAGCCCACTATAGCTCCTCGATGCATCGGTAGGTCTGATGAGACATACTAGTGTCTTGGCACAAGGCCTAGGAAAAATCTTATTTGTAGTCTTGGCACAAGGCCTTGGCTATATGTTTATGATAGTCTGTCATTATGCATTCCATCCTTATGAAAGTGGTTATTGATATTGCATGTGATTGTTCGACTAGAAGAATATCCATGTGAATATGTAAATGGGATTATTTCATTTTATCTTTGCCATATTATGCTGAAGTTCAAGTTTAAAAGGCATCTGTTTTAGTTATAAATTTCTTTAAGTGTTTATGCTTATCTATGAACGCTTCTGCTATATTGTTATCCTTACTGAGCATCTGAGCTCACCCCTTTCAATGTTTTATTTTTCCTAATATGTGAAGAAATAATTTATGAATGACCTGTAGGGATAGTATGAGGGGATATGAAGACAATATGTTGTTGTAGTTTTTTTACCTTATGATGTAATGTAAGACTTATGAATATATCTAGTGTTTCCAAGACTACTAAACTAATTGGTCTTTCGAGACTCGATCATTTGTGATCATGATAATGTTATGAAATAATGCACCGACTCTAGGTATCTAGGGTTGGGGCGTTATAGTTGGTATCAGAGAAAGTTCAGTATAAACCTTGGAAACTAGATTTAGATAAACTCTGATTAGAGAACGTAGACCTAAGATGAAATTTGAGGATTATTATAGAATAACTTTCTAGAATTTTGGTTATTGTAAGATTTTGTGAGTATTCTGAGAAATACATCCCTGTCTGGATACAAGCAGTTAGAGGCGGCTCTGGCACAGATGCACCTAGGGGTAAAACCCGAAAACACCGCTTTGATCTAGACTCGAACGGGAACTGGTGTAGGACAACGGGCCTTGCTTCACTTTTGGTTACGACACTCCCGGGGGATATGCTTAGGATAATTTACATTTTCTTTACTAACCGATTTGAAGTATTAAATACATAAGATGAGAGTAAATGACCTTGGTTAATCCTAATGTGTTTCAAATTGAGAATATGGTGACATGTTAATCTCTAAATGATTTTATGACTACTATTACTCAAACAATGCTTTCTAGTTTTAGTCAATGGCTGGATTCCAAGGAAGTCATAGTGACTTTGAGAATGATGTACAAGGTGGGAAAGGTGGCGGCAATGAGCAACAAAATGGAATGTTGATAGGCGTAAAAGATATCGTCTTTATGCCAAATCAATTTTCCAAAAATATGATCAACAATATATATATATTTACCAATTACCAGACTCAACAAAGAAGGGAAATGTGATCAATGATACGAGCTCCAGCAGTGGAGACCATGGAGAAAGGAATCCTCAATTTCCATCAGGCAGGAAATGTGGAAGGAGACACCCAGGAAAGTGTCTCAATTGGACAAATAAATGCTTTACATGCGGGAAGGAAGGGCATAAAGTGATGAACTGTCGAAGAAAAATGAAGAGTACTATATAAGAAGATAAAAATTGTCTCAAGGGTCCATTTACAATCATTTGCCATAAATATTGGGGACCTGGGCATTACCCGAGTGAATGCCCTATTCTATAAGATATTTTATTGGTCAAAGAAGAAGCTATGTGGAAATAAATGGTTAGAGAAATGTTTAAAAAGTATTATTGCTCCTTGTTGATGGGTTTACTTTGGAATAATTTTCTCTTGTATTTTTAACCCTGCATTTTTCTATGTGAGAATGATATTTGAGGAAGAATTATCTTTTCTCTTGTAGATATAGTTATAAATAACCATTTGGTTTTATATGATCGTTGGGTTTGAGGCAATTATAAGTTATTATAATTTGGGATGAAAATGAAAGGTATGAGATAAGATTTGTGGTTAAATTATGATATGGTTATTTTGAGGAATTTATCTCATTTTGGTAATGTTATAAAATATAGTTTTTGAAGAAGGACAACACGTATACCGTGTGACAACCCGTCGCGTTGGACAAAGCTATGGGAATCGAACCCACAACCAAAGTGCAATTGGGATTTATCGCCTACCACTGGACTATGTGAAGTCCCTAGTCAGTGTGACTTTTACTTTTAGTTAAATGATTTTATTGATCAATAATAATTTGATTTGGGATCTTATGTCTTATCATATGAATACCCTTAGCATAGGAAATGATTTGGTGATTAAGCAATAAATGTTATTTTGGAAGTTGTTCGCTTTGTTGTGGACGCTATATTCCCAAGGAAAATAGAATAGTATAATATTTCATTTGAGGGGTAATGGTGGATTTTTATCTATGTTTTTATTGTGGATTTATAATGATTTGGGATATTTATGGAAATGATTAGGTTAATTACTTTTAAGTATGTGACTCAAAGAGTAATTAATGTTATTTGGAGACACAATTTAATGTGGAAGACTACATTATTATATGTTTTGGGTTTCAATATTTGTTTGGATTATATTGAAGGATTTTAAAGACAATTGATTATTGAATGGTATTTATTTAACTTTGGGGTATTGATGGTTTAATTTTAGAAATTAAGATTAGTGTTTTTTTCTCTAATGGAATATCCATTTGAGGGATCATCAGATATTATACTAACCATTTCTGTTTTGATTAATCTCTAAAGACAAGGTAAATATATAGTTTCTCCTACGTGGATCATGTCTTTATATAGAAGTTTATTCTAGCTCTTCCATTGTGACCAAGTATTCTTGAATACTCATTGTTCAAAAAAATGAGCTAGTGGTAAAAGTTTATTAAAGAATGAAACTCTACTTAAAATGTAAGTATATCTCTTTATGTTATTAGTCAATATCATAAATTAATTCCTTGTCCTTATGTAATGTAACAAAAAATGTTGTCTGTTTACTTTTCCTATTGGGAGACTAATGACTGTTTGTCCCAACACAAATTTGTGATTTTCTTATTGTTAACTTTATCCTGATCATGTTTTCTATCCCTCTCCATCAGAACATAACACTTAGTTTATCATCCATATCCATGTTTTCCTACATGAAATCCTGGTATGAGTTATCTTGGGTGACCTTTATACCTCTCTTCCTTTCTTTTAAAGTGATAGTTTTATTGACTTTTTTTCCGATGTGGTACTTTCTATTATATTCTCAAGCCCAATTTTAAAAAAATAGCAAGGACTAAATTTATTGAAGGAGGGGAGAATGTAACACTGCAAGCATTCACGGTACGTTTCCCTTTGAAGAATGCAATGGCGTGCATTGTACGCAACTTTGAGATTCTAACACACCACAACCACTCAAAGTAGCCGTTATGAATAGTAATACCTACTTTTTGAAATTTTATAAATTTTATCTTTCGAAATGGACTTCATTTTTTGATTCGTAATATAGATATTATCATAGGGTGAAATTTTGGTACTTTTCAGATAACTTTCATATTTTGATGAATAGTGAAAATTACTAAATTTTAATTAAAAACAAATTTTTTAATCGAAATAATTAATAGTGATAAATTATTAATTTGAGTGGTTTTAAAGTATATTTAGAATATGTTTTTACAATTTAATACAATGGTGGTCATTGGATGAGATTTCACATATAAACCAGACATAATCAAGTGTCAATCTTTTGATAGTTATTATCTATTAAAAACATGCTATTTGTTTTGACGACGGGAATTAATTTTTAAATTAATTAATGCAACTGATATGTTTTGAATTTGGTAAAATTGAAATCATTTTTGAATTCATAATATCAAATATATCATAGGCCTAATTTTTGGTATTGTTCTGGAAACTTTCATTTTATTATGAATAGTGAAACCACTAAGTGGTAGTTAAAAAACTGAATTTTTCATAAAACATAATTTTACCGCTTCTCTGAGTGGAATTTCAAAAATCCGAGAGACACAGTTAATATCAAGGATTAAAATTTGGTTCATTTAGATGAAAATAATTTTTGTTGAATAGTATCTTTTTTACTTTTATTTACCACGGTTAAAAGTAAATAGGGTAATTAAGGGTAAAAATGATATTAATATTATCCTAACACATGTCCTAATTATATTGGACAAGTGTATCTCAACCAAAAACAACTTTAGGAATAAAATAGTATCATTTAGGTCTACTTGGATTAGATTAGGACATTTATTATTATTTAATTCAAAGAAGAGTTAAAAGAGTTAAAATCAAAGTTTATTTACTAAAACATTTTTAATATAGGGTTATACATTTGACCAATTAGATTATAAATATTTATTAGAAAGCTAAAGATATTTCTTACATAATTATATTATACTTATAATTTTTATACATTAAATAATTTAATTTATTTATGACACAATAATGATTTAGTAATTACCATAATAGTGAAAAATTAAAATAATTGATATTATAAATACCCATATAAATATAATTGGAGCTTTTTATTGAATTAAACTAATTTTATAGGTTAATATGACATATTAGGATTTATTTAATTGACTTTGTTCGAAGTAATCATTCTTTTATGAGTTTCACAAAAATAAATTATTGAATAGTGTCAAAATTGACATAAAAGTGTTTTTAAAACAAATATTATATTATTAATTGATATTAAATTCTTAAAAATCTAAGGTTCGTCCAAGATACTTATTTCATGATAGGTTTATCGTTAATGGACCACTTGGGGGTCTCTTAGATTTATATAGTAATTTTATGAACCATATAACATAAAAATACAAAGAGACATTGTAAAAGTGAAACAAATTAACTAAGAGTTAATACTTAAAGATAAGGTCAATATAATGACCCAAACCTATCTAAATTATATTTTTTGAGTGGTTTTAGACCTATCCCCACCTTAAGCTTTAAATAATACACTTTGGAGCCATTAGTAACCGAATATGAATTTATTATAAAATACTATTTCTAGCTTTTCCAAAGGTTCCCCTCACCGCTCTTATAAAAGGGCACTCCCCCTTCTCTTTACTTCACACCTTCAAAGCCTTTTGGATCGGCCAAACCCTGCCCAAATACTCTCTCAACATCCCTCAGTACGACCTTGAGTCCTTATTTAGATCAGAAATACAACCTATCGAGCCCTTTTGATCAAATCAAAAGGAAGAACCCGAAGAAGAGGTAATGATTTTACCACCCTTTTTCAAATTATTTTCTTCATCAACTTCTTCTTTCATTGTTATTACCATTCTAAAATAATTAATACAGTATCTCCTATATACTATAATATTATTAAAAATATGGTACAACCATATTTAGTATTCTATCCATCTTTTTAATGACATGTCACCATATGTGTGTACGTACGGCTTACCGTCTCCACGTCGTGGTGTAATTGCCATTCAATAAATAATTATTTGTATGGGTATAATAATGATTTTTAATTAATGTAAATAATAAATATAACATGATAATTATTCTGTATATATGATATACCATCCAATTATATATTATTTTAACATCAAAAGAATGATATTGTCACTCGTGCATACGTACGGACTACCGTCTCCACGAAAGCGATGAGATTCATTCTCCATCGTATCCATTCAAGTATAATTATCATTTTATGATTTAAAAATAATGTTTAAGGACTTGATATAATTCTGTAATTGAATAATATACAACCTATCCATAACAAACACGACTTACGTAACAAAGAATATACAGGAAAACGAGTAAGTTAACACCCGAAATGACGATAATACTATGATATTATTAAAAAATCAATGTTAAAAGATCATATATGATATCATATTAATGTAAATGATTATTCTATAATTCAATATCAATTATTTGACCATTATACAGGAGTTTAACCTACCATCGACCAAGGAAAACGTACAATGTAAGGGGTTTCTTATCTCACTTTTAATTCAGTGAGATTTCCATTGTTCACCACTTATTTATTGCATGTAGTGTTTGTACTGCCCATGATTGTATTAATTTTGTAATATACAATAAATTTATCTGTATTTACATCATCATTGTGTGATCCTTCTTTCATGGGTTCATGTTTCCAAAGTTACCAAATCGTTAATGAAATTTGAAATTTCAATTTCCACTCATTCGGCTTTACGCATACTTCATTTATTATTTTACTACAAGATTATGTGTGGAATCACTATACATTTGATTATGTCATAATTTCAACTCCCCTTTATGTGGATATACTTTTTATACACATAATCACTCCATTGATAAATTCTCAAGTCATCGGTATGAACTTGATAAGAGTAATTTGTACTCAATCTCGATTTGTTGAGATAAACATCAAATTCATTGGTGTTGTTTTTAATAGAATATGTGTGAATGTCCTTTGATTGTTTTACACTGAATATCCAATAATATTTAGTGTATTTATATTTTTCACACATAATTTTGTCATTGATTTATCCTCAACCTAAGGATACATCCTTTATGAGAGATTTCATCACAATTTAAATTCCATTGAGACTTCTTTGTTGTTATACACCAAATAACTTTTATGTGGTGTATATAATGTACTTTGACATAGTATATAATGAATCCCTTTATTCTCATGATATTACAAATTTTTGATTACCTCAATTTTTTTGTATTCAAGCATCTCTCTTTTGGTTATAAACTCTAACTAAAATACCATTTTTAAATGTTTTAACGACTTATTCTTCAAAATCTTTCTCATTAATGTCCATGTTTTAAAAAATGGTTTTAAGGATTTATTTATATGGACATTAATGTTTTAAAATTAAAACCCCTTTTAAAAGATTCAAAGTGGTATGGGACACTTTGATTCGAAAATCTATTTTAAATGGATTCTTGGCAAATAGTGTGACTTTTAAATGATTTCAAGAAAAAGGGGGATATTTCACTCTAATTGTTTTGATGATTATTTTCATCTATGTAAATATCTTTCATCATTCTCCATTGAGTTTATTATGATACAATACAATCTTCCATATTGTATCGAATGAGTTATGTTTTAATGTGAATGTGCTATTTTTATACCATTCATGGTTTGTGGATAAAGTATTGACATTTTGTATGCTAGTTTTAATACGAATGTTTATGTTATGTTTAAAACTTTTCATATGAGGAATCCATTGGACTTAGTAAGTGAAGGGTGGAGCCCGCTATCGCTTCTCGAGGCATCGGTAGGTCTCATGAGACAAACTAGTGTATTGGCACAAGGCCTTGGAAAAATCTTATTTGTAGTCTTGGCACGAGGCCTTGGCTATGTGGTTACGATAGTCTGGCATTATGCATTCCATCATTATGAAAGCGGTTATTGATATTGCATGTGATTGTTCGACTAGTATAATATCCATGTGAATAAGTAAATAGAATTATTTCATTTTATCTTTGCCATATTATGCTGAAGTTCAAGTTTAAAAGGGTTTTGTTTTAGTTATAAACTGCTTTAAGTGTTTATGCTTATCTATGAAAGATTCTTCTATATTGTTATCCTTACTGTGCATCTGAGCTCACCCCTTTCAATGGTTTTTTTTCCAGGATGTGAAGAAGTAATTTATAAATGACCTGCAGGGATAGTATGAGGGGATATGAAGACAAGATGTTGTTTTAGTTTTTTTACCTTATGATGTAATGTAAGACTTATGAATATATCTAATGTTTCCAAGACTACTAAACTAATTGGTCTTTCGAGACTTGATCCTTTGTGATCATGCCAATGTTATGTAATAATGCACTGACTCTGGGTATCTAGGGTTGGGGCGTTACAGTTAGTGTGTATGACTAGATAAAAATGAACTACAACGAATCTGATTCTTCCTATAAATAGGATACATTGGACACCTCTCTATGGCCCGAGATCTATATTAACCATCAAAAGGTAAGTCCGAACATATACGTCCTGCATCCACATGTAATGAGACTGATTATTTTCCATCCTATATTTCCTACACTGAGAATAGTTCACATGTCTTAGGGAGTTTAAACAACCATATAATTCATATTAGGAAACCTTAGTGTGAAAGTCTCTATCATAGGAATAATAATTTATGACCTCAATATATTGGAAACCTTAGTGTGTAATCCTCGATCAATTGAACTATGATAACTATGATTCAAACAATAACCAAGAAATATAGGATGAATTTTTAAGGACTAAGTGAATATGGGAATCCACTTTAGTGAAATTTGACCCATGTATTTTAAATTTCAACCATCAAGACTCAATCATTTCTATTGAATGATCATACTATATCATCCATTAGAAGATTGTAGAGCCAACTGAACTATGAAGACTCTAATTATTTCTATAAGTAGGATATTTTGTATTCCTTCTTAAGTCCCAAGATCCATATTATTCATCGAAAGGGATTTCCTAACACATAATCCCCACAACTATATATAGTAGAACTAATTACTTATTATCCCTTTTTATCACATGGAGAATGAATCCTGTGGGATTAGAGGGTTTCAATGGTCATATCATTCACACAGTGAATCTACAACATCCTAAGAAATCTTATTATGTAAGCCTAGATGAGTGGAATTATATATTTTTTCCCATATAAGAGAATCTACCTTGGGTCCAATCCCAAGGGTGTGACAAAACTATGTTAACTCTGATTCCATCAATAATTGAGATAAGTATAACGTCTCCTCGATACTTGAATACGCAGTACCTAATTGAACACACATATTTTCATTTCGGTATGATGTTAAACTAAATGGTATTTAATGAAAAAAATTGTTTTTTTATTCTTAAAATAAACATGTTGTATGGGATACCTTGTAAAGGATAAATCCCCTCCTTTTAATATTAACCTCCTTCCTACATGGTAGAAAATGTTGAAGTTCCTGGTTATGTAGCTTCAAAATATATGTAGCTACTATTTACTAGGAAATGGATGAATAACAATCGATATATAAAGATGAATTCAAAAATATGATCCCCATCCTCTGCACATAAAAGGGGTAACCTATGATGATTTTTTTTAGGATAATGGGTCTGGTATTGTGATTATGAAGAGATTCACAGACATAACTTAAATCTATGAGAGAGTCCTGGAGTATGAAAAAAATCCTCCCCAAAAGGGTATGATAAGCACAAACTCCCATCCTATCGAACAATGTGAGTTCCTAAGAATCATTGGGTCTGAAACGCCAACTAAAAACATACCTTAATAAGGATGGTATTTACCCAATAATGGATATCGGAACCATTAATGATTCAGTTAAGAATAAAAATGGCGACCTAAAATCAATGAGTGTTCCGGAAGTCAAACCCCCATATTTAAGAATCAGGCTAAACCAAATTCTCCTCATTTCTCAACTTTTTTGTTGAAATAAAAATGGTGAACCTGGTATGAAATTATTTAACCATAAAATATTCTTCGAAACATAAAAAATGATAGACTACACAATTCTCTTCCGACTAATTTTTTCACCAATTGAGAGTTCTCAATCATCTTTTTTCCATTAGAAAAATGGTGAACTCAATGTGAGTTTATTTAGACATAACATCTACTTCACAACCTTAAAAAGGAGACTCATTCAAATTCTCATAAAATAATTTTTTTCACCGAATAATGGATCTCAGTCATCTCTTTTATGTAGAAAAAATAGTAAAACTGATGTGATTATCTCAAATAATAGAATTATAAGTTAATCATGTGTCATAGTATTTTTTATTTTCTTAATCAATAAAATTTTTTGATCGTGATGTAACACTATCAAATAGTAGGATTTTCGGTTTTCCATATATTAGGCCACTTTGTTCACATATCATACAAAAGAAAGCTGACAAGCTAGACATAAATCATATAGATGATCTTATAAAACCGAGGATCCCATGAAATAATTTTGTCAACACATTAACAAGTCCATGTGAAAAAAATGGATGGATAGGGAATAAAAACAAAATTAAGTTATCCATGCATATATTATTGAGAACACATCAAGTCTATGATATTCTATAAATAAGTGACCTTGTTACTTATTTTATGCATGACTAGAGATACAGATCTCATCAATAGCACCCCGATATGAGATAATTACTTCATCAAAGGACCATTGTGGGAAATTAGTTATAGTTCTAACCCATGTGGGTCAAAAAATGAGATCACATGCCCGATAGCTTCAACTTCAGGTGTATAACACAATGATCATGGAATACCATAAACAAGCTACAATCTCAGCCATTGATGCTACCCATGAGGGTCTCCATGGGCTGAAATTGATGAATACACATCATTTAAAGAAATATTTAGTGAAGCTAGTGATCCGTGTTTCCACAACCCACTACTTATAGAGCTTATCCCAATAGTGTGACAATCACCACCATTAGTATCTAAACAAAGTTGTCCAAGGAGTCAAATATAGATTTATTCTAGTTTTGGTGCCACCAAGGAAGGATCATGTCAACCATTGTCACTAGAGCCATCCCACCAGGACCCTCTAGTTTTATGTTGTGCGTACCGTTGGACTACATCCACTTATGATACCCATGCATGTGAAGAAAATAATACACATCTGGTGGGGAAGGATTTTGATAAACATGAGTGGGATCATAACACCACTCCCACTACCAATGTATATTGACATATTCTGGTAGTAACCAATGAGTAGGCTAATATCCCTTCTCACTCAGAACATGTCTATGGGAATATTCCTGAAACATGAATGGGAGAGGATCATATCACTACCCCTATTAATGAATTCCATAAACATATTTTGGTGGAACAACTAGGAAAGAAGTGTGATCATATTCACACTTCAATCAGAGATATATTCCAATATATAGTGGAGATGAAAAAAAATGCAGGCTTATATACCTATGAATTTTTTTCTAAAATGCCATTACATCTTAGAAATTGCTGAAGTCTCAACATGAATATTTTGGAACTGGTACATATATTGGGAAATGCGCATATTCCTATCCATATAGCCAGGGAAATAAAACATTCTGATCATTATGAACAAGTGGTTTATTTGAAGAAATCTAACATTATTCTTCTGATCATGGGGATCATTAAAATATTTTGGTAATGTATGGAACATCATACTTGGCTCGTATTCCAATTCCAGCTGAGGATCACCATGTTATAAAAGAAACATGCACCAATATAGGGTCACATGCCTGTCAAAAATGATTGGAAGAATATTCCAATCGCTTGGGATTAGGATTATAACATCATTATTTCCAGGGCTCCCCATGTAATAGAGGAACATTCCCTAGGATAGTCTCATATTACTATTAAAAAAACCATCATCATACTCCAAAGGCCCAAGATTGGGCTCAAATCCCTATTCTGGATGAGGCTCCCCAAGTGAGAGTAGAACAAGATTCAGAACATACTCATATTACATTTAGGGAATATACCTTGAATATTCTTGAAAATCCATGAATCAAGTTTCATATTCATACATATTTTAAAAAATTACTACACTTTCATCCTTCTGATAAAATGAAAGAGGAGGGTCATATTCATTCACCCATTTTGCGTGTCAATCAATATATTTCTGTGAGGAATGAATATTCATATTGGTCATATATTCCTGTTCCAATTGGGGCTCACTTGTGAGAGAAACACATGTCTCAGGGCAGTTTCATATTCCTACCAAAAAAGACGAGCAACATATTTCAAAGGTTTAGGATCGGGCCCATACCCTCGTTCTGACCGAGTCTCACCAATTCAGAATGGAACAAGCGTTGAGACAAGCTTATATTTATATCAATAATTAGAAAGATCATTTTAATATTCTAATAGCTTCTCAAAATATGGTTCATACTCCCACAACACTAGACAATTATAAAAAAACATAATACAATCATATAATGGATCATATCACTATACAATTCTAGAAGGTAAGTTGACTAATTATTTCCACCGCACATAATGAGGATCATGTCCCGAATCTTATCAATTCTATTGTACTTTAGGTTTTTAAGACACAATCTCAGTACCCCTTGTTTTTAAAAAATCATCAAATTATTAAGAAGAAAATCATTATCATGATATTACTTTGTGTGGTAGTGATGAGATGGATCATATGGACTCTACTCCTAACATCCGCTGTGGTCAATATCTCCATGGTGATATCTCCCATGGAAACAAAATACTATACTTACTCAAGGACATTCATATTTAGAGGTGTCCAAAACTCAAACACCTTTATATAGTGAGGTACAGAAAACATTAGGTTCTACCACATATAGTTTCCCATAAGCATAAAGTATCTCTCTACTCAGGTAAACTAGATACCAAAAGAAGAAACTTTTGTGGAATGACTAGTTGGGGGAATGTATGTATGACTAAGATGTGTTAGACATTAGTATATCTAAAGTGTTTTCAGAAAACATCCTCCCTGCCATTTTCATTCCCCTAGAAACTATTAATATGATGTCCCAAATGAGATAAAAAAGAAGTCATTTCTTTTCTATACAAAAATATGTTGGCTAATCATCAGCGACTTAAGGATAGTCTCCTTACTTATCCAAGATATGAGAGCCACCATTAGAACATCAAGATAGTCAATTTTTAGCTATAACTAGTTTCCTATATTCATAGTCTAGGATCCAAAAACTAGAAAAGCAAATCTCAAATATTAAACATGCTTGTTGCCATTTCATCCTAAATATTTTACAACATACCTTAAAATCCTTGTAATGCTTCATTATTTAAATATGGGGAGTTTATGGAGTATTACTCTTCATCATAACCTTGAAAAAAAAAGAACCCCTCAGACATGGAATCCTATATTGTAACAGCCTCCTACAAAATAAGAGGATCATGTAATGCTTGGGCTAGTTGGTCACTACAATAGAATAAACCCACATTAACTATTCTAATACATCATGAATGGATGGAGAGGATGGAAAAAATTTCATTAAACTGGCCCCCTTAAAGCAATGGGAATGCATTTTAAACAATGAATCCAAAGAAGAAACTAACCAAAAAAACTCCCTGTATTGAATTATTCCCATAATGGGAATCCATTTCACCCACCTCCTACATGAGAATAGTTGTTCTAGATAAAAAATTTCAAAGTAGTAGCTATTATAGTACCAATCAAAGAGAGAACTGAGACCATCAGTACATGGGAATACCTACAAATTCCTCCACCCCATTGGATTGAAAATTCATAAGAGGATTCAGGAAATATCATTGAAAACTGAAAAGAAACCCCAGAAGTGTAGATTGGGGGAATTTATAGCCCAGTCATCATCACGAGGCTCATTATATTATAGTAAATTCTTGATTAAATCAATAGTGGTTCTAGATCATTGCAATACTACGTACCTATGGGCATTTAAATCTTAATGTCCATACTGGGAGCCATAAAATACCTGAACAGAATCAATGGACCCTAAACAAAATGACCCATAAATTCTAGACATGTCCCCTAATAAACCCCAAAATGCAGGGTTGTGGTCCTTTTCATCATCATAATCAAAACAAAGGGGATTAATCTATTTAAGGTTGGAAAATAATAATTTAAAGTATGCATCCCATCAATTCCTCCCATTGTAAGATATTCTTCTATTACTCAGGGCTTGTCTAGAAATCAAAACTGAAACATCCCTCACTGTCATTACTAAAAGACTGAGACGAGAAAATCCTATAGTAGAATCAATCAAACCCCTTTGGGTTCGGAACCCAAAATGGCCCAAAATATCCATGGGTTAGAGAAGTGACCCTATTGAAGGCAATACATTATCATCTTATTGCATTGAAAGTAATGAAACAACCAATATTGCTTGATACACCTATATACATTTCATAACTATCAACACAACATATATTATGGATCCAGATGCAATTGAAGAGGGTAAAAAGCTAGAAAACCTACCTCGAGAGTAGGGTGATCTGGATTCACCAATATAGCATGCATGCACCAAGAACCAGATGAGGTTCTAAAACTTTTCACCGATGAATATCGACTTTCCACCTCTATGATAGAACACTCGCTAATACAAAGGGAATGGCGTGCCTACATCCTAATCACTATCCTAAATAATCATAGTTCCTTCCATGTTGGAACAATTTGACAATATTAAAATGAGATAGAAACTCTCAGAAAACTCAATGAGGAGATAGTTTGGGGAAATATTCCACCTAGCTATCGACTTCAGGTAGTGACAAATATTCTCCCTCCGAAGGTCGATCTAACTATAAAAGTGACATTTGAGTATCATATTATCTCCACATATATGAAGACATTATACGCAAATAGGAATTCAAAAATGACCATATCATCCATCTATTATGAATAAAGTGTCTCCCTCATTATGGTGATCATTCAGACTTATGACGAATTGAGAAGCAGTGGGAGACAAAGGCGGGGGATCTTCATCGAGACCCACCCACTCTCTGTAGATGAGAGGTAGATTAGACTGCAATACCCTTATAGATTCGTAATGTCATCGAGTACCTATACATTAAAATGGAATGCATAGAAATATGACATGCACATGTGATGCTTGAGAAGAGGCTATATCTCAAGTGGGTGGATGGAACATTTCACCTACCAAATTTTGGTAATCGTACCTTATCATCCTTGGATGGTGTAGGTGATCCCAAACAACATATCACAAACTTTGTATCCTGAGGTGGTATGATGATGGGCCCTCGAGATCAAAAGGGGATGAGGAAGTTAAGATGTTTTATACAAACCCATGTAGGGCCATCATTAATTTGGTAAAATAGTATTCTCATAGGATCTATAGTCAGATGGGAATAACTTTTTCATCAATTCATTTATCAATTCAGGTCATTCTAAGGAAAATGAAAATTGTCTAACTAAAAAACTACACGAAACATGAATATGAGAGGGTGTTTGATTTTATAGCCAGATTGAACAGTTTTACCTATATACTAATAATCTATCTCTCATAGGACCATTTCATATAACTCTGTGTGGAAATTCTCTGGGATGGGTGGTAGATGCCTCTTATCCCACTTTATTTTCTATGCAGGTTTTTTGAGTTTGCTAAAATGGAACAATGATTGGAACACACCATTTAATGAACCTGGTCCAAATATTGACTCATGACCTCAAAATAGGGGAAAGTATAGTAAAAGAGAAAGCTCCGGTAGTCACTCTCAAACAATTAGTAGTGCACATCTAAGAATTATAAAATGTACCAAACAACCCATAACCTCCTCTAAAGTAGAAGAAATCAAAAAATTTCCATTGATAAAAATAATAGTGGTATCAGGGTTTCCTGGTATTTGAGGAATGGATGAATGGGTCCTCCTCCTTTTGAAATGAACAAGTCACTAACTACTTCCTTACCAAAATGGAATATAACCTTACCAAGCTACCATTGTCTTGGAAGACCAATGAGGTCGACCTCACTAACCATCCTGATGACATCCTTTTCCACAAATGTTTGGTCCATAATATCAAGGACTATATCATCTTCAAATCCTATAATCAAGGAATGGTTGATTTTGGAATGGAGGTGTTAGATAAATCCTCAAAGTAGTGGTCCTGTATAATTGTTTCCCAGTCATAAGAAGAGGGAAATTGATAGAAATAAATGACCAAGCATGGGAAGAATATTGAACGTTAGATGACTCAAAAAATAGTTGACTGACCACATGTCACCCTCAGAGCATAAATACACAGACCCATAATAGCTTTTCCTCCCAGGGAGGTAACATTATATATGCCTCCCAATGGTTGACGTAACTATAATAAGGAGGAAGAAATAGAAGAGGAATCATATTCTAATGTATCATAAGCCTTGAATCTTGTATATTTCTTCCCTAAAATATTTTAATCATGGACACCGCCCCAAAAAAAAACCCCTCATCATATGTAGAGCTCATATTTGTATCTCTCAAAATGATACAGTTGGAAGACATTTTTTTGATGATGAATATGTCATAGAGTAGGAAGAACTTTTATTTGGTGTAGTCGTGGTCTGTCAAGTGGAGACAATGTCATCAGAATGCCACGTTGCTATCTCATTCACTCACCCAGATTAGGAATAGGTCATCCATGGGATCATCAAGGCCCTATATGTTTTGGGTAGTCAATATAATGTACTTTTTTGAAGTAAAATGATATAAAATTGTTTCAGGATCAACCACATCTTAGTTTTAACCCTTCATTGTTTGGGATTTGTTGAAGGGGACCCATCTCCCAAAAATCTGACCATTCAATGCTATGATAAGCATGAGTAAAGACCTATTGGGATGATCAAGATCATAGGTCATTTTTGGGATCTCACATCTAATGTTTTGTTTATGTTAATCTAGAAAGACATCATATACAATGTATTTCTCATAAGTCCATGAATCCATAACCACGTTTTAGTACCATCAACATTTCATCAGTGCATAAAATTTCCCATCGAGGGAAAGGTCAGTATACTATATGGTGATAGTTCCTCCTTGGAGACTAGAAAATCCATATATGATGAAGTAATTTTCTATAAAAGAGAAGGAAAACATCTAATGGTGTATGATTATATACATGTGGAATCCCCCAACAATATATGGATGACCCCTAAAAGTCTCTAGAGTGTGTTCGACGATGACTCTATGCTCTCCATAAATCTAGTTGATGTGGTCGACCAAGTCCTAGAGACCTAAGACCCTCTTATCTCTAGTGAATGTTTAATAGGAAATCTACCTCTATATCTATTTGAAATGAATCAAGAATTAGGGGATGATAATGTGACTTATTGTGGCCTATCTCACCACGATAGTGATGGAGAAGCACCTAAATTTACAACTTCACCTAAAAATGTATCCATGAAATTAGAAGTGGAATAAGATGAGGATCCCCTTAGGAATACCCCTCCCACAATCAAGGAAAGCATCTCAACCACCAATGATGAGATCAGATATGTGAATATTGGAATGGTATAAGACCACCAACTTACATTGAATTGTGCAACTATGATTCTCTAAAAGCTATAGATGTACATTGCATTTCTAAAGAAAAAATTATATGTTTCACTTGGAACTATATAGAAATTCCCAGTCCAAATTGAGATCGGAATATACACTATATCGACTTACATGATGAAAGTTGAGGCTTCATGAAGGAAAGAAAGAGGATGCACCCCTCTCATGCCACCAATGTAGGTGTGGAAGTTGAATAATTGATCAAAACCAACATTTTCCAAGAATTACAATACCTAAGATGGATTCCCAATATAGTCCCTTTTAAGAAAAAGAATGTGAAGATTACGGTATGCATAAATTTTAAAGACATTAATTATCACTTCCCAAAGAAATATTTCATATTTCCAATTATAGAGATCTAGATAAATTAAATAACTATATTCCAAACCCTTTCCATCAGGGATGGGTATTCATGGTACAATCATATAAAGCTGGAACCTGGATATGAGGAATCTTTTTCCTTCATATCACCATAGGTAATCATTTTCATTCAGGGCATTCCCTACGGATTAAAGAATGTTTTCTCTATATATCAATATTCCACAAATAATATCATTAATCTATTTTGGAGAAGAATAGCCTATTGTTATGTTGATGACCTAGTGTTCAAATCCTAATAGAAATTTGATCACTTCATGGATTTTCAAATTTACTTTGACAAGAATTGACATCATAGTAATAAGATGAATCCACTAATATATGCTTTTAGAGTAACATCAAGAATGGTCATTGGATTGGTGGTACAACATCATGACAATGAGGTTAAACAAAAAATTTCCAGTTCTATTTTAGTAATGTCATGCCCAAAAATTATCAAACAACCAAGGGGGATCCAAGGGAACCTCACCTACATTTCGACTATCATAGAAAACTTGGCCAAAAAACCTCCCCCCTACACCCAGATAATGAAGAAGGGAATCACCTATAAATGAGATAATGACTTCCAAGAATACTTTGAATGTATCATGTAGAATATAGTGTACCAACAAGTTTTGATTCCTTTGGTGGATGGGTGGTCGTGCATCCTGTATGTGTCTTCTATAGAGTGATGATTGGGCTCCCTCATCGCATTGATAAATGATGTTGGAGTGAGAACAATATCTACCATCATGGCCGAACAATGCTTGGTACTGATATCAAATACTCAATTTTCTATTAGAACTTCCTCATACTCATCATCATAATGAAAAATATGAGGCATTACATTCAGCAACACATCTTCCATCTGATATCTTGTATTTATCCATTCGAGTACATCCTTGGCCACCCTATGTTTACTTGGAGCATGGCCTAATCGGCAGTCATTTTGAAATAATATGAAATCTAGTGTGCATCAAAAAAATTATTGAAAGATCTGACCCTTTCTGATTTCCTCATGGAACATACCACCCCATAGAATACACCAGTTAACATCGACCTCCTAAATGAAGATGTATTATATGTGCATGACACTCCCTCGACATGAGAGATATATATTTATTATGAATCCTCAAGTCCTATCAGCAAAAGGATATAAAAACCAATTCTCAATCAGGTTGGATTAGGGATTTTATTTTTCTCTTTGGACAAATTAGTTTTTCCTGAATCTTTCTCACAATATGATGTCTACAAGATTAATGTTGTAGAATAATATGCCCTCATTTCTGGGGTGGAACTAGCCCTATAGTTTTAGATAGAACACAAGGATATAAATAGGGATTACAAACCATTGATAAGAAAGATCAATATAGAATATGACATCAAAAAGGATAACATTGACCCTATCATAAGATATTATAGGAGATTGATGGCAGAGTTTCCTTTTGACCCAACATTTCATCATTTTTCCTGATCATAGAATGATCGCGTTGATGTATTGGATAATGAAACCATATTATTAGATGACTTTGATCACGAGGAACTAATATTTTATATCACACACTGAGTAATGGTCTCATCGATTATAATCTCTGATATTAATGAAATCAATTAGTTCAATACCACACTTGAATTTGATGATCCAGCTACCATCACTAGATAGATGGATCCTATAATCAGATATCTCAAAAATGAGACACTCTCGAAAGAACAAGTTACAAGGGAACAAAATTAGTTCCATGAACGAAACATTACTCTATAGGTTTCCCCAAATTATTAAAAAAACTATAAAGGTAAGGCTTTTATATAACAATTAATAGATTCATAGTATAAAGGGATATTTTTTCCATCACGGAATATGTCCATTTAGGCTCTTGCAATGCTCATCAGTCTTGGACCATGATACTTAACCAAATCATGTGGCTGGGTTACTACAATAAACCCATTATTCAAGACTGTTTGGAGTTGACTATAAAATATCAAGAATCCCAAATCCCAAAAAACAACTAATCCATCATTCCCTAAAATTTATACACGTTACTAAATATTCTTCATCATTCTTCATTTGGGGAATTGATTTTGTAGGTCTATATCGCCTATACATTGATATGAAGTTCAAGTACATCCTTACTAATATTGAATTATTTTCTAAATAGGCTGAGGGAATACTCCTCAAGGAGTTATAGATGAATAATAATATTAACTTTTCGAAGTCCCATATTATCACATGGTTCGAAGTCCCTCGCATAATATTAATTGACAATAGAACCAACTTTTGTTCTATAGATATTATGAAACTATACATTGAGTATAATATTGAGCCCAATCATTCATCTCACTACTATGTAGAAAAAAATATATAGATAGAGTACATCAATAAGACTCTATCAAAGATACTCTAGAAGATGGTAAAAAATGATAATAAGACATGTCTAGACCAGATCCTCCATTTTATGGACCTAAAGTACCACCACACATATTTCTATACAAGAAATTCTATATTCATTTTTTATGGGACTATGGCAGTGTTACCAATAAAATTCCATCTACCATCACTCTAAAGAGATATTCGTAGAAGATTCTTAGATGAAGAGAAATCTAAAAAGTGTCTAGATGAATTGGAGAAGCTGGATGAGAATAGCTTGTGTACATTACCCAACCTTAATTTCTATTAGAATCGGATCACGTGATATTTTAATAAATAGTTTTACCTATATTAATTAATCAAAGGATAAATATTGTTGCCTCTTAGGAACCAAATTATAAATGAAAATAGGACTCTGATTCTTGATCCCAAATGAGAAGGGCCTTACATCATACATAAGGTCAATCACAATTGAGATTACTCACTAGCCATTATGGATAAGAAATATGTCACCCCCATCAAGAAGAGGTTTCTCAGGAAATAATTTGTATTTCTATCATCATACAACATTATTCTTGGTCTTATGATGTTAAACTTCATAATATCATCCTGATAATATGATGTTAAACTATACATAATATTCCTTGGATGAATGATTGTAAATTGTAAAATAGCTTTAGTCCAAGCATCCAGACACTAAAATTCATGGTGGAACACTTTATGACCACATGATGATATCCTATATAGATTCATCAAGGAAGAAATACGTTAAACTGAATGAAGTATCTCATCTTGGTATGAATATGTTAATCTTCAAAAGACCTTACGTCCTAACAACATGACCTTAAAATTTATGGAGCTCATCCTTACCAAATGAAAATAAACTTATCCACATATATCCTCACCTTAATACATTAAGCTTCATGAGAATCATTTTCACACTAAAAATTCGTCACATGCGAGTAGGATCTGTGTGAAAAAGGGATGAAATTCTCCATATCCCCATGTGAGAGTCACCTCCATAAAGGGAGTATCCCCTTCTAAGAACTGTGTGTGACATTATTCCCTTAATCACATCATACATTTTGACTCCTAAAAATCTATTTTAGTTCCATAAAACGTATTACATCCCTTTCAAATTGATTCACATATTTCCTTACCACATGATGTTAAAAAGCACAGCTGATGTCCTCATCGCATGACATTAAACCAAATGAGTTTCTAGAACTACGTATGGATTGATTCACATTTAAATAAGATTTATGGGAATGTTTCAATCCAATATATTGGTATATCCACCATATGATACCAAATTCCCACGTTATATCTTTAATTAACTCTTCATGGTGAGATGATCCCCGTCCATTCATTATTTCTCACACAGAGTATAGCTCACTTGATATTAGGAATGTCTATAAGGTATTCCCCACATGAACAAGTCATAATATCTCATGACAGGTCCATCGTGGTCCTAAATTTTTTATCTAAAAATGAATACCATGATTCCTCACCATGTGACATTAAACTGCTTGGTTGATGTCCCTTTTATGACGTAAAACTGCACCTTCCTATAGACCTCACCCGAGATGACCTATATTGTTGGTGATTGATCTCCTACCACACCAACATTCAAGAACTACATGTTACAAGATTTGAATCATCATAGGATATGTAGTGATTATTGAATCTCTATCCTCTGTTCTAGGCACAACCAATAAGCATAGAAATTTCCCTTTCCCTACATATAGGTCAGATTTTCACAGGATACTCCTTCTTCAAGAACTATATATGGCTCGATTCCAATTACTATGGTATATGTAGTGACACCTTGACTCCCATCAATGGTTCTATCCATAATACCCATTTTCACCTAAGAAATTCTACATCCATTCCAGATGAAATTAAACTGTATGGTTCTTCAAGAACTACATGTGTCTTGATTCCTGTCATCATGGGATACATAGTGATGCATAGATCTCCAATCATGGGACTACTTACTACAATATATGGAAATAATGACCCCCATTATGTATATATTATATTAGTGAAGAGATTATCCTATTCAATAACAATGTGTGGCTTGATTCTGGCCATAATAAGATATATAGTGATCCTGAATCTCTAATCGTGGGCCGAACTACAACAATAGATAAAAACATTAATCCCAACTATATAGGGTTTGAGCAATACAAGACCATTTTTCCTACATACGTTTCATATCTATGTATGTTCTTCTAATTGATGTAATATATCATTCACAATTTTACATGTCGGTTCCCATGCCCTTACCACAAGAAGATAAACTACAGGTAAGAAAATACCTTCTTACCGCATAATGTTAAACAATAAGGAAAATTCTCTTGTTTCACTACATTAAAAATACACAAAAAAATTTCCCCAATACACAATGTAAAACTATGTAGACCATCACCCATCATCATTACTAATAAATGGACCAAAACCGCCTAACTATGATCAACTATAGTATGATTTTATTCATTCATCTTTTAAGTACCTTAATCCATAATTCACAGTTTATATCTTGAGTCACTCGTGTTTCCAAAAACCTTCCATTTCCCTTGTAAAAATTATCCCTAGATTGAGGAGACCCTTGGTTTGACTATTAATGTATGCCTATGGCACATTAATATGCACCTATGACTATCAACCAAATGCATCACTCTACAAAAATGGATTTTTGATCCTTGTGAGCCCAAACATCACCACGGTAGAACTCTACACCCATGTGTGTTCTGATCCGTTACCAATATTATGGTCCCATATCATTACTCATGACATGAGAACCTTGATCGATGATTTAAAATATTTTCCTATCCCGCATAGAAGGATGATGGGGTACTACTGACCCTGGGTATCGTAATTAGGCTCTCATGTTACATTCTCCTCATATTTGGTCCATGTGTATCACAGCCATAAACTGTTAGCACTTCAATCAAAGTAGTACAACCTTATACATTATTCTATAATGGTTTAATTCTCACATCCTTAAATTGATGCTGAAAGAGAAATAAAATATCTCTGGATGATAACACACAAAGGGGGGAATGAGAAAAATTCATTTCTTCTATCGCAAAACTCTTCTTATCAACGGTTTAGGTAAAAATTGTGGCATAAATAAATAAGGAATAAGTATCCCTCTGTCTACTTTATATCCATATTAAAAGCCATGAACTTCTCAATGGACCCATAGTGTTTGGGAAAATGTTAGAGTAATGATTTTTCAAGTCCCCTCACTGCAAGAACATGTTCTTTAAGTAGTGAGACAAACATTAGGTTCATAAACCCCTTATTGAATATTAAATTATCTAAAGATCAGACTTCATAATTTCAGTGCCTCAGATCACCTCAATATTCCATGGCCCTAGGAAAAGGATACCCATCTTTAATGGATCTTCTTTTTGACATTATTTTATGCCTATTGATCTTACATACACACATATAGTCATTAACCAAATGCGTCACTCTAAAAAAGGATTTCTAATAGTTATGCTCCATGGCATCACCATGAAAGAACTTAATGCCTCAGTGTGTTCTAGTCCCTTCCTGGTATGATTGTCCCAGACCATCCACGTTACCTGAGAAATTTTAACCCTGATTTACAGTCATTATAACCAAACTATTCAAGAATATTCTACATACTCAATGACATGTCATTGTGTTTTACACCCATTCTAAAAGGAGGAATACAACACTCCATTCTTGAAACATTAATGTCCTACACACCATGATTCGAAACCATATAGTGTAAGGATTAATCTTCATAATTAAGATCTTAACTACCTTAGGGTTTCAGAACCCTTCTTAGATAAATTTCATTCATTACTCAACCTCATATTATGGATGTTTGAGTCTTTAGAAATCATTCATGGTCTTTAGAAACGAGTGGATATCATATTTTTGTAACCATTCTATCCATGAATAAGGGATTTGAACTACCAACCATACGAATATCATCCCTAAATAAATGGTTCATTAATAATTATGATCCTTTGAAACTTCCTAGTAGAAACTGTATTATCAAGGTTTTATGGTTCATCATCTTCTTGTCTTCCTGTTCCATATTCAATGAAACAATCATTTGGGTTATGACTTATATAACCCATACTCCCACTATCTATGTGGACCTAGAATCCCATGTATTCTTACCTCATCCAATATTACCACCATAAATCAACCATGCCCCTTTGAAAAAAGAACATACACCACTATTTGAAACTGATACCAATGCATAAGGGAATTTACCGAAAAACTAGATACATCCCCTCCTTGCGGGGAATGATCTCTAATCCTCATTATCCTAAGAAAAACCATATCATAAATCTACACCCAAGGTTGTTTAGGATTGTTCAAGGAATGTATGTACCATATTCTATGAACATAAATCAAGTCCCTATAGTAAGACAATAAAATTCCTAGTATCCTATGGTCTGTGATAAAGACCCTAAATTATAGTGGTAGAAGGTCTGAGGTCGAATACCATAAAATACAACTATAGACAGTCTGTTCTAAAATATGACAATCCAAATAAATAGAATCTCTATGCTAAAAGGCCCTAATCTATAGTGATTGAAGGTCTGAGCTAAAATACCTTAAACTATAGAGATACAATGTCCAAGATAAAAGAACATAAACTACAATGATAAGAGATACATGCTAAAAGTACATAATATACAGTGATAAAAGGTCCTAGTTAAAAGACCATAAACAACAGTGATAAAAGGTACAAGCTAAAATACCATATACTATAGAAATAAAAGGTACAAGGTAAAAAATCATAAACTATACAACATCATTGATTTAGTCTTCAATAATTGAAAATATTGTATCACAAAAAATATGGGATTGGTTTCCAATCCCATCATCTTTGGAAAAAGATATATCACTCTACTTTTGAGAGGTATGTTCTACCCAATTTATCCTTATGAAAATCCAGAGATATCAAGATAGCTGTAGTAGGTGTATCAATAGAGAATCTCATAGTAGTTGTAATTCATAAGTACATGTTTAGGATAATCTATTATGATTTAAATATTCATGTCCAGGTAGTCAGGTTTACTTGATATTATGAATGGGAGGGTTATTATTGATGATTCATGCGACATCAGATGTGTAAAATGTAATTCACATCATAAATGAAAGAAAAACTAGACAACAATATTAATGGTTCATAAAATCCATTCATTCATAGCATGTAATGGGAGGAATATACACATTTTAGAGTCTCTCCAAAATCCACATCAAAATCAAAATGCATGTCAACTATTAAACTATAATAAAATTTGATTTGCTGACCTATCCAAGTTGGAATGAGTTCGGAAAGAAAAAGCAATTGAAAACTGAAGAACTACTCTCCCCTCTTATTATTATTCTTCCACATGATATAGAGTCTCACCAAAATTACTCATCTCCTCAATTATATTTTGATAGGTTTTCGATGAGGATGATGATTCTGAGAGGTTAGACCTCAGGCGAGCTATGATTTCCTCATGTCTCCATACCTGCATAGTCCAAACATCTATATAGGCTCACAATTTAGATATAAATTGGTGACTCTTCTCCAATGCCTCCAAGGCCTCATTCATATATTCAGAAATTATATCCTTGTCTTTGAGATCTCATAAATCCTATCATTGGTGTCCAAATGTTTTACAATTAGTATAATTTGTCTCATGATTTTATACAGGGGTTGGTGATAAAATCCATTTACCCCCAAGTCATAAAATATATTATTAAGGTAATCCTCTTGGCCACAAAACGTTTCCATAGGAGTCTCATTGATCAATGAATTAATCTACCTCTTTATCATCCAATTTTGTGGATTAGATTCTTTAACCAATGGAGTGGGAACAAAAAGAGAAAGAATAATCAGTTTAGAGAAAAATTAATAAGAAGATAAGGCTCATATGTTCTTCCCTCAATATATATGTCATCCATTACTTGTTCCATAGTAAAAATTTCGTCAATAGATTCTTTTCTGCTACCAAGATAGCTATTTCTAGGAAATGGATCCTTCCTCGATGTCTCACCCAGTTACAAAATCATCTCAATCATTACTTTAGATAAAGGGTTCGATGAGGAAAATGTTTTTCCCACATGAAGAACCAGTTGGTTTACCACCTCACCAAGGTAGGCTACAACCCAAGCCTAGTCCTGATCTTGAACAAGAAAATAAGGATCATCGATAGAGGTAAGAATGCTCTCAAAATCAGTGTCTTCATGCGCTAACAATATCCAAAACTAGTGGAAGAACTCGGTTTTTCACACTACTTGCATGCTAGAGGATATAAGATGGGATACCCTTTGGGTGAGGATTAATTGAAGAGAAAATTGCTAAGGTGTATATGGATCATAGATGCAAAACTCATCCATCCTAGCTCCAAGAACCCTATCCTGATGATAAATATTATACGACCTTTAATCGAGAGATCCAACAACAATATCAATGATTGTCTAATAAAGTAGAGGATAAGTGGTCACATAAAATCCATCAGATGCACTCAACACATAGGTAACCTATTCATATCCTAATGACATAGCCCAAACCCTAGATTTGTTTAAGCAACATGTGACAAGATAATGCATTGGGGATACTGTTGTTTTTGTAGTATTTTTAGAAGTAGAAATTCTCTCTTATCCATCTAAATAAATAACTAAACAGGACCAATGATCTTATAGGGGATGCATCTATGATGAAAATGTCCTAATGGTTTGTGATGGTTTTAAAGGCTTGGAATCACTAGACTAAGGCATCATCCCTTTTCTATCTATGCTACTATAAGTAGCATACTAACCCAAATTCTTGAACGTGTGTAACTAGTTGCAAAAAATATACCCATTCATGAAGATGACTATTAATCATGCCTACTTAGGGCTTGGATGGATCTATCAAATTACCCATTATCCCTATATAGTATTCTATTTGGCATCTAAAACGTCCCAATATGAACAGAAACTATCATGAACTATCCAGGAAGGTAACTGATGGGAGAATACAACAATTTTCCTAAATATACTACAGTAAAATAAAATATTGATCAAATCATTGAAAGTGATTAGTGATCTCATAATCATATAATTTTTCAAATTTTCCTTTATTGTGATGAGAATATCCCTCACCATGGTTGTAATTTTCAATAGTTTATCCCATACATCTATTATAGGAAGGAACTCATCATACATCTCTCTGAGTGGGGGTATATCACCGAGTTGATGGATATCCAACAGGTTGATTCCTACCTTTCCATGGGGATAATTGAATGAGATTGTGCCAGCACACCAAAAAATGAATAATTCTCTAAGAATGATTGATTTGCGACAAATTATATATTGGAAAATTTATTCTTCTTCATAACAAGTGATGACATATAACTAGTCAAAAAACAATAAACAACTTTTCCTGAACCATAATTCCCATTCCCATTCATTAAAAATGGTACCACCAGAATAGAGATCCCATTTAAATCACAATATGTGCTTGAGTTTTTTAAATAAGAGATGAATATACTCATATAGATCTTAGATATTTTCAGACGATGAAACTCACATTTATACAGATCCAAGGGAGTGTTTTCAAACATATAAGTCATACCTCGGGATTGAAATACCACCAGTCATCCATCCTTGGTAATTTTCATATTAATATAGTAAAGATAAGTTGACACAAAGAAAGATAGAATATTTAAGTCTAATGAAAGAATGAAAATGTCATCCCGTAATCCAAAACGCATAAAGGTGAAGCTAGTTTGATAACCGGTAATTTTAGATCTGGAATAGAAGAATTTGTTTCAGAACTTTATTATCACAATTCATGCAGTATTAAGGGTCAACATTGAGGTTTCTAGAAATCATGATCCTCAGATTAGCCATAGTAGTGAAAAAATGAAGAGATTTGGAATCCATATTAAAAAACGTAAATTCCATATATCAAAATAATAAAATAAAATATTTTCAAAGGAATGAAATAATCTAGAATCATCATACATACCACATAAATAATCAATGGGGTTGAAAGATCACAAGAAGGACTCACAAATCACTTGACTTTCGAAGATCTCATGGATAAAATAGACCCATAAAGAATCAAATAATTACGCGATGCCTCTGGTGAATTGTGATTTCATGACCTGGACATGGTCCCATGTGTCAAAAAATAGTCCAAAAATAATCACACATTCAATAAAGAAGATCCTACAACACCATTGAAGGTATTCATGAATACCTATAGAAATTGTTCAAGAAATTACTAAAATTTAGTTCATGGTTGATTAAAATGAGTGCATGGAAAAATAATATCTTGTGAGGAAATTCTAATAGGAAGGTATCAAGAAAGGATCTCAGGATGGGTTCTTACTGGAAGGTATTATAACAGGGTGACATGATATAGGTGTGGTGTAATAGCTCTAGAGAACTGGGGTAGACTGTGAATGAACCCCTCTATGCTCTTCGATTTATAGGGAATTTTATGGAATACCATATGTCTTCTAAAAGAATAAACATCACCCAATACACCAATTGGCAGAAGATCAAAAGTCTCATGTGTGTATTTATATTATTCAAAACTGGGTCGTGCCCCTATATATGTTGCTCATGGGGGGGGATTTATTAATGCCCTCTAAATGAGTGTCGAAAAACAAAAAAAATTATGAAATACATAAATATGGGTAATATTTTCACCCAAAAAAAGTAATATGATTTTTGACAAGATCATGTGGGCCACAAAAACCTCCTAGAGGCATGCGATCACATGACATGTAGAAGTCCATGCAGTTGAAAACACAAAGTGAATAACCTATGGAAGATCCCAATAATCCCCATTGATAAGACCATATACTTCTGCAATGCTACCCCAAATAATCAATGATCATGTGGGGGAAGCCAGATAATATTCCCTAGGTCATTCAACTTGAGAACCAATAGATTTTGGACAAACCATCCAAAAATACATGGAAACAAGGTTGAAAATATCCAAATGGTTGGAACCTCTTTTAGTCGTAAGTGTCACAAGATGCATCACAAATAAGTAGAGTGATTTTCTTCAACAACAATAATTTAACCTATCATGGTCTATATACATTGTAAAATAATAAAATAAATAAAAAGGGGAAGGCAAGAACCTCTTGCGGTTGTAAAAAATCATTCAACGTCCCTTCAGGTGGGTTTCAAGATACCACATGCCCCAATATACATGTCTGCCTCATCATAAAAAATCCCACTGGCATGTCATCCTCACCATGATACAGTCCTAGAACATGTCTGGGACACCTCACACCCCTATTTGAATCCATAAGACTAGAAGAAAAATTTCAACAAGAAATGATATCACATATTCAGAAGACCTTTTTTTAGTCACACAATACATCACAAATAGGGAGATTGAATGTCTTCAAAAAACACTCAATAAAACTTAAGAAACCCAAAATTACTTGTAAAATAAACGTGAAAATAAAATAGAGAATGTGAGATGCTATGATGGTTGTAAAAATCATGTGTTCCACTAGCAATGTCTCATAAGACCCCCTGACAAGCCAGAAAGACCTCTCAAGATCCCTTCATTATGATGGCTTGATCTCGTGATGGCCCATTTACAATCCATCCTTGTCTTCTGAAAGGTCCTAGAGAAGTCATCTAAAATCCCACGAAGGCCTTTTGATAAGCTCCCTAATCTCACGATGGCCCTTGAATATACTTGCATGAAAATATGAAAGTAACTTACCATGCTCACATGAATAGTAAATACCCCATTATTTTTATATAATCCAATAAAAGAGGCATTTATGGGATGGTATCAATATTTCTGAAAATCATGTGACACCACCAAAATTTACAACAACAGGATCTCCTAAAAGGCATGACATCAAGGCCCTCCACCAACTCCATCCATAATTTCAGTAATACATTCCACATAATGAGGCTCATAATCATGGTGGTGAGGCCTATAAATCCTCCACCCAAGCATGAATAAAGAATTTTTCAATGGTACCTCACACTAGTTCACCCATAAATCAGAATGGATTTCTTAGAGCAGATGATCTCACAACCGGAAATGATTCCCTTTAGGCAAATCTGATGAACAATTAGACGAATTTGAAACATGAATAGAAACTTTGTGTGACCATTGATATAGTCCAAGAATAAAATCTAGAGGGTCACAAGAAGAATATAATTCATATCAACTAGATCACAAGAGAATTAAAAAAATCTTACAATGGAAAATTTGAGGCATTTGTAATAAAATGGATGAGAAAAGACTAAAAATATAGGAGAATTATTTGATGAACATACATGCTGATACTCATGCTCTTCATATGGGCCACTCATGTCAAGCTACAGAACCATGGCATGTCAACATGATATCGTGAATCTTCTTTTGTATAATATTATGATCTCATGAAGTCCCCCATTCATGTTACTGAATGTCACATGTGGGCCCCTGGTCATGCCTCCCATGTCTCGCGAAACCCTCTAGGGTCACCATCCAAAACATGTTGTGTCCTTCAGAAATGTCACATGACTAATATTGCGACACCATTACATGTCATCTGAGTCTCAGTATATCACAATGGTATGTCAAATGGATATCATGATTTCTTATAGACAAGCCATCCAGATATCATGATTTCTTCTTGAGATGTCAACAAGCTTTCACCGCACCCTCTAGACATGTCAGGCCAGATCATGCATCAACCTCCAGACCTGAAACTTCATATCTCGTGACACCCACCAAGCATGTTGTCTTACGTTCATGATCAAATAATGGAATGTTATTTGAGTCATTCAACTACCTCTATATTTTGTATCTATGAGCATGTGATGGACTTTAGGATCATCCATTTAGGTGTCACAATGTACTTCATTCAAGTCATCCTTGATCACATGACAACCTTCAGATATTTTATCTTGGTTATGTGACGTCCCATAGACAATTCAACTTGATCATGCGATTGTCTTTGGACATGTTTGACCTATATCCTAGAAAATTTCATTTATACAATAAAGTATTTTAAATTACATAATCAATTAATGTCAATTACAGAAGAAGGCTGGGCTACTCGGGCATCCCAGAACTTGATAACCTTGTAAAACCTCCATAAAAGGAAAAGTCAGTATGTAAGTCCCATCCAAAATAACAAAAATGAATCTAATTATTTCTATAATTAGGATACATAGGATTATTTATCAAGGAATTATATCAATATTAAGAATCCTATGGGATGTCCCAATATATATGTTTTGTATCTATATGTAGTGAGATTGATTATTTTACATCCCTTGTTTCCTTCATCATGCATAGCTCACGTGGTTTTAGGGAGTTGAAATAATTAGATCAATAATATTAGTCAAAAATAGTGTGTAATCCATGATTATATAAATAATAATATATTTACTCAATATAAGATAAATTTTAGTGTGTACGCCCCAACCAAAAGAACTACGATGACACTAATTCATACCATAATTCGGATACGTAGGATGCCTCTTAAAGGCATGTGCTCTATTTAAACCAACCAAAGTTAAATCCAAGAAAATCAGTACCTCATCCATAAGTAATGAGAATAATTAATTTCAATTCATTGTTTACCACACTGATAATAGCTCACATGTTCTACGAGAGTATCAATAATGAAACCTTTTTGGGCAAGCCTCAGTCAGAGGAATAATATGATATGTCCTCAATATATGGGAAACCTATGTGTCTATTCCCCAATAAATTGAACTATGAGAATTATAATTCAGTTCATAACAATAAAATGTTTTATTCATTTCTAAGACCCATGTTAATATGGGAATCCACAATGGTGAAATCCACCCCATGTCTCCAACATTTCAACCATCAAGACTCAATCATTCCCAAGGGCTGATTTTTCTATCCCATCCATTGACGAACAGACTATCCAACTAAACTATGATGACTTAGATTTTTAATATAATTATGATACATAAGACACATTATTATGGCATAATCTAGATATTAAACATACCAAGGGTTTTCCCAATACAAAAGTCCCTCATATATATGCAGTGGGATTGATTACATGTTATCCCTTGCTTATAAAACCAAGCACGGCTCATGTGGTATTAGGAAGTTATAGAGGCCATATCATTAGAAAAATTAATCTCCTCTATCTAAGAAAATATTAGTATGTTATCCCAAATTGGTGGAATTATATAAATTTCCCAAATATAAGAGAATCTACCTTGGGTCTAGTCCCATGGGCATGAATGAACTATGAAAACTAAGATTACTTCCATAATAAAGATATATAGGGAATCTCTTAAAGACTCAAAGACCAGATTCCTATGTTCCCACACATATTTCACTTCATCATGATGTCAAACTACATGGGATTTAATGAACTATGTGGTTTTTTATTCTTGCAAAACACTGGATACATATAGAGCCTTATAATGGATCAATCCCCTTCTATGAATATTAACCTCCTCCCAACATGATATCAGATTCAAAAGTTCCTGGTTATAAAGCTTTAATATATAAGAAGCTAATCATTACTGGGAAATGGGTGAAGAACCTCAAACACATATAGATGGATTCACTAATGATATCCTTTTATTTTGTAAATAAATGGGTTATCCTATGATCATACTATTAGGTTAACCATTCCCATGTCAAGATTGGGAGATATTTGAAAACAAATCACAAAAAAATTAGAGAGTCATGTAGTAGTAATAAATTCCTCTAAAAGGGTACAATGAGCCTAACCTCGCAACCTCTCAACCAATGTGATTTCCAAAGAATCCTTAGGTCTAAAACTGAAATTGACCACCTATCTTTTGAAAGAAGGTATGTACAACGTTATGGATGTAGGAAACATTAGGAGTTTCGGTTAAGAGAAACAATGGTGTCATGATGTCAGTGATTAAGCAAGAAATAAAACTCTCCACAGTCATCCATTGGGCCAAACTGAATTCACCTAAATCACCACATTTTCCATAAAAAAATAGTGAAGATGATCTGAAATTATTTAACCATGATATCCCATTAAAAAAATAAATAATTGTAGACTTACCAATTATCTTTAAACATTTTTTTTCCAATTAGGTTTCTTGGTCATACCTTTTACCTCGAATCAAATACAGGTTTCACATTCTATAGTATTGATTTTCATCATATGAATTATTTTCCATTAAAAATTATATGGATAATATTTATTCATATTTATTTATTATTTTTAATGGTTAGTATTGTTTCTAAATCACATAATAGAAATCATTATCATTATAAAAGAAGGGGATGTTAAAATAATTTATTATTTTATCCTAGATTAAATATATTGAGTGAATAATTATTTTCTTAAAGAAACATAGTGACCCCAAATTTCCATACATTGATATAAAATATTATTAGTATAATATGATTTCATAACATAATATTTGATGGTATAATAATAGAGGCCATGTTATGCTATTTTGTTTGATACATAAACAACTTGTATATATAAGATCTATATCTCCTCCCACTTGATTCATCAAAAATTGATGCCTTATTATACATATCATACATAAAATTTTTCATTAATTTAACATGTCGAGACAATATTATTATTTTCTTTTAAATGAACTCAACATCTTTAATATCTTGTGATGAATTCAATAATGAGTTTTAGTGTAACACAATAATCTATTACAATAATATTTATACATGTACATTATAACATATATTTTAAGTTATCATGTATGAATATGAAAAAATACACTATAAAGATTATATATTTTTTTACCCATGTATAAAATAAATTCAATTCATATAAATTTTTTTTAAAAAAATATTATATTCATTTTAAATAAAATGAATTGTTTTTTGAAAAACCATATTTTTTAAAAATATGGTATAGTTTTTTTGTGAACATAATTTTAAATAAGTATTTCACACTTTTATAAAATGTATTTCATGGATAGAAAATCATTTTTTGTATCATCATATCAAATATACCATAGGGTGATTTTTGTGTGTTTTTTCTAAGTAGATTAATTTTTTGATGAATTATTAACGTAGTAAAAAATATTACTATGGTTAATGTAAAAAATGATTTACAAGGGTGATAAAATAAAATGGTAAGTATTAAAATAACATAACAACTTAAAACAGCCATTTTAGGGAAATATTTCGATCTTATAATTTTTATGGGTTCATAATGATCTATTTTGGAGGCTTGTGGCATAGGGAAAACATGGTTATCACATTGTAATTTTAAAAACTCAATGTGTGCCCTCCCCTCCACTAGTAAAAGTCCAATCCTAATCCTCACCTCATCACACATCCAAATCTATTTATATTTGTCCAAACCTTACAAATAACTTATTTAATCCCCTACCAATATCTTAGAGCCCTTGGATTGTTCATAAATCCATTATATGATGGATTTTGGTGCAGACATCAAGATGTCATCCAAAGAAGAGGTAACATTCTTAAATGATCATTTTTTATATTTTTAATTCATCTCATTAAATTTTATTCATTACAGATAATACAATATCATTAGTATATAAAATATTGTGATATTTTAATATTTTAATATAGTAACCCAAATCCTTATCCTCCTTCATGAAATGAGAAACGAAATCATTAATCGTGTGTATGGTGAACTACTGCCTAGAAAACTGATGTAAGTCATTATCTAACAAAAAATCACATGGTTTGATATAATGTTATATTTAATGTCTAAATATATTATTGATGATATAAAAATAATTTTTTATTTATAATTTCACATATAACTTCTTAAATTCCATTCCATTTAAAATACACCCATGTCGCTCTTGTATATAACAGACTACCACCTTGCGAAGTGATGTCATTTATTTATCAACTAAAAATTACATAGATGATTGTTAGGATAAATTTTATGAATGTATGTGATATATATGAACCATTATCATTTCATGGAAACTAATATGTTATGAACTTCCATACCATTTCAATCATTAGAGGAATGATATCATGACACATGTGTACGTATGGGAAATTTCTCCATAGTGTTATGAAAATAATTTTCTACAGCCATCTTTCTAGAACTATTATAATAATGTATATAATTTTTTAATATAATATTTAGGGAAATATTATAATTTTATAGATTATGGAGTTATATCCTATCTATAAGAATAGTAAATTTTATAAAAAACACGCCTTAGAAAAAAATCCAATTAACATATGAAATAATGAAAAAATGAAATATTATTATCCAAATAAATGTAAAATGTTAGAATAAGATAATATATGATAATATAATTATTATTTTGGTTATTATATTAATTAATAGAATTATTTAAACAATTATATTGGTAGTTAATAAATTTTCCACTAATGTAAAGTGTGAGTTAAAGGAATTCATCTCAATTTACCTTCATTGAGGAATATTTTATAGTTGTGACTAAATTTATTTTATATGGTTTACAGAATGAAAAATATTCATATTATATAATGAATACATCATACTGAATTGAAATGTTTGTTTCAATTTCAATTATTTCTTCCAAGGTGAATTCACTTGAATGTAACCATGTGGTAGGGGATTTCATCTAAATTTTGATTTCATTGAGGCATAATTGTTAATATGTATCTATTCAAATTTATGTGGATTATATGCTACCCATTTTAATAATATAACATCAATAACTATTTATTCATTATAATTAATGTTTCCTTTCATGTTTATTCATCAAGGGGATACTATATAAAATATACCTAAGAGCTAAAAATTATTGTACAATCTCACATTTTTTATGGTTTTCGAATTTATTTTGAAAATATAACATTATTTTAATCTTTTTTTATGAAAATTAAGTTTATCTGAAATATACTATTCTTTTTAGAAGGATATGGTTATCTTCTAAACCATGTACATTATTTCATATAGTTCTTTCATTGAATATTATTTGATTATCTATATAAATATTGAAAATTTCATACTATTTTCATAATATGAATATTTGATAAAAAGGAATATAGATTCATGAGTTATATTGATTATTAGATATATTGGGAATTCATTAGACACAACTTATAGGTGGGGAAAATTTATAGATAGCCTTTCAATGCATCAAAGTGTATCATGAGACAAATCAGTTAGCCAATTTTGATGGGTTTTAACCTATAGATTTAAACTACCATGTTAGTGATGTTGAAAATATAGAAATAATGATTCTTGATATTATAAAATCCTATAATTAATAATTTATTGCATTTATAAATCAGATATTACTATTATACATGAGATTTTATCATTGATATTGTGAATAGATTCATTTCGTTCTCACATTATTGATTAAATGGAATGTGTGTTCAATTTAGTTACCTTTCTATAATGATTATTCCACATTTAAAAGAAATGTAATTGATTAAATGGATTGTGTTTTTAGGTATTAACTGTTCCATATTGAAGATGATTTACTTATCCATAATATCTTCTTTTTTATGAAGCCCTTATAGTGAAATTGATCTCACCATTATTTTATTTCAATTCCATAGAATTTGAAAATAAATTCAGTGAATGAGTTTATAAGATTCAGATCATTTTATTGTGTTATGTATTATGTTTTATATTAACTTATAATGTATAATTGGTGTCATTTATATATATACTTTAATAAGACTAATATGCTATTTAGTTCTTTGGGATTTTATTCCATGTATCAAATGCTAATGTAATAAAGTTGACATCGGTTCTTGGATATTCGGGTCAAGGTCGTTATAGTTCACATGAGATGATTTTTAGTGAAACATTTGGGAACAAGTTTAAGGAAAAAATACTATGGAAGAAAACCCTATGACATAATTTTGAGTCTATGAATATAATAAATACCTAATATTTTGTTAAGGATGAGATTATGTGGTATTTCCTAGATATACATCCCTATCTAGATAATACAAGTGTATGTGGTTTTGGAACTGAGGTACTAAGGGGAAATGACTCGGAAAAAGGAATATCAAGATTTACTAAAGAAATACACTGAACATGGCAATGACAATTATTTCACATTAGTTTTGAATCATCTGGATGATATCATTTGGATAATTCACATTTTCCTTAAAATCCATTTTGATATATTAGATGATAATGATATCCCAAGGACACCAAGTATAAGATTCGAATATTTAGAAATCATTAGTTATTTATTTTTGTTTAGTTAAAAACTATATTACGATTTATGAATTATGATTTACAATTTTTTATTTTTTAATATAATATAGTATATTACATTTTTTAGAAATGGATCCTAGATTAATTAAGGGTATCAATACTCATGAACAATTTAGTTATTTTACTATTGAGAAATCCAATATTGTGAGTATTGGAAGTGATTAAATCATGGATATATTAAGGAATATTAATTAGGTTTTGAGAAATTACCAATAAAAAATGGAAAAACATGTTGTTCCATTGCATGAATCTCTAATGATTGATCACTTAATTATACAAAATCCCCAATCACATGGTCCGACTACTAACCAAATTTCAGCTGAGTAATGGATTAAGTCTGTTGTGATGATATATGTGTACTTATAATTATATGAAAAGGAAAAGGGTAAACTTGTTGGTTATTATCACTACTTTTATGCTGATCAATGGTGGGCATTGAATGAGAATACTGGGGAGGAAGAGAAAATAAAAGACATCAGATGGGAATCTTGTAAGAATACATTTTTTTGGAAAATGTTTCCCTAAAAAAACTGAAAGAAAGAGTATGTTCCTCGAATTTATGATAAATAATGAAAAATTTGATTTTGGATAGGAGGTTACCATTTAATGGCTATCCATTTATGTTCTATATTACAATAGGAACACATAATTAAAGATCAACCAATTATATGAAGTTCTTAAGAAAATTTTCTAAAGGATACTAGTATTTAAAATGTTTTCATCCAAAGGTGAAATGGTTCTATGTTCCATCAAAATAGATAAATAACTATATAGATTCAATATGTTCATGTAGAATCATGAAAATTAGAGGTTGAATAGGCACTAAAAAAATTTGATTCCTCATAGAAGAATAATATAGTGAAGAAAATTCAGGTCCCCATAGATATGTTGGAAAATAAATTAATCATATCATCAAATTTATCTATTCCTTAATTTAATTTTTTATCCCACATACTTTTATATCTTCCATGTTTTCAAATATAATTATATATTTTTTGATCAGTTTATAATGGTATTTTTTTATCAAAAAATATATTGAAAGTCTCACCATAATAAGGATGTGTTAGGTAGTCCCCACTATGACATGAATACATTATTTAATGTTTTAAGATTTTATCATGACTTTGGTTTACCTCAATATAAAATTTGGTATACGGTAGTATTAAGAATATGATACAAAAATATATTTCAAGAAAATGGAACTTATGATTCATGATGAAGATGTTTAATTCTTTAACATTATATTAGAAACATCATTATCTGATACATATCTAGATACAATCCAAGGAGCTCAACTAAATGATATTCTTGATGTAAAATCCAATTAATATTTTCCTTTATGCCTTTTCATTTAGTTTTTTGGGAGTTTGTGTTGAAACTAGGTTTCTTGCTATCTCCTAAGCTAGTGTAACCTTTGTAATGTAATTACACATCATTTAAGTATCTCTAGGAAGATTCCGTGAACATTATTTTGGTGAGTGAAATGTTGAACATGATGTACATAGAATTCAAGTGCTGTAATGTAAAATAAACATTCAATAAAAAGGTGGCACTTTTCCAGGAATTTTCATCCATTTTGGATTACATGACATGTAAAGGGATTGAACACCATGTAATTATTTCATTTTTCTATTATAAGTGTTTTGTATGGATGATTTTTATTTCACCCAAAATTGCATCAATACCTCATGTGAACCAAATCCATCCTTATGCAATTTTGGTCCCTCCAAACCCTTTCCATGGCAGATTTAAGGGGATTTAACCCCATTTGATCTCAGTTGTCTAAGTGGATCTCCTCTCATGTTGTTTCTTCCATTCTCTCTTCCTCTACTCTTTAGTGTTTTTAGATCATCAAATTTATAATGCATCTAAACTCCATCAATTTTGACTATGATAATAGGTTCTATTCTTAGGTCTTTCTATCCTTCCTAATTTATTGCAGAATCCCTTTGCAGGTGTTGATTCTTAATCATTAATTAATGTCAGTGGTTCTATAATTCATTTCCAAACATTTTAATCTTTTAATATCTAGATCGAATTGAATTGTTTTTTTAATTTATTTTAAAACATAATATTATGAGGATTTTATTCTTGACATGAAGGCGGTAGGTAGTTGATAAAATACACAATTTTTACGGAATTGATATTATGGGTTGGATTTATGAAAATTAATCTCTTGACATTCTAATCAAGTTTATTAACTGAATTGACGTAGATTTTATGAAAATGGATTAAATTTAAACATGACTTCAAATAACATGAAATGATAACAATATATGATTTGGTTTTAAAATGGACAAGTCATGTTAAATACTGATTTTGAAAAATTTTATTATAATTTTTATAAATTATTGACATCTAATTTTTTGTTGTATAAGAACATGTTGTAATTTGTAGTTAGTGGTATATGCGACAAGAACACTTGGAAATTGACCCACTATCAGTGGATTTAAAATTCCATCTATTACTAAAAAATTATTGTATGAATTTACAATATGTGTTTTCCTATTGGGTTGTAGACTTCCCATGATGGGTTCCTATATTGGAAAGTATTTTTCTATGCAAAACTAATTAGATATGTGGTCACTATGAGATATTTGAAGATCATATTGCCAGAAAAACTGACTTATTGTGAGGATTTGGTACATCGTTCTTGATTTATCATTAAGATTTTGACATAATTATACATGTCAATGAATTTTTGAACATTCTTATTTTTTCCAAATGATTTAAATGGACTGTTTTATATAAAATATCTATTTAATCCTGTTTGAATGTTGTTTTGAAATATCATCAATATTTTTAAATGAAACCATGTTTTGATTAAAATATGAAAATTTAATGTCATGCAAAGTTTTATTTAAATTGATAGCACATATAGTTTTGTTTATTTTGATATGGAATACATTTGGATACCCTATTGGTCTTTATATCTCATCCCTACCTTTTCCATTGGCCATTTTATATTTTATTATGTGATGTCCGAGTAGAGGGAATGATCCACTAACAGTTGTTGGATGTTCTTGATTTTTTGGATCGCAGAGTAGAGGAAAATTTTCCCCATGTGTATATTTGAGTTTTATCTTTCCATTCACTAAGTACATTAATGATGTCATACTTTGGGTTTTGTTATACCAATTTTTTGTGGTGTATTCTCTTTTTATAGTGTTGATTGTACATAATTTTGTCTTTTATCTTCAACTATTTTGTGAAAAATTCATTCCCTATTTAATCATGTGTGATTAAATGTGAAATTCATTAACTCATGGTAATATAGAATTATATTAAGGATATTTAATAGCCAGCTCAGTTATTAGGGTACTAGTGTATGTAGGCTAGTTTTCAAAAAAAAATGGTATCTGAGTTACATGTTATGAATCATTCCTTAATGTTGTCATGATACTTGGAATGTCTTGTTGCAAATTTGGAGGATTTTACGAGTGAGTTCCAAGATTACACTCATTATAATTACCCATAAATCATAGTTCCTGGATTGGGAAATATGTCTTCAGATATAATTTGATCTTCTTCTATAATTTTCCAAGTTTTTGATTTGGATTGGTCAAAATAAAAATAATGATACTTTATCTAATGGGATTAATTATTCACATTGTTCTTGTTTGTGTTTTTGAACATAGTGTTTTTTTGTGAATTGAATGTTTTTTTATAATAATTTTTTCATAATGATTACAATAATACATGTGAATAAGCCCTTAGAAAAAGCTGATGGTGAACCATAGTGAGTGGATCCTCTCACGTGCTGGAATCATGTTGAGATTATAATGAGTGTTGTCTATGATCTGGGGCAGGCATCTTCACCCATTCTTATTCAGGATCCAGCTGTGGAATCATAGAGGGATGAATCTTCGAATATTTTTCAGGAGTTCCTTCACCAAAAGGCTTCAACATTCAAAGGAATTTATAGTCCTCATGAGGTTGAGGATTGGTTGAGAAATATGGAACTTCTATTTCATTTCATGGAAACACTTGATTTGATTAAGGTTAAATATTCTACCTTCATGAAAGAGGGTAAAACAGAAGATTGTGGTAATTGATGTTGGAAATAATGAATTAAAATGGTTTATAGTGGATGGACATCATGGTTATTTTCATTGACCAGTTATACCCTGAGTAAGTGGTCCTAGATAACGTTATGGAGTTTTTTTTAAAATATAATAATTTGATAGGATGATGACGGGGATCACAAATCATGTTTCTGATATTTTATAATTTTCACATGATATTATAAAAAATGATAAGATGAAGACTTTACAATTAGAGATGTTTTATTGAAGTGATATACATTACCATGTTTTCTAGCAAAAGTTCACTTATTATATTGAAAATCTAGATAGGGAATTGATGATTTCTATTGACTTGGTAGTAAATTCAGGGATGAAGAGATTTCATTTTTCTCCCAAGGACTATTCTATAAGTTCCATTTATGGGAATAGTAATCATGATGATTTTTGTAGTGGTTCTCAATTATAGGAGTCCTCAATTACTCCAATAGTTATTTTCAAATAAACTTTAACTTTTTTCCAGTGTGTTATGGTTTGGAATTTGAGACATGCATGCACTAAGGTACTAAAGATGTGTAGTTTTTAGGGTCTATCAATTCACCTACCGAAATTTTCCATTTAATTTATGGTTGACATAGTGAATAAGGATCATTATTACCAAAAAGATCGTTGGTTCCATTAGATTCTTAGATATCTATGGTATTTCAGCGATAGTCATCAAAAATGATTCATTTTCACATAGTGGATGATCCGATAGAGAAATTGGATACAGTTCTAGTGAATTTGAAAGGTTCCATCACTATTTATTCTTATTTAGTCACTAGTTTATTTGATATAGGTGTATCGCAATCAGTAATAACAAATTGTATTGTAAACTACCTAAATTAACCTACAAATCATTTTTGTTTTGTGGTGGATATTACTATACCTATTAGAATGAAGATAGATAATGTTCTTCATTTTGATACCTGTATGTTCTCTTTATCATAGATTTATAATTCCTAGGATTTTCTAGTTAATGACATGAAACCTATATATTTCATCTTTAGGATGTAATGGATCATTTTTTTAAAAGGTGACATGGATTGGTTTCCCAATCCATGCCAAGAGAATTTTATTAAAACAAAAAAGGGGGTCAAAGTACACACGAGGTGTAGTAAGCCTACACCAGCAAAAACCAAAATACAGCCCACAAGAATGAATAATTAAACAACCTAGGCTGACAAGAACCAACCAAACACACTCCAACATGAATATCCCACCCAGCATTCCAGAAAACCAGTCCCAAACCGTCCGAGCTATGCAATCCAGGTGGGCCAAAGTCTGTCAATAAGCTTTAAACAAGAACATGAACTCCAGCTCTAGCATCATGATCTCCCAACAATTCATTCTAGAAGAGAAACCTGCTCCAAATCACGCTCAAAAAACATGTCAAACTATGAAATGATTAAATAGATTCTCTATATAGCGCATGAGAAATACATGAACATCCAGACATAGATTCTCAGACATTTGCCGATGCAAAAATATAGGGAATTCCTTCAAAACAGAATTGCAGAATCACAAGACTGAAGCTTCAAACAAAGACAGCATGCCTGCAGTTCATCAAAGTGAACAAGTCTCCAGAAAAGCAGAAGAACAGAGATGAAACTAGCCAGATTCAATCAAACCCTTAGATAAGGCTCCTCAAAACATCCAAAGAAATCCACTAACTGTACCAACCAGGAGATATTTAAGGAAATAAAAAATAGCATTTAAATGCCAAACATCCATGATCAGTAGATAGACCACTAGTAAGTCTGATCAGAGAATTCTAACCGCATCAAGGATAGATAATCAGCTTTAGAGGAACACAGATCAGCTAGAACAGCAATAAGTTGGGACCAGTAAACCAGAAACAAAGACCACACAGAATTTCTACAAACAACAACATCAAGAAAGTGGTGCTTTCAACTTCAATATCTCAAAGTAAATGAATTTCATAGCATTCTCGAATTGATCCTCATTGATAATCCCTTTTTGTCTCTCATGTTTCAACAAATCTTGTTGCTTTCTCGTATGAGCAATCCACCCTTGCATTTCCTCTTCCATGAATTGAAATGAGAAGTAATATAAAACAACGCTGTATTTCTCGCAAATTAATTCTCTCTGCTCTTTTCCGGCATAAACCATTTTATTAGCCTCAGTCAACCTAGTGGTGATGGTTCTTTCCACTGAGAGTAATACTTATGTCTTCTAGTCTTTTTTGGGTTCGGGGTGATGAAACCATCAGCATCTACCACTGATTTTTTTCCTTTCATAGCCATGGTTTTCATATATTCTTCTTCTAATTGTCCAGGCTTATCCGCCTCTTCAGATGATGATCCACTGCAAACGGATCCATCTTTTTGAACCTTTTCAGCAACCTCTTGATCTGTGTTAACAGATCGAGCAGGACAACCCATGTATTTCTTATACAATGAACAATCACCAAGATTGGGATTTTCTATGTTGAGCTGAACAGAATCATTACTATACAGCGCATTTTGTTGATTAACCCTATTATCCACAAAGATTGAATTTGTATCATTGACTTCCGTGACAAAATCTGCAGTTTGGAACACAGAAATATGAGAGTCTTCCTTATCCTCTTTAACCTCCAAATTAGATTCTCTAATCTATTCATTAGACACCTTAGAGGTACTTGGAAGATTATAGTTGTTAGGGATTTTTGAAGGAGCTGTTGTCTTGGAAACTTTTTCCACCCAACATGTCTTTAACTGCTTAGCAGAGGGAGCTTCTTGTTTCCCACAATTCTTGCGAACATGACCAGATTTAAAACAAATGCTACAAAATTCAAGAAGGTTTTCAAAAAATACATTCTGAACAAAACCACTGTCCCCATTTTGAATCCAAAAACAACTTGGAAGGTCCTTAGAGAGATCAATCTCGGTGCATAACCTTGCAACTGAGGGCCTTGTCAAATTTGAGGTGGAAAAATCCAATTTAATTAGAGTACCAAACAGCTTAGAAATAGCAAATAAGGCTTCTATTTTAAACAAGTGAATCGGTAAGTCTGGAAAGGCAAGCTAGATCGGGGCGATGGGAGATTCAAAGCCATTAACGTAGTCCGGTGACCATTTAAGAACTTTCGTGGAGGATCTCCCAAAATTCCAAGATCTACGCATCCAGAATCGATAATAGTCTGAATCTGATGAAAATCTAAAAAGAACATTCCAAGAGTTTATGAAACCTATTTTGAAGTCGGTAAAGCCTAACTTTTCCAGGGTATTTCTCAGGAACGGAAGTGAAGGTCACTGCTTAGAGAAATTACCAATCAAGGCATACTGTAAATCAGAGGCAAGTGAGATTACCTCTTCCTTCGTGAAAGATATAGCATTTAAACCACGATGTCTGAATGTTTTCGGAGCTAGGAGCTCAACCTTCCTCAGGTTAGTGGATGAATCGGCACCCATGACTACATCAGCGGAGGATCTAGCATCTCGAAACACTCTCCTAGGGTTTTCTTCGCAATCGCCTGAACCCGATAGCTCCTTAGCCTCCGCTCCCGTTGTCATTTCTCCCAATGGATCATTTATAATAATCCCTAAATTGAATATATCTTAAATGATACTCCATTAATGTGACCAATGGAGTGTACTATGTCTTTTAGGTAAAATGGGTCCTGAGGTAGTGTTGAGCCTAACCATCTTATATGGATTTTGGAAAATTAATATAAGGGTGCAATTTTTATCTGGACTACAAGTATATGAGAAATGATCTCCCTCCAATTTTTTCGAATTTCTAATGTGATTATTTATGATTTATTGGGTATTCCACTACTAATAGAGGTAGATTTATCTATTTATTTAGTACCTAGTACTAAATCATTATTGATTCCTTCTTACCATATGGAACCAAATGAACTGGAAGATTTAAATAATCAGTTGGATGATATGTTAGATATAGTCTTTATATGACTATGTGTGCCACCATGAGAAACACGTATTCTTTTTTCTAAGAAAAATGGTGGAACACTTTCTCTATGTGTTGATTACTAGATTATAAACTGAGTTATAGTAAAGAAATATTATCCATTTACAGGGATGGATAATCAGTTTGGAAATTTGAAATTGGATAATTAGTTATTGAATAGTGTCTTTGACTTGGTTATCACAAGTTGAGAATAAAAGAATCAGACATATTGAAAAATTCCTTCTGAAGCATGTTTATCAATTATTATTATCCTATTGTTCCCATTAGTCTAATCATTTCACTCCTAGTCATTATGGAGTTGAATAAAATGATATTCCATGAGTATCTTGGTACATTTTGTTGAGAATGTATTTTTTTGAAAATACTCAATATTTTTATGATGATTTCAATGCTTACAAATACATTTTTTTGTTCTAATTTTTTTATTTAAGTATTATTAAGGAAATTAGTATTATTTATATTCCTAAATTTGGAATAATATTAAACCATATTATCTGCATAAAATATTTTTCAAATTGTTTGGAAAGATATTCAGTGTGTTCAGGAAACATTGTTCATACCATACGTTGGAGAACGTAGTATAAGGACTAAACACTATGCTTATTTTACGTTGATATAAAATTATGGTAAAATAAAATCACATTTGGAAAAAGGAGGATTTTTTTATATGAGAAAAGTATGGATGAAAAAACTTATGTAAGTATGGAATATTATGTTTTCCTTTCAAAAGTATGGAACATCAACCCTAATTTTTTAATTACCTTACATTTTATTAAAAAGTATAGATCATATACCTAATGTTCAGAAGAAAAGAAATGTATGTATCATGAACCATACATTCTGAAGTCAATGAGAAATGTATGGATGATAAAACATACATTTTTGATCAACCATACATTGGTGGTCGACATTACATTTATGATCAAACTTACGTTTGAATTTTTTTACGAGAAGAACCCTATGTTTGACTTCTTCAAGAGTCATAGATTTGATTTTATGTCTTTATTTAATAATGGATTTTGTGATATATTATGATAATTTCAATCCTGATTCAAATTCAAATTATTAGTCGCTACTTTAACTGACTAAATAACTTTTTTATGTGATTCATAAGATATATTTAATAGGAGGATTTCATGCCTATTATTATGGAATGTTACGTCTGCTCTGTTTTCAAATATTTGAATATTGCAATCTATCCGGAGACCTTTGTGGATCTGAATCATATGAAGAAAGTGATCATAATTGTGATATATATTTTATACATTTGATTTTGTGATCTATCTCTATAATACACTCCGAATACAATATTTAGAATACTCGAGTATCAAGTTATTTTTTATAGATATATTCGACAATCACAGAAATATAGAGACATTGATTCTTTCAAAAGATATTTTACATATTTCCTGTTACATTGATGATCATGCACTATTTTATATCGGATGGAGTAACATTGAATATTTCCATATTATACATTAGAGATATATCGTGAATATAATGCTAATTTTTTGCTGAATTTATTTCAAGATCAATTACAACAAGAACAATTTAGAACTGTTCCTTCCTAAAGAACATCCTTTCTGAATACGACAATTCATTTACAGTCAGATGTGTACTACAACAACTATGAAGGAATATCAAAAAGTATTTTTCAAAACAATAATATTTTATTCTGAGTACCGGCTTCTCATACAAAGATGTTTGTCCAGTTCTATGTTTAGAACCAGAAGTCTATAATATTATCCATACGTTGTAATGGTGTCAACTGCCTACACTCAGTTGTGTGTTGTCTTTTGAATAGGGGACCGACTAGTGAATATCAGAAAACTCGTAGAGGAGAGTGTTGGTGGACTGTACTTGGGGATCTTTTTTCCTCTAACCACTATAAATCATTGCATACTTCTATCTATTTATTACCACTACATAAGAAATTGTGATAAAGATAAAGGACATAATTGGTTGTCATCAAATTTCACTAAGAAATTCTAAAGGCACAATTCACCCACCTCTTTGACTATTATGTATAACACAATAAAACAATTAGTATCTGAGGTAGGTTTAGATTTTTTAATGATATAACACACAAAAAGTTTAAAGGATTATACAAAGATCTCAATGGAAGATACATGAGATAGAATGGCAATGGTTCAAGATCCATACTTTAATGGTGAAAACTATGGATTCTGGAAATTGAGGTTGATCATTTACCTAAAGAAACATGGATATAGAGTCTACTTAAACATTATAACACCTTATGAAATTCTTGAAGAACTAGAAACATAGAGTGTCGCAACAGAAGAAGAGTATGACATAAATTCAAAATAAATGAATGCAATCATCTGTAGTGTTTGACCACTAGAATTTAACCGAGTATCATAATTCCCCACTGCATATGAGATGGGGTAGACAATTGTAGTTTCTTATGAAGGAATTGACAATGTTACAAAAATGAGTTATGCTATAGAAAAACAGAAATTTGATTCTTTTGGAATGTTTGATAGTGAACGCTTCACTCAGATGAATAGAAGTCTTATATAGATAGTCAACAACATTACTACCTTGGGAGATCCTATCAACCAAAACGATAAATCCTTGAAAGTGTTGATAGTACTACCTACCATATGGAATGGTATATGAGTAGCTATTAGGCAATCATCACTTGTTAAAAATATAACTATGAAAGAATTGTTTGGAAGCAAGATGATATATGAAGCTGAGATTATAGATGAATAAATGGAGAATAAATTCTTGACAAAAAGAGAATATATTGATTTGAATGTTATATCTTAGAAGAAGAGAAGAAAGATAAAACAAGAGATCAAAAAAGAAGAAAGTTCAGACTCATCTAATTCAGAAATAGAAGTGGCACAGATGGACAAAATATTCATCCAATTTTATTAGAAGAGGAAAGGATTTAGAAAGTCCTTTAAGAGAGATGATAAAGATCTAAAGGAAGTCAGATTCTATGAATGTACGAAAATGGGTCACATAAGACCGGACTGTCCTATGCTAAAAGGAGAAAAGAAAAGGATGTTTTTCAAAAATAATGATTATGATCAGAGTGATAAAAGAGAAATGGAAGCTACATGGAGTGTTTCTGATGACTCCATCATCTCATAAAATTCTGACATAGAAAAGGAAGAGGAAATTTAAAGGAAAACATGTTCTTCATGGATGAAGATGAAGACGGACAGCATTATTACTCTTTTAATTTCGAATCAGACTGTAGCTATTCTAATGAAAAACTTGAAGCTTACTAAAATATGCTTGAAGTGGAATATTATTCATTATTAAAAAATAATAAATCGCTGAGAAAAAATCATAGTGATGTTTTAGGAGAAAGAGACACTTTACTAAAACAACATCAAGAGTTAATTGAAAAATATAACTTATCTAACAAAAACAGTGCAGATCATGAAACTAAGATCAACAAATTGCATGATGAAGTATAAACCAACAAAATCACAGCTCTCTTTTTTACAAAAGGAGAAAATAATTTAAATGAAATTCTTGGTAAGAATATGATTATTAAATAATGAGAAGGAATATGATGTAATGTTAAGAATCCTGAAATGAAAAAAAACTATTTTTTTATAAATTCATAAAGAGAAATTTTCGATTACTGTGGAACAAAAATTCTCATAAAAACTATTATTTAAGAAATCCCCAAATAAGTGGAATTAAAAATTCCATTAATTCAAATAATTTATTTGACTCAAATGATTTTAGAAAAATAATAAAAATATAGATTCTTAGATCACTGCTAGCAAGAACTACTGGACCCAAAAAATATAGGTACCATAATAATCCATTGCATAAATTTATATTCAGGAAGCATGTCACAGAAGAAGAAAAGAAATATAGTACGTATACAGTGGATGATCCAGACATATGAGTTGAAACTAATCAAACTTCAACACCTTAACTCATAAGGAAGGTGGATTAGTCACCTTTGGTGACAATGCCAAAGGAAAAAATCATTGGTATTTGAACAATTGGAGATCTAGAAGCTGTCTCAATCAACAAAGTACTTTTTGTACAAGGATTTAAGTATAACCAAATAAGTGTTTTTCATCATTGTGATGATGGTTATTTTTTTTGATTTTTCTAACAATTTCTATTCAGTTTTTAAAGATAAATTTCATAAATTTAGAGCACCTAGAACTAACAATGTTTATACCCTATACATAAGTTCATTCTGTAAAAAAAATTAAATTGTTTTACTGCTAAGACTAATGAATATTGAATTTGGTATAAAATACATGGAAATTTCAATATTTATGTTTTACATATGTTATCTGGAAAGAAATTAGTTTTTGATTAACCAACTCTGAAATTTTATAGTGAAAAATTCTGTGATGAAAGTCAAATTGAAAAGAAACACAAATCTTCCTTCAAATCAATTAAAAAAATTTATACATCTAATCATTTAGAACATATCTACATGGATATATTTGGACCTTCAAGAATAGAAATATTGGATGGTAAATTATATGTATATGTTTTAGTTTATGACTATTCTAGATTTACTAGAATTTATTTTCTAACATATAAAAATAAATATTTTATTGTATTTGAATGTTTTTTCAAAATTATTCATAATGAAAAGGTTTTAAAATAATTTCATTAAAATGTGATCAGGGTGGAAAAATTTAGAATATGGAATTTAATTCATTAAGATCAAATATGGGTATTAAAAACACCTTTTATGCACCTATAACACCTCAACAAAATGGATTTATTGAAAGAATAAATAGTACTATTTAGAAAATGGCTAGTATTATGCTAAATGAATAAAGTATTCCTACCAATTTCTGGGAAGTGGTTGTTAGAAGAACCTGCTATATGATGAATAGAGTATTAATTAGTCCAATTATAAAAAATACACCCTTTGAAATTTGGAATAATATAAATCCTAAAGTAAAATACATTAATGTTTTTAGATGCAGGTTTTATATTTTTAACACCGAAGACAATCTTGGTATGTTTGATCCAATATTCGATGAAGGAATTTTTTTAGGATATCATGCTATCTCCAAATCTTATAGAGTCTTTAATAATAAATAAAAGATTCATTAAGAATAAGTTCATGTGAAATTTTATGATTATAATCCTTTGGTTATAGGAAAAGACCAAATTGATGAATCTGACCCTAATTATAACACGAGACTTGAAAACCTAAAAGATTATTTCGAAAATTATATAAATAAAATTTAGTCTAGTTCCGAAGAACATGACACTAATGAATCTAATTGTTTTTTACCTAGATAGTCTATAACCCTAAAGAATTTACCTATAGAAACTGTTATAGGAAACACATAAACTTGAATAAAACCTAGAAGAAGTGTAAGAAATATAGTTGATTTTTCTTCCTTTCTATCCCAATTAGAACCTAACTCAATAGAAGAATCCTTAGATGATGAATCGTGGATGATAGAAATTGAATATGAACTATATCAATTCAAATGAAATGAATTTTGGGAATTATTTAAAACAACAAAGAACTCTCTTGTTGTAGGAACTAAATGGGTCTTTAGAAATAAACAAGACAATCAAAAAAATATAACTAGAAATGAAGAAAGACTATTATTTAATGGATATAATTATAATTAAGGTATAGATTATGATGAGACTTTTTCCCCTGTAGCAATATTAGAAGCCATTAGAATCCTTTTAGCCTATGCATCACATATGAATTTTATATTACTTAAAATGGATGATAATTATTCCTTTTTAAATGCTTATTTAATGGATAATGTTTATGTTGATAAACCTATGTGTTTAGAAAATTCTGAGAAACCCGATTTTTTCTAAAATTACCAAATCTTTTTATGGCCTTAAACAAGAACCTAGAGCTTGGTTTGAAAGATTACATTCTTTTCTTTTGAAAATTGATTTTACTATTGGTATGGAAGATCCAACACTTTTCAAGAAAACATTAAACTCTAATATTTTATTGGGTCAAATTTTTTTTGATGATTTAATTTTTGGATCATGTCACGAACCAACCTTGGTCGACCTGGAACCAGTCACCCAGGCCTGTCCGTGATATAGGCCGAAGGGCATTCCCGATCCCCACGAGCTGAAAATAAGTGTCATGCATCAAAGACTAATCATTGGGAAATTTGTTTTTTCTATTAACAGAAGATAAAAAAATAAAAAAAATGATGAAAAAAAGTAAAAACTAGTAGCAGAATGAAAAACAAAACTGAAAAAACCTCCTTGTTACCTTCTTTGTCACCACCCGAATCAGACTCAATCATGCTCTAACACTGAGCAGCCGAACTAGGAACCTGAACAAGAACTGAATCTGCAATAGAAAAAAATATGATAGGTGGGAGCACCGAGATGCTCAGTAGGGATGCCAAATATAACCACTGAATCCAATGTCTCCTTTCCTGAAACAGTCCATAAACACAAGTTTGAAATACAAGTATGAAAGTAGGATTTTCACATTTTAAAAATAAGTAACATGTTTTAACATTTAAAGTAAACCCAACACATACTAAAAACCATTTCTAAAATCATTTGTCATTTTATAAATAATGTCCAAAATAGGAAATACTGAATCTGGGTGAGAGTAAAACTAATAAGAAGGTGAAAATTGAAAATAAACTAGTGCAACAGAAATTAAACAAGAAATTTAAATAATAAAGTAACCATGGGTGATCCTAAACATCTTAAGAAGACCCATGTACGTACTCGGTTTTAGAACCACCTACTGCCTTATGGGGAATCTCTTAAGTCTATAACCAACTTGCCGCCCTAAACTGACTAATCCAGTGGAAAATACCACCTGTCCTAACAACAAATCTAGGGGGTACCAACGCATCTAATTGGGTTTGATCAACAACCGTCAATCGATATCTAATATATTCCAAAGAACCCATGGTTGTTAAAATAATTCTGTGTAAGTAGGATTCCCTCTAATGTGTGACTCATCTCACCGCACTTGCCTACCCCAAACACGGACACTCCATACGATAACCCATAAGGAATATCCCCCCTATAGGGGTGCCCCAATATATATATCATATCATCAAAGGGCCCAACCAGGAGTTCTTTCCATTAAATCATTAAAAATGTTTGATTCCTTTTTCAAAATACTAAAGTTGTTATATTGGTATATAATAATCCAAACATATTCATTTCAAATATTCATCACAAACATTACACCAAAGGTGAATGTTCCAAATGGGCCATCACGTCACATCCATGTCAACATCATTTATCTAAAAACATTTAAATCTTCGACTAGACACACAAAACTTACAAACACAAACCATTCTAAATTTTATCACAAATCCACCCATGAGTTGGAAGAGCCAAATGATCCATTAAGTTTTATGTATCCAAAAACATTACCAAAACACCACCTTTGAATTGATATTTCCAAATGGGACTTTGAGTTGACATGTCTAAATTCAATTACCAAAAAAATCTTACCAATACCACTTTTAAATTTATGAAGCTAAATTGGCCAAATCCATGATGAATACATTTAAAACCACTTCTTTGGAAACACACAAAAGAACATCTATCCTTTGGGATCCAAGAACCATTTTTTTAAATTCCAAATCAATCACTCCCCTTATTTGAAATAACACCAACCCTCATATAGGAAACATCAATCCCTTCTAGAAATATTTTAACATAATAACTATGCCATAACCACCAAAGTGACACACTCAAAATATTCTTTTGAAATAAAACACACACCAAATCTCTAACGAAATAAGATTCACAACTTCCAAACAATTTGGTAAACCAACTCCCTATCTTTATAAAATGACATCGAGGCTCAAACCGTTTATAAATACTCTTAAGAACAATAAAACCAATATCTAAACAGTTTTTATAAGATGACCAAACAATGTATAAATAATTTGTATAAGCCAATAGCACAATTTGTTAACGATTCTATAACCAGGTCAAATATGTTACCCAAATCTAGAAAACACCATGATAAACTATTTGAGCTAAAAGTGAAATGTATTTTCATGTTGAAAACATTATCAAAACAACATTTCACATCCACTTGAAACAACCTTCATAAGTACATATAAACATAACTAGATAAAATAATTCAAAACTATTTTTATGAAAACCAATATATTTAAAAACACTATAAAATATTAACTAATTGCATTGAGAGGATGTGAAACAACTAAAATATTTAACTAAAATCAATCAAGATTTAAATGGATTTAATCGGAAATGATGATGTGGATTCTCCTACCCCAATGGTGAGAAACCACGATGAAACTCTAACAGAAGGTAGAACAATCCCATGTGGACTAACCACACATGCTGAACAGTGAGAAAATCACAAGTCACCCATCCCACGATAGAATTAGGATATATCCAAATTAAATAAAAACCATGATAGAATGAAGGAAAAATAAATAAATAAATGAATAAATATCTAATTCAATGAATAAATAATCAAACAAACAAATGAATGAATGAATGAATAAATAAATAGATAAATGAAAAAAATAAATAAACAAACAAAAAATTAAATAAATTAATAGATATACCAAAGGTGGAGACGGTTTCCAGCTAGGGGTGATGCGGCCACACTGGAGCAAGGCAGAGGAACCATGAAAGAGGGTTCTGATTGCCAGAAAGAGGGAGGTCAGAACGGAAGTATGAGGAAATGGATAGAGTGAAGACCCCTAGATTGGAGGGAGTTCGCCGTGAGCGGGGTTGGTTTTGCTAGAGTGGGGAAGTCGGCTTGTCGGTGAAGGGTGGAGCAACAAGGTTGAAGCGAGGGTGAATGACTAGAGGCTGGACCACTGGGCGAGTGGTGAAGATGGGTGAGGTTTGACTACTAGGCAAGGGGAGTTGGCCAAAGGTGGAGGGGGCTGGCAGCGAGGCTAGGAGATTGGAGGTCGGTGTGCGAGTAGGTGGATGGCCGGGTGTTGAGGTAGGTGGCTTGTGCGACGAGGAATGGTAGCGATGCTGGGGGGTCAGGTGTAGCGCGGGGTGACAGAGTGGAGGTTGAGGGCCTACAACGTGGGCGGTTGCGGGCTAAGGCTGGAGGTTGGGACAACGAGGAGGGGAAAGAGGCGAGGTGGTGAAGGGGGTGGGGGGGGGGGGGGGGGGGGGCTAGAGGCGACTCGCGTAGGGTGCCTCACGCTGGAAGGAGAAGGGAGTAATTTGGTTTACGGTTTTTCTTCATTTTAATAAAATAACTATAATTATAATAATAAAACAAATAATTATAATAATAATAAAAATATAAATAATGATAATATATAACCAAAATAATAATAATAATAATAATAACTATAATATTATTATTATTATTATGAATAAACCTTATTTTTAAAACCTAATCCATTTAATTAACTAATTATGAAAACCAGGTAACCACGTGCTCATTGCACGACTTAAAAAAACGCTCACGCAAATTGTGCAGCTCAACACAGTCCACTTGGACACCAGCACAAGCAGCTAGGGGACTGAACGGTTACTGCTAACCATATGGTGTCTGTGCATGGGTTTGAAACCCACAAAAAACATTAAACGTCGGAAATCATAAATCGGGCCCAGCTCTATCCTTGGTGCGAGAACGCGAAGCCCATAAATAATTAAAATAAAAAATAAATTAAAACATCTGGGTGTGAAAATTATCCCCCCCCCACAAACACTTTCTACCCCTAGAAAGTCATGAAGCTGTACTTTGGTCATGAAATGAGTCCATACCCGAAAAGAATCAGAATAATTGAAGAAAACTAGGGATCCTGAGATGACCTTACTCTACACAGGTGACACCTAGTTGATTGAAGAGAAATCTGAAGCCCATGGTTGCTGGGAGAACACAAAGAGGTTCCCCCCACCAAAAAAACTCCACTAGGGTAGAAATTTAACACCCAAACATATCACCCCGATAGGGGAAGGGGTGATGCTGGGACTCCCAACCAATCAAAAATAACTTTGATATCACGAGCGAACCACACCATCACTGAAACCTGGAACTCTCGACCTAGACCAAACTCTCCCAACACTAAGGGAAAACCTCTGAGTGAAACATACCCCAAGAAGTGAACCTGAGCATAACCACAATCATCGACTCCTTTATAGGCTCCTACATCTCTAATAGAGCATAGCTAAACCAAAATCAATCTAGACAAGGTCCAAACACACTTTTAAGAAAATGAAATGATTCAAAAAACCATGATAAAAAAACTTTTTTGGATTACAACTGAACATGTCTTTTATAACTCCTTGATAAAACAATGGACCTACAATAATTTCACAACATTAATAGTGGGAAAACAATGAAAAAAGGATATAAATTTTCCACTTTAAAAACGAAACAAAAAACCTGATTTGAGGCTTCACACACCCGGAAACCCTTGACTGCACATGAGTTTCGTCCCGATACCTATATTTGTGGTTCGAATGGTTGAAGCATCTACTGCCTCACAGTCAGGCACTAGAATATTTCAGCCACAGAGTCTTCTTCTGGATATGCATCCTGAGAAACTTCTCATGATTACCTAGACACCCTCAACGACGAAACGACTTTGGAGGGATGTGACATGACAACTTCACGTTCCCGAACCGGCCACACTGGTGGCACACTACTGAATGGTCCGACGAACTAGAAGCTAGAACCACTGCTAATGACTCTTTAGAAATGGTTCCCTCTAGCACACCCTGCTCACTAGATGGGGAACCTTCACGAGAAACTGGATCCATTAGATTACCAAACACCTCCACTCTTGAGACCAAATCAGCCAGGAACACCTCATCCACCTGCTTCTTCAAACGATGGTCTTTAGAAAGGGACACCTGCTTCGTGATCTCTAGACTAAGACCCCTGATGAAGAGAAAAGTATTTATCAAATCCAATGATGCTACCTCAATAGAAAAGGATGAATGCTCCTTAAAATGGCCAATATATGCCTTTATCATCCGTTGTCCTTGTTGAATATGCATGAGCTCTTCCCTACTCTTCGTCTTCACCTCTTCATGTATAAACCATCAGACAAAGAAGAATTTAAAGACATCCCACGTCATCTCAACTTGCAGTGATAGAAAGGCAAACAACTCCCATTCTTCCAGAGCTGAACATTCAAACAAACCCAATATGGAACACATTCTAATAGCTTCGAGAGTTCCCAAAACCCTGAAGACTCACATGACCACATCAATCCATTCTACTACATCTAACAGACCCTAATCACTGTAAAGGATAGGCAATGTCCGAGAAGGACCAAAAATGGGGCATGAATTATCCGAAACCTTGGTGACCTTTCTGGGAGGCATTTTCTAAACAATATATAACACACAAGAACGAAAAACAATATCAAGCCAAAGAAACATCATTGAAAGCACCATATTCTAAAAACAACACACTCAAAAAAGAACAAACAAATACAAACATCACTCAAAATTCAATTTTCAAAAACCCCTTTTGATTTTAGATTTAAATACCTCCTTCTTTCAAGGCCATTTTACAAATAACAAACACACTTTTCATACCAATTTCAATTTCCAAAAATCATTTTTCTTTTCTAAAATCACTTAAGAAAAACAAGGGCAAGCCTTTAATTCCAAGCGCACACCCTAGTAATCCCATGAACCGATGCACAAGTCCTCATTCGCTTTCATCCATATGCACCAACACAAACTTCCCATGAATTCCCTCACATATTAAAACGTTCATAAAGAGTAATCGATGTTTCACCCAAACCATATATCTACTAGTTCCAAGAAACCACCGGATTTTTAGACTAAGAGATTTTAGTTTTAAAAATCTATTTCACAAATTTAAAGCCATTTATAATAAATTGTTCTGATTAAAAAACCCCGTTTTCAATTTAAAAAGTGCACTTATACCCACAAGAACAATGAAAACACACATATAGCATCAAATTATCGAAGTGAGGGACTAGTAGTCATGCATAACCTAGTGATGTGGTTGTGGGCCATGCCCCAAGCAAGCGCTAACAACTAGGAGGAACTTAAACTGTGTAATCAGACTCCACATGGGTCATACTCCATGTGAATTCATGATGTGACATCATATTTCCTCTATTGTCATCCCTCAATCAAAAACAAACTAGAACGAAACAAGGACTCAATTCCCGAACTACCCCTAGTGTCTCAAGGTTCGGAATGGGTGAGGGTTCATTAAGTCCTTATCGCACATACCTCTCGAGTCCCGACAGTCCGAATCTCTATCTACCGGATATCCTAAATAACAAGGGCCCCCTTTGATAACATTTTTCTCCAAACCAACCCTGGTTAACCTTGAACCGGTCACGCGGGCCGGTCCGCGACATGGCCCAAAGGGCATTTCAAATCCACATGAGCTGCCAATAAGTGCCGAGCAACAATGATTAATAATTGGGAATGATTTGGCCCATAAAAAAATATATCCATATAAAAAAAACTGAAAGAAAATTAAAAACTAGTAGCAGAATGAAAAATAAAACTGAGTGTACCTCCTTGTGACCTTCTAGGTCATCACCAAACTCAGACTCAAGCCTGCTCCAACACTGAGCAGCCGAACCAGGAACCTGAACAAAAACTAACCATGCAAATGAAAAATATATGATAGGATTGAGCACCAAGATTCTTAGATGGAATGCCATATACAACCAAAGAATCCAACGTCTCCTTTCCCGAAATAGTCCATAAAGATAGTTTTGAAATACAAATATTAAAGTAGGCTTTCAAATTTAAAAAATAAGTAACATGTTTTTCCTGTTTAACATAAACCCAACGCAAGCTAAATTCTATTTCCAAAATCATATGTCATTTTATAAACAATGTCCAAAACAGAAAATACTGATGCCGGGCTAGATTTAAACAAGTAAACAGGTGCATACTGAAAATGAATTAGTGCAATGGAATGTAAACAAGAAATGTAAATAATGCTGTAACAATAGGTGATCCTAAACATCTCTAGAAGAACCCTGGATGTACTGGGTTTTTGAACCACCTGTTGGTGTATGGTGAAGATCCTAAGTCTATAACCTACTCACCACCCTAAACTGAAAAATCTATTAACCAATACCTATTTGACTAACAACAAATCCAAGGGGTACCAACCAATCTAATAAGGGTTGATCAGAAACCGTCACTCGATCTCTAAAAGACTCCCAAGAACACATGGTGTTTACAATAATACTGTGTTAATAGGAGACCCTCACACGCGTGACTCATCTCACCACACTTTCCTAACCCAAACATGGACACTCCATACGATAACCCATAAGGGTTATCTTCCCTACAGAGGTCACCCAATATATATATACATTTATATATTTATATATATATATCATATCATTAAAGGAACCAACCAGGCCTTCATGCCATGAAATCATTAAAACCATTTGATAAATTTTTCAAAACAATAATGTTCTTTTATGGGCAAACAGTAATCAAAACGACATCATTTTAATGAATCAAAACAAACATTACACTAAAGCTAAAAGTTCTAAATGGGTCATCACTTCACATCCATGTCAAAATAATTTCTCTAAAAACATTTAAAACTATGACCAGACACATAAAACATACAAACAAAAACCATTCTAAATATTAACACAAATCCAGCCATGATTTGGAAGATCCCAACATGCCTTTATGTTAAAAGTATACAAAAGCATTACCCAAACATCACATTTGAATTGAAAGTTCCAAATGGGCCTTTGAGTTGACATGTATAAATTCATTTACCCAAAACATCTTACCAATACCTCTTTTAAATTTATAAATTCGAACAGGACAAATCCTTGAAGAATACATTTTTAACCACTTCTTTGAAAACACACAAAAGAACCTCAATCCTTTAGGATCCAAGAACCATTTATTTTAAAATAAAAATAAATCACTCCCTTTATTTGAAATAACACCATACCACATGTTGGAAACATCAATACCTTCTTAAAAGATTTTAACACACCCACTATGCCATAACCACCAAAGTGACACACTGAAAATCCTCTTTTGAAAACAAACACACGCCAAAGACCTAACCAAATAATTTACGCAAATTCCACACAATTTGATAAAACAACTTCCCAACTTTATAAAATTCCATCAAGACTCAACCCATTTAAAAATACTCTTATGAACAAGAAAACCAATTTCTATATAGTTTTCATAAGTAGAACAAACAATGCATAAATAATCTGAATAAGCCAACCGCACAATTTGTTAACAATTCTATAATGAGTTTAAATAAGTTACCCAAATCTAGAAAACTCTATGATAAACTATTTGAGAGTAATGTGAAAAATATTTTCATGTTGTACACATTGTGAAAAAAACTATTTACATCCATAGGACACAACCTTTATTAGTACATATAAACATAACTAGAGAAAATACTTCAATTTTTTTTAACAAAACCAATAAATTTGAAAACACTATAACATATTGACTAATTGCATTGTAAGGATGTGAAACAAGTAAAAGATTTAACTAAATTTAATCAAGAATTAAATAGATTTAATCATAAATGAAGATGTGGATTCACCTACCTCAATGGTGAGAGACCGCGATGAAACTGTAACGGAAGGTATAATTATCCCTCGCAGACTATCCGCACATTCTGAATAGTGGTAAAAGCACACATCACACAACCCAAAATAGAATTAGGATTTATCCAAATTAAATAAAACCACTAAGATGGAATGAGGGGAAAATAAATAAATAAATAAATATATAAATAAATTAAAGAATAAATAAATAAATAAATAAATAAATAAATAAAAGAACAAATAAATGAATGAATAGATATACTGAAGTTGGAGATGGTTCCCGGCAAGGGGTGACACAGCCACGCCGAAGCAAGGAAGAGGCTCCGTGCAAGGGGGTTCATATCACCGGCGATAGGGAGGTCACACGAGAAGGAGGAGGGCAGCGACTAGAGTGAAGACCACCGGAGAAGAGAGAGCTCGCTAAGAGAGGGGATGGGTTCGCTAGAGCAATGAAGCTGGTTGGCCTGTGCAGGGTGGAAAAAATGGTCAAAGAGAGGGTAAACAACTGGAGGCCAGACCATTGGATGAGGTGTGAAGGCAGAAGGGGTCAGGATACTGGGCGAGGGGAGATGACCAAAGGTGGAGGGGGCTGGCGGCGAGGTTGGGAGAGTGGAGGTCGGGGCATGAGCGGGTGCCCAATCGGTTGTCGGGGGTGGGGGGAGGCATGAAGAGGAAGGGTAGTGAGGTTGGGGGTCAGGTGTAGTGTGAGAGAAAGATGGGGGTCGAGGGACTGCGGCGAGGGAAGTTGTAGGTGGAGGTTGGAGGCTGGGGCGAGGAGGACGGTAAGGAGGTGAGGCGGTGAAGGGGGGAGCCTGGAGGTTGCTCGCGCCAGGTGCCTCACGCTAGAAGGAGAAAGGGGTGGGGTTAGGTTTAAGGTTTTTTTAATCATAATAAAATAACAATAATTATAATAATAAAACTTATAATAAAAAATAATAATACTATAAATAATAATAATAATATAAATAATGATAATTTATAACCAAAATAATAATAATAATAATAACGACAATTATATTATTATTATTAAGAAACATTATTTTTAAAACATAATCCATTTAATTAACTAAATTTTAACACTGGGTAACCGCACACTCATCGCACAACTTAAAAAACGCATGCACAAATTGTGCACCTCAACGCAGTCCACTTGGGCACTCGCACAAGCACCTGGGCGGCCGCACGGTTACCGCTGACCATGTGGTGCCCGTGTTAGGGTCTGAAACCCACCAAAAACATTAAACATCAGACATCTTAAACCAGGACGCATCTTAATCTGTAGTGTGAGAACAAGAATCCATGAAATAAAAAAAATTAAAACATCAGGGTGTTATAGATATACTAATAAAAACATTTTTAATAATTTTTCAAATTTAATGCAAAAAAATTTAAATGAGTATGATGGGAGAACTAACTTTCTTTTTAGGAGATAAAATTTATCAAAAGGATTTTAAATTTTTTTTAATAAAATAAAATACATTAATGATAAACTAATGAAATTTGGGCTTGAAAATAGATAAACATATGATACTCTTATGTTTACAAATATAATACTTGATTTGGATGAAGCTGGAAAACCAGTGGACGAAAAGTTATATAGAGGTATGATTGGTAGATTATTATATCTTACTTATAGAAGGCCTTATATTATGTACTCATTATGTTTTTTATGATGATTTCAATCAAATCCTAAAAAATATCATTTTACTAATATTAAAAGAATTTTTATATGTTTAAAAGGAACTATTTCTCAAACTCTTATTTATCAAAAAAAAATTATGATTTTAATTTAATTTCATATTCATATGCTGATTTTGGAAGTTGCAGATTTGATAGAAAAGAACCTCCAGAACCTGTCACTTTTGAAGAAAATCATTAGGGTCATGGTCAATTAAGAAACAACACTCAGTTGATTTTTCAACAACTAAACCGGAATACGTACCTGCAGACAGTTGATATGTAGAATTTTTGTGGATGAAAAACACACTTATGGAATTTGGACTAAATTTTAGTAGTACACATATTTAATGTGATAATAACAGTGCTATAAATATTTCAAAAAATCCTATATTTCATTATAGAACATAGAATATTGATTTTAGACATCATTTATTTAGAGAAAACGTCCTTCAGATAACATATTTTTAGAATTTATAAGTACTGAATTTCAATTAGCTGATATTTTCACTAAACCACTTCCCACTGCATGTTTTTATTTTATTAAAGGAGACCTAGTTTTATTTTATTTTAAATAAATTATATTTAATTTAAATTATAATTTTTTTTATCACATTTTTTTCACTGTTTAATATAATTCAGTAACTTATATTTTAAATAATTTAAAAATTCATTTATTTGTAATAAATTTTAAAACACCGCAAGGTAATCAATTTATAGTGGTTAAAATAGATTCACCTGATGCTAAAGCTAGCCCCAAAATTCCAAAATCAAGAAAATAATTTCAGTGAGAACTACACTAAATTCTTGTACGAGGTATATTAAAGAAGTCTTTAATAATATATTTACTTCAGTTTGGGAGATATGGAGGATCCAATAATTGCTAAAATAGAGGATGGAGATTTATCGATCTCTTATATTGAAATGACGAGGATTATGAACTACCCTCATGAGGGTGTTCTCCATTTTGATTTGAAATCTATTGGAAATAAGGAACACAAGTCATATGATATCATGTCATTTTTATTTGGTTCTACAAATAATAGAAAAATTCTAGAAAAATATTTAAAACTAGAATATAAAATATTGGTTAAATTTATTCAAACTGGAATTGTTCCCAATATATCAGAGATGAGGAAGATTATTTTTCTTAATATATATATAATGTTTTTGTTCTTAAGTTAAATCAAGATGAATTTTATACAATACCGAATTAGATATCTGAATTACTGTAGTCAACCAGAGGCTTGAATGAATTTCTATCCTTATGAAAGATTTAACTCAAAATTTTTGTTTAAGAAGGATATGGTGTGATCAGTTGATGCGAGAGTAAAATTTCATAATATAAATGTCTTTAATGTTGTAATATTGATGGGAACTGAGATTTTTTTAGAGTGCCATTAAAATAAAAAACATGCCTGTTGGATCTGATGAGGATCAAGTATTTTCTCAGAGGGAGAACCATGCTAAATCAATGGAAGGACCAAATGAATCCAGAACCGGAGAAGTTTCAAAGACACCAAGAATACTCTGATTAGAAACAGAAGATGAACCTAATAATGAAGGAAGTTAGGGAGGACTTCTTAGTTCAATAAAAAGAATAGTTAGTTAGGAACCAACTCTAAATATGACACTTAGAACAATAGATTTATTGAGATACAAGTTTGTGAGTGCATCTATAAATGAGTAAAGTCAAGAGGAAATAGTTTTTCAAGAAAAAAAATAGTGCCTCAAGAAGAGGAATATTCTCCTCAATAAGAAGTTGAAATTGTGCCTCAGGTAGAGGAAGAGGTAAAAACTGAAGAATTTTATCTGTTTGAATAATCACTAGAAATAAAAAAATCTATGGACCAGATTACTGCTACTTAGTTTCTATAAGAACAATTGCAAGAAGAGAATATTCATGAAGAAAATATTTTGGATGTTCATACAGAAGATTTGAATGAAAATTTTTCTTTGGAAGAGTCAGTTATGGACTCTGGTGAGAATTCAATGGAAAAACTAGAAGAGAAGAAAACTGAAGAAAGATCTTATACTAAATAATTACAACTAGTTTTGGTAAACCAACCTATGATTCATGAACAGAGTGCCTCTAATTCCATGATTGATCACATCAAATATCTAGTTAGAATGTATAATAGAGTTCAAGCATGGAATGATGCTTTAAGAACATAGTTAGAAAAGGAAAATAGAATGTTTCAAAATCTGATAGATAATTCTGTTTCTAAAATAGAAATTGATCGTTTTAAGAAAGAAATTTTTGTAGAAGTTTCAAGATTATAATATGAAGATGTTTTTAAATAAAACATTGTAGACCTAAAAGGTTTTATGGAGCAACAATTTGAAACTATCATAGGCAATAAAAAAAGTTCATCTAATACTTCTCCTGATTTGATCAAAAGGTTTCATGCCATTATAACAGTAATGAGAAACATGAACGATAGATTTTAGGATTTACAGTGTAACGATGCTCCATTTTCTGTATTACTGGATAATCAAAAAAATCATGTTGATCTCCTTAGGCGAACCAGTTATTTGAGAATTTTTTAAAAAATTCACTAATAATCTTAATCAGTTTATGGAAAAATAAGAATGATCACATGAGTTTTTCAAAGTGAATTTAATTGAATATGATCATTTAAATTTATAAGGAAATTATTTGATAATTCATATGTGAGATGGAATTATGAAAAGGTTATGGTTTTTGTTGGGAGAATTGAATCAAGTTGCTCAGAATCGCTAAAATACCATTTTCAAACCTTCTTGGCCAAACACCCTTGATTCCTGTTAATTTATGTACCTATACATGTGTTACCAATGATATATATTTTATAATATTATTTTATTATTGTGTTATACTATTTGTGTCTACATTAGAATGCTAGGAATCCAGATTCCATTATTGACAAATAGTTTTTCATAACAATTTCTTACAGTTCAATGCTACAATAAATTTGTTCTATTCCTCATTCTATCATTATTTTTGATATCACAAAGGGGGTTAAATTTGGATAAACCTAACATTTTATTTTTCTTTATGATTTATAAAGGGGAAAAATATTATAATTTTTTTAGAAATTTGGATTTTACAAAAGGGGAAATTTGGATGTTTTTAAAAGAAGAATTTTATTTTGAAATAATTAAATATTGTTTTTATTTTTTAACAATTATAAGGTTATGCAATTCATTTTATGGGTTTTGTGATCATAAAAAAGGGGGAAATTGTTGACCATTTATTGTTTCAAAAATACTCTTTATTTGTATGAGAATTTTAATTCTCACAAATTCCCTTCTTTGTTGTTATAAATATTTTACTTTACATATATTTTAGGAAATTAATGTTATTTATATTCCTAAATTTTTAATAATATTTAAACTTATTATCCACGTAAATTATTTTTCTATGTTAAGAAAGATATTTAGTGCGTTCTGGAAAAAATGTTCACACCATACATTAGAGAACGTAGCATAAGGATTAAACCCTACATTTATTTTACGTTAAAAGAAAAGTATTGTACAAGAAGCTTATGTCTGTAAAGAAACATGCATTTGTTATATGAGAAAACTATGGATAAAGAACCCTATGTATGTATGGAATCTTATGTTTTCTTCTCAAAATTATGGAAAATCAACCCTAACATTATAATGAACCTTACATTTTATCAAAATGTAGGGATCATTTACCTTACGTTAAAATGAAAAGAAAAGTATGGATCATGAACCATACATTACGAAGATGAAGCGAAAGTTAAGGATGATCAACCTCATGTTTTTTATCAACCTTACATTTTTTATCAACATTAAATTTGTGATCAAACATATGTTTGTGTTTTCTTATGAGAAGAACCCTATGTTTGACTTCTTCAAGGGTTATAGATTTTATTTTACGAATTTATCATATAATGGTCTTTTGCGAAATATTAGGCCAATTTCAATCCTGATTTGAAGCCCGGTTATTAAGAACATCTTTGAATGATTAAATACTATTTTTATGTAATTTAAAATATCGAAATCATTGGAGGATTTCATGCCTATTATTAAGGGAAGTTATATCTGCTCTATTTTAAAAAATTTGAATATCACGATCTATCAGGAGACCTTTGTAGATCTACATTTTATGAAGAAAGTGATCATATTTGTGCTAAATATTCTATACATCTGACTTTGCAGATAGATCTTTAAAAAACATGGTGAATACATGTTTTATAATACTCGAGCATCATGATATTTTTTATAGGGTTATTCGAGAGTCACAAAAATAGAGTGACATTGATTCACTCAAAAGATTCTTTACAGATCAGCTTCTACAAAGAATGATCAAACTCTGTTTTATATCTAAAGGTGTAATGTTGAATATTTAATTATTCTACATTATTGATCTGTCATGAATCAAATGATTATTTTTTGATGAATATATTTTAAGATCAACTGTAATTGGATAGATTTAGAATATCCCTTTCTTAAACAACATATTTTCTGATGATGATAATCCATTTTCTCTCAGTTGTGTATTACTGTAACTATGATAAAAAATCAGAAATTATTTATCAAAAAAATAATCTTTTATTATGAGTGACAACTTCTCATATAAAGCTGTTTGAACAGTTCTATGTTTGAAACCAGAAGGCTCTGTTTTTTGCCATATGTTGTAAAGGTGTCAACTGCCTACACTCAGTTGTGAATGGTCTTGTAAAAAGAGGACCAACTAACTAAAATCACTAAGCTCATGAAGAAGAGAATTGGTAGAGTTTAATAGCGGATCATTGTGCCTTAAGACACTATAAATATTTTTTCCTTCTATATATTTATTTACACTACATAAGTAATTCAGATAATGAAAAAGGACAGAATTGGTTGTCATCATGTTTCACAAAGAAATTTTAAAGACACAATACACCCCTTCTTGTGACTGTTCTATATAACCCGATGCAATATTTTTTTAGAATACATTGTGGATAAAATTATCATTTACACAATTTTCTAGGAGCATCATGTATTTTATATAAAATTAGTTTTGGAAACATTGATAAATCACTGAAATTATGCAAATATTTTGAAATGTGATTTATGTATTTAGGATGTGATGTTATTGGGACACATGGTCTCATAAAATGGTATCTTAGTTGATTCATAGATGTTGGAAGTGGTTTTGATAGGGGAACAACTCTAAAACATTTTCAGGATTTAGTGTTTATTTTATTTAGCAGGGTATTATCACCAGGTTTTAATGGATTTATAAATGATGTCTTCTTCAATGACCGATCTCACTCGGATGGGGGACATTTTTTCATGTAATGATACATTTTAATGTTCTTTTTTGTAGGTGAAATGTATTTTGAATTCTTCATCATTGTTGAATCATCTAGATGCCATGTATGGCTATGTGGTATTTTTTGATACATTAGTGTGGGGATTGTGGTGTGTTATTATGTAATGATATTATGTTGTAGCATGTGGTTCTCAAAAGCATATGAAACATGAGAACAACTATATCACCCATGATATTGTACTTGTAGCTTTAATTAATTCTCTAATGAGGTTAAATAATTAACTATTCAATGAAATTTCACCATTTATTTAAACATAAAAAACATGTGCTATATCTCCTCTCAAAAAAGATATAAATCACTAAATGAGGTATTGGATGTAGTACCTAAAGACTATAAATTTGGATATATCCTATACACCATATATGTGAAATTTCATTATTGATGGTCTGAGAAGGAAACCTCCAAACCAAGCCATGAAATAATCATGTAGATAGTGGAATTTTATGGATCTTTATATACAATTTCACATAGGATATCATGAAAAGGAGGATGTGGTTTTATTATGTAGTGTTAAGTATTCCTCATCTATTCATGGGATAAATCTTTTGGAAAAATAGTTGGTTGATGAATTCAATGGAATTAGATACATTCTATATGTTTGGGAGACCATTAGAGAAGGCCATTATCTTATAAGTGTATCATATGTTACCAAAAGTGTTACATTGTACCATTTCTAGTAATGTAAGATGAAAATGTCTATTTTCAAAAATCCCAATGAATTTCAAACCTCGTAACCAAATTTTTTTACGACATGAAATAGTGATTTTTGTGGCCATGAATGAGACATGAAATTGATAATTTTTACTCATATTGATATACTTTCTAGGTGTAATAGGTTGAGAACCAGATACCTTTAGGCTTTCTTTATCAATTTCTAGTGTTGAATTCCAAATATGATTAGATTTCAATTAGCATTGTAATTGGGTTTCTATATACCCAAATAAAGGATAATTTGATATGGGGTTTGATCAAATGGTCTACCAAATCATAGAAATTTATACCCATTCATGATACAATGAATGTTGAGGAGTTTGGAAATATCTATGACAAATATATTATTAGAATTCAAAGAGTTTTATCTACTAATTTCTCTGATAGAGATCATTATTTTACCTCTAATTTTTTGTGAGGCCATCGGGAGGACATAATATCTTGATTTTGTTTGAATACAACATACTATGCACAGAAGGATGAAAAAAAGATAGCTATATAAGATCATTAGAATATTCTCTGTGCATGTGTCATATATTTTGGGGGATCTTGGGATGACCACATGGGAATGAATATGTTATATTACAATATTACTGACCAGTCTTCAATCATAAGGCCTAATTTGGAGGCCTTGTATGGATGGATTTGTAAATATCCACTATACTAGTCAGATATTGGAAAAAATTTATTTGTAGTTCTGAGTTTGGTCAAATAGATAACAACAAACATTCAACTGATTCGGTAGATAACATTGACAAAAAAAGTCAGTATAAAACATATATTGACCGTCAACATAAACCGTTGGAGTTTTCTATTACAGACACGATGTTCTATAGATTTCTACCTTGTTTAGATCAGTGATGTATTAGAAGTAAGGGGAAACATTATCCTCTTTTTGGGTCATTTTTAGGTTTTGAGAAGGTGTAGAAAGTGTATTACCATGTAGAACATCCAACATAGCTAACGCCAATTTATAGGTTGTTATATGTATGACTGAATCTAAATTATCTTTATGATCCATCTCATGTCATGAGTTGGTATGGTCTTGATATTGATTTTGATTTATCTATGAATGTGAATCCAATCGGGGGTATTGATTCTGAGAAAAATATTTTTCATTGGAGGATGATACCTCAAGGTTGCTTGTTATAGAAGCATTGTTTTGATTCTCATGAGACACAAGAACATTAAGCACTAATGAGGGGGTATTTTCCTCATTCCATTGATATAGATACATCATGATAGTCTTTATAGGAACATATATTTCTATGATGGGGACTTTGTAACATACTGTTATGCTTTTACAGTATGACTTCATATGGGGTTTTTCGTTATTTTGTGTAGAAACTAGGCAGTTTGTTGTGTTTTGGTTGATTACATATTGTGTAAAGGAATTACACATTGTGTCATGTTCTATAAGATGATGATATGATGTTTTCATATGACGTGAAAGATTACATGATAGGTACTTGGAATGCATGACCTGTTAGTGAAAAATAGACCTTTAATAAAAAAAGGTGACACTTTTCTTGGTGTTTTTAACATTCAGGGATTACATAATATGTAATTGGACTACAAGACATGTAATACACACAATTTGTGATATTATGTTTACTACAAGGATGATTTTGATTTCACTATATAGATATACCTCCCTCATGTGACCTATAACCTTCTATATGAGATTTTGCATCTTCAAAACACATTCCTTGGATGGTCAAAGTAGTTTTAACCTCATTAACTATTTTCAATGTAACTGGATCCCCACACATGTGTTTCCTTCAGTTCCATCTTTCTGTCCTACTTATATTTTTCTGGAACATCATGCATCTAATGGAGTTGAAATTATTTAATTTTAATTTTGATTCTAGATTGTGTTCATAGATATCGTTTTCCATCAATTGCCATTGGTGAGTTCCTATGAGGGTGTTAATTAATGATCATTTATTAACTATATGTGGTTCCATAATTACTTTCCCAAAACTTGAAACCATTAATTACTAGATTTAATTGAAATGATTTTTTAATTTATTTAAAAACATGGAATTTAGATGTTTTGACTAATGATTTTAATAGGGTATGAAATTTTATAAAACATGCAATTTTCATAGAATCAAAATTATGAGGAGAATTTATGAAAATTGATTTCTTGATTAGGAAATCCGTTTGGAATAAATGATTTTATGTTGATTTTGAGAAAATGTATTAAATTCAGAAGTGATTTAAATCGGAATAAAATGCTGAAAACCTATAATTTTTTATTAAAAATGTAAAAGGCGTATTAAAAATAGAAATTGGAAAAAATAATTTAATTTTTAATTTGATTTATTAAAAATCAAATGTGATCCATGTTTTTTAGTGGTCAATAAGACAAGAATGTTGTAATCTGGACTCTCTTCAAAATTATTGATGATGAAAAATGTTACTAAAAAAACTACATCATGAATGACCATTATGGGTTCCCTTTAGGGGAGTAGACTACCTTTGATGGGTTCCTCTATTGGGGAATATTTTTTTATGCACACCGTACTAGATTCGTTATCACTATGAGAAGTGTGAGGATCCTATTACTTGATAAACTAAAATACGACTAGATTTTTTACATGGTTCATTCATTACTATGGGGTTTTTTGACTTGATTACAAATGTATTTGAATTTTTGGAATATTGTATTCAATAAAAATGATTTATATAAACTGTTTTATATAAAATTTTCATTTAAGCCTATTTGGAACTTTTTTCAAGATATATGTTATCTTTTTAAATTGAAATCATGTTTTTTTAAAATATGAAAAATATAATTACATTATTAGTTTTATTTAAATTGATTTCATGTTTGGTTTATTTTTTTGGGATTGGTTATTGTATACTTCATGAGACCCTACTAGTATTTATATCTCACACAATTTCTTTTATTTATGTCATACATTGTTTTCTTATGTTAGGTCTGAGAAAAGGGAAAGGGACACTTAGACATAGTGAATATTCATGATCATTCGGACCGTAGAGTATAGGATTATGTTTTCATTGGTATATTTTAGTTTTATCGTACTAGTTTCTTATTACATTGATGATGTACATATTTTGGGTTTTTTATACCTTTTTGGTTTTTAGTTCTATATCTTATTCGAGTATTGAGTAGATTGAATTTTTTATTTTATCTTCCTCTATTTTGTGAGAAATTAATTCCCCCTATTATCCTGAATGATGCAAGGTGATATTCACCAACCTATTGGTACATAGAACACCCTTATGAATATGTCAGATCTAGATTGGTTATTTGGGTACCATGGTATCCAGGCACGTTCGTGACACTTAGGGTAGAATTGGAAAAGACACTAGGATGGTAAAGTTAATGTTCAAATTGAGTATGAACTTATATTATATTAATAAATATAAGTTTTTCATGAGTAATTACCTAGATATCCAATAATTTTTAATGTTGATATTTTCATTAATTTAATCCTTGATGTAATATGAATATCAAAGACTCCAAATATAATTTCTAGTGTGGAACTAGTAGAGTTGAAGAAATAACTAAATCAGTTGTGTGATATGGGATTTCTTCCACCATGTTTTTTACCATTGGGATCACTTGTTATCATTGATATGAATAAATATTAATCTAGGATAATATGTATTGATTGTAGAGAAATCAATTCTATTACATTAATGTCCATGTATCCACTACCATACATTGGTGACATATTCAATCAACTAAACAGGGCATTGTCTTTTTAAAATATTTAACTTACTTATCTGTATCATAAATTTCTATTATAAAAGAATTAATTTTCCATGATTTATTTCTAAATGAGGTGCCTAAATTATATTTTTAGAGTAATTAAATTTTCATTGAGTAATGAACCCTATATTTTTTGGATCTATGGGACATAAAATTCATGAAATATCATGATGATTATTTTTGTATTCATTGATAATTACTTGGGTTATTTTAAAGGATATGAGGACCATGTAAATAACTTGTGAATAATATCTGAGGCTCTTTGAAAGAAATAGTTATATGGTAAATTTTGTTTGTTTGATTTTTGGATTTATGAATATTCTTTTCATGGCCATATTACCTCCAAGGATGGAATTGTAGTTGTTTGTGTGATTAATAATGTAGTCATCAAATTTATTAAACCAATGAGCATAACCGAGAAGCATTGTTTCATTAGTTTGGAATGTCACTATCATCCAGTCATTCATATTGGTTCCTAATTGGCTATCTCATTCACAAATAATACATGTAATGGAGTTAATATCATTTATACAAAGAATTTGAGGAATTTTTTTATGAATTGAATGTAATATTTTTCAATTATTTGATTTTGATATACCATCTTGAAATGACATGTTTTTTATATATAATGACGCATTGAAGACGGTATAATGTTTTTTACTAATAAAATTGATAATGTTATTGCGTATTAATCATGGAAATTGAAGAATTGTGAACAATAATATCCAACACATGATCTTTAGTTGGGATATATAATATGCACCTTGAATATGTGGTGTCATGAACACTATTGTGAAATATTTGAGATATTCAATGATCTTAAATTCTAAAAATACATATTTTCATAGAAAGAGATCAATATGACACAAAATCAATGGCTCATGCTACATAATTATTATGAAACACTACCTCCTAGAGAAAGAATATAAGGTTATAGATGTATTGAGTAGGAATGATCATAGTATTCTAACCCAAAATAGGATTTAAAGGCATCCTATGTTCATTAATACTGTGAATATGGATATATGAATTATTATGGAAGGATATTAATCACTTGTTTTTCAAATGATTGAACTAGTATTTATTATAAAATAAAAACTGTTCCCAATCAGATGATGAGAAATTTTCAATGAATATAAATGTTTTGAATATATGGGAAATTACCATACCTCATTTTTGAAGATGGTATTCTAAAATTTTGAAATAAATTGTGTACTCCATTTGTAAATGATCTGCAAAGTGGATTGTTGGATGATTATCATAGCTTATATTTCACTATACAATTTGGTACAATAATGAATTTTAGGGATTTTAGGGAACATTTTGGGTGAGATAACACGAAGTGTTAAATTTCCAATGATGATTAAATTTAGTATTCAAATAGGTTATGTCTGAGAGACAACATTGTATGTTATTCCTGATACCTATTTTTACTACTATTTGGAAATTGGATGAAATTACTATAGACATTGTCCTAAAACTACAAAAGACTCAAAGTAGTAATTATTCAATATGGGTTATCATTAATTGTCTAACCAAATATACACATTTTATATCTATATGTGAATAATTACCTATTGAGAACCTCATAAAGAAATATTTTAATGATGTAATAAGACAACATGGAATGCCCATTTATGTTTTTTGTAGTTGTGATCCCTATTTAACATTTTTATACTGGAAGAGTCTTAATAGTACTCTAGAAAATAAGATTCATTGATTTATCCCTACCAACGTCCAGTGGAAGGGTACCAAACAAGTACTAATCAAATAATGGAATACATGTTGATGTTCTGCAATAATTATATTCATGTTTTGTGGGATTAGTATTTAACCTTGGTAGAGTTTCCTAAAATAGAATGTTTCATTTAAGTACTCAAATAGAATCGTATAAAACACTATATGGAAAACTATTTCATAATCTAACATTTTTGGGTGATGTTGGTGAAGGGAAGATGTTGGGAAAAGAACTTTTATAAGTAGAAAAAATATTGTGAATGACTATTAAAGATCATATTAAGGTATCTCAATGTATACAATCTTGTTCTATCGATAATCGGAAGATGGATTTGGAATTCCCTATGGGAGATCATATTTTCACGAGAGTATATTCATGTGAGGATTTCATAATGTTATGTAAAATAATAATAAATAAGAGTAAGGTTTATAAGACCCTATAAAATAAGTAAATAAATTATAGTTGTTTCTATCCATATAGAATTTACACCAATTATCCCAAAATTAAATGATGTGATTTATATATCATTGTTAATGAAGTACATATCATACCCAACACAAGTTCTCACATGTGATGAAATAGAATTAGAACCTCATTTATCATACTATGAAGATCTATTCTAGAATCATGATAATATATATCATATATTTAGGAATTTTATGACACAACATGTAAATGTGATTTGTAGGAATCTCAAAATTGTGGATGTAATGTGGGAACTAGTAAATGCTATAAAGAAGAACAGCCCACATTTGTTTAGAAGGAAATATCAATGAATATTTTGAGGAAGGTATTTTTTTTGATATGAATAATTTATGACCCGGATAAATTATGTTTTACATAATTTTAATTAAATTTAATATATTTAATATATTTTGATGATCGCAACATCAGGTATAACTGAAACACTATATCGTACTAAAATATTATTAAAAATGAACATTATAATCTAGAAATTAAACTATCATGTTTGAATAATACTAAATAAATTATATATATTATAATATTTAATCATTTATAATATAATTTCATTGGTAAAATATTTATTAAAAATAAAATTATAATAATTTTAAGGAAAATGATATTTTTTTGGAAAACCTTATTTTTCTAAAGAGCGGTTTAGTAGCGATTTGCATGCGTAATTAAAAATTAATTTTCAACCCTTATAGAAAATTTAATTGATAGAATTAAATTCTTTTTTTACATCATATATATAAAATTACCATAGGGGTTTTTTTGTGAATTTTTATGAAAAGATAACTTTTTGATGAATAGTAAATGTAGTAAAAATTAATTACGCTAGTTAATGAAAAATCTGAAAAACTTTGGGTTAATCTAAAACTATAATGGTTAAAATGAAATAAACACTTGTTCAAACTCCATGTAGTGTCTTTATATATACCATTTGACATGTTATTGTTTATAATGACACATTTTTAAGGCTTGTGGAAAGATAAAAATGTGAGTGTACCTTTATATTTTAAAAAATTTGATGTGTGTTCTATCCCCCACATATGAAATGCCACCCCTCTATTCTCCTAATAACAGATTTAAATAATTTTTATTCTACAAATATATACAAAAATAACTTACATAACCCCCTATAATCATCCTATATCCCTTATATGGATTACAAATCCATCATAGGATGGATTTTTGTGCAAACATAAAGATGTTGGTAGAAGAAGATCTAATAATATTAAACGATCATTTTTATGATATTTCTTAATAATCCTCCATAATATTTCATTAAATCATGATGATATGAAAAAACTATACTATACAATATATTTATATGTTATTATTTTCATTTTATAACCTATATCTGTCTACACTTCCATTAAATGAGAAAACAATCATTGATCTTGCCTCCCCTCTCTTATCTTAATAACCGGTTTAAATAATTTTTATTCTACCAATACATACCAAAATAACTTACATAATCCCCTCCCATCATCCTATATCACTTATATGGATTACAAATCCATCATAGAATGGATTTTTTGTGCAAACATAAAGAGGTTGGCAGAACAAGAGCTAATAATATTAAATAATCAATTTTATTATATTTCTTAATACACCTCCATAATATTTCATTAAATCATGATGATATGATAAAAATATACTATAAAATATATTTATATGTTATTATTTTCATTTTATAACCTATATCCATCTACACTTCGATTAAATGAAAAAAAATCGTTGGTCTTGTTTACGGTGGATTACCTACCCATAGATTCACGTAAGTCATTTTTCCTCAACACCTCTCACGATTGAATATAATTATTGATTTTATGTTTCTATATAATATTTATGATATAATTATAATTTTTAAATTATAATTTCACAAATACTTACTTAAATTCCAATTTGTATAAAAATACTATAATGCCACTCATATGTACGGTGGACTACTGGCAGATGAAGAAATGTGATTGGTATTTCACATTTGATTCATATATATGTTAATAATCATAAATTTATTTATTTATGTGATATATATTAAATGATATTTTTTTAGAATTATTATTTCATACACATCCTTTTGTTTTGACCTATAAAGGAAATGATATCATCGCTTGTGCGTACATATGACCTACCGTCTTCATGAAGCGATACATCTCATTTTTCATGACAAAATTCAATGATCATTATAATAGTGAATATAAATATTAAATAGGATATTAATAAAATTATTAAAGGTATTTATATGATTTATTTATATTCTATTTACATGAAATGTATGTTTCATGAAAAACATGCATGAGAAAAGAAGGCAATTAACAAAATAAACAATAAAAATACAAAAATATTATAAAAAATGGGTGGTAAAATTTTATAAGAAAATTAAATATTACATTTTAAATATGAGTATGGTTCTAGTATAAATTAATAACATAATTAGAAAAATTATATATGAGGTAAAATCTAGTTTAACAAAATGAATGTTTGAGGTTACGGACTTCGCCTCAATTTCTCTTCATTGGGGCATATTTCATTGTTGTGCACCAAATTTCATTTTTATGATTCACATAATTCAACTTCATCATATTATATTATGGATAATTCATTCATTTTGTTATATTTTTTTACCTTGAATTATTTAGTCAATGGGTATTTTAAATGAATGTTACTATGTGTTAAGGGATATCATCTCAATTTCCATTTCATTGAGAAATATTTTTCAATATGAACCTATTTAATTTTATGTGGTTTATATACTCACCCTTTGGTGGATGTAACATGAAAAAATAATTATTTTTTATGATTAACATTTCATTACATGTTTTCATCTTTATGTTATTATAATTTAAAAGTTACTAATGTGTTAATGATTATTGTACAATCTCACAATCTTTTGGGATTGTTAACATTCTCTTGAAACAACATTCTTGTGATAAATTTTCCATGGGAAATAAATTTATCTTAAATTTTAATATTTATTTATTTTGGATATAATTTTTTCCTAAACCATATACCATTTTTATATATAGTGTTTTTATTTAGTGTAATTTTATTAACATGAGAAATATTGATTTATTAGTATTTTATAATCATTATGGATATTTGGTGATAAGGTATATAGATTCATTAGATAAATAAATTATTATAAGTTTTTTGTATTCTTAGGACAAGAAGTTATGGGTGGGGAATGGTTATAGAAAACCCCTTGATGCATATATAGGTCCCATGAGACAAATTAGTTGGGAAAATCTGATTTACTTTTACAAGTAGTTTTTAACTGTCTTATAAATAGTCTTGATAGAAGACATATCATGATTAAAAATATCTTTATGTATAATAATTATTAATTTAATTCACTAACAATAAATTTGCTTCTATTATACATGATATTTTCACATTTAATATATCTATGTATCCATTTCATTCGCATTTTATTAACTAAATTGAATGTGTGTTCAGTTAGTTACCTTTCCATATTGATTACGTCTTATTTTATGATATTTTTATTGATTAAATGGAATGTTTTTTCAGTTATTCATATAAGGAACTAGCCTTAATCAATACATAATCTTGAATAAATGAATGATTCACATTGGGGATCTTTTACGGTTTAGAGTTTTAGAAAATTAGGCCATAAGTATTACATTACATAAGAAAATTTACTAGGTAGACACTTCTACTTAGTTTCCATCTTTAATTAAAATAAAAACTCCGGAAAGAAAGATTCATGTTTAGTCCCATGTTTTAGATAGCATCAATTTTCTTTAATCCCATCCTTGACCCTATTCATCTTTATGTCATGTGAAAAACATTTCAAAACTTGGGATGAGCATAAAAATCTCAGTAAGGCTTATAAAACAAAGAAAGAAAATATTAGTTCATAAATACATACATAACATATGATATTTAACAAACCTCATGAAATCATAAAATTAACATAGTAAACACAAATCATAAAGTTAACATGTGGAATCCATAACATACTTACGTTGTAGCCTTCATAGCTACATAGGGAGTAACATTCAGAATACCCATCATAGTATATTCACTAAATATATTAGAAGAAACATTTATGTTTACCTCTTTCACATTACCCAGTGCATTGGAGAGATATCTCGGGCTCACCTGCCAGAGGATTATCATGGAACCACCCGTATACATAACAATTCCCAAGAAAAATAACATATTCATTACACATAAAATAAACACAATGGAGAGATAAAATTTCCACATTTTAGTCACAATATATCATTTAAATATAGTGACATAACAAATCCATTATAAAACCATTTTCAATAAAAAAAATTCATAAAAGAGTATATGGTATTTACTTTCCTTTTAAAAACATTATGACTTGTTAAAGAAGCCATAGATCAAATAGTGCTCATGGCGGCAGAAAAGGTCATTGTCACCGCTTACATTAAAAGAAACATTATTTTTTTTGTTTAGTAAAATTACTCATAGAAAAAGATTCCATTTGAATAAAATGATAGTTCTAATGGGTTTATACAGTGTATAAAATAAAGTCGTGTATAAAAACAAAACATACCTCAAAGAAAGGAGATTGAGACGAAGTCCCTTACCACATGTCCGACTTAACCAATTCGTTTTTTAATCTCATGCATAATAATCTAATGTTAAATTATAATTTATTAAGAACCTTTTTAAAGTTTATTATTCCTTTTATATCAGATATTATCTTGTTATAAAAATTACGTATTCATTTAATAAATTAATGGTCGTTTTGTCGATATTTGGCACTTGAGGCAAAACTGAACTCCTTATATTAACAAGTTCTCTATGTGGTTAAAATTACATTATCTCCAGAGTGATATTAATGATTTAGATATCATATATATATTATATATCCAGTATATATATGTATTTATAACAGTACATAACATTTGGAGGTAAGAAATGAAATGTATCATTTATGGAGACGGTAAACCGTACGTATGTATGAACACTACTTTCATTTATATTTCTTATTTTAATGGAATTAAAACATAATTATAAATAGTAATATTATAATTACAGTATAATATCAATTATAATATCATTAACTCCATCCTTTATACATCCCACATATGGAATTAATGAGTCATATCTTTTTGAGGGGGCGGTAGTCCGCACTTCCTAAAATGAAATTATTGCATTTACTCATAATGAAAACCATAAAGTTATGATATAAATGAAAAATACAGAATCATAAAGAAAAATTAAACATAATATGTATCATATATAAATAAATTTCCAACTTAATAGCCACTATGAGAGTCTGTAAGAGATAATTGAACAATCATCGTTTCGCGAGGCGTTAGTTTTCCATCCACAGAAATAGTATGTTATTTACCTATTTGATGGAGGTGTGTGTAAGTGTAGTTCAAATCCTTCACATTAAAACATCATAGTATATTAAGGATAATGTTTTTGTTATAAAAATAGGAATAAAAAGAGTTTAGGGGTTGGATAAGTAAATTAAAACAAAATAACTTAAGAGAAGATGTTACCATTAAATTTGGTAACTACCTTTGGTTTGAACGAAAAGGTTTTATTGAAGTGCCTTATGCCTAAGGTAATACTTATAAGATGAAGATAGGGATCATGAGAGCTTATTTGGTCATAGTTTGGATGAGCCAAGGGGATTTAGAGGAATGAATAATGAGTTAGAGGTGATGGTTTTTATAAGGGGGAGGATGAGTTCTTTAAGTGTGAAAATATTATTTTATTATATAATGTTTTTCAGTTTCTATAGGTCCAAAACTAATTAACGTAGAATATTAGATGAATAATGGTCGAAATAAAATCATAAAATAAGAATTGGATAGGTTTTGGATATTTTTTTTAATCTTTATAATTTTATTGATTTAAATCATTTATTAATGAGGTAAACACTGCATCATTATTGTGTAATAAATAATATTATTTATTTGATGTCTAAAAATTATTATAAAATACCATGATTTATTAAATCATTTTATAAATAAAAATATTATTTATAGTAAAATAGATAACTTTTATAACCTTGTGTAAAAGTAAATTTAATAACAAATACTTGTTTATGCCATTTTTTCCTTTACTTTGAGTTAATTAAAATAAAGTGTCATTACTACTCTTAAGTGGCTCCATGAAGTCCCAAAATAGACCCAAGGATGCCCATGGTTGGCATGAATCATCCAATAACGTTATGACATGTGTTAAAGTAATTTTTTTATTATTATATATTCTTTTTACCTATAATTACTCTATTGACCTTTAACCATGGTAAATAAAAGTCAAAAGTTTCTATTCACAACAAATTATTTTCATCTTATTGAAAGAAATTTTACTTACTAGTAATAACCATGTATGTCAGATTTTCGAAATTCAATTCACCAAAGAGGTAAAATTTCATTTAAATGAAAAAGTTAGTTTTTAACCACTATTAGTTGTTTAACTATTCATCAAAAATTGATGTTTTTGAAAAATACAAAAAATTCAGCCTAAGATATATTTGATATTCCAAACTCAAAAATGATGCATATTTTATCAAATTCAAAACATATAATTTGGATTAATTAATTTAATATTAATTCTCTTTTTCAAAACAAAAAGCGTGTTTTTAAGAAATATTAACTTTCAAAGGATTGACACTTGTTTATGTCCAATTTCGAAATGAAATTAATTACAATGAACAACATTGAATTAAATGGTAAAAATATAATCTAATTACACATTTAAACCAATTAAAATATAATCTAACCATATAAATAAATTAAATTAAAAGGCAGTTTTGAATTAAAATATATTATTTTCCACTATTCATCAAAAATTGAATTTTATCAGAAAAATAACAAAATTTTACCCAAAGAAAATTTTGATGTACCTATTCTAAAGAATAATTTCATTTGGTCAAATAGAACGTATAAAAGTGACCAAAACTAGATTTAAAGAGGGTTCTCTAACAAAAGGTGGTAAATCAACCTTTTAAAGTAAATTATACTTAAAATTAGATTCATTGACATTTTAGGCCTCTAAATTTTATTGGATAAATGTAAAAAAATTGAACAAACATGTATAATTTTATTTTAGTTAGTTCTGTTCATTCTTTCCAATACAATGGCTTGGCATTAACTGCCATTTAAAATAATAATATTACATTATTATAGTGCAATGTAAGATTTCAAAGAAACCTATTGTTGTGTATCAGGTTCGCCATCGAACATAGAAACCCATTTAAAGTAAAATTAATAATTAATTCACAAAATATTAATTAAAATAAAAATTTATTATTCTTTTTTTTAAATGGTATGTTACATCCTTCCCCCCTTTTGGAAATTGAATCCTTGCAATTTTTATTCACTTATCAAAAATGTGGGGGTATTTATCACTCATAGAATTTTTAGATTCCCATGATGCCGCTTTTACCATAAGGGTTTTTCACAAAACCTTTACATGCTGAATTACCTTATTCCACAAAACATTATCTCTTAAGTCCAGAATCTGAACAGGCTGTTTCTCATAAGATATATTCTCTTCCAACTAAACTATCTTTGGACATAAAACATGACATGGATATGGAATATACAGTCTCAACATTGAATCATGAAAAAAAATTGACTACATGGGCCAAAAATTGAGGTAAATCCACTCTTTATGCAACTGATCCAACTTTCTCTAGGATTTCATAAGTTCCAATGAACCCCGGACTCAACATTCCCTTCTTACCAAAACAAATCACACATTTCTATAGAGAGACATTGAGAAAGATGTGATCACCTACCTCAAAAGAAAGATCATTCCTCTGATTATTCACATAACTTTTCTTCCAGATCTGAGTTGATCTCATGTGCTTCTGAATCAACTAAACTTCTTATGCCATCTCTTCTACCAATTTGGTTCCCATTAAATTCTTTTCACCTACTTCATCGCAAAAAGATGGAGTTTAACACCGCTTCCCATATAATGCCTCAAATGGAGCCATCTATATACTGGAATGAAAAATGTTATTAATTAAAAAATCTAACAACGAATGATATTGGTGTTAAAATCCCTAGTAATCTAGTGAATAAGAACATAGCACATACTCCAAGGTCTGAATTGTTCATTTTTTTCCCATCTGATTGCAGATGCAAATCTGTACTAAAATTTAATTCATTACCCAATGACTTCTGAAGGCATTTCCAAAAGTTATAAGTAAACCTGGGATCATGATCAGATACAATAGAGAGGGGAACACCATGCAACCTGGATATCTCTTTAACATATAACTGAGAAATTTGATTTAGAGATAATGTATCTCGACTAAGAAGGAAATGATAATATTTTTTAATAGATCAACAATAACCATGATTTCATTATTATCTCGTTATGTATTTGGTAATCTCACAACAAAGTCCATGGATTTGTTTTCCCATTTCCACTCTGGCACCGGTAAAGACCGAATCATCCCTTTTGATAACTACTACTCTTCTGTAACCTCCTGACAAGTGAAAAACTTCATATTAAAATCTGTAATATCTTTTTTCATTCCATCCTTCCAGTAATACTCCCAGAAATCTTTGTACATCTCATTACTTCCAGGATGAACTAAAAACAATGAACTATGAGCTTTACATAACAACTAATTATTCAGCTATGAATCACAAGGAACATATAATATCTTTCCAAATCTCAAAACACAATCATTATCAATGTTAAATTCAGGCAACTTACCCTTATGAGCCAACTCTACCTTTTTATGCAACTCACTGTCTTCATTATGTGCATGCATTATTCTATCTGATAGAGATGATTTCCCTGACACCTAAAACAAAACAGAATAATTTCATGCACCAACAACTTCAATTCCAAAGATCATCAAATCAAAAACCAAAGGATCTCTTTCCAAACATAGTTGGGTTAATGAAGCATTACATTTTCGACTCAAATCATAAACCACTTTATTTGGTTTTCCCAGATGGTAAAAGATAATTCAATCATAATCCTTGATTAATTCAAACTATCTCCTCTATCTCATTTTCAATTCTTTCTGACATCACATTTTACTTCATACAATGGATGCCTCCAAATTTTTAAAGAAAAAATAACATTAGCTAATTTCAAATCACATGTACGGTAATTTAACTCACGAGGATTCAAATGATGTGAAACATAAGCAATTATTTGATCATTCAACATAACGACACATCCATGTGATTTCAATGAAGAATCACTATAGATAACAAACTCACAATTTCATGAAGGTTGAGCTAAAATAGTAGCATTTACCAATAATCTCTTAAATTCCTAAAAATAATCATCACATTCTATTGTCCAAACAAACTTAACACCTTTTCGAGTTAACATTTTCAGTGGGATATATAACCATGAAAAATTATCAACAAACCTCGGATAATAACCTTCTAAACCATGAAAAAATCGAATCTCAGTTATATTTGAGGGTCTTTTCCATTCTTCAACATCTTTTGTTTTAGCAGGATCAACCGTTATTCAATTTATTAAAACAACGTGACCAAGGAATGAAATATTCTGTAACCAAAACTCACACTTTCTGAATTTACCAAATAGTTTATTTTCTTTTAATATTTTCAAGAAAACCCTTAAATGAATTTCTTGATCCTCATTACTTTTAGACTAAACCAAAATATCATCAATGAACATAACCCCAAACTTATCCAAGATATCATGAAAAATTCTATTCTTACGATTCATGAATACTGCAGGTGCATTGGTTAAACCAAAAGGCATAACTAAAAATTCATAATGGCCTTATCTAGAATGAAACACGGTCTTTGGAATGTCTTCTTTCTTTAACTTCAACTAATGGTACCCCAACCTCAAATCAAATTGTCTAAAAATACTGATCTCCCTAGAACTGATCAAACAAATCATTGATATGAGGCAAAGAGTACTTGTTCTTAACAGTGGTGTTATTCAATGCTCTATAATTAATGAAAAGTCTCATTGAACCATCTTTTTTTTAACAAATAATATAGGAACACCCCATGGTGATGTTCTAGGTCAAATTAAACCTTTATATAATAACTCTTGAAAATGCTACTTTAACATTAAAAGTTCAAATTGAGCAATTCGATAAGGGGGTTTTGAAATTGTATTATCATCAAGAACTAAGTCAATGGTAAATTTAACTTCCCGATCAGGTATAATACCAGGAAACTCATCATGAAAAACATCATGGTACTCGTTTACCCCTGGAACATACTTAATTTGAATAGTTCCTTTGTTTTCAACAATATCTGTATGGATACATTGATTTCCATATTTTTCTAGGTTCTCATCTTCTTGATATGTTATGAAAATTAAGGGTTTATTCTTGTACCCAAACAAAAAAAGATTCCAAAAAGAAATCTATTTATCTTTACAGTCAATCTTATCATGATAAAGAGAAAGAAAATCTATTCCTATAATAACATAAAACTATACTGGAGGCAAAATAATATGGTTTTCAGGTAGATTATTCTTTAACATAAGGATATGAAGGTTCTTATAATTTTTTTTCTCAATATTTCCCCACGGTGTTTTTACTATAAGTTCAGGATTCATATATTGAGATGGATTTCCAAATTTACTAGAAATCTTCTTGGAAATGAAATAATGTGTAGACCCCGAATCAGACAACACATTGGAATAATCTAAAAAAACAAATTGTGTATCTGATACTACTTCATTTGATGGCCCAACATCAATTGAAGTAGTTTCAACGGACTTCACCACCCCTTTCTTCTTGTATTATCGTTTCTTTCCCTCATATGAGTTTTTCATTGGACACTCATTTGTATAATGTCCAATTTCATTTCACTTAAAACATTTTACTGATTGAAAATTATATTTTTTCTTACCATTTACATGATCTTTTTTAGTGCAATTATGAGCATTATGTCCCATTTTACAACATTAGTAGCGCTAACCATAATTCAAAATACATTCCCCAGTATGATTTTTAACAAAATTTTCCCAAATTGTAAACATATGTTTTTTACCATCATAATTTTTTGAAGAGGTCTTCCATTTTCTCTACCACGTCGACCTCTTATTATGTTGTTTTTCAAAGAAAATATGGTCCTCGACAAACTTCATTTCCACCTTATCCTCCCAACGAATAAGTTTTTCATAAATTCTGAACTCATGATATGCTGAATACCTTTGATACACTGGCATTAATCATGAGTAAAAATTGTTGATTTTAATATCAAGATATCGTATGAAATTTGGAGGATACCTTTCCAGTCAAATGAATTTTCCTTCATAAGCAGCCACTGTGTCATCCACATACCACAATTATAGAAATTGTATTTCCATCCTAAGATGAACCACCATAGAAAAATATTTATCAATAAACATACCTTTGAATTCATCCCAATCAAGAGCATTAATATCCTCACAATCATGATATTTTTTCCATATACCACCACTTATTAGATTCAACTTTAAAACAGTAAACAACGAGACTAAACATTTGATGCTCTGAACACCTAATGAAATCAAAAATCTTCTTCAGTGCTTTAATCCACCCATCGGCTACCACATGGTCAAATGATCCTCTGAATGATGGAGGATGTTGCCCCATGAGATTCTCCACCACTGACATGTTCCTCTGTGGCTGATCTGGCTGATTTCACGCATGGATACCACCACTATTTATTTCATGAGTCAACCCATCACTGCAACAAACTCTTCAGTTCCGATTTAAACCATCACAGGTTGCTGATTTGGAAGGTTTTCTTCCTTCGGATTTCATCCCATCATATCTGGAATGTTTCTTCTACAAAAAACCATTCTGAACACAGAAATATCTTAGGTGAAGCAACATGGTAATCTGTAAATTCTATATCACTTCAATATTACAATAAATTACAATATGGACATTAATTTAACAATATCTTAACTTCTAAAGTCAGTTAAACTGACCTCCAATAACAACTATAAGGGCACAACCAAAAACATTACATAATCTTGAATTAAATGAGTAATTCACATTAAAGAATTTTTTAGGATTAGTGTTTTAGAGAATTAGGCCATAACTATTACATTACATCTCAAAAATTACATGGTACACACTTCTACACAGTTTTCATTTTTCTCATAAAATAAAAACTCATGAAATAAAGAGTTATGTCTTGTCCCATGTTTTAGATAGCATTACTTTTCCTTAATCCAATCCATGAACCTATTCATCTTTCAGTCCTTTGAAAAACATTTCAAAACAAGGGATGAGCATAAAAATCTCAGTAAGGGTTATAAAACAAAAAAAGAAAACATTAGTTCATTAATACATACAAAAGATAATATTTTTATCATACCTAGTGAAATCATAAGATTTACATAGTAAATACAAATCATAAAGGTAACTTGTGGAATCCATGACCTATATACGTTTTAGCTTTCACAACTATATAGGGATTTACATTTGGAATACTCATCACAATATATTCTTTAAATCTCTTAGGAGAAACATTCACGTTTACCACCGTCACATTATCCAACACATTGGAGAGCTATCTTGAGCTCACCTACCCTACGTTTATCATGGAACCACATGTATATGTAATAATGCCCATGAACAATAACATATTCATTACACATAAAATAAACACAAAGGAAATATAAAATTTCAACATTTCAATCACAATATATCAATTAAATATAATAACATAGCAAATCCATTATCAAAACCATTTTCTATACCAAAATACATAAAATAGTATATGGTGTTTATTTTCCTTTTAAAAACATTGAGACTTGTTAAAGAATCCATATATCAAATAATACTCGTGGTGGTAGAAAAGGTCATTGTCACCACTTACGTTAAAAGAAACATTATTTTACGTCATTTAGTAAAACACCCCATAGAAAATAATTCCCTTGGAATGAAATGAAATTTCAAAGGTGTTTATACAACATATAAAAAAATGTCGTGTATAAAAACAAAATATTTCTCAATGAAAGGAGATTGGGACGAAGTCTCTTACCTCGTGTCTGGCGTGACCCTTTCATTCTTCAATCATCTGAATAATAAACTAAATTTAATTTCTACTTTATTGAGAACATATTTAAAGACAATTATTCATTTTATATCACATATTACCATGTTATAAATATTATTTAATTATTTAAGTTAATGATGGTCATTTTGTCGATATTTGGTACTTGAGTCAAAAAGGAAGTTCTTATATTTACAAGTTGTCTATGTGGTAAAAAGTCCATTATCTCAAGAATGATATTAATGATTTAGATGTAATATATATCTTATATATACAATATATATATGTATTTATAATATTACATAACATTTTGAGGTACGAAATGTAATGCACCGTTCATGGGCACGGTAAGCCGTACGTACGCATGAACGCTACTTTGATTTCTATTTATTATTTTAATGGAATTAATGAATAGTGATAAATAGTTATATTATAATTCCAGTATAATATCCATATAATATCATTATATACATCCTTTATACATCCCACATATGGCATTAACCAGTCATATCACTTTGAGGGGGCGGTAGTTCGCACTTCCTAAAATGAAATTATCGCGTTTACCCATAATGGAAACCATAAAGGTATGATATAAATGAAAAATACAGAAGCATAAATAAAAAATAAAAATAATTTTTATCATATATAAATACAGTTCCATCTTAATGTCCACCATAAGAGGCGGTAGGAGATAATTGAATATTCTCTGTTTTGTGAGGCGTTAGTTTTCCATCCACAGAAGTAGTATGTTCTTTTCCCATTAGATGGAGGTGTGCCTAAGTGTAGGTAAAATACTTATCATAAAAAAAATATTATATTCTGGATAATGGTGTTTTTATAAAAAAATGAATAAGAAGTGTTTAGGGTTTGGATAATTAAAATAAAACAAAAGAACTTAAGAGAAGACGTTACCTTTAAATCGGGTAACTCTCTTTGGTTTGAACAAAAAAGGGTTTCTTGAAGTGACTTGTGCCTAAGGTGAGGCTTCTAAAATAAATATATTGATATTTAAAGATTAATTTGGTATAGTTTAGTCTAGACAATGGTCTTTATAGGTGTGAGTAATGGGTTATAGGTGAGGGATTTTTCCAAGGGGGAGGAGGGGTTCTTGAGGAAAGTGTAAAAATATTATATTATTGTATAATGATATTCAGTTTCTAAAGGTCCAAAAATAATTACGATAAAAGATAATATGACTCATGGTCGAAATAAAATCATCCAATAATAATTGTATATGTTTTTTATATTTTTTTAGTCTTTATAATATTATTTATTTAAATCATTTATTAATGAGGTAAACACTGCATCATTATTGTGTCATAAATATTTTTATTTATTTGTAATATAAAAATTATAATAATATAACATGATGTAGGAAATATTATTATCTTTAAAAATAATATTTATAGTTGAAATGATAACTTATATAACCCTCGGTACAAATTAATTTACTAAAAGATATTTGTTTATGTCATTTTGGCCTTTACTTTATGTTAATTAAAATAAAGTGTCATTATCACTCTTATGTGGCACCATAGGTTCCCAAAATAATCCCAAGGATGCCTATGGCCGGCCATGACTCATCCAAAAAGGTTAGGATAAGTGTTAGGGTAATTTTGTGTTATTATGATATTCTTTTTACATTGAATTACCCTATTTACCTTTAACTGTGGTAAATAAAAGTCAAAAGTTACTATTCCCAAAAAATTATTTTCATCTTATTAAACCAAATTTTACTTACTAATAACAACCAGGTATGTTAAATTTTATAAATTCAATTCACATAAGTGGTAAAATTTCATTTAAATGAAAAATTTGTTTTTAACTACTACAAAGTGGTTTCACTATTAATCGAAAATTGATGTTTCTAGAAAAATACCAAAAATTCAGCCTATGATATATTTGATATTCTGAATTAAAAAAAGATTACTATTATATAAAATTCAAAACAAAGATTTTGGATTAATTAATTTAAAATTAATTCTCATTATCATAATAAAAAGCGTGTTTTTAAGAAATATTAACTATTAAAAGATTGGCAGTTGTTAATGTCCAATTTCAAAGTGAAATTAATTCCAATGACCAACATTGGATTAAATGGTAAAAATAGAATATAATTACACTTTAAAACCACTTAAAAAATAATCTAACCATATAAATAAATTAGATTAAAAGGTAGTTTTGAATTAAAATACAGGATTTTCCACTATTCATCAAAAATTGAATTTTATCAGAAAAATACCAAAATTTTACCCAAAGTGAATTTTGATGTCCCGATTCTAAAGAAGAATTTTATTTGGTAAAATAGAACATATACAAGTGAAAAAAATTATATTTAAATAGGGTTCGCCATAAAGGGCGGTAAATCAACCTTTTAAAGTAAATTATGCTTAAAATTAGATTCATTCACATTTTAAGCATCTATCTTTTATTAGATAAATTTAAAAACATTTAACAAACATGTATAATCATATTTTAGTTAGTTCTATGAATTCCTTCCTATACAATGATTAGGTGTTAACTACCATTTAAAATAATAATATTATATTATTATTGTGCACCATAAGATTTCAACAAAACATGTTGTTGCATATCGGGTACGCCATCGAACATAGAAACCTCTTTAAAGTAAAATTTATACTTAATTCATAAAATATTAATTAATATGAAAATGTATTACTCTTTGTTTACTTGGGATGTTACAATTCACCTTTCTATATTGAGCATGATTTATTCACTCATTATATCTTCAACTTTATGTAACTGTCACTAAGCATTTGAGAAGAGAAATATATTTTTTATTTCCCCATTATATGATGAAGAAATCATTAAATTAGTTTTAGGATGAATATAATTTTATTTTTTATATATTCTATTTTATTTTATTTTGAATGTAAAATTGGGTATAATGTATTTAAATAGATTACTATAACTACTAAACTCTTCATAATTTTGAGATGTTGTTCCTTGTAACTTATTATTTCATAATAATTTAGGACCCAAATCTGGGTTACTAGGGTTGAGAACTGTAAATTTCATATTATGGGGAAGGGAATCATAATAATGGGTTATTTCATATAATCATGAAGAGTAATGAAAATAGATTTAAATTATCACATAACAATAACAAGAGAATAAGGGTTGGAAAATAATAGAATAACATTTGAATACCATACGATACATATCATATATCATAATATCAATTCAAAAAATAATGATTATTAGTTCATAATAAGTTAGTCATAATGTAATAAAAAAACATACCCAAAGTGTATAAAATTGGCACAACTCATTGATTTATGGAATTGATATAAGTATATAGAATTATTTTAATATTATTCATGAATAAACGTCATTATTATAGGGGATTAAGTCCATGCCATATTCCATAATATTAGTCATGTTTCACTCTAAATTATATCATAGTGGATAATACCCCTTTCCAAACTAGGTTCAATCATTATTCCCATCCATTTTATCTCATGAGATATCTATCATTACCAACACATTAGAGAGTTATATAATTATATTAATACCATCTACATAGTTAAAACCACACACACACATATATATATATATATATCTGTGTGTGTGTGTGTGTATCATAATATCATAACACAATCATCATATTATTAAATATGAAAAACCCCTCATTTTTATACATTTTGACAATGTATAACTCATGTAAAATAAATGGTCTTAAATATGAAAAAAAACATCTTTTGTAAAAATTACGACAATGTATAAATCATGTAAAATAAATGTTTTTGATAAACATATCATTAAGTTATCATTACAGTTCCTATGGAGAAGGAACATGTTTCATTAAAAATATGTCATCATAATAAAAACTATCAGCTGAATGAATTTGAATGGTATCATTGAATGAAATCCCATGTGAATAATAGGTAACATAAAAGGATGTAATGTTATATTAAAAATTCGTTCAAAATATCAATTATAACTTTTAATGAAGAAAATAACAACATCCAATTGAAAGAATTTCTTCAAAATATAACAATTTACAATATATTATAGAAAAGTTTTTCATTAAAAACAACCCTCTTCACCTTTAACAAAGAATAAAATAATTGTCTCGTAATTATGATAGACAATTCTATACCTCCATCTATATTAAAACAAATATTCATTCAAAATTTTTGTAAAATGATTAAAAGTAATTCATTTAAAAATTTATTGGAATATTTATTTGAAACGGATTTCAAAAATGTAAAAAATGAGAAAAAATGAATTTAAAAACTCATTGGTGATAAGTAATAAATTATTTGTATTATTTTATAAATCATGTACAAGGAAATTTTTTTCAAAATAAGGAATACATAATGTGTAATTTTTATTAAAAATAGTATTCCTATATAAAATTACTAAAAAAGAATCAAATGAAACAATAAGATGTAATATCTTCAAATAAAAACAGGATAACAATATTCATGAGCTTAATTATAGGTAGATTTAAATATTTTATTATTTAATACATGATTATAAACAAACCTGATGAATAATTATATTTTAACAAAAATCACTAACCACTTTGATAAAATTCGAATCATAGTACCCATTAAAGAAAAAATTTCAAATGAAACATTAAATATAATGATAATGATAATATTAATTTTATCACATTTAAATTGTGTAGTATTTACACCTTAAAAAGATGGTAACTTCCTAATATAACACATGTCCAAATTAGAAAAATTTAAATGATAAACACTTAACATAAGTTGAAATATAATTGAAAGAACATTCTGATTCTATATAAAAAAAAATCAATTAATTAAAATTTTATTCTATAGTCTTAAAAATACATATAATATTATATATGATCCATATATGACATTTTTTCTCCAATTTATTTGTAATTATTTATTACTGTCTTTGTTTCTAAGTGATAACTCTATCAATTTTTAAGATAGTCTATATTCATTAGTTCTATTCCTTACAAATTAATAAGTTTTAAAAAATATACATAATTAAAACAATTAAAAAAATCATTTAATTAATTATATAAAAATTTATTTTCATTCATATATGATTTAAATAGGAAATTTAATTACGTTGTTCCAAGAGGCGGTGTTCCATACTTAGGAATGACCATCATTTGTAATTATTTGATGATTGAATGTGAGAAAGGTAAATAATAATACATCATTATAGAATCACTATTATATCATATATATCACTTCTATTAATTATTTCTCTGCTTATTACCATCAATATAAAGTATGTTGAAAAACGAATCACACTGCGTCATAGAGGAGGAAGTCCACAGGTACACATGAGAGACATTATCATTTTCAGAAAAAGGGAAGGTCAAAAGGTATATATTATATTAAAATTTATGAATAATTATTATTTCAAAAAATATAATATATAAATAATAAACCCCTCTAAATATGCATCCATTAAATATGTGATGGAAAATAAAATACTTCACTATGTGGAGACTATAAGTCTTAAAAACGTACAAATGATACTTTTACTTCTCATATGATAATGAATAGGGTTAATAACAGGGTATTAATAATTATAATATAATTTTAGTATATATTTTTCTAAATTTAAATTTTTTATAATATATTATTTATTTATTTTAAGAATAAAAATAAATAATTAGAACGAGGTCAAATAAGATGATTACCTCTTATTCGGTAAGACTCCTTTTAATAATTTTCATATGGATTCATTTAAGGGACTTTTTAGATGAATATAAACACTAAATCATTGAGAGGGAAGTTGATAACATATTTTTTCAGGTTTTGGTTTATTTATAAGAATTAATGTGGTTTAATGATGTGAATGGTGGGGTTCCCTTTTATTTTTCAGGGGAGGGGAACTGTTGAATTTTCAGAAAGGATTAAAATATAATAAAATTAATATCTTGAAAAATGATTCTAAATAGAAATTAACTCAATGATAATGTATTATTTTTTTGAAATAAAATAAAATAATAAAAAATATATATATTTATATTGTTTTTTATGCCTTATTGTTGGGGTTAAACCCTTAGTTAACAAATTTTCCCTTAAAAGTGTTAATGATTTTTTCAAACTTAAAGGGTTATAGTTATACATATATGGTACCAATTGGATCATAAATGGATATTGTACAACATTTTAGACCATTTATAACCCTTCTTGTCATCGTGGATTATTTATATGATTTTAAATAATTTAAAAATTATTATTTGTAATAAAATGGCATTAATGTTATTTTTGACAACATTCATTTAACATGAAATTATATGCACCATAAAAAAGTTAAACTAGAATATAATCCTTTAAAACATTTCAAATATGTCATGTATATGAAAAATATCTTTTAAACCAATAATTCCTCCAAATTATTATAATTTTTTTATTTTTTCAATATTTTATATTATTTTTCATTAATTGAATAAATACTATATCTTTATTTCCTAATAATATAAGGTAACTATTTTGAAACTAATTTACCTTGATTAAAAAAGTAAATTAATATTTTAACTGAACATTTAAATATAAAACAACCATATATTTATCATTATGGTAAAATATGAGAGTTATTAAAGTCAAGATTGTCGCTTTTTTTAAATTTATTTCTTAAAGTATTAAAAAGGTCAATATCATTGAAAAATGGAACTAAGTGTCTCTATATTAATTTTTTTGACTTAAATTTTATATCACCACCCTTATAATATGAAAAAAAAATTTGGGTATTTTTAGACGTTATCTCATGATTTTAACCCTATTTTAATCATTTTACACATACTCAGGTGACAAACATTGACCAAGGTCACTATTCATAATGATAAAAAATAAATTTAAACTAATTTCGAAATGAGGAAATTTTTATTCTACATATGAATCCATTAATAATATTCATAATTATATAAGTGGTAGAAATTAATTTATGATAAAAATGAAAAATGTAATGAATGGTTTTTAGAAAAATAATTTTTTTATGTACAAAAAATGTTTAATACAAAAAATAATAATATTTATTCCAATAAACCTAATTTAATTATTAATAATTTTTGATAACTAATATTACATTCAATCCATTTAGTAAAAACTGAAAATATTTAAATTATTTTAACAAATAATATAATATTCAACAAAAATATGTTTTCACAATTCAATGAAATATCAAACATTTTACAAAATTCGGAAAATTTTATCTTAAAATAATTATAATATAATGAATTTTAAATATTAATCGTAGTAATTAATTATAATGATTATTATTTCTTGAAATTAGTTATAATATTTTTTAAAAAATAGTAAGAATACCATTTATGAGGAAAATATATTTTTGGAGAACAAAATGACTTTATAAAAAAATGGTTTTCTTATTTCCAAATATTTAATTAATAATTTTTTATTGATTGGTACCGTTATATATATTATAAATTAATTACCCTCATTAAAAAATACCAATTAATCATATATGTTATAATAATCATAATTAAAAAAATATTTCTCTAGTTAGTTTAGGTTTAGTGTTGCATATTGTGTACGATATCGAACAAAGTGATATATTAATATATTGGTTTGTAACATTCTCCCACCCCATGATAATAATATTTTTACATAAAATTTTAATGTATGCTCGTTTATCAAGGTTTAGATATGTGGAAATTATTTTTAAGAAATCCCACATCAGAATAAGTGTTAATAAAAAAACCTCATAAAAATAGGGTAAGGGAAATATGAAGGTTATCTAGAATAAAAACTAACAAGGATTAAAAATAGTAAAAAAATTTGGGATTTCAGAATATGGAAATTGTGAAAAAATAAATGTGAAACTAATTACAATTACTGGTTGTGAACATTGATCTTCATAATGAGAATGATCATGAGAAAGTTGATGACCACAAAACCATAAACCAATGATCTGTGAAAAAATAATCAATTCAATATAAGTGATCATAATAGGATAAATTTTTTATTTCAAGATCCTTTTCATTGAGTTTAAGGATTGAATTACCTATTAGATTAATACCATAAGGAAAAATACGTGCATAAAATTCTAATTTTTTCCTTTAAACAATTTTAACCACAATAACATATTTTCTATCAACACTGTGTATTGGAGTTGAATTTCTTAGTCATGATATATTAAGATAATCTTCAAAATGATCATAAAATAATCAAAAATTATTATAACATAACCCTCATAATATTAAAAATTAATTAATATAAAAATGGGTTGGATATATCTGCAATAATTAATTTGAATTGATTATACATTTTACTCTAAAATTTTCATAATAAAAAAAGACTCAACATAGATCATTACATAAATATATAACCCTACATACCAAATAACCTCAATAATATTAATATAATGTAATGTTTTAACATCCAATTTTATCTGAGAGCCTTTATCTTTTATCACAAAAAAATATTTGTATTCCCCTAAAATAATATGTAATGTTAACTCATAAGTTATATATAAGGGTTACAAATACCATAACACCAAATAAAATTAATCTCTATGAAAAATCACTATATTATCATATAATATAGTTTAAATCACCAATATATGAGGAACATAGTTTATATTCTAACATGAAAGGTAAGCCATATCATGGCCATAAATATCACCACCAATATTTCCTTCTAAATAAATTAATTTAATTCCATAAATATTTTCTATATCCAAATACCCAAAAGAACATAATTAAATTACTATAAAATCATATATTAAATTTTTTTATTTAATCTTAAATAGTGTATTCTTATTAAAATATATTAAAATATTCAAATCCCCACAAAACTCCATAACTTATAATCATAAAATGGTATATGGATGTATTTTATCTTATGATAAACTATAAACATATAAACACATTCTGTTTTCAATAAATCTTATTATAACCCCACATGAAAACATATATTCTTCAAAAAATTATCACAATCCTTATTTCTCAAATAAAGTAAATAAAAAATAAATAAATCAAAAAATAAAATAAAATTCCATAAATATGACCGAAATCACATTTCCATGAAGTCGATAACAAATTTCCTAGCCATAAATACAATCCAATTTACTTAACCAATTTAAATAATTTCTTTATCCCAAATGAACATTATCACCATACCACTAAATTTCATTTTAGTGTTATTATAACCATTAAAATTTTGTTTCCAAATACTTAATGAAAAACTTATGTGGAATAATTCATTAACGTTGCATGATTAATATTTTTAAAACATTATTCATGTAAAATTTTTAAAACATTATTCTACAATACTAATTAATAAATAGATAATAAATTCATTCTATAAAATTATAATAGCATAGGTCCATCCCATTTCTAGGTGTTAACCATTTTCTTAAAGAACTGTCCTTGATAAATCACATATTCCCCACACATGATTCATTTGATAATAAATATTACCTTAATATTATTTTAATTTACCTCTATTGAACTATTATTTTTTTTCATGGAAATTAATTTCCCAATACAATTCATTTACATATAAAAACTATCTTCATGTTCCTTTGATAAATTCCCTTGCATGATTATTCCAATAATTTTAACATGTGGAAATCTCAATATTATTTTACCCAAAGTCATTATGAATCTCCATCATTCTATTATTAAGTTTTTTTTCATAATTATTACATGTGATGAGGTTTTAAATTATATAATGAGATAAGTAATTTCCCTAAATCACAAGGTTTCCCATTCCTACTCATATTTAATTTGGTTGATAATATTGACAATAATTTCATTTCCTGTCAGTGTTAGAAAGAATCCTCCTACTTCCAGCCATTGAAGAAAACTTGAATGAATAGTGTGAGAAACAATTTTCATAGTGAAGAATTGTGAAAAGTCATTTATATGATCTATAAATCATAAAACATTATTTTATTCAATTTCACCATATAAACGACATAGGTCATATAAGATATTCATCTATTCAAATCATTAATAATGAATCATAATTAAAATGTTATTAAGTCATGAATTTACCTTGGGAGTGTCAATACAGGTGGGAATTAAGGGTACAATCATTATACACCACAATTATGGTAAAGATATAATCAAAAAAATCATTTGGGAATAATACCCATAGATGAATCTCTTATAATGAAACATCCACATGTTGTATCTAGAAAGGGATGTTTTCATATGAAACATTAAAACCACTTTTTATCATGGCATTGGATTTAATAATCTATATTAGAGAATCCAAAGGATTACAAATATTTTTTTATAATACTATTTTCTAATGGTAACTAAAATTTTATCTGATAAAAAATATAGATAACCATACTTTTCATACATAGACATTCTATTTGATTAGATTAATATTCATTACATTACATAATTATCCAATCCAAAATAATATAGCTCCTTTTCCATTTAAAACATGTATACATAAACAAACTTTCCATACATGATAGACACCATATAGAACATAATTCATCAAAACATACACCTTATTTATATATATGATATGTAAGATATCCTTAACATCATGTTTAAGGTAAACATAAGAAAGGGTGAGCTCAAATTCTCATTAAGGGATAACTAGGGAGATATTTATGATCACATAAGAATAAAATGAGTATAAGGGAATAAAAACATGATATAATGATTTTAAAACCATAAACTATATATAATGTATTATAATATTTTCATTTAAAAAATATGAGAATTTAAAAATACATGACTCATGATGGAATCAAATAATAGTATCCATGAGGGAATAACATTATCATAAAAGATGGATTTATTGCATGTACAGAACCATAAAAAATTATCTTTATTATATTAACGGATGTTAGCCAATGCAAAAAAATTAAATTCATTTAAATTCCTATTATTTTATATACGTAAAGTTTAACTCCCAAGACAGTCAAGGTGGATATATTTTCTTATTGAAATGGGTTCACTCCAAATTCTACTCTTATTTATCTAATGAGATACCCATAATTACACAATTCATTAGATAGGTACACATTCATGGCCCACTAATATCATAATGAAAATCATATAGATATATGTGAAATCAAACAGAAACATTCCATATATAATAACCATTTCAAAATAAATGGGTTTCATAAACTATTCATTATGGAATAATTTTTTGAAAATAAATGGGTTTCATAAAAATTTCCCAAATTGATCTTAGAAAAACCCCTTAAAACGAAATAATTTTCATAATCATCATGTGATCATAATAATTAAATTTCTAAATAATGATTTCAGATGTTATCATTGGATAATATAACTAGTAAATATTAGGTAACATCAAATGATATATTTATAGATGAAAAATTCATTTAAAATATGACTTGAAAATATCTTATTGAAAATAGACATTTCCCATTGAAATTGTTTTTTAAAAAATCATAAAAATAATAAGATATTATAAGAAAATTAATTTAATGAAATAAGAAAATATAAATGGATTCTTCGAACCAATGATTGATCGTCATGATGGGAAATTGTTTCCACATGGGGTTTGTTAAAAAAAGGAATCTTATCATATTTAGGGTAAAAGGTCAAATGTTTTTCACTTCAAAATATATGATAAGGTTCATATTTATTTTTTATGAAAATACATAATTGGGTGAAAATTACATTAAAAAATACTTATAGATGATTAAAATCATGCATGAAATTTTTTTATAAAACTGTTGACCCTCATTTCCGTCAAAATGTATAATGACTGAAAAAAAAAACCTTAGTCCAAAGTGATTCATCCTTTGAATAAAAATCAATAATCGACAAAGGCATGAAAAATTATTTCTTCCCACTTGGGTCGTGCAAGTTTCATCATGTTCGTGCAAGTATAATTGCGCGCCGCATAGTGGTTGCATAGGTGACTTGCGTTCCCTCTTTGATTTTCACCCAAGGATTTCCCTGGCCTATAAATACCCCTTTTGGACCCCCCATTTTGATGATGGAAAAATTCCAAAACTCAGATTCGAGCTCCCGATTCCCTAGTCTCTTCTGGAAGTCTTCCGAACACTTCTAACGTAATTTTGTACCTAGAATGGAAGCTCTAAACAGGGGAAAAAAGGACCAAGTGTTGAAACTCATCAATAGTTGCGTGCCTAAGTGGCCCGCCCTTAAGGGAAATGGCCACACTTGCGTGCCACCTGATCCCATCAATAAAACTTGTATGCCACTCTTTTGGAAGCCTTTAGGGATAATACTAAGGGCTTGACCCAAGTCTTGCCAATGTATTACCCAAAGGGTTGACCGTCGTGAAAGTACCCATATGTCGTGCGAGTATACCTACGCGACCCAGCCTTGAGAACCTATGTTGGACATGCGCGCCTCTCTCTTTTTGGGTCCCCTTCCTATCTATTCACTTGATTTCTTCAAATCCACCTCTCCTTTTCATGATTTAGCCTTCAAAACCCTCTTCATTGTCATTTATGACATGGTTTCTTTGTTGGCTTCCTTATCTAAAAGGAATTCTGTGGAACATTTCTCAAAACCCAGTGATTTACATTTCTTTATGTCACTACGGTTAGGGATTTCTTTCATTCAACCTCGTAATTTAAATATGGGAGGATCTTTAATATGGGCTTCCTTATCAAGAGTAAGTCTCAATCTCAAAATCCCATATTTGGGAATCCTCCTTAGGAGTAAGCCCCAAGTCCCCTAACCTGGGCCTCCTTTTTATGAGTAAGACCCAGTCTTCATGTTCCCTTAATTTTGGGCCTCCTTTTCAGGAGTAATCTCAAACCGTAATTATTTTAATATGGACATCCTACTTAGGAGTAATCCCCAAGTTCCCAAAATCCGAATTCCATTAACATGGGCTTCTTTTTCAGGAGTAATCCCCAGTCATAATTTCTCTTAAGCAGTCTCAATTTACTTTTGATTTGGGCTTCCTTCTCAGGAGTAAAACCCAATTATAATTCCTCTCTAATTTAGGCATCCTTCTCAGGATTAAGTCCTAAGATAAGTATCCAAATCTTCATAGAGAACATATACCTTTATGGACCTTGTTCCCAGGTTTCTTCTCGGATGTAAATCCTAATTCTCATCTATCTGGGTAGTTATACATACATATTCCCCACATCATTTCTCATAATTGCATATTTTATGGAACAATTGTCTAGTTTTACCAATACCTCTTGTTTCTCACACCGAGCATGACTCACGTGAGCTTAGAGTGTAAAAGTAATTATGAAATCTTTCTTTGAGCCATCAATCATGCATAAATCTCATACTTCGTTACTCGAACTACATGGGTTCTGATTCCTTTTCTAAAATAAAAGATATGTATGTAGGCCATCTTCGGGTACAATCCCAACTCTGAAATAATATATGACCTTCTAAATGACAATAAACATCAAGTGCCCCGTTGAATGGATTTAAAACTAGTATGGTTTTCATAATGACCAAGATATTTCTATATAATTTATCAATGGATACCATTGACTAAGAATATTTAACAAATACAGATGATTTTCTATCGATGAAGAACCACGAATACATAAAACAGATTCTCTAAATCTATTTCATACTAATTATTGATTGTAAGATCTAAAGGAAAGATCATTTTCATACTTGGTAATTTAATAAGGATTCACGAAAATAACTTAAATCTATAAAGAGAGTCCCAGAGTAGACAATAATTTCCTTAAAAAGGTGTGATGAGTCTGACCTCCCATCATCTTGACCAATGCAAATTCTTAAGCCTCATTAGTTCACAACTAATGAGCACCTACCTTTTGAATGTAGGTCCAAATGGATATGGAATCATTGGACGTTTCCAGTTCTACGAACAAACCCATTAGAAACTGCTTGGAATGTTTGAACCTTAAATCAATGAGGTCATTCCCATTTCCATAGGAAAAAAAAATGGTGAACTCGATGTGAATCCTTAACCAAGTTAAAATGATGTTTTACTTATTTTGTTAGGGCCCTATTTAAACTCAATGAGAGGGCCAACAGAACAATCAATAACATATGTGCTCATCCAAAAGATGTAGTGTCCGTACTTATCTTGATTATTTCTGTTATATCAAACATGTACTCTTTTCCAAGAACTTCTACATCATAGAAATGGCATCTCTAAATTTCACGCCCGTGAATACCTCTACTGTGAATGCCTCTGTTTTTACTCCTTTTGGATCGTCGTCTGCTATGAGGATGACATCACATAATCAGAATCTTCAACGTTAGGTATCAAATGCACTAGTTAAGTAATACCGTCAAAACGGTACTATTCTGACTCTAAAGGCCGCTAGACAAGCCCTCCAAGTCAATAATTTACCCTGGTCGTCCGGACAGCGATGACCAGCGATCAAGAAGCAGGTGGTGCCAACCACCATTTCAAAATGTTTTGGGTCGTTATCCCTGGAAAGCAATCACAATCCCCTCCCATGTTCTAGGGAGGAGAATGATCGAGTCCCTCAGGTTCTTAATTCAAAGAGACAGGAGTCCTTCCTGAGGGCTCCCATCAACAATCACCGCCAGACTCATGCGGCAGTGCGCCCTCAACATGATGAGGGTGTCGTCTCCAGGAATTCAGCTCAGGTTCCTTGAACCCGAGCAGTCACGAAAAACCACAAGAGTTGAAGACCAGTAAACAATGATCAGGTTCTTATCTCTTCCATTTCTGGATAATTCCACCAACCTAACTTGGTGTCAAGCAACGAACAGGCACACACACCCATCCATTTTAATTTTACAGTTCAGCAGACTCGTCTAGAAGCTACACGCCATTACCGCCAGAAAATTCCAGCAGAGTACAATAGATAGGAACATGCACCTATTTATAAATCATCAGTGAGTTATCAGGCTTGTATGACTACATACGATGAAGCCTGCCAACCCAATGTGTTGAAAACTGGTAAACATGCACATACACCTGCTTACACTCACCAATCCTGCCAACAGTCTCGTCTGCCAGTATTGAAGGAAGTTTGTCAACCATGTTCAGCGGAGTGAAATCAGCAGGCACATAAACCTACTAGTATTGATCAAGCCTACCAACAGTCTCATTTGGTATCACCCGGAGAAGTCAATTGGAAAGCCCCAATGACAAGCAGGAGACAGAGTCAAATCTCTACCCCAACACTTGAGTACTGTCAAAATTCACTAATAGGAAAAGGAAGGACAGGAGTAGGAACACACACCTACTCCAAGCACGAAATGGACTTATATCCTCATTCTGGCAGCTGATGTCACCAAGCATATTCTATCAACGGTGAAAGAGAAGAAGCAAATCCCTGGTCATATTCTGGATGCCTTCCAGAATATTATAATAGATTTAGCAGCATCACAGGGAAAGAAATGCAAATCTATCCCTACCAGTGGAGTGACACTTCATTATGTCACTCCAGAACAGACACACACCTCTGTTCCAGTCCAAGATGGTTGGGGGGCGTACTCCCCATATCATACGGACAACCAAGTCAGGCACATACACCTGATTTGAGTGGAGATAATCAGCCTAACCTGATCATTTCTCCTAAGCAGGAACATACACCTGCCCATAATGACATCTTTCATCAACTAGTGGTTCCTAAAGTGAGAAAGAAGGCGCCTAAGAAGAAGACCCACCCAACACAGTAAATAAATCAAGGGCTAATTTGTAACAAGTCCTTTCCTGATGCTGGAGTTCTTGATACACTCAGGAAATTATCTGTTGCAACTCAAGAATCTACTCTCTCTCAGTTACCAATAGTGGGAACATTAATTCCAAAGGTCTGCATCTGATAATTCCACATGCAGGATTGATTCCTAACAGTTCGGTCAATCTCAATGTTTCATCTTCAGATGAGAGCCAGAAGAACCCTCTGTGTGGCCAGAAGACCAAGGAGAAAAATGTTTCATCTTTTGTTGTAACCCACCATGGTGGTCCTCCCCCTGATGATGATTTTAGCTGCGAAAGTCCTCTCCGATGTAGTAATTCACATTGCCTGGAAAATCCTCCAATAAACAATTTAGTGATGAGAAAGCCCACTTATCTTTTGGCACATGTAAATATGAATCCAATCATGTTTGATGATTTACCATTAGTAGGTGAAATACTTCCTCAATCAGAAGATAGCCCGGGGTGTAGGTCATTCTATGAACCACCCCTGGGTTGTTCATCTTCTAGTTTGATCAGTGAATAATCTACGAATCTTATTGAATCTGATGAAGCAACAAGGAAGCACCATCTCTGGTCTAATCAGGTAAAATAATATTCATTGAAGGATAAAGAGGAAGTAATGAATATGATAAAACAACTGGAAAAAGGTGAAGTGCCAGTTATGTTTTGGCCATTGGCTGACTCTCAGTATGATATTCTAGAGATGTTGACGGAAGATCAAATTCATGATATTCGTCTCAACATATTGAAAACTCATTGTCAGTTGAAAAAAAATATTACCTAATGATGAATATGAAAATCATGTCAAGATGATAGAAGGGTTACAACGCCAAATTGACTTGGCATCTCTTTCAGTTTCTCGATATCTGAAGGCTGAAAAGCATCAGAGATCCCTTCAGTGTTCATTCCTTGGAACACTAAGAAGGTTTCTCCAGTTAATTTCCAATTCCCCATCTGGTATTCATATTAGGGGATGGGGTGTTCATGCAGAACAACATTTCACTGTACTCTCCAGTCAGCAAAGCCTGCCAAAAATGGTCTCATGAATTGTTATTGCACATGGCCGACCACAACCAATTGGTTTTGTTTATAATAAACGAAATTCTCAAGAACATTCCTCAAATAGATCTTCTCAAAATCAGGAATACAGAGAACATGTTATTGAATTAATTTTTCATCGGTAAAATGAGAACATCGAACATGCTTCTCGTTTGGAGCGTGCACATCATCAAGTGATAGAAGTGTCAGAAATCATCCAACGGTCTTTTGAGCTGGGTTATAAGAGTGGATACAGGTTAATTCATCCAGCCAATTTCTAGAATAAAGTACGTAAGATCAGGAGAGATTTTAAGAAGGTCTCAGATATAGAAACTCATGAACCACTCCAGCTTGCCAGACTAGGGACTCTTTTTACCCAACCCTCAAAATCAACAAATAGGATTCGAGGAGTTGAGCAGGAATAGTAGGAACAGCTCCAGTCCACCAGACTAGGGACCTTTTCAAATCCTCAATCTCTTCCTTAGAGAAATTCAGTCTTCTCTCGATTAGGGAAGAGTACCCATGAGGAATGAAGATCCAAATTATCAGGAGATTCCCTCCAAATTATGGTTCATCAAGAAGTTCCTGAGGGATCGAATCTTCAAAAGGCAATGTCTCATCAAGGACATAGAAGAAGACAATATTGCAGAAATGATGATAAAAGGGATGCAATATATTATGCGTCAATCAATGTTATCAATTCCATTTTTGCTGATCCCCCAGATGTGGCTCACTTAGAGGGATAAAATGAGGAATCTCCCACTCAAGAGGTTGTACGCACAGACACAAATGAAGAAGGTGTGCGTACACGAAATCAAAGGATTACCCAGAATCTAGGTAATCATTCAAGTAACCCACTTCCCCCTCTCCGAATGGTGTCCAATAAGGGGAATGGAAATAATCAGGTTGCATACCCTTCCTCTGGAGAAGGACAATCTCTCTCATTAGACCAAGAATCACACAATAAGAGGAAGAGATGAAAGAATTAAGGAGGTTGAATGCATAACTACTTCAAAGTAGTCTTCTTCTTAAGCGTGTTGGAGTCAGACAGCCAAAGAGAATTTGTTGAAGCTACTGAGATGGATCAAGAGTATCCTCCTTTACCAGTACACCCTCAAAGGTCTAATCCTATAGGTTATACGCGATAAAAACTAGAAATACTACCATCAGTGGCAGTCCTGGTCGCCACACCTATCCAAGCTCCAGTTATTGCACCTGCACAGGTCCAAGATCAACCTGATGTTTCTCATAAGTTAATGACTACCATTGAGTCATTAATAGCTCGGTTGGAAGCTATGGAAGGAAAGTGTTCACCGGTTCAACTGGAGAAGAGAGCTTACCCTGAATGGGTAGACGCAATTCCTCCCCCATCAAAATTTGCAAGTACCACATTCCCAATTATTAATTGTTTGGGAGACCCAGAGAAACACTTAACACATTTTGTTTCTCGTTGCGATCCTATGATGGGAACCCCTCCGCAACAAGAAGCTATTTAGCTCAGGTGTTTTGTACAGTCATTAAAAGGGCCAGCTTTTGTCTTGTTTCAAGCCTGCAATCCCGATCAATTACCAGGTGGGAGGATCTTCGTCCACAATTCCTTCTTCAATTCTGCTCAACTTTTCCAAAGACAACAGTTTTTGATCTTACAAATTTTAAGAAAAGGGATAATGAAAGGGTTTCATATTTCATTGCTTGATGGAAGGGATTAACATATTCTTTGAGCTTAGAACACCCTCAATAAAAATTGTTGCCAATCTGTGTGGAAAATCTGCATGATGAATTATGCACACTTTTGATCCCGGTGAAATACAAAGGACGGTTTCAAGACCTTAATTCAATCACTCAACAAATTGAAGACTCTCTTATAAATACTAAGGATAATTTTCATGTAATTACTTCAGATCTAGGAAGGAGAATGGGTAAATTAGAGACTGCTACAGCTATGCTTAAACAAGCTCATGTACCTACTTCTACTTCAAGGCCTTCATCTTCTCGAAGGGATCCACCTCCTGAGCATCAAAAATAGAGGTCATTTCATCAAGATGATCAAAGATAACAAAGATGAAAACAATTTGAGGATCTAATGATTAAAATTTACTCTTTCTAATATTAACAAGTTACTGGTTAATTAATTTCAGCTCTGGAAAATAATTTGGTTCAATTTCCAAGGCCCAAAAGGCCAAACAAGGAAGGAGATTAAGACTGTCCCAATTATTGACCATTTCATCAGATGTTGGGGCATCCCATTCAGGAGTGTTTTTTCTTCAAAGACCTCCTCAAAAATATGGTGGACTCAGGACAAGTCATTTTGAAAGGTTCTTCAGCTCAGGTAGCATGTGTAACTTCTACAAATCCAGAAGAATAAGGCGAGTGGCCAGAAGTCAAAAACAAAAAGTGCACAGAAATATGATGATTGGATGGTCAGGAAGACAATAAATTGAACTCATTCCATTTTGAAAATGAAATTGGAGAAACCAATTGTGTCTTCTTCTAGGAATTACACAGAAAACCCCCCTTCACCAGAGGGAAAATATTCAAAGAAATAGAATAATTCAAAGAATGAAGAGAAATCAGAAGAAGATGAGATCGTGTCAAAGCCCAAATTTTCTTTGACTCTGGAGGATTTTATGCCATGTTTTTCGAACCCACGGGCACCACACCACCAAATGACACATCCTAAATTGGCTAATTAGGAAAAATATTCATCGGATGAAGAGTTGACATTTGGTTCTTTTAATATGATTCATTTAACAGATCCTTATGCCAGTTGCAACTTCAATGTTGATGAGCCTTAATTCCCTATATCAAACATAGGATTTAGAGGGAGTTCCAGCGTTCTGGGATACAGAGGAATACGTGGATATCTCAGAAGCCACAATTCCAATTCTACCCCTTCTAGAACTGTGTATGCAGCAGAAACTCGTGGCCGAGCACTTCAGCAGGCTCAACAAGAACAAGATGATCCTTCCACGCAACACAGATTCAGTCCAAGTACAATTATTCAAGAAGATCGGTTAGAGGTTCTGCCTTCTTCCTCTCAACAAGTAAATATACCTATTAGATATAATCTTCCAAAGCCAGGAGTATTGCCAACACCTACCCAGATACAAGATCCATTTACTTCCAAAGCATCACCTTATAAGGTACTTGTGAAACCACATGTTCTTATTGGGAAACACAAACCATTGAATCAAAAGTATGATGTATTAAAACACTTTTCCCAAGTACCTACCAAGTTATCAATTCTGGATGCCTTGAATCTATCCAAGGATCTTCGGGAGGCACTCATCGAGGCTTTGTCAAGTCCTCAAAAATTTGAAACCAAAATTGTTGTAGTTGATGTCTACCGTGTAGAGAATAATCCTGCAGAATGTCCTGTAGTGATAACTTTCATAGATAAAGATGAAGATGATGTCTTGTGTGGACATGTTAGACCTTTATACTTATCTGAAAAGGTCAATGGTGTAGACATCTGAAGATCATTCATTGCTAATGGTTTAAGAGCCAACCTCATCCCCATTCAGACACTTTGTCGATTGGGCCTCACAGAATCTGATTTATCTCATTCCACTCTGATGTTGCAAGGATATGATAAAAATGATCAAGAACCACTGGGCGAGATTACCCTCAGAATACAGTTCGGAGACCTTGTATCCAATTCAGATTTCATGGTTGTTGATCATGATACAACCTTTAATGTTTTACTTGGAAGACCTTGGCTACATCAACATGCGACTATCCATTAGTCATACCATCAATGCCTCAAAATATTGTTTCGATGGTCAAATTGGGACATTGTATGGTGGTAAATCCCCCTTCAAAACATGTGAATATCAATACATTGAGGTGGAATTCTATCACATAAAGGGTAAGGGGAAATCCACAACAAGGGTGGTTACCAAGGTTAATGCTCCATTTGGTTTGGAAAATATTCCAGTAAATCCATTTACACATGTGAGTGAAGATTATGTGTTTCCTATCAATAAAATTGATATGATAGACCCAAATAAAAATACTCTTATGGAAACCTCCATAATGTCAATTATGGCAATTAAGCTAGAGAGTATGGGAGAAATTGGTGATTCACCAAGCAATGATGAAAGCTCAAATGGGGATGTCTTCATTTCATCTGTTGAAATCCAACAAGTCTATACTTATCCAATCAAACCAGAAGATGTTATAGCAATTTCAGAGGTGAACGATGATGTCGATTCTCTATCCATCATCTCGTCTTTATTACCCTAGAGAGACTCTTCATCATTAATAGGGTCAGAAATAGAAGCCTCTTCTTCAAGATGTTCAAATTTTAACATCTATTTTGATCATGGAAATTCTACTTCACCATCTACAACGAATGTAGAAATAGAAGAAATAACACATGTTGAAGAAGAATAGGAATATCTTAGGGATGATCCTCCAGCATTTGAAGAGGGTATCTCTACCACCGTGGATGAACTCAGAGAAATAAATCTGGGTACACAAGAAGATACACGCCCCACCTTAATTAGTGTGACCATGAATCTTTAAGAGCAAGAGATATATATTTCATTTTTAAAGAAAAATTGAGATATATTGGCTTGGAACTATACATAAATGCCAGGGCTTGATCCAGATGTTGCCACTCATCATTTGGGTTTGTCAGAAGAACATCGAAGATTTAAGCAAGCTGCAAGAAGAACACACCCAACCTATGCTTCCATAATTGAATATGAAGTGGATAAGAATATCAAATCTAACTTCGTCAGAGAAGTTCAATATCCCAATTGGTTGGCTAATATTGTCCCTATGAAAAATAATAACGGACAAATTATAGGTTGCATTGATTTAAGAGATCTTAATCGGCATTTTCCTAAGGATGATATTCCAGTTATGATTACAGAACTCTTAATTGATGCAATAGCAGTCTATGAAGAACTTTCCTTCACAGATGGATATTCAGTATATAATCAAATCTGAATGTCTCTAGAAGATGAGGAATATATAGCCTTCAGAGACCCTCAGGGTGTGTTTGGCTATCGGGTAATTCCCTTTGGCCTGAAGAATGTAGGCGCAACATATCAGCGTGCCATGAATCCTATTTTCAAATCCTTTTAAGGAAGTTTGTTGAATGTTATCTAGATGATTTGGTGGTTAAATCCATGCAACATTTTAATCACTTGTCTTATTTGGAAGTCATATTCCACAAACTTCGGGCAACATAATTTGAAGATGAACCCCTTAAACTGTGCTTTTGGGGTAACCCCAGGAAAATTTCTTGACTTTGTTGTATTCCATCAGGGTATAAAAGTCGATCCTGAGAAGAAAAAGTCAATCCTTGGTATGTCACCTCCTCAAAATTTGAAAGAATTGTGAGGACTTCAAGGACACATAGCCTATATTCGGCGTTTCCTCGCCAATTTGGCAGGCACAAGTTTACCCTTCACCAAATTGATGAAGAAGGGAATCACTTACCTGTGTACTAAAGAATGTCAAGAAGCATTCGATATTCCCAAGAAATATCTCTTGAGTCCACCGGTATTAATTCCACCTGTTGAAGTAAGACCATTGATTCTTTATGTGACAGCTTTATAGAAATCATTGGGTGCCTTTCTTTCTCAGAACAATGATGCTTGGAATGAAAAAAATGTTTACTATCTCAATCGGACTATTCTTGAAGCAGAAACCCGATATTCAAATATTGAGAAGTGATGCCTAGAATTAATCTTGGTAGTTCATAAGTTGAGACACTACCTACAACATCACGAGGTCCAATTGGTATATCGTAATAACAGGCTGAAATTCATCCTTAGTCATCCAATGCTTACAGAACGTCTGGCATGGTGGAGAGTTATTTTGCAGCAATTTGATATTTAGTATGTGTCTCAAAAGGTGATAAATGGGAATGCTCTGGATGATTTCCTTACTGAACATCCATCAGTAGAAGATACATCTTCAGATATTGAACTTTCTGATGAGGAAGTATTTTCTATTCAACATAGTCTTGAAACATGGGAAATGTGTTTTGATGGTGCTTCAAGAATTCCAACAGGGAGGAAAATGGAAGATCTTAAATTCAACAAAGTTGGGTTAGGAATTGTGGTCATTTCTCCAGAAAAGGTATTTCTACCCTATTCCTTCTCATTTTTGGGAGGCGGGACAAATAATGAAGCAGAATACCAAGCTCTTATCGTGGGATTAGAGTTGGCTCTTCAAGCACAAGTGAATCACTTAAAGGTGAAAGGTGATTCAGACCTGGTAATCAAACATGTCAATGAGGATTATACAATCAGAAAAGAAGAACTAGTCCCTTTGTATGACTACATTAGAGAGTTAATGGCAGAATTTCCTTTGGAACCGACATTTTCTTATGTCCCAAGATCACAAAATGCCCAAGTTGATGCACTAGCTAATATAGCCACTACTCTGGGGGATCCAAATCAGGATGAGACAACTATCAGTATTGCCCACCATCGTACAATTTCAACTTATGTTCAAACTAGAATAGTGGAAATCAATGAAATTAGTCCCATTCCTGAACCATATGGTTATACTACTGGATGGATGACACCTATCAGGGAATAACTTCAAAATGGAACACTTCCACCTAATAGAGCCGGGAAAGAACAAATCTGGCAACGTGTGGTCAATTTTACGCTTTATGATAGCCCGGATCACCTAGAGAAATTTCTCTATAAAAGGGGTTTTGATGGAGTTCTCTTCAGATACATTGATGGGGAAGAGACAATGAATGTCATGAAAGAAGTTTATATAGGAGTCTGTGGTGCCCATCAGTCTAGACACAGACTATCTGATCAAATTCGAAGGCTTGGAGATTTTTGGCCTTTATTGATACAAGATTGTGTTGATTTCACAAAGAAGTGTCATTCTTGACAAGTACATTCCAACTTCATTCATCAACCCCCAGAGTTTCTTCATACAGCTAAATACTCGTGGCGATTTGACACATTGGGAATGGATGTAGTGGGACCTTATCCTTCGGCTACAGCCAAGCAGTTTAAGTACATTCTTACGGCTACTGACTTCTTTTCCAAATGGGAAGAGGTGATACACCTCAAAGAAGTCAGTTCTAAAAGCATTGATTGCTTTATCAAGTCTAACATCATTACCAGATTTGGTGTCCCTCATACCATATTAACGGACAATGGCACCAAATTTTGTTCATCCGAGGTGAGGAAGTTGTATCAAGAATACAACATCAAATCCAATCATTCATCTCGGTATCATGTAGTGGAAAATGGACAAATAGAAGCTTTTAACAAGACTCTTTAAAATATACTACAATAGATGGTGGATAAAGATAAGAAATCATGTCCTGATAAACGCTTTCATGCTTTATGGACTTATCGGACCACCACCCGCATTTCAACACAGTCAACTCCATATTCATTTGTATATGGAACAGAAGCAATCTTTCCCACTGAGGTTCAACTACCCTCACTCAGAGTAGCCATTTGTGATCAGTCATCTACTGATGAACAATCTCAAAAGTGATTGTATGAATTTGAATGGTTAGATGAGAAAAGATTGTGCACCCTGCAGCACTTGGAAGTCTAACAGAATAGAATAGCACGAGCTTTAAACAAAAAAGTTTGTCTTCGTTCATTTGTTCAGGGAGAATTGGTATTGGTTCTTAGAACTCCAATGATACCATGAAAGAAACCTCCCAAGCTGGAGCCAAAATGGGGAGGACCATATTCAATACATAAGGTCTACTCCAATGGAGCTTATTCTTTAATCCCAATGAATGGAGAACTCATCACTACCCCAACCAATGCCAGATTTCTGAAGAAGTATTTTTTATAAACACAAAATACATCCATGGTCCATGAATATGACCTAAACTATTTGCATCCATATCGTCCAACATGACATTAAATTGTGTTGTCCTTACTGCAAGACTTTAAACTACATAGTCCCTTACGTCAGCAAGAAATTATGCTGCACCATCCACGGTCTATGCATATGATATTAAACTATTTTCACTTACATACAACACGACGTTAAACTATGTCGTCCTAACTGCATGATGCTAAAACTGTACAGAAGTCCCTTATGTCTAGAAAGATGCTAAACTGCATAATCTCTGGTCCATGCATATGTCCTTAAACTATTCACACCATCGTCCAACATGATGTTAAACCGTGCCATCATCCAACATGACATTAAACTATGAAAAGTCCTTAATACATCCAACATGACGCTAAAAGGTGTCCTCTTTTTTCCTTACTGCATGACATTGAACTGCAAAATCCCCCTTTCATCCAACATGACGTTAAACTGTATTGTCCTTATCATCTTAGCTATAGGGCACTAAACTGTACAACACCCTTACATACAACATGACATTAAACTGTGTCCCTTAATACATCTTACATGATGTTAAACTGTATTTTTTCCCTGCTACATGACACTAAACTGTGCATCACCAATAGTTCTCACTGCAAGACTTTAAACTGCATAGTCCCTTCAAACGCACTGCACGACCTTAAAATGTGCATATTTAAGGTTGTTGCTACCTCTTTATTCTCACACCGAGTATGAATCACATGATCTTAGAGTAAACTTCAACTATAAAACCCTCTCTAGGTAGCTAACCATGTGTATGTCCCAACAACATTTTTTAAGTCATTGTCCTCAAAAACAACTTGATCACTAATTAATTCTTTAATTGAACTACATTGACATTGATCCTTGCATTCTAGGATGGGTACGTAGCAAAACTCATGAGGTTCAAGCCCAAAACCAATCTCTTCACATCAGTTCAGCTCTATCTCATGTGATGTTGATCTCTGAAGCTACCCCATTACCAATACTTTTTACATTGGTTCACCATCGGTCCATGCATATGACCTTAATCTATTCGCACTTTTGTCATGTATGACAATAAACTAAAACATTATTTGACACCCTCACCTAAGAGGGAATCATTATTTACATAGATCTTCAATCATGTTATATTCTAAAAACTAAGTGCATACATGTAAATTCCCGAACCTCTTATCTTGGGTCAAACCATCATTGTACTAAAGTCCCCTTTTCAACCTTCATATGTACGAATCAAATCTGTACATAGGGTATTTCAATAAATACATGCGGCTTGATTCCCATCCATATGGGATATGTAGGAACATTTGAGTATCCATCGAATCCACCCCCATGTCTTTGGGCCTAACCCCAAGTTTTACATTCACTGCCCTGGCTGAAAATTCCCTATGAAAACACACACTGTGTTCATAATAATGGTCCATGTATTATGACCCTAAATTGATATTTTCCATACTATCGTCCCACATGATGTTAAATGGTATTTCAAGAACTATGTATGGCTTGATTATCATCCTTATGGGATATTTAGTGAAGTCAACCATTTCAAATTCAGGACCCAGCCACAACATGATTATAGTTAGCATTGATCTATGTATCTCTTTCATGCATTGGACAATACCCATTTTCATGTGTCATACTCCTATCCTTAAATACTTCGAGATCTCCATAATTCTTTTCTTGACTTCTGGTCACAAAATTTCCAATTTCGGAGAGTTCTTTTTCCTGACTATGAGGCACGTTCCCTTAGACGGCCTTGCACAAACAATCTACATAACAAACTTGTCAGCAATGAGATGCTATTATTTGACTATGCATCCAATTCCGTTAAGTGGCCCTACATAATTCAACCCCCAACGGGTTTTTTCAATAATGGTAACATCATTATTGGGAAGAAAACAACTTTTTTACTTATTGGTCTTATTGACAATATATAAGGATCCGCAGAAAATAGCCATCCTTAACATATTTGTCCCATGTTCTTTTTCATGATCTGAAAGTATTAAAGTCTATGGTTTATATTTCCCTTCCTGACATTTGGGTCAAACCTTCGTAGGAGTGACATTCATCCAGTTCTTATACAATCTTTTTTTGAAATATCTTCTCCATATTCAAGTACCTCTCTCCATACAGCAAAATCTATACATTGGAAAATTTGAATCCCCATAAACTTCCATTGGATTTTTTGCAGTAGAAAAGTAAATTTTTGATAGTTCTTTTGCCAGACTATACAACATGTTCCCTTAGGCAGCCTTGCATAAGTAGTCTACATAATGGACCTGTCGGACAAAAGATACTATTATTTGACTATGCATCCAATTCCCTTCGGCGGCCCTGCATAATTTAAACCCCTAACAGGTTTGTTAAATAGTGGTAACTTCATTCTTGGGAACTACTTCTTCTAATTAATTTTAGCGATTTTTCATATCATTTCTCATATTCAAAATTTCATAAGTCATAGTTTACATATTTTCCCTCATACTTGAACATGGTCATAAGTTTTTAGATAAATTATCAAGGAATTGAGTCAATGTTAATCCATTCAATCAATGATATTTAGACCTTAAACATTATCCTTTTTATGTCCAACGTGCATGACATTAAACTACCTACAAAAGAAAAGGGAAATCTAAATAAAAGTCAAGTCCAAGCTCACTAAACATAAATTTTGTATGATTTTAGGTAATATTGACAAATTAAAAGATTCAAGGTTTTTAGGGTTATTTATAATAATCATAACAAAAATAAAACTATGCTTACTAGGCCCATTGGCTTAGATAAAAATTTAAAGTAGGAATCAAAAGAAAGTATGCACAAAGGATTGAAGATGAATGTGTTTTTAATTTGATGCACAAATGTTAGAAGGACATCCACAGACTGAAGTCTCTTCTCTTTTCCAAGAATTACAAAAGGCTGTCAACATAAATCTTAATTTGATTTACAGCATCCTGAGCTTCATCAGCAGCCACTTGAAGCTCATGAAATTGACCAACATCACTCTTTTCATCTTGATGGAGTGCTTTATTGGAATTTTCGATGGCTTTCATACCATTTTTCAGAACTCCTTCTCATGAATTGTTCATTTGGTCAAGTTCCCCAGTAAAAGCATCCAACTGTTGCTGAAGGTGCATCTACTGGACAACCTTCTCCTTGATCTTATGCTACAGCTCCTTCAAATTGGCAGCATGATCAACATCAGCTTGGGATACCGCAGCCTCAAATTCGCCGATATTGGCTGACAACCTTACTCTTGTCAAATCTTGATGGTACTTATGCTCCTGCTCCTTTCGTAAGATGACTTGTTTTTCCACGGCATGGATCTTTTGATATGCAAAATAGCCAAGTCCCAACATGAAAAACAGGGATGACAGTCGTGGAACCATCGATGACCGATCATCTAAAGGCTCTTTGGATATGATCTTACATATGTTCTACCATGCCTTGTGTCAGGAAAATAGGAGTGCCTTTTGTATCTCCAGGTAGGAATCGACATCACTGTCACAAGGGGGAATATAATCCAGGATTAATGCACTTAGGGAAGTGCCATGTTCTGCTCCTTCCCCCTGACCTGTGTTTCCTCACATTCTATTATTATCGGGGTGGAGGATGAGGCTTCACCTCTAGATCTAGCCACATAAATTGATGGCCCTGCATAATCAATTGAAATCATTGGTTAGTTTCAATGGATAGAAAAATTTTATTGGATGTCTTGTAAATTATGTACAGTCACACAAACTGTTATCTCTTACCCAATAGTAGATCGGTAACTTGAGAAGGCTCCTCCCCATCCTTCCTAGCATCAATTGGATTTTCAAGACATGTTTCAGGAAGCTCTGCCAGGTTAAGCTCCACTTGAGCTAATGTCTCTGCAATAGTAGGGTTTTCTGTACCCCTTCAGGCATTGGCAGTTCCCCAGCTTGCTCAGATAGAACTGCACATTTCAACCGATCATGATTAGAGATGTAATAAGAATTTATTTTTAATAGGACAAAGGATAGCACTCACATCCATAATCTTCTAAATTACATGGTAATTTAACATGATCTAAAAAATCTTCAAAAGATGCGCCAAGATCCATCATTTCAGCCAATGTAATCTCAGAATCCTAGTTAATCTCACCAGTGGGAGCATTCTATATGTCTTCTTGGCGATCTTAATTCTACGGCCTCCGACCCTAGACAACTTCTTCAGATAAAATAGAGGCATCATTTGCAATGTACAGCAAAAGATCTAGTGTAGGGGTTGAACCTAAAGTACCACAGAATGGATGTCAGTTGATGTTTCATTAATATTTTATGAAGCATTTTTAACATATCAGAAGCAGGCTCTTCTCTCCATGAAACAGTAGTACGAGGGATATTGGGAATAGACGTTAGCTCTTCTCTAGGAGATGCCAAGTTAGCCTGAACTTGTGATTGTTCACCAGTACCCTCTGTGGTCCTCAAAGGAGGGTCAGTCCTTTCGCTCAGAGGGGAAACTGAAGAAGCACATGAAATCCAAAAAAGAGCATCCTTTTCATGTTTTAAGACTCATGATTATCCGAAGGACTTACCACTACTGATGAAGCATTTAGTTATGGAATTCTTCCTTCGGTGCCTTTGTCTCTTTGGTTTTTTGGGAGTGTCGACAATCTCCCTTACAGGTACATGAATTGGAGAATGGAAAGACATGTCCTACTCTTCCTCCATGGCTTGCTGGCCTGGAGATATCTTGCCTGACTCATGAGGTGATTAATTAGCCCCAATGGTAGTACCACCAGAGGTATACTATGGGGAAGGAAACTCAGAAATTCCTTTCTTTGCAAGCTGTAGGATGAAGAGAATAATTTCCTTGAGTAATAAAGCTTTAACTGGAATCAAGTTACAAAGAAAATAAGGAAAGAGACTTACATCTGCAGGAGCCACATGATCGTGCCACTACTCATCTCTAGAAGCACCAATCCCCTCAGTGGTGACACGATCTATCATTTCATTCACCCTCTTGGTGAAAGTAATAGAATCATCAGTGGAATATATGAGCATTTCCAACCCTCTAATGTAATCCCGCACTTCATCGGGGTTATCCTTGTAATGGATATTTGTAGAATCCAGAAGATTCCCTTTTCCAGGGAGGTGTAGCCCCTCACAAAAATCCATCCAGGCAGTTTCAGCACCGCAGTATAAACTCACCCATGCTTGATAGCCTCTGGTTTTAGATATTTAGTATGTGTACCCGAAGGTTGTGAGGAAGGTCCTACAATCTTGGACTTTAGTTTTTTTCCAGCTCCTACAGCTAAAGAAAAAGGATAAGAGAATAAGACTTGTTTCTCTATAAAGTAATGGTGATTAAATTTCCCCAATTAAGTAACTCACTAAGAATTGATGGAGTTGGTCTCTTTATTCTGATAGGGGGATTATATCTGGCGTGAGGTCTCTTTGCCACCTGTTGTTCCTCTTCATCCCATTCATGAGAATCTGGTGAGTCGGCCCTAGGTGAAGAACCCGATGAATCAGCTTTGGGTGTTGCAGAAGAATCCCATTCCAGATGAAGGGTTTCTTTATGAACGGCTCGTTTCCTTTTCCCCACCTGATAAACCGGGTGATTCAACACCCCTCTATGGTATGATGTTATCCAATTCTCGGCATACCATGTAGTTAAGTTACTCTCTGCTTAATAAACTCGTAGATCAAACACTGCCCCGGTCTTCTCCCTATATGTCAGCAACCATAGTTGTTGGGAAACCATCAGATATTTCTCTAACTTGACATGCATAGGGGGAGATACAACAGTCTGCTACAAACACTTGAATTGACGTGAAAATCTGTATGGAGCATATGCCTCACATATAATCTCTCCGTCAATCCCGATGGCCAGTAGACCATCTAGGCAGGCCAGCATGTATGACCTCAATTCCAATATTGTTGTTCCATCATCAACAAACTTCCTTATTGGAAGGTTTCCATAAGGAAAGAAATTGAATTCCTTATACATGCTCAGTCTCACCTTCATGTCATAGAAAATGAGAGCTAACAGAGCAATTCCAGAGAATGCATGCACTGATGGCCTGAAAGAACATCCAGGTATCTGTACTCCGTTCTGTACATTATATGTTCTGAAGTGAGTGGCGATCCATCCCCACAAAACATGGAATGATCCCACTATTCTCAAAGGAGACATACCCATGAAGACATGGAGTAAGCTCTTGTGAATATTTTCTAAAATAGGGGTATCCAACCCAACCCTTTTCCCCTCAGCCAACTTGACTGCAACAACGAAGGTCCCTGACTTGACTCCTCCCTTTGAATCCCTGACCGAAAAAAGATAAACACTAAGCCACAAGGCCAAGAATCCCGCCAGACAAATCTTTTTTGGGATTATCTGATTTACTTCTAATCCCCACTTCCCAAATGCTCCTGCTTCTAGAGTCATCCAGAATGTTCCCGGAGTAATCCTCTTCTCTATTTTGGGGCTGGTGGTTGCATGAGTATAGGTGGGCCCCTTCTCCTTGGGCCCCTTTACCTTTGATCCCTTCTCCATAGATCCCTTTTCCTTTGGATCCTTCTCCTGGTTCTTGGTAAGAAACACATTCATCCACTCCTCTGGATGAATATCCTTTCTAGAATTAGTTAGGGAAGTCTCTGAACTCTTGATCTTGTTGATGATTTTCAATAATTACCGAGCTAAATTCAGAGTCTTCTCTGAATCATTCCAAGTTTCCTTATGGGGGATAATTCATCATACATATCACCCAAAATTGGTGCCCCTGAGATCTTATGGACATCCCACATACTGATGCCTACTTCTCCATGATTTAGATGGAAGGAATTGGTTTCTGGGCTCCAATGGCTGAGTATCTCTGGCATAAAGTCATCATTCCTATAAACATATGTTTGCCCAGCCCAGACGGCTTCATATATTGCAACTCCTTTCAAATCCTCAAAAAACTCTCCGTAGGATTGTCTCACCCAGTATGCCCACATCCAAGTTGGCTTCACACCTCCTCTAGGATGAAAGTCCCAACTCTTCTTCCAGCCTTTGGATTGATCCATTTGAGAGTTTCAGAAAATTGAGGGATAAAAATGTGTTTGCAGCTCAGGCTTTTGAGGTTTCAAATCTGAGGTACATGGGCTATGATGCATTATGTAGGCCTTATCCACTATTCTGGTATTTAAAAATTATCCTCCACCTGAGATATTTTTAGAAGAAAAATTGGTATAATTCTGAAACCAATAAATTGGGAGATAGTTCTTTTCCTCTGGAATGGCGACTTCTCACAGATGGCCATAGCCATACAAAGGTAGATAAATACTCTGTGGTAAGTCAAGATGATACTTCTTTAGGTACTTGGCCAAATATGGAAGAGTGATGTCATAGATAGTATAATAATCATGGCCAATTATGCTCATCATATCATCAATTCGTTTCCTAGCTAGTTCATCAGCCGTTCCGATTCTCTTGGGATCCATTTAATCTACACAGAGGTCGAATAATTAAATTTTATGTAAGTTTATTTTTCATAAAATTATGATGAAAAGTGAAAATGGCTAAGGCATTAAGGCACGCAAGTATAGTTATCGGCACACAAGTATATTTGTTTTGCGCAAGTTTTTGGCATGAAAGTATCACCACGCAGGTCAAAATACCCTTACAGAAGCACGACACAAAGAAACAGCGGAAAACAAGTAACTAGCGCGACTGAGGAAACTTGCGTAGTGAGAGCTTGAAACTTTTTAAAGTCGGGTTATTTTCACGAGAATGAATCCATATTTATAGGCAAGGACGCAACCCTGCACGCCGAAGCCAGCGCACCGAAGCCAACACGACTCCAGCTACGCACTCAACACCTACGCGACGTCATTTGCACGCTCAACACTTGCACGCCGCATGTTCCTTGGTTTTCCTCTTTACCTCAGAGTCACATCCTCATTTCATTCGAATCCAACTCTGATGGGGGACTTTTTTTGACGCTCTTCTCCATCACAAAGTCTAACTACTGAAAAAGGGAAATACCTTAGTCCAAAGTGATTCATCCTTTGAAGAAACATTAAAAATCGAAAAAGGCATGAAGAAGGATTTCTTCCCACTTGGGTCGTGCAAGTTTCATCATGGTCGTGCAATTATACTTACGCGCCGCATAGTGGTTGCGCAGGTGACTTGCATGCCCTCTTTGATTTTCACCCAAGTTCTTCCCTGGCCTTCAAATACCCCTTGTGGGCCCCCCATTTTGACAACGGAAAAATTCAAAAATTCAGATTCAACCTCCCGACGCCCTAGTCACTTCTGGAAGTCTTCCGAACACTTCTAAGGTAATTTCTTACCTAGAATGGATACTCTAAACAGGGGAAGGAAGGCTTATGTATTGAAACTCATCAACAATTACGTGCCTAAGTGGCCAGTCCTTAAGGGAAATGGCCATACATGCGTACCGCCTGATCTATTCAATAAAACTTGCACGCCACTCTTTTGGAAGCCTTTAGGGATAATATTAAGGGCTGGAGCCATGTCTCACCCAAGTATTACCCTAAGGGTTGACCGTCGCGCAAGTAATCATGTTCCGCACAAGTATACTTGCTCGACCAGGACTTGCGTGCCTACGCAGGACTTTCAAGCCTCTCTCTTTCCTGGTGCCCTTCCTATCTATTCACTTGATTTATTCAAATCCACATCTCCTTTTCAAGATTTAGCCTTCAAAACCGTCTTCAAAGTCATTTATGACAAGGTTCCTTTTTTCGATTCCTTATTTAAAAGGAATTCTATGGAACATTTCTCAAAACCAAGTGATTTACATATCTTTATGTCACTAAGGCTAGAGATTTCATTAATTCAACCTCATACTTTAAAGATGATAGGATATTTAATATGGGCCTCTATCTTAAGAGTAAGTCCCAATCTCAAAATCCCAAATTTGGGCATCCTCCTTAGGAGTAAGCCCCAAGTCCCATAACCTGGGCCTCCTTTTCAGGAGTAAGCTCCAGTATTCCATTTCCCATATTTTTGGGCATCCTTTTCATGAGTAAGCCCCAATTATAGTTCTTTTAATATGGGAATCCTACTTAGGAGTAAGCCCCATGTTCCCAAAATCCAAATCCCCTTATCCTGGGCTTCCTTTTCAGGAGTAAGCCCCAGTCATAATTTCTCTTAAACAGTCTTAGTTTACTTTTTATTTGGTCTTCCTTCTCAGGAGTAAAACCCAATCATAAGACCTCTCTAATTTGGGAATCCTTCTCAGGATTAAGTCCTAAGTTAAGTATCCAAATATCCATAAATCATATACACCTTTATGGACCTTGTTCTCGGGTTTCCTCCCTAAATTAAATCCTAATCTTCATCTATCTGGGCAGTCATACATACATAATCCCCACATCATTTATTATAATTGCATCCTTTATGTCACAATTGTATGGTTTTACCAATACCTCTTTGGTTTCTCACACCGAGCATGACTCACGTGATCTTAGAGTGTAAAAGTAATTATGACATCTTTCTTTGATCCATCAATCATGCATAAACCTCATACTTTTTTACTCGAACTATGTGAGTTCTTATACCTTTTCTAAAAAAAGGATATGTAGGTAGCCCATCTGCGGGTACGATCCCAACTCTGAAATAATCTACGTCCTTTTGAATGAATATAAACTTCAAGTGCCCTACTGAGTGGCATTAAAACCAGAATAGTTATCATAATGACAAAGATATTTCTATATGATGTGTCGAAGGATACAATTGACTAAGAATCTCTAAAAAATACAAATAATTATCTATCGATGAAGAACCTAGAATACATATAAAAGATTCTCTAAATATAATTCATACTAATTATTGATTGTCTGATCTAAAGGAATGATCATTTTCATACTTGGTAATTTAATAAGGAGTCACAAACATAACTTAAATCTACAAAGAGAGTCCCGGAGTAGACAATAATTCCCCGAAAAAATGTGTGTTGAGTCCCACCTCCCATCCTCTCGACCAATGCAAATTCATAAGCCTCATCGGTTCACAACTAATGAGAACCTACCTTTGGAAAGTAGGTCCAAATCGATATTGAATCATTGGATGTTTCAAGTTCTCTGAACAAACATGTTAGAAACCACTTGGAATGTTTGCACCATAAATCACTGAGGTCATTCCCATTTCCAGAGGAAACAAAAAATAGTGAACCCAACATGAATCCTTAACAAAGTTAAAATGATGTTTTACTTATTTTGTTAGGCCCCTATTTAAACTCAATGAGAGGGCCAATAGAACAATCAATAACATATGTTCTCATCCAAAAGATGTAGTGGCGGAAATTATCTTGATTATGTCTGTTATATCAAACAAGCACTCTTTTTCATGATCTTCTGCGTCACATAAATGGCTTCTCTAAAGTTCACGCCTGTGAATACCTCTGCTGTGAATGCATCTACTTCTACTCCTGTTAGATCGTTGTCCACTATGAGGTTGAAATCACCTAATCTGCATCTTCAACACTGGGTATAAAATGCGCTGGTTATGGAATACCATCAAAACAGTACTATTCTGACTCTGGAGGCCACTGGAAAATCCCTCCAAGTCAATAATTTATCCTGGTCGTCCGGACAGCGACGGCCAACGATCAAGAACAAGGTGGTTCCAACCACTGTTTCCAACCGTTTCGGGTTGTTATCCTTGGAACGCAATCACAAGTCCCTCCCATATTCTGGGGAGGCGAATGAGCAGGTCCCTGAGGGCCATAATTCAAAGAGATAGGAGTCCTTCCTAAGGAATCCCATAAACAATCGCCTCCTGACTCGTGCAGTAGTGCACCCTCAACATGATGAGGGTGCCGTCTCCAGGCATTCAGCTTAGGTTCCTCGAACCTAAGTAGGCAAGATGAACCACCAGAGGTGATGACCAGTTAATAGTGAGAAGGTTCTTATCTCTTCCGTTTCTGGAGAAGTCAACCAACCAAACTTGGTGGCAAGCAACGAACAGGCACACACACCCGTCCGTTTTAATTCCGCTATCCAGCAGACTTGTCTGGAAGCAACACACCATTCCTACCAGGAAATTCTAGCGAAGAACTATAGATAGGAACATATACCTATTTATAAATCCTCATCTAGTCAGTAGGCTCGTCTGACTACATACAATGAAGCCCGCCAACCCAATGTGTTTACAACTAGTAAACATGCACATACACCTACTTACACTCATCAATCCTGCTAGCAGTATCGTCTTCCAGTATTTAAGGAAGTTAGTCAACCGCATTCGGTGGAGTACAATCAGTAGGCACATACACCTTCTAGTATTGATAAATTCTACCAACAGTCTCGTTTTCTAGCACCCGAAGAAGTTAATTGGAAATCCCCAATGACAAACAGGAGGCAGACTCAACTCTCTACCCCCACACATGACTGCTGTCAGAATTCACTAACAGGAAAAGGAGGGTAGGAGCAGGAACCCACACCTAATCCATGAATGGAATGGATGTACATCCCCATTCCGACAGCTGAAGTCACCAATAATATAATATCAATGGTGAAAGATAAGAAGAAAATCCCGACTCATATTCTGGATTCCTGGAAGAATATTATAACATCTTCAGCAGCATCACAGGGAACGAAATGAAAATATATCCCTACCAGTGAAGTGACACATCAATATGTCACTTAGGAAAACACACACCTCTTTTCCTGTCCAAGAGGTTTGTGGGGCGTACTCCCCCATATCATACGGACAACCAAGTCTGGCACATACACCTGATTTGAGTGGAGATAATCAGTCTAACCTGATCATTTCCCCTGAGAAGGCACATACACCTACCCATAATGACCACTTTCATCAACAAGTTGTTCCTAAAGTGAGTAATAAGGTGTCTAAGAAGAAGACCCGCCCAACACTGTCAAAAAATCAAGGGCCAATTTGTAACAAGTCCTTGCTTGATGTTGGAGTTCTTGATCCACTCAGACAATTATCTGTTGCAACTCAAGATTATACTCTCTCAGTTCCCAATAGTGAGAAAATTAATTCTGAAGTTCTTCATTCAATACATCCTCATGAAGGCTTGCTTCATGACCATTCATTCGATCTCGAAGTTTTATCTTCTGATGAGAGGCACAAGATCCCTCTGTGTGGCCAGAAGACCAAAGAGAAAAATGTTTCATCTTTTGTTGTAACCCTCGATGGTGGTCCTCCCCATGATGATGAATTTAGCTACAAAAGTCCTCTCCACAGTAGTAATTCACATTGTCTAGAAAATGATCCAATGGACAATATAGTGACAATAAATCCCTCTTATCTTGAGGCCCTAGAAAATATGAAGCCAATCATGTATGATGATTTACCATTAGCAGGTGAAATACTTTCTCAATTAGAAGATATCCCGGGGTGTAGGTCATTCTCTGAACCACCCTTGGGTCATTAATCTTCTAGTTTGATCAGTTAATTCTCTACCAATATTGTTGAATCCGATGAAGCAACAAGGAAGCACCAGCTCTAGTCTAATCTGATAAAATAATCTTCATTGAATGATAAATAGGAATTACTGAATATGAGAAAACAACTGGAGAAAGGTGAAGTTCCAGTTATGTTTTGGCTTTTGGCTGACTCTCAGTTTGATATTTCAGAGATGTTGATGGAAGATGGAATTCATGATATTTGTCTCAACATATGGAAAACAATATGCCAGTTGAAAAAGAAAATATTATCTTATGATGAATATAAAAATCAAGTCAAGATGATAGAAGGGTTACAACACCAAATTGACTTGGCATATCTCTCCGTTTCCCGATATCCGAAGGCTGAAGAGAAGTAGAGATCCCTTTAGAATTCATTCCTTGGCGCACTAAGAAGGTTGCGCCAGTTAATTTCCAATGCCCTATCTGTTATTCATATCAGGGGATGGGTTTTTCACAGAGCACTACATCTCACTGTACTCTCCAGTCAGCAAAACCCGCCAAAAATTGTCTCATGCAATGTAATTTACCATGGCCGGCCACAACCAATTGGTTTTGTTTATAATCAAAGGCTTGCTCAAGAACATGCCTCAACTAGTTCTTCTCAAAATCAGGAATACAGAGAACAATTTGTTGAATTAATTTTGCATCAGGAAAACACGAACATCGAATAGGATTATAATTTGGAGCGTGGACATCATAAAGTGATAGAAGTGTCAGAAATCATCCAATGGTCTTTTGATCTAGGAGATAAGAGTGGATGCAGGTTAAGGCATCTAGCCAATATCTGGACTACAGTCCGTAAGATCAGGAGAGATTTTAAGAAGGTATCAGATATAAAAACTCAATAACCACCCCATATTCCCAGACTATGGACTCTTTTAACCCAACCCTTAGAATCAAAAAATTGGATTCGAGGAGTTGAGAAGGAACAGCAAGAACATCCCCAGTCCATTGGGCTGGGGAATTTTTCAAATCCTCAATCTCTTGCTCAGAGAAATTCAGTCTTCTCTTGATTAGGGTAGAATCCACAAGAGGAACGAAGAGCCAAATTATCAGGAGATTCCCTCCAAATTATGGTTCATCAAGAAGTTCCTGAGGGATAGAATCAACAAAAGGCAATGTCTCATCAAGGACATGGAAGAATACAATATCGCATAAATGCTGATAAAATGGATGAAATGTGTTATGAATCAATCAATTTCATCAATGCCGTTGATTTTTATCCCCCAGATGAGGCTCAATCAGAGGGATCAAATGAGGAAGCTCCTGCTTAAGAGTTTTTACACACAGACACAAATGAAGAAGGTGTGCGTACACGAAATCAAAGGATTACTTAGAATCTATGTAATCCTTCAATTAATCCACTTACCCCTCTCTTAAAGGTGTCCAATAAGGGGAATGGAATAAATCAGGATACATACCCTACCACTAGAGAAGGACAATCACTCTCATTAGAGAAAAGATTCTCACAACAAGAGGAAGAGATGAAGGAATTAAAGAGGTTGAATACAGAACTCCATCAAAGTAGTCTTCCTCCTATGCGGGATGGAGTCAGTCAGCCAAGGGAATTTGTTGTAGCTTCTGATATGGATCAAGAGTATCCTCCTTTACCAGTACACCCTCATAGGTCTAATCCTATGGGTTATATGCAACAACAACCAGCAATACTACCATCAGTGGCAGTCCTAGTCTCCACACATATCCAAGCTCCTGTTATTGAACCTGCCTAGGTCCAAGATCAACCAGATGTTTCTCAAAAGTTAATGACTACCATTGAGTCATTAACAGCTCATTTGGAATCTATGGAAGGAAAGCATGCACCGGTTCAACCGGAGAAGAGAGATTACCCTGAATGGGTAGATGCAATTCCTCCCCCATCAAATTTTGCAAGTACCACATTCCCAATCATTAATGGTTTGGGAGATCCAGAGAAACACTTATCAAATTTTTTTTCTCATTATAATCCTATTATGGGAACCCCTCAGCAATAACAAGTAGTTAAGATCAGGTGTTTTTTATAGTCATTACAAGGGCCTGCTTTTATCTGGTATACAATCTTGAAATCCCGGTCAATTATTGGGTGGGAGAATCTTTATCAACAATTCCTTCTTCAATTCAGCTCAACTTTGCCAAAGACAACAATTTTTTATCTTACAAACTGTAAGAAAAGAGAAAATTAAAGGGTTTCATATTTCATTGCTCGCTGGAAGGGATTAACGTATTCCCTAAGCTTAACACTCCCTCAAGAAGAATTGTTGCCAGTCTGTGTGGAAAATCTACATGATGAATGGTGCACACCGTTGATCCCTATGAAATACACAGGAGGGTTTCTAGACCTTACTTAAATCACTCAACATATTGAAGACTCTCTTATAAAGACTAAGGATAAAGCTTGTGTATTTACATCATCTCCAAGAAAGAGAATTGATAAAGTAGAAACTGCTACAATTATGCTTAAACAAACACTTATACCTACTTCTACTTCAAGGCCTTCATCTTCTCGAAGGGCTCCACCTCCTGAGCGTCAACAAAAGAGGCCGTTTCGTCAAGACGATCAAAGAGATCAAAGAAGAAAACAATTTTAGGATCTAAAGAGAAAAATTTACTCTTTCCGAAATGAACATGTTCCTGGTTACTTCATTTCAGATCTGGAAAATAATTCGGTTCATTTTCCAAGGCCCAAAAGGCCAAACAAGGAAGGAGATGAAGACCGTCCAAATTATTTCCCATTTCATCAGATGTTGGGGAATCCCATTCAGAAGTGTTTTGTCTTCAAAGACCTCCTGCAAAAAATGGTGGACTTAGGACAAGTCAAGTTGAATGGTTCTTCAGCTCAGGTAGCATGTGTAACTGCTGCCAATCCAGAGGAAGAAGGTGAGTGGCAAGAAGTCAAAAAAAAGTGGGCAGAAATACGATGATTGGATGGTCAGGAAAATGGTCAACCGAACTCATGCCATTTTGATAATGAAATTGAAGAATCCAATTGTGTCTTATGATATGAATTCCATAGCAAATATCCCTTCATCAGAGGGAAAATCCTCAAAGAAATGGAATTATGGATTGAAAGAAGAGCAATCAGAAGAAGATGATATTGTGTCAAAGCCCAAATTGTCTTTGACATTGGTAGATTTTATGCCATCTAATTCGAATCCACAGACACCGCCCCACCAAATGGAACAGCCTAAATTGGCTAAAAGAATATTATTAATCTTTACAGTTGATAATATAGATGTTAAACAAGGATCACATGACTAGTATAAATATAGGGATTTAACTAATACAATTGACCTAGAAATAGGAAGTCATGAACTTATCCAATAGGATTGTACCCTATGAACCCCATTTATTAGAGATTCCAAGGGATATATAATCACTAGAATATTCAATTGACTAATCAAAATCCTATATCCAATAACATAGGCATTGGTGAAACTATTTACAGGAGTAGTTCAAGCACATAGAGATCATGGCCCAAACCATGTTTGCCAAACATCTACATTAAAGTCCCACCATCAGACACCATACTCTTAGGGTTTATAGTAGTGTAATATATATATATATATTTATCAAGACTTTAATTATATTAATATTTTCATTTTATAAATTAATTTTCATTTTTTATTGTTACTTTATAAATGATTTTTATTTTTCTTGAATTAAAAATAAATTATATTTTTGGGTAATATTCAAATTCAATTTAGGTATTTATTTTGAGGAGTTACAGGATTTATGAAATAAATACTATTTTATTATAATGTTATTATTTGATAATTTTTATTTATTATTAATGTTCATATAATTTTTATGAAGTGAAATGTACTTTTTATAATGGTTCAGAAACTATTATTGTCAAAAAACCTAGAATTTTTCAATAAATGTAGAATCTTATTTAAAATTTGAAAATAAAAATATTTAGATAATTTTTTATATAATATAAATATTTTTTTGTAATTATATCATTGAAATCATCAAATAGTAAATTTCTCACAATTTTCTAAGACAGCCAAATTTTCAAGTAAAATTTAAATACTGTATAAATATGCAGTGTATTTTGTGTCATCATAATGGAAAAATAATGGTGTAATAAAAACTATAATTGGTATAATTGTCCAAATATACGTTTTGCTCATTAAAATAATATTATTATAAGTTTATTTTATTTATTTTATATTTCTTTTATGAATTCTCCAAAATATATAATATAATTTTTGATTTTAAATTCATTTTTTAAAAGAGTGAATCACCTCCACATAAGAAAGCATAATATTTTAATAAATTCTCCCACATTTCTAATAACATAATTAAAAATCCCTACTTTGGAAAAAACAATGGGAAAAATCCTGGGAATCTTTGTGGTTTTGAATATTTTATTATATAGAGTCAAAAACCTATGTTTGGGAATTCCCCACTCATTTTCGATATCAACCCAAAAAATATCGCACATTTATTCATTAAAAATAATTTTTTGACGTAATTAATCTTACCTACCATCTCTATAATCATCACAAATATCCCCAAACTCTCATGTAGCCCCTATTCACACTTTTAGAGCCACACAATTAAATAAGGGTTCTTTCCTGCCCCATATTTATCTAAGTTTCTTTATCTTGTTAGGCCATTTTATTTTCAATTAATAATGATCGGGTTTTTTTCTCCTACACCATAAATCCCTTATTATTTATAAATTATGAGATACCCATTTAACTCTCATTAATTCTTCCAATGTACACCCATTACCATGTCATAATTTCATAAGCATCATTTCCATTATCTTTTTATTCAATATTATTTTTTAGTGTATGAATTTTTTTCTAATTATATATGTTTTTATATGTCATTACATGTCTCTATTATTTTACAATTCATGTAAAAATAATAATATACCCATTTCTCCCTCATCAACCAATTTTATGAGTTTTTAATTGACGTTTGTATGCTGCCAAATTTCCACCGTGATTTTCCATGCCAGACCAATTGTATAGTAAATACCGTACCCATTTCCTATCAAGTGTGTTCAATTTTAGGAACTTATACATTTTTATTTGGTACTTACATGTATTTATTATATATTCAATTGATTGAAAAATAAATTATGATGATGAATGAATCAATGTTTTCTGATCTTTGGGGCACATTTAAGCATGAGAATGAAATGAAAGTGACGGGTGCACCAAGAATTATATATCACACTAATGCATTTGGTAATGTTTATTATCATGATATTAAATGTTGGGACATGGGTTTACATGATTCCTTTACGGGAATTTTTCCACCATGATGTCTGGGCAGTTTAGCCTTGACCTATGATGTAGTGTTTTACCTTGTTTCCACATTTCTCATGTTATGATTGTCATTATATATATTTCTTTATGATTAATGATCCATTAATCCCATTGTTAGGTATATTTTATAATATATATTATTCTCTTCACGTAATACCATGTTTATTCCCTTACTGTGTTTTATATATCACCCCTTATGTATTTTTCCCCAACATATCCAACGTAGTTTTAGGCTGAAGGATGTTAAATAATTTTTAAATAAATATGTTGTAATTGAAGTTTAATGTCATAAGAAAATGTATGTAATTCTAAAATAAAGTATAATAATTGATATTTTGGGTTCTATTAGGTGTAATTTTATATAATGAAATCATGAATTAATTATTAATTAATATAATGATTATAATAGTTGGTATCAATGAAAAAGATTAGTTATTGTTGAGATTAGGATTAGAAAACTGTAGTGAAAGCCTACTGGATAAGGCTATGTATTTGAAAACATGAAAAATAAAATTTAGTATAGAGTATGTTTTTTACCAAGAAAACACATCCCTATCTGGATACTATAGGTTGATGTGATTCTGGAATAGATGTTACTAGGAATTATAACTCTGACAAGGTGTTCCAGGCCTAACATGAGGTAACTTGGAACACAAAAACAGGCCTTAATTTTCACTTGGTTTAACACTCATATGGGATATGATTTGGTAAATTCATAATCATAGTGTGAACCATTATTATGGGAACCAAAAATTACCATTAGAATATATTTTATGAAATATTTCACAGGTAACATAGATTGAAACCAATAATTAATAAGTTAAGGAAATACATATAATTTATATGATGTCCCTTATTGTCATTCGATTCTCCATTATGTGTTTAATAGTTTAAAAATTCTCACCACAATTTGTTCCTTTTATTCTATACAATGGTAGGAAATATGAGCAATCTGGGAAAAAATAATTGTGAAGGGAAATATGATGACTTCCCCCACATGATTCCAAACCCAATGAGAGCTGGAATCATGAGCATCATGATGATATCCTCTCAGATGACATAGGTTTTAAATGGAAAATTTGATTAATATGAGAATCAAATTCCCCAAAAATAAAACAGGCCTCAATCGAGAGCTTCATGTGACCAATGCCTTATAATATCAATGGATCATCTAATCCCCTAGTCAATGAATAATGGATCAACTCCATTTATAAGATTTTATCCATCATTAAATTCTCCAAATAAGAGAATGTTTTTCTATATGTTTATCTTATGAAGGGTAAACATGATCAATGGTGGATATTGATAGAAAAATTTGATGATTGAGTAAGAGATCGACACATTGGGATGAAAGTATTTTTGAAAAATATTTTTTGACAAATATTTTTCCTACACCCTTCAATATAAAATGGAAATGGATTTACATTCCCTTAATAAAAATGATAAATAATCTTTCAGGTCATACAAGGAAACCATTACAAGGAATTCACGACACACCTTCAATTTCTTCATTACCTCTATGTGGAAGCTTGAATGCCTCTTTGGTTGGATAAAACATATCCTATGGAAATCCATGGAGATACGTGGAATTGATAGATATGAAAAAATCTTCAAATGTGACAACAAATTTGAAATGGAGATTAGAGAATATTAGGTGTATCATTGGAATAAGAAGAAGAATGTATAGATCAATTTTGGTAGTCTGATAGAGATATATAACCATGCTAAGAAATTTAAACATCCCACTTGACAATGGTATAGAAAGAAGAACACTATAAATTGTTGAAGGGGAAAAGGAAATTATTTATTTGTGGGAAGGATTGATACCTAGCCAATGATTGATGGAAGGAAAAAGCTTCTAATGAAATGGAGGAATGTAATTCTACAATTACCCATAATCATATTGTTCATTTCTACAACTACAAGGAACTATGGAATTTTTAAAACCAATGCAATAAGAAAAGTGTTTTTGGAGACAACCAAAAACCTCTATGGCATTAAGGGAGAGATTTTTTCATCAAAACTACTAATTGGGATCCTGATAATGAGGTGGTGAAATGTACGCTACTTATTTATTCATCTATAGGGGAAACACTTTTTGACTATGGTTCTATGAATTCCTTCATATCATGAATGTTTAGTTGAACTGTACAAATATCAAAATAATTATTTAATGTATTGTTTTCAGAGAAAACTGAAAATGGAAAATTATTACATCCCAAGTATATAACTCCTCCCATATCAATTATTTTTAGATTAAATTTCTATTAAACCTCATAATAATACCTTTAGATTAATTTGATTCAATTTTTTTCATTGATTGGATTTCCTTATATAGTGCCAATATAATATTTTGTGAGAAAAAAATCATTCTTTATATTGAGAATCAAACCCTGAATCTATATAAGTGGAAGGATGTGGAAGAATATTCATTCACACCATCATCTCAAGAATAACTATTATCCCTCTATGAGAAATAATATCTAATTCAAATTATTGAGTATAATGAATGAATCATTATTTAAGACATGCCCATTGTGAGTGAATACACTGATGTGTTTCTTGGAGAATTTCAGGGCATTCCTCCTAGTCTAGATGTTGAATTTTAATCGATCCTATACATAGGGTGATTCCATTATAAAATAATCCATATAGAATGGATTTTTTGACACTTTATGAGCTGAAGAAATAGCTATAGGAGAATATGGATAATGGTTTCATACACCGAAGTGTGTCACCATGGGGCGAACTAGCCCTTTTCCTTAAGAAGAATGATGGGTCAATGCACATTTGCACTGATTATCATGAGCTCAACAAGATCATGATAAATAAAAAGTATCCATTTCATCGGATTGATGATGGGTTCAATCATATACATAGAGAATAATGATTCTCTATGGTGGATCTGTGGTCAGGATATTAACAAGTTAGGGTGAAGAATGAGGATATCCCGAATATTGATTTTCGTACTAGATACGAGCACTATGAGTTCATAGTGATTTATTTCAGATTCACTAATGCTCCATAAATCATCATGGAAATTATGAATAGAGTCTTAAGGGATTACCTTGAAACCAATCTGTAGCCTTTAAAGATGATATTCCAATATACTCTAAAAGCAATGAGGAGTCTTAGAAGAATTTGACCACTATTCTAAAGACCTTCTAAAAAGATAATATTTATGAAAAGTAAAACAAGTTTGAGTTCTGATTGAAGAAGTATCATTATAGGGGCCTATAATAATGAAAAATTCTATATATGTGGACCCTTCAATGACTGAAGCTATTGAATAATGGATGAGGGTAATGTCTATGACTAATATTTGTAGTTTCCGTGGGTTAGCTAGGTATTATCGCCAAATTGTGATTTTTTTTTGATAATGGTCAAAATCTCTTACTAAAAAAACTTTTAAGGGTGTTATGTTTTCATGGAATGATGAATGGGAAGAGAGATTCAAGGAGTTAAAAGGGAGGCTTATCACTAAACCTGTGCTCACACTACTCAAAATTGGGGAACTTTTCATGGTATTCATCGATGCTTTAAAAAAGGGCATGGGCAGTGTGTTGATGCAAAATGACAATGGCATTGCCTATTAATATAGTGAGTTGAATGTTAATGATGTGATCTACCCAACAAATGATCTGGATTTGGATGTGGTGATCATAACATTGAAAATATGGTTGCATTATCTCTTTGGTGAGATGTGTGAAATATACATGGATCACAAAAACCTCAAGTATGTATTCGAATTAAATGAGTTTAATATGTGCAAAAAATATGGTCAGAGCCAATAAAATACAATTAATTCTCAATTAAATTCCATCCTGATAATAAAAATAAGGTGGTGGATGTTGTAATTAGAAAGGATCCCACAATTCTATCATTAATGAGAATCGAAAAAGATCTAATCTTCTTAGACTTCAAGAGGATGGACATGAGAATCATAAAGGAAGGAAAATCATGTATCCTTTCACAAATGATTGATGAATCATCTCTTCTAGAGAGGTTATATGATGATCAAATAGATAATATGAGAATTCTAAAGAATGTGTAAGTGATATGTAATGTTAAATCATCGATGATCAATGTTAATTATTATGGTGTTGTTATATTTGGATCAAGACTATGTGTACCGAAAAATCTTGAGTTAAAGATGGATCTATTGGATGATTCACATTTCTCAACCTTCTCTATCCACCTAAGAATCACAAATATGTATCAAGATCTTTGAGAATTCTATTTTAGGGACCATATGCATAATGAGATCACAGAATATACATCAAGATGTCTTTGTGTGTCCCTATGTGAAAGAAAAAAAGGAATATTTCATGGCAATAATGTAACCATTACCCATACCTACATGGAAATGGTAAAACAACACAATGTAATTTGTCACTAGTTTTAGAAATAAATCAAGTGGGAATAATGCAATATGTGTTGTAGTGGATCATTTGATAACGAATACAGAATTCATTGTGATATGAGAGGAATTTTCAATGGATATAATTGCATGGATATAAATTAGTGAAGTGGTCTGGCTTAATGGAATACCACTATCGATTGTATACGATCGAGATCCAAGATTCACATCCACGTTTTGGAAGAGTCTTTATCATTCTCTAAACACTATGTTGAACTTCATCGTGATTTATTACCCTCAAAATGAGGGGATCAACATTTTATTTTGGCCCAGTTCTATTACAAGAACATTTTCCATGTAAATATCTAAAGTGATACCAATGATGCCCTTTATGGGAATACATGTAGGAAACACGTATGCTGAGATGATGTTAGGGAGTGAAAACTGCTAAGTCCTAAAATGGTCATGGAAGTGGTGGAAAAGGTCAAGACCATTCAACAGGACATAAAGGATTCCTAGAGTTGACAAAAGTGATATGTAGAAAATAATAAACATGACCTAGATATTGATGTTGGATACATGTTATTCCTCCACATATCTCCCTAGAATAATGTGATGAGATTTTGAAAGAATGAAAAGCTTAGTCCAAGATACATCGACCCCTTTGTGATCATTGATCGCATTGGAACGGTGGCTATCGACATTAATTCCAACCTAACCTATCTTGAGTTCAAGATGTATTATATATATAAATCATGAGAAAGTACATACCTGTACCCTCACATATAGTAAATCCTACGTTGGTACCACTAATGAATGACCTCCCTTATAAAAATCATCCAGTGAAGATCGTAGATCATAGAGAAAAAGTTCTGTGAAAAATGTTAATGAACCTTTTCAATGTGTTGTAGATAAACTAAATGTTTAAATAAGAAACATGGGAATCAAAGGAAGTGACAAGGAATAATTACACTAATCTATTTTAAGGGGTTGAAATGATAATTTATAAGGTGAAATTTCACAGGGGGGTGATTGTAATGACCCAAACTATTATAAATGAAATTCTCTTCTGATTTTATGTTTTAATATGTAATATGGTTATTAGAAATACATGAAATTTCATTGTTTTATTATATCCAATTGGATTAGAAATACTATTGGGAATCTTTACAGTTGACAATATGGTAATTAAACAGTGATCAAAGTTTGTTTAAAAATGTAGTGATTTAAATAATCTAGTTGACACATACAAAGAAATTGTTGACCTCATTCAGCAGGATTATACCCTATGAAGACCATTTATTTGTGTTTTCAAGGGATATAGGATCACTAGGCTTTGTCCATCACCAAGACTAAGATAATATCCAACAGTTTAATTATGAGTGAAACCATTTCCAGTAGAAGTTCAACCTCATCGAGGTCATGACCCAAACTATGTTCATCGAACGACCCCATGAAAGTCTCACTATCACACAACTTACTCTTAGGGTGTTTTCCAGTTTAATAATGTGATATTTATTAATTCCTTAACAATATGAATATGTATATTTTATATAATAAATAACAATTTTTATTGTTACGTTATAAATAATTTTTTATTTTTATTAATTAAACAAAAATTATATTTTTATGTAATATTCAAATTAAATTAAGGTATTTATTTTGATTAACTATTGAATTTTGTAAAGAAATAATAATTTAATGAAATTTTATTATTAAATAAGTTTTATTAAGTATAAATGGTCATATAATTTCTATGAAGTCAAATGTACTTTTTATATGGGTTCAAAAAAAGTTATTACAAAAAACCCAACATTTTTTCAATACACGTCGAATATTATTTTAAAAGTTGAAATGAATATATTTATAAAATTATTTAGGTAAATTAAATATTAATTTTTGAATTATGATTTTGAAATTATCCAATGCTAATTTTTTTTAATTTTTTGAGACAATTGATTTTTGGGTAAAAATTAAACACCGTATAAATATACTGTGTGGTGTATGACATAATAATGACCCAAAATGATGTAATAAATAATTTCATGGGTATACTAGGAAAAATATATTTTTTACCCTTAATATAATTTTATTTTAATTTTATGTTAATAATTATATAATTCTTTTATGAATCCTTGAAAATATATAATATATTTTACAATTTTGAATTCACTTCTTTAAAAGAGTGACTCACCTCCTCATAATAAAGTGTAATATTTTAATTTGATATATAATACTACTAATAAAATATTTTAAACCAACTCAATTTTGAGAAAACCCATGGGAAAAATAAATGGGATGGTTTTTGGTTTTTAATATTTCATTATATAGAGTACAAAATATATGTTTTTGAAATATTAAAGAATTTCCTTCTCATTTCCTATATAAACCAACTCAATCACCCACATATATTCACAAATAATACAATAATAATGTAATTACTCTTAAATATACTCTATATAATCCTCCCAAGGTTACCCAATCTCTCAATAACCCCTTTTTGAACTATTGGAGCCGCACACTAAAGTAAAGGTTATTTACTTTCTCATCTTTATCTAGGTTTATTTATCTTGTTTTCATATTTTATTTTCAATTATTAATGATGGGGTATATTTTATCACCTACCACATACAGATTTTATTATTTATAAATTATGATAAACCCCTTTACCTCTCATTAATCCCTCCCATGTACACCTGTTACCATGCCACAATTTTCTATGCATCCTTTTCTTCATCTTTTTATTCAAGCTTATATTTTATCTTCTCATTATATACGTTTGTACATGTAATTACATATCCATCCAAATGATTATATACCCATTTCTCTATCATCAACGCATTTTATGAATTTTTAGGTGACAACATTATGCTACCAAATATTCACCTTGATTTAATTAGCCAAACCAATTTTGTAGAGAATACTATACTCGCTTTATATATTGGTTGTTCACTTTTATGCACATATACATTTTTATTGGGGAATTTAATGTATTTATTCCACACTCCTTGAACATTAAATAAATTATGAATATAAATGATTCATTGTTTTATGAGTTATGTGGCACACTTAAGCATAATAATTAAATGAAATTGACAGGGGAATCCAGAATTATATAATGCCCCAATGGATTGGGTAATATTTAGTGTCATGATACATAATTTTGGGATAGGGGTGTATGTGATTAATTTTTGGGACTTTTACCAACATGAATTATTGGCTGTTTTTCTTTAACTTATGATGTGGCGTTTTAAGTTCTTGCCACATATCTCATGTTATTATTATCATGATATATCATGTTTTATGATTCATGTTACATTATTTCCATTTTTATTACTATTTTCTAAAATTTATTATTCTCTTAATATTATTCCATATTTATTCCCTTAATGGGATTTATATATCACCCCTTTCTTATTTGTTTCTCCAAGATACCAAATGTAGTTTTAAGCACTAACACGATAAAGATGTTTTCAATAATAATATTGTAATTGATGTTAAAAGTTTTAATAAAATATATCTAATTCCAAAATACTCGGGAATTATAGATCATTCGAGATGTATTAAGATTAATTTTATATTGTTAAATAATTTGTAAATGTGTAATAAATATAAGCGTTGTTATAGACAAATACATTGTGTCATAAATCCATTCGATATTTGGTAACTTTTGAATAACAAATCCAATGAAATAATAACATTAAATACGTCTTTATATATAAATATAATGTGGATATTCCTTATATACCATCTAAATAGGGTTATATATAAACCTCATAATGTTATATAGATCCATAATAGAACATATGTCCCAATGAAAAAATTTCATAAGATTTACCATTACCTTGAGTTTGACTTGCATTGAAAGTGAATTATCCTCATATATAATAAACTAAGATTTATTATAATTATTTATTAGGGTAATTTAAATTAATATACCACAATATATAATTTTCCAATAAAATAGGGTCACCTAATTATTAATAAAACCTTTTTAGAATCATCATTTATGGGTGTTAACTATTTTGGTTATCATGAGAATTGTGGTTTGGTAGTTCCAGTCCATATATGTGTATTGTGGTTAAATTATCTCTATAATGATAATATATATATCATATATTTTAATTATATATATATTTACTATCATCTATAATCGATTGAGATATAATGATGTAACCAACCATTTATGGTAACGGAAAGTCGTGCGTATACATGAATTATATTTTCATTTATTGATATATGAAAGTAGAGAAAGTTAAAAAATAATTCATAATAAAATAATAATTATTACATCATATATTCCACATGTAATATTCTAATATATCATTATTACCATTCATGTAATAATAAATTGAAAAATGAACCACTTCACTTAATGGAGGTGGTGGTCCGCATGTAAGGATGAATTGAATTATCATTTTCCAAGGGATTGAACTATTACAAAATATAAATGAAATTATAATTTAAAAAGAATACTATAACATACCAACTAGGGGGTCATATACTGGTGCCTTAATTCGTTCAGTCAGATGACCTCAAGTGCTTCTCCCCATACGCGAGAGGATGCAGACTAACTGTGAGGGTATGATAAATCAACATGGGGAGACTATACTCTCTTGATCAAAGTAGCACAAAAAAGTAAACAATAAAGAAATAACCAATAGACAAAAACCATAAACTAGAATAATAAAATAACCATAAAAACAAGTATCGAATTATGAATCTAAACTGACAAAAATGTCCATAACTAAATAGTAGATATGTCAATCTAAATAGGTGTCATGTTTCAAAATTATAATCCAAAATAAAGACACTAGAAACTCCCTCAAATGGGTCCTAACACCAAATCATGTTCCCTCATCCATGCTCTATCCTGAATCATCTATATAACATAGGTCCTTTACCCTTATCATATCCTACAAACATGAAGCCAATTCAGGTATAGATCCGGTAGCCTTATTAGGGTGTTATTACAACTTTGTAGGCCGCCACAAATTTCATCTAAAAAAATTTCCATTAATAAAGATTGTATGATGTAGTATAAAAAATAAAGTACAATTCATAAATTAAATAGCTTCCACATTTTATTATTATTTATATAACCAAATAAACCCTCAGGTAGACAATAAAACCCATACTATCAATACCTTCTTTGTCCCGTGCCAAAATATGAACTATCCCCAAGGGATATAACATATCACAATACCATGATTATAATTAACCATTTAATTTCAATTCATATAATAGACAATGGGATCCATATTCTAATATCAATCTCATGGATGTAGAACATCATGTCAAACACCCCATGTAGACTTGGAGCCTTTATCCTTATCCCAAACTGCAATGTCACATGGGTATTTGGATCAACATTCACTTTCCCACACTCAATACCACATATTAGTATTTTGAGCTTTAGTCCATATATTACGCTCATTATCACATAAGAGTATTTGGAGCCCCATTTTTTGTCCCACAATAATTATCACAAGTTGGTATTTGGGGCCTCAATATGTGCCCCACAATAATTATCACACATGGGACTAGAATGTCATGTCTAGAACCCCATGGGGTTTTGACATACCAGTCTGTGTCCCACAACCAGTTTATCAATCAATCACATATATCTTGTATATCGAATTTATTATGTTTGATCATCATTAACCCACTCATCCATATTTCACATCATTGTATACAATTTCAATTACCAAAAAAATAATAGTTCAACAATTTAATAACATTGAAATAATATAAACAATTCAACATTTAAACCATTTATAACCATTTATTCACATAACCCATTAACCATTAAAAGATAATCTAAACCTCAATTTATTCACACTATTAATAAATTACACAACTTAATAATTATAATATTAAAAAATACAATTTATTTTATCAAATACATAGTTCCAATATCCCATCAATTCCATAATCACATTAGTCTATTAAATAATTAACCAAATAATAAGTCAAATTCAACCAATTTACAATTTCCCCAAATTAAACCCATTCATTCATCACATGGAAATTCGATTTAATCTAATTATATTCCAAATGTAATTTCCTATTCATAGAAATTAAAATAACATTATTACATACACATAATTAAATTTGGACAATGGGATTTTAAATTTTTACAACATACTTCATTATCATTGATGGAGGATCGCAAATGGAAACCCCCAAATTGAAATGGATAGATCAAGATAATGAGGAAGAAAGAAATATGGATCTAAAACCTAGATCCAAAACCATGTAAATGAGATCCATGAAAATATAGATATATATATACATTACCAATGGAGTAAAACACATATTCAAAGTACGGGAGAAAGATGAGAGGGAGGGATGAAACCAATCAGGATGAGATCTCTTTTTGGGATAGGTTTAGATCTATAAAACAATTATTAAATTCTCCAGGAATGGATTTTGGAAGGCCATATAATCCATCTGAGAGACTCCAATGTAAGAGAAAAATTTATGATCTAGTTGGGTTAAATTTGTGTGAAGGATAACGGGTTTCGGAAATTGAAATCTAATTTTTAGAGGATTAAATCTTTCACTCATGGTTTCATGGGAATGGGCACATGTGTTTCCAAACCATGAGCCTATCCCAAGGGTGTTAATAGTTACACCTTTTAGGGAACATCGTTTTAAAACAATACACCAACTCTGAACTCCCTCTATGTCTAGGGTTTCATTGTTTGGATGAACTGTTCAACAATGATGCACTACCCAGAACCCCTAAAAACCCTCCAATTCTCACTCAAATGCACCAAAGATAAATCCCAGAAAAAAATATACTCAAATAAAGGGAAATGAGTAACTAAAAACGAGATCAATGTATATCCAATAAATGGTTGGGATCTTATAATCTCCCCTCCTTATAACAGCTCGTCCTTGAAATGTACTCCCAATAATAAAAATGATTCTGAGTCAAAAAAATAAAACCATTGAGACTGTATATCTGTTTCTCTCTCCTATTATTCCATATGAACACACCCATGTTTCCCCAACACATGAACTATATGCATGGTCTTTCCTAAAAGCATTATCTCACTATCATCCAAAAAAACGCATCAGAAACTTTTCAATGGAAGCATCAGTCTCAATATCAATATCATCCACATCGATCATATGCAAAGTGTTAGGGTGGTACCACCGAAGATTTGACACATTAAAAACATAATTTATATCACTACACCTCTGTGGAATTTCTATTATTTATTCCACCAATTGAATTCTATCCAGAGCCTCAAAAGGTCCATCATACATGGGCCCCAACATACCCCGTCACTGAATCCTTTGGTGACCCAATCTAGGAGACACCCAAAGGAAAAAAATAACCCTCTATAACACTTGGGTTCTTCGACATCTATCAGTAAATGACTTGTCAGTACACTATTCCATATCCATACACTTTTGAATCGGTTGAATCTACTTAGACATCTTCTGAATTAGACTCGATCCCAATAGCTCGGCCTCACCAACCTCACTCCATCATAGTGATGATCTACATGTCATACCATAAAGTACCTCATATGGAGCCATATGAATATATTCCTGGTATCTATTTGTATATGAAAACTACAAAATTTATAGGTGCTTCTCCCAATACACACCATATTCTAGAAGACATTCTCATAGTGTATTATCAAACACCAGAATAGTATCCTTTTATTAACTATATGTTTCTGGGTGGATCGTTGTACTCAATTAAACTTGGATACTAAGTGCCTTCTACAAGCCATGTCAGAATCGTGAAGTGAAACCCACATAATGGTCTTAAAATATACTCTACGACACCCGATGTAGATATATTGTTTTTGGAATGTACAAGCATCCCAACTGCTCTATTGAGAATGTTTCCTGTATATTTATGAAATGTGCTACTTTCACTGGTTGGTCCACAACCACCTAATAACATCATTCTACCACATATTTATTAGGAGACCCACTATAAAGTCCATGGAAATGTTTTACAACATATATTACGGAATGGGAACTAACAATAGTAAACCACTAGTTCATTGATGTTCGGCCTTCACCTATTGACAAGTGTAATATCATGTCATGAATTCTACAATATTAAATTTCATTCCTAACAACCAATACTATCATGTTAGGTCAGGGTATATTTTGGTCACATCGATATGCATCACCTACTTCAAGGAATGAAATTCATGGATTAGATCCTATCTCATGCTTAGAGGCATAATTACATAGACATAAAAATTGATGATCTCATCCTCATATATAGTATAATTGTAAGGTGACTACCCACCATCAAGGCCTTTTTATCATGGAAAAACATTATTGATCCCCATAACTATTCTCCCTAATCTGAATAAACATTTTAGACTCCACTGAAACTAATATTATAATCATCCTCTATAGGCCCCCAAGGCACAACATGCATCCCATCCCTAAAAGTCATCATCTTCTACTAAGAACTTGACTAATGCACTTTATGAGTCTTAGTTTTCCTTCTTAGAACATCTGGAACACTATTTACCTTATTGGGATTATATGTTATCTCAAAATCAATTGATGACATATACTCAACCCACCTATACATCAAAAGATTAAAATCTCATTTGGAAAATATATAATTTAAGATCTTGTGATTGGTATAGATAGTAAAATTTTCTCCCAACAGATAACACCACCGACACTAAAAATCCTAAACCACTTTAGCTAATTCTATGTCTTTCATAGGGTAGTTCCATTCATTTTCCTCAACTTTAGTTACCCTTATGACACCACTCTATACCAATGCATAAAAATAGATCCAATACCTATCCTGTATTTGTCATAGAACACTATATACTACTCCCATATCTTGTGTAGGATCAAGATCGATGTGGTAGTCAAACACTTCTTCAACTAGAAGAATGTGTTGTCACATGCTCATGAACATTCAATCTTTGAATACATATTTTCAAATTCTAAATGTGTTTATTCCAAGAGGGAATATTCTTAGATAAAACTCTGATAATATCCAATGAACCCAAGAAAGGTACCAATATCAAAATCATTCTTGGGTCACTCCAAGGAAACAACTCCTTTCACCATCCCTAGGTCCAATAAAACACCTTCCTATGAGATAATGTGACCTAGTAAATGTGTTTAGTCCTTATGTAATTAGATATTATATATATTGTAATATATGTGACGATCTCTCGGTGTAGCCATGGTGATAATATGATATTTTTAATGACCATCAGGAGTCATGGAGAACACCAATATGTCAGCCATAAAAATAACAAAAAACCAATCCATGTACTGATGGAATATTTTTTTCATCATGTACATCAACATTTTATGAGAATTCATAAACCGAAATGACATTAGGAATAACTCATAAAGGATATACCTTCTTCTGAATGTAGTCCAAGTTATATCAAAAGGTCGGACTCTCAACTGGTGATAACCCATTCTCATGTCGATCTCATTGAAAACACAATATTGTCTAAACTTGTTAAATTGATCATCAATACATGGAAGAGGATAATGGTTCTTCATATTTGTCTAGTTCGATATCCATTAATCAACCCAGAACTGAATATTTTCATCAAAATTCATATCAAAGAAGACTATAGAAACCCAACGCGACATACTCGTATGGATAAACCTTCTATCCATCAAATATTCTTGATGAGTATTTTGATCCTGAATATAATTGTCACCCTCATGAGATGTAAAATACACTCTCCTATGGTAACAATATATGTCATGTCAGTGTGCCACTAACTAGTCCATACCCATAATTATATTAAATCTTGTCATATCTATAATGTAAATATCCCAAAAGAAATGATTCCCCCAACCTCAAGAGAACACCCTTTTCATAAACATATGTCTCTTGATCAAATCCTAAATGGTGTATCAATCCAAATAAACACACTCTCAAAATCCACTTTTAGGCACAAAAATTTCAAAATACGAGCATATATAAAGCAATGAGAGGAACTGGTATCAAATAAGGCACTAGTAAGTGTAGAATAAACATGAATAGTACCTACAACCATTGACAATCCAGCCTCACTATGTATAATTATAGGATTAACTATTTGTAATTTTCTTACCCCTCATCCTTATGATTTAGTATGAGTCCCTTGAGCTTCACCACAATATTGATACAGGTGCTCTTCCTTAGAGGTACCATGTCAACTACCTCTACCTCCACGTATAGTAGATATATAAGTGCCATTCTGGTGTTGTAAAAGTCAGTTCCCTAGACCCCAAATAAATACTATTTTTGATTTCCATATCATGTATATAGTTAGTTATTCATGATTCTTACTTATAATTATACTGTATATGTTCCTATGTCCAATATTTAATGGTAATTTCCCTAGGTAAATTGTCGAATCAAAAGGTTATAGTATATACATTTATCTAATGAGAACCCCAAGATACTATGAAATTAATCATTAAAAAATATAATGTGGTCTTGATACTTTGTAATGACTAGACTAATTAGATGTTTTACTATCATACATTGGCGGATCATAATCATTGAGACATCTTCTCATGAAGTAATAACATGGTGATCTCTTTTAGTTAGATCATGAGGACATACCAGTCAATAGAAAAATCACATGTTTATGGTGTCATTGGTTGTTCCTATCTATAGAGAAGTTTATTGGTCTCTTGAATTGATATCATTAATAGTGTGTACCATTTGATCACTTAATTTGATGAAAGGGAAAAGATACGATAATTAAATCATGGTGAGGTTGCCTGTGTTGGGTGTGTTATTTGTGGTATTACATTGGATGAGTTTCCATAAAAGGATATTTCGCTTCCATTTTATGGATGTTCTATATCTCAGGCCTGATTTATCATAATGGTACAACCTTTATAATTCATTGTCTAATGTAGTGGAAAGGTAAATCCATCCAATTATATCAACAAATACATAATGAAAGAATAATGGAGAGGGAAAAAATCTGAATCTTTCTTTATGAGATATGTAAAGACAAAGAAGTTATGGCAAACATTTCGTGTTCATAAGTTGGTTGTTGTTTCTATGACTATTTTTATCTCTTTAGGGCCCTTAATGGATTTTTACAATCCGATCCTGGTTTGTGGATTTTATTCACTTCTATCGAGATAATATCCGAGAGGGTTACACAAAATATCATAATTAAGAATACACCCTATTTAGTTGAATATGTATGTTGTACATGGTGGTACCCACCATAGGGTCTGAGTGTTATCCATGTTATTGATCATCAATAAATGAAAAAAAATCATATTATTCAAGTAAATTATAAATGGTAATAAATTAATTTATTAGATGTATTTACAAGTTAACTTAATATGAGAAGCAATTATATGAACGAATATTATTTTAATAATACATGTTCATTTAAAATTGAGTGGGAATTAAATGTCATGTTAATGAATTATTTTTATCACATAATAGATTTAATATATAATACAGATATATGATAAATTATAACTAATATTTATGTTATAGTTTAGTTCATCATAATAATTATTTTGTGGATGTAAAATTTCTTGGGGGTTTGGGAACCCTATAGGGTGTATTCATATCCACAATAAATAGAGGGAGGATCTATCATAATTAGACCTATTCATTCATTTTTTAATGATATACACTCTCTCTTTAATGTCCTAAAAATTCCATGTATTTTTTGTTCAAATTATATGGGATTATTTCAAGACCAGACACTCAGACGGTAGCTGATTCTGAGGCTCAGTGTGCCCAGAATTTTATTTTTATTTTTTTAAGTTAATTTATATAAATTTGGGGGCATGATTTTCCAAATTTTAACCAGTTCATAGATCAAAAATCATAGAGAATCATTGAACTCATAACATTGGGATTCACCTAGAAAGGACATAACTTCGAGCAATAAGGGTAATCTGGAAAAGTTTGTTTTCAAACATTTCAAGAGAAAAATAAAAATAACAAAATAATTAATTTTTTTCCTTCACTGTTGACCAGTGACACATCTGAACTACAAAGTGGTGATGTAATGTCATGGTTCTGGGTTCCTCCCCATGGTTCCCCATACCCAGTTGGTCACATGGCCTCAAGCGCATTTCCCTAAATTCCAGAACCTGCTGTCTTGCAGTGAGGGACTGGGGTGTGATGGTGGGGAAATTATGACCTCTTTAGCAGAGTAACATAGTTTAATAAAAACAATATACAATAACAGAAATAGAAATACCCTATAATAATCAAATATAGGAATACATAAAGTAAATAAATAAATGGGGAAACTATATAAATGATGCATATCACATATGTCTAGGAAAGCATCCAAACATGTCACAATGCTAAAAATACACTACTAAACCAATGTACAAAAAAAGTAATCTTCAACAGAATTAGAATCCTCAGCATGGTCCCATGCTCTACATCTCCACATCAATCAAGGACTAGAAATAGAAGGGTGTTTTCCCTTATATATACCTACAACAATATAATATATTTGGGCCAAAAAGTGTGACCCAAACTGGGTTTGAGATGAATCTCAGAAGGAAACCACCCAATGATATATTCCCAATAGTCAGTGAATATTTATGACATGAAATATTCATAATGAAGTAATAAACAATAAGTACTCAAATGTAAACAATCATACAGTTTCAAACTACATTCATTTATATTTATTTATTATTCAACCAATCAAAGCAACACAAGGATTGTTCTCATAGTCTTACCCTTCTGGTTTAACTTATCATTTAAATAAACAACGTTATACGACCCTATGGGAAAACTCACACAATCTAATCCCTTTGGTCACATACAAACAATAACTCTATGAGGAAGAACTCACTGTCAATTCCTTCTATGGTCTTTTAATAATAAACTACAGACACTCCAAGGAATCACTCAATGTAAATTCCCCATGTGGACTTGTAATGGTATACTATAGATACTCTGATGGAGAACTCATCGTCAATCACCCCTACGGTCTCACAATGTTAAAAGTATAATAGACACTTGGGTGGACTCCCTCAATGTAAATTCCCTTAACGTTCTAACTACACGATGTTCTAATAGCCCTGTGTAATACAATCATTCACAAAAAACATCCAGTAGACAATTTAAATACCAAATAGTACTTTGATGAACAACTACAATGCATAACACAAGCATTTCAAATAATATCAACTCCATCCTACCATCACAAGGCATGGAAACAAAAATGCCTAACATGTAGGTTTATACCTAATGACCAATATAAATAACAATGGGAAAACACATCCATATGTACGGAAATAATCCTAATTCACAATCAACAACCCTTAATTTAGAATCCAAAAAATAGCAAGCATCATCATGGTTAGATTTCTAAAACACACAGTACCCTAAACTAGGGTATTCTGCTCTTTTTGGGCATATAATCCAAAGACAACTACAGAATGGAACAAACCACCCACCACAACATTGTAAGATTGATATACATGAACGTTAGCTTTTGAATCTATTTATAATGTCATATATCTACCAAAATTTCAAAAATTCTCAACCTAGAATAACTAGAGAGAGATGAAATCAGGAGGAGAGGCTCTAGAAGGAGAAAGGACTCACATGTGGGATTCCAATGCAGCCGCCTGCGATAAAATTGGGGAATGGATGGCGAATCAGTTTCTTGGAGAAGAATCATCTTTCTCGACCGCTCCTAGATGAGATAGAGTTTGAAGTATATATTTGTGTCAATGAGATTCATATTTGGTCTGATATAGGATGTAAAAAATAAAAATACACGGCGTGTTACCTGAGGATACAGAGCCTGTAGGCCTTTACCGGGCCTTGCTTTAGGCAGTCTCCAGGTCACTGCACACAACCATGTACTCGGTTGTTAAATGACCAGTACATGGATACCTATGACAACTGAGTACACGGCGTTTACTCCTATGCACACGACATGTACATATGATATTTACAATTTCTCCACTTTTTATAAAAAACAAACAAAAGAAATATCCATACCTTAAAAGAAGATCTGAGTTATTAAAAAAGTCCCCCTTAAAAAAATTTGTCCCCGTATTTCCCTAAAAAGGTGGTCAAGAAGAATCTTCAAATAGCTCTGGCCACTATGAGCGCACATCGGTCTCCCTCTCCAAATTATCATCCAGTACTCTCTCGTGTGACCATAGAACTCATACTAGAGGAATAGACCGACAACAGGGAACCTTTGTTCTTCGATAAAAAATCCGGATAGGATGATCCTCAAACGATGCGTCCACCTCTACTCAACATCCTTGGGTTGAAAAAAATGAGACGGGTCTGAGATGTAACATAATAGATGAGAAACATGTATGATGTCGTGTATAGCCTGATACCTATTAGGTAACTGTAAACGATAATCCATTAGCCCAACTCTCTTCAAAACCTTAAATTGCACGATGTGTCTCGGTGAATGCTTTCCCTGTCTCCTAATCCTTCAGTGTCCCAACCTCAGTGAAACATATTGGAAAACCTGATCTCCGACCACAAACTCTAGAGGTCGTCTCCTTTTATCAGCATAGGACTTCTGTCATGACTGTGAATTAACCATCTCGTTCCAAATCAACTCCACCCGCTTTGTGGTCTCCTAGAAAAGATGGGGTCGAATCATTGTTTTATCTGTTGCCTCCGGCCTACATAGGGGTGCTCGACATGTCCTACTATACAAATCCTCATTTGGTGCCATCATAATGCTTTCCGAAAAACTTTTATTATAGGGAAACTCCACCAAAGTTATGTGTTTCTTCAATGATACTCCAATATATATTATGTATGCTCGAAGCATGTCCTCCAACACCTGAATTATACGCTATAACTGGTCATCTGTCTGGGGATGGGAAATTTTACTCAGAACAACCATAGTTCAGAATTCCCTTTGTAGTCCCTTTCAGTCATGAGAAGTAAAATGTGTATCCCTGTCTAAAATGATATAGTATAGAACCGCATCTAAGTATACAATCTCCTGAATATACAACCTTCCTAGGTCATCAACACTAATGTTCTCCTTGATCGATAAGAAGGGAACAAAATTTATGAGTCTATCGATCGCAACCCAAACTGCATCGTTCCCTTGAGGCGACTGCGGAAAACCTATCACGAAGTCCATCACAACATCATTCCACTTCCACTTGGGATTGGGTAACTGTTGTAAAAGCCCTACTAGCCACTAATGCTCGACCATCACCTACTAACAGGTGGAAGACCTCTTCAAATAACCTGCAACATATATCTTCATACTGGGCCACCAATATTGACTGTGTAGATCTTGATTCATATTGGTTACACCAGGATGAACTAACCAAACTGAAAAATGAAAATCCCACATCCTATCCTCACTTATGTCTACTAACAACCGTATGAGCCCATGAAAACACAAGATATCATCATCAAATACTGCCCATCCCAAAATATAGTCCTCTCTTAACACACTCTCCCAAAGAACTAGGGCTTCTGCATCTTATAGATACCTCATTCACCCTCGATTTAGTAGAGTATAGGCAAATTCTACTAAAGAAATAAATGCCTACCCCTATCTCTCATGCTCATCCAAATGCATCGCTGAGAACAGAACCATAAGCTACCACTCAATACTGGCCTCCTGAACTCTCTGTATCTGAGTCTTCCTACACAATGCATCAGCCACTGTAGGGATTTTTCCAAGCATGTATGAAAGATCAAAATCAAAGGACTGATGTTACTAAACCCACCTCCACTGTCTAAAATTCTGATCACGCTGAGTGATGATATACTTGAGTTTTTTTTAGTCTGTGAAAACCTCCAAATTATCTCCAAAAAAAATAATGTCTAGAAACAACGCAAGGCATGAAAAACTACATCCAACTTGAGATCGAGTGTCCTGTAATTCCTCTCATGTGGTCTCAACTACTAAGACCCATACACAACGACTCTTTCCCCCTGCATAAGCACTGCTCCCATCACAATACCTGATGCATCACAGTAAACAATATAGCTCTTTCGCGGCTCTAAAAAATCTAGTATTGGTGCTAAATTCAACCTCCCTTTCATATCCTGAAAGGATGAATCATATAAATCTGTCTACAGGTTCTTTACACCCTTTTTAGTGAATACTCTCAGTGGTACTTCTAAGCGTGAAAATTCTTGTATAAAATGTCTGTATTAACCATAGATCCCTAGAAAAAAATGTACCTCAATGTAATTATTCAGTTGTTAACAGGAAAATATTGCCCTCATTTTCTATGGGTCTATTGACACTCATTTCCCTAAGATAACATGACCAATAAGTGAATCTGGTCCATACAAAAGTGGAATTTTGAGATATTAGCATATAAATGTTGCTCTCTCAGTTTACTCAAAACAATATCAAGATGTGTGGCACGATCGTGTCGAGTCTGAGAGTACAACATGATATCATCCACAAAAACCACCACAATGGATTCCATGTATGGATGGAACACTCGGTTCATCAATGCCCTAAAAACTACATGTGTGTTCATGATATGTAAAGTCATAACCACATACTCTTATAAACTATACCTAATATGAATGGTTGTGAGAGGTATATCTGATGGTATAACACACCAGTAATGATAATCAGACCTCAAGTTAATCTTCAAGAAAACTCAGGCTCCTCGTAGCTAATCAAAGATATCATCAATCCTCGGTAAGGGATATAAGTTCTTGATCATAAAACTCTTCAGTTTCCGATAATCCACACAATGTCTTTGGGTACCGTTTGAATTCTTTGCAGAAAGGATAGGTGAACCCCAAGGAGAAGTACGGGTTTGGACGAATCCATTTTCATGAAACTCCTCTAACTGCTTCTTCAGCACCTATAACTCTAGTGTAGCCATCTTATATGGAGTAATGGACACTGGTGTCACTCCTAGAATTAGATTAATATAAAATTATACCCCTATCTCTAGAGGAAAACCTAAAAAGTCCTATAGAAGTACATTCCAAAAATGATCCACCACTGAGGAAAGTTCATCTGTGATGTCCCCAGGTCATCCATATATGAACTAAAAATATGGGTTGTAACCCTTCAAAACCCATGATGCTCAGGTCTAGATCTACTCGTCTGGACATCCCATTCACTCTAATGTAGATATAATCCACTCTCTAGTGATGTGAAACTCACCCTACGGTGATAGCAATCGATAATGACCTGGAAGGGAACTAACCAGTCCATTCTGAGAATGATGTCATATCCCATCATCTCTAAGACATTAAGGTCTCATAAAAAGTGACACCCACCAACCTCAAGAAAGAACTCCTTGCACGTACATACACTAGTCGTTCTAATCCCCAATAGTGTGTCTAACTTCAAGATATCATTAGATGTAAATATACAGAGCTTGAGGCTCTCCCAAAATACAACAAATATGAATCTATGGGAAGCCATAGTATTGAAAATATCGAAAGCTAAAACTAAAGCAACTAGAATCATAGCTCTTACTATAGAGGGTACATGACTCTGCTCCTTCTAGGTCTAATCCACTGCGAAAGTATGACCTGTACCATAGCCCTATGACCCTGCATGACTACCCTGAGCTGATCCACCCCGTGGCTATCGAATATCCTATGTTTGAACACTACAACCACTACCTCCACCTCAGCCTAAACAATTAGACGAATTCAATTTTCTTAAATGATGAGAAATTGGTGGTCCTGATCTCGAAAATGGAGTCCTAGTAGAACCCCCCATAGGATAGAATAAATGAATATGACCCATCGTTCCACAAGATCGGCACCAAAGTAGGTCTCTCGAGCAATGTAGCCTCATATTCCCATTCTTCTTGCACTGGTAGCATACCACATGGCTACATGAAGAAGTATCTCTCCTACTTGGATCTCTGCTCATAGACTCCCATCGACGCTTCCTACTATCTGATGGGGGAATACCAAATCCAGATGTCGATCCACCCTGGATAATAGCTCCATAATCCCTTAGGTTGTGCTCATTGATTAGTGCCTAGTTGACTATAGAAGTAATGGAAATCAGCCTAAAAATGTTCACATATGATCAGATGTCATTCATGAGACCATCCTCAAACTTCCTTTCCATAAATAAATCCTCACCCCCGCACAAATGGGTGTGAATAAATTTAGCTCTATGAAGTGAGAATAATACTCCATGACTAAAATATTACCTTTCTCCTAACTCATGAACACTGGTGCTCAGTTGGAAATCAAATTATTTAGGTAGATGAAGTCATAGAAAGTCCACTGGAACTCATCTATAAATGTAACATGCCGGTGTCCCACATGTGATATCACATCCCACTATCTCTTGGTGGAATCCCAAATCATATATGTAGGGATCTTCACAATCCTCTTTGGAGGAATCTCAATATGCTCAAAGATAGACAACATGGTTTCTAACTATGACTATGTAGCCTGAGGTCCTCCATCCCTTAGAATGTGGGAGGATGATGCTGCTTAAAAACCTGAGTTAACTCTTCCATAGATGGGAAATGATGCAGTTATCCCTGAAAAGTAAGTATAAACCTCATGAAGCCTTATCAGAATTGTGCATCCGCACCTGTATCCAGAATGATGGCTGGTCCAAAGACAGACACGAAGGGTATAACCACCATGTTCTTTATTACACAATGAAACATGATTTCTTACATAAAATTCACTGGATAATACATAGAAGATTGAGAGGTCTAGTGTCTTTGGGGATTAAGATCATTACATAACATCTTAAAAAATTAAATATAAGATATTTATTGAAAACATCCTTTACATGAACACTACATTCCCTCATACTTTTCATTGAATGGTATAACCTAAGGACATGCATAAAAAAGGTGTGCTATAAAGCACAGTACGAGAATAATCATGGAATAACATGAGGAATAAAATACATGTTAGAAAATAGTCATATCAATGGATCACAAGAGAAACATGAACATAAATTCATGATGAATAATGATAATCATAACAATTAAATGTTACAAAAACACTTAACATGGAATTAACATGTGCCAAGGCTCATTGCACATGGAAAATGAGTAAACCCACATTGCACTTGAAGCATGAGTAAAACCTCATTGATCTTGAATTATCATGAGGAAACACTCATTTAACATGACGTAACATGATATTATACTTTACTCAATGCTTTTCAGCGCTATCAGGGCGCACCCTTCATAATCAATTCATTATATGCATAAGTGTGCCACACAGATCATATAACATGGATTCATTAAACATAATAATATATTCAAAGATAAAGGAATGTGGAATTCATAGATGAACTCCATAATAAATAAGTAAATGTTCATGAAGTTGAATCCCTTGATAGAAAAATGGGCATGGTATTCACTACACATTGAATTTGGCTTGGAAAATCGTGGTGCAATTTCAGCAGCATAAGAGCATGACATAAGAATTCGTAAAAATGGATGATGAGAGGGAAATGGATGTCTTATCATAGTTACATTAAATGGAAAGTAAGGGGGTCTTATAGATACATGTACCAAAATTTTTAATGGAATTTAAAATCATGAGACAAAATAATTTCTTGAATGTAAACGAGGATAGAGAAATTCCTTTCTGAATTTTTCCCTCGTAACAGGGGTACATGGAAGGCATTAATGAGAGATAAAGGGGTATGAAATCATCCAAACATAAATAGATAAGTATGGGGGAGGTTATAAATCATACCCCAACATTTTTAATTGAAAACAAAAGGGTATATCAACTTAAAGAATATTGGAAAAAAATGAGAAAGGAAGAAATTCCTTACTTGGAAGTGAGATCCCAAAAGCTTGGGAGAGGCTTGAGAGAGGATTTATAGGAGGTTGGGGAACCTTGGGAGGATTAGAGAGAGATGACGTCAGGGGTTGGACTAACTCCAAAGGCTTTGAGTGAAGAGGAAGTGGGAGCTTGGGTGGGTTAATATAGGGAAAGAGAGGGAATTCATTATTATTTAGGTTTGGGACACCTCACTATAAAGTAATCAAAACCACAAACTCACCCATGGTTTTTGCCCATAGTTTTCTCCAAAGGGGATTGAAAGACAATTTTTTATATTTCCAATGGACTATCCTCTTAAAATAATAGGGTTTATTATGTGGAGGTGAGTCACACTCTCAAAAAACAAATTTAAAAATAAAAAAACGTTTTATAATTTTGAAGGGTCCACTAAAGGTTTGTAAAATAAATAAAAAAAACCAAAATCACATTATTTTAAGGTTAAAACATATATTGTACGAAATTAGTATTTATAGTATTTTATTACATCACTATTGGTTCATTATAATGTCATAAAACACATTATATATTTAAACGGTATTTAATTTTTACCCAAAATTTCGAATGTCTCAGAATATTATGAAAAATTCCCCATTGTATAATTTTGACATCCTGAATCGAAAAATGATATTAAATTTATCTAAATAATTTTCTAAATATGTGAATTTTTATTTTAAAATAAAAAATGAAATATTTCAAAAATTCATGGGTTTTGATAAAAATAGCTTTCAAACAATAATACAAATTACAATTGCATTGATAAAATTGTAAAATAATTTATAATAAATAATAATATTATTATTTTATTAAAATATAATTTAATTTAAAAATCCATTAATTCATCAAAATAGATTTCTTAGTTGAATAATAACTAAAAATACTATTTGTGCATTAAAAACTATTTACAAAGTAACAATAATAAAAAGAATGCATAATCTTAATACAATTATAATGTGAATAATCATAGTACTAGGGTATTGTTACAAAAACCCTTAAAAAACCCGAATAACACATTAGAGTAAGGTGCGTGATAGTGACAGACTCTTAGCGTGGCTAAGATAACATTTCTCGAGTTGTAATCTCTATCAACTTCCACTTCTCTCATAGGCAGACTGCTCAAGCTTAACGTGTTCAATCTCGGCTAGGGATTGGTCAAGAGCAATGCCAAATGACACCACCTCCATTCCGAGCACTGAAAAATGGGGTTTGTATAGGGAAAGTATAATGGATGAGGCCATTACATACATTGTCTGAGTAAAATGGATTTGCTAAATCCTTATATTTATACTAATCATCTGATCACTATTTAATGGATATATTAGAAATGATCACAATTCATAATGGCATTATAAAATATAAAAACATAACACCAATGAATTTCAAATTTTATATAACCATAATATGATATTTAATTAGATCTAGTGGAATTTCCATTAATAAAAGGTTGGGTCATTACAATCATCCCACCTTAAGAAATTGTTCCCTTGAAATTTCCTTTTCCAACTCTAAAATAAATGCAGGTAACTATGGTTCATCACATCCTTCGATTTCCACATCGCCTCGTCAAACATTTGGTTTTTCCATAACACCTTTCCAAAGTGCATTGTTTTATTTCGTAGAAATCTCTATGATCTAAGATCTTCACCGGTTGCTCCTCATAAGAAAGATCATCCTAAAGCTATACTCCCTCTGAAGTGAGTACATGGGAATGGTCTAGTATGTACTTCTTTAAGAGGTATACATTAATGAAATCATGTACATTGTCTATGGTAGGTGGAAGTTCTAGTTGATAGGCCATAGCCCTAACATGACCAAGAATCTTGAAGGGGAAGATGTAACTAGGAATTAACTTCCATTTCTTTCCAAACCTCATGAACTTATTCCATGGAGATATGCATAGAAATACCATGTCTCAAAATTTAAACACAAGGCCTTGTCGACTGTTATCTTCATAACTCTTATGTATTCTCTAGGCTTCCTTGATATGTTGTTGAATGGTTTTCACCTTCTCCACCATTTCTTCGACTATTTATAGTAATAGTATCTCGAGTTCACCAACTTTATCCCAACGTGTCGGGTTTTTTCACCTCTTCCATATAGGGCTTCATAAGTTTCCATTCGTATGCTCGAGTGGAAACAATAATTATATGAGAATTAAACCAGAAGAATATGTTGATATGAACCTTCATTAAATTATATTGAACACGATCTTGACATATCTTATAGTGTTTGAATAGTTTTCTTAGATTGGCCATTAGTTTTAGGATGATAGGCCATACTGAAGTTTAGTTCAGTATCAAGAGCATGTTGAAGACTCTTCCAAAACATAGAGTTGAATATTGGATCTCGATCAGATATAATAGATAGTGGTACTCTGTACATCTTTACCACTTCCCTAATTTATATATGTGCCGGTTGATCCAATGAGAAATCCTCTCGAATTGCAATGAAGTGTGCAGTCATTATAATATGATTCACAACAACCCAGATTTCATTATTGCCTTTAGATGTCTTCAGAAGTCTGGTGACAAAGTTTATGGTTATATTCTCCCATTTCCATGCTGGTATTGGCAATGATTTCCTCATCCCCTTAGACTTCTTCCTCTCTACCTTCACTTGCTACCACACCAGGCACATTGATGTATACTCATCAATATCTTTCTTCATATTATCCCACCAATAATTCTCTCAGAGATCTCGATATATCTTTGTATTTCTTGGGTGAGTAGAGAAATTAGATCTATGTGTATTATCCAAAAGTTCCTTCTTTGGCTCTGGACATGATGGAACACATAGTCTTTTCCAAAATATCATAATTCCTTCTTCATTAACATTGAACTCTGAGGATTACTATTTTCTGATAGCTTCCACTTTCTTCTGAATTCCCACATCATCTTTTTGATCAAAATTTAACCATTTTAAAAGAGATTTTTAAGCAATCATTTGTAAAAGTTTTGATTATATTCTCTTGTTTATGATTCCCATGTCCATCTTCATCATGTCTAAGAAGATTGGATCCTTCTCAATTCTCATCAATGATAGAATCACTGGTTCCTTTCTACTTAGAGAATCTGCCACCTTATTTTCTTTCCCATGGTGGTAATGGATTTAGTAGTCATAGTCTTTGAACATCTATAACCATATTCATTGGCGCATGTTCAACTATTTCTGTGGAAATATATTCTTGAGGCTTTTGTCTTCCATACATATTTCACACTTCTCCCCATAGAGATAATGTTGCTATATTTTTAAATAAAAAATTACCGTAGCAAACTCTATATCATGTGTTGGATATTTCTTCTCCTGAACAGTCAATTACCTTGAATCATATGTAATGACTTTGTAATTTTTCATCAACACATTACCCAAAACCTTTTTGGAAGAATCACTGAATACAAAAAATAATACTTCACTTGTGGGTAAGGTGAGCATGGGGGAAGTGATAACCCTCCTTTTTAACTCCTTGAATATTTCTTCGCATTCATAACTCCATGAAAACATTACTCACTTCCAAATTATCTTGGTAAGAGGGTTGGACAGTTGTGAGAAATTTCTCACAAATCGTCGATAATATACAGCTAACCCCAAGAAGCTATGGATATCTGTTACCGATGTTGTCCTAGCCATCCCTCAATTGCATCTGTTTTGGATGGAACCATAGATATACCATTTCTTGTGATGATATGGCCCAATAATTAGAGCTCCTTCAACATGAACTCACACTTTCTGTACATTTCATAGAGATTATCCTTCCACAAGGTCTCTAGTACAGTTCTTAGATGATCCTCATGATCCTCCTTGGTTTTGGAGTATATCATAATATCATCTATAAATACTACCAAAAACTTGTCGAGGTAATAACTAAAGACTATATTCATCAATTCCATGAAGATTTCTAGATAATTAGTGAGTCTGAAAGGCATTACTAAGAATTTATAGTGCCCGTATCTTCTACAAAAAACAGTCTTGGGGATATATTCCTTCTTCACCCTTACTTGATAATATTCCGACCATAAATCCACCTTGGAGAAGTACTATTATCCATGCAGTTGATCGAACAAGTCATAGATTCATGTGACAGGATACTTGTTATTTATAATAATTTTTTTAGGCTCACGATAATCGATGAAAAGTCACATTGACCCATCTTTCTTCTTGATTAAGAGGACTGGTGCACCCTAAGGTGAAGCACTTGGGCATATAAACCCTTTATCCAGATTCTCCTATAGTATTTTCTTCACCTCCTCAGGCTCTATAAAAACCATTCTATATGGAGTCTTGGATATTGGAAATACCCTAGGTATAAGATCAATTAAGAATTCAGTATCTCTTATAGGAGGAAGACCAAACAATTCCTCGGGAAACACTTCAGTGAATTCCCTCATGATAGGCATGTATTTAAGGATGGTTTCCTCCTTAGACTCAATCATCTGAGCTAGATATGCATGCTCGTAGGTCTGTAATATCCACTCTTGAGATGATGGAGAAAAAGAAGATTTATCTTCCTCTTTGCACATGTATAGAATCGGGGGTCTATTCTCCACATGGAGAGAGATTTCCCTCTCATGGGAATTTATGTCGGCTCTATATATGAAAAGCCATTCCATGCGAATAAGTACATCAAATTCTATTAGAGGGAGTATGACAAGGTTCTCTAGGAAATTAAATCCACATATTATGATAGGGTAGGAGTTATATTCAAGGGATGCAATGATTTCCCCATTTTTTCTACTCACCGACATATTTACTTCCATGATTTTTGGTAGTGTTGCGTTTGTTCTAAAAAACATTTGGGATTTAAAAGAATGCGAAGAACACGAATCAAAAATTATGTTTGCTATTCATGTATGAATAACTACCATACCAGTCACCATATCATTACTGAGGTTCACATCGGTAGTAGTGGTGTCAAAATCACCCCCTTTCTACCTTAGAGGTTGTTGGTTGCCTCCAAAAACCCATATCATTGGGCATTAATTTGCTAGATTCCCTGGTTCTTTGTAGTTGTAACAATGGACAAGGCGTTGAGGTTAGAATGGAATGATTCTATCCTCTGTTGCTGCCACATGGTTTTCTTGTCTCAGTTAACAGTTTTGTGCCCTTCTCTTCCACACCTAAAGCATTTCCTCATCCCCTTTAGGAAATTTCTAGGGTGATTTTTTCTACACCTTTGGAAAGTGGGGTGCTGGATCTTCATAACACCATTATACTTATCCATCGGACCACCAGCATTGAATTCCACCTTACTCTTCTTATCCCCAAGATACCCCTAAGATTCTCCGATCTTTATTTCGACCATGAGGGCACATCAAAAAATTTCCTCATAGCTGTCGAAGTCACGTATCACTAATGCTTTACAATGGCTAGTTTTCAGCCCACCAAAGAATTGGTCAACCTTTCATTAGGGGGTAATGAAAAAGCTAGATGCATATCATGCATGACTTGTGATGTTTTCCATGTACGATCTTATAGATTTGTTGTCATTTTTTTGCCAGAATGGAAGTCCATTTCCATCTTAAGTTGGTAGGTGCACGAAAAATATTTATCAAAAAACATATTGTAAAAATACTTCAATTTTAACGCCTCGATCTCCTCCTCAGTCATAATATTTTTGATCAACGTACACCATTGATCAACTTTTCCCTCCATATGATAAGCATCCAGAATAACATTCTATTTTTCAGAACATTTAATGAAGGAAAAGATCTTTTCAATAGAGTTGATCCACTATTCGGGGATTGATGGATTAGATGATCCATTAAAAGTAGGAGGTATTTTTCTCATGAAGATTTTGATAGAGACATCTTAATTATTAAGGGGGGGGGGGGGGTTGAACATTCCTGTTGACCCATGTTTTTATACAAAGATTGAGTTAACTGAGTGCTAAGCGTGACAAATTTCACGATTCATTCTTCCATCGGATTTGGCATCTCATTAGCAAAATCATCACATTGATCTTCACATCAGTTGTATGCTCGAGTCCTTCTACAACCAGACATTGGTTGGAATAAAATTATGTTTATGGGTAACACATAAAGGTTAATCCAAGGACAAAACTAATGACTTATAAATAGGTTTTATTTCTTTAACTTATGATTCCATATGCTGCAATCTATGATATTCATGATCTACTTTCTAACATATATTATTAGAGTTATTTCTTTTAAATCCTATAATAAGAGTTCATACTAAGCTTTTTAATTTACCAAAGAATACCCCCTGGGAGTGTCATAACCAAGAGTGCAACAAGGCCCGTTTTCATGCACCAGTTCTCATTCAAGTCTTGCTCAAAGTGGTGTTTTCAGGTTTTACCCCTAGGATACATCTGTTCCAGAGCTTCCTCTACCTGCTCATATCCAGACTGAGATGTATTTTCTTGATAAACCACTTACTCAGTACTCACCAATACATAGGGATGTTTTTATTATACTAATTCTTGTCTCGAAGTCTTTACTAGGGTTTTCTAATCCTAATCCCAAAAATAACTAAACCTATCCTCTAATACCAACTATAACAACCCTGTTCTTTATTACACACTTAAACTTGATTTATTACATAATATAATCACTTAATACAACATAGAATATTGATTGGTAAAGTTTATTTGGTGATTATGATCATTAAATAACAACTTAAAACATGAAATACAACATCTTTATTGAAAACAACCTTTACATGACCACTACATTCCCTCGTACTTAGCATTGTACGGGATAAACTAAGGACATGAATAAGAAAAGGGTGAGCTATAAATACCAGTATGGGAATAAACATTGAATAAAATGAGGAATACAATACATGTTAGACAATAGGCATATCAGTGGATCACAAGATAAACCTGAACATAAAGTCATTATAAATCATGATAATCATAACATGCAAATGTGGCAACAACCCTTAACATGGAATTTAGCATGATACAAGGCTCATTGCACCTAGAGCCTGAGTAAACTCTCATTGCACATGAATCATGATTAAACCATCATTGTACTTGAATTAGCATGAGTCAAAACTCATTGCACATGATGTATCATGTTACTATTCTTTACCCAATGCATTAGAGCGCTATTAGGGTAGACCCTTCTTAACCATTTCATTACATGAAAAAGTGTGCCACATGGATCATATAACATGGATTCATTAAACATAATAATTTTTTCCATGATAAAGTAATGTGTAATTCATAAATGAAAATCCATAATCAATAAGTAGATATGCATAAAGGTTAGTACCCTTGATAGAGAAATGGTCATGGTATTCACTACACAATGACTTTGCATTAGAAATTCACGGTGCAATTTCCGCAGCATAACAGCATGACATAAGAATTCATAAAAATGGTTGATGAGATAAAAATGGGTGTATAATAATATGTAAATGAAATGGAAAGTAAGGGGGTTATATAGATACATTTCCAAACAATTGTAACGGAATTTATATTCTTGATACAAAATAATTGCTTGAATGAAAATGAGGAGAGAGAAATTATTTTCTGAATTTTGGCATTGAAACAGGTGTACATGGGATAAATTAATGAGAGAGAAAGGGTCTCCCATAATCCAAACATAAAGGGGGATGTTTGGGGGAGGTGTGAAATCATATCCCAACATATGTAATTGAAAAAAATGCCATAACAACTTAATGAAAATTGGACAAAATGAGAAAGGAAGAAATCCATTACATGGAAGTGAGAACCCAAAATCTTGGGAGAGGCTTGAGAGATGATATTTGGGAGATATGGGCATCTAGGGAGGATTCTATTGAACTGAGGTTAGGTTTTGGTCTAAATACAAAGGCATTGAGTGAAGAGGAAGTGGGAGATTGGGTGGGTTTATATTGGAAAGGAGAGATAATTCTTTATTATTTAGGATTGGGACACCTCACATTAAAATAATCAACACTAGAAACCCTCCCACGGTTTCTCCCCATAGTGTTTTCCAAAGGGGAGGGGAAAACACTATTTTATAAGTCCAATATCATAACTTCTTAAAATAATAGGGTTTCTTATGTGGAGGTTAGTTACACTCTCAGGGAAAACAATTTAAAGGACAAAATGTTTTATAAGCCTTGAATGGTCCAGTAAAGAATTGTAAAATAAATCAGAAAACCCAAAAATCACATTATTTTTTAATGTTGAAACATATATTTTCCGAAAATAAGTTTTATACTATTTTATTACATCACTATTGGGTCATTATTATGTCAAAAAACACATTATATATTTAAACGGTATTTTATTTTTACCCAAAAATTCGACAATCTCAAAAAATTATGAAAAACTCACCATTGGATAATTACAAAATCCTGATTCAAAAATTTATATTCATTTTATATAATTTTTTTTTATATATTAGAATTTTTTCATTAAAAAAAATGGGCATTTATCAAAAATTCACGTGTTTTGACAAAACAGCTTTCAAAACTTAATAAAAATTAAAATTTCATGCATATAATTTTATGATAAGTTATATTTAATAATAATAAATTTAAAAATAAAAAAAATAAGTTATTAAAATATTATTTAATTCAAAAATACTTTAATTTATCAAAATATATTTCTTAGTTGAATATTAACTAAAAATACTATTTGTGCATTAAAAACTATTTATAAAGTAACAGTAGTAAAAAAGAATGTATATTCTCTTTACAAGAATAATTTACATAATCATAGTACTAGGTTATTGTTGGATAACCCATTAAAACGCCTGCATAAGACCTTAGGGTAAGTTGCACGATAGTGATAGACTTTTGGGGTGGCCCAAATAGCATTGCTCAAGTGGTAATATCTATCAACTTCCACTTCTATCATAGGTGGTTCTGTTCAAGCTTAACGTGTTCAACATCAGATTTTTCTTGGTCAAGAGAAAATCCAAATGATGCCCCCGCCTTTCCGAGCTCCGATAATTGGGCTTCATACTGGGAAAGTCTACGGGATGAGTTAATCACTTCCTTTGTTTATGTAAATTAGTTTTGTTAAGGACCTATGATTATACTAATCATGTGATCAGTGTTCAATGGATATATTAGAAATGGTCACAATTCATAATGGTATTTTAAAATCTAGAAACATAAAACCAATGATGCTTGAATTTTATATAATCATAATAAGACATTTAATTAGATCAGGTGTAATTTCTATTAATGAAATTTTGGGTCGTTATAAAGGGAGGATAAGCTATTAATCCCTGATATACCATGTTTGGTGTCTGGTTGTTTCCCTATATCTAGCATACAACTAGAGGAAGTCTCAATGACATGAATATTCAAATTCAATAGCACATATTAGTTCAATATTTTCAAGGACTAAAATATAGAAGAGCATAAAAGGAACAAGAGAAAGAAAACATTCAAGTTTCTCAAAACATGGATAAACATTTTTTATGACCCCTAAATGACATTTTACCTTAATAAATTACATGGGAGTGTACTTATATCAACCTTGGTCATATAACAACCTATAAACATAGTGTGTTCTCCTTAAGACACAACGTGTAACTGAATCCTTTTCCCTCCTGCCTGAGTTCCTCCACACAACTAAACACACAGTTCCTTCCCAGTTAACTTCACACGGCGTGTTCACCCTAGACACAACATGTAACCTCTTAAATTATAACCACCCATTTCAGTAGTCACACGTTCGTTGACACGGTTGTCTCTACACAACATGTAATAACAGAATAAGATGTGTACAACCTAACTTTTATCCACCCATGTCGTTGGTCACACAGCTTGATACATGACTCTTACAACACGGCGTGTACTCTAAGAACATGTTGTTTACCAAAAAAAGATTTCCCAACCCGACGTCTCTACCCACACAGCTAGTCACACGGTTACATACTACACATTGTTTACTTATGAAAAGTTATTATGTCCCTAATAGATGGATACATGGGGTGTATTCATCATTACAAACCATGTATTCTGGGTTTTTCCAGATATTAAACCTCAAAAACAACTCCATAACCCCATAAAAACACTGAAACAAATAGTAAAGTTCCAAATTCCAATCTGTGGGAAACCATACTCACTGCGAATCAAATCTTGTCATCATATTCGTGAATATATAAAAGTGAAACAGTGAAATCAATCACATGATCCACCAAATTCCAATTCATGAGGGCCTATAACACCTTAGGGGCCAATGTTTGGTGTCCATCCAATGACACTTTACATATCAGCAATACACTATCAAATACCATTTATTTAATCAAGGCATCTATCACAACAACACATAATCTATAATGCATCCTAACTGGCATGACAAGAATGCATGGCATGTGATCTCTAGAAAGATTCTATATGATTCATGAGATGGAATACCCTCATCTTATTGAGTTGTAATAAAAATCGAACCTCAATCACCTTAATGACGACAACAAAAAACATGTGAATCACCCATCAGTGAAATCATATGAACTGTAACAATTGCAAAAACTGAAAAATGAAATAATCATTGCATATTGCCTTTTCCCTATACACGAGTTAGATACTCCCAGACACATCTTATTACCAACTACATATTCATTCATATCCCTATCAATAGGATCCAAATAGTATGTCAAGAAGAAAATAATTTTGATATCAATTTGTAACGTCTCGATGTTGGGTGCCTCCTAATGGTGTCCCATACCTGGTTTGTCATATGGACTCAAGTGCATTTCCCCAAACACTAGAGGGTGCTGACTAGTATTGAGGGCCATGGGGTTTTTTGGTCGGGAAACTATTACCTCATTGGAATAGTAACATATAGGAATAACAAAAATATATAATAGTGGAAACCGAAATACCATACAATATGAAAATCGTGGAAGACTAAAAGTCAATAAAAAACTAGAGTACATATATAAATGATCAATGTCACATATGTCTAGGAAAGCATTCCAACATGTCACAATGCTATATGTAAAGTACTAAGCCAATGTAAAAAAGAAAAAAAATGTAAACTCCAATAGAATCACAAGCCTCAACATGGTCCCATGCTCTCCAGCTATACAGTAATAAAGCACCTGGAATAGAAGGGTACAGGCCCTTATCTATACCCACAATAATATAATTTGTTTGGGCCCAAAAGCATGACTCAAATAGGGTGTGAGATGAATCCAGTAGGAAACCACCCAAAGATATTTTCCCAACATTTAGTGAATATATATGGGAGGCAATTTGTAAAATGACGTAATAAAAAAAGAAGTACTCAAAAGTAAAAAATCCTATAGTTTCAAACTACATTAATTTAAATTTATTTATTATTCAACCAATCAATCACATGAATCCATCTTGGAATGTTCTCATAGTATAACCCCTCTTGTTCAACTTATCATCTAATTCAAAAAATATATACGACCCTCTGGGGAAGCTCACACAATCTTACCCATTTGGTCACATGCAAACAAAGACTCTCTCAAGAAGCACTCATAGTCAATTCCTCATGTGGCCTTTTAACAGAAAACTATAGAATTTATGAGGATGTACTCAACATCAATTCCCCATGTGGTCTCATAATAATATTCTATAGAAAATCTGTGAGATTACTCACCATCAATCCCCCTATAGTCTCGCAGTGGGAAAAGTATAATAGACACTCTGTGGAATCCCTCAACATCAATTCCCCCTGTGGTCTAACTACACCAGGTTCTCACCGCCCTTTGTAATAAAATCGTGCACAAACAATATCCAGTAGCCAAAGTAAATCTCAAATACTACTTGGATAAACAACTAAAATTCATAACACAAGCATGTCATATAATATCAACTCCATCCTAACAGCACCGAACATGGAAACAAAATAGACTTACAAGTAGTTCTAGACCCAATGACCAATATCAAATAGCATGGTAAAACACATCCATAAGTAAGTAAATAAATATAATTCAAAATCAAAAACCCTTAATCTAGAAACCAAAAAATAATAGGCATGTTCAAGGGTAGATTTTCAAAACAAAAAATACCCTCAACTAGAGTATTCATCACGTTTTTAACATATAATCCAAATTAAACTACAGAAATGCACAAACCTCCCACCTAGACTTCTTACAATCGATATAGTTGAACCTTAGCCTTCGAATCAACCAAGAATGTTATAGATATACAAAAACATCAATAATGTTCAAACATTAATAACTTGGGTGGGGGAAGAAATCAGGTGGAGAGGCCCTAGTAGAAGGAAGGACACACCAATGGGATTCTAACGCACCAACAAGAGATCGAATCAGAGAACGGATAACAAATCAGTGGTTAAGAGAAGAATCGTTGTTCTCGGCTACTCCTGGATGAGGAGGGGTTAGAGGACTAGGTTTCAATTGATGAGACATGACCCTGACCAAATATAACAATTAGAAAAATAAAAATACATGGCATTCTCCCTGAGGATACATGGTTTGTTATGTCTTTACCAAGCCCCTCATAAGGCGGTCTCCAGGTCACCTCACATGGCCATGCATTCTGCCGTTACACATCCAATAAACGACTTCCCATGGAAACTGAGTACATAGCATGTAATCCTAAGTACATGGCGTGTACATATGAAATTTCCAAATTCTACCATTTTTCTAAAAAACACAAGAAATCGAGATCCATACATGAATAGAATATTCAGGTTCTTACAGGCAATGAGGTGATGAAAAGTCGACTTAAATGAAGTCCTTTAATAGATCATTAATGTTAAGTGTAACAATTAATTAAATGAAGCATAACTGATATGTTTTTTCATAAATGAAACAGCATAATGACGTGACGACACTGTGAAACAGAAACACTGCAATGAGTTTTTTTAAATTTGGTAACGGGGTTAGAGAAACGTGATAAAAAAACATGGAAATCCTCTAAAGAATCTATGGTGAAGAATCCTTTTCAATGATCATTGGTGAATCACCAAGGACATCGACACACCTTGAATAATGAGACTGAAAAGTTACGAATGTCGACAGCTTCGACCTCTTGAATCTCCACGGATGGATTTCTACCAACAACGAGCTTCCCTCAGATGTGAGTCCGTCCATGGTAGGGGTATAATTTTTGATGTTTAAATTACCTGTTATTCATTCTAAAACAATGAATGTGGATAAAATAATGAACATATTGATCCATGGGTCACTTCTTCTTGTGGTAGGGTTTTATTCTATCTTGGGGATTTCATTGGTATTAGATTATTGTTTGAATCACAAACCTCCCCTCCCATGTTTTCAAAACCTCTAACGGGGAGGATGCGGGCTGACATGAATAAGGACTAGATCCCTACGCCTTTGTGAATTCTTGTTAATTCTTCGTGGCTGAAACATTGAAATGGTTGCAAGGAGGTTTCAAGGCCTTAACAAAGATGGTAACATCTCTTGGAAGTTTTAGGTGAAGATGGCATGAGGAACGAACCACCAGAGTAGACACGGTGGTCCATGGAAGGCTCAATAATTGTGGCGATGCCAGCACTGGTGAGAATCCTTGGGTAGGTTGCGGCATGCTAAGGTTGAAGTTGTGGCTGGCTTGGGCAAGGGTGGGCCGACATCTGGTGGTCTTGGATGCGGCCACCTAGCCATGTCCAAGGGGCGGCCTGCACCGCATGGGCCACTATGACCTGCACCTCGTAGGCCGTGGTGACCCGTGCCACGTGGGACCTGGTGACCCATGCCACGTTGTCCAAGATGACCTAGGTGCATGCGGTCCAATGGGACCACATGCGCTGTCCATAGCAAGCAAGAATCAGATTCCCTACTAGGTGTTTGGGCTGGAGGGGACATTCCTGATGAGCCAGCAGGGCACGAACTGGGTCGTTGATCAACCCAGGCTAGGTTATGCCAGCCCGGTACTACCGGCGATGCCATTGGAATAACAAATGGATATTGGGAGTCCCGATATTGGAACAAACTGGACCACCGGTTGCGGGTCGGGCCAGATAGAACCAGGTTGCTGGGAAACCCGGTGGGCAGAAACCCTGCCCGAACCGGGCTGGGTCCAACAAGGCATAATGGGCCTGTCCCAATGGCCAGGCCATCCCAAACCCAAACTGGGTCTAGTCATCTCTGTCGAACTGGGCTGGGGTATGTGGCGCCCCCAAGCCAGGTTGGTCAGATCAGTCTGACTAGGTTGGACCGGGCCTAGACATGACTGGCCCCGACTACTAAAATTACAATACCATTCAGACCAAGCATGAGATTGATTTTATGTTTGCGGCATTTGAACCCTAGAAACGATGATGTTATTTTGGAATATTCTAAAGAGGTTTTCACAGAATTCGAAATGTGATGAATGGATTGAGGAGAAATTTCTCGTAGAATCAAGCACACTACGTGCTGGAATCCTACGGCTGACTACGATCTGAAGACTTCTGATAAGCGACCCTATGTGGATTAGCTACAAGAGACGCTGTGTTGATCCACTAAAAGGGCCCAGTTGAAAGAGTATCTATTTGACCTTGAAGGCCCAAAGTGTGGAGCGACGCTTTGTGACCCGACAAACCCACGATACTCATCAGGGATGAGTGCCTCAGTATGATGGCCAAGGTGGGTAGCAGCTCTATGTGACCCGAAAAGCCCACATTTGGGAGAGTCCTTGTGAGGCCCATTATACCTATGGTACTCATCATGGATTATTACTCCAACAGTCCATGGTGTTTAGTTTTTCAACTCATGGTCTTTCTTTCAATACTTTAAATTATACCTGTGTGAGCTATCTTGCTCCGTGGTCATGCTTTGTGGTTTGTTTTGTGTATTGATCTATGGTCTATTCTTTTTAGTTTGGGGTCCTTGCTGTGTGTTTTTTTACTCACCCCTGAACAATATTCACCCGCATGTGTTGTGTCTGGTGTAGAAAACAGTCGTATTGATGGAGGACTTGGTGGTATAGGACCCGGTGGTGCCCAGGGGGATCAGGCATGCAGGGTGTGCTTATACAGCTTTATACAGCTACTCTACACTTACCTATCTGGTGGGATTTTCAATGGATGGATTTACAATGATCTTACGTACTTTCTTTATTTTAAGTTTTTCTTTTGTTAGGTTTCTTTCTGGCCCATTTGGAATACAACATTTACTTTAACTCAGTGGTTGGTTAGTGGCATGCATGTTTTTTCCATTATATTTGTTTGGATGTGGTTGAGTGTGTGTGCGTATAGGTAATCAAAAAATGTCTCCCTTTTTTGGGTTGACATATTCGGTGCTACTCTCTAACCCCTGGCCTTCAGAAGGTGTGCTTGGAGTAGTCACATTACGGGCCCCAGGGGATGGGTCATGACCATGTGGTTTCATAGGATGCTGGTTCTACTTCATTGACTAGGAGTCAGTTATTTTGTTTTTGGGAAATAGTGCAAAATTATTTGAGTTTGACATTCATATTCAAGGAGTCCAGTGTTTGTGTAGTGGCCGACGTATCCATACACCAGGACCATGAATTCTGATTTCGTCTCTATACTTGTAAAACCACTGGTTTCATGCATTATATAGGAATTGAGGGTTTCCTCATTTTATTCTTGAATTAGAGTCATCTCACCAGGAAACATCTATTGACTGTGGTACATCTTGATCTATTTTTGGATGCCTCTATGCAGACAGCCCGCTAGGATTCCAATGTGTGACCGTGAAGACAATCCGCTTAGTGATGAGGTATCGTTTTAGGGACCTGTGCTACAGATAGCCTCGCCCAGTGGTGCAACAGTGTTACCACCACCCATTGATCAGAGTTACTACCATCATTACCAAAAAAGGATTCACATAAGATCAGTTCCTTTCCATAGTTAAAGAGACAGAGACCTCCTAGGTTCAGAGAAGAGATAGATCTATAGGCTGCTTAAGACTAGCTGGAGGCAGGGACACATGTCTTCCACTTAGCGAGGATGCCACTTTACTAGATAACGATCATAACAACGAGCCTTCTTCAGGGCTCAGTAGGTAGATGGTGGAGCATAAATATTCAAACTCATGATGAGGCGACCCTCTCATAGGTTTACTTTGAGTCTCTTTTCTGGGAGGAGTTCTTCCCCGCGACCTTGCACTCAGTGTGAATACAAGAGTTACTTCACCTATAGAGGGTTAGATTGTCATTTGTTGAGTACTCTACGATAATTAACCATGTTTACAGTAACACCTACCTCAATAATGGAGGTAAAACTATTATCTATTAGCAATGATGATCTTGGAATAATAACATAGGTCCATATAAACATAGATCCACATGAAATGGAAAATTCCTATATAAAAACACTTTGATATTGTATAAATATCCCCTTTGGGATCCAAAAATAAAATAGAAGATGAGATCTAGAGAATTTCTTCAAGGAAGAGGGTAAACCAAAACAATAACACAACATACATAGAGATGAACCATCATGTATGATCGAATTCCACCAAGAATCATAGGGGAGAATCCAATAAACTCTTTTAGAAGGATTAGGTGAAGAAAATATGAGGTTAGGGACCCATTAAAGGTTAAATCATGGCGCCATATATTTTTACATAAAATATCAATGCATTAAAAATCCATGAAAATGATTTTATAGGGAGACCACATAGTTAAGAGTAACTAAATTCCTTAATATTCTTCCTCCAATGGACTTTATTTTTGGGTACATGGTTTGGATGCATATTTTTGTTAATTATGCACATGTTTTGAAAAAACCCTTAGTCAAAGGGTTAATGAATTTTATTAGGTGTGCACATAGTTTGGGAAAATCATCACCCCTTGTAGTAACCTAAAAAATGCCGCATTCATTGTGGGTCTAAACCACACAATATTCTATAACTATATTCCAAAAGTTTATGGCCCTACGGGATTCTAAAATTTTACCAAAAATTGCCGAAAACAACCTTAATGAAATTCTCTTACAATATATTGTCAAAAATTATTCAAGATGTTCTTGTAATAAAGTAACAAAACATTACATCAAATATTTCTACATAGACATGGAGTTATAATTTAATCATTGAAATGACATATCAAATATCAATAATATCACTACGTTTTATACAAGGTTCTAGTTTATCAAAATAATTTCATATTTCATATTTATAATACCATTGGCATTTACAGTTCAACTACATGTAGAAGCACTATATTGATATTTCAGATAAATTTAGTTAATTACAATATAATATAAAATTGAAAATAAATTAATTTTATGTTATATTCTATAACCACTCATAATGTGTCATTTTTTAGTATCATTATCATAAAAACATTTTTATGATAATATGCGGTCATTTTTTAAAATATTAAAATCTTTTTATAAAATAAATGTCATATTTAATGAATGTGGATTAAATATTTATAATAATTTTCTTGAGATAATTGGTTGGTATATGTAGAATATTTATAAACATTTAATGATAAATTTATATGATTATATAATGATTTAATAATTGATTTATTTGTTTTAACCTATTTTTATCTATTTTGAATGGTGAAAAACTTGTACAGTTGTCATTTTTATGAATAAAATAAAAATTATCATATTAAATAATTTCACAAGAAATTCCAAGTTTATATGTGAATTTTAATTATTTTATTTCCATTGGTGGATGAAGATAATTTCAATAAAAATACTAATAATGTAAAAAAATTGTTTTTATAAAAATAAATTTGTAACCATAAAAAATATGCACCAAAATTAATTTCATTACAAATTATAATAAAAATTTTTGAATTAAAAGGAATCATATTCAAATTTGAATGAAATCTAAACCCAAATGGTATATTGGAAATACATAATTATAGTAATAGATCCCAAAATAGATTACAGTAAAAAATATAACCTGTTTTCAAAAAATTATATGCATATGCTTATAATTAGAAAATAATTTTTTTAAATGATTTAATTTTATTAATAAATACAAGTTTTTTTGATAATAATTTTTTAATTTTTTTTATTAAATCATATATTTTTATGATTTCATAAATTTTATAATTTTACGTACACCCTATATTTTTTACTACTCAATAAATATATAATTGGTTTTAAATTGTATAAAATTCACCATGAGATAAGATCTGTATTCTAAAACCAAAAATGTAGTCCATTATATAAAATTAAAATATTGATTTTAATAAATTTTAATATCAAATGAATCTTCATATTACGTGGATTTTTTAATTTTTTTTTAAAAATTATTTGACTTCATATGGTGAACCATATTCTTATTCAATTCCATAATGAATATATTAATCAATACCAAGATGAATTTGAATTAATTTGAATATCTATTTATAATATATTAAATAATTACTTATTTTTTTATAAATATATTCTCTATATAAAATTATGGTAATGACATTTAGTTAACATATAAATAAAACATCAACTTTTTTATGATGTAAACATAACATTCTAAAGTATATTATATTTTTATAATGTATTATGTAATATATTTTCATAGAATATATTAAGATATATCAATGTTTAGAACAAATATATATTTATAATCACAAATATTAATAAACCATAAAATTTTTCTCTTATTAATAACCTCTAGTTTATTAAACAAATAATACACCAGAAGTAGATAAATTTAGTATAATGTACACACAACACCATTCTTAGAATAAAAAAAATTTATATCATTAGATATTGAAGAGGAATCTAATAATTTTATTTTATGATGAAACTACATAATATAAATATGAAATTAATCATAGATAAAATATTGAATATTAAATTATTTCCTAGAATAATTGAATATATTAACTTTTTTGTCATGTTCCTTGAAGCTGGCTTCGATTATGAAAAATATATTTTTGAATAATCTAAAAAAACACAGTGTAGTCAATTGTGTATAAATGAAATTTTTCTTATTTTTTCATGATGGTATTTGGATATAAAATTATTTACATTACCAATAATATACTAAAAATAATTTAGGAAATTTAGATTTTAATAATAAAGGTGAATATGTCATCCATAATTGAAGAAACATTAGAATAATTTTCAATGATTGATTGAATTATTAATACTTATTTTTATCCTTATATCACATAAATTATATTACTAACTATATAAATTTTACCTCTATTAAATTAGGGTAAAAATTAAAATATAGGTAATAGGATAAAAACAATCATCTTTTATGTATTATTCATTCAATAAAAATTCATAGTATAGCCTGAAAAAATATCATATATCATATGTATTATTTTTCACTATCTATATATATTAACCATCACATGGATTATGATTTTTTGTATTAATTAATGGTTAAGTTATTAATTTTAATATAAGAGTTTCTTTTACCCTTGATTCACCCCAACCATAATTTTGATTCATCTTCCACGTAGGCCCATTATAATGTTTACTATAGAAAATTTGTACATTTTGGATATATAAGGAATATTATAATTGATGAGGGGGGATAATATATTCATTAACATGAATACCATTTATAAATCATGACATAGAAACCAATATATGATAGTTTTTTGTTATAAATGAGGGTGTCATGTATTGTATAAATTCAAACCTTGACAATGTTATTCTATATTTTTTGACATGATTTATTTTCTCAAAATATTTTTGTGGGAAAATATAAATGAAGATATTTTTATTAATGTATAAATTAGTAATATTCCCTATCATTGGTTTTTAATATTATATATAATTTTCTATAGAGATGATTATGTGTAAATACTGATAGTGAGTTATTGTGATATAGAACACTTGTTATTTTAGGGATGGAGAATTTTCTAATACTATAAAGCTTAATAGAGAACTATTATTATGTTGTTTATAAATAGTTATAAATAAATAGAGAAATCGTTATATATCATTTAAATTTATAATTTTTTCCTAAAACCATTTGACTGGAATATTTATTTTTTTCTATGTTATATTTTAAAATATTTATACACATATTTGTGAACATAGGATTTGGGATTTGATGGAGGTGTATTGAACCTATGACGATTGTAGGTGCTTCTCACTTCATTTAGTTTGATAAGATCATATAATGATGATATTATATGTAGTTATTATTGTGATATGTAGAAAAAAATCATGAAACTATAATTTATATGTTTTATATAATGGCATGCGATTTTATAATAAGGTATTTACATAACACTATTACTATTTGGTTAACAAACATGTAAAAATACTCAATGTGATATATATATTTCATTTATGTGAAATTTATAAATAGAGTTACATGACATGATACACATTATGATTCTTAATATTTCAGGAAGGGAATGTATATTTATGTTATATAATAATTTTACATTTATTATACTAAAATGTATGAGGTTATATTTAAAGGATGATATGTGTTGACCCTATAAATGTATTATATAAAGATGTATCAGTATAAATAAATTTAATACATGAATTATTTAATATCATAATTTACTTAATTTCAAAATGTGAGATCTAATAATATTATCTTAATGGGATTTTTATGGACAATATAAATTTTATGACATTAAATAAACTAAAATATCAAAATTTTTGATAAAAGAGTTAAAATCACAATGTCAGTGGATATCACACCATATTTATTCATAATATATCAATTTAAATTCTAAAACAATATTTGGGGATGTTATATTTAATTATTTAAATAGGTATGGATATTAAATTATTCTCATGGGTTTATCCAGATTGTTTTTTGTTTGATAAAAGACTGATGATGGGAAATTATACATATCCATGACCTTAAACTTTATCTATGTATATAAGTCCCCCTTAGAGACATGTATTTTTTTATTTTTCTTTGAGGTGGTAGTATGATTATTATGTAAAATACCTCTCTAATTGTAGCTCTATAGATGATGGATGTTGATTTAATCAATATATAATCATGATATGATACAAATAATTTCTATCTAATGTTATTTGTATTTTAAATTCATAGAGGATGAATTAAATGAGGTGATATCATTAGTTATCATCATTGTTTAACAAAATCAAATAGAATGGAAATGTTTTTTTTCATATTAAGATGTATTTTTTATGTCAATATAATCATTGAATAGTTGGGGGGGGTGAAATTGATGGGTTATGAACAAATGCATATTTTATTTTTTAATTTAGATTCATTAATTAATCAGAATTATTGTTATATTTTTTTTTACAGTTTTCATATTGAATAATCCCATATTTTTTGGGGATAGTACAATGAGTTTCAATGATATTTTTTTAAAATTTGTAAGTGTTGGTGAAATTTAAACTACTAGTTGGATTAATAATTCATGTAACGTGTGATTATTTAACTAAGGTAAAGATTCCAAGTTGAAACCCTTAAGGAATCTTCCCAATATTATTATACAAATCATCATAATATAGAATTATGGGATGCTAGAACCTATTACAATATAAATATTTATATATCAATGTGATGTAATTGTTTTTCATTGAGTTATATTAATTGGTGTTAATCTAAAAGGATTAATATATCTCATGTTTCTTCAAGTAATTCTCCCTATATTTGGGGATTTAAGAGCAGTAAAGGGTTTTATGTGAAACTTTAAAATGGGTAGTTTTTTATGATAAATTTGTATTTTTATCTTAGGTAATTTCATTCATTGTATAGTTTATTAAAATAGTATTATGAATTAATATATAATGTTGTTGGGGGTTAATCTTGTTTTTTTATTTTTTTGAGATATAGGAGTTCTTCCTTGTCTGGTTATCCTCCTCTATATTGAATATTAAGTTATTTTGTATTTAATTTAAACGTACTTATGAGTATATTAATCATGACTGTAACACCCCGTTTTTTATGAAATCATTTCTATAAATAATTTTAATTTTTCAATAGCTTGTGTTGCACCCAATCATGAGTTTAAACATAATAAAAGATTACATTGGTATAAAATTACCATTATAACCTATATTCTAAGTTAGTAGGTATAAATATAACAAACTTATGAAATTGTTGGGTGAATTCTTTGACTACCAATAATTTATATAAAAAATATAAACCAATTTAATGCAAAAGAAATATTTATATTTTTTTTAATTAATAAATTAATTTAAATAGAGTTAGTATATTAATTTAATGAAATATATATATTTTATTGATATTTTAGTCATAGGATATGAATAAACTGTATTTTATTTTTAAAAACATATATTTTTTGATATGGTGACTTTAAAAAATTTAAATGGAGAACCATTTTTCAAATAGAATTTCAACACATTAATAATTTTTAAATGACCACATAAAATTATTCTTTTTATGTGGGATATAAAAATTTAATTTGGGTGAATTTTTCATATTTTTCTGATAACTTTCATGTTTTGATGAATATTTAAAATATACTAAATTTTAATGGAAAATTTTTTATTGAAATAATTTATATGGTTAAATTAAATAATTGAATAGTTTTAAAGTATAAATATATCATACTTTTATCATTTAAGATAATTTATTCCATTGGAAAAAATTTCTCATTGAATTTAGATGTAAAAAATATCAATCTTTTACAGTGTTTTAACTCTGAAAAAACCCATTTTCTCATTTCAACATTGTGATTAATTTTAAATTAAGTGGTGAAACTTTAAGGTTTTTTATTATTAAAAATGTATTACATATTTTGAATTAGTATTTTCAAATTATTTAAAATTATTAATTTTATTTTTGGTCAATATGAATATTAACTTCGGTAATTTTTATTAATACACTAAAAGGGTAAATATTGTAATTAAGGGAAAAAATAATGTTATAAAATTACCTAAACACATGTACACATATCATTAGATGAGTTTGTTTAAAACTAAATAATTCTTGGGTTGAAATGGTTTTCTTTAGAGGCCACTTGGATGAGATTAGGACATTTATTCTAATTTACTTAATGAAATGTAAATTATGTCATAATAAATTTTCAATAATTAAATCATTTTTTATATATGGTTTAACAGAAGATAAATTAGACTATAAAGTTTCATTTGATAGATAATATGTTTTTATTTATCATGTAATTTTTTTTGTAATTTTTAGGAAATAAATAATTACCTTAATTTCTTATACATTAATGATGCTGAAATTATTTAATTGATGAGAACTCATTCAAATATATATATTTGTTTAAAATAATATCCATTAAAAGTAAATAACACTTGAAAAAATATTATTTTTTAAGTATATCTAGACCATATTCATCTGCGGGTCAAGTTGTTGACCATTTGGAGATATATGGAAAATATTATAACACTTATAATATTTTATTTAAATTGATGTTAAAGTACACACAATCATGTTTTAATAAGAATTTTATTTTTAATATTGGATTTTCCAAATATATATTCTACTATAAGTATTATAAATTGATATAGAGGATTTATCTTCATTATAGTATTTTTATTTTTAATTTTTATTCAACAAATATGTATGTTACATTATAATAGAAAACCGATAATGGGATTATTTTATTAAGAGATATAAAAAATAAATGTTTTTTAAAAATATGAAAATAAATATAAATTTCGATAATTAATATATCCAATGAATTTTCTTGTTTATTTTTACCTCTTTTTAAAATAATGAAACATTTTTTTCTCAGTCAACTTGTTATATTTATATTTTTAATAATCAATTAATTGTCTAGTATCAAAATTGATACTATTGATTGTTTATTAAAAATAATGTAATATTCAATTATACAAATATCATATTTTTTTATAAAAAATATATAATAATTATGATAAGGTTAATTTTTTTCTAAATTATTCATTTTTGTTCTAATTAACATCAAATAAGTTAATATTTCACCCTTTCAATATTGAAATATTTATTACCATAATTAAAAATTAAATAGAATATCTAAGTGTTAATTAGAATGATGAAGTCTAAATTGAAAAAATAACATGTATAAATTTTTTAAGTTTATTAGATTACATACTTATCTCATCTCATATTCAAAACTGTGAAATTTTTGTTTCTAGTATGAATTTATTATAAATTATTATTTTTGGAAATTCTAATGGTGCCCAAAACCTCAATTATAAAAGCGCACATAATCCCTCATTTCTTTATAACTAATTGATCCTTAAAGTTATTCCATCCCCTACCCATTTAAATTATAAAATTATCGAGTCACATTATAATGTTTATGGTCTTCTCAAAATACAATCATTAGTGCCTTTAGGAGGCGATATAGGTGGAGCTTGTTGAAGAAGAGGCAATCTCTATTATCAACTATCTCAAGATCATTTCTTCTTCTAATTACTCTTCATTTTTTGTTTCCATTATTAAGTAAAAAATTCCATATGAATTATATACTGAGATGTTGTTATGGTTATGAAATAACCTTATCCCACCTTCTATCCATCCTATGAGAAATTAAATCACCATGTCTGCGTATGTACAACTTGTCATCTTCACATCGTGGTTAAATAATTTTTTCACTACAACATTACTTGGATATGTATATTGATGTAAATAATAATAGTATATGATAAATATAAAAAGATATTTATTTTTTAACAATATATTTATCTTCCACTTCTATAAAATTTCATAATTAAAGGAATGATATCATCGCTTGTGCGTATGTATGACCAACTATCTCCACAATGTGATGTAATTAATTCTATAGGATATCCATTAAATCATGACTATATAAATGTATAGAATGAAAAAATATGATATATATTGTATTATTTTTGGAAATTATAACTTATTTATAACAACCATAACTTATTCAACAAAACATGTATAATAAAATAAAGCCAATTATACCCGAATAACAAGTAATATTGAAATTGTATTAAAAAAGAATAATAATATGATAATATATGATATAATAAAAAATAAATATGATTATGGAATAAGTCAATGTAATTTTTTAAATCATTATACAGGAGTTTTGGATACATATAATGTTATCATACCTAAGGTAAGAGAAAATTTCACAATCTTATTATTATCCTGGATTGTTTATAAGTAAGTATTTACTAGGGTTTATTTATCATCCACATCCATGGTTTATTAATATGTAATATTATTTCTATAAATCAATAAATTTTTAAATTAAATTTTAACCATTACTTAATTTTTATTAAATGGAATGAAAGTAATATTTTTTTCATTTTTTGATATGAGGTTATTTTTGACTTATCTGACAAATGATTGAGAAGAATGTTTTATTTTAACTTATATGACAAGATGGGTTTTTATGTTTTCATAACACCGTATTTCTATAAATCGTCATTTATAAGATTTAAAGGTTATTTTCCACAAAATTATTTTATTTTAAAATGGTGTGGAATTTTTACGAAAGAAAGTGTTTTTGGAGAAGAAAGGATATTTTCCTCAATAATTAAATTAAAATGTTCTATCAAAATTATTTTCCATCTAAGATGGAATTATTTAATAGGGTTAAGTTTCAACTATAATATCCCTATTATTACTATGTTTTATTATTTTTATAATTGAATTTTAATTATGAAAAACATTTATTTTGTATAGATTATATCTTAAAGACCCGGAAATTTCCAGGAATTTTCATTTCTTAATTTCTTTCGAATTTTACGAGTCGATGGTTCCTGACGACACTTGATTCTGAGGCCCGGTGTGCCCGAAATCAATTTCCGAAATTTATCTCGTGTACGTTCAGTGAACGAACGAGCGGGTTTTTCTATATTTTGAACCGGTGCTCAGAATTGAAATCTGAGGGCACTGTTGAACTCGTCGTGTGGGTTTTCGACTTAGAAAACTTTCACCATGATGGCAGTTGATCGGGTATGAAAGTATGTTTTTGGGGTTTCACGTGGGTTAATAATATAAAATAAGTGATCAATTTATTTTATTTTGTTAAACACGTGTCGCACGGATAAAGTGGTTAGAAGCACCACTTGGGTGTTGGTGGTGGGGCCCACTGAGATCCAACCTTCCATTTGAGGTTGATTATGGTGGAAACCACATGAGGTCTCCCATTAATGGGAGAGGAATCATAACTCCTTGACTCCCTCTCATTTATGAGGGAGAGCGTCTAGGATTAAATCCCCCTCTTAATTGAGGAGGATGAAACATCCCCTTTTTAATGAGGGGACCACCCAAGATTTAACCACCCCTTTCCTTTTTGTGGTTAACTAATGGTGGGGCCCACAAGGAAATATCCTCCCTTTGGGGGATATTCTTCTACGGGGACCACCCGGGCCAATAACCCCTTTGACTTACTACCCATTTTAATGTGATACCGCAGCGGATTAATTAGGTAGATGCCTCTGTCATAAATCCTCCATTTATAACTCGCGTGCCAATGATGAACCCTCCAACTCCTATGTAACGGTGGATAGGTAAAGGAGTTCTGGACGGCTTCTTCAAGCAGCAGAATGCTAGCAGCGAAGCATATCACCCATCACTTAGAGAGTTTTCCTCCTCCTCCAATGAAGAACGAAGAACGAAGAACGCCGATGCCACCCATGGATCCTTCCATCTTGACGTTGATGGAACAACGCTGTCTTCCGTGACTCACCATCATTTAACGTCGTTTTACGAGGTAGGGGTTGTAATGTTCATGTTTAATGACTTTAATCATCGTTCTTCAAATTCTTGAGGTTTTTGGAAGAATGTCGGCCTCTGACGAAGAACACCGGTTCCTTGAAGAACAATGACGCGCTGCCAATCCTCTTCTCCTTGACAAGAGAGGAGATTCCGCTTCCTCCTCGGTGCACTCCGACGATGCCTACGAATCCTTTCCCCGTGATGCCATCTACCGCGACGCCGTATACTACGACGCTGTCTACCGCGACGCTGATGTTTGTCTACTATTGTTGAGGTAGCGGAAATTGTGTATATTTCATTATGAGATATTATACCCTCAGTGTGGCGTTCAAATTGTTTGGTGATGTTTAGAACCACTAATGCGGTGGGTGCAGACTAACGAACAAGTCTGAACCCACATCTACTTTGTTCATGATGTGTAGAATAATTGGCGATGACGAAGTGGGACCGAAATGGCGATTGGATTCCTTTGCAGTGATGTAAGGGTCCCGGGACAACCGCAGGCACAGACGAGAGCAAAATCAGACCACCGGAATGACTCCGGTGGCCCTCGGAAGCTCCCGGCGGCGTGGGCCGAAGGAGGCGACAGCCGGCACCGGCCGACCGCTTGGAGGCGCCGGCTAGGGGCCAGATGCCGGAGCCTCGCGAGATCCAGGGAAGCCGCGACACCACCCGGGTGCTGCATCCATGGAAAGCGGGGGGCCGCGCCCCCCTACTTATACGATAATGGAATTCATAAAAATAATTTCATATACGATAATGGAATTCATAAAAATAATTTCATCACAACATAATCAAATAAATGTAATAATATGGATAAAAACAAAACCCTTTATTATCTTATATTGAAAATAATTTTGATAAAACACTTGAACTCCATTTTTGAGGAAAATATCCTTTCTACTTCAAAAACACTTTTCCTTTATTAACATGTCATAAAATTCTAAACTAAAAGAAGTTGATTAAAAATAATCTTAAAAACATGTAAAGGAAGATTCTTGGAAATAATGTTTTAAAAATCCATTCATGCCGTATAAGTTAAAAAACATTCTTCTCGTACTTTTGTCGGAAAAGTAAAAAAGTACCTCGTACAAAAAACGACAAAAGATTCCTTTCATATATTTTACTAAAAACTCACCGAAGGGTAAAATTGGATTTAAACAATTGTATATGGATGAAAATAATATTACATATTGAGGAAACATGGATGTGGATGATAAAATACACCCCAATAAATACTAAAGTATAAACAATCTCAGATAAAAAAGAGATTGTGATATTTCCCTTACCTTAGGTCTGATATGCTTCGTAAGTGTCCGATCCTCCTGTATAATTATTTAAATAATGTTATTGACTAATTCCAGAATCATACTTATTGTTATGATATCATATATGGTCATATTCTTAGCTTCTTATTAGTAATATTTCATTACTACTTGTTATTCGGGTGTTTATTACTTTTTGTTCTTATGCGTGTTTGTCGAATAAATTATTATTCTTCTCTTTAGGTTATAGATACCTCATTTCCAGAATGGTATTAGTGTAATATATATCATATTCATTCATTCAATTCATTTATATAATCATTATGAAATGAAGATCATGTAGAACGAGTCGCATCACATTGTGGAGATGGTATTCCGTACGTACGCATGAGTGATGATATCATTCCTATGATCGTGGAATTGTATTGGAGTGTATGTATACTATTTCAGAATCTGTATCACTTTATAATAGTCATATATAGTCATTATTTACACCATTATACCCATCCCAGTAAGGTGGTGGTGGAAAATAGATTACACCACGGCGTGGAGACAGTATTCTGTACGTCCGCACGCGTGGTGATTTATTTTTCCGTAGGATGGATAGATGGTGAAATAGGGTTGTTTCATACTTATAATGACATATCAGTATATGAGTGATACTGATGTTATTACTTTATCATGAAACAACTAAAGAAGAAGAAGTTTAAGAAGAAAGAAATTAAAAATATCGGTAATGGATATTACCTCTTTTTGACGCACCTTTTCTTAACCTCCACTTAAAGAACTAAGGATGGTCTTTGAAGAAGACCAGGACCTCTAGGATGATACTAGGGAAGTGGAGAATATATTTTGGCAGGGTCTGTCTGATCTTGAATGCTCAAATTGGTGTGAGGTAGAGAGGGAGGAGGTGCCCTTTTAAAAGGGAGGAGAGGGGCATCTTAGGAAAATCTCAAAATATTATTTTATATTAAGGTCAAATTCGGTTTATAATGGTTTCAAAGGGTCTTATTTCGAAGCTAAAGTTGTTATGGGTCGAAATCCTCTCATCCAATAGGATTTAGACAAGTTTAGGTTATTATTTAACCCTTATCAATTAGATTTAACTCTAAGTTAAATAATTTAACTTTTACCGTGTCTTTTTGTTTTCTTACACTATATGGTTAATAAACGTACCATAAGTAGCCAAACGAACCCCAAGTTGTTTATTATTAATATATCTATCCTTATCTAAGTCATTTTGCGGAACCTTATATTTTTATAAATTAAATAACAATTAATAATATAATATTTGTTTTAAAAACTAATTTATGTCAATTTTGACACTATTTGGTACATGATTTCTATGAAATTCATAACAGAATGATAAGTTAGAACCAAGTAACTTATATCAACAATAACATGTCATATTAACCTATAAATTTAATGTAAGTCATAAAAAGTCTCAAATTACATTTATTTGGGAAATTATAACATCAATTATGTCAATATTTCATTAATAAGACAATGACAACATCATCTTTGTAGATAATAAATGATAATTATTTAATCCCTAAAAATTCAAAATAAATTCCTATGATTTAGATAATTGTATTAGATTTCTGTAGACTATTCATGTTCTAAGTTTCATTATGTGTATCACTAGATTAAAATTATTATACTTATAAGATTTAAGAAAGTGACATGTTGTCACATTCATTGGTTTTAATAATAATTAAATTATTTTCATGGAAAAAAGTCCATTAAATGAATATAATCTGACCCTTAGGTGATATGGGCCGACTTTTAGTCATCCAATAAGATTTTGACATGTGTTATGGTAATTTTATAATATTATATATACCCTTAATTACCCGATTTACCTTTAACTATGGTAAATAAAATTTACCGTAGTTACTATTAATAATTCCAAAAAATAAAAAGTATCTTATTAACAGAATTTGGATCCACTGATTCCAAATATGGAATCCATTTTTCCAAATTCAATACACAAAAGTTGCAGAAATTAAATTAAAATTAATCCCGTTGTCGAAAGAAAACGGGGTTTTCTTTAAAACATTGCAAAATATTGAATTGATTTAACCTACGAATTCAAGGTAATATCATTGCTAATGACATACATTATATTAAATGGTAAAAATATATTCTATTTATACTTTAAAACCATTCAATATTATTATTTAACCACATAAGATATTATGATGAAAAAAGTTGTTTTTAATTAAAATATAGTGTGTTTTTACTATTCATTAAAATATGAAAGTTATCGAAAAAATATCAAAACTTAATCTAATGTAAATTTTTATATCTTGATTCAAAATAAGAATTTTATTTTGTCAAATTGAACATATAAACATGTCAAAAACTATATTTAAAGTGGGTGCGCCATCAAAAGGCGGCAAAACTGCATTTTTTGAAAAATACTTATTTTACCCGAAAAAATTATTTTGTTCTTATACCATGTTCTAGAAAATGTGTAAGATGAATAATAATGTTATAAAATTCAAAATTTAGTTAATACTATTCATAACAGCTAGTTCATGACAATATTATAATAATATATCGTTGTTTATTAAAACCCGGTATTGCGTACAACACACGCTATTGAGGAAGGTCGCGATTGCGTGTAATGCAAGCCAAGTCAGGGTTGCGTGTTGTGAAATAATCCTTCATTGTTTCGTATAACATAATCCAACCATATTTGATTTATACATTGAATATATATATATACTCAATGTTGCGTAGAATAACTATTATCAAAATTGTGTGTAACACGATCCAAGAATAGTGTTGCGTATACTGCAAGCTAATACGGTGTTGCGTATAGCGCAAGGTAATCTTGGTGTAGAATACAACACAAGAAATTAATGAAATTAAAAGAATATTTTTCATAAAATCTCGGGGTGTTACATTCTACCCCCCTTAAAATGAATTTCGCCCTCGAAATTCGTCGGGGTTATAAATGGTTTACTACTCGAAAGTTTGTTTAATAGAAACCCACATCGTAAAAAGGAATACAAAAACATGGCTTTAAAAACTAAAGTATGAAATGTAACGGTTACCCAAATTAACTCATCACTGGGTTTCCATGTAGGAGAACATAGGTGAAAATATGGATATGGAAGAAAAATCTAACCATCATGTTCTGATGGAGAGTGGTAGAGAACATGTCTATGAAAAAACCAAAAATCACAAACCTATTGATTTGTGATGATCTAAGGTACCATCTGATTAATCGGATATTAGGGAACTAGGACAAAATTTTTGGTTTTCAAGATCATTTCCCAAAAGTTGATGAATTAAAAGAAATACTTGCATGATTTTGGTAAAATCTCACTGTTGTTCGTGAATTGAACAATTTCCACTTCATCCTTTAAAGAAATGAAGTTGAATTTGTTATTCGTGATGTGTTAGCAGATCATGTGATAGAATGATGGGTAATTCCATCTATTTCAAACAAAATGTTAGCAAAAGTTATAAGTCCATCTTATGGTTAGATTAATCGTATATGGTTCCAAAAATGAACTTATACTTCATATATCATATCGCTTAATAAAATAAAAATAGTTTATACTAACCAGGGACTTCCTGTAGGCCAGTGGTAGGCGATAAAGGCTAGTTGCACTTCGGTTGTGGGTTCGATTCCCACAGCCTTGTCCGACGCGATGGGCTGTCGCCCGTCATACAGGTTGTCCTTTTTCTAAAACTATATTACTATAATATCCCATCAATAATATCGAAAAACAAACAATACTAGCTTTTTTCCAACATAATTCATTCCAATCTTTAGGCTTATCCATAATACTGCAGTCCACTTTCAGAGATTTAATACCATCGTTGATCCCCATATATCATCAGATATATCTTGTTGGTCACATTCCAAACATTCAAAGGCCTTAATCATGTACCCTCTTGAATACCCATTGAACCTTATTGAAAACATGAGTGCTGTTAAAAGTTAACTCTTTCCACATACCAAAATCCTCAAAATTATATATACTCAAACCATGATATCACTTAGTCCTTATATCAATCATTAGCTCATGAATACTGTCAAATATTTCATTTTCTCATTTTCCCTTCATTATGCGCATATCATCTTTTTTCCAAAAATATCTCAATCAGTTTCCATGGTTACGGGTACCATAAAATTATTGAAAACCACAGTAGACCAATACATAAATATTCCAACATTCCATGATACTATATACAACATTATTTTGTAATCCCATTACATATACACTTAATCATTCCACCACATCGTTATCATATTCAACATCGCCAATGGTGATCGCATGTGACTTCCCTTTGTACTTTGCCTTATGTGGTTTCTCATGTCGATCTTCACTAACCCTTGGATTAGGGCATTTATTAGAATAATTCCCCATTTCCTTGCACTTGAAGCATTGAAGTGCAGTAGGTTCATTCTGTGTATCCCTTCCTTTGTTTGTATCATTAGACATCTTCTTCCCATCATTGCGGCATTCAAATTCCCGATGAACTTCCTTTCCTCATTTGAAACATTTACTTATCCCTTTAAGACAATCTCCACCATGATTCTTTCCACACTTTGAGCATAAGGAAGAATTCATCTTCTTTTCACCATTATTCTGAGATTTCTCCTTGAAATCCATCTTTCGTTTCTTGTCAAAACCATGAGATGGATAAGTAACACCAACTTCCATTTCTACTTTGATAGCACAACGCACAATTTCTTCATAGCTACTGAAGTCTCTTATAGCTAATGCCCTTCAAAGACTTGTTTTTAAGCCACTGAAAAATCGATCAACTTTACTTTCACGTTGGATGATAATGCCAGATGCATACCTTACAAGTCTTGTAAAATTCGCTTCGTATATACCAACAGATTCATCATCCTTCTACTTCAGCTCAAGAAATTCCTTTTCCATCTTTGTTTGAAGAATACGAGGGAAGTACTTACTGAAAAATAAGTTCTTGAACTCGTCCCATTCCATGGACTCAATTTCATCTCTTGGTCTCGTATTCTTGATAAGATTCCACCATTGATCAACTTCACCTTCCAAACGATATACTGCTAAGATGACTTTATCATGTTTAGAACATTGAAGAACTGAAAATATCTTTTCAGTGATACTGATCCATTGTTCAGCAACAAGTGGATCGGAAGACCCACTGAAAGAAGGTGGATGTTGCCTCATGAAGGACTCAATAGAATATTGTTCCCTTCTCTGCTCATTTGGATGGACAGAATGATTCATAGCTTGTGTAAGTATAGCAATAAGATTTTTCACTCCATCTCCCATAAAATTTGTTTGTTCAGGAGGACAATCATTGCATTTTCCATTACAGTGATCAACACGGTTCCTTCGGGTTCCAGCCATCGTCTAAAACCCAAAAAGAATAGTGTGAGAGGCAAAAATCATGCTAGGGAAAACAACATAGTAAAGGGGGAGTACCCTTAATATCTAACATCTTAGGTTATATTCTATGATCGTTACCATAGTTCTAGGACTATATCCTATACGTATACTTATCCTTAGGTACATCCCTAGACATACCTTAGAAATATCTCTAGGGATCTCACTAACGTTCTCACATCCTAGTTTCCAAAGGTTGACTAAACCTTTCCTCTGATACCAACTGTAGAGACCCGAAGCTTGACGTATATAGACATTACATTACTTTTGCGGAATACTTAGTACATAACAAAAACATACACACAAGGACCATAATAGTTTAGTGTCTTTGGAAACTCGGAATATAATATTCTAATTATGGAGAAATATCTTCAACATCTCCCATAAAGATCTTTTTTTTATACCTAAAACAGTTCTTTATATCCTGGGGAAAATAAAACATAAAAGGGTGAGCTCAAATTCTCAGTAAGGGTAAACAAAAGAATTATCAATCACATCATATTCATAAGAACATAACATTTTGGAAATCTTAACCTGCAAAACAGAGCATAATTTCATAACATGGGATAAATCATAGTAGTGAAATGAAATCCCAATAATCATAACTTAAAACATGAAACTTTGTGGAATACACACATAATCATAGAGAATCATATCTTATTAGTCAAGACTCATTTCCAAGACTATCTTAGTGGACAAAGTCCATTTCTGAACCGAGTCTCCCTCGTTTCAGTCCTATTTCACTGAACCGGTATAACCTACCGTTCCAGCCATGTCTATCTCATGAGATATAAAATATTTACCCCATGCATTGGAGGTAGATATAGGTCCCACCCATCTCATAATGATACCATTCTTATGTGTCCCACAAAATCATAAACCATACATCATTGCATAACCCATGTAATAAAAATGGGAATTTTAAACATTATGACATCATAAAACAATTCATATACGATAAAGGAATTCATAAAAATAATTCCATCACAACATAATCAAATAAATGTAATAATAGGGATAAAAACAGAACCCTTTATTATCTTAGATGGAAAATAATTTTGATAAAACACTTGATCTCCATTCTTGAGGAAAATATCCTTTCTACTTCAAAAACTCTTTTCTTTTCTTAACATGTCATAAAATTCTATACTAAAAGAAGTTGATTAAAAATAAAATTGAAAGCTTGTAAAGGAATCTTCTTGGAAATAATGTTTTAAAAATCCATTCATGCCGTATAAATTAAAAAAACATTCTTCTCGTACTTTTGTCGGAAAAGTCAAAAAGTACCTCGTACGAAAAATGACAAAAGATTCCTTTCATATCTTTTACAAAAAACTCACCGAAGTATAAAATTGGATTTAAACAATTTTTATATGGATGGAAATAATATTACATATTGAGGAAACATGGATGTGGATGATAAAATACACCCCAGTAAATACAAAAGTATAAACAATCTCGGATAAAAATGAGATTGTGATATTTCCCTTACCTTAGGTCTGATATGCATCGTAAGTGTCTGAACCTCCTGTATAATGATTTAAATAATTTCATTGACTTATTCCAGAATCATACATATTATTATGATATCAAATATGGTCATATTATTAGCATCTTATTAGTAATATTTCATTACTACTTGTAATTCGGGTGTTTATTACTTTTTGTTCTTATGCGTGTTTGTCGAATAAATTCTTATTCTTATCTTTTGGTTATAGATACCTCATTTCCAGAATGGTATTAGTGTAATATATATCATATTCATTCATTCAATTAATTTATATAATCATTATGAAATGAAGATCATGTAGAACGAGTCGCATCACATCGTGGAGACGGTATTCTGTACGTACGCACGAGTGATGATATCGTTCCTATGATCGTCAAATTGTATTGGAGTGTATGTATACTATTTCAGAATCAGTATCACTTTATAATAGTCCTATATAGTCATTAGTTACACCATTATACCCATCCCAGTAAGGTTGTGGTGGAAAATAGATTACACCACGGCGTGGAGACGGTATTCCGTACGTACGCACGCGTGGTGATTTCTTTTTCCGTAGGATGGATAGATGGTGAAATAGGGTTGTTTCATACTTATAATAACATATTAGTATATGATTGATACTGATGTTATTAATTTATCATGAAACAACTAAATAAGAATATGTTTAAGAAGAAAGAAATTGAAAAAGATCGGCAATGGATATTACCTCTTTTTGAGGCTCCTTTTCTTAACCTCCACTTAAAGAACTAAGGATGGTCTTTGAAGAATACCAGGACATCTAGGATGATACTAGGAAAGTGGAGAAGAGATTTTGGCAGGGTCTGGCCGAGCTTGAATGCTCAAATTGGTGTGAGGAGGAGCGGGAGGAGGTGCCCTTTTATAAGGGAGGAGAGGGGCACCTTAGGAAAATCTCAAAATATTATTTTATATTAAGGTCGAATCCGGTTTATAATGGTTCCAAAGGGTCTTATTTCGAAGCTAAAGTGGTTATGGGTTGAAATAATTTCATACAATAGGATTTATACAAGTTTAGGTTATTATTTTAACCTTATCAATTATATTTAACTCTAAGTTAAATAATTTAACTTTTACCTTGTCTTTTCGTTTTCTTACACTATATGGTTAATAAACTTACCATAACAAGACAAACGAACCCCAAGTTGTTTATTATTAATATATATATCCTTATATAAGTAATTTTGCCAATCCTTAGATTTTTAGAAATTAAATAACAATTAATAATATAATATTTGTTTTAAAAACTAATTTATGTCAATTTTGACACTGTTTGGTACATGATTTTTATGAAATTCATAACAGAATGATAAGTTCGAAAAAAGTTACTTATATCAACAATAAAATGTCATATTAACCTATAAAATTAATTTAAGTCATAAAAAGTCTCAAATTACATTTATTTGGGCATTTATAACATCAATTATGTCAATATTTCATTAATAAGACAATTACTACATCATCTTTGTGTCATAATAAATGATAATTATTTAATCCCTAAAAATTCTAAATAAATTCCTATGATGTAGATAATTGTATTATATTTCTGTAGACTATTCATGTTAGAAGTTTCATGATGTTTATCACTAGATTAAAATTATTATACGTATAAGATTTAAGAAAGTGACATGTTGTCACATTCTTTGGTTTTAATAATAATTAAATTATTTTCATGGAAAAAAGTCCATTAAATGAATGTAATCCGACCCTTAGGTGATATGGGTCGACTTTTAGTCATCCAATAGGATTTTCACATGTGTTAGGGTAATTTTATAATATTATATTTACCCTTATTTACCTGATTTACTTTTAATTATGGTAAATAAAATTTACCGTAGTTACTATTCATAATTCCAAAAAATAAAAAGTAGCTTATTAACATAATTTGGATCCACTGATTCCAAATATGGAATCCATTTTTCCAAATTCAATACACAAAAGGTGCAGAAATTAAATTAAAATTAATCCCGTTGTCGAAAGAAAACGAGTTTTTCTTTAAAACATTGCAAACGATTGAATTGATTTAACCTACGAATTCAAGGTAAAATCAATGCTAATGAAATAAATTATATTAAATGGTAAGAATATATTCTATTTATACTTTAAAACCATTGAATATTATAATTTAACCACATAAGATATTACGATGAAAAAAGTTGTTTTTAATTAAAATCTAGCGTGTTTTTACAATTCATTAAAATATGAAAGTTATCGGAAAAATATCAAAACTTTATCTAATGTAAACTTTTATATCTTGATTAAAAATAAGAATTTTATTTTGTAAAATAAAACATATAAAGATATCAAAATCTAGATTTAATGTGGGTGTTCCATCAAAAGGCGGCAAAACGGCATTTTTTGAAAAATACTTATTTTACCCGAAAAATTTATTTTGTTCTTATACCTTGTTCTAGAAAATGTGTAAGATGAATAATAATGTTATAAAACTCAAAATTTAGTTAATACTATTCATAATGGCTAGTTCATGACAATATTATAATAATATATCATTGTTTATTAAAACCCGGTATTGCGTACAACATACGCTATCGAGGAAGGTCGCGATTGCGTGTAATGCAAGCCAAGTCGGGGTTGCATGTTGTGAAATAATCCTTCGTTGTTTCGTATAATAGAATCCATCCATATTTCATTTATACGTTGAATATATATATATATATATACTCAATGTTGCGTAGAATAACTATTATCAAAATTGTGTGTAACATGATTCAAGAATAGTGTTGCATATACTGCAAGCTAATACGGTGTTGCGTATAGTGCAAGGTAATCGTGGTGTAGAATAAAACACAAGACATTAATGAAATTAAAAGAATATTTTTCCTAAAATCTCGGGGTGTTACAGTAGAGGCTTCCTCGGTTTTGCGGAGAGACGGATCCTCAGCAGCCGATGATTGGATGGGGGCTATCTTCAGAGTCTTCAAGTTGGTAGGGACACCAGCTGACCTTATGGTGATCAATTCTGTGAGTCTACTACACGCAACATTAGGTATATGGTGGAGCCTAATTCTCCAGGTGCACGATGAGGCATCTCTACTTTTGACAGACTTCGAGAGTCTCTTCCGCTCGGAGTTTGTTCCCACCACCCTTCGTGATGTGCGGATTCGGGAGTTACTACATCCGCAGTAGGGCAACATGACAATATCTCAGTACTCAGTGAAGTTTACTGACCTGTCGCGCTACTCAACAGACATGGTACGAGACCCAATCATTAGGGTCCGGACCAATGAGCAGGGACTCGGACATGAGATCAGGGCTTCGATGATCTCTCTCAACATCCCAACCCAGGCGGGGGTGCTAGAGAGAGACCTTCTAGTGCATAGTTTTCTTGCTGAGCAGTCACCAGCGGTGAGACACTCCACGGGATGACACGTAGCGGAGTCTTCTGCGGCCAGCAGTAGACAGTTGACGCAGAGGTCCAAGCAAACCAGACCATCAGATGAGCGATCACAGGATGTAGGTTCGGTTGTGTTGGGCACATGAAATAGAGCCAACCATACGAGGAGTAGGCAGTGCTATGCCTACGGCGGGCTGGGTCACAAGGCTCGAGACTGCCCAACCCGCCCTGCAGATGAACAGTAGACAATAGAGGAACCTCCCAAGAAGAGGTTCGACCGTGGTGGTCTGCAGGGAGCAGGAGGATGGGGCAGAGGAGCTGGCCGAGCAGCGGGTGGTGGACGACATTTTGAGGCCCAACCACCACCACCACCAGGAGGCCCACCCCGACCGCAGGGAATAGGTGGACATGGGAGATCACAGCTTCTGGCTGCTGAATCATACGACTATGGAGCTCCAAAAGCAGGTGGATAGAAGTGAGACTAGATCCAGGCATAGAGGCCTTTTTTTCATGGGATTCTAGTTCCATGTTGTTTTTGTTTGAGGTTGTTGTGTGTCTTTGTACTTGAGATGCAATTATAAAAGACACTTGTGTTTGTGATGTTTTCTTTCCTACCTTTTCGTATGGTAGATACCGAGATGTTCCGGTTAAAACCATTGACTTGACCCTAACATTCGAGATTCCTACCTGAGGAGCCCTAGTGACCACACACTACTGTCGATAGTGTGACTCGACACTTGGAGGTGAGAGTAACGGTTGGATGTCTTGGTAGTAGAATCGAGGGATTACAATGTCTTCCATGGCATGAAATAGTGCCGTTCATGCCAGGATTGACTGTATTAGGCCAATAACTTGGTTCATCCAGGGGGTATGAGGCCAAATCTCTCTTTTCGGTATAGGAGAAATCTCAGCAGCTCTTTTGTAGAACGTAGACGAAGAAGGGTGGAGTTGATTTCTTACAAGTGGCTAATCTCACCCATTGTTTGTTGAGTGAACAGTTTACGGTTCTTTCCAACTCAATATTCTTAGGTGTATCTTCTCTCATAAGTCCTATGCAGATAGGAGATGAGACCACAAGAGTTCGAGGGTGGCGACCACATCTTCTTACGGGTCTCACCTCGATGAGGTCTACAGAGTTTCGGCAGAGGCGGCAAGTTAACTCCATGATTCTTTAGAACTTTCTAGGTCCCCAGCTGAGTAGGTGAGGTGGCTTACTGCCTGGCCTTTCTACCTCAGTTGCACCGGGTGCACGACGTCTTCCACGTATCTCAGCTGAGGAGATACGTTCACGACCCGAATCACATCCTCGATGATGGGGTGACTTTTGAAGAGGTCCCTATGGAGATCAAGGATCGATAAGAGCAGGTCCGAAGTGGACGGTCGGTTCCTCTTGTGTGCATTTGTTCGCAGCACGAGATCCTGTAGGAGAGAACATGGGAGAGGGAGTCTCAAATGTGTGCTCAGTACCCTCTTGGGTTTCCCTAGTTTATGATGTAGCTTTACAGGGACATAAATTGTAACACCCCAAGATTTCATAGTGTGTTAGTTCATCAAAATAATTCAATAACTTTCACTACATGCAACACAAAGTTCAAGCACACCATGACTTACCAAACAAGCCGTTCAAAAGAGGTTATGAATAGTATTAGATAAATTTTAATGTTTATATAATCCTTATAATTTTAGAATCCATATTATGAGTTTCTTAGATATAATGCAAGAACAAATTCATTTTCAGTATTGCACTTTTATCAACTTTAATAGTGAACCCTTTTTAAATACTATATTTTAAACTTTTTGACTAAATGGGGACATCAAAAATTTAAAATGAAACATCCCAAGCTTCTACGGTACGCTTCTCTTTGAATAATGTGATAGCGTGTGTCGTACGCAACACCGAGTTCTAACACACCATAACTAATCAAACTAGCCGTTATGAATAGTAATACCTACTTTTTGAAATTATATATATTTTATATTTGAAAATGGAATTCATTTTTGGATTTGTAATATCGAATTTAGCCTAAGGTGAAATTTTGGTACATTTCGGATAACTTTCATATTTTGATGAATAGTGAAAATTACTAAATTTTAATTAAAAACAACTTTTTTAATCAAAATAATTAATAGTGATAAATTATGAATTTGAGTGGTTTTAAAGTATATTTAGAATATATTTTTACCATTTAATATAATGTTGGTCATTGGACATAATTTTACAATTAAACCGAACATAAACGAGTGTCAATCTTTTGATAGTTATTATCTCTTAAAAACACGCTTTTTGTTTTGACAGCGGGAATTAATTTTAAATTAATTTCTGCCACTTCTGTGTTTTGAATTTAGAAAAATGGATTCCATATTTGGAATCAGGATGTTCAAATTGTGTAAATAGGTAACTTTTATTTTTAGACATTTTGAATAATTACTGCGGTAAATATTTTATTTACCATGGTTAAGGGTAAATCCGGTAAATAAGGGTTAAAAAAATAATATTATAATAATACTAAATTACCCTAAAACGTGTCTTAACCCTATTGGTTGATACATGGTCGACCATGGGAATCTTTGGGTCTATTTTGGGACCCCATGGATCCACTTGTAAGTGATAATGACACATTATATTAATAAAGCTAAAATAAAAATAAAAATGGCATAAGCTTGCATCTTTTAGAAGAACAATTTTTACATAGGGTTATACATGTTGGATTTTCGATTATAAATATTAATTAGAAAGATAAAAATATTTCCTACATAATGATATTTTATTTATAATTTTCAGACATTAAATAATTTATTTTATTTATGACACAATGATGATGCAGTAATTACTATAATAGTGAAAAATTAAAATAATTGATATTATAAATACCCAAATAAATATAATATGAAACTTTTAATGAATTAAACTAATTTTATAGGATAATATGATATATTAGGATTTATTTAATTGACTTTGTTCGAAGTAATCAATCTGTTATGAGTTTCAAAAAAATCAACTATTGAATAGTGTCAAAATTGACATAAAAGAGTTCTTAAAACAAATATTATATTATTAATTGATATTAAATTCCTAAAAATCTAAGGTTCGGCCAAGAGACTTATATTAAGATAGTTTAATCATTAATGGACCATTTGGGGGTCTCTTGGATGTATATAGTAAGTTTATTAACCATATTATATAAAAATACAAAGAGACATTGTAAAAGTGAAACTAATTAACTTAGAGTTAATACTTAAAGATAAGGTTAATATAAGTACCAAAACCTGTCTAAATTCTATTGGATGAGTTTTTTTCGACCTATCCCTACCTCATCCTTTGAATAGTCAACTTTTGAGCCTTTGGAAACCGAATATGAATTTATTATAAATTAATATTTCTATCTTTTCCAAAAGTGCCCCTCACCCCTCTTATAAAAGGGCACTCCTCCTTCTCTTTTCCTCACACCTCTCAAGCCACTTGGCTCGTCCAAACTCTGCCCAACTAAGCTCCCCAAATTCCTCTCCTCCTCCTTGAAGCTTCCCCTTAGGCAGAAATCATTTCAAGAAGTCCTTTGGTTCCAACCAAAGTGAGTTACCTAAATTAAAGGTAACAATTTCTCTTAAAGTATTTTCATTTATTTTGCTTCTCCAACCCCCAAAATCTTTTTATTTCCTTTCTTTTGTAACAACACCAGTATCCTCAATATACTAGGATGTTGTTATAAGAAGGATTCAAACTACACATACACACAACTCCATCTAATGGATGATGAACATAATGTTTCTGTGGATGGCAAACTAACGCCTCACGAAACGATGATTGTTCAAATACATCTTACCGCCTCTCATGGTGGCCATTATGATGGCACTGTAATTAAATATGATATTAATTATATATTTTTTATATATAAGCTTCTGTAATTCCATTTTATTTCATACCATTATTCGTTTCATGTTGTATATACATACGATAATTTCATTTGAGGAAGTGCGGACTACCGCCCCCTTAAAATGATATGACTCGTTCATACCACACATGGAACGTATAAAGGATGGTGTTAATGAACTTAAGAAACATATATAAAATATTATATTATACTGGAATAGTAATATACCTATGTATCATTTGGATTTGATTCTTTTAAAATGAAAATTAAATGGAAGTAGCGTTCGTGCGTACGTACGGACTACCGTCTCCACGAACGCGATAAGATTCATTCTCCATCATATCCATTCAAGTATTATTCTCATTTTAGGATTAAAAATAATGTTAATATCATTCTGATTATGAATAAGATATAATCTATCCATTACAAACATGTATTACGTAACCAAACATTTAAGAAGAACGAATCGATTATCACCCGAAACGACGATAATACTAAGATATTATTAATAAAGCAACGTTAAAAGATCATATATGATATCATATTAATGTATATGATTCTTGTATAATTTAATAACAATTATTTCACCATTATATAGGAGGTTAACATACCCCAACAAAGGAAAAGTACAAGGTAAGGGTTATTTCAAAATCTCTTCATTATCCGAGGTTGTATTATACGTAATAATCTACTGGGATCTCTTTATCATCCACATCCATGTTTCTTCGAAATGTATTTCAAAACATTTTTACTATTTACAAGAATATGGGTTAAAGTCATTTATACCCTTGTTTGACTTTTTATAAGAGGTTTATAAAGGAATCTTTCCGTCGTTTTCAAAACATGGTCCTTTTTAACCTTTTCGACAGAATTGAGGTAAGAATGTTTTTTTTAACTTATACGGCGAGTGCGGTTATTTTCCGCTGTTATAAAATCGTCGAAGCTTCCCATACAAGCTTATAAGAATATTTTCAAAGAAAATGTTTTATTTTATATGGATCTTAAATGATTTCAAAATAAAAGGAGATATTTCTTTAAAAAGAATTTTGATTTCATCTATGTCAACATCCTTTGATGGATTTTAAGATTATTTGAAGTTGATTTATTATGATACAAAACTTCTATATTGTATTGAAGGTTTTGTGATATGTTTGACTGTGGATGTGCTATTTTTATACCATTCATAGTTTATTGTGAAAGTATTGACATTTCGTATGCTAGTTTTAATACGAATGTTTATGTTATGTTTAAACCTTTTCATATGGGAATGCATTGGACTTAATAAGTGACGGGTGGAGCCCGCTATAGCTCCTCGATGCATCGGTAGGTCTCATGAGGCAAACTAGTGTCTTGGCACAAGGCCTTGACAAAATCTTATTTGTAGTCTTGGCACGAGGCCTTGGCTATGTGGTTATGATAGTCTGGCATTATGCATTCCATAATTATGAAAGTGGTTATTGATATTGCATGTGATTATTCGATTAGTAGAATATCCATGTGAACAAGTAAATGGCATTATTTCATTTTACTTTTGCCATACTATGTTGAAGTTCAATTTTAAAAGGCTTTTGTTTTAGTAATTCATTGCCTTAAATGTTTATTCTTATTTTGAATGTTCCGCTATATTGTTATCCTTACTGGGCATTTGAGCTCACCCCTTTTCTATGTTTTATTTTTCCCAGGTAGTGAAGAAGTAAATTATGAATGACTTGCAGCGATATTATCAGGGGTTAATAGTGTGGATATGAAGACTTTGTTGTTGTAGTGGTTTTTCACTTTGAAATGTAATGTAAAACTTTATGATTATATCTAGTGTTTCCAAGGCTACTAAACCAATCGGTCTTTCGGGATTTGATCTTTCTTGTGATCATGCCAATGTTACGAAGTAATGCACCGACTCTGGGCAGCTGGGGTCGGGGCGTTACAGTTGGTATCAGAGGAAGTTTAGTACAAACCTTGGAAGCAAGATTTAGATAAACTCTGATTAGAGCACGTAGACCTAAGATGAACTTTGAGGATTAGTATAGAAGAACTTCCTAGAATTTTGGTATTGTAGAGATTTTGTGAGTTTTCCAAGCAATACATCCCTGTCTGGATACGAGCAGGTAGAGGCGGCTCTGGCACAGATGTACCTAGGGATAAAACCCGAAAACACCGCTTTGAGCTAGACTCGAACGGGAACTGGTGCACGACAACGGGCCTTGCTGCACTCTTGGTTACGACACTCCCGGGGGATATGCTTAGGATAACTCTCATTTTCTTTACAAATCATTTTGAAGGGATTATGAGTATATACTTCCTCAAAGAAAACATTCTTATGATTATGGATTATATCCATAAATAGTTAAATTTAAGTTAAGTGTTTTATAAGTATGGGATTATGTATTTTGATTCATAAACTGATCTAGTTTATGCCATTGTTTAGAAATGGCGCCCATTAGAAGGAATGAGAACTCCAGAAATGCACATGATCCAAAGAGAAGGAAGGATCATATCTTTCATGGTCTTAAGCTAGAATTTATAAGAGAAATAGTCTCCCATGTGTTATCATCATATGAAGAAATAATATCATGTGTTGATAAGATAAGTAAAGATTTTACTGAGTCCTATGGCTTTGAAGGGAAGCAAGAGAAGAAAAGGATAGAAGAGAGAAAGATGGATAAAGGGAAGAGGGAAAAGAAGAATTTTCCCATATGTGGTAATTGTGGAAAGAAACACCCTGGAACTTTCCTGAAAGGAATGGGAGTTTGTTATAAGTGTGGAGGAAAAGGGCACAAAGTACGTGACTACAAGGGTAAGAAAATGGTTTTAAATGTACAATGCTTCATTTGCAAGGAGTTTGGACACTACGCGAACCTATGTCCCAGTCATCAGACTATGCCGCAAATGATGTTATTGGATAATAATCAAGTTATGATACTACCACAGATGAAGAGGAATGATTAGAGTTCTTATGTTGATTATGTCAATTGAGTGCTGTATCAACAATGTACTTGTTATAATAATTATGGAGTATATAAGGATTGTACTGCAGTACTATTTCATTAAGGACTTGAGATTGTGTGGAACAACAAAAAGTGACTCAATAGAAGGATAAATTTTTGGAAAATATATGGTTGAGAGAATGATAAATCATAATATAATTCTGATACTGAGGTAGTGATTTTGGAATAATACATGATTATTTTGGAAAAAACATATTGGATATTCTTGACTACCTTGGAACTGATTAATGATTTGTATATTCCATCATTGTTGGGGTTTAAAACATTTTTGGATTGATGAAGTATATCCAGCATTCTATATGGAATAAGGGAGCATGAATGTAATCAATAAGGAATATGGTAATACATGATGAAGGTATTCATATGATATTACGGGGTAAAAAGGATCTATATTATGTTTACCTTCCTTATAAATGTTAGACTGTGAGTTTGGACAGAATTATTTTGGATAGTTCTAGTTTGGATTATTTTGGATTTCCATAAAAGGACAACCCGGAGGTCGGGCGACAACCCGTCGCGTCCGGCAAGGCTGCGAGACTTGAACCCGCAACCGAAGGGCGACAAGGGTGTATCACCTACCACTGGCCCACGAGATGTCCTGGATTAAATAATGTAGTTTTTATTAAAAGACCTTTTAGATGAATTATAAATTCGTTTATTTTGGAACCCTATACGAATAGTGTAAATAGAATTTTTTTTACATTCTATTATCTTTTAGAGTGAAAGATGAGTATGTGGTAGAAATTTATTAATGGATAAAACTCTAATTATAAAGTAAGTATATCTCTTTATGATCTTAGCCAATCTCATGAATAAATTCCTCAACATTAAGAAAAGCAACTTAGAACAAAAATGTTTTCCTAGATGGTACCTTAAATCATCACTAATTTATGGATTTGGGATTGTTGGCCTTTTCATAGCCATGTTCTCTACCACTCTCCATCAGATAATTGATGGTTAGATTTTTCTTCCATATCCATATTTTCCTACATGGAACCCTAGTATGTGTTATTTTCGGTAATCTTCATACTTTCGACTCTTTATTATAAATAGAGGCCTCATTAATTCATTTTTCGATGTGGGATTTCAACTAAGATATTTTGAAACGTCAAAAATGTGTTATCCTAATACCCTATGTTTTGTTGACCGATGGTATTTCAAATCATCATAGATTGATGAATTTAAGGACCTCAATTTTATACTTGTTTGTAATTGATGACCTCAATCACTACCTATAAATATTTACGTTTTTCCTCCAATTATATGTCTCAAATTGCCACCAATGTTCTCCTAATCGAGATCATAATTTGGTGGTGACCCTTTCATTTCTGTTTTCCTCATATTAAGACTAAATTTTAGTAACCCAATTTCCGATGTGGGGTTTCCCACAAATATATTATATATTTTCAACCTTTTATTTTCGAAGAACAATTTCAAATTGCGAGGACGCAATTTATTGAAGGAGGGGAGAATGTAACACCCCAAGATTTCATAGTGTGTTAGTTCTTCAAAATAATTCAATAACTTTCACTACATGCAACACAAAGTTCAAGCACACCATGACTTACCAAACAAGCCGTTCAAAAGAGGTTATGAATAGTATTAGATAAATTTTAATGTTTATATAATCCTTATAATTTTAGAATCCATATTATGAGTTTCTTAGATATAATGCAAGAACAAATTCATTTTCAGTATTGCACTTTTATCAACTTTAATAGTGAACCCTTTTTAAATACTATATTTTAAACTTTTTGACTAAATGGGGACATCAAAAATTTAAAATGAAACATCCCAAGCTTCTACGGTACGCTTCTCTTTGAATAATGTGATAGCGTGTGTCGTACGCAACACCGAGTTCTAACACACCATAACTAATCAAACTAGCCGTTATGAATAGTAATACCTACTTTTTGAAATTATATATATTTTATATTTTAAAATGGACTTCATTTTTGGATTCGTAATATCGAATTTAGCCTAAGGTGAAATTTTGGTACATTTCGGATAACTTTCATATTTTGATGAATAGTGAAAATTACGAAATTTTAATTAAAAACAACTTTTTTAATCAAAATAATTAATAGTGATAAATTATGAATTTGAGTGGTTTTAAAGTATATTTAGAATATATTTTTACCATTTAATATAATGTTGGTCATTGGACATAATTTTACAATTAAACCGAACATAAACGAGTGTCAATCTTTTGATAGTTATTATCTCTTAAAAACACGCTTTTTGTTTTGACAGCGGGAATTAATTTTAAATTAATTTCTGCCACTTCTGTGTTTTGAATTTAGAAAAATGGATTCCATATTTGGAATCAGGATGTTCAAATTGTGTAAATAGGTAACTTTTATTTTTAGACATTTTGAATAATTACTGCGGTAAATATTTTATTTACCATGGTTAAGGGTAAATCCGGTAAATAAGGGTTAAAAAAATAATATTATAATAATACTAAATTACCCTAAAACGTCTCTTAACCCTATTGGTTGATACATGGTCGACCATGGGAATCTTTGGGTCTATTTTGGGACCCCATGGATCCACTTGTAAGTGATAATGACACATTATATTAATAAAGCTAAAATAAAAATAAAAATGGCATAAGCTTACATCTTTTAGAAGAACAATTTTTACATAGGGTTATACATGTTGGATTTTCGATTATAAATATTAATTAGAAAGATAAAAATAATTCCTACATAATGATATTTTATTTATAATTTTCAGACATTAAATAATTTATTTTATTTATGACACAATGATGATGAAGTAATTACTATAATAGTGAAAAATTAAAATAATTGATATTATAAATACCCAAATAAATATAATATGAAACTTTTAATGAATTAAACTAATTTTCTAGGATAATATGATATATTAGGAGTGATTTAATTGACTTTTTTCGAAGTAATAAATCTGTTATGAGTTTCAAAAAAATCAACTATTGAATAGTGTCAAAATTGACATAAAAGAGTTCTTAAAACAAATATTATATTATTAATTGATATTAAATTCCTAAAAATCTAAGGTTCGGCCAAGAGACTTATATTATGATAGGTTAATCATTAATGGACCATTTGGGGGTCTCTTGGATGTATATAGTAAGTTTATTAACCATATTATATAAAAATACAAAGAGACATTGTAAAAGTGAAACTAATTAACTTAGAGTTAATACTTAAAGCTAAGGTTAATATAAGTACCCAAACCTGTCTAAATTCTATTGGATGAGTTTTTTTCGACCTATCCCTACCTCATCCTTTGAATAGTCAACTTTTGAGCCTTTGGAAACCGAATATGAATTTATTATAAATTAATATTTCTAGCTTTTCCAAAAGTGCCCCTCACCCCTCTTATAAAAGGGCACTCCTCCTTCTCTTTTCCTCACACCTCTCAAGCCACTTGGCTCGTCCAAACTCTGCCCAACTAAGCTCCCCAAATTCCTCTCCTCCTCCTTGAAGCTTCCCCTTAGGCAGAAAGCATTTCAAGAAGTCCTTTGGTTCCAACCAAAGTGAGTTACCTAAATTAAAGGTAACAATTTCTCTTAAAGTATTTTCATTTATTTTGCTTCTCCAACCCCCAAAATCTTTTTATTTCCTTTCTTTTGTAACAACACCAGTATCCTCAATATACTAGGATGTTGTTATAAGAAGGATTCAAACTACACATACACACAACTCCATCTAATGGATGATGAACATAATGTTTCTGTGGATGGCAAACTAACGCCTCACGAAACGATGATTGTTCAAATACATCTTACCGCCTCTCATGGTGGCCATTATGATGGCACTGTAATTAAATATGATATTAATTATATATTTTTTATATATAATCTTCTGTAATTCCATTTTATTTCATACCATTATTCGTTTCATGCTGTATATACATACGATAATTTCATTTGAGGAAGTGCGGACTACCGCCCCCTTAAAATGATATGACTCGTTCATACCACACATGGAACGTATAAAGGATGGTGTTAATGAACTTAAGAAACATATATAAAATATTATATTATACTGGAATAGTAATATACCTATGTATCATTTGGATTTGATTCTTTTAAAATGAAAATTAAATAGAAGTAGCGTTCGTGCGTACGTACGGACTACCGTCTCCACGAACGCGATAAGATTCATTCTCCATCATATCCATTCAAGTATTATTCTCATTTTAGGATTAAAAATAATGTTAATATCATTCTGATTATGAATAAGATATAATCTATCCATTACAAACATGTCTTACGTAACCAAACATTTAAGAAGAACGAATCGATTATCACCCGAAACGACGATAATACTAAGATATTATTAATAAAGCAACGTTAAAAGATCATATATGATTTCATATTAATGTATATGATTCTTGTATAATTTAATAACAATTATTTCACCATTATACAGGAGGTTAACATACCCCAACAAAGGAAAAGTACAAGGTAAGGGTTATTTCACAATCTCTTCATTATCCGAGGTTGTATTATACGTAATAATCTACTGGGATCTCTTTATCATCCACATCCATGTTTCTTCGAAATGTATTTCAAAACATTTTTACTATTTACAAGAATATGGGTTAAAGTCATTTATACCCTTGTTTGACTTTTTATAAGAGGTTTATAAAGGAATCTTTCCGTCGTTTTCAAAACAAGGTCCTTTTTAACCTTTTCGACAGAATTGAGGTAAGAATGTTTTTTTAACTTATACGGCGGGTGCGGTTATTTTCCGCCGTTATAAAATCGTCGAAGCTTCCCATACAAGCTTATAAGAATATTTTCAAAGAAAATGTTTTATTTTATATGGATCTTAAATGATTTCAATATAAAAGGAGATATTTCTTTAAAAAGAATTTTGATTTCATCTATGTCCACATCCTTTGATGGATTTTAAGATTATTTGAAGTTGATTTATTATGATACAAAACTTCTATATTGTATTGAAGGTTTTGTGATATGTTTGACTGTGGATGTGCTATTTTTATACCATTCATAGTTTATTGTGAAAGTATTGACATTTCGTATGCTAGTTTTAAAACGAATGTTTATGTTATGTTTAAACCTTTTCATATGGGAATGCATTGGACTTAATAAGTGACGGGTGGAGCCCGCTATAGCTCCTCGATGCATCGGTAGGTCTCATGAGGCAAACTAGTGTCTTGGCACAAGGCCTTGACAAAATCTTATTTTTAGTCTTGGCACGAGGCCTTGGCTATGTGGTTATGATAGTCTGGCATTATGCATTCCATAATTATGAAAGTGGTTATTGATATTGCATGTGATTATTCGATTAGTAGAATATCCATGTGAACAAGTAAATGGCATTATTTCATTTTACTTTTGCCATACTATGTTGAAGTTCAATTTTAAAAGGCTTTTGTTTTAGTAATTCATTTCCTTAAATGTTTATTCTTATTTTGAATGTTCCGCTATATTGTTATCCTTACTGGGCATTTGAGCTCACCCCTTTTCTATGTTTTATTTTTCCCAGGTAGTGAAGAAGTAAATTATGAATGACTTGCAGCGATATTATCAGGGGTTAATAGTGTGGATATGAAGACTTTGTTGTTGTAGTGGTTTTTCACTTTGAAATGTAATGTAAAACTTTATGATTATATCTAGTGTTTCCAAGGCTACTAAACCAATCGGTCTTTCGGGATTTGATCTTTCTTGTGATCATGCCAATGTTACGAAGTAATGCACCGACTCTGGGCAGCTGGGGTCGGGGCGTTACATAAATCCCTAAGGTGGGAGTAATGTAATGACCCGGACATTTTAAGGAATTTTTTTTCCTAATTTATTTGGAATTTTACGAGTCTATAGATCCTGAAGGAACTTGATTCTGAGGCCCGGTGTGCTCGGATTCAATTTTCAAAGTTTAGCTCAGGTAAATTCAGTGAACGAATGAGCTGGGTTTTCTATCTTTTGAACTGGTGCTCAGAATTGACATTTTAGGGCACCGTTGAACTCGCAGCGCGGTTTTTCGCGTAAGAAGACCTTCACCTCGACGACATATGATCGGGTATGAAAGTTAGTTTTTGGGGTTTTACATGGGTTAATAAAATAAAATAAGGGATCAATTTATTTTATTTTGTTAAACACGTGCCACACAGATAAAGTGGTTAGAAGCTCCACTTTGGAGTTGGTGGTGGGCCCCACTGAGATCCAACCTCCCATTTGAGGTTGATTATGGTGGAAACCACACGAGGCCTCCCATTAATGGGAGGTGAATCATAATTCCTTGACTCCCTCTAATTTATGAGGGAGAGCCTCTAGGTTTAAACCCCCCTACTAATTAAGGAGGATGAAACCTCCCCTTTTCAATGAGGGTACCACCCATGAATTAACCACCCCTTTCCTCTTTGTGGTTAATTATTGGTGGGTCCTGCCCGGAAAAATCCTCCCTTTGGGGGATATTCTTCTATGGGGACCACCTGGGCCAATAACCCCTTTGACTTCCTCCCCATTTTAATGTGTCACCGTAGCATATTAATTGGGTAGAGCCCTCTGTCATAAATCCTCCACTTATGACTCACGTGCCAACGATGAACACTCCAACTCCTATACAGAGGAGGCTAGGGGAAGGAGTTCTGGATGACTTCTTCAAGTGGCAGAACGCTATCAGCGAAGTACAACACCGAACATTTGGAGATTTTTCCTCCTCCTCCAACAAAGAACGAAGAACGAAGAACACCGACGCCACCCTCATCTCCTTCCTTCCCGACATTGATGGAACAATGACGTCTTCCGCGACTCGCCATCGTTTAACATTGTTTTATGAGGTAGGGGTTGTTATGTTCATGTTTAATGTCGTTTATCATTGTTCTTCAAATTTATGAGGTTTTGGAAGAACGCGGCCTCCGACGAAGAACACCGGTTCCTCAAAGAACAATGACACACCACTAATCCTCTTCTCTGTGACAAGAGAGGAGATGCCGCTTCCTCCTCAGCGCACTTTGACGACGCCTACGAACGCTTTCCCCGTGATGCCATCTATCGCGAAGATGTCTACCGCGACGCCGAAGTTCATCTGCAATTGTTGAGGTAGGGGAAATTGTGTATATTTACTTATGAGATTTTATACCCTCAGCGTGGCGTGCAAATTGATTTTTCATCTTTAGAACCACTAATGCGGTGGGTGCAGACTAACGAAAAATACTGAACCCACCGCTACATTGTTCTTGATGTGTGGAATAATTGGTGACGACGAAGAGGGACCAAAATGGCGATTGGAGGCCTTCGTAGTGATGTAAATGTCCCTAGACTACCGTAGGCACAGACGAGAGAAAAATCGGATCACTGGAATGACTCCGGTGGCCCGCGGAAGCTCCCAGCGGTGTGGGTCACCGGCCGGAGGCGGCGGCCGGCACCGCCCGGCCGCCTAGAGGCGGCAGCACCCCGACGCACTGCTGGAAGAAGTCCGCCACGAGTGAAGCCGAGGTGGTGAGGGGCTGGATCCTGCGGCCGCACGAGATCTAGGGAAGCCGCGACGCCACACTGGCGCCACGACCGTGGAAAGCGGGGGGCCGCTCCCCCCTGCTCGGCTCACTGGCCGAGCCAGCGCACCCCCCGGCTGAGCTAGGGAGGGTCGTGTAGACCAGACCGGGCTGCGCACAACCGAGTCAGACCCGGGTCGGGCCGACCCGATTCGGGCCGACCTAGGGGGGGTGGGGTTGGGCTGGGCCTAGACACCCCACTTCGGACCATTTTTGGTCTACTGACCATAACATGAGCTACGAACCTCCGATCGACATACCATTAGTTGAGTTGGAATCCGTGGACAGAGACGGTCGTTTCGGTATATTACACTCGAGGTTTCGACAATGTTTGGGTACGACCGGCTTGGTTCGAACCCGAAACCAACCAGACCCTTAGAGAGGAAACACTTATAACTTAAGGACCGGATATCTGATTGAAGTTTCGTCAATTATGTTGGGATAATTTTGTTGAGACGGTCTTTTTGGCTTACTCTTCATAAGGTTTGGATGCAGCTAGAGTATGGTCGAGTTGGTTTTAGCTTAAAAACCAAATGGGCCCCTGGGACAGAAAATCCAATAACTCTCGAACATGGCGTCCGATTGACGCACCGTCTATCGCATTGGGTATCTTTTGAAGAGATGGAACGTTGGGATACACCTACTATGGACTTCTTGAAAGTTGATTTATCGACTATTTTTCTCGAGGAGTGGACCCTACAGGAATTGAGCGTGCTGTGTGCGGGAACCCAAGAGCTGGCTGTGACTACGACGATGACGACTGTTCTTGGATCCTTCATGGGTTCGGCAGCGAGGACGACTGTACTTGGATCCTATGTGGATTCGGGAGCGAGGACGACTGTACATGGATCCTCCGTGGGTTTGACAGTGAGGACGACTGTACTTGGATACTCCGTGGGTTCGACAGCGAGGATGACTGTACTTGGATCCTCCGTGGGTTCGCCAGCGAGGACGACTGTACTTGGATCCTTTGTGGGTTTGGCAGCGATGAAGATCATACTAGGATCCTCTGTGGGTTCGACTGCGATAACAATTATTCTTGTATCCTACGTGGGTCTGGTAGTATTTGACTTCTGTACTTGTATCCTGAGTGTGTCCGACAGAGTAGCTGGTCTTGTATCCTATGAGGATCCGATAGCTTAGCTGATTGTGTATCCTATGTGGGTCCGACAGCTTAGCTTATTGTGTATCCTATGTGGGTTCGACAACATAGATGAATCAGTGGCTACATCTGATCATCTCTGTCACCTTAAGAATTGTTTAACTATGTGAGCTGAGTCTTGACTTCAATCATTACCATTGATGTGATTGACTTGATTTCCTTTGTCGGCTGGGTTGTGTTTTCTTGTGTGGACTGAGTTGTGCTTTCCTTTGTGGACTGTGTTGTGTTTTCCTTTTTGGACCGAGTTGTTCTTTCCTTTGTGGACTAGGTTGTGTTTCCCTGTGTGGACTGAGTTGTGGTTTCCCTTATATACAGGGTTGTGTTTCCCTGTGTGGACTGAGTTGTGCTTTCTTTCGTGGACTGGGTTGTGCTTGGGCTCGAGAGTTGGAGTCGATTGTAAATGATGACTTAGGTATATGTATGGGCATATATTTATGTAGACTCGGTTGATACTTCATGATTGTATCTTTCCTTTGTGGTTTATCCTTTGTGGATTCTGTGAGACCTTGAGGGTCTCAGGGTCCCAACTGAGTATCATTATACTCACCCCTAGACGGGATTTGCCCGCACCTCGTTGTGTTGGATGTTGACGACGAACAACACTGATCATGGTTGAGCCTTGTAGAGATGGACAGTGCTCGGAGGTGGACTTCACGACGAGACGTTTCTTAGAGGTGGACTTCATGACGAGACGATACCTGGAGGTGACATAAGGACGTGGAGAGCAGTGGTGGAAATCTATACATACCCTTCAGGTAGGAACTCCGGAGGACGATCCAGGAGCATCTCGACACCTTCCTGCTGTTTGTCTTTTCCTTGTACTTTAATATTGGGTTTGTATTTCCGGCCCTTTTGTACTTTCATCAAACTTTTTATACTTCTTACTTAGTGTTAGCTTCCTCTTGTACTCTATTTGTGTGTGTTTACGTTTCATAAAGGCAATGAATTCCCTTTTTGTTCGGATATATGCCTTTGGTGCTAGTCACCAGCCCCAGGACTATGGAAGGCAGGCTTGGGGTAGTCACGACACGGGCCCCGAGGATGGGTCATGACTTATATAATGATGTAATTATTTTTAAGAAACCCATTTTATTCTTTAGGTTATACTATGATGATTGATTTATGTTTTGGGGGGACACATAAAAAATTATTTCAATATTAGATGGGTGAAACTTATATCTCACTCAAATGCACTGAATAAAGAATTATAACTCATTGGATTTATAGGGATCGAACGAGAAATGGAATTGGTTTAGTAATAAAATGCAGGAATGGGAAGTGATATTATTTCAGTAATGGAATTTGTCCACTATGAATGTCTTGGTAATGAGCCTCGAATAATATGAAAATTTTTTCTATGATTATGTGCATGGAAAAAATTCAATGTCTTATGTTATGAATTTTGGGAATAAATTCATTGATTATTTATTAACTTTTTTTATTTATCCCCTAACATGATATCCTCATCTTTCAAATTTTGGATATGATTTTCAAATGTTATGCTCTTATATCTTTGGATAATGATATGATTGATATCTCCCATGTTTAACCTTACTGAAAATTTGAGCTAACCCTTTCTTATATTTCTTTTCCCCATGTTTTGAATAAGATTATTCATAATATTTCTAAAAAAAGGGTCTATATATGAAGTAATATGTTGGAGACAGTGTAGGTGTCGTATGAATCAGTTGTTTATGTTTCCCTGTTTCAAAAGACAATAAACCTATATGGTCATGGTGAGGTTTTTTTATGTTATGTGACCGCGATGTCATGACACGTCAAATTGATAATGTTTTTAATGTTAATTTATAGTCTAGTATATACCCTAGGTCATCTCTCTAGGAGAGTTGGTGGCTTATAGTGTGTATTTTTAATAAAGATTACTAAAAGGGGAGGGTGATCTTGAAAAAAGATTTAAGAAAATAACTTAACTAAAAGAGATTAATAGTTGATAGAATAAGGTGTAGGATTAAGAATTATTAGATAAGGAGATCACTTCATGTTTACTAAAAATCTTGGATAGTTCATTGTTATGAAAATTTCACATGGTTTTGTTTAATTCTATGGTTGATGGTTGTCAAGATCTTGATTCCCCTCTTGCCTCTCTAAACGTTCCATAAAGTAACAAACCTTGACACAACAATTGTGTTGTCAAGGTTTGGACTTCAAGAATAGATTAAAGGATACCAAATCATACTAATGTCTTTTGTATGTGTGAAATAAAGAGGATCCTTGTGTTTCCAAATCGGAACAACTCAAGTTTCCCTCTTGAAATTTCAACCCAATCGGTGGTGAAATGAAAAGTGGATCACTTAATTAAACCCAAGAAATGAAATCAGAGGAGAAACATGTTTAGATAAGACATAATTGAAATTAACCACACACAAATTACACAAAACCAATAGAGTATCAAGTGATGGAACTCCCTCATATGTATGTGTAGCTCCATCTAAATGATCGTCCACCGTTTAACTCGCCATCGAGAGGAGGATTAGGCTCAGGTGGAACTCCCTCTTCATCCATGATTCCCCTATGAGGATAGGTCCCTATAGAACATCAGGTGTGAGGAAAGAAATATTTGGGTCTCCAAAATACCAGAGCATTGCCTCATGGCCGAACATTAAAATGAGGAACCCTAGGTTCCATTTTATAGGAAATTGGGAAGGTCGTTTTGAGCACACAGAATTGTTAAAACCACTTGTCACAGGTTTTTTGACCTTTAGACGGCCTTATCTAGATTTATAGAAAATAAAAAATTTATATCCACATGTCTTGGATGCCTCCACCAAATGTTTGACACACGTTTGGCACATATTGCCCGAGATATGGACAAATCGCATCACACCACTTTTGACCCAGTGCAGATTTTGTGTGCTGGACAAATTCGGTCGGAAACGCCATCAGATGGCCAAAAAAGTCTTGGGTGTCTTCATATGAAATGTATCCCAATGAATGTTGGACCAGCCAGAAAAATTCCAGCCCAATTAGATTCATGGTATAGTAGAAGTGTTCTGATTAATCTATTGGTGTTTTTTTGGATCCAGCACAGTTTGGCCCATTTTTCCTGGACATCATCATGGGCCCTCCAAATCACCTTCACCTTCAATGAAATTTTCAAGACAAGTAACATTGGAATTTTTAATAGAGATAAAAAAATGATTCAACATGGAATTTAATTTGTAATTATTTTTGGAATTTAAAATACAAATTCAATTTAATACAATGGTTTAAGGGTGAAAATGACACAGTAAATCGTGGTACGGTCATTATGTACTTAATATTCTTCATTTTTCATGTAATATCTATATTTTTAAGGTATTTTCCCTTATATTTGGTATCAGAGAATATGTATAGTCATCCTTTGGAAAATATGATGATGAAATCTTAGTAAGAACTCTAAGGATATGTCGAAGTATTTGTTATAATAAAAGTGTTATAGAAAAGATCATAAATATCCTATGATAAAACCCAAAGTGACCTATATGGAAATATTATTCCTGATAATGTGGTTTTCGTATTATAATTAGTGTTGGTAATACTATTCATTTTAGTTTTTTTCAATGGATCGAACTTTGGTGAACCACCTTAATGCTAAATTCCATGGGCAATGCAATTATCATAATCCTAAGAAACATACTATTATGGGAGATAAAATGAAAAACGTTGTTGATATGATCACACAAATTTATAAAGAAATAAATCCTATAATACATTCTAATGAACAAATGAGGAAATTTCATTCTGTTGAGTCCTTTATAAGGCAGTTTCCATATTTATTCAATGGGTCTTCTGATCGACTAAATGATGGAAAATAGATTAGTACAACTAAAAAGATATTTTTAGTTCTCTAATGTTTAGAATAAGACAATTTCATCATGGAAATATATCATTTGGAAGGTGAAGATGATTAGTGGTGGAATCTTACAAGAATACGAAGAAAATAGATAAAATTGAATCCATGGAATGGGAGGAGTTCATGAAATTATTTTTCAATTAGTAATTTATTCATATTTCTCAAAAAAAGATAGAGAATGAGTAACTTGATTTTAAGAAAAACAATGATGAATCCATCCGTACCCACAATGAAAATATTAAAAGACTATTATGGTATGCTTCTAGACATATTGTCCAACTGGAGTGGAAAATTCATCAATTCTTTAGGGGCATAAATCCAAGTCTTCTAAGAGAATTAACCATAAGTGACTTTAATAGCTATGTGGAAATCGTTCAATGTTCTCTCAAGATTGAGATGGATATTGGAGTAGCCCATTAGTCCTATGGATTTGATAAGAAGAGAAAAATAGAATTCAAGGGAAAATATAAAGACCACACTGAAAGGGTTGATTTTTCCTGTATGCTCATTGTGTGGAAAGAAATAGGGAGTAAATGGTATTAAATTAACTAGAAAATGTTTTACGATTATGGTTTAAGGTCATCAGGTAGTTGAATGATGAAATAAGGGGAAAAAGATGTCTACTGATGTGAATACAGAAATGAGTACATATAATGAACATCCTATAATACAATTATACAAGTGAATGGAAATAGGGAATTATGCTAATCAATTTCATAATACAAGGGTTAACGAGGATGAATGATTCCTGCAATCTATTAAGTCCAATGCAAAATGCAAGTCACATGCATTCACTATCAGATATGTGGAGTACGATAATGAAGTTTTGAAAGGTACGGTTACCATTCACTATAAAGTAGAAAATGTTTTATTTGATTTTGTATCCATGCACTCTCTTATTTTTGAATATTGTTCTAAGGGTTTCATCATATTACGTCAACAATTAGATGATGATTTATCTTTGACAACACCTACTGGAACAACAGTCGCACCAAATGTTTATAATTATTCTCTAGTTGATGTTTTTGGGAGAGTGATTTAGGAAAATCTTGTGATACTTCCTTTATCAGAATTTGTTGTAAATCATTCCATGGATTTTCCTTCTCTATAAGGATATCATATTAATTTACAAGGAATAAATTTCCTATTTCATTTTTCATGATCACTCTATGATCATCTATAGATGGAAGGATGAATATGACATTCTACTAGAAATTTATTCCATATTATGGGTCCTAGTTCTGATAAATTAATATTATCAATCTCAAATTATTGGGGTGAAAAACACAATTAATAGTATTTAAATTCTAAATGAATTTGTTGATGTCTTTCCGGAATAATATTTAGGCCTTCCACCAAATCATGAATATGAGTTTTCAATAGAACTCGTACTAGGTTTTATGCCTATTTAAAAGAAACCTTATAGATTGGAAAAAATTTAGTTGCAAAAATTGAAGTTCCAACTCAAAGATAATCTTCATAAAGTATTAATATGACCTAGTAAATCACCTTGGGGTACACTCATTCTGTTTATAAGAAGAAATATGGATCAATGAGACTGTTCATTAATTATTTAGAACTTAACAAGATCATTATCAAGAAAAAATATCCTCTTCCCAACATTGATGACTTATTTGACCAAATTCAAGGAGGAAAAAACATTTCCATTATTTATATTCATTTATAATATAAAAAATTAAGCATCAAGAAGGAGTAAATACAAAAAATGTAATTACATACAAGGTATGGACACTATGAATTCACAGTGACGCTTTTTGGTCTTACTAAGCACCCCTACATCTTCAAAGATCAAATGCATAGAGTATTTAGAGACTATCTTGACAAGTTTTTGGTAGTCTTTATAAAAGGCATTATTGTATATTAAATAATCTCGGAAGATAATGAAGGTCAGTTGATAATTGTAATAAAGATCCTGTGAAAGGAGAATCATTATGCAGAATTTACCAAGTGAGAATTTTGGCTTCAAAAGGTTTTATTTTTGGGTTATATAATCTTAACATAGGTGATATCTATTGATACATAAAAAAACAAGTTATTGAACATTTTCCAAGACCAACAAAAATTACTAAGATCCAATGTTAGCTTAGTTTGGATGGATAATATTCATTTTTTGTGAAATATTTTTCATGAATATATAATTAACTCACCATGAAGACTTAGAAAGATGTTATGTTTGTGTGAACATGGGAATGTGAAGAGAATTGCAATGATCTAAAAAGAAGGTTAGTCGGTGCATCATTTCTCACACTACCGTGTAGTGGAGAAAAGATTGTTATATATAGCGATTCATCCAAGAAAGGGCTATGATGTGTTCTCCTGCAAAATGTTTTTGTTATAGTTTATGCCTCACGGTAATTAAAAAACAATGACAAAAATTTCCAAACTCATGATTTGGAGTTAGCTATGGTAATATTTTCATTAAATATATAATGGTGTCATCTTTATAGTGAAAGGCATTATATTTATATTGATGATAAAAGTTCAATTATATTTTCACATAGATGGAGTGGAATATACATCAAATAATGTGGTTGGTGTTTATTAAATACGATGACGGCTCGATACATTACCACCCTGGGAAAAAGAACAAGGTGGTAGATAATTTAAGTCAAACGTGCCATACTAGACTATCTATGACGAGGAAAATAAAAGATCCAATATTAATGGATTTTCAAAGGATGTATCTATAAATTTTAATGGAAGGGGATATATCCTATCTTTTTGAAATAAATGTTCAACTATCTATACAAGTGATGATTAAAGAGGTGTAGAAGGAATAAGTAATGTTACAAAATAAAGTGAGAAATGTTCATGAATTCAACCTTGATTATGATAGAATAATAAGGTTTAAGAACCATGTTTGTATTCCTCACATACAAAAATTAAAGAAGGAGTTTTTGGATGAGGATAATAGTTCTTCATTCCTTATTCATATTAGAAGCCAAAAAGATATAGAGGGATCTAAAAGAGTATTTTTTGCAGGATGGAATGAAATGATATTTTTCTGAATATATCTCTCTGTGCTTGGTTTGTCAGCAAGTTTAGGCTCATAAGTATTATTATATTGGGATGTTAAAACAATTACCCCTTGAAAAATAGAAATGAAAAAACATAACTATAGACTTTGTCATAATACTTCCCAAAACATATATATTTCAAAATACAATATGGGTTATAATTGATCTTATTACTAAGTCAGAACACTTACTTTCCATTATAGAGGACATATCTCTTGATTTTCTTGACACATTATCTATAAAGGATGTGGTAATATTTCATAGAGTACCACTTTCCATTATATATAATCAGGATCGTAGGATTACATTGAATTTCTTATGAAGTCATCACCAGGATCTAGATACATAGTGAAGTTTCAACACTACATATAATCCTTAGACCAAAATTTATCCTTAAATGAAAATTCAAATTCTAGAAGAATTGTTGTGAGCTCACTTTATGGATTTTGATGGTGGTTGGGATGAATACCTACCATTGGTATAATCATCCTACAATAATAGCTTTCACTCTAGTATTCAGATGGATATTTATGATTACATCAATGAAAATATGTTCATAACTCCATCATGAATGGATAATGATGGGTAATGAAAGCTATTAGGATCTCAACCTTTTAATTAAATGGTAGAGAAGGCCATATCTGTAACACCCCAGGTAAATAAGGAATATGACATTTTTATTTTTATCCCTATTTGTGAATAAAATGTTAATATTAATTTAAAGGGAACACTATGGTCGATGGCTTACCCAATACACAACAACGAGTTCCTTTGAAATCTTAAGTTGCACTCTAATAATAAAATAATTTTATTTCAAATTGTAGTTAATACCTAGGCGTTATAATGACGGGAATGAACAGAACTAACTACAAAATGATTATATATGTTTGTCAAATATTTTTACTTTCTACAATAAATTTTAGAGGATTAAAAATGCGAATGAATCCAATTTTAAGCGTAAATATTGTAATATTCTTTAAAAGGTTGAATAACTGCCTTTTTATGGAGAACCTCATTTAAATACACTTTTTGACAATTTTATGTGTTATAATTGACAAAATATAATTCTTATTTAGAATCGGGACATCAAAATTTACTTTGTGTAAATTTTTGGTATTTTTCCGATAAAGTTCATTTTTAATGAATAGTGAAAAAGTTGTATTTTAATTCAAAACCTCTTTTTAATCTAATTTATCTATATGATTATATTATATGTTGAATTGGATTTAAAGTGAAATTAGAATATATTTTTACCATTTAATCCAATAGTGGTCATTGGAATAAATTTCACTTTGAAATTGGACTTAAACTAGTGTCAATCTTTTAATATATATTATTTCATAAAAACACGCTATTTGTTCTGACAGTGGGAATTAATTATTAAATTAATTAATGTAATTTATATGTCTTGAATTTTTTAAAATATACATCATTTTTTAATTCGGAATATCAAATATAGATTAGGGTGAATTTTTGGTATTTTTCTGAAAAACTTCAATTTTTGATGAATAGTGAAACCACTATGTGGTGCTTAAAAAAAACTGATTTTTCATTTAAATGAAAATTTACCACCTATGTGTTTTTAATTTCAAAAATACGACATACATGGTTTCCATTTGGAAGTTAAATGTGGTTCAATGGGATTAAAATAATTTTTTTTGGTGAATAGTAACTTTTAAGTTGTTAATCGCGATTAGATGCAATTAGTGTAATTTAAGGTAAAAATAATGTTTTAAAAATATGAAATGACATTTAAAAATGTCCTAACATTATTAGATGTGTCATGGCCGACCAACACAATCCATGGGTCAACTTGGGGACCCTATGGAGCCACTTTGGTAGGAAAATGACATTAATAACTTTTTATTTAATGTTAAAATAAAAATGTCACAAACATGCATTTTCTTACTAAAATTTTTTTTACATGGGGTTATACAAGTCATATTTTTAACTATAAATATTCATTATAAAGATAAAAATATTTCCTATATCATGATATTTTTTTATAATTTTTAGACATTATATAAATTAAATTATTTATGACACCATGATGATGCAATGATTACCTCATTACTTAACGATTTAAATAAAATGAAATGATAATGTAAAATCCAAGACCTACACATGTCAATAACCTATTGAATGTGTATATTTATAACTATTATCACCTTATCCTTTAATTATATAATTTTGGGACCTTTAAAATCAGAAAATCATTTTATAATAATGTTACTTTTCAAGACTTTCCAAGACTGCCCCTCCTCTCCTCTTATAAAAGGCCCTCTCCTATACCACCTTAGCCACACCTCTCAAGCCTTAGGCTCGGCCAACACCAACCCATTTTGTCTCTACAAATCCCTCTATTACTCCTATAAGCCTCACTTTGGGATGAAGTCTTTTCAAGGAAGCCTTTGATCTCAAATCAAAAATAGTTACCCGATTTAAAGGTAATGTCTTCCCTAGTGTTCTTTTGTTTTATTTTTCTTTTCCAACCCCCTAAACATTTTTTATTCCTTTATTTTGTAAACACACCAGTATCTTCAATATACTTGGATGTTTTTATAATACATATTTGAGACACACTTACACACACATCCGTCTAATGGTTAAAGAACATATTGTTTCTATGGATGGCGAATTACTGCCTCACGAAACGATGATTGTTCAATAAACTTTTAACAACTTTAAAGGTGTCCATTATGATGTAACTATATTTTATATGTGATATATATGGTCTTTATGTTTTATATATGCTTCTGTATTTTATTTTTAAAACATACCTTTATTCTTTTCATGTTGTGCAAATGCGATAATTTTATATGAGGAAGTGTGGACTACCGCCCCCTCAAGCGATGTGACTCGTTCATGCACTACATGGAATGTATAAAGAATGAAATTAATGTAAATATGTGACCTATATAACATATATATTATACTAGAATTTATATATATATATATATCTCATTTATTTTTACTTCCACTAATATGACAAAAAAAATGAAAGCAGCGTTCATGCGTATGTACGGCCTACCGTCTCCATGAACAGTGCTTTTCATTTTTTATATCCAAATGTAATGGAATAGTATAAAATTAATATTTACTAAATATACATGATATTTTATTCATTAATAATATTATGGAAATTATTTACTTGTAATTACATGCACAATCATTTTCAAACAAGATCAATTTTGACTCATGTACCAAACATCGGCAAAAACGTCTGATATGAACTAACATTATTAAATTATTATTATAACATTATAATATATGATATGAACTGAATAATAATATTTAAAGGAGTTCCTTAAGCAATTATAAATTTAAAAAAGTTTATTATTCAGGAATATAAAGAAACGAACAAGACATGTCGGACTTGAGGTAAGAGATCCTACCCCTCTCTTTCTTTTTAAGCACACTCTTTTATGTCATTCCTCTTAAGATCATATTTATTATGACTGAGATGTTATTTTATATTACTATTAATATTATTTTTATGTTCATATGATTATAGACCCTATTTTCTCTCATCAATCCACTTCGGATGTTTTGAGTGGCGCCGTTAGGCTGTCGAATTTTCGTAAGAGATCCAATCTCTCTCTTTTTAAGTACTTTCCTTTATGTCACTTCTTTTAAGCTCCTCTTTGTTATGTTGTGGGATGTTATTTTATATTCCTCTTTCTGTAAATTTTATTTTAATATGATTAGAGACCCTATTTGATCTCATAAATCAATTTTTGGAAGTTTTAAGTGGCGCCGTTAGGCTGCCGAGTTTTCATAAGGGATTTTTCATCCCACTTTTATTCCCGTGAGATTTATGCATCATTTGCCAGAATTTCCTTTGAGTGGTATATGTACTTCCCATTATTCTACACTTTTTGTAATATAATTTCGTTTATGAGTATTTACATCAATGATGTATTGTCCTTCTTTCATGGGGTGTATGTTTCGAACGATACCCAAGTCGGTAAGGGAACCTTTCACCCTACTATTTTTAAAAGAATTATTTTGTTGGGTCTTTTAATTTATATATTTTAATGTAGGGATATGTTCTTATATATCCTTTTTGATGTAAATTTTATGTCCAAGTGATGAGATACCTTTTTATCTCTCATCAACTCATTTTCTGAATTTTGAAGTGACGCCGTTAGGCTGTCAAATTTTTGAAAGGGAACTTCTTAACCCAATTTTGGTTCTTTGTGATAAACTTGTACTCCGTGAATATGTCGTTATATGAATATGTGTGAATGACCTCTGATTGTTTTACACTTAATATCCACTTATTTTTGGTGTATTCATTTGTCACACATAATTATGTAGTTGATTTATCCTTAATGCAAGGATACCATCTTTGTAAGGGACTTCATCTCAATCTCCTTTCATTGAGGCATATTTTGTTCTAATACAAGGATTTCTATTATATGGTTGATAAACCCCTTTTACTTTTAATTTTATGAAAAAGGAATCTTTTTCTATGAACCTTTTTACAAAACGACAAAAAGGAATGTTTCTTTTAACGTACGTGGTGACAACGACCTTTTCCGCCGCCGCGAGTATTATTTGGTCTTTGTCTTCCTCACCAAGCCATGATATTTTTTTAAAATGAAATAAATCCCATATAATATTTTATGTATTTTGGTATTGAATATGGTTTTTATAATGGATTTTTTATGTCAATATATTTAAGTGATATATTGTGTTTGAAATTTGGAAATGTTTTCTTTCCATTATTTTTGTTTTATGTATTGTGATTTTATAATGGTACTTAGAAATTTGACGGGTGGTTACATGATAAACCATATGACGGGTGGTGTCGTGAATACCAGGATGGGTGGTTATGTTATAACCTCCAATGCATTGGGTATGGAAGTCAGCCGTATGGCTATTCCATTAAGTGATATGTGTGGAAGTTGACCATATGGTTATTCCATTTATGTATATTTATGTTCTAAGTTACCTTTATATGTTTTGTGCTCTTTATATGTGTTTTATGGTTATATTTTGGTTTCAAAAGGGTATGTAATGATCTTTTATTCAATGACGAGTATTTTCTACATCATAAAAGTGAAAAGTATTACTTTGATTAATTATTCGTGGTTTACTTGTTGTTTTGAAAAACTAACAGTTATCCTTTTTTGTGTATCCCTTACTGAGCTTTTTATGCTCACCCCATGTTTTTTTATGAAATATTTTTTACAGGACATAATGTATAATAGGGTTAAGGATGGGAAGAATGAAACGTCATGCTATCTAAAACTTTGAACTAAACAAGTTTCTTTTTAAGAGTTTTTATTTTATGGAAACTTAGTAGAAGTGTCTACTTTGTAATCTTTTGAGATTTAATAGTTATGTCCTAATTCTATAAAACTCGAAACCTGAAAAGATTCTCTATGTGAATTATTCATTTAATTCAATAATAAGTAATGTATAAGGCCAATTCCTTATAGTTGGTATCAGAGGTCGGTTTAGAAAAATTTAGGGATTAGGAGTTTTTGTTAGACACATGGTTTGTCCCTATATCTATTATTTTAGTTAAATCCTTGTTTTATAACTTTTTTCAGGTCAAGTAATGATAGTTAAGAATGGAAGGAGGAAAATCTCAAAGGATATTCCTATCTCTTCTTGATGACATGCTTGCAATAATTATTGCAAAGTCATGTTCGGATGATTGTGAAACTTTTTCTAGCATACAACTAACTTGCAAGTAGTTGTTTGAGATATCAAACATCTCCACTATACCTCATTATCATCGTGGATCATGGGTTATATTTCGACAAATACTATTTTCACAAAATTCTCTTATTTTCAAGAAAGTTAAATATTATCGAGGTATTTTCAAATATTTTACCTTATCACAAGAATTTGAAGCATATTATGATTTTAAAAATGGTGCTGAGGAAGGATACCCTTGCGCAACCTATTTATTTTTTCTTTTAAAATATAGTCTCTTAGCACATACTTATGTTATTTTAAAAGTACCAATAATAGAAAGTTTTAACTCAAATTCTGTCTGACTATATTATAGAAATCATGTTTTATCAGATGTTTTGGAATTATATGTCATACATGATTATTTTCCAAAACTATTTTTCTGTGAACACCCATATGATCCATGTTGTACAAGGTGTATTTTGATGGAGGAAGAAAATTATTTTTAAGGATCTCTAAATCATTGTTGTAATGAATGGGACTTTACCTACGTGAACAAGATAACGATGAAACCGAGTGGACGCCATGATCAAGGTATGTTTTAATTCATTTTGGGAATCGTTTTATTTTATGATGGTGTAATAGGACTTCAAGAATTAATATATTGAGATCGTAATGAATTTGGATGAAAATGAGAGGTATAAACAAACTATTGAGGTTAAAACATGTTAGGGTTATTTTTAGAGTTTTATAAATTGGACAACACACAGACCGTGTGACAACCTGTCGCGTCGGACAAAGCTACGGGAATCAAACCCACAACCAAAGTGCGGCTGGTATTTATCGCCTACCACTGGACTACATGAAGTCCATGGTTAGTATGACATAATCTTTTTAGTTAGATGATTTTATGAATTAAGAGTATGTTGATTTCGGGTTATCTATGGAAATTATTAACCTATCCAGGAGGATATGTGATTAGGTTAATTACTTTTCAATATGAGACTTTTAGAGCAACTGATGTTATTTGGAGATAAGTGTTAATTTGTACATTGGTAGACTAGGTTACTAAATCCTTCAAATATTTGGGTTTCAATATTATTTTGGTTTACTTTGATGAATTTTATGGACAAATTGTTTATCGAATGGTCGTCGTTGAACTTTGGGCTTTGTTGGACAAATTTTGGAGATTAAGAATAGATTTTCTTTTTATAAAGGGTTATCCTTTTCTGGATTATCTGATCTTGTTCTAAAAATTTTGGTTTTGGTAAGGGTCTAAAATCCTGGGAAATATATAGTTCTCTTTTTCGGATTAGGTGATTCTCTAGAAGTTGATTATAGTACTCTTAATGTGAACAAGTCTTCATAAATAATCATCAATTGGGGAAAGTATGAGTTTGTGTAAGAAATATAGTAAAAGATGAAAGTCAACATGACATGTAAGTATGTTTCTTTAAGATCAGAAATAAATTCCTCAATGAAAAGTAACTTAAAACAAAAATTTAGTCTATCAACGTTTCCTACTTGGGAATCGAATACTGTTTAACCCACCACAATTTTGTGATTTTCTTGTGGTTAACTTTCTCCTAAACAAGTTTTCTATCACTCTCCCTTAGAACATGAACCCTTGATTTTTCTTCCATATCCATATTTTCCTACATGGAATCCTAGTATGGGTTAACTAGAGTGACCTCTGTACTTCTCTTTCTTTCTTTTAAAGTGATTGTTTTACCGACTCTTGTTTCGATGTGGGACTTTCAATGAAGTTTCTGAGCCCAATTTTAAAATTGTGAGGACACAATTCCCAAAAGGGGGGAAGGATATAACACCAAAGGTAAATAAATAATATGAAATTTTTATATTTATCCCTATTTGTGAATAAAATGTTAATATTAATTTAATGGGAACGCTATGCTCGATGGCTTACCCAATACACAACAATGAGTTCCTTTGAAATCTTACGTTGCACTCTAATAATAAAATAATTTTATTTTAAATGGTAGTTAATACCTAGACGTTATAATGACTGGAATGAACATAACTAACTAAAAAATGATTATATATGTTTGTCAAATATTTTTACTTTTTACAATAAATGTTAGAGGGTGAAAAATGCGAATGAATCCAATTTTAAGCGTAAACATACTAATATTCTTTAAAAGGTCGATTAACCGCCTTTTGATGGTGAAACAATTTTAAATCCACTTTTTGACATTTTATGTGTTATATTTGAAACAATAAAATTCTTCATTAGAATCGGGACATCAAAATTTACTTTGTGTAAATTTTTGGTATTTTTCTGATAATGTTCATTTTTTAATGAATAGTGAAAAATGATATGTTTTAATTAGAAACCTCTTTTTAATCTAATTTATCTATATGATTAGATTATATTTTGAATTGGTTTTAAAATGAAATTAGAATATATTGTTACCATTTAATACAATAGTGGTAATTGGAATTAATTTCACTTTGAAATTGGACTTAAACTAGTGCCAATCTTTTGGTATATATTGTTTCATAAAAACACGCTATTTGTTCTGACAATGGGAATTAATTATTAAATTAATTAATGAAACTTATATGTTTTTAATTTTTTAAAATAGACATCATTTTTGAATTCATAATATCAAATATATCTTCGGGTGAATTTTTGGTATTTTTTTGAAAAACGTCAATTTTTTATGAATAGTGAAACCACTAAGTGGTACTAAAAAAATTGATTTTTCGTTTAAATGAAAATTTACCACCTCGGTGTTCTGAATTTGAAAAATCTGACATACACATTTTCCATTATGAAATAAAATGTGGTTCAATGGGATTGAAATAATTTTTTTGGTGAATAGTAACTTTAATGTTTTTAATCACGATTAGAGGTAATTAGTGTAATTTAAGGTAAAAATAATGTTTAAATAATATGAAATGACCTTGAAACATTTCCTAACCTTATTTGATGTGTCATGGCCGACCCATAAAATTCATGGGTCAACTTGGGGACCCCATGGAGCGACTTTGGTAGGAAAATGACATTAATAACTTTTTATTTAAAGTTAAAATAAAAATGTTGCAAACATGAGTTGTTTTACTAAACCAATTTTTAAATGGGGTTATAAAAGTCATATTTTTGACTATAAATATTCATTAGAAAGATAAAAATATTTAATACATCAGGATAGTTTTTTTATAATTTTTAGACATTAAATAATTTAAATTATTTATGACACCATGATGATGCAGCGATTACTACATTATTTAATGATTTAAATAAAATGAAAATAAAATGTAAAATATAAGACCTAAACTTGTAAAAAACCTATTGGATGTGTGTATTTAGAACTATTATCACCTCATCCTCTAAATATATAATTGTGGGACCTTTAGAATCCGAAAATAATTTTATAATAATGTTACTTTTCAAGACTTTCCAAAAGTGCCCCTCCTCTCCTCTTATAAAAGCCCCCCACCTCTACCACCTTCCCCACACCTCTCAAGCCTTTGGCTCGGCCAAACCCTACCCATTTTTCTCTCCACATCCCTATATTACTCCTATAAGCCTCACTTTTGGTAGAAGTCTTTCCAAGGAAGCCTTTGAGCTCAAATCGAAAAGAGTTACCTGATTTAAAGGTAAAGTCTTCCCTTGTGTTATTTTGTTTTATTTTGCTTCTCCAACACCCTAAACTTTTTTTATTCCTTTATTTTGTAACAAAACAAGTATATTAAATATAATTGGATGTTTTTATAATATGTATTAGAGCCAAACTTACACACACATCCATCTAATGGTTAAAGAACATACTGTTTCTGTGGATGGCGAATTACTACCTCACGAAACGATGATTGTTCAATATTCTTTTAACAATTTTAGAGGTGTCCATTATGATGTCACTGTATTTTATATATGATAGATATGGTATTTATGTTTTATATATGATTCTTCATTTTATATTTAAAACATACCTTTATTCTTTGCATGTTGTGCAAATGCGATAATTTCATATGAGGAAGTGTGGACTATCACCCCCTCAAGTGATGTGACTCCTTCATGCAATACATGGAATGTATAAAGAATGAAATTAATGAAAATGTGTGACCAATATAACATATATATTATATAGTAATTATAATATATATATATATCTCATTTATTTTTAATTCCATTAATATGATAAAAAAATGAAAGTAGCATTCATGCGTACGTACGGCCTACCGTCTCCATGAACGGTGCTTTTCATTTCTTATTTGAAAATGTTATGGAATAGTATAAAATTAATATGTACTGGATAAATATGATATTTTAATAATTAATACTATTCTGGAAATGATTTACTTATAACAACATGGGCAATCATTTTCAAACAAGTTCATTTTTGACTCATGTACAAAACATCGGCAAAAACGTACGATATGAACTTACATTATTAAACAACTATTATAACATTATAATATGTGATATGAACTGAATAATAATCTTTAAAGTATTTACTTAATAAATTATAAATTGACAAATGTTTATTATTCAGGAATATAAAGAAATGAACAAGAAAAGTCGGACTTGAGGTAAGGGATCATACCCCTCTCTTTCTTTTTTAGTGCACTTTTTTATGTCATTCCTTATAAGCTCATATTTCTTATGATTGGGATGTTCTTTTATATTAATCTTACTGTAGTTTTTATGTTCATATGATAGGAGACCCTATTTTATCTCATCAATACACTTTGGAAGTTCTGAGTAGCGCCGTTAGGCTGCCGAATTTTCGTAAGAGATCCAATCTATCTCTTTTTAAGTACTCTCCTTTATGTCAATTCTTTTAAGCACATATTTGTTATGTTGGGGGATGTTATTTTATATTACTGTTGATTTAAATTTATTTTAATTTGACGAGAGACCCTATTTGATCTCATCAATCCATTTTTGGATGTTTTAAGTGGCGCCGTTAGGCTGCCGAGTTTTCATAAGGGATTTTTCATCCCACTTTTTTCCCGTGATATTTATGCAACATTTGCCACAATATCCTATGAGTGGTATATGTACTACCCATTATTTTACACTTTGTGTAATATAATTTCGTTTAGGAGTATTTACATTAATGTTGTATTGTCATTCTTTAATGGGGTGTATGTTTCGAAAGATACCCAAGTCGGTAAGAGAACCTTTCACCCTCATATTTTTCAAAGACTTCTTTTGTTGGGTCTTTTAATTTACATATTGTAATTTTGGAATATGTTGTTCTATATCATTATTGATTTAAATTTTATGTACAAGTGATTAGATACCTTTTATCTCTCATCAACTCATTTTATGAATTTTGAAGTGACGTCATTAGGCTGTCAAATTTTTACAATGGAACTTCTTAACCCAATTTTGATTCTTTGTGATAATATTGTACTCCTTGAATATGCCGTTATATGAACATGTGTGAATGAAATATGATTGTTTTACACTTAAGAACCACTTATATTTGCTGTATTAGTTTGTCACACATAATTATGTAATTGATTTATCCTTAATCCAATGATACCGTCTTTGTAAGGGACTTCGTCTCTATCTACTTTCATTGAGGCATATTTTGTTCTAATACAAGGCTTTATTTATATGGTGAATAAACCCCTTTTAATTTTAATTTTATACAAAATGAATCTTTTTCTATGAAGCATTTTACAAAACGACAAAAAGGAATGTTTCTTTTAACGTACGCGGTGACAACGACCTTTCCCGCCGCCACGAGTATTATTTGGTCTTTGGCTTCCTCAACAAGCCATGATGTTTCTTTTAAAATGAAATAAATACCATAAACTATTTTATGTATTTTGGTATTGAAAATGGTTTTAAAATGGATTTGTTATGTCAATATATTTAAGTGATATATTGTGTTCGAAATGTGGAAATGTTTTCTTTCCATTATTTTTGTTTTATGTCTTCTAATTTTATAATGGTACTTGGAAATTTGACATGTGGTTACGTGATAAACCATAGGACGGGTGGTGCCATGAATACCTGGATGGGTGGTTACATTATATCCTCCAATGCATTGGCTATGGACGTCGGCCGAATGGCTATTACATTAAGTGATATGTGTGGAAGTTGACTGTATGGTTATTCCATTTATGTCCCAAGTTTCCTTTATATGTTATGTTTTCTATATATGGGTTTTGTGGTTATCTTTTGGTTAAAAAAGAGTAAGTAATGATCCTTTAGTCAATGAAGAGTACTTTCAACTTCATAAAGGTGAAAAGTATTACTTTGATTAAGTATTCATGGTTTACTTGTTGTTTTGAAAAACTAACAGTTATCCTTATTTGTGTATCCCTTACTGAGATTTTTATGCTCACCCCAAGTTTTTTTTGAAATGTTTTTCATAGGACTTAATGTGGAATAAGGTCAAGGATGGGAACAAGGAAACGTCATGCTATCTAAAACATGGAACTAGACAAGTTTCTTTTTAGGAGTTTTTATTTTATGGAAACTTAGTAGAAGTGTCTACTTTGTAATCTTTAGAGATTTCATAGTTATGTCCTAATTCTCTAAAACTATAAACCTGAAAATATCCTCTATGTGAATTATTCATTTAATTCAATAATAATTAATGTTTAAGGCTGGGTCCTTATAATATCTATTAAGGAACAAATTAGGGCATTTCATAGTCAAAAAAAAGTTATGCTTACAACTAAAAAAAAGACACATGGTTTGAAGTTGGTGATATAGTGTTTCTATTAATATATCTCTGAAAGAGAGTAATTAGATTTTGAAAGAAGGAAAAAATATCCTTAGGTATACCAGTCCTTTTGAAATTATGGATTGTCTTGGGAATGTAGCTTATAGATTGGATATTTCACCAAATATCTCTCATGTTCCTGATGTGTTCCTTATGTGTCTCATGAAAAAGAACATACATGATACATCACAGGTACTAAACTCAGAAGTCATACCATTAGATAATGATCATTCATATGAAGAACAACTGATAAAGATTCTAGATCGTAGAAAAAATGTCTGTAGAACATGACCACTCTATTTTTAATGTTTTATAGTGGAACCACCAACTTGAAAAAGATAAATGGGAACTTGAGGATGTGATGAGGCAGATTTATCGTCATTTTTTTGTATCCAAGTGATTGATTTTGAGGGAGAAATTCAATCTATGAGGAGTAGAACGTAACACCCTGATGTTTTAATGAAATATTTTCTTTAAATAATTTTAAATCATCAAAATCTTGTGGTGCCCGAAATCATGATTTTAAGTGAACTGTGATATTCCATTTGTATAAAATGATAATTATAACATAGCTATTAATTAATAGAGAATAAATATTACTATCTTATAAAAATTAAGGGTGATTTATTTGGCTACCAATTATTAAAAAAACAACATAAAAAAAATATTAGGGAAGTATTTGTATTTTTGTATTAATAATTTATGATAATCAAAATTAATAAATTAAATAAATTAAATATATATATTTTATAGATATTTTAGTCATATTAAATGAAAAACCCATATTTCATGTATAAAAACCTAAATTTTCCAAAGGGTAATTTTAGCGCCTTTTAATAGTGCACCCATTTTAAATTGAAATTTTAAAACATTAATATTTTTTATATGAAACAATATACTTCTTTATTTGATTTGGGGAATAATAATTTACATTGGACATATTTTTAATTATTTTCTGATAATATTAATTTTTTTATGAATAGTTAAAATATATTAAATCTCAATTGAATAAAAAACGGTTTTCCTCAAAACATTTTATATAGTTAAATTTTATTATTGAATTAATTTAAAGAATGAATATACTATATTTTTGAGTTAATATAATTTAGTCCATTATCATTATTTTTACGTTGAATTTAGATGTAAAAACATTTCAACATTTTTCAATTTTTAAACTCTTAAAAACTCATTTTCTCATTTTGATAGTGAGATTAATTTTAAATTAACTACAACAACTTATGTGTTTTGAATTTTGATAAATGAATTCCATATTTTTAATCGGTAGGTCCATATTGTGTGAATATATTTCTTTTATTTTTGGGCATTATGAATATTAATTTCTGCAATTTTTATTAATATTGTAAAAGGGTAAATCGGGTAATTAAGAGTAAAAATAATATCATAAAATTACCCTAATACTTGAACAAATATAATTGGATGAGTTTTTTTATACCTAAATAATCCTTGGGGTCAAAATTCAATCCTTTAGAATCCACTTGGATTAGATTAAGACTTTTAATTTATTTTTTTAAATAAATGGTAACAACGCCTTACTCAAATTCTAATAACCATATCATTTTTACTATATGGTTGTACATAGATAAATTGAACTATAAATAATAAATTTAAATATAAAATGTTATTATTAATCATGGAAATTTATTTTTAATTTTTATAAAATAAATAATTACTTTAATAGCTTATAAAAATTGATGCAAAAATTATTTAATTAAAGAGAAATCAATAAAATAATTTTTTTTAAATGATAATAACCATTAACAAACAAGAAAACATTACCAAATATTATTTTTGGAATATATATTGACCAATATCTATCCAGTGGTATATTAATTGACTGTTTGGAGCCATATGGAAAATATTTTGAAACTCAAAATATTTTATTTAAAGCGATGTTAAAGTAGTCACATTCAGGTTTTAATAAATATAACATTATTAATGTTAGAATTTTTAAGAAGATATATTCAACTATAAGTATTATTATAAAATATAGAGACTTTATATTTATCATATGATTTTATTTTTAATTTTAATAAATAAATAAGTATATTAATTAAATACATGATACTGATGTTGTGATTATTTTTTAATGGAGATAATAAATAGATGTTAATAAACATGTTAAAATAAATATATATTGGGATAATTAATACATCAAATAAATTTTCTAGATAACCTTTACCTCTTATTAATATAATAAAAAATTTGGTTCAAAGATACCTTGTTATATTTTTATTTTAAAAAATCAATTAATTTTATAGTTTCAAAATTCACACTATTTACTATTTAACAAAATAATGTATTAATAAAATATTCAAAAATAATAATTTTTTGTAAAAAATATATATTAATTATGAAATGGAATTAAATGTTAAAAATTATCCATTTATGTTCTAATTTACAGAATGTAACTAAATATTGCACCTTATTAATATTGAAATGTTTTATAATTTAGTTAAAAATTAAAAAGAGTAACTAAGTGTCAATTAAAATGATAAGGTATAAATTCCTAGAAAAACATGCCTAAAATTTATTGGTTTATTATATAACAACCTTATCTCATATCATCTATAAAACTATGAAATTCTAGTCTGTCGTATGAATTTATTATAAATTAATACTTTTAGAAATTCCAAAGGATCCCCAACCTCAAATATAAAAGGGAACCTCCCCCCTCATTTCTTTATAACTAATTGAGCCATTAAGTTTATACATACCATTACCATTTACATTATCAACTTCTTTATTAAATTTTTAAAGGATTCTTATTCTCAAAATACCATATTTAGTTAATTTAAGAGGAGATCTGGAGAGAGCTCGTCGAAGAAGATGTAATCTCTTTTAATGACTCTATCAAGACCATTTCTTCTTATATTTCCTCACAGTTTGTTGTTTAAATTTTTATGTAGTAACTATATTATCACGTATATATTTATAATTTATTATTATTATAGGACAACCTTATTCCACCTTCTATCCATCCTATGTAAAATAAAATCACCACACGTGTGTACATATGAGTTATTGTCTCCAAATCGTGGTGTAATCTGTTTTTCATCACCACTTAACTTGAATGGGTATAATGGACGAAATAATACCTATATATGATTATTAAAATAAGATATTTAATTTATAATAGTCTATATACCATACACTTCAATACTATTTCATAATTAATGGAATGATATCATCGCTTGTGCGTACATATGACATATCATCTCCACGATGTCATGCGATTCATTCTATAAGATATCCATTAAAGCATGATTATATAAATTTATTCAATGAATAGATATGATATATATTATATCATTCTAGATATTATAACCTATAAATAATAATCATATCTTTTTTGAAAAAACATGCATTGAAAATGAAGGTGTTAATACCGGAATAACAAGTAATAATGAAATGTTATTAAAAACTGATGATAATATAATCACATATGAAACCATAAAAATGAATATTTCTATGAAATAAGTAAATGAAATTATTTTAATCATTTTACATAAGGCTAATATATATATAATTTTTTATCATACCTACGGTAATAGATAATTTCTCAATATCATCATTATCTGAGATTATTTATATGTTAGTATTTACCAGGGTATATTTACCATCCACGTACATGTTTCATAAATATTTAATATTATTTATATTCTTCTACAATTTTTAAATTGAATTTCATCCAATGGTTAATGATTATTAAATGTTATTAAAGGTATATTTTATTGTTTTTTATATGGAACATTTTTCCATATCTTAAAAAACTATGAGAATAATATTTTCATTTACCATATACGTCTTGATGGGTTTTCATATTTTCATAAAACCATATGTCACACTCTCCATTTCAAAATTTATTTCTTTTATTAATTTTCTTTGCGTCGGGTAGTTCGGGTCGAAACCTGACCTGATATTTCGAGTTCTTTGTGTTTTGGTCTTGATTGCGTCTAGCGCAACGTGGTCGAAGCTGCGTGGCCTCACCTAGGTCGCCGTGAAACCCCGCCCAGTTCACTTCATGCCTTGCCGATGTTAAATTTATGAAATAAAATGAATTAGAAAATTGTTTTAATAGTAATAATAATAATAAGGTAACTGGAAATTATTATTATTATTATCTTGGATAGTAATATAATTGAGAGTATTATTTTAATTATTTTCATTTAATTAAGTTTATTATTGTAACATTTATTATTTAATTAATTATGTGTTTTTACCTTATTATTATTACTATTATTAGTTTTGTTTGTTTGTGGGTTTTCTTCCCCCTTAGGGTTGGATCGCGGCGCCCCCAGGGCTCTTCCCCTTCTTCCCATCGGACTGCCCCACCCTCCTGGATCGCGTGCTCCCCCTCCCCTTCGGTTCCTATCTGGCGTCGCAGATCCTCCCCATGGTGTCTCCCCCTCACTTGGTCTTGCGAACCCCAACCACCCACCCTTTCTTGGTCTGGCGAACCCCATCACCGCCTCCCTCTTCCGGCGCTGCGACCCGATGCCCCTTACGGTTTCTCCTCCGGCAAAACCTCGGCCGACCCTCCCTCTCTTTCCTCTCGGCGTGGCCCTGTTCCAAAGCAGCAACCCAGCGCGCCTTCCCTGCTTGCCGTGTCTTGGCTTAGTGCCCCCCTCTTGATAAGTGCTTCTTTATCTTCTCTGAGTTTTTTTTCCAGTAGGTATGAGTTTTGTTTTGGGGTTTTAATTTAATGTTTTTGGGTTCAAATTCATGTGGTTGAGTTTGCGCTAGGTTTCTTGGGGTGCAAATGTCGCGCGATTGAGTTTCCACACTAGAATTTGAATATTTCACATCGATTTCTAGGTTTTGACGACAAGGTAGGAGGTTTCATGCCTTTGCGTCATTTGATTAATTTAATTTGTTTATTTTATTTTATAAATATGTTTTGTGATCTATTTTGGTGTCGCAAAAATATATTTTTGAAGTGTTTGGAATGCGTTCAATTGGATAATGAATTATTTTGGTGTGTTAGATTTATTGCGCATCGTTGAAATTAAATTGAGAATTGTTTGAACAATTGAAAACACGTCTTAACATGGTTATTTTGCGCATTTGGTTTTAATGTGACGTTTTTATGTGAAATCAAGGGCATTTTTTGTGTAAACTCTCATGTGCAAATTTGGAGTGTTTGATGAACTGTTTTATTGGATTTATTTTTTTTAAATGTGATGTGTGAAACTAGTTTTTGATAGCATTAAATATGTTTTACATTTTTAAAGTGGCATTCTTATGTGAAAATTTGGGCGTTTTACATGTGCAATCCCATAGTGCGCTATTTATAAATATTCGGTTAATTGTTTAATTAATTTAACAAGTGATGATTGTGGTGAAAATTATGATGTGAAAAGGTTTTTGTGTGTGTTTGGACGAAATAGGTGATTTTCAGTGTGTTTTTGGTGTAAATTCATGTTGCGCTTATTATAAGTGTTTAAAACAAATTGTGTATATAGTTTATTAAGTTGCGTGAGTAATGAGAAATACATTTTTTAAGGGTTGGACATGTTGTATGTTTTATGTGCGGGGTTCGGGTGAGTTTTTGTGTGTGAAAAGTCATGCATGACTTCTTAAAATTATTTTATAATTTTTCGTAGTACATTATTAAATGGTGAAAATGGTTGTTTAATTGCGCTAATGGTTTATTGAATTTTTATGTGATGCAAATGATGTTTGAAGAAAAATATGGTGTGCATATTATTTCAAAATGGGAATTATTAGTGAAAATAGCATTTTTAAGTACAATTAGTATTTTGTATCATATTGGACTTGTTTGAGCACATGGAAAACCCTGGGTATCTAGGTGGGAGGACCGGAACTAGTACGCTAGTGAACGGAGGGGTTTTGACCATGGTTCACTTAGCATGTTTGACGCGACAACACTAACAAAACAATATTGGAGATGATCGGGGACCACTAGGTTATGGGTATTCTCCCTATTAGTGGCTCGTGCACGACAAAAAATATTTTTCAAGGTTACTTTTCACTTAGGTACGAGGTTCTAGGGACCCACACGAGTTAGATGGCCCTTAGGGGTTTTACCCATGGTGCTCTACTATTCATGACATGGTGCCTTCTGTCAGTATATAGAGGACCACCCGGGTGTGTGCATGAGTGCTCTTTATAAATATTCCCTTCCTCTTTAAAATAATGTTTTATAAAAAATAGTTTTTCTTAAAGTGTTCATTTTTTTCACTTTTAAGTTGTAAAAGTTTTCCTTAAAAGTGTTTTTTTCTAAATGAATATTTTTGAATAAGCATGTTAAATTATATCTTTGATGTTGTAGCATGGAATATTTTATTCGGTGATATTCTACTGGGCTCTTGGCTCACACCCTACATGCAACTTTGGGTGCATGTAGTTTCTGTATCATGTGTATCCCAGGTTGAGGCATCATGCTTAATAATGGTGGTTCGTTTTGTCGATGGTCTTCATGCGCTGGTTGGTGCTGGTGGCTTGAGGAGGTTTCTCCTCTTTTTGTATGGTGGTTTGAGGTTTTGTTTTAGTTTCTCATTGTGTCAGAATTCTTTCTATTATTTTTTTACTTGTAAAGTTTATATTTTAGGATTTATTATTTTTGGTTTTTATTAAACTTTTCAGATCTATTCTTTCGGGTTTTATTAGTTATTTTAATAAGATAAATTTGGGTAAATCATTCCCAAGGCATCTCATATGATACCCAGGCACTTGTGCCGGCCCGTGGGGATCGGGAACGCCCTTTGGGCCATGACGCGGACCGGGTCGGGTGACCATTTCAGGGTCGACCCGGCCTGGTTCGTGACAAAATGGTATCAGAGGAGTAGGTTTGCTCTCTTGGGTCGTTTCTTTTGGGATAGAGTCACGGTATACTGGAGTTAAGGTTGTCGGGAATCGATGTCTTGGCTACGAGTAAGGTGTCTGGCCAGCAAACCTCGTGGCAGGACTCGAGTTACCAAAGAAAGTTGAGGGTTGTCTAATCCGTTGGTTGGTGTAGTTAATTTAGTTTAGGGGAAATGAAAAAGAAGCAGGGTCAGTGGTCCAAGTGAGCTCGTAGGGTCTGGCAAGCCATGCAGAGTCGGGGACGTTGTCCTAGAATACCGTCTATGGCAGTGGCGTTATTGGCATATGGCGGCCAACCATATGTTCCAGTCACCCGTTGACACTATTTTTCCCTTTCACCGTTCCTCGTTTCCTTGTTTTGGAATTGTGGACATTTGGTTTTTAAGTAAAGATGATTTGGTCTTGGAAAATGTTTTGGAAAATGTTTTGAAATAAAGAACATTAAAAAGAAAATGAGGTATGAGGTTTGAAAAGTTTGGGTTGGATGTTTTGGTTTTGAAAAATGGAAAGGTTTGGTTTTGACCCTTGGTGTTCTTGTGGGCAACCACATTTATGAGTGTATATGGAAAGAGAAGGGGTTAATGGAACGAGAGGATGAGTAACTGGATGGATATGAGGTGGGTGGTGGTGTGGCATGGGAACATGCATGGGCGAGGCCCATGGGACACCATTGGTGTTTGTGAAACCCACTGGCTGTGCTTATTTCCAAAATGTTTATTAAAGGAAGATTTAGTGTTTTTAAAAAACCGGTGATTGCATGGTGTGTCCTTGTGATTTTGACATGTCCTATGTGAGGCGTTTTGAGCCGAGGATCCTTTCCAAATGATTTTTGTTTTGAGTTTGAATTATTATTTGTAAGTTGGTATGAAAGCATGTAGTTAGTGAATTCTTTTGAAAAGTACATCGGGGAGCCCTTGTAGTGATTTCTCCCAGCATGTTTGGTTTTCTCTTGTGGTATGTCTTGACCGTTTGGACCAGTTTTGTTGGGTCCATGGTTTTATTTCTTAACTAGGGTATGCCCCCATAAAGCATTGACATGTTATTGAAGTGTGTCCACAGGAAATTTGCCGATGGCCGACCCTCCAGTTGATTAGAAGAATCTCTTCTTTGATTTTAGAATTGAACCCACCTCTCTTTTTTTAAACTAAGAGAATCCTCTCGCAGCGGGATTCCAGATGCGAGGGGAGTTGAAGGGAGTTTCGGTCTCTTTGAGTTGTCTAAGTCGTCCGCTACGAAGTTTGACATCGTTACGTCTGAAGGCCCCCACTGAAAGTGGTGAAAGAAATTCTAGCGGGGAAGGGTGAAGGTGATTCAAAGTTATCAGTGCTTACCGATGTCTTGAATGGGTTGTACTCTTTTCATCGGCTTCAAGGGTCATGTTTGGTGACCACTTGCAGTGTGAGTTCTCTTCGAAGTGGAAAGGTGGGAGAAACCTGGGGTTGTTGGTGCAGGCTGTTGTTTTAAATGACCTTTGGAACTTCGATGGTTTCATTACGAAAAGGGTCATGTTAGGATACTAGTTTGGAATACCCAGTCGTATGAGGCTGCTATGGTCGTCTGCAGGAATCATGTGTTGTTCAAGACACGATTTAAAGTCTTTCTCAGGGCAATGCTTCCCTCGACAACAATGATCATGCTTAGTGATGATTTTTGGTGTCATGTTCTCACTCAGTGTAACAAGGGGTGATGCACGTGTACCATCCAAGCTCTCGTTCCGGTGAATGTTTAGTGTGAGGGTAACTAGACGTCACGGTGTGTTGTGTCTAATGGTGTTTCCTCAGGTGGAGTATGATTGCATGTGGCACCAAAAGGAGAAGCTCTGCTCGAGAGTCCTCAATGCCTACCTACGAGGCAGGAGATGCTTCAAACATCAGGGCTCCAGCCATAGGCCTTGGAGTGAAGATGGGGCATGGTCAGGAACCCCAGGAGTGTATGGGTCCCCGACGTTATTTCTATCATCGGTGTTGAAAGTAAAAGCAGCTTAAACTGTTTTCTATGGTTTTTCCATTTCGAACGATCCTTCTAGTTGCGTAAGGTTTCAGTGACTATGCAGAGGCATGTCCGCCTCGATGCCTTGAAGTCTTGGGGGTAGCGTTCTACTAGATGAAACCACTTTAGTGGTCTTTGATGGGATATGTTGGGTATGTCTGTCTCAATGATTTAATAGTGCTCATCCATGGACGTGAAGATGTTGGTTTTTCTCGGGCTATAATTTTGACACCCTGGTAGTCGGCCCCCTCCCTCCTCGCCCCTTGTTGTGTGGTGTTTGGTGACCATCGAGTAATTTTCAGAGTTCTATACCCTCTGTTAGTTTTAATGGTGGGGAGACCGACATTGGGTCTCGCACGAATGTCTCTGGAATGAATCGGTGATGGAATTTTCTTTAATGGCGGGGAGTCTTCTCGAACCTCCCCGTGTTTGTTTTCCAATATCGTTTTGGGAATTAGTAGATTATTAATGGTGGGGAGCCCCTCAGGCTTCCCCACGTTGACCTTTTGGTTCTTCTTCTAAATATGAGTTGGTGATAGGTGATAATGGTGCTTCTAGGTTGTGGTTTCTCTCGTTTGTTCATTCCAAACAAACAACGTGGTTTTCATTCAATAGTCCTTGGGATGTTTCAGCGTTTTAAGTTGGATTACATGGGTGCGAGAGTCCCCTTGATCAATCAACTAGAGGTGTTATAGTTCTTTCGGGCAGCGACACAAATCATAAAGTCTTTTTACGAGTTTCTTGAGTTTTTCATTTTATTCACCTTATCTGAGCATGATGTGTTTGCCTATTTTTTCTTGATTCATAGGGATCCTCTTTGGACCTTAAGGAGGTGTTGTTTCTTACTTTGAGTCTCAGCCTTAGTTGTGGCTTTCCAGGGATGGAAAGCTTTATGGTGGGGAGATTTTTCACACTCACCATTTCAAAATTTCTTTATTTTATTAATTTTCATTGCGTCGGGTAGTTCGGGTCGAAACCTGACCTAAGATTTTGAGTTATTTGTGTTTTGGTATTGATTGCATCCAGCACAACGTGGTCGAAGCTGCGCAGCCTCGCCTAGGTCGTCGCGCGACCCCTCCCGGTTCACTGCACGCCTTGCCGATGTTTAATTAATGAAATAAAATGAATTAGAAAATTGTATTAATAGTAATAATAATAATAATGCCACTTTAGATTATTATTATTATTATCTTGGACAATAATGTAATTGAGAGTATTATTTTTATTATTTTCTTTTTATTAAGTTTATTATTGTAAAGATTATTATTTAATTCATTAAGTTTTTTTACCTTATTATTATTACTATTATTAGTTTTTTTGTTGTTTGTGGGTTTTCTTCTCCCTTAGTGTTGGATCGCGCTGCCCCAGGGCTCTTCCCCTTCTTCCCGTCGGACTGCCCCACCCTCTTGGATCATGCGCTCCCCCTCCCCTTTGGTTCCTGTCTGGCGTCACAGATCCTTGCCATGGTGTCTCCCCCTCACATGGTCTAGTGAACCCCCCCTTTCTTGGTCCGGCGAACCCCAGCACCACCTCCCTCTTTCGGTGCTGCGACCCACCACCGCTTCCGGTTTCTCCTTCGGCAAACACTCGACCGACCCTCCCTATCTTTCCTCCCAGTGTGGCCCTGTTCCGGAGTAGCAACCGGTGCGCCTTCCCCACTGGTCATGGCTTGGCTCAGCGCCCCCCCTCTTGATAAGTGATTCTTCATCTTCTTTGTGTTTTTTTCCAGTGGGTATGAGTTCTATTTTGGGGTTTTAATTTAATGTTTTTGGGTTCAAATTCATGTGGTTGAGTTTGTGATAGGTTTCTTGGGGTGAAAATGTCGCGCGATTGAGGATCCAATATAGAATTTGAAGATTTCACATTAATTTTTGGGTTTTGATGACAAGGTAGGTGGTTCCATGCCATTGCATCATTTGATTAATTTAATTTGTTTATTTTATTTTATAAATATGTTTTATGATCTATTTTGGTGTCGCAAAAATATATTTTTGAAGTGTTTGGTATGCGTTCAATTGGATAATGAATTAATTTGGTGTGTTAGATTTATTGCGCATCTTTGAAATTAAATTTTGAATTGTTTGAATAATTGAAAACATTTCTTAACATGGTTATATTGCGCATTTGGTTTTAAAGTGAAATTTTATGTGAAATCAACTGCATTTTTGTGTGTGTAAACTCTCGTGTGCAAATTTAGACTGTTTGATGAATTTTTTGATTGGATTTATTTTTTTAAATGTGATGTGTGAAACTGGTTCTTGATAGTGTTAAATATGTGTTACATTTGTAAAGTGGCATTTTTATTTGAAAAATTGGGCGTTTTACATGTGCAATCCCATAGTGTGCTATTTATAAATATTCTGTTAATTGTTTAATTAATTTAACAAGTCATTATTGTGGTTAGAAATATGATGTGAAAAGGTTTTTGTGTGTTTTTTGCCGAAAGAGGTGATTTTGAGTGTGTTTTTGGTGTAAATTCGTGTTGCGCTTCTCATAAGTGTTTCATAAAAATTGTGTATATGTTTTATTAAGTTGCGTATGTAATTTGAAATACATTTTTAAGGGTTTGACATGTTGTATGTTATATGTCCGGGGTGCGGGTGAGTTTTTGTGTGTGCAAAGTCATGTGTGACTTCTTAAATTTTTTTTATAGTTATTCTTAGTACATTATTAAATGGTGAAAATGGTTGTTTAATTGCACTAATGGTTTATTGAATTTTTAAGTGATGAAAAAGATTTTTGAAGAAAACTTTGGTGTGCATATTATTTCAAAATGGGAATTATTAGAGAAAATAGAATTTTTAAGTACAATTAGTATTTTGTAACATATGGGACTTGTTTTAGAACACAGGAAACCCTGGGTATCTAGGTGGGAGGACCGGAACTAGTACGCTAGTGAACAGAGGGGTTTTGACCATGGTTTACTTAGCATGTTTGATGCGAAAACACTAACAAAACTATATTAGAGATGATTGGGGACCACAAGGTTATAGGTATTCTCTATACTAGTGAATCATGCATAAGAAAAAATATTTGTCATGGTTACTTTTCACCGAGGTATGAGGTTCTAGGGACCCACACGAGTTAGATGACCCTTAGGGGTTTTACCCATTGTGCTCTACTATTCTTGACATGGTGCATTCCGTCGGCATATGGAGGAACACTCAGGTGTGTGCGTGAGTGATCTTTATAAATTTTCCCTTCTGCTTTAAAATAATGTTTGATAAAAAATGGTTTTTCTTAAAGTGTTCATTTTTTTCACTTTTATCTTGTAAATGTTTTCCTTAAAAGTTTTTTTTGTCAAATGTATATTTTTGAATAATCATGTTAAATTTTCTCTTTGATGTTGCAGCATGGAATATTTTATTCGGTGATATCCTACTGGGCTCTTGGATCACACCCAACATGAACCTTTGGGTGCATGTAGTTTCTGTATCTTGTGTGTCCCAGGTTGATACATCGTGCTTAGTAATGTTGGTTTGTTTTGTCCATGGTCTTCTTGCGCTAGTTGGTACCGGTGGATTGAGGAGGTTGGTCCTCCTTTTGTATGGAGGTTTGAGGTGTTTTTTTAGTTTCTCGTTGTGTTAGTGTTCTTTCAATTATATGTTTACTTGTAAAATTTATTTTTTTGGATTTATTATTTGTGGTTTTTATTAAACTTTTCAGATCTGTTTTTTGGGTTTTATTAGTTATTTTAATAAGATAAATTCGGGTAAATAATTCCCAAGGAATCTCATGTGATACCCAGGAACTTGTGCTAGCCCGTGGTGATCGGGAACGCCCTTCGAGCCATGTCACGGACCGGGTCGGGTGACCATTTCATGGTCTTCCCGGCATGGTTCGTGACACCATATATACATGAATATTAGTTTTAAATATTAAAAGTTTATTTTCAAATAAATTTATTTATTTGGAAATGGTTTATCATGTTTAGGAAATAAAATAATTTTGAAAAGAAATGATATTGTCCTCAAGAATAAATTTCACGTGTTCTATTGAAATTATTCAATATATAAGATGACATTAATTAATAGGGTTAAGTTTCATGTATAATATCCATACTATTACATTGTTTTATTATGTTTATAATAGAATTATATTTATTAAATCCCTTTGTTTTATATGGATTATGTTATGATGGTATGTTGTCTAAGAAACCCATTTTATTCCTTAGGTTATGCTATGACGAATGATTTATGTGTTTGTGGAACAAATAAAAATGATTTCCTTATGATATGGGTGAGACCTATATCTCAATCAAAATTATTGGGAAATGATTTATATATCATGGGATATATAGGGATAGAACGAGAAATGATATCGGTTCAGTAATACAGGGTTGGAACGGGATGTAAACCCAGTTCAGTAATGGTCAGTGTCCGCTATGATGGTCTTCAAAATGCACCTCGACTAATATGATATTATTTTCTATGATTATGTATATGCCAAAAATTTCATGTCTTATGTTATGACTTTTGGGAATATGTTCATTAAATAGTTATGATCCTTTTGATTTATCAAATGATATCCTGAAATTTCCTATGCAGGATAATATTTTCAAATGTTATGTACTTATGTTTTATGTTTATGATATGATTAATATATTCATTATGTTCCCTTAATGAGCATCTAATATAACCATTTCTTATTTTTAATTTCCCATGGTTAGGAAGAATATTATTATTATGATATGTTAAAATTGGTCTAGATATTAAGGAATAAGAGGGGGATAATCTAGATGCCTTATGAACAAGTTTTTTATGTTTCCTAGTTTCTAAAGAAACAAAACCTATAAGGTCCTATAATGGTTTTTTATGTTTTGTAATTAATATTATTCAATTGTGATGTAATATCTATAAATCTAAAGTATGGTTCATTAAAATGACTTTATTTTTTAATTAATACACCATAACATATATATTTAAAGGATGGGACCTAGATATCCACATTCAATATTGATAAGTTATTATTTTTGGGATATGATTGAAGGTGTAGAGAATTTATTATACATTTAGATTGTGTCATTACAAGTTTTTTTAATGGGTAATATTTTATTCCATGGTATCATTATTTAATAACATTCGACAAGTTATTTTTTGAGGTATTGTTTTTGTTATTTAATATATATCATGAGGAATTTTTTGTAAGGGGATTCTCTTAAAATAATATATCACCCTCCAATATCATTCATATAGGAATGTATTTATACAATGGTAAATCTTCCCCTACCATATTGGTAGTTATTCTGACATCATGATAATTAGGTATTCTAATTTGAGATATGGTTATTCATTAATAATGAAAGTGGTGTTAAATTTTAATTCAAACTGATTCATATTCAAATGAAAATATTTATAACCACTAAATGATGAAAAATGTAATATTAGTAGGTGTTTATATTTTTTTAGTCATACTTAATGATTATTTTTTTCCATTTCACATGAATGGTAAAATGATATGTTATTTCATTTGACTTCACTAAAACAGATCAATTTATTATTAGAGAATTTCTATTTATAGAACACATTTTTATTGAGGAACCCAGTGCATTGTTCATTCATAGTTGGTGGGGGTAAATCTACGTAAAATATTTTACTAAATTCGATTATATTTATACATTTATCTCCAAATATTCAATTCACTATAACTATTTTTATGTGTTTATTTATTATTATGTTAGAAAGACACATGAAATATAACAAGTAAATTAAGAAAAATAAATATATTTTTAAAAGGATCTCTCCAATGTGGGTGTTTATTAATTATAGTGTTTTTGATGATTCCAATACTCAGTATATATCAATATTTCAGAAAAAATATTATAATAGATTATTAGGTATAATACTAAAATAAAAACCTATATTGATATTTTTTGTCCTATGGAAATCATATGGCACATCAAAACCTACTTTCGTAGGAAACAAATGTTCCCCTAATATGTTAATTATTATTTCTATAACAAGTCTATACTATTTATAAACCACAAACTTGGACATTCTATTTTTCATCATGTTTTTACTTCATCAAATATGACATTCCACTAAGTGTCCAATATAATGAGAATATATACATTCTCTCTTTCTTCCTGATCTTCATATTCTAAAAATTATAAAATTGATATATAGTTTTCCTTGCTCAGTTCATTCATGATTCTAATGATTTGATCATTAATATGTATTCAGAGAGTTATCCTTATCAAAAAATTTATGGTTTCCATTATTCTAATGTCTTAATATATAATGTACTTCAACATTTGTAATAAATATTGACCGAAACATAATGATTTTATTTCTCATTAACATATATTTTCATACCATATAAAATCCTCACAACCGATTACATTATAATCATATATTTTAGTTCCTTAAAATTATATAAGAAAATAATATAAAAATAATATAGGTTAGTTCTAATAATTTATGAATTTTTTTCATATGAGATAACTTCTCAAAATGGGTTATTATGTACTTATCATTACAAAAATTATCTCCTCACGAAGGTTAGAAAATATGGAATACTTTCCCATAAATTAATTTGAGAGTAGAGAATTTATCTACTAAAAAATATTTAACAACAACATAATATATGGTTATGAACATTTTATATGTAAATAATATACGTTTTTTTCAACTCCATAGATTATTAAATTTACAACTTATTATGATAAATGATTATAGGATCAAGAAAAAATAACTTATTTGAGATCTTGATATAAACTATATTTTTCATGACTTTGGGGCCACTACAAAAATTATATATACTTTATCTTCAATAATCATCCATAATTATTATAGAACATAAAAGTTCCAAACAAATAATATGTATGACTTATAATCATCTTGTAATAGGAAAATTAATATCATTAAATTCATTCTTTTCTAACTCAAGAAATACTCATGATCATACTTCTTCTTATGGAATCCATTAGTATACAAATAATTTAATCCAAATGATATTTATATATATATATATATTTGATTTACATCATCTAAATCTACCATCAACTTTTATGGACGATGAAACCTTAAAACTTCTTCTGGATCTTTATAATTAGAAATCACATTTTCTAAATTCTCTTAAAGGAAAATATTCAAAAAATATTTCTCTGATATAAACCTTAAAATATGATTATTAAATGGTTATTATTAATTAATTATATAAAATTCCCAAAAAAACTCTATATGAATCTGAGTATTCTACAATGGTGATGTTTGTATCCTTTAATGATCAACAACGAGTCATATGATTTCAACATCTATATTCATCATTCAGAAGAGAAGTAACTTTAAAATGAAATTAAATTATGTAAAATACCTTGTAAATTCATTAATTCTCAAAATGTTGGCTTCACTTTAGAATGTAACATTAATATATTATGAAAGCTCATCATGTTACCCTCTCATATTATCCTAAATACAATTCTATATAAATTATGTTTTTTAATTTCACATTTTTGTTCTATTTATTGAATTTTCATTGGGTGATCATCATTTTTTGGGTAAAAATATATTAAATCATTCTAATATATTCTACTTCAAGATTTAAAAAGTCACCATCATCAGGAAATCATCTAGTATATTAATAAAATCTCATATAATTATGAATTGATATTTACCTTTTAGATCCACATTAAGATATCATCCTCACTAATGAAGTAGATTCTAATGAATATATTTAATAATTTCTTCTGGATTATCATATATATAAAAAAATTCCAAAATAAATCTTCTTGTATTATCTTATAAATGTTACCAGATCCTTAAAAATTCACAAATATAAAATATATAAACAAAATCATTAAATGTAGTACATTAGATATTTCATTAAATACTCTTATTTTCATCATCATTTTGATCGAGAGAAATCTTATTCATTTAAAATTTCAGGATATATAAGAAATCATATTATTAATATCAAATTTTTTACGTCAATACATATAAATTTTTAAAAAATATTCAATTATATTTTTATATTAAGTGTTTTAAAAAATAAATTAATGTTGTCTCAAAATACCAATTTCAGAATTATATATGAAATTTTATCTACAAAACCTTTTATCATCATTAATAAATGACAATCCATAACTAGGTTTAGCTCAACAAACAATAGATATAATTATTACTTCCTTTATTTTTTTATAAATCCATACCTCTTATGAAGTGTTACATCGAAAATTCTATTGAAATTTTTTTATTGAAAAATCATGGACCCATGGTAGGAAACAATTTAAAATATCATGTAAAATCTCCATGCTATATCCCAGTACTCAACCTCTTCATGTGTTAGTATTTTATTAGAACAATACACTATAAAAATATAATTCTCTATTAAATATCCCTAATTGGATTTTTTTTCACTACTCGTGATAGCCTAATAGAAATACATTTATCAATATATCCTTAATAGATTTATCTTATTCCCCCTTATTGATATTTTTTATAAATATTCAACAAAAAAATTATTATGAATTTCATAAAATACTAAATATTCAACTTATTTACCAAAGTGAATCCAGTTTAAATTAAATGAATGGGTGAATCCCATATCACTATGAAATTTATCTATAAATTAATAAATTTAAACAATAGATGAGTTATCTCATTGTTCAAAATAAGAGTAAATGATTTTAAAAATTCAACAAATATTCCCAATATGTGATCCCAAAAAAATCATCTTAGGGGCAGCTTAAGAATATTTTTCATGAAATTTATTTCATACACTAATCATACAAAAATCAAAAAAAAATAAGGGAAATTAGTTTACTACCCCTTTATACTATCCTACATATTATCTATATTCTAATATTAATAACTATATTTGATATGATTAAAATAGGAATATGAAATGTTTTTTTCAAACCACATCCATATATTTTTAAATACCTTTCAAAACTCTTGATTCATAAGAAATAATTTATATATAAGATTTCCCATATAACTCCCCATCATGGGATTCACTATATAAATCTTCACCATGGATGATCATTAATATAACATGAATTTGATTATGATATATCATGAAATACATCAAAGTGACATAATAATATAAATTAGATATATCTATGAATGATATCTATTCAGGTCAAATTATTATTAAAAAGTCCAATAAGTTCACACCCTAGAAACATCACATTAAATTCCACATAAACATATATATACAAATAAATATATATGAAAATAAGGTTGGTTACACCAATGTTCCATAATCATAGAATTATGATTAATATTTATTTTTCAAAATAAAAAGTCATTCACTTTTCATCAACATTTTTTTGAAAACTCTACATGATTTATCATTAAAAAAAATTATATTCTTGATAATTTATTAATATTATAATAAATTTAATTTTTAAAATCATATTTATAATCTATAATAAGATTTTAAAAATAGAGATAATAAAGTCGAATTATATTATATATTCCCCAATTTCTTATACAATTCAAATTATTCCAACCATATGGTCATAAATTCATTATGAACATAATAATCATTATTCTAATATGTGGACTCATTGTTCATAACTGCATTGTTGGAATATGAATTCACAATTTCATTACTATTATCTCTCATGTAACACATCTATGTTTGTAGCCACATCATACTCAAATTTGTAATGTGTCTAATTTATTTTCATCTTATGAAATTTTTTCCTCTATTATTGAGTTTCCATTATAACATCACATGTTGTTTTTTGATGTCACCCACCACATCAATCCTTTTATTGTTTCGTGGATTTATTCATTCATTAATTGAAGATAAAATATAAAAAAAATAATGTCTATGACCATTATTAAATAGTGTATTAGGTGAATTTTTATTCCAAAATAGAATTATATCAATTTGGTGTTGAATCCTTTTTAACATTCTTCTTTGGTGTGTTTGGTTTTAATCTTTTCAATACGTAGACCCAAAAAAACAAAAAGACATATATATATTTATCTTATTTGATAATTTGGTATGGAATTAATCTATATAATGGTTTTATTTATTTAGTGATAGTTTTATACTACTATTATTTATAATTATGAAAAATTTAATTAAAATATCAATAAAAATTAATCATGAATTATGTTTTAAAAAAATTAATCCCATAATTTATATTTACATAAAATCATTGTAGAAGTATTTTTCATCCCTTGAGTTCGTCTAACCATTTTTTTACTTCAATAATATTTAAGAATTTTCATTTTTTGGTAACATTATATGACATGATACTGATATCATTCAAAATACCATTAGTGAACAATGAATGTTGCTATTTTAAATTTCATAAAAGATGATAATATTTTCCCTCCTGATATATATGGAAATGTAATCATATCATTTTGGACTCATATATATGGAATTTTCTCTGAATCATTTTCACATCCACCCATGATGTTATGGTGGGTTCCTAAAAAGTTAATTTAATAAATATTTTTCTTGAATTTTTTTTAGAACCTACACTACCAATTAGAGAAAAATTAATATGAAGAAAATTGTACATGAGATGTATTTATTTATGTTATTCCAAGTAAATTGGTTTTTATAAGATCTGAATACATTATTTCCACTCATTTTGTAATTTTTCCATGAAAGAATATTATAAAAAGAATTAATTTTAGAATCTTATCATTCACTAACTTGGGATGATTCAACAATATTTAATTCATGATTTGTTTATTCCAGCTGAAGCCACATTATTTGAACTGTATTTTTATAAATATCAACTAAACTAATTATTTATTACCATTCATTCATGATCATATAAATTAGATTAATATAAACTTAATCATATCAAATATAAAATTGTAAGTCTCATTCAATTATTTATATTTTATCTCCAAATAAAAATTACTGACATAAAAAATCGATTTAGGAATTATTATGGGGGAATTGATCCATTCATTACAAAAATTTCCTATCTAATTTTTTCATTAATTATCATTTTAAATTCCTCATCTCCTAGGTTTAAGTTTTCTTTATAGATTCATAAAAATGATACCATATACCTAATTAAATAATGAGAGTGTTGAACCTCATCACATTCTTATATGATGATTTTCTATATCATCACCTGCCATGTCTTGATATGTTTTTTCCTATATATACTTTTTATATGGATATGTAAATGTTATAACATCAACCAAACCATTTTTATTTAAATTTTTACTTCAATGTATAAATTTTCTTATGACTCATTATCTATATACTCATTATATAAAAACATGACACATTTAATGAATCATTATATAATGATTGGTCATATTAACTACCAAAATGACTAATTTAAATTAGTGGCATATCCTATATCTCCTTTAATCATATCCTTAACTTATTTGTTTTTATATTATATCTACTATTCCTAGTTTTGGATAAAACATCCATATTAGTGATAATAGTAATGATTATATTATTATATATTTTAGTATAAAAAAATATTCATAAAATATACACTTTATTTGTATTTTATAAAAACACATCAGATCTAAAATAGAACAATTCATCATGTACGCTTATTCTCATAAAAAAATTAATTTTTCTAGTGGACTAGTTTTTCCATATTTTAAGGGGAGTGAATTTATTTGTATAAATTTAATATAAAAATTATATATTTTATTTATTCTCAAATGATATTAATTCCATTATATCAAAAATATTAATTGATATGTGTATGAATTCATACACCACAAAATCATTTGAATTAAATAATTCTAATATAGCATAACCCATAGGGTTTTTCACTATTTTCAAGTTGTGTCATTGATAACATATATGCTCTATTTAGGTCAATTCAAAATCACAAATTATATCCCAAGATTATAAAATTGATTATAATGATTCTTTTAGTATCATCTTCTTATGAATTTGTAATCCTATTTTCTCACTCATATGAAATCCTTAAGGAGTATTTGATATTAAATTCCCTTGAAAAATTAAATATCTCTCGATATGTTCATTATTTTACCTCCAAAAATTTTAAAATTTTCATTAAACGATAATAATGAAAACATCATTATGTCCAGGATAACTCTAGAATAAATTTGTTTCTTTATTAGGGCCTCTAAGACAATTTGATTTAATGTACATTCCCTTCATCTAGATTTTCAACTTCAAAAATTTAAATATTTTATAGACGGTTAGATTACTCAAATTATTATTAAGTAAAAATATATGAAACTTATATACAATGTTGTTAATATTCCATTCTTATTATATTATTATTTCAAAACATATGGTGCATGAATTCCTTTATGTTGTTAAATTCTTAGAAAATAGGGTAATGAATGTTGAAAACCCACCTTAAAAATTAACATTAAATCATTTCACTTCCGTATTATTCTTTATAATATTCATTAAAATCATAATTTTCTATTGTTTTTCAAATTATTTGATCAAAATAAAATAAAAATCATTAAATTTAGTTCCAAACATTTTGAAAAAAATTTCTCATATACAAAAACATGGCATAGTCTGGTTTCATATAAGGATTTTCACACAACCAATTATTTTTTTAATATCATCAAAAAATTAATACATCATTATAAAACATAAATTTTTTTAAACATTATTATATTCAACAATTTTTAATATCAATTGATGATTTCATAATTTTCTATTTATAGGAAAACAAATATACATAATACATTTCAGGAATCCAAAAGTTAATTTTTTTTTTCATGAAAATAGATAATATAAGGAAATATAACATCTTATATTAACTGACATGGATGTGATTTATATTTTCATGTACGATAATCTATCATTTTCACCATTTTTTACATATGACATCCTCAATATCTCTTTGTAAATAATCATGTTCTATGAAACTAAAAATTATAACATTTTATGTTCTATATATATAAGAATTATTGACTTGAATCTCTATATATGATAACTATAGAAATCCTATAGACAATACATAATAGTTTCAACTCTAAATTCTTTTGGATCTGTCAGTCATACTTGTGTTATTTTTACAATTTAATATTTACAACATCTAATGTCATCATCATTTAAGAATACTCTTAATGATATATATTTCACAATAAATAATCATCAGTATTCATAATTTGGAATCTATTTTTCAGTATTCATTTAATATATGATGCTCTAAGAGCATCCTTGACATATATAGTTTTTCTATTTATTCATTCCAATATATGGATACATAATCATTTTTTTAACAGATGAACCACTGTATTAAAATATCATGATGTTTATATCATTGAAATATTAACATAAAAACACATCAATTAATCTTTAGGATTTACCTTCTAGAACATTAATATCTTCTAAATATAGTCAATATCCTCTTTAAAAAATAATATCCATTTATTTTACATATTTCATGCACACCTCAGAATGTAACTTTTTTCTATTAGGTTTATTTTTTATTACAATTATGTATCATCTTTAGTACATTTACATGCCATTTCCATTTCAAAATTTCACCACCTAGTTACTCTTTATGATGTACCATGAATACATCTTCATGAGTTAGAAATGATTATTTTCACTCGTTATCATTTATTCTACATTATAATTCACACATTATACATCCAAAATATAACATCATACAGTGTATCAATACATCTTCTGAATATGAATCTACCATTATATTAAGAAATCACATTAACTAAACATCCGGACACCATCACATATATTATGGAGAATAGATTCCATAATTTCATCATGATTATCACCTATGTATACCTATTCATAATATAGTTATTACAAAATTAATTTCAAGATGTTCCTAAACTATTAAATCATTATAACTATTACATATATAATTATAACACCCATCATAATGGATTTAATATCTAGATTCTGAATTTCTTATTTTCACTATAAATATAATATATTATTTTTATGATTTTAGGATTTTATAAAAATTTGGAATTCATATTCGTTGTATAAATGTATCATATTTTGGTCTTGTAACATTCAAAGAACAATACAATATTTTATTATTATCTCACCTAGTTTACAACATTCATTAATTTTCCTATCAAAATACATTTTCTAAAAGTATATTATTGAATTGTTTTTGAAATAAAAATTCTTCATCATCAATAATTAATAGTATTCAACTGCACAAACGTATAAAATATTCTGTATTATTTAATATCCATTTAATTTATTTCAATTCAATTAATTTTGTAGTCGAATAATTTCAGCTATTTTTTTGTATTGATGAATGATGCATCCAAATATAATGTTAGGAAACATATTTACCTAGAGAAGGAATAATTCGAAGATATATCTCAATATTAAACATTTTCATTAATTTTGATCTTCCTCAATCACAAAAAACATATTTACTATTGGACTAATCATTTATAATAAATAAAATATTCATATGCACTGGCCTCTTAATATATTACTCTTATAAAAATCATTTGTTTCATTACATGTACGATTTTGAGAAAATTCTATTATTTTTCAAATACAACATAGAAATATATTGGGTCAAAATATAAATTCATGTTATACTGATGTTATTTTGGAAAAATATTTTGATAATTTTTCAAATTAATTTAAAATGATTACTAGTGATTCTAGAAAAATATTATTCTTTATGGGGTAATTTAATTTAATTTTTTATAAACAAATAATTGATATAATCTTTTGAAGGTTAAATTTTTTGTAATGTATATAATTATGGAGACATTGATGAATTATTTTATTTTGGGGGATAAAAAGTGTTAATTATGGGTAGAATGATATAATAAATGAATCTTATAGGAATAACATTTTTTTACTTTGAATTTGATTTTTTTGTCATTATTTCGTTGAATTATGTATTTTTTTAATGCATATATATTAATGTTGAAATAGAAATTTTTTATATTTAGAAAAAAATTATTTTGATTAAAGTGATAAAATTATAATTTACAACCATGGTCATATATTTAATTTATTAACAAAAATGATAATCATATCATTAATCACATTATTATTTTCATATTATATTTTAAAAATCTTTTAATTATAATAGTGTATTTTATGTCAATAGTGAATTTTTGAAAAATAATATCATTATTTATAAAATGAAAATAATTACTTATATTTCTCTATACATTCATATTTACATAATTTAAGATAGGAAATCCTTCCCTATCTTTGGATTTTTTCTATTATAAAAAGGAATCTACCAAGATGGATTGAATTCATGTGTGATATAGGATTGGTAAAATTAAATATGGTTCTTTGATTAAAACATAGGATTGTATGGAATTATTTTCCTTTAGAGTTAATTCTACTCCATCCACTTTTATTTGTATAATAGTTGGATAAGATTTCCATATGTTAATGAATAAGAAATGATAAAATTGTAAAAATATAAATCTTTGTAATGGATATGATTTTTTTCTTAGTATGAGATAGATAATAAATAATAATCTAAATGAAATTGATGTTGAAAAGAATAAACTAAAATGAAATAGATTTATTGGATTATTTGAATATCATAATTTTGGCATATGATTTATAATTTTTAATGTTATATTTAAAAAATATAATATAGAAATATGATTTTTTATATTTTTTAGAAATTTTTAATAATCATGAAATAATTAAAAATAAAATTTCCAATAATCTATGGTCGTTCTGAATATAAATAACTATTGAACTAATTTGTTTTAATTAAAGTTATCATTAAAATTGCATACACATATGTAATTACTTTTATAGAGAATATTTCCTTAAATTTATCCTTAATAGGAGATAAACCTAACAATGCGTAACATCAATAGATCAACTTGATGAAACCCCATCAATTAAAAATTTAGTTTTTCTAAAACAATTATCAGTTACCATACTAACTATTATTAATGTATATGTTTTTGATTTCGTATAGAAATTTTTTTGTAGATTCAGTTGAGGCTAATCAATCCATAAAAGTTGAAAATGTTAAATATTGGTCACATTTAAAAATAAATATTATTATAAATAAATTTCATACAATTAATATGTAGTTTTTTACAATCTATGGGAGTCTGCAGCAGATAATAATGAGTGGAATTGTGTAAAATTTATGTTATTTGTTTTCTGATAAATTCAAATTATTGTTTTTATGGTAATATATATATGGTTTGGTTTACCTGGATTGGTAACACAAATATAATTTATGAAATATTTTTTAAAATAAATTTTATTTTTTGATAGCTCTCTTTACACATAATACCGAGTTAAAAACAATAGTACACTATTCATAAAAGTGAATGTAATTGATTATATAATTGATTTTTGGGAATTAAAATGGATAAATAAATTATGAAAAATATTTTTAAAAATTTTCTATAATGAAAAATAATTTATTAATGCCTTGGTAATCAATAAAAAAATATAAATATTATAAATTATATCATTTTATATAAAGAGGTCATTTTTAACGGTGTCGTATTATTCAATATATTATGTAAATTGATCACTAATTAACAAATATTTTATTATACTATACTGGTATTGAATTTGAAAAAATAAGAAAAAAATTAATAAAATGAGAATCATTTTGTTAGAAATAATGATAAATTCATTCGAAGGTTAGAAGAGATACCCTTCATAATTTTTTAAAATTAGGCAAAAGTATTTTAATTTTCATTAATGTAATTAATTATTTTATATGAATAATATTCTTTAAATTAGTACATAAAATATACAATAAAATGTATTAATATTAAAATATTAACTTTTTTTAGAATATAATTAGGCAAAATATAGTTTTATGAATAAAAATACATTTTCCTCAAAATAGTTTTCTCTATATTTTATAAATATAATTTAAAATGAATTTGTAAAATTATAGATATATAATCAGATAAAATTATTTATATAGGTATCATCATAATTTAAAATTTTATAAATGAGATAAATTTATTTATTTTCATTATTAATCAAAACTAGGGGAAAAACTAATTACTATATTATCAGTTGAATGGATTAATGAAGAGTTAAAAAATGAGACAAGAGATAAAAAGGCATAAAAACATATATAAATACAATAATATTTGTGTATTTATTTCCTAGATCACCCCATATTTTATATTTATGAACTTTCGTGACACTTTCCCATGATATTTATGTTAATATATTTTAGTATTATTAATAATTACATAGGAACCACAATCCGCAATTATAGATGGATCCTCCACTCCTCCCTTATCTACACCACATTATCATTTACCATTACCATTATCATCCAATATAATATTGAATACATCATCACCTCATGATATAGGTTTTAGTCTTCATAATATACAATATCAAGTAAGTATATAGTTTATGTCAAAAGAGTTTTAAAAGTGAAGATGTATATATTTATAATAACTTTTTCATGTCTAATTCATCATAATCATCCGCTGAATAATCTATACGCAACATAAAATGATTAAATAAGATTTTTTAATTTTATTAAATAATTATATATTTATTTTAAAACTATTCTATTTCTGTTTTATATCAAATTGAAAATAAAAACACTAACCATGCATATGTAAGGACTACTGTATACATTAGTCAATGTATACTATTCTTAATCAACGTATTTAGATAATTATATAATATTATATATTAGATTAAAATTTTATTTATTAAATAATATATAATTTATAAATATAATATATTATATATGTTCTTTCCCTTCAATTTTTTGGAAATGATAACATCTCTGAGGAGAAAATTTGGAAATCTACTTCTGTAAAGTGAGGGAATTCATTTTTAATATAAGGATTGTGATTAATGTTGATTAAAAAATAAAAAAAAAATTTATTAAGTATTTATTATTCCCTAAATGTGATTTATTATGAAACCTTTTTGGGGTTTAACCATTGAAAACTAAAAAATAACAGTGCATATATATGAATTATAGTCTCCGCATTGAGATTTAAATATTTTCTCATTAGAATTTATTATAAATGGTTATAGGATTACATAAAATTAATAAATATGATACATGAGAAATGATTAATATTATTGTTCCTTCTTAACTATTACCATGTTGAAAGTACCATAATCTTTGCACTAAATGAAAATTTGAAAACATAACTATTTTTAGCTGAATAATTATTTTAATGTTGAAATAAAATTCAAATTGTGAATTGTAATAATAAATTTATGTAGTTATATATATTAAAATATTTTCTTATAAATTAATAATAAATAAATATATATTATAGAGAAGGAATGAACACATTAGTTGAAAGATTATACTTTTGGTATTGATTTCTCCTCTCACATTAAATTCTATGAGTTATATACAATATTCACCAGATGTTTATTTTGTGTATTGTAGACAAGTAGAATTCATATATACATTTTTATTCCATTAACATAAGGATTATAATTTTTTTATTCAATAATTCACTTAGTGTGTTCTTAATATTTTAGTAATGAGGATTCACCAAGTTTAAAATGAACAAATTCACAAAACATATTGAATTCACCTACTATATGTTATAAACCATCCGTACATGCCATGTAATAAAATTTCATAGGATCTGGAAATTTGTGAGCCATGTAATCAACCAAGATGTAAAGAATGCTGAGAAATAAGAAAGTACACATCATGAATGGACAATACCCTATATGAACTTAGTCAAAATCATTGATCGAGAAATCCACCCCAAATGAACAACTAGAAGGCCGATACATATCGTGAGTCATCGGTAGAAAACATGTAAGTGGTCAAACCTCATAACATAGGCGAAATATGTCTCCGATGAAAAAATCCTAGAGATCTACATTGATTGGAATTATATTATCTGTGATACATTACACATCGTGACCCATTTATCCAATTTATATAGAAGCCCTATAGTGGTTTTCAAAGGATCTAGAACCGAGTTATTTTGTTTCTTTGCTTCCATTCGAGTTTCATAAACACATTCTGGCTCAATGTAAAATACCATCATCATTATTATATTTTATTTCAATAAAAGATCCATGTATTATGTTTTCATGATCAACATCAATTTAACTTCGCGATCTGACCATCATTAATCATCAAACTCGTGTTGAATCAATTTTCGATTTCATTGCATGTAAGTATATCTTTAAAAGTGTGCTTTAAATTTCGTCAACACTCAATTAAATGCTCATCCACATTGTGAATCTGAATCATTTCATGATCATAAATATCCTTAATTTAATTTTTTTAAACATGTCATGTATGATTTTTTATGTATTTATTTTCATCCCAACCTACCATGAGTGGCAAAATCATTGAGTTGTAGGGATCTATAGTTAATGTATCATAGTTATTAATAAATATTTAATTATAATTTTTGTAACCTTAAGGGTATAATAACATAGATAAATGGTAATTGTCTATAAAATTCAATTAGATATCCCTGACCAATGAACATTTAAGCAGAAGAACATATCCCAAGTGGGGTAGATTAGGCTACAACAACTAGCTTAAGATATCTTCTTCCATAGGAGCTATGATTAATGTGTCTATGATATCAATATATATAGATCAATAAATTGTGACCTCCTACGTAGAACTAGGAGACATGACCAAATGAAACTGATGACTTCTGTTTGCATCACAACCTAAATATTATAATCCTAACAACATTAGAAGTAAGATAATTCTTTTATTGATACCTGAAATTGATCTCTACCCCTTGTCTCATTCTTTAAGTAACAACCAACTGCTATAGATTTTGTAACTCCCAAACTGAAGAAACCATTAAAGGAATCCTACCGAAATTGTATCATGAAACAGACCACCAAGATCCATCTTTCCCCCTATGGGATCGAACATGGACTATCGCTAAATTATGTATGAGTAGTAAGTGATGTCTGGAAAATCAATAATTCTAATCCGAATGCAGCCCATATGAAATCAACGGCACATGAGGGCACGTAAAATTTTGGAACCGTTGATAGGGAGGAAACATTGTGCTTTCCAAATCCTCTAGAAAAAGGCTTGGGAATTAATTTCCCTAACACCATTTCAATATATTCATTCAAGACACCAATATATCCCCCTTTTCCATAGTTTTGTGCATGTTCCAAGGCCTTTTGACTCATTTAATGAAGCTTTTGAGAAACGAACCATTATCCATAGATCTTGAGATCAAAAGGTATCTTTCCGCATGATGCCTCTCTATGATTTCTAAACCCAAAAACCTAAAAGGACCTAACCCACTAAACCATAAGAAAATTATATCGGGAGATCACTAGATGCATTAAGAGATTACCATCATGGATTATAGCCTACACTCAATCTATGGTGCCCCAAAAAAAATTTCCCCCACCCCCAGTCAAGCTCATTCTATCAAGATAAAACATGGAATCATTCACATGATCTAAATTATGGGTAAATTTAGTGTAATTTAGAGTGAAGATCCTCATGAAAATATCTCTATGTTCACTGAATTTTGTGATACCTTTCACAATAAGGGAGTTTCTTTTGATGCAATCAGACTACATGTTTTTTCCTTTTTACTAAGAGACTTATCTATGGAATGACTAAAAATTCAAAATCCTTTTTCAATCACAACTTTGTAAGAAATTTAAATGAAGTTCACGGATAATTTTTTTCCACCGATATAAACTTGGGAGCTACAGAACATCAATCATAACATTTCTCAGATTGGCAGAGAATTAGCATGGGAATCAAGGGATAGATTCAAGGAGTTGATGAAAAAGTCCCCCACCATGGTATAGAAATGTGGATTTAGTTCCAAATGTTTAATCAAAGGATCCATCCAGCCATATGAACTATCATCGATGCAACCATTGATGTAGGATTAATGTTCAAGACCTCAGAAGAAATATGAGCGATTCTTGATGAAGTTTCACACAATTCTAGCATGTGAAAATGTGATCATGGACCACCTTGTCAGGGTATTCACCAGGTGGATGAGAACACTATATTAGCAGCACAAGTCGAAGCACACAAAAAGAATCTAGAATCATTCTATATTTTTACTACACAACCCCCTCCTATACCCATAATAGAAATACAATCCTATGAGATGTGAGGTGGCCGATATCTTTACCATGACTACAAAGCACGAGTTCAGGAATCAAAAGACCAATATTGTAATTATATCAATTACAATCAACAGAACCCTCCTTTTTAATAGAATAAACAAATCTACTATTAGCGGCTTGCCCAGTTGTAGCCTCAGAAAAACTAAGTATATTTTCAATAGACAAGTGTTCAAGCACCATTTTGGAATCAAAGACCACAAGGGTTTCCAACTATAAAACTAATACCCATGCCTCTATAAAATATGCAATAAAACCTTTCCCAGAAAGGGATCTATAGTAATTCCAACCATTTTATACTAGAAATCAGCGATAACCTGCTCATCCTCAATGAAACCCTCTATAACATCATAGATAATTTTATTGAAAATTCATACCAATAGATGACAACTCATGAAATGGAGATGCAGAACCAAAGAGATGCCTTGCGGAACATTGAAGTACAAATTGGTCAAATATCAATGTCCTTGTATGAAATATTACCAGGTACCATACTGGGTAAAACAGATACATACCCATGGGAAGAATCTAATTTAGTAGTGTTGATAAGTTGGAATATTTTTTATTTTAAAAAACCTATAGGAAAAGACGAATAGAAATATGAATTTCATAAGAAACAATCAGCAGAAGATAGAGAATTTGATATGACTGCACTAGCAATACATCAAGAAGAGTTACCAACTAAGAAGAACAAAACTCTTGAGCAACCAAATGAAATAGTTTATGTCCCCCCTATATACGATCCACCACTTCCATTCACATAAAGAGAATGGAATGGAATACCTATGGCACAATACAAGAAATTCATGGAGATATTCAAGAAATCGCAAATCAACATACCATTTGTAGAATCCATTTTCCATAATCCAGTCTATGAAATATTTAACAATGATTTTCTATAAAAAAAAGTATGATATATGTTCTTAGGGTAATCTCATTAAATGAATAATTCTCTTCTATTATGCAATAGAAAATTTCACAAAAATTGAGAGATCCAGGATGTTTTTCAATATCTTATGCTATTAGAGAATTTATATTTGGAAGAGCGTTGTGTGACCTTGAGATAACATCAATTTAATAACAATGAGTGTTTTCCATAAACTAGGAATCTAAAAACTAAAAACTACTAGATTAACACAAGAACTAACTGACCAATCAGTGATGTACCCTAGGGGAAATCTCGAAGATGTTCTAGTAAAAGTCAAGAAAAACATCATTCCATCAGACTACCTAGTTCTGGAAATGAATGAAGAAGGTTCTATCCCCATTATACAAGGAATACCATTACAAGCCATTGGAAAGGACTTCATAGATGGTAATAAAGGATGTGTGATCTTATGAGAAGGAGACAAACAAGTAGTGTTCAATTTAGTCAGATCAACCCAACAATTAGACAATGTTGTTGATTGAAACATCATCAATTTCAACCAAAAAGGAGATATGTACATGGACATTAAAGAATAAAGTGAAGAGACCCTCTTAGAGAAGGAATAATAGTATGATTTTGAGGACGTAATCTTCATTGGACCGATCACATGTGACACCTTTATTCCTTTCATTCTTGCGATCATTTTGACAACACACGATGGAACTAAAACATCTATATAGTAATCTTATGTACTCAATGTTTGGAGTGTAAACCTCTTTTCAAATTATTATCAATTCTAAATTGACTCAAGAATAAGAAGAAAAATCGGTTGATTTTTTGAAGAGACAGAAGCAATCAATATTATAGGGAGTGGAAGACATCAATGTAATCAATCCTACTGAATGTAATAAGAAGATTGTACTTGAATAAGATGCAAAGCTAAAACATCAATATGAAAAGAGGATCACACCACCGATGAATGGAGTCATCAAAAAGGAAATACTAAAACTGTTGGATGAAGAAATAATATTTTCCATCTCAGATCATGAATTGGTAATCCCTCTTCAAGTTGTTCAAAAGAATGGAGAAATCATTGTAGATATGACTGATAATAACAAATTAAATTAAACATGAACCATCACGGGATAGATTGTTTTCATAGATTATATATGCTTGAATGGAACAATAGAGAATTATCATTTTCTTTTTCCCTTAATGGGCCAGTTTCTAGAAAGACTTACGGGACATTAATTATATTGATTTCTATATGGATATTCAGGATAAAACAAAAATTGTAGTCAACCCCATTGATTACACAAAGACAACATTCACATGAACATATGATACTTTTTCCTATATGAGAATTCCATTCAGAATGGGAAATGATCAAGCCTCATTTTAAGGATTCATGATCCATATTTCCCACTACATGGCCATAAAATTACAATGAATATTCATTGATGACATGTCAGCCTATTGAAGATAATTTGAGGCATGTTTAAGCAATCTAGAATTAGTCTCCCATCGTTGGGAAGAATAATTCCTAATTAAAAAATGGGAAAAAATTAATTTTATCTTCCAAGTAGGAATATCAATTAGCCATAAAATCTCTAAGGAAGGCATCAAATTGATCTAGCCTAAATAAAAGTCATCAAGGATTTACCATAACCCTCAACAATAAGGGGTATCATAAGCTTTCTAGGCCATGCTGGGTTTTATAGTTGAATTGTAAATGAAATTTCCATAGTTTACCATCCATTGACACACTTATTGTCAGAATATGTTTCTTTATAATTTAATTAGGAATTTCAGACAACTTTCAATACCTTGAAAAAAATCCTGATAGTAGCCCCAATCATCTTTCACCAACTAGGACAAGGAATTTGTGCTTATGTGTGACGTAAGTGACCTTAATGTTGGTGCTATATTAGGATAGTGAATTGGAAAAATATATTGTATCCAATATTTTATAAAATCCACACACATAGTGAATCTCAATTAAATTACACAAATATTGAAAAATAACTCTTAGTCGATGTATATGCCTTGGAGAAATTTCGTTTGTATCTGCTATTGTCCAAAGAGATTGTACATACTGATCATGAAACCCTTAGATACTTCATGAAAAATAAGGTTGCCAATAAAAGTTTGATATTATGGATATTATTTCTACAAGATATTGATATTGTAATTAAGGACACAAAAGTCAGAGAAAATTTTATTGCATACCATCCACCCTGACTTTCCTATCATTCATTATGAAATAAGAAGAGCCTAATATTGATGTAGAATCTCCTTATGAAACCGTTTTCATCATAAAAGTACAACTATGATACATTTTTATTTCCAATTACCTTTAAACTGTATTTCTACAACAAGTCATTTCATACCAATAGAAGAAAATATTTATGGCAGATGAAATTCATTACTAGTAGAATGATACACTGTTGCTCAAACACTATATTGATTTGTTTCTATGATGCTACATACCCAAAGAAGAAACCTATAATGTATTTGAGATGTTTCACACGTCACCAGATAGTGGACATCATGGAAATGAGTCTAAAGTGGCCAAAAATCATCAAAAGTGGACTTTTCTAGCGAAAGCTACATCAAGATGTAAGCGAATTCTGCAAAAAATGTGATTGATGCTAATGGACTGGAAACATTGAAAAAAAGGAATTGGATTCCACAAAAATTTTATTATGGATGCATATATATTCTATGTTTGGGGAATAGACTTCATGAGACCATTTCCCAATTCATATAGAAAATCCAACAATCTGGTTGGCATTGACTACATCTCGAAATGGGTTGAAGAAGATGCAACATCACATGAAACAACGTAATTGGTCATGTACTTTCTATTTTTTGCTAAAAATATTTGGATTAACAAGATAAATCATGAGAGATAGTAGAACCCACATTACAAACCATGCTATAAGAGGATTTCTAGAGAGGTGTGGAATCAAATACAACACCAGAACTCCCTACAACCCATAAATAAGTGGTAAAATAGAACTGTCAAACATGGAGACGAAGAAAATTTTGGAAAAGACTGTGAATAAATATCATATTGATTGGAGTCTCAAACTGGGTGATTCCCTATGGGAATCCTAAATGAAAACAAGACACACATATACACCACATCGTTTATAATGATTTATGGGAATCAAATTTATCTTCAAGTTAAGCAAGTACATCATTTGTTTTGGGAAATTAAGAAACTAAATCTTGATTATAAGAAGACATGATATGTATGGTTTCTATATTTGACTGAATTAGAAGATATTAGAAGGGATTCCTATGACAAAACCAAAATATATAAGGGAAAAATGGAATGATCAATTCATTTCTAGGCCTATCATTGTACCATGGGATAAGATTATGTTGTTGAACTCAAGATTGAAAATCTTCCTTGGAAATATGAAATATCAATGGCCATGTACATTTAAATTCATTCATTTCATTCTTTATGAGAACATAAAAATTTAGAGATATGGTGGACCTCCTTTAATAGTGAATGGTCAATGATTAAAAATCATTCAATAACCATTCTATGAAGGATGTATCATCATTCTCAAACTAAATTGAGCCTAAATTGAGTTGAGATCCTGACTTAAAAGTAACCACTGACTGGGAGGAAACCTAGGATATGAAATCATAACCTAGGATAGTTTAGTATGGAATTAAATGAGTTTCAGGTAGGCCTGAAGATATATGAAAGGATTGAACAAATTATGAACTAAAACTACCATTTAAAATTTGTGGAATCCAGTTACACGGATTGTAACCTATTTATAAAAAATCATTTTTAATTCACCATTACATGATGTGAACCCCAGTTAGACCGCTTGTAATTCATCAAGCCTATTTTTTAAACACTACAAGTGGTGAACTCTATGTTCCCAACCTTCAACACCCACCCGACCCCTTGTTTACCTCCTCCTACCTCTCGCATCCACACCCATGCCCGCAATTATCATTCTCCATCTCTTCCAAACACCAACAACCCTAACCCACACCACTCTCATGCTTCTCACTCAGCCGCACACCCACCCCAACAACCAACATTCCCTCTCCTCTAAATGACGATGAGCATACCCACCACCCCTATTCCTCCCTCACTTCTGCAATGGCAATAACCAACAAGCCCCAACCCTACAAATCATCATCATCAGCCTTCGATGAGAAGCCACCAACCAAGCACCAGAATACTACTACTTCTGCATCGCATTACGCCACTTCTTCATCACCTAATGAACCTTCCTCCCCACCTACAACAAAACATGCTCCACCTGAAGCTCGAGATGACTCCTCATCCACATCAGAGAAATCCTCCATTGACGAAATTCTCCACCTATAACATATTCTATTCATTACTGAACCTCAACACTGGGTCAATCTCATCAGATTGCAGGCCAAGCCAATGCATACAAACAAGACCCTGAACATGCCAATCCTCGCTAGGATTAACATCATCGATGCCATATATGACCTCATCGAGACACATCAAATCAACATGATTCAAGTGGTTCATGAGTAGACCTGCATGGAGTTATTTCTCAAGTACCAATTTAATTTTATGATGACCATATAATTTCCCATATTTTTCCTTGGTGGCTGGCCTCATGATTTGTCATTTGCAGGGTTCAACATCATGTATGACATTTTTACATATGAGCTTTCCAAATCCAATATCTATATAATTCTCTAACTAGATCCTCATTGAGATGACTCTCATCCACTATGGGAGCTTATTAACCAAGATACTATGTTTCTGCAAGACCCATGCTTCACAAATTCTCCAGGTGTGCAAGAGGCATTCCCAAGTGCCGTAACAGATCCACTATAAGTGATAGGCCCTCTAGATGATCCCCACACCACCTCTTCCAATGTACCACTTGTTCCACCTCCTACCTCTACCTCCACCTCACATATTATTCATGTACCCACCATTTTCACCATTCTAGAGATCTAGGCCACCCAATAGTTCATCCTAGAGAACTAGTTCCAGATTTCTACTCACCTCCATATCTCTTTTATTGATCCTTAAGAGTTCACCACCCCACAACCACTAGCCCTAGACAACCCCTCATATTCTACCACACCCCCTATATCCCATCTTAACCAGCCAGACAACATCATAGGTCCTACTATATGTCTGTGATTTTTAGTCGAGTAGACCCAGTGAGGAAATGCAATGGCACCACTACTTCTACAGAGGTCCCTTTCATTGATCGAGCTACTAAACCCACAAACTCATTATAGATCAGGTCATCTCCACCACCTAGTCTAGCCCATCTACCTACCTCCATGACTCCATCATCTGCTTCTACTATAGCCATTGATCCAGACATACATCTACCTTTACCACTCGAGGGAATCTTGACGATGGAGGAGATCATTGGACCTGATGATTAATGTGTCCCATATGTTTCATTTTGGGCCGTATAATTTTTGTGATAGGGTTGGTTATTTCATTTTCCCTCATTTTTGTACTAGTCAATCACATATATGAGTATCGATTATTTTCACCTTTTAATGGCTTAAATTTCACTGCATTTATTTTTTACATACAAATTTCTAGATCCTGTGAGTCCTACACAGTTATTGATAGCCCAATATCACCATTTATTCAGTAACAAAGGGTAATCAGCGCATTGATGAAATCACACATCAACATTATGAACATTCTATTGAAATCCATGCACAAAAACAAACACCACAAGAAATGATTCCATTCCTCCCTCTCCTGATTCATGCTCATGTTGTTGGCCCTGAATTTTTCAACTTGTCAAGCGACCTCACAAACTGGAGGACATGACCACTAGTAGATGAAAATGTAATAGGAGAACCTAAAACAATAGACCCCATTATAAGATATCGTGGTACATATCTCTAGCTGACGACATCCTATTAGCACTTTATAGGAGGCGACCCATATTTGATCATTTATATTGATTGAGTTATTGTAATGAGTCTTTTTACTTTTCATTTTGAGTCCATTATTTGGCTGTATTGAAATCATATGTAAACATTAATAAAAATGTTTATTCACATTCAACATACTATGCTGCTACCCATTATTCGACCTTTAAAATGCTTAACACCAATGGAATAATGATTCCTCTAGTGCATGGATTGTTTTATAACACATTTTTCAGGTGTCCAAGAATTCATATTATATTATCCAAAATTCCCTCATGGCATGATAATCTCTCGGGAGCTCTCAATTCCATTAAATTTAATTTATTAAATTCCATTTATGTTTTTCTATGCTTTACTTTTCTATGAAACTCCCACAAACATTTCATGGACAGTGAGGACACTGTTTCCTCTTATGTTTGGGTGAGTTTCTTGGGATATTCACTTGTGATACATTGATTTCTTTCTCATTATCACTAGTCTAAGAGGTATTTTTAATTAATTTAAAATAATTTTTTAAAAATGAAAAACATTATTCTCATTTAAATAAAATAAAATATATGTTGGAAATTATTAAGAATTCATGTTTTATGCCTATTTATAACTATAGAATTATTGCTGAGATTAGAAATTTGATTGAAATTCATCATTTTTTAAATAATGATTAATTGAATTTATACTTAGTCTTATAACCATTGTGATTTCCCATTTCTTCTGTTATTCTCCTTACCTGAGATGACTCTAAGCCTATAATTTTATATTATTTTTTGAGAATATTTCTGGAATGACACCTGGGACATATAAAGCTATTAGATCTTTAATTGAAATCTTATTGAGGAAATAAATGGACCCAAATAAATTTAAAATGATAGAGGAAATATTTGATAGAAACATTTTCTTAAGTCCCACCATATATATATTTACATATCCTTTTTTAGCTTATAGATTCCATGAATAACCACATGGGATGATGCTATTATAAGAAATGTATCCCTTCCTACTATACTCCTTGTATAATGCATAAATTTAATTTTGAGAAATTGTGGTGGAAGCGTTAAGACAACACGAATGATTCTTTTTACAAATATGTAAGGTGTACTCCTTAGACTATTTGGTTTTGATCTATATATACTTCGTAGAATTTCACTTTTATATTATTATTTTGAAAACTATAAAAGAAATGAAAAACATACATGGGTTGTGTACTAGGATGGTAAAAAATCCCCATTTTCAAATTGATGAATCCCTTTAAGGAACATATTTTGTTAGGGGATGAATGTGAGATCTATCATAGACATGAAATTAAAAAAATATAAATACAATAGAAAAAGTAAAGGAATATAATAATCATTGTGTACTTAATTGAAATATATATGGATCCAATAAAAGCTACATTAGTGTGGACCTGATTAGTTTGTATTAGGCATTTTACTACACTTATCTTGATATTATTGCATTATGATTTAGAGGTTACACTATTTTTGTGCTTGGGATTTAATTTTTACCTACCTACCAAAAGCCTTAGAGTCATTTGATTCGAATTGATGAAGCCCTCATGATTAATTTTGTACAAGACTTTAAAAAGTGGAGTTGATAGAACCAATACAAGAATTTTGTTTGGAGAATGTACATAGGGTATGAGTATAAATGAAATTTTATTTTACCCAGAGTGATGAGAGAAAATTAATTTAACAATGATCTAATAATGGGCATAGAATTCAAGGAATAATTAAATGATTGTTATTAAAAGATTATAATTTTTCAAAAGAACTGAGCTATGAGGCATGAATATTTTCTATGTAGGGATGATTATGAAAACTAACCTATTCTCTTAGACTTAGTTTTATTTTTTTGGACATAATTAATGTTTCATGTTTTAAAAAAATGGCTTATCTATTTGAAATCACTACTAAGACATTTTTTGGAGGACAAAAAATGTTGATATATGGGATAATTTGATAATTTGAATTCATATATACATTTTGAAACCATTTACTTATGGATTTTAATTTTTTTATTCAATCATGTTATTAATGTGTGCTTAATTTTTCAAGAATAAAGATTCATAGGGTTTCAAATGAAGAAATTTTGAAAAAGTGAAGAATTCATTTATTACACATCATGAACCATCTAAACACATTGTCTAAAAGGATTTTTCAGCATCAAGAAAGTCTTGTTCCACGTCATGAGCCATGCCATGAACCATGTCATAAAGAGATCTGAGAAATATACAGGTAAATTTCATGAATGGAAAATACATTATGTGACCACAGTCCAAACTATCGATCGAGAAATCATCTCTGGAGAAACAACTGGAAGGCTAGTACACACCAAGAGTCATCATCACATGACGTGTAACTAGTCAAACCTCATAACTCAAGCGAGATACATGTGAGGTACACGTTAGATGGAAACACTATAGAGAAATACATAGATCTACAATACAAAACTTGTAATATATTACACATCATATCCCATTTCTCCTTTTTACAAAGAAGCCTCGTAGTGGTTTCTAGGGATCTAGATAAGTGTTATTTTGTGCGTTTGTTCCCTTTCATGTTCTTTCAATTCATTCCCCCAAAAACATAAATTTCTTCGTCAATTTTATTTTTTATTTTAATAAAAGTGATTTGGACTTTGTTTTCATCATCTCCTTTGATTTTATTTCACGTTATCACCATCATTCATCATCAAACTCATGTTGAATCCATTTCTGATTCTATACCAAATAAGTACGTCATTAGAATTATGATTTACATTTATTCAAATATTTATTACATGTTCATCCCCATTGTGATTAAGAAGAATTTCATGATTGTAAAAAATATTAATTTCATTGGTTTAATTATTTTAATCATAATTTTACTTATTTATTTTCATCCCACCATACCATGAAGGGATAAACCACTCAGGGGTAGGGATTGAGAGTAGATGTATCTGAATCATAATAAATATCAAATTCTGATTTTGTTCACCTTAATGTATTAGTAATCAGGATAAATGATAAAGTTCTACCAAATTAAATTAAAAATATCTGACCATGGGATATTTAATTGGAATAACCTATCCAGATTGAAGTAGATTATGCTATGACAACTAGCATAAGAGAATTTCTGCTATAGGAGCTATGATTAATGTGTCTAGGTTATCGGTATATCCAAATCAATTAATAGTGATATCCAAGTTAGAACTAGGTGACTTGACCAAAGTCAACTAAAAAAATTATTTTCTTCATAACCTAATCCTTGGGATCTTACTCATATTAGAATTAAGATCATTCTTTTCCAGATTCCTAAAATTGATCTCAAACCTTCTATTATTCTTAAAATAACAACCATCCATTGTAGATTTTGTAACTCCCTAACTAATGTAACATCAAAAGGTCTCATACACAAAAAGTATCAATCCATTGACCTCCAATATCCAGCTTTCCTCGCATGGGATCGACCTTGGACTTTTATTATACTATTCTTGAGTATTAAGTGATGTTTTGGAAATCAATAACTCTAATCTGACCACAGCCCATAAGAATTAAATGATGCATGCAAGAGAATAATTTTTTTATAATATTTATTAATTTAATTAATTATGATTTAAATTATTATTAAATGTTTTTACTAATAAATTTACTATTATTTATTTTATCCTCATTTCATTATTAGATTAGAAAATCAGTAAGTGTTTTTTATTTTAATATTGTTTCATTGAGACGTGTTTCATGTTATGCACAAATTTTTATTTATATTACATAAAAAATATCATTTATATATTATAAAAATAATATATTAATATATATGATATTTAAGTATACATATTTACATATTTCATCAATGGGTTTTATGATTCAAAAAGATACCATGACGTTAAGAATTTATGATACAATCTCATTTATTCTCAGGACTATTTATTGTGAATTTAAATCAAGGGATATTGAAAGATCCATATCCATTTAAACCAATTAATTTTTTTATCTATTATGGATATTATTGTAATTAATATATACTAATAACATTTTTCTCTATTTGGTAATTAAAATTAATGAGAGTTTTTATTAAAAGCTGACTATATTTTCTGTTTGTTCAAAGGCTTTTTTAATCTATATTATTGTTCTTAAAATTAATTTATATATATTTATCTTTATATTTTTTTTCGAGAAATATTTTTTAAAAAAATCTATCAATCATTAATAATTATTAAATATATTATTTTAAAATGTTTTACATATGACTACTTATTATTTTTTTCCAAAAATATTAACGAAATTCCATCATTATTTGTATATGGAATGGGAATTATTATCATTCAATAATAATTTATATGTTTCAACTATTATTTCTCATATACATAATTTGAGAAATTTTTTATAATTTAAAGACTAAATAAATAATCAATAAAATGATATATTAAGAATTTTTTTAAAAAAATGCACAGTTTCATTTTAATGCTATTTTTCATCTACATATACATTGTTTATGTATTTCTATTCTTTACATGGGATATAATCTTACAATACCATCCCATTTTTTAATGATTATTATGGTGATAATTCATGTATGATTCTAGGAAAGAAATTACCTTTTTACATTTTAATTATTCAATGATTTAGTGTTTATGAAATTGATTACTTTTCTCTGGGCTATTCTATGTTATAATTATGGATGTTTTTTTTCAATTTTTGAATCATTTATATATGAATTTCATTATGGGATGGTTTTACCCATAATTATATATCACTCCAGTGCATTGGGAAATTAATGGTATCTCATGAGATAAAATGGACTAGGATGGTGGGTAAGACCAGTTCTGTAAGGGACTCTCTTCACTCTACATGTGATAGAATAGGGAGTGAACCAAATGAACAATTATAATTTTTCCACTATTATATAATTTGATGTGATACATAACTAAGGAAAAATATTTTTTAAACTTGAGTGTATTATATGAAATTATTTCATATACATATGATATGTTCTCACGTATAAAGATAGATTATTGATGTTTCCTCATGTTATTGGTGTATTTTTTTATTTAAAATTCATATTTCTTAAAGTATTAATTATTATTTTTGAGTAACTATGTATAAATTATTTATGTTATAATAATTTTACCAAATTATTATGATTATCTTAGGTTTACTTATGATCATTGGTTGATATCATCCTTGTTTACCCTTATTAGGAATTATAATTCAACCTTTCTTATGTTTCCATTTCCATAGGTAACAGAGAATGGCCTTAAATATATTATCTCTACCAAGGAAAATACATGTTAATTACTTCATGGAATATTTTTAATATAATTCATAATGTATATTGATATTTATTTAGTCTGCAATAACACTAATCATTTATGGATATCAGCTGTGTATAATAACTAGATTCATTGAATATTCATCAAATTTTTTTAGTATTTAATTAATAATTATCACGTGACCATAAATGGAATTATAGTAGGGTTGGGTTTTATTTGATATTTGGAATATATATATTTGGGGATGACACTGAGGATAATTATATTAATAGTATACAAACCTAGAGTTTTTATAAATTAGTAATTTTTGGTTTCCAATCTATAACATCCCTTCATGGATAGAATGAATTGGATTCATGATCTAGGACATATTCATAAAGGTTTAGTAAAACTAAAATTATTATTTGGTTATAAACATGATCATAACATGGTTCACTACCACTATAAATAACTACTAAATTGTTGTAAATATCATTAAGCCTATTCTCTACTTAAATAATAATATAATTATGAACCATTATGAATAATTAAAGTATTGAATCTATGAAAAAGTATGATAATACATGGTGACATGAGATAAAAATAATTTCCCATTATCTTAAATAAGGTTTCATAATTTATAATTTGATAATAATTATATTCATAATTGTTTTAATTTTTTCACTTATTATCTATTTTTGATACTCAAATAATGAGTTTTAGTTTTAAAAAATTTAAAAAAAAATAACAAACAATACTAGAAATTGGTGTGAAGGATAATGTGACATATTTCTATAGTTGCAACCAATAATGAATGATTCTTTTGTATCAAATCATTTTTTATCACATATTATCTATGTAAATTAATAATTTACAACATAAATTAAATTTTAATAAATAAAAAAATAAAAAAAGGGAGTACATTTGTGTTTTGTTAATGAATACATTATTGGGAAGAAAATTAAATTTCATATTTTATAAAAATTATTAAAGATGGACTCTGGTAAATGTATCAAAAGAACAATGACAATTGTTTCTATTGAAAATACTATATAGATAAGACCATTAATGATGAAAAATTATATTCAGATATTGAGAAAAAAGGTTCATCCATTGGAATAACTAATTTATCATTTTATTTAATTTTGGAAACATGTGCATTATCTGAAGAAATTACCTAATCAAATGGATAATTCTAAGACCAATAAAAATGGAAGTAAATATTTTATGAAAATCCATTAAGTTTAGTAATAGTTATCCTCTACTCCAATGTAGGGGATGTAATGTTGACATTTATATGAATTTTTTAGAATAATTTTTTGCAAATTTTGGTTTAATATGATGTTATTTTAAGAATTTAATATTTCTAATTATAGAGAGACCATATATATTGTTGAGGAAGGGAAGTTATACATTATTTTATAAATCCACATATGGTAATATATATGTGTGACAATGAAAATGAACATTTATGGGAAATTAATTTAATTAAATTGAGTTTTAAATATATTCCTAAAGGGTATTTTTATTGATGAGTGAGGAGTGTAACAACAACTATTTTTGTAAAAATTATATTGTGATTTTTATTTTATACAGTGTTCAGGTCTACCCTTGTGATAGTTTTGGGTAACATTGGAGTGTTTTGGAGATGTTATTGATGGTTCATGGATTTCTTAGTACTAGTTGAATGTATGGCGGTTACCATAGGTAACCAAAAAAAATATCGAGTTGTATTATGGTTAGATTCATGGTTTAGATAAATCATGATATAAATGTGTGTATATTAAATTTTTGTGATAGTGAAAATTCAAAATATCAGTTCAAAAATTACTAAACAATTAATTATGCCCATTTGATTGAATTAGTTAAATTTAAAAATAATTTCTAGAGGATCGAAACATCCCTGAAATACCTCATTCAGTAATATTTATCAATGAATGTTGAATTTGATCTTTTTTACTATGTGATTTTTTCCATTTCCCTCCAGTTATAAATTATACTATGAATTTATGCTTTAGATATAGTGAATCATTGTTAAAAACTCCATTTCTCTATATCGTTCAATAAAATTTTGATCATATCACTTTGTCATTTTATTATCCTTATATCAATGATTTTTTTAGAAAATATAAGGGTTTTGGATTTTCTAATAAAATTAAACTGGAAATCATTGAACAGAACAAAGGACAAACTGAGATCCAACTAGATCATTGTGAGTTTCTAAGATATATGTTACTATTTTTATATAGGGGGATTTTGTCTCTCCCCAATATATCTAGATCATTAAGCATTTCTTTTTTATATTTATTTTATTATTATTTTAAATAGAATAAATCATATTTTATTATCTTTGGAAAACACGTCTTATAATCATTTCATGAAATGATTCATTACGTGTGAGAACCAAAATATGTTTGATAAAATAATAAAATTAAAATTAATTACTACGAAATTAGACAACATGAGACCATGGAATACACTTTTTTTGTGTCAATTTATATTTCACTATACAACATCATGTTTCTTTGGAAAATATAGTATCTTTGTTGGGAATTATGGTAAACATATATGTGATGGTATACACATGAAGTATAAGTTTAAACTCAACTGTTAAATATATCCATAGGCTTGTTCAGGAACTATTTTGTGTGTGTTGGATTTTTACATAGTTCAATATATTTGTTTTTCTATACTTTTATTAGATGAAATAATTTTTAAATATTGTTTTTATTCCTTCCATATTATTTATATATTATAGTCCAATAGATTTTTCTTTTCCATGTGTTGTGTATTGGATATCTGGATTTTCTAAACTAGGTTTTATACCCACATCATCTATATGCTCATTGGTATAAATAAATGGATTTCTACCATGATATTAGAAATTTAATGTTATTATATTATAATTTGGGACCGTGATGATGTGGTCTTGGTGTTAGAGGTTGGGATTTGTAGTTTCCTAGTTTGGTTTTTTAGATTTCGATTGATTATAAAAAATCTATTCTATTGTTAAAATGATATAGTATAGCATATAAATTGGGTTTCATGTTGTATAGGATATAATCATGAATTATATAGTTTCATTAATTAATAGAAATATAATTTTTTTGGTTGTGTGTGGGAATGGGTGAATTTAATTTAATATAATTACCACATGTTTTATAATTTCCTTGGAATTTATTTCCATCATTTGGTGTCCTAGTTATATAAAATATTTTTTTTGAACCACTTCATCTTTCTAATAAAATATCTTGGGTTGGGATGTTACAAATGGTATCATTTTGGTTGGAATGCATGTTATAATGGTACAATGTCTATGAACCTAATTCTTTTTTTCAAGTTATGAATCTATCCTTTGTAGTTAATAGTTATGAAAATGGGGTAAAAGTGGTCGAGGAGCTGGCTTCCGTCCTATTACACGACGTGACTGGGAAATACATGCCGTGTACTTATAGGTACACGCCATGGGTGGAAGGCTACACAACATGTAATCCTGGTATACAATAATGTAATGGTGGGCCAAAATTTGTATGGATATAGAGTGTCATCTCAAGTACACTATGTTTAATTTTTTTATTTGATAAAATCTGGTAGTAGCAAAAAACATTTGAAAACAGATGGGGGCCCATCCGGGTTCACGAATAGCTGTGCAGAGGGATATTTTTCATCTCGATTGATAATACAAACCCTGATTCCTTCGCCACCAGTTTCTTTTGAACCTGATCGATAAGCTCTTAATTCCTCTTGAGCCGTTCTTTGTGATTTTTCTCTCGAAGATGATATTTATGGTCGAGGGTTTATTGTCATTTTGTAGATCTACTCTGTTCCAGGTCAAATCAATGATTTTCGCTGGATGAAGAGAGTCATATGAGTATGAGGTTGGTGGTCTTTTGTCTTTATCTCAATGTTGAGTTGTTTATAAGTTCTATATTGCCATTTTCCTAGGTGTAGGGTGTAAACTAAAATATAAATTGACACTTTTTGTTTCCTAATTATTATTGTGTCAGGAATTAAATTAATTAATCAATGTTTGAGCTGGTTTGTTTGATTTAGGGCCACCTCGTGGGTATATTCCCTTGGAATGACCATTTATATCTCTTTGTACAAGGTTTCTAATGAGGCATTCCATGTTTCCCATTATTTGGTTGTAATGTAGGAATTATATTTATAATAGAACAAAAATTGTGATAAATTGTGATTGATTTGATTAAAGGGTTTGGGATAAATGATTTCTAATTTTCCTCATGATATTCCAATTATCATTTAAGCCCTTTGATAGTTTAATTAACTTTTTGATTGATATTTAAGATGCCCACATGAGTTTTTATTATGATATTCATGTAACCGTGTAATTTACTTGTGTAATCTATTATGCTGAAATGTTGATATATCGGGCTCCACCCTATTGACTGTTATGACATTGAGAGAGGATTTGTTATACCTATGGGTGAAGATTTGTTATGCCTACGGGTGAGGTTTCATTATGCCCGAGGGAAAGGATTGGTTATGCCTGCAGGAAGGGTTTTTCAATGCCTTGTGGTAAGATTTTGAATAGACAATTGAAATGGAATGACATATGAAGCATCTGCCAAGCCAAAGCACTAGCATGGATTCAGTCTTCACATTATTTGTTTAGATAGCCTTCTGAGATATCTGTTGAGTATTACTTATATATGGGATGTAAGGGTTTAGACTAGATTTCAAGTCTTATATAATTCAATTTAATTGAATGTTTTAACAGAACAAAATGAATAAAAATGGAACGCAGGACTTGTAAGATTGATTATTTTTGAGTGCTTCCTAGTTTACTACTTTTCCATTATCTACACTACTTATTACACATGTTCACTGACATATAGGCACAGATCATTGGTGGTTTCCTACTAGGATTTATTTCTCACACCCTATGTGGGTCAATATTTTGAAAAAAAATATTATATTGTTGTAGGTGTTGATAAGGGAAAACACCCTTTTATAGATACATGAGATGCTATTTGGGAGCCATAGAGTATGGGACAGAGCTTTGGATTTCAATTATGCTATTTTTATTTATTTCTTATTCTTTTGGATATTATCTAATTTATTCATGTAGTTTAACTTTTTTAGATGCTTTCCTAGAACATGTGACATGTTGCATCATCTTTTGTATTGAATGATGCTTGGATATTTATCTTATTAGTCTTCAACTGTTTATTCCAGTTATATACGATTAACTACTTATGCTATTGTACATTATTATTTTGCTATGTCACAACCTTCAAATGGTGGTTTAGTTTCTCCATTATCACACTCTAGGACCTAGTTTCTAGTCTATAGCCTTAGGCATTTAGGGAAATGCACTGGAGGCCTTTTTTCCAAATGATTACAGGGCACTAGTTGAGTGGCATCTGGATATAGGACATTACAAAGTTGTATCAAAGGAGTTTTCTTTTCTGTTTTTTCTTAATTTTTGGTGACACTATAAATGGAAATTATGGAAATGGAGTTTGGTAATTAGTGTTTCTCTGGAGTAGCTACCCCTTGTATAGGAAAAAACTAAATTACCTCAAACTGAATTGATATTTATTGATTTTGAGCTGTTACATTTGATTTGATTTCACTGTTGGGTGACACGCTTGTTTTGTGTTATTATTATTGATATTTTTTTGTTCTATTTTTTGTAACCCTATGAGACGATGGTATTCCATCTCATGCATCATATGGGATCTTGTTAGAAATTTCATTCCTTGAATTCTTTATATGCCATTTAGAGAGAATTAATTTTTTCATGTTGTTGTGATAGATTTTGTGCTTGATATGCATGCTGTTGTGATAGATACCATGATAGATATAGCTTATATGGTGATATGTTTTTTTGATTTGTCTTATGGTTTAATTGGATGGATGCCAAAATTTGATCCTTAGGGAGTATGGTCCCTCTTGGATTATAATTTTTTGGATCATGTTTTGGCCATGAGATAGGGACTATGTTGTTATGTGCTATATATGGATTCCATGATTTGAATTGCGAAGAGTATGTGCCCCCACAGATAATAATTTTCACATCATTACTTTATTTCGATGAAACATGGGTTCTAGGGAAGTTTTATTGGCTTAGTGTCTGTAAACCTAGACAACACATTGTGTGGTCCTATGAACACACGCCATACATTCTTCTCTTCGGGAAGAAAAGAAAATTCCATGTACCCACTATGTACTCTGAGTACATGCGATGTGATAGATGACCATGCCACCGACCATGTGAGAGAAAACACCGGTTGTTGAGTTTTATTACGAACATGTCATTTACCTCATGTACAACCCTTGTTGTTTTACATAGGTAGACTGTGTGGCTCTGACCATGTTAATGTAATTTTCTATGTGGAAGACCCAATTACACTACATGTGTATTCCTAACACACAATGTACCTAGGACATTTACATGAATGAAAGGTATAGTTACACACCCATGTGATATTTTAAAGGGACACATCGTTTGTCGGGTTGATGCACCGTGTACCTAAGGAATTTACACACCCAGGCCAATATGAGTACATGACTTTATAAGAGCTTGAGGATACATGTAGTATGTGGTTTCTACATGTTGGGTACTAAATTTTTGTGATCTTTTGAGGATTTTCTTCTCCTATTTACTTCTTATACTCTTGAATTGTGTACCTTGATAAATAAGTTATAGTGATCTATGTGTGAGGGACATTACAGAGAAATTCCATCATGATGAACTCCAGTTGTATGCCATGATTGTAGAAATGAGCATAACCCAGAGGTGGTAGGCCATAGGATACCAATTGACCCTCTAAGAATTCCAGTTTTGGAACCATTTATTATAAATGAAATAGGTGTGGATGCACAATTCCGTGAAGGCTTCATGTGCTTTATACAAACCTTCTAGAGAAAACCTTAGGCTTCCTTGTCTATGGAAGAATTGGAACGAGTATTACAGTGCAGAATATACCAATATTTTTAGGGGATGGTGGACCACATGCTACATGGTCATGGTTGGAGTCCATGCTTACAATCACCATGCATCTAAAGACACCTTCAGAGAGGAGGATCAAGATTGCAACTTATAGGCTGTGTAATTCAGCCAAGAGGTGGTGGGATGTTATCACTTAGACATAGCATCATCGGGACATGGGATGAATATTTTTTTAGATGGTATAGTATGAATACTATTTTCCAGAAATACTGTGGGCTGATATATCCTAAGAGTTCATGCATCTGAATGTGGGTGCTCTGTTAGTGATAGACTAATCTGCCCATTTAACTGAGCATTAGATATTTTAACCTATTCTAATGGGTAAAGATACCTCATGGGATAGGATATTCAAGGATGGACTCAGGTATGACATCTAATAACAGGTAAAATTTTCATGTTTCCTTCTAGATATGCCATCATGAATTAGGTTCTGATTACCGATCATAATCTGCAGGAAGATGGAGGTGTGAACTAGGGAGGTTCGACACTGAGATCTAGTACTATCACGATAAGGAGAAAGAGGGGTTGTATTAAGTTTTATCATGGGGATAAAAGTAATCAAAATGTTTCTTCTAGTATCTAGGCAAGGTGATATTAGTGTGGAAGAGATGAAAATATGATATTGAAGTGTCCAATAGACCTAGTCGAGTGCTTAGCTTGAGGCAAGATGATCCATCTACAATTATTCCTAGGGCGTTTCCAATAACATCTAGTGAGATAGGTTCTACACCGACTCCAAATTCTAGAGCAGGTTCAATAACTTCTCACCAGTTAGGGAATTTGAATATGTCAGGCATCTCAGGCTGAGGTGGTTGTTTAGATGATTTTTACAGACTCTAGGATTTTAAAGATAACAGAGTGGATCTTCTTAGGGCATCCAGGATATGTCATAGGGTTGTGGTGCAAGCCAGACTTTTACAGTGTAGCAGACCCAACAGGTGAAGGATCTTGGACCTTCTACTATCAGAGGTACTGTTCTAGTTTCCTCTGTTTTTCCTTTTTCACTCTTTGATACAAGGTATTCACATAGTTTTATATCTATACACATTGTAGAAATTATTGGGCTCTATTTTTTCTCTTCTTTTAATGTTATGACACTAGACACTCAGTTAGAGATAAGGACGGTAGGTGTGCATCAGTGTAAGGAGTTCCCCTTGAGGTTGTGGGTGTCACATCTTTTGGGTTCTCTATGTCTTACAAATGATAGTATTTGACTTCTTTCTCGAAAAGTACTTGTTAGTATCCTTTTAATCATTTTTCAATTTCTATCACTGTAGGGTGAGTTTTACATCACTAGAAGGTATATATTTTCTACACAAGGATTAATGGGATGTACATGTGATCCATGCTAGAACCAAGAATCATGGGTTTGAGTGGGGTGACAACACAAATATACATTTTATATATGGATGACCAAGGAGAATGTTAGACAGATTTGTATGCAGTGGTTAAACCTTTCAGGGATGTTTTCCCAAATGATTTTTCTCTCTTACCTAGGGTAAGTGAGTTAGAGTGATCTATTAAGCTTGTGTCAGGAGCTGTACCAGTGTCCGTTACTCTTTTTAGAAAAGCTACAATGAAGTTGCGGGACTCAAATGGTAGAAAGAGGATTTAGAGGAAAATGGGTTTATACAAACCAGTACTTCTCTGTAGGGTTCGTCAGTCCTTTTTACGAAAAAGGTAGATGGTACCATCAGGTTGTGTGTTGATTATCTGAAACTGAACCAGTTAACTGTATAGAACCGGTATCATCTCCCATAATTAGAATATATATTTGATTTGATCCAAGGAGATTGGGTATTCTCTATGATTGATTTGAGATCTAGATATCATCAAGTGTGTGTCAAATCAATAGACATACCTCGCACAACTTTCATAAGATGATATGGTCTATATGAATATGTGGTTACACCGTTTGGTCTCACGAACTCTCCAGTATCCTTCCTGGAACTACTGAACCGAGTGTTACATCCTTACATGGGTTCTTATGATGTGGGTTTTTTGGATGATATCTTGGTGTATTCTTATACCCAACATGAAAGTTCTATCCAATATGAGACTGTTTTGAGTAAACTGAGGGAGAATCAATTATATTCTGTGCTCTTAAAGTGCCGCTTTTGTATGTTACCTAAAGCATCCCAAGAACGTCATTGAGGTGAAATGTTTTATAGGGTAGGATGGTTACTACATGAATTTCATACAAGACATCTCGCACATTTCTGTTCCAATGAAGGGCTTGAAAAAAATGGTGTGAAGTACCTATGGTCAGATTCTTGTGATACATCCTTTGAAGAGATGTAGGGGAGATTAACATTAGCACTGATACCAATTTTTCAGAGCCAGGCAAGAGTTACACCATGTACTGTGATACATCAGGTATTGGGCACAAAGAAGTGCTTATTCAGGGTGTTCAAGTTGTTCTGAATGAGTCTCGATAGTTGAGGCCACATGAGAGGAACTATTCTATGAAAAATCTCAAGTTTTCCACAGTTTTTCATGCCTTATAATGTTGGATACATTACTTTTTGGGAGAAAATTTGTTGTTGTACATAGACTAAAAAAGTCTCAAGGACAACATTACTCAGTGTGATCTAAATTTGATGTAGTAATTTTTTGTGGGATACCTTTATTATTTTAACATTAGGCTTTCCTAGATGCCTAAAAAATTACATGAAGTGGTCATTAAACTAAGTATGAGGACTAAAATGCTTGAAGTGTAAGAGGATAGTAGCAAGTTGAAGATTATGTCATTGTTTTATAAGATACATTTGGAGGTGCACGAGAGTCATGGATATACATTCTTTTCTCCTTTAGCGGTTACTTATACACTCCAAAAAAGAGTTATAATGGGAAATATATTAGATTCAGAGGGCCAAGTCTTGTGGGAGAGTGTATTAGGTGAGGATCCACCTCCTGGTTGAATGTTAGGTGATGATGAGATCTTGTGTGTCAATAGAAGTGTCTGGGTTCTAGTGGACATACGTGAGGGGTTGATGTAGGTGCTTCATGATTCATCTTGACTCGTACATCTCCGATTTACCAAGATGTATCTTGACCTAAACTGTTAGTACAGGTGGCTAGGTTTGAAGAGAGAGGTGGATAGTTTGGTTACATGGTGTTGCACCTGTCAGCAGGTGAAGGTGGAATAAAAATGTCCAGCTGGGCTTTTGCTGTAGTTACCTATTTCGAATTAGAAATGGGATGATGTCATTATTGATTTCATAATGGGTTTACCAAGTTTTCCCAATTGCAATGATATAGTGTGGGTGGTGGTGGACAGACTTACGAAGGTCACTCAACTCTTTCCGATCAAGAAGTACTTCAGTGTTGATGATATTGGGAAGATAGTTATTCTTGAGGTGGAACAACTTCATGGGGTACCTCATTATATCATTTCAGATAGAGATGACTAGTTTACATCTCATTTTTCGAAGAGTTTTCAGAGGACACATGGTACATAGGTGATTCTGAGCATTGTATACCACCCTTAGACTGATGTCCAATCAGAGTATATTATACAAGTGTGGGAGTACATGATAGCATCATACATCCTAGACATTGGGGGCTCTTGGGAAAATATATTACATAGGTTTAATTTTCCTACAATAAATGTTTCAAGGTAACTATAGAGATGTAAATTTTTAGGGATTTGTACTGTAGGCCATGTAGATCACCAATATGTACGTTGGAGGTGGGTGAAGTAGCATTACTAGGACAACTTATTGTGCAAGAGACTTATAAGTAGTACCAATTGATTCAGAAGAAAATGGCTACTATGTAGTCTCCTACGAAATCTTATGTTGATCGCCATAGAAGACCTCTGGAGTTTGATGTCGGAGATCGTTTTTTCTTGTGCATTGCACCGAGGCTGGGACACAAGAGAACCAGGAGATAGGGTATTCTTTCTCCAAGATGCATCGTTTTGTTTGAGATTATGTAGTGGGTCGGTCTAGTTGCATATCTAATGAAGTTACCTCAGATGTACTAAGATATTCAAGACATCTTCCATATTTATCAGTTGTGATGTTACATTTCAGACTTGTCCGAAACCCTTCAACCCATGGAAGTGGAGTTGTAGGAAGAAGCATCCTTTGAGGAGTATCTCAAATGTATTTTGGATCATAACACAAAGATTCTTCATGACCAGTTTATTACATTGGTAAAAGAGCTATGGAATCACAGCTGAGTGTATGATGATAATTAAGAGAGGGTGGCTGAGGAATGATCCCAATGGCTAGGGGTTTTTCTCAGGTATTTCGTCATAACCTTTGGAAGGGAAATTTGGGGGAAATTTTCTTTAAAGGGGAATTTCTGAGTAACCCAGTTATTCCATTAAGGTATGAATCCTTCCTTTTTAGTTTATACTTAAGAAAATGAGGTTAAAGAGGTCAAGTGGCTAGTTTCGCTCTTAATAAATGACGAGACTAGGAACTAAAAACCGTGTACTTATAGGAACATTCCATTTATGGAAGGCTACATGCCATGTAATATCAGTACATGACCACATAATGGTTGGACCAAAATTTATACAGACATAATGTGTAGTCTCAAGTTCACACAGTGTACTTTTTTTTTTATTAATGTGCGTAGTAGTATCATTGTTATCAAAAAATACAAGGAATCATCTAGGATCATGAACAACTATGCCAATGGCCGTTTTTCTCACTGATTGTCATCTGATCCCTAATTATTTCACCGCCAGTTATGTTTGAAGCTCATCGGTAATCTTTTAATTCATCTTTAGATGTTCTTTATGATTTTTTCTCCCGAAGATGTAATATAAGGTTGACCATGTATCATTGTATTATAGATCTACTCATTTCTAGGTCAAATCTAATCCTAATGTTGGATGAGGAGAGTCGTAAAAGTACGAGGCAAGTGGTCTTGTCCCATTCACTCAATGTGGTGTTGGTCATATGTGTCATATTGTCATTAACCCATGTTTAGGGTTAAACCATGAATGGAAATTGGCTTTTTTTTCTTAAGGATGATTAGTTTATGAATTAAAATAATTAAAGAATGTTTGAGCTTGTTGGTTTTATTTACGGCCACCCCATGGGTGCGTTCCCATAGAATGGTCATTTATGGCCGTTGGGTTCTGGTTTCCAATAAGGCATTCCTTGTTTTCCCTTATTGGGTTGTTAAGTAATAATTAAATTTATAATGGAATTGAAATTTTGATAAATTGAGATTGATTTGGTTAAAGGGTTTAGGACTAGTGAATTCCATTTTTCCCCATGATATTCCAATTATCATTTAAGCCTTGTGGTAGTTAAATTCACTCATTTCATGATATGTAAGATTCCTACATGAATTTTTATTTCATTAACCATGTAAAAATTTAATTTACATGTTTTTTTCTGTTATAATGAAATATTGATATATCGAGATCGACCCTATTTACATTTATGCTACCAAGAGAGGATTTTTTATGCCTGTGGGAAAAAATTTCTTATGCCTACAGGTCAGAATTTGTTATGCCTGCAGGTGAAGATTCATTTTGTCTAATGGAGAGGATTGTTTACGCCTACAAGTAGGATTTTTCTATTATTCTGGAAAATATTCTGAATAGATTATTGAATTAGAATGACATATGATGCGTTCGCCCAACAAAATCACAATCTTGGATTAAATATTACTTTTTTTGTTTAGATATCCTTCTGAGATATTTTCTGAGTATTCCTTATACGATGGATTGATGGGATTTGGCCATATCATGAGACATATATAATTCAATGTAATCGATTGATTAAACTGAAAATAATGAATAAAAAAGGAAAACATGATTGTAGGATTGTTTACCTTTGAGTACATCCTAATTTAGTGATTTTCCTTTTTGTACACTACTTGTTGCATGTGTTCACTAACATATACACACAAATATATGTTGGTTTCCAACTAGTATTTATTTCTCACAACCTATTTGGGTTAGGATTTAGACCCAAATAGATTATATTGTTGTAGGGGTCGTTAAGGGAAAGAGAACTTCTACATGTACTTGACATGTTGTTTAAAAGTAGGAGTGCCTAGGACTGAGCGGTGTCTTGCGATACTTCGTAGTTTCCTTTAATTATATTTCATTTGGAACATATATTGATGATTCCTATAGTGTACCTTGTTTGGATTATTTCCTAGAATGTGTGACATGTGCATCATATTTTTTATTAAATGATTCTTGGATATTTTTATTATTAGTATTCCATTGTTTAGTCAAGTTATATATTATTTACTACTTACGCTATTGTATATTATAAATCATTTATGTTACACCCTACCAATAAGGGCATAGTTTTCCATATATCACACCCTTGTCCCTCACAGCTAGTCTGCATCCTCTGACGTTTGGGGAAATGTGGTTGTACCATGTGGACAACCGGGTATGGGGCACTAGTTAGGTGGAATCGGTATCTAGGAAGTTACACAATGATGATAAAAGATTCCAAAACATGAAATTTATTTCATAAAAAAGATATATCTGGCCTTTTATGTTGAAATTTTATATTCAAATGGCGGGAAAATTAAGAAAATGAGCTGTTAAATACCTATAAAAATATTTTAAAATTATTTTCATGGTTTTAGTTGGTGAGTTTTGAGTATCTTGATGCATAAAAGAGGCTTCCCACTAGGACTTCATTATATATATTTCTCTTTAATTATTTTTAATTTTTTTATGTATTTAAATTACATGATTTTGGAAATAATATTCATTTAGTTAGTGACATTTTTTAGACATATAATTTTTTTTCTATAGATAATGATATATGGATACAATTTGATGTCCTGAGAATCCCCAAGAATAATCCATTGAGATTGTGGATCATCCTGAATCACAAGAGAACCATAAACTTATATAGTGAAATGTACAAGAATTTTTGGATATGGAATGTGGAAATAAAAATTAAGAACCCTTCCTTGTGGATCATGTAGTATAGGTTCAGATTCGTAATATATCACTATTTCATTGGGACTGTAGATAATAATAAGGGGATGCATGGAATGATTGTTTGAAAAGAGATTTCAATTTTAATAGATCACCAGGTGATACAAAGTTAAAACAAGAAGCATACATGTTAATGGATTTTCAATGAATACACTATTACTGTTAATATAGAATCAATGTTTAAAGGGTTTCTTATTAAGATTTATAGTAGAGGAAAAAAATTTATATACATGAATATGAGGGAACTATAATGTTAGAAAAAAGTATAAGTGGAAGACTTATTCCCTATGAAATAAGATACTATATTAATAGATAACAATTTTAGTTTCGTTAAATCCCAATCATGGTAATAAGCCAATATTTTTACAATGAGGAATGTTAGAGAATGCGAAGAACTATTTCATTAAAATATATCAATAATGGTATAGATGAGGTGAGATAGGAAACCATATGTTATATTATATTATCAATTTGAAAATAACTAGTGGGAATTATTCTAATGTGCTTCGGGCCTCTCAATATTAGAGAAGTAAACCACATCATAACCATTATCAAACTAATAAGATGGATTTATAGGGGTATTAAAAAAATAAATGATTTCCCATATGATTAAAACTAATTAAGAAATAAAGGATTACACATTAGCACCTAATATACCACTTTAACATTGGGATTAGGCTGTCATAGATGAGAAATCAAGACCCTCAATAGTTCCATGTACCAATCCCATAAACTATACTATTTTTCATGTATTTATTGATATTTGAACATCCATTTATTCATTGAATCTAAATAAGTTAATAAAATAGCATTGAATGTGTAAATGAGGTTGTAGGTGATGATAATAAGTCACCTTTTAAAATATTAGAGTGTTTGGGATTTAGGTATCTAACTGGATCACCAACCCTCGATGGAATTTAGTTTGTTTGGGAAATATAAGTTTTTGAAATGGAAATCAATGATTTAATCCTACAAATAGACTATGTAGTAGACTTTAATTATCATATCAATTTATATTCTTGAAATTTAATATTTACATCTCTTGAAGGGTCAATAAAACCTTCTAAAGGGGATTGGGATGTATACCAATAAAAATAAATATATTTATAACTAAATGTCAAAACAGACCCTTAAAAATTTAATGCATCAATAATTGAGACTAATTTTGAAATTAAGACTCTATATTTTAATTATATTATATATTTCATGACCCCCTCTGCACAAGGTGTAACCCTCCTTGGCCGACAATGAGAGAAGAGATACAGTGACCCCCATTTCCCACCTCCAGTAGGGCTCGGGTTGGTGACTTATACTAATGTTTTAAACAACACAGAGGTGGGATGCATGAAACTCTAAGGGGAACACTTGTGGAATATAGAGGTAGAATAGAAACCAAACAAACCACTAGTTAGACTACAATATAAATGAAACTCTAGTACAAAAATGAAATTCCAAAAAAGAACTACAACAATTGAAGGAAAAATAGCAAGCATGAAATGAACGTAAAGACAATAGTGATCCTAAAACCCAAATAGCTCCTACAACCCACATGATAGTAGTAACCAGACAGATCTCCGAATTTCTCCAACTAACTTGGAAAGGGTATATATATACACAGGGTGAATATAATAGTATACTCAGAAGGTTCCTCCTAGGAGCCTCTTGTGAAAAAGTAAATAAAACATGCTAAAGCACTATGAACAAAAAGTGAAACTAACTCATCTCATAAATAGTTATACTATGTTCCCAACATCACCCTAGATACCCTCACCAATTATTTCATAGAATATCCTATAATATAATAAATAATATAAAGGGTACCCTGTTACCACTTCCCCACTAGATTTTCTGTCACGACCCGCCCTCAGGGTCCGTGTCGTGACTACCCCAAGCCCACCTTCCATAGGCCAGGGGCTGGCGACCAGCACCAAGGCGTAAATCCCAGTGAAAAGGGAAGGCATTGCCTTTGTAAAGTAAACAAACACCACAGAGTAAGCAAGTGGAAAGTACACACTAAGTAAAAATAGAGTACAACTGAAAGTGCGGAAAAGTAAATGGGCCAGTATACAAACCCAAACTGAAAGTAAAGTACAACTCGAAAAGGGAAAATAGCAACTGTAAGTAAAAGCCGCTACACCGACCTGTCTACTGGAGATCCCACCTGAAGGGTGGGTACAAATAGCTCCACTGCTCCACGGGTCCCGTCGTCCACTCCGAACACGTCCCGCCCTGTGTTCCACCTCCAGGTACCGTCCTGCTCTACAAGCCTCAGCCAAGATCAACGTTGTCCGTCGTCTGCAACCAACACAACGTAGTGTGGGAATAGCCCGTGCAGGGGTGAGTATAAGCTACTCAGTAGGGACCCCGAGACCCCCGAAGGTCTCAAAAAATCCACAAAGGATAATCCACAAAGGAAGATACAAACACAAGTAAAAACTGACACGGCTTAGGTATATTCCCATACATATACCTAAGTCATCAATTTCAAATACGCTCCAACCTCCGAGTCCAAGTACAACTCAGTCCACACAGGAAAGTAAACGTATTCCACACAGGAAAGCAAAACGTAATCCACACAGGATAGCACAACACAATCCACACAGGAAAGCAATAGGATTAAGCTCACACAAGTATACTTTTTCGAAAGATGGTAAAGATGATCTCTGGTCCATCTAAGTCGTCGGACCCACGAAGGATCGATAGGTAACTAACCCCCGCAAAAGACCCACACAGGATCGGGCCCACATAGGACCTGTAGGCACTGGTTCACACAGGACCGCTGAGCGCAAAGACCCACACAGGATCGGACCCACACAGGATCGTGCCCACACAGGACCTGTAGCACTGATCCACGTAGGATCGCTGAGTGCTGTAGTCATCGTCGTCAAATCCACACAGGATCTATGTACTGTCGTCGTCGCAGTCACAGTAGCAGTAGCAGTAGCAGTAGTAATCACAGAAACAGTCGCAGCCAGCACTAGGGTTCCCGCACACAGCAAGCTCGTACAAGAGGGTCCGCTCCACGAGCCGAGAGGCTGATACATCAACTGTTACAAAGTACAGAGTTGATGTATCCAAAAGTTCCGTATCGTCAACAGGAACTCAACGCAACAGACGGCGCGTCGATCTGACGCCCGGTCTGAGAGTTATTGCCTTTTTCGTCCCAGGGGCCCGGTTGGTTTTTAAGGCAAAACCAACCTGACCGTACTCCACCTACGTCCAAACCTCGGGCGGATTATGCCAAAAGATCTTTCTCACTAAGAGGAACACAACAAAGCTGACGGCACGTCAATCAGACGTCCGTAGCTCAAGATATGAGTGTTTCCGCTCCGAAGGCCCGGTTGGTTTCGTGAACGAACCAACCCGGCCGAAGTAAAAATATTCCGAAACATTGAGTGCGATATACCGAATCGACCGTCTCGATTCAAGGATCGCGTAGCCACTGATGGTTCGTCAATCGGAGGTCCGTGGCTCAAGTTATGGCCAAATGAACGAAACCGTCTCGAAAACGGGGGGTCCGGGTCCGGCCCGACCCCCCCGGGGTCGGCCCGAACCGGGTCGACCCGACCCGGCCCGGCCGGCGGCAGTCTGGCGCGGCGGCGCGGCCTGGCGCCGCTTTTCGCCACGCGCGGGGGGCAGAGCCCCCGCTTTATCAAACTGGCTGCGCGGCTTTTAGCCGCTCCTTTGGGAACCCCCCCCCCCCTCGTGGGGGCCTTCTTTGAAGAGAACCGGGGGGCCGCCTGCCCCCCCTCAATGAAACCCCCCCCCCTCATAAATGGGGGGGCTTTAGAGATAACCGGGGATTTAAATTCCCCCATTCTTTGACCTTCCGGCCGGCCACCTGACCGGCCGGTTTTTCTCCAACGGGACCGGCAAAGCCGGTCCCCATCCGACTTCCGACACCGGCGGCCCGGCGAGCCGCCGGTCTTCCCGTCTCGCCGCGGCCCGGAACCGGCCACGGTGTTCATCATCCGGCGCGGTGCGACGGCACCGCGCCCCTCCGCCATGGCCCCGCTCTGGCCGCGGCGCCTTCGATTCCCTTCGACGCGGCGCGACGGCGTCACGTTCGTGATGATTCTTCCACGGTGCGAATTTCCGCGTGGTGCGACGACACCACGCCATCTTGTTTCATCCGCAAGATAAATCAACAAGAACAAAGGGGGGGGTTCGGCCGTGTTCATGCGGTCCGGCCCCCTCACGTTAAACGATAACACATATTTAAATATCCTCACGTTTGTCATACTAGAACCAAGAACAAGAATAAATAAATAAATAAATAATCAACAACAACCCCTACCTTGGGTTCAAGTTCGAAGATCGTCAACGACCTGCGGAAGACAACGTCGCGGAGCTCGGGCGTCGCGGTAGTCGTTCGTCAAATCTGATGACGAAGAGGTACATCCGAAGAGGTACGTTGTAGGTGAATCTTCGTATGCTGACGAAGGAAGTCCGAGGAGGAAGCGAAGTTCCCTTTCGTTGACACGGAAGACATCGTCGATCTTCGGAAACAACGGGCTACGAAGATGAGAGGAGCGGCGTTCTTCGTCGGAGCTCGAAGGTTCTTCGCGTTCTTCGTCAAGGTTGAAAAAGAAGAACGAGCTCCCAAAATCCTCTCAAGAAGGCTAGAGAGTTCTAACCCAACAAAATAAGATAGAGTCTTATTTTATTCACAAACTTAACAAAATGAATTTCAAAGGTTTGAAATTCAAATAAAAAAAATAACTCCAAATTTAATAACAAGTTGACATGTAATTTAAAGAGGGGTTAAAGGAGTTTTGAGTGGAGATGGAAGGTTGGGTTTCATGTGGGCCCCACCACACTTAATCCTCCCAAGGGAGGATATGTGGATGTGGGTCCCACCTTTAACTTCCTTTGAGAGGAGTTAACCAACAAGTATGAAAAATAAAAATTGTTCCACATTTTTATTTAACTTTCTTATAATTCTCCAAAAAACTAACTTTCATCCCGCAATAAACGCATCTTCGGAAAAGGTCTCCTTAAGAGAATATCGGCGCTGCGAGTTCATCGGTGTTCTCGGATTTCAATTCCGAGCACCAGATTAAAAGTTAGAAATTCCTGCTCGTTCGTTCACTGAACGTACCTGAGCCAAACTTCGGAAATTGATTCCGGGCACTCCGGGCCTCGGAATCAGGTGCCATCAGAAACCGCTCTCTTGTAAAATTCCAAAGAAAATTAAAAAAAATTTCCCTTGATTTTTACGGGTCTTTACATTACTCCCACCTCAGGGGTTTACGTCCCCGTAAAGATACATCAAAAAACTAGGGAAACAAATGAGGGTACTGAGCACGCATCTGAGCCTCCCGCTCCCATGTGCTCTCCTGGAGGTTCCCATGATGCCATCTGATGCGCACAAGAGGAATCGATCACCCACGTAGGACCCGCTCCTATCGATCCTCTATCTCCACCGGGACCTCCGTAAAAGTCGCCCCATCGTCAACGTCATGCTCCCCATGGTCAATGATGTGCGTCGGTTCGTGCACGTATCTCCTCAGCTGAGACACGTGGAAGACGTCGTGCACCCGGTGCAACTGAGGTGGTAGAGCCAGGCGATAAGCCACCTCACCAATCCTGCTGAGGACCTGGAAGGGTCAGATGAAGCGCGGAGATAACTTGCTGCCTCGGCCAAATCTCTGAATACCACGTCGAGGTGAGACCCGCAAGAAGACGTGGTCGCCATCCTCGAACTCTAGTGGCCTCCGCCTCCTGTCAGCTTATGACTTCTGCCGGCTCTGTGCTGTCCTCATCCGCTCCTGGATGACTTGGACCTTCTCTGTCGTGGCCTGGACCATCTCCGGTCCCACCAGTGCTGACTCCCCAGGGTCTGTCCAGCACAAAGGAGATCTACAGGGTCGGCCGTACAATGCCTCATACGGTGCCATCCCGATGGTGGAGTGGCAGCTGTTGTTGTACGCAAACTCCACCAAGGGTAGGTGGTCCTCCCAACTACGACCAAAGTCAAGGACACATGCGCGGAGCATATCCTCAAGAGTCTGAATGGTCCTCTCCGTCTGACCATCCGTCTGAGGGTGAAAGGCTGTGCTCAGACGTAGCTGCGTTCCGAATGCCTCCTGTAACCCCTTCCAAAGCCGGGAAGTAAAGCGAGTATCTCGATCGGAGACGATAGATGATGGCACACCGTGGAGCCGCACAATCTCCTGAACGTAGAGACGTCCCAAGCTCTCCACTGAGCCCTGCTCTCTGATGGGTAAGAAGTGTGCCGACTTGGTGAGTCGGTCAACAATCACCCAGATGGAGTTCTGACCTCTGGAAGTGCGTGGAAGTCTAGTCACGAAGTCCATAGATATGTCGTCCCACTTCCACTCCAGAACATCCAAGGGCTGTACCAAGCCTGCTGGTACCTGATGCTCCGCCTTCACCTGCTGGCAGGTGAGGCATCGAGAAACGAACTCTGCAACTGCCTTCTTCATGACCGGTCACCAGTGATGTCGTCTAAGGTCCTGGTACATCTTCGCCACTCCAGGATGTACCACCAAAGGAGAAATGTGAAACTCTCTCAGCACCTCCTCTCGCAAAGCGACTGGTACCATGGTACGTCCTCGGAAAAGAATGTCGTGCTCTGGTCCAAGGGAGAAACAATCAGGTGCCTATCCCGAGGATATATGTGCACGCCGTGTCTCACAGTCAGCGTTCTCACACTGTGCCTCTCTGACCCGTTACAGTAATGGAGGGGTGACTGTGAGAGACTATAGGAAGGCTGCTCCATCTCTATCCACGAAGGATATCTGTAAAGAGGCTAGCTGCTCCGTCGCCTCCTCAAGTAGCTGAATGCCCGTCCTTCTCCTGAGGGCATCGGCTACTATGTTCCCCTTCCCATGAGTATAGACTATCTCAAAGTCATAGTCCTGGAGGAACTCGAGACATCGCCAATGTCTCAGGTTCAGGTCCTTTTGCGAGAAGATATACCTGAGACTCTGATGATCGAAAAAGACTGTAAAGCGCTTACCCATCAGATAGTGTCGCCATGTCTTCAGAGCGAAGACCACTGCTGCTAACTCCAGGTCATGGGTAGCGTAGTTCTGCTCATGCGGCCTCAACTGACGTGATCCATAGGCGATCACTGCCCTCTCCTGCATCAGAACACATCCGAGTCTGGTCCCTGATGCATCTCAGTAGACTATGTACCCTACTCCCTCCTCAGGCACCCTCAAGATAGGTGCGATGGTCAATCTCTGTCTCAGCTCCTGGAAGCTCTGATGACATCTGTCTGACCACACGAAGGGTTTCCCCTTCTTCGTCAAAGCTGTGAGTGGTGCCGCAACTCTAGAGAAGTCTGGCATGAATCTCCGATAGTATCCAGCTAGTCCCAAGAAACTCCGAACCTCAGTCACGCTCCTGGGTGGCTCCCATGCTAACACAGCCTCGATCTTCGCAGGATCCACTGCAACTCCCGCCTCAGAGATAACGTGTCCCGAGAAGTGGACCTCACGTATCCAGAACTGGCACTTCGAGAGCTTACCATAAAGATGGTGCTCTCAGAGTGTGTCTAGTACAACCCGCAAGTGATAGGCGTGCTCCTCCTCAGTCGTAGAGTAAATCAAAATGTCGTCGATGAAGACTACGACAAACCGATCAAGGTATGGCTGAAAGATCATGTTCATGAGGGCCATGAACACTGATGGAGCATTGGTTATGCCAAAAGGCATAACCAAGAACTCATAGTGGCCATACCGACATCTGAAGGTCGTCTTCTACACATCCTCGTCTCTGACTCTGAGCTGATGATAGCCTGACCTGAGGTCTATCTTCGAGAACCACCGTGCTCCCTTGAGCCGATCAAAGAGGTCATCAATCCTCGGTAGCGGATACTTGTTCCTCACTGTCACCTGGTTCAGGCGACGATAGTCAACACAAAGCCGCAGGCTCCCGTCCGCCTTTTTGGCGAACAATATCGGGGAAGCCCAGGGTGAAACACTGGGTCGGATGAACCCCTTGCCCTGAAAGTCCTCCAACTGTACCCGTAGCTCTCGAAGCTCGGCGGGGGCCATCCGATATGCTGGTGTGGATATCAGGGCTATTCCGGGGTATAATTCAATATCAAAGTCTACCTCACTGCGAGGAGGTAGCCCTGAAACGTCGTCGGGAAAAACGTCTGCAAACTGATCCACCACTGCAGGAAAACAAGGACTCCGCACGTCAACTGCTCCAAGGATGAGGCTAGCCATCTGATGAGTGATGGGCTGTCCTCTCCTCCGTGGAAGTCCATCCTGTGCTGCAAAGGCTCCCTTCTCGCCGGTGAAGGTTAACCTGCTCCCGTCGGTGCATACACATCGCACCTTGCGCCTAAAATAGTCAATCTGTGCATGGACCGTAGATATCCATTCCATGCCCAAGATGATGTCGTAAGGCCTCGACGCTGCTACAAGAAGATCCCAGCCGAAGCTCTCGCCTCCTAGAGTGAGCTCACACTACCGGCACCAGTGCGTAATCTTCGAGTCTGCTCCCGTAGGAGTCTCTAGCCGTAAGGATCGAGCTAACATCTCTGTCGGAATCTCCAAGCTCCGAACAAGGGCAGTGGCTATGAAAGAGTGACTCGCTCCTGTGTCTATAAGAACAGCAGAAAGGGTGTAATAGACATAGATAGTACCTCGAATCATCTCAGGTGCACCGTGGTCATAGGCCTCTGCTGCCTGGAGCTGTGCCTGTCTCTGCCCACCAGCCACCTGTGGTCGGGGTGGACCTCCTAGTGGTGGTGGTGGCAGAGCCTCAAAGCGTCGCCCACCACCGGCTGCTCGTCCAGCTTCTCTGCCTCATCCGCCTCCTCCCTGCGGACCGCCACGGTCGATCCTCTTCCTCTGCCTTGGTGGTCCCTCAACTGTCTGCTGCTCCTCGGAACGGCGGGTCGGGCAGTCACGAGCCATGTGGCCCTGCCCGCCGTACGAGTAGCATTCTCTGCCTCTCGAAATACTAGCTCCTCGCTGTGTGCCCCACACTGCTGAGCCAGTGTCCTGAGGTCGTTTGCCTGAGGGTCTGGTCTGTCTAGACCCCTGAGTCATCCGTCGGCTGCCTGCTGTAGATGACTCTGCCACGTGCCGCCCTGCGGTGGGTCTCGGCGCTGGTGTAGACTCAGTAAGGAATCTCTAGATCAATAGGGCACACTCCAGTACTCCCATCTGAGTCGGTATGCTGAGGGAGATCAACGATGCCCTGATATCGTGTCTCAATCCCTGCTCGAAGGTCCGGGTCCAGAAGAATGGGTCACGTACCATGTAAGTCGAGTAGCGCGAGAGATCATTAAATCTCGCCGAGTACTGAGCGACTATCATGCTTCCCTGCCGCAGCTGAAGAAGCTTCTGGATACGCACAACACGAAGGGTGGCTGGGACGAACTCCGAGCGGAAGAGGATCTCAATGTCCGTCCAAAGTAGAGATGCCTCATCGTGCACCTAGAGCATCAAGCTCCACCATCGGCCCACTGCTGTGTGCAGTAGGCTCGCAGCGAGGATCACCATGAGGTCTGATGGTGTCCTCACTAGCCTGAAAACTTGTATGACTGCCTCCAGCCAGTTCTCGGCTGCCTGGGGATCCGTCTCCCCGCGAAACCTAGGCGGTCACTGGCGCTGAAACTCATGAAGTGCGCTGAGGCGACGTGCATCGTCAGCGGCTGGTGTTGGAAGTATCGGTGGCTCGACGGGTAGAGCTACTGCCGGTGACACTGCTGACAAAGGGCCCTTCACCGAAGCCTCGTCGCTCGGTGGGCTGTCGTCACACTCGACTCTTGGAACCCTTGCTGGCTGCCGTCGTGGGGCCATCCTGAAAAGGAAACAGGTGCTCCACGGTCAGAACAGTATACCTGGTGAGCTGATATAAGTAATCACAAAGAAAACTTTGAAACACACACGCAATCAATGTTTTCGTGCATTAAGTCGGAAATCAGAAGTCAGGGTCCTGGTGTACGGATACGTCGGCCGCCGCACCAACACTGGACTCCCTAGACTGAGAACCACACTCAATACGCTAAACATTATTGCTTCACATAGAAAAGATCAGAGTTCGCGGTAGAACTGAACTCCTCTGATACCAATTTGTCACGACCCGCCCTCGGGGTCCGTGCCGTGACTACCCCAAACCCGCCTTCCATAGGCCAGGGGCTGGCGACTAGCACCAAGGCGTAAATCCCGATAAAGAGGGAAGGCATTTCCTTTGTAAAGTAAACAAACACCACAGAGTAAGCAAGCAGAAAGTAAACAATAAGTAAAAAAAGAGTACAACTGAAAGTGCGGAAAAGTAAATGGGCCAGTATACAAACCCAAACTGAAAGTAAAGTACAACTCGAAAAGGGAAAACAACAACTGTAAGTAAAAGTCGCTACACCGAGCTGTCTACTGGAGATCCCACCTGAAGGGTGGGTACAGATAGCTCCACTACTCCACGGGTCCCGTCGTCCGCTCCAAACACGTCCCGCCTAGTGGTCCACCTCCAGGTACCGTCCTGCTCTGCAAGCCTCAGCCAAGATCAACATTGTCCGTCGTCTGCAACCAACACAACGTAGTGCGGGCATAGCCCGTGCAGGGGTGAGTATAAGCTACTCAGTAGGGACCCCAAGACCCCCGATGGTCTCACAAAAATCACAAGGATAATCCACAAAGGAAGATACAAACACAAGTAACAACAGACACAGCTTAGGTATAAGCCCATACATATACCTAAGTCATCAATTTAAAATATGCTCCAACCTCCGATTCCAAGTACAACTCAGTCCACACCGGAAAGTAAACGTATTCCACATAGGAAAGCAAAACGTAATCCACACAGGATAGCCCAACACAATCCACACAGGAAAGCAACAGGATTCATCTCACACAGGTATACTTTTTCGAAAGACTGTAAATATGATCTCTGATCCATCTAAGTCGTCGGACCCACGAAGGATCGATAGGTAACTAACCCCCGCAAAAGACCCACACAGGATCGGGCCCACATAGGACCTGTAGGCGCTGGTTCACACAGGACCGCTGAGCGCAAAGACCCACACAGGATCGTACCCACACAGGATCGGGCCCACACAGGACCTGTAGCACTGATCCACGTAGGATCGCTGAGTGCTGTAGTCGTCGTCGTCGAATCCACACAGGATCTCTGTACTGTCGTCGTCGCAGTCACAGTAGCAGTAGCAGTAGCAGTAGTAATCACAGTAACAGTCGCAGCCAGCACTAGGGTTCCCGCACACAGCAAGCTCGTACAGGAGGGTCCGCTCCACGAGCCGAGAGGCTGATACATCAACTGTCACGAAGTCCAGAGTTGATGTATCCAAAAGATCTGTATCGTCAACAGAAACTCAACACAACAGATGGCACGTCGATCGGACGCCCGGTCTGAGAGTTATTGGCTTTTTCGTCCAAGGGGCCCGATTGGTTTTTAAGGAAAAACCAACCCGACCATACTCCACCTGCGTCCAAACCTCGGGCGGAGTATTCCAAAAGATCCGTCTCACTAAGAGGAACACAGCAAAGTTGACGGCACGTCAATCGGACGTCCGTAGCTCAAGATATGAGCGTTTCCGTTCCGAAGGCCCGGTTGGTTTCGTGAACGAAGCAACCCGGCCGAACACAAAATATTCCGAAACATTGAGTGCGATATACCGAATCGACTGTCTCGATTCAAGGATCGCGTAGCCGCTGACGGTTCGTCAATCGGAGGTCCGTGGCTCAAGTTATGGACAAAAGACCGAAACCGTCTCGAAAACGGGGGGTCCGGGTCGGGGCCGACCCGGCCCGGCCGGCGGCGGCGCGGCCTGGCGCCGCTTGTCGCCACACGCAGGGGGAAAAGCCCCCCGCTTTATCAAACTGGCGGAGCGGCTTTTAGCCGTGCCTTTGGGAACCGCCCCCCCTCCATCGTGGGGGCCTGCTTTGAAGACAACAGGGGGGCCGCCTGCCCCCCCTCAATGAAACCCCCCCCCCCTCATAAATGGGGGGGCTTTAGAGCTGACCGGGGGAATTAAATTCCCCCGGTCTTTGACCTTCCAGCCGGCCACCTGGCTGGCCGGTTTTCTCCAACGGGACCGGCAAAGCCGGTCCCCTTCCGACTTCCGACACCGGCGGCCCGACGAGCCGCTGGTCTTCCCGTCTCGCCGCGGCCCGGAACCGGCCGCGGTGTTCGTCGTCCGGCGCGGTGCGACGGCACCGCGCCCCTCCACTGCGGCCCCGCTCCGGCCGCGACAACTTCGATTCCCTTCGACGTGGCGCGATGGCGTCGCGTTCGTGATGATTCTTCCACGGTGCGAATTTCCGCGTGGTGCGACGACACCACATCATCTTGTTTCATCCGCAAGATAAATCAACAAGAACAAAGGAGGGGGTTCGGCCGTGTTCATGCGCTCCGGACCCCTCACGTTAAAAGATAACACATATTTAAATATCCTCATTTTGTCATGATAGAACCACGAACGAGAATAAATAAATAAATAAATAATCAACAACAACCCCAACCTTGGGTTCAAGTTCGAAGATTGTCAACGACCTGCGGAAGACAACGTCGCGGAGGTCGGGCGTCGCGGTAGTCGTTCGTCAATTCTGATGACGAAGAGGTATGTCCAAAGAGGTACGTCGTTGGCGAATCATCGTATGCCAACGAAGGAAGTTGGAGGAGGAAGTGGTGTTCCCTTTCGTTGACACGGAAGATGTCGTCAATCTTCGGAAACAACGGGCTACGAAGATGAGAGGAGCGGCGTTCTTCGTCGGAGCTCGAAGGTTCTTCGCGTTCTTCTTCATGGTTGAAGAAGAAGAAGAAGGAGCTCCCAAAATCCTCTCAAGAAGGTTAGAGAGTTCTAACCCAAAAAAATAAGATAGAGTCTTATTTTATTCACAAACTTAACAAAATGAATTTCAAAGGTTTGAAATTCAAAAAAAAAAATAACTCCAAATTTAATAACAAGTTGACATGTAATTTAAAGAGGGGTTAAAGGAGTTTTGAGAGGAGATGGAAGGTTGGGTTTCGTGTGGGCCCCACCACACTTAATCCTCCCAAGGGAGCTTAAGTGGATGTGGGTCCCACATTTAACTTCCTTTGAGAGGAGTTAACTAACAAGTAAGAAAAATAAAAAGTGTTCCACATTTTTATTTATCTTTCTTATAATTCTCCCAAAAACTAACTTTCGTCCCGCAATAAACGCAACTTCGGAAAATGTCTCCTTAAGCGAATATCGGCGCTGCGAGTTCATCGGTGTCCTCAGATTTCAATTTCGAGCATTGGATTAAAAGTTAGAAATTCCCGCTCGTTCGTTCACTGAACGTACCCGAGCCAAACTTCGGAAATTGATTCCGGGCACTCCGGGCCTCGGAATCAGGTGCCGTCAGAAACCGCGCTCTTGTAAAATTCCATAGAAAATTAAGAAAAAATTTCCCTTGAATTTTACGGGTCTTTACATTTTAACTCTACCCCAATGTCGCACGTCCTAGGAAAATATCTCCAAAAAGGATTTCCTATAAACACCTAGGCCAAGAACCAGAAAATTCATCTCATAGAACACACCTCCATTTCCATATAACCAAAAGTAACTATGTAGCTTCTGGGAGCCACCATAACTCACACAACATGTATTATATTTCGGTTATTATACCTTAATCCATCATACCCCAAACAATGTGTAGGTATCCTCAAGCCATCATAGCCAATACACATTATTGCTATAGTAGTCTTTAAGAAACTATACCCATAATATATGTGTGTGAAATAACCAAAATCCATTATATCCCACAACACAAATATATGGGGAAAACTAACCATCGTGTGTACCAGCACAAGTAACTACCAATATAAGAGGGAAGGGACAAAGGGGGTAGTCAATCAACTATCCTCCAACCATGATGTTTGGGAAAAACTCTCCTAGGGCACATGATCTATAGAGGTCCAGTTGTTAGAACATACCAGGGGGTGTAGCGTATAGAAAATAAAAAGTACATGATATAGTATATCTCAAAAACATCATGCGGAAATTAACTAGTCTTGGACTCAACTAAACCTAATGTCTATCAGATTCCTGGCTGTCACTACTATGACTAGATATCATATAAGCACAAAACTACATGAAGAGATTTATTATGTAATATTTTCTCTTTTTATCAGTTTCTATTTATGTTAATTATTTATTTAAATATTAATTAACCACTATCCTTTTTAATATTTCATTTCATTTGTGTCACAATAAAGATTCATTCCCTCTAGGAATAAGAAAAACAAGTCCATTACTTCTTAGAATTTATACCTTAGCATTGAATCTGAGTGATCTCAAACACCAAGGGTTAAAAATTTATTCATTTCTTTAAAAATGTTAATGATTTCAAAACATCCATGTATTTTAGTAAAAAATGATAAGCTACCAAATAGAAGTTTTCTCAACACGGAGAGTAGATGAATTACCCATCAAGTCTTTTCCACCTATAGATGGATTATAGAACCATTCAACAACTTGAATATAGACATAGAAAGAACATTGTATACCCCACACGTCTTTATCTCTTTTGGAAGGATAGTAAAAAAACCCACTTACCACAAGTTGTGGGGAAAGAAAATATGTTAAAAAAATAACATATTCAATGAGAATAAAAATTATATACAATGCTTAAGACCATTTTCAACTCGTTCCATCATCTATGATGTCCTCCCCGAAACCACATGCATAAACCAATTCATCTCCCCCCTCTATGAGTCAACTATTGCCATAAAAAGTGGGCCTCTCTTCATGAACAACAAGAATATTGCTTTTGGATTAGACATCCTAGACTCACGTCACGTCTAGTCCTCCCTACCCCTCACACCATAAGTCTTGTATCTAGAGAAAATCACAATCTGCAGGAATAAACATAAAAACGGTCTCTCCTCCCCAAAGAAATGCATTCATCCATCGCGCACAATGATCTCTCAAGGCTCCAGATGCTATGGTACATGGACTTTAAAAGCAAGTGGGAAAATCATTCCCTAAAAAGGAAGTAATATTTTATCACAAAACAAGTTCTTATTCAATATTTAATTAACTAATTCATTATTCACAGGTTCCAACTATAGGAAACCAACGAACTAGCTATCACTAGATATCACAAATTTATTAAACAATTAGCTTAACATGAATTTAATAATTTTATCAACAATAATCAATAGGTTTTGGTTTAATTAACATGTTCCATTAAACATCCATGTCTACATCATTTTTATCAACATTAAATTATAACAAAAACAACCAAAATCATTAAACACAACTCTATTTTTTAGCCAATTAATTTTTCATTATTTAAATCTTTAAGTTATTTACTCATTTACATCAAGAATGACATAAAAAATTAATCAATGAATTGATATCACACTATTAATAAAATAATGAGTGAAATTGTTATCACAATATAAAAAAGTAACATCTCTTTGTGGTCGACACTAATTCTTTAATTTTGTTCAAGTATTTAATTTGGTCAACTTCATTAAGATCCATGGGGATAAACCATAAAAGCTATACAATTTCATATAATGAAACAGAGAGTCAATGAATCCCATACCTCAATACGTCTTTTAAATTCTTCTCATGAGAACAGATCAAGAAAGAGAATCACGATCACCTCTCCCCCAATAACTTCATCCATCCAAGGACATCACAGAACAACTGTACCAACCAACCACAAAGAAAACTTCATTAGAAACATGTATATCACACTCCATCACTTATAAAAGATAAAAATTGGGAAATATATCAAAGAAACTATAATAATTGTGGTAGATCATACCTTGTATTGATGATGGATCACCACAGATCGAAGGAGGGAGCTAAGGACCGTTCCATGATGAAATAATCCCAAAAGAAATTAAGAGAGTGTCTTCGAGTTGGCTGGCGTCGAGGGAGAGCCACTGCAACCATTGGATAGATAAAAAATGAGTGTCTCAAATGTTTTAAAAACATACAGTAGTAGGGGATTACAAGATGTGGAATCCCCTTCACGTCGTGTCAAGCATAGAGGACGGTTTCCACCAAAAACACATCACCTCAACACATTATTTTATTTTTCAATCCCCAAGAACATACACATCTTAAAAAAAACATTTCACATCAAAAAACTAACCCTGATACCATATTTCACAACGTGTATTTTAGTTACATGACATGTAATCCCCAATTTCTAGTTATTACTCAACCCAACTTCTCCAAACATCTTCTAAGCCTCATCCGAGATCCGAAATCAATAGGAACATGAAAAGGGTTGATCCATTAAGATTCAATCCCATAAATAAAATAATTCCTAAAACATTCTCATCCTTGAGAATTCAAACCCAACCTAGAGAGGAAATAAAAATGGGGTTATCCAAATATCCACACCATGAGATACCTCTCAAAGAATCCACCACCACAAGAGCTCCTTAAATCACGAGAGGAACAAGCGCAAAACCACATAAGAACCAAAACTAGATCATAAACACTCTCCTAGGGGAGATACCTATCAATAAGGGATAATACCACAACAAGAAAAACTATAAATCCTTATCAAAAAATAAAATGGTCTACAACCCTAAAAGGAACTATGTTACAAGAGAATTGATAAACACCAAACAACTTGGTGGTACCGAGTGCGTATCTATGACTCACATTCACAGGTACTCTCCTCCACGATGCCGTACCACCATAGGACATGAACCAAGGGGATATCATGCATGTGAAAAACCTTCTAATGGAGGTTCTGGATCCCTACAGGCTGGTCCTCAATGGTGGCATCATCCTCTACATCGATCAGGCCCCAATCGATGACATGAGATTCTTTGTGAAGATAACGACATAGATGCGACCCATGAAAAACATCTTGTATACTAATCATATTTTGGAAAAGTTCTACCTAATACACCATATCTCCAATAGGAAATAACACCTCTAAATTCCCAACAAACCAGGGAGAAAGCATACTCCCATGATCAAACCACCATTTCCCTTGTTGGGGATTCACCGTCGAAACACATGATCCCCAACGCCAAACTCTAGAGGTCTCCTCTTATGTGAAAAATAGTATTTATGATGGCCCTATAATACATGAAGCCTCTCATGAATCATCCAAAGAACCTATATCATATTCTATACCTATTTTGGCCTATGAATTTGTTACTCTCAAACCCCAGTTCAGGAAAATGGAGAATGTAATGGTTGGAAATACAGGTCTTCAAATGGTGCCATAGTGATGGTGGTGTGAAAACAATTTTTGTTAGATATATTTACTACGGGAGGTACCTTTTTCTTGAACATCTGAAATCTAGGACATAAGAGAGTAACATTTATTAAACAGTCTATATGGTACACTCTATCTAACTATATTTCTACATATGAAAAGTAGTGATAAGACATATTTTAGAACCACTATGAAGATGGAGACCTCTCCCCACCCTTGATGTAAAAAAATGATCTCAATCAGAAATGATCATCCTTGTGAATTAGTGGGGTCTCACCTCCTCTTCCATCTAATGGCTTGAAAAAACCTCCAATGAGATGAACTCCAAGATCGCTATAAAGTTGACCGATTTCATCAAATGATCCACTACCACCAATATATCGTCATGACCTCCCTAAGATCAAGGTAAACTGATAAAAAATTCCATCTATATTCCCTCCCACTTCCACTAAGTAACAACTAATGGTTGGAGAAAACCACCAGGAACACGGTTCTCAACCTTCAACTTTTAGAAGACCAAACACTGAGACACAAACTCCATAACTACACAATTCAACCCAGGCCACCAAAACCGACCTATCAAGGCTTGGTAAATATTTTTTGCACCTTGATGTATCGCGAAGGGTGAAATATGTAACTATATGAGAAAAATCTCACACACACTATAAATCAAATGAAAAAAACTTCTATGAAAACCACCCAGTGGTGTTCATAATCCGACCAACCATAAAGGGCCTTGCCCCAAAAAACTCAGTCTCTCCATAACATCACCTCAATATACCCCAATTGGGATTTATCTTCCTGATGCACCATTGATGACTGCATCATCATCTAAAAAAGGAAACCTCTTCCCCCAACCTCTACCATATCTAAATGTAATGAAGAATTATTTTACATTAATCTCCAGGAATAACTAGATTCACGCACTGCATCACTATTCCACTTTCTTCTCAATTCATTGACCACAACATTCCACTTAGCATGTGTATATAAAATCTTGAAGTCATAAAACTACAAAAAATCCATCCACCAATTCTTGAAAAAGTGTATGTCATGCTTGGAGATAACATACCTGAAGCTCTTATGATCAGTGAAGACAACAAAGATCTCAATAATGAGGTAATGTATCTAAAACATAATAGAAAACACCACTTCCAACAAATCAAGATAATGTATGGAATTTTTACATTCATGGGGACACAATTTCCAAGAACAATAAGAAACAATCCATATCTTCTATATAAGAACACAACCCAAAACAAGATATGAAGCGTCATAAAAAAGCTAAAACATAACTATTTTTTTGGAAATAATAAAACCAGAGCACCATTCAAATTATTTTTTTGAAACTTAGAATCCACCTAAAACTGATCAGTCTAAATAAATGTCTGATCCTTCTGTTCAACAATGTTATAAGAGTCACCACCTGAGAGAAATTGTGTACAAAACATCTATAATATCTTAAATACCAAGGAAAATTCACACTTCTCCCACTGTCTTGGGGGTTTCCTAAGATAAGACTACTTCTATCTTTGATGGATCTAGAGCTACTCCTTAATGGGATACAACATGCCTTTTGAAATGGGATTCTTGATCCCAAAAACAACACTTCATAAACTTCCAAAAAAACTTATCATGACGACAAGCTCCCAAAATGGTATACAGATTATCTACATGATCTCCCCCAAATTTTGAGTACACAAGGATTTCATTGATGAACACCACCATAAATGTGGCCAATAACTCACAAAACACAAAATTCATTAACCCCATGAACACCGATGGATCATTCATCACACTAAATGAAATCACAGTGAAATCGCAATTCCCATGACAACAATGAGAAGAAGTTTTCAAGATATCCTCATAATTCAAATGAATCTAATGATAACCCATCAACAAATAGATATTTGATAACTAAGATACACCCTTATGTATGTAGAATAAATCATCAATCTGTGGAAGAGGATAGCAGTTATTCACTACCACATGGTTTATGTGAAGATTGTAGATAAACAACCATAAAATGTCATCATTCTTTTCAGAAACAGATCTAGTGTACCCCACAGTGAAAAAATCAGCTGAACAAAACAACACAGAAATATACCATTAATCTCTATATTCAACTCTCACAACATAGAATGTTCTATCCTATATGAAGACATCAATAAATGATACACACACGACTGTAGCTCGATCCCAAAATCGATCTCTTTTAGAGGGGGTAATGCTACAACGCCTTCTAGAAAGACATCTGGGTACCCTTCCATGACACATGGAAACACCAACTGCTGAACTTATGGTGAAGTTAGAATCATTTCATCTATAAAGGATGACAAGAAATTAACATGCCACTGAACCAATTAGGGGTCTCTCTTTACAACAAACAATGTTGGCTCTCCATCACCATCGAAGAACATGACCTGCCTCCTGAAGAAATCCACAATAGTGTACACTAAATTAAACTAATACATGTTGAGGATGAAATAAAATTGTTTTATCGATAAAAACATAAAATCTACCCAAGATCGGTGATACCCTAATAAAAGATCATAGTCTTTTACATACTTCAAACAAATCACTTCAACCTCTAACTAGCATAGTTAATGCCAAGAACAACGTATGCCTCTCTACCTCAAGTCTCAAAACATAGACAAGGGAAGATGATATGAATGAGTGTGTCTATCATAAATTAAAAAATTCCTTCACCAAACTAGAAAATAATAAAAGTGTACCATGAATTATGTATGTATATCATAGAACTGACAATTCTAAAGCATGAAATTGAATACAAACAACACCACAACTTCTCTAAACATGTTGAGGACCGCCTAAATGGCCATGATCTAATATCTCTGGATGGGATGAATCATGGGGGTATCCTCTACCCACCCCACCTACTCTTTACTATTACCAAACTAGAGTAACTTATTATTTCGTCCTCATATGGAACTACCTCATTAGAGGAACTCAGAGGGGAATGAAGGATGCACACTAACTACTCTAAAAGGTCAGTCACTCTCACAACTGATGACCTCATCCTCCAAATGAAAAACATGCATTTGACACCTTAGAATATGTTTGATATCCAATTACCCTAGATAAACAAGACATTGAGGGATGGGACCTACACTCAACTAATTAGAAGCTCTTCTTTCCTGAAAACAGGGAACCACAGAGCACGACTCCTCTTCATGAGGAATCTTGATTACTCCACTCTTATAGAGATCTGGTTCTAGATAACATCATCTCGATGACCTCTTAACTTTTCAACACCAACAGACATTTCTTCAGTATAAATGGTGTGACCTAGCACTGGATCTGTAGATGAAAAAGCTCCTTGAAATGCCTCGCCCTTGCATCATCATCCAAAAATAAGTCCAATGAATATCAGAAATGGTTTCTGAAATAGATTCCAAAATATCACACATTAGAGATCCCCTTTTAAAGGGTAACCAAATCCTAGAATCTAGACACATTCTCAATTGAAAAAAACTCATCAATAAAAAGGTCTCTGAACTCCTCGCACGAGACTATTTATTCCTCACGATCTATGGGGAACAAGAACCACCAATACCTTACTATTCCATGTAGAATCGTCAAAGCCAACGATACTCAGTGTTTCATACAAGCATAGATCAAAATTATTTCTATCTCAATATCCTATAACCAGTATACTTTTACTATAACTAAAATGGATCTCTCACACTTCAATAGACCATGGTGCTAAAAAGCCTAGTGTTTCCTCCACCAAGTGTGGTTTTCTTAATGGTCTACACTCCAATGATCAGATGGTGTAACTTTTTGAAATAATTCTCTATGAACCTAATGAGGATGTTGACCTGGAGACATACCTAAAAAATAACAAACAGTTAGAACTCATTAACCTAGAATATGGAAAACTTTACACTAATAATTTTTTTTATTTTATTCATTTTTGGATATCCTATCTGAATGTCTACCCATTCAAACATATGCGGAAAGAAAAATTATTCATGATCTTTTCTGTGGTCTCCGCCTTGTAACAATTATCACCGCATTTAGTAGCCACTATATTATTAATGGTATGTGCATCATATCACAAGGTCCCTAAATACTCGTGTCTTAGTGGGTCTATCGCGTTTACAACACTTGATAAACTTAGCTAAGACTGATTCCCAACAACCCCATGCAACCTCACTTGTGTCCCACTCCAAATTACATCCTATCCATCAAAAATATCTATGATACAACATTTTCATGACCCCTCACCACACGGCGTACCCCTCCTGGGCTGACAATGGGAGATGAGAAAAAGTGACCCTAGAGTCCTACCTTGAGTATCCCCCGAGTCGGAGACTTGAAATGAAGGTATAATAAACACACATGTATGAGACATTAACCACTATTAGAAAAAAATGAAGAAGATAGAGATATTATAGACCCAAAAAACCCCATCTCAGACTACAATATTGAAGAAACCCATGTAAAAAAATGCAATATCAAGCAAGAACTACTACAACTAAAGGGAAAAACTGAAAATACCCAAAGAATGTAATCACGATAGAGACCGCAAATCCCAAACATATCATGCAACCCAAAATATTGTAGTCACCAACATGTTCTCCAACCTACTCAAACTAACCTAAAAATAGTTTATATATATGTTAGGTGAGTATAATAGTATACTCAGTAGGATCCTCCATCGAGCTTCTCGTGCAAGAGTAAATAATGCATGCTAAAGTGTTGTGAACAACAAGTGAAACTAACTTGTCACAAAAATATGTATACTATGTTATAAACCTCTCTATGGATATTCTCACTAAGTATCACATAAAAGTGACTATAATATAATATATAATATCATGGGTACCCTGCTACCACTTACCCACTAGTTTTACACTCTTCCCCAAAATCGTACGTCCTGTGCATATCTCTCTGAAAAGGATAGCCCAAAGAAACATGGGAGAATCATCAAAATATGCACCTAATTCATCATAAAACAACACCACGTAAAAAAAGTAACCAGGTTGTTTATCGGATCTACGATATATCACACAACGCATATCATATGTTGGGTATTGTACCTCAAGCCATGAAGGCCCATAACCTGAGTAAGGAACCTCAAACCATCACAACCTAAGAACGTTATTCCTATTTTAGTCCTCAGGAAATTATATCATGAATATATGTGTGTGATATAACCATAATCCATTACATCTATCAACACACGTATATGGGGAAAACTAACCATTGTGAAAACCAGCACACGAAACTACCAAGAGAAGAGAGCATGGGGAAAGGTGTAATCAGTCACTCATACTCCCACTAGGATGTTAGGGAAAACACCCCCATGGATCAGAATCCAAGGGGTGTAAATTTCTGTAACCGATAGGGTGGAGTAATAGAAAGAAACACAAAATTACAGGATATATTATAGCTCACAACCTCACTATAAGGATAACCATGCCTTAGAGTCAACTAAAGCTAATGTATCATGGACCCCCAGACTTCCACTGCTATGACTAGATATCCTATTAGTACACAACCATTTAATGATATAAAATAACATACATTATCACTTTTTATCAGTTTCATATTATGTTAATTAATTATTTAAATATTAAATAACCATTATCCCTTTCCACATTTTATTTAATTACCATCACATGAAAGATCTAATCCCTCTATGCAAAATAAATCCGAGTTCACCAATACTGATAATTTCAACCTCAGCATTGCATCGCAAAAATATCCTTCACCATGAGTAAAAATTTATTCATTTATTTGACATCATCACATTCAATATTTTTAGGTATTCTAGGAAACAATTATATGTTACCAAATAAAAGGGGGGATCAATAAGGTGAGTAAATGAACTACCCATCGTATCTTTTCCACCTATATCAGAAGCATAGACCCATCCAACCATGAGATGAGAGACATGTAAATCATGTGGCGTAACCCACGCATCATCACCTCTCTTGAAAAAAGAGTAAGAAAAACCATATTCCTCAAGGAGTGGGGAATGTAAAGTAGACAATCAAAAAATAGATTCAATGACCATCAAACCTCGATATCAATGAGTTAGACCAACTTCAACCTCTTTCATCATCTTTGGTGTCATCCCCAACAACACATGCCTAAAATGATTCATCTCATCACTCCAGGTGTCAAATGATTTCTCAAAAACTAGGCATCCCTACCCCACATACCACAACTGCCCTCTAGGCTCAGCCGTCCCAGGCTCCCATCACGTTCTAGCATCCCTACCCCACATACCAAACTCCTCGTATCTAGAGCACATCATATGGAGCCGAAAAAACTTATCCATGTAATCTCATCACTAATGCAAGGCATTCATCCTTCACACACAACAAGCTCTCATATCTTTAAAGAATAACTCACTTGGCCTTTACCTGTAGTAGGGGAACTCAGAACTAACAAAGGCATTATCTATTATCACACAAACTATTCTTTTTCCATATTGATTTAAATGATTCATTATTCATAGGTTCCAACTATGGGAAACCAAAGAAACAATCTATAAAATTCCATAACAAATTAGTTAAACAGTTAATTTAACATGCCTTTAATTATTTTATAAAAAATAATAAACATACTTTAGGATCATTAACCAATTCTATTAAACTATCATGTTTGCATCAATTTGATTAACCTAAAATTACAATAATAACAACCATATTCATTAAACATTCCTCTTTATCATTCATCCAATTAATTACAAATTAATTCTAGATTTATGTTCATTGCCAATTCTCCTCAAGAAGTACATGATAAATCTAGCATGGAAAATATATCACACTATCTAGAAAATCAAGAGGAAAACCATTTTCATGGTCTAATGAAAAAATATCACTAAGTGATCAATTCTAATTGATTAATCCAATTGGAGTATTTAATTATGTCAATTTCATTATGATATGAGGGGATATTCCATTCTAGCTCTATGATTTCAATTAATTAAATAGGGAAGTATCAAATCCCCAACCTCAAAAGGTGTTTGAAATTACTCACAAGAGAATGGATCAATATAATTGATCATCGTCACCTCTCCCAGAAAATCTGGATTCACCCGAGGATGCTGCAACACAAACAAAACTACCATCCACCAAGAAAACTCTATTATAAACATATATATCTTTCACTTTCCCATTTAATTGAGAAATGATAGGAAAATAATCTATGAAAACACAAGAACGGAGGTATATAATACCTTGTATTGAAGAAAGGTCGATATAGAACGAATGAGGGAGCTAGAAATCATTCCTCGAAGAAGGAATCCCCAAAATATTTAAGAGAGGTTTGTCGGGTTGCCTGGGGTTGAGGGAGATCCAATACAACAGTAGGGTTGAAAAACATTGAGATGCTAGAATGTTTTCAAAACATAAATTAGTGGGGGATTACATGATGTGGAATCCCATTCCCCATTATCTAATTAATCGATGTCAGTTTTCACTAAAAAACATGGCGCCTCAATTATTTATTTTATTTTTAAAACCCTGAAGACATATACATTGAAGAACCCTATTTCACATCACGAAACCACCCATGAATCATGATTTCCAATCATTTAATTTAATTACAAGACTTATAATACCACTTTTACTATTTTTACTTAACCAAACTTCTCAAAACATCTTATGAGAATCCTCCGAGCTCCACAAACCTCCCAAACATGAAAAGGGTCAATCCACACAGACCTGGTCCCTTGTAATAGATTTATATCTAGATTTTTACTCAAAAAAATCTCTATATTTACACCTAAAATATAATTTTAAATTTTTATTGACCTTATTCTAGGATTTAAAAATATCTCTTTTTATTATTGTAGGATTCCATCAATGGAATAAATTGAACATAAGTATGAGTTAGAAGAGATGAAATTTAAGGCACGAATAATATCGAGTAATAAAACTTGGTCATATTTGAATATATTTAAAAATAAGATAGGAAATCATCTGTGTGTTTCTATTGATTGACATATACTAAATATAGTGACAACCTAGAATCGATAACCTCTTTATAGAGTTGATGATATATTCAATAAACTGATGATACCCAAGTGATTCTTTAAAATTTACTAGTGATTATGTTAATAACATTATACATATTAAAGGGAAACCACTTCAATTTTTTTGTACCCACTATTTTAATTAAGAAAACATTATCATGTATTTATTTTATAAATAATTCAATTTCATTCTTCTTGGATTTTACTAATCACATAATTCAAAAGAACCTAGATTTCTGTTTTTTATTTGTTGTTGAAATATTGGATTATTCTAAATCTCGAAATGATAATGAAGTGATATTGTAGATTATGTGGAAAATATTTCATAAACATTGAAATTATTAAGAACAATTTAGTTGTGACCTCTATATACAATTAGTTATCTTCTCTAGGGTTGTAATATATAATAAGGATATTGATATAAGCGAATATACCCCCACTAGGAAATCACCATATTTTTTTTTTGATATTAAAATATTTTCAATATTTATAGGATACTAACACCACTTCATTGATGGTTTTCTCTGTATCAATTATAATATGATTACATTAAAGAAAAGGGAACATCTATTTCAGTGGAGATATAATCATCCAAAATATTTTTTGGACCTTATGTTTTGGAAAACATTTGAAGTCATCCTCGCCTATCTAGAACCAATGGAAGGTCATGGTTTCTACAATGATGGTTATAAATCTACTTTTGTAAATTTATTATAGTTGTAAGTTCATATTGTATTATATAGATTAATGAAATGATGATTGTGTGAAAAAAATTATTAGATTCCCATTTTAGAGATAACTCTTGTAGTCCATGTTTTAAAAACATTGTTTAAATATCTAATTGGTTTGGTGTTTATTATATATACAAATCATAATATCTAGAAACACATAATTTAAATGTGTGATATGAGAAATAGTTAAAATAAGGCGGGATGAGTAAATAAAATATTTTACATTGACATTGATAATATATAACAAAAATATAGTTAACTGGGTAATGAATTATATCGAATGGGATTTAACCAATTAACCTAAGAAGCTTGTGATCAGTTCCAAATTATGGGAATTATTCTGAGATGAAATTTTATTTCATTGAGAAAAAAAATATTGATATATTATTACTTAAGAATTTTATTCCATACATTTTTAACCATGTTAAGAATTAAAAATTATTATATAACGAATAGAAATAAATTTGATCAAAATACAATGGTGGAGATACCATTGAAAGGTGAAACAAATTATTAGAATATATTATTTCACTTTTTATATCGGATATTGGTTCCACCATATGAAGAAGTACATCTTATTTAATATCATGATGAAAATTGGAGTGGATTAATCCATGTATCCTACAAATTTTTAAGTTTGAAAGGACACATTTTTCAGGGTCATGTATGAAAAGAATGTTTATGAATATAATATGAAATTTAACACAAATCAGTATGTTAAGGAAGAAGATAAATTAATGGATATATTATTAAAATAGATTCCTATAAATGATTAGAAATAAAATCAAATTTTCATTTATTTTAACAAAAATTTACCTTGAAGGGGATATATTTGGGATTCCATCTATATGAATATAAACTGACTCAAAAAAATTTTCCACTTATTTTAACTTTTAGAATCTAATCTGATGGATTACATGGAAATTTTTTATATTTTAGAAGTGAAAAATTTTATAGAGTATTGGTTTTTATTATATAATATATGGATCCAAGATTTAATTTTTATGTTTTGTTTCTATTTTTTATAATCTATTGAAAAGTAATTGATCATGACCATGACATATAATCCTCCAAGAGAAGGGAAGTCAGAAATTATGACACATACATAAGAAGAAATGATTCTATCTTATGTGATAGATTTTTGGGATTCATGAGAGGAAAATTTATCTTCAGTTTAACTAAATTATAATAATAAAAGTAATTAGTATGAGATAAAAATATTTTCATTTAAACTAATGTATGATTATCCATCCACATCTCATCATTTTTGTATAGAAACCAATAAATATTTGCTAATTATATGGATAATTGTTTATTATATGGATAAAATGATTCAGTTAATTAGGATGGAAATGGATATTTCAATGGTCCATGTGAAATCATATGATATATATCATAATATCCTATTAACCTTTGTCATTAGTTACCCAATTATCGTAAAATTAACTCTCAGATCTGGTATCGACATTAGGGGAAATAAGGGATCTTTCCTCCTTAGCTTGTTAGACCATTTAATATACAATAAAATATTGGGTATTTTCCCTATGGGTTTTCATGATGATGAATAATTTTCTCATTTTATATATTTTTTCTATGTTTTCCTATATTAGACGTACCATCCTATTTCTTTTTCTATAATTTAATGTTCTCATGTTTATATGGATCCTGATTCAACATTAATCAATTCACTAATTTTTATAATAGATTGATGAGAAATGACCATCCATGTAAAATTTATTTGTTTAGTATGAGATTTATGAATGAATGTCTAGATTCATATGAGACATTTGAATGAGAAAACATCTTTCCGGAGTAATGGATATATCACCCATAAAGCTATTCCAATATTGATATTTATGAGGATAGAAAACCCAATTTTGGGGATAATATAACACCCATAATTTGAGGTAATTCAAAATTTATTTTTGTTTTATTCGATGTCAAATATTACTTTTCTTGTGGTTATCATCCATGGTATCTATAGAGGGGGTTTTGATGTATTTATGAGTTTTTATATTTTGAGTATTGTTAGGGAAAGTTATTACAGCCTCTATAGGTAAACCTATAAAATATAAAGAAGCATATAGAGTAGGAAAATTGTTTTGAGGAAATTAATAATTTCAAATATATTATACTGTAATTAATCTTCTTAATCCAATAAATTCAAATTTTTTTAGTAATTGTATCAATTTTTGGTCTTATTAATAATGTAAGTGATATTTTGAAAATGAAATAATTTCGGAATTCAAAAAATTTATATCTAAATAAAATTATGTCCATAAAATCTTCTTCACTAGTTCTATTTGGAAAAAATAAAATATGGGCATTGCCAAATTCTTGAATGGAAACAATTCATTAAAAAATATTGAAAAAGGTGAATACAACATTATGAAACCTAAAAGGAATAAGTATGTTCGGTTATAGAATACATTCCCCAATTGAACTGATTTGGTAGATATCCCCGTATACCTAAAATGGGCTGCCAAACGGAACTGTAATTTCACATTTAGACAATGAAAATCATAGTGTAAATTTTATTAAATTATTTACACATGTTATTTGGTCTTCATCAGTTCTATAAATACATTTAAATTTAGATCATGGGATTACAAATAGAATTTTTGTATGTAAATATATTCATTAATGATATGATCATAAAATTAAAAACACATGTCCAATGTCCAAAAAATTTATATTGAATGCAGATTAAATAAATTGATAAACATTTTATTCAAACATAATTTCTTAATTTTCCATTTTATTTTCCCACCATGTCGAATCATTCAAATTATTTAATTAGAACCATAATTTTCCACTTCAAATAATATAAAAATGTATCTTCATATACATTTCATAGGTATAGCTATTATTTTATACATTTTTAGTAGAAATAGGGATTATGCTACCATAATAGTGTTTTACATGTTTATTATATTTTTGTATATCTTCCTCTCATACCTCTCATTTTTTATTATGTGGTATTACATTTTACCTTATCAAATGAATTATAATAGATAACTAACATTGGTTCTTGTATGAGGAGGTGAGAGTGGTGATATTTGATTTAATACATAATAAATTTTACATAATTATATAATGATAATTTTAGTAGTGGTGAAACTGGTTCTCTTTTTGTGTCCTATACACTTTCACAATAATTTAATTTTCCTTTCCATTAAATTTTATTTTTCTCCTAAATCTCCAAAAATATTTACCTAGGGAGGAGACAAATTATGGTTATAAAATTAAGAAAAATTATCCTACATGTAGGGGGTTAATGTGGGATGAAAAACTAAATGGGATTTTTTTAAATATAGGTTTGATCTTATTAATTTAATAGAATCTTTAGAATATATATTATAAAAATAATGATGGAATCACCATGATCACCCATGAAAAATGACACATACTCACTAGCTTCATTGTGTTTTGTTTACTTCTTTTAGTGTTTCAATAAATCATATATAAATTAATATAAAAAATTCCCTAAATCCCATAAAAAGTTAGTGTATCATTAGTATGATATTAGTTTTTTTATAAATTATGAAAATAGAAACACATTATTTATGAGTGGACTCCTCGATAGATCGATCGAGGGTTTCACACTATATTTCATTCAATAGTAATAAAAGTAATTTTGGGGATTGAATCATGAAAATTACATATATTAATTGGTCCATGGTTTAGCTATATCATATGGTAACTATAATACATTAAAATTTTCATGATATTAATGATTCACAAGATTTTTCATAGGTTCTATGAAACCATGTAACTTGATGGAGTGATAAAATTATTTAATTCTGAAAAATTGATTAATTAATGAAAACATTATAAAAACCAAAAAATCATTATAATAAATCATATTTTTTAGAATTCTAACTTTTACCTTGGTGAATTGGATCACCCTATACTATCCAATGGACAGTTTTGACAGATAACCGTGTCTAGTGTATAGGAAATAAATGGTAAGAAATTTTTTTCTCTCTCCTTCTATATCATTTTTGATAAGAATCATTTTATTGTGAATAAGCCAATATTGGGTTTGATTTGATCAAATATATGGATTTTGGATTTATCTATAGAGTTTTCATTAGAAGGTATGGATTCCTAGGAATGAGTAACCTATATATGTCAAGATCATTTTTTGATTCTTTAAAAGATTTTACCATTATGAGGTTGGTGTATTTTGTATCTCACCGTTAACTCTATAACATAAATTAATGGTTTTATAAATTAATTTTTTATCTTTCAAAAGAACAAGCAATATGGAATTAATTTTTTCAAACTCTATTTGTTTCATGACATTAATAGAAGCTTTTTAGCTAATGTTCAAAACATGTTTGGTATATTTAGAAAATGTAAATTTTAATTAATTGAACTGAATGGGAGTGGGACTCTGAAACACATTGGTTGTGTGGGTTTAGATTTTATTTTATTTAACCATGTTGTTTTGAACATGTGGTATGTTACATTAGTGAATAATGGTAAAATACTAATGAAAGACATACAAAAGAGTGTCTTTTTTTCTTCTCATGATTCTGTACTATTCATAGGTAAGGTGATGGTGTGGGTTTGTGTCTTATTGATTTTATATCCCATGCTTATATAATTGTCTTGTGCATTATTTTATAAAACTAATATTATAATAAAATATATTTTCTTTTCTTTCTATAAATTTTATATAAAACTATGAGCTAACTTGTGCTTGTCCATGTGGCTTGTGAAGGAAATTTGGGGTTCACCTAGTAGGTTGTATAAACACACACTATTTCTAAATCTTCATGAATATACTGATTTTTTTTAATAATTTTTTAGTAAATTTAATGTTATCATACTTTACTATTTCGTATTTATGATTTTTATTTAAGATGTAGAAAATATCATTTCTCTTTTCAAGCGGGTTCTTGATAGTGATTTCACTTTAATAATGATGTGTTTAATTTTATTTTTATATGTTTCTTGATTATCTACCTTTTATTATATTATTAATTTGATTTTTTTCTAATATATAATTTGGGAATAAGTCTTTACATGTGATCCTCATCATATTATTATTTCTTGAATTGTTGGAAATATTGTATTTAGGTTGTGTATTATTGTTTGTGTGTCTGTGTGGGAAAAACAACCCCCATAATTTTATAATGAGCTACAAAATTATTACCATCTTTCGATGTCCTAGGGATGAAACAAATGTTAATAGCATCTCCACCTCTTCTGTAATATCCAGACCCCTATAGGATGGATCCAGTGCATTACTTGTGATATTAACATAGTTAGAAGGAATGAAAATTCCAAAGGAACGATCAGTTTAGTAGTCTTGAAAAAATTAGATATATAGATGTTACTCAAATTAAATTGGAAAATATAACAAAATACAATACATAATGAAACTAAAAACTGCATCCACAAGAACTCAATAAATGATCTCCTATTTGTGATCTGTTGTAAGTAAAAAATGAAATGGGTGAGCTCAAATTCTCAGCAAAGGGTTACAGATAGTGAAATAATGAGTACAATAATAAGTGAATCACAATAATTTTGATAGAATCAATATGGCATTGTGAATAAATGAATAACAAATTCCATTAACAAAATGAAAATGAAAATGCATCCATATATTTTGTCATAGTGAAAAGCTCATTGGTAATAATAATAACTGATAATGAATAAAGATAATGATTATTAATTTGACGTCATTTATCTGGCACATGAAACCATAATAACGTTTAAATTATTTAGTTCTATGGGTAGAAACCCGTCTGGTTTTTGGAAACAAACTAATAGGGTTTGTCGCCAAAATGATTTTTCTCATTAAACCTACCGATACATTGATGGGCTATAGCAGGACCCACCCACCACTGAATTTCCAAATAATTATTTATATGTTTATTCAATACATGCATAATATTACTTTTCAATATCTGTATAGAGTTGAGTATAGAGATTCATCAACATTTCCTTAATTAAATAACTTTCCAAATAAACACCATTTGTAAAATGGTATACGGTTTAGACAAAAAACATATCCATGATATATGATTATAGATATTTAATATGAATATAATTTCAACGTAAAAGTGATCTCAAATGGGCAATTGTTACACCACATAGAAATTATTAGTTGCACCACACAGAGATAGTCACAACAAAATAGTAGTTGAGACAAAGTCTTTTACCACAATGTAATCGGTTGAATCATATGACCAGAACTTAATAACCCTCAAAGGAATCATTTAATAACATTAATATAATGTTAATAATGTTATTATATATCAAATGGAAGTACACATATACCACATACAATAAACAAGTGGCTAACAATAAAAATAACACCGAAATGAAAGTGGGATGAGACACCCCTTACAAACATCTCGGCATGGTAACAAGTGGTATTGCATGGGATTAATGAGAGGTAAAGGGTAATTTTATTTTTTAGATGAAACAAGGGAAGTATGGTAGAGGTACAAAAACCTGCCCCATCATTATAAATTAAAAATAAATGGGCACAACATAGGGGATATTCTTGAAAAAAATTGAGAGAGAGGATCCCTTACAAATATTGTGTCATTAGAGTGAAGATAAATCAATGAAATATTTATGTGTGACAAATACAAATCCACACAATATAAGTGTATATACAGTATAAAACAATAATAGGCCATTCACAAATATTCCTGTAGCAATGTAACCAATGAAATAGATGTTTAACTCAAAGAATGAAAATTGAGTTAAGAAATCCCTTACCTTATGCTTGAAGGTGTTCTTGACTTGTTATTAAAGACCTGAATAAAAAAATTAGGATTATGAATTACTAATTATATAAACTATTATATATTTAAATAATTTATTATAACCCATTTTAGTTCATTCGAAGCATTTTTGATTAGTTATAAGTTTCAATCTCATTGTTTGGGCTCGTTTGATCACTTGGTTTTAAAAGATCAGTTCACTTATATTCAAGTTCAGATAAATATAAAAGATTGAAGTGGTTGTCCAGAAATTAATTTATATTATATTAGTGAACGTCCATGAAATTAAATGGTTTTAAATTTAATTTGGTTACTTAGAGTGAGGTCAAATTATTATATACCTAACCTTAGTGACAACCGTTTTGGTTAATCGTTGGGTTTGATTACAATGAACATGTTTTGATTTATATCTTAATACCATTTCTAAAAAGGATTAAAGAACTAAAATAAGATGTATAAAATATATAATAATATGTTTCGACCATTACACAAATGGTTTCACGACCAGAATTGAATATTATAATAGAAATTGACAAACTGTTGTCCTTGAATGTGGTAAATTAGCACATCTCAAATGGTGCTTTCATTTCATTCAAATAAATGGTGGGGAAAGAAGAGAGGGTAATGAAATACACCATTAGCATGAACAAATTCCAGTATATTTATTTCATTGAATTTATCATAATATTATGGTGAGAAAAGAAATAAAAAGAAAATAACTTAAAATAATTCATGGAATTGGAAAGAGGAATTTACCTCTTGAGACTTCCTCATTTGAAAACCTCTTTAGGGGAGTGGTTTTGGTATTTTGAAGAGGTTAGGAGATTTTAGAAGTGGGGGAGGATATTGACAAGAGTCTTGGGTATAATATTGGAAAGGTACAAGGCTTGAGTGGTGTGAGAGGAAGAGGGGGTGGGGGTGCGTTATATAGAGGAGGGGAGATGAGTTTTCTTGTTATAAAATTCATTAGTTTATTATTTCCTCTAAAGACAATAAATAGTGAGTATTCCATGACCAAGAATAGTGATATATGCATGTGACATAGAACCAATTGAGCTTACATCATCAGATCATCATGAATGACTCAATTAATCCATTATTTATCATTTATTGTGAATTATATGATCTTACTATTCATAAAAAATTCAAGTATTTTAGAAAAATCCCAAAAATTCTCCCTAAACATTTTTTGACGTGGAGAATCCAAAAATGAAGTCTATTTTTCAAAATTAATTTTATAAATATTATTAATTAAATATTTAATTATATTCATTATTTAATCGAAAAATACTAACACTTAAATTTTCCCTCTTCATGTTAAAGGTGCATAAATTCATTTATACACTCAATGATATGAATACCATTATTATGAATCGTATTATTATTCATAAGGGTATGTTAATATTCATAAGGGTAGGTTTCTATTCGTAAGGGTAGGTTACTATTCACCGAAAATTATGTTAATCCTATCAGACTCTAAATATCATCTTGAACACAACTGTGTATGTCAGATTTTTAAAATTCAAATCATAGAGTTGTAAAATTTAAGTTTAATGGATTGGTTATGGATATATCCTACATGTAACCATGTTTTGTTCCATAAAGGCTCAGTGATTCTTAAAATATAGGCTATAACTAAAGTTTATTTAAGAGAAACATACCATAAAATGTTTGTGGTGCTACATTATTCCCTCCTTCAGAAATTTCATCCTCAAAATTTTATGTATTAATCCCACCAAAATGATGTGGGTGGTTCTTTTTCATGAAATTATCTGGTTCCCATGTTTCTTCCTCAATATTCTGGGTTGTCATAAGAACCTTTACTAGAATAGTTATCTGGTTTCTCATTACCTGCTCCCTTGTATCAAGAATCCCAATAGGATTTTCACAGTATGACAAATTAGGTTCCAGTTCAATTTCTTCATAGGTGAGTACATGCGTTGGGTCTGGAATGTATTTCTTTAAAAATGAAACATGGAACACATCATTGACTTTGGAGAGATTAGACAACATCACTAGATGGTAAGTTACAACTCTAATTCTTTCCAGAATTTCAAATGGTTTGACATACTTGGGGATCATTTTACCTTTCTTACCGAACCATAAGACACCCTTCAATGGATATACTTTCAGAAACACATGATCTACCACCTGGAATTCCAAAAACGTTCTCCAATTGTTAGCATAACTCTTCTGCTTAATTTGGGCTTCTTTAATATGAGTTTTTCTCGTCTTCACCTTTTCCGTGGTATCTTCAATAATTTCTGGGCCCGTAAGTTCCCTCTCACCAACTTCATCACAAAAATTTGGAGTTTGAAATATTTTTCAATATAATTCTTTATATAGGGCCATTTGAATACTAGAATGGAAACTATTGTTTTAGGAAAATTCCACCAAAGGAATGTATTGATACCACATACCTTGGAAGTCAATAGGGCATGACCTCAACATGTCTTCTAGAGTTTGAATAGTCCTTTCAGACTGTCCATCAGTTTGGGGGTGATAAGCTGTACTCATATGAAGCTCAGTTTTCAAAGCCTTCTAGAGACTTTTCCAGAATGTTGATGTAAACTGAGGATCTCAATTATACAAAATTTATATAGGTGCACCATGAAGTCTTAAAACTTCATTAATATAAAGTCTTTCCAAGCACTTATGGGGAAAATCCTCTATTATGAGAAGAAAATGTGTTGATTTTGTGAGCCGGTCAATAATTACCCATATTGCATCATTCTTTCTAGGTGTCCTTGGTAGTCTGGTGAAAAAATACATCGTAATGTTATCCAACTTCCACATAGGTATAGGTACAGGTTGCATGACTCCTGTGGGATGTTGTCTCTCTGCCTTCACTTGTTGAAAAACTAGATATCTTGACACGTAGTTATCAATTTCTCGCTTCATAATATCCCCCCAGAAATATTACATCACATATCGATACATCTTAGTGCTACCTGGGTGTATAGAGAAACTTAAAATATGAGCATCATCTAACATATCCCTTTTTATCTCAGGTACTGATAGAACACATAACCTCTTCCCAAATTTTAGAACTCCTTCTTCAAACATGAAGTCTGCCATTCTCCCATCCTTGACAGCATTTATTTTCTAGTATAGGTTCTCAACATTAGATTGAGAGATTTTTATATTCTCTAATAAAGATTGTTAAGAATCTTTAGAAATGGGAAATATTTTTCCCTTTCCTTAAAATTTACCATATCCATCTTTAGTAGATCAAGAAATATAGGATATCTCTCACTCCTCGTATGAGTCAGACGTCCATGATCTTTCCTACTTAATGCATCTTCCACATTATTATCCTTTCCTTGGTGGAAGTGTATTGAACAATCGTAATATTTGAGTAACTCGGGCCATCTTCATTGCCTCATGTAGAGTTCTTTTTGTGTGAAAATGGATTTCAAACTCTTGTGGTCAATATAAATCTCACATCTCTCCCCGTAGAGATAATGCTCCCATATTTTCAGTGCAAAGATTACAGCTGCAAACTCAAAATCATGAGTTGGATAATTTTTCTCATGTGTCTTCAACTATCATAAGACATAAGCAATAACCTTATCATTTTTCATTAGGATGAAACCTAGTCCATTCATTGATCCATCGCTTTATATTACAAATCCATAACATCCTGATGGAAGAGTCAAAATTGAAGCATTTACTAATATTCTTTTTAATTCATTGAAGTATTCTATAGATTCTTTTTTCCACTCTAACTTAACTCATTTACATGTGAGCATGGTTAGTGGGTTTTCCAGTCAGGAAAAATTCAGAACAAAACACTGATAGTATCTTACTAATCCAATAAAACTATGTACCTCAGTTATGTTTGTTGGCATGGGCCATTCTTGGATTGCCTTTTTCTTTTCAGGATCAACTAGGATTCCATCCTTAGAGAAAATATGTCCTAGAAGAGAAACTGATTGAATCTAGAATTAACACTTTCTAAACTTCCCATATAATTTATTTCTTCTAAGAGTTTTTAGAATAACCTGCTTGTGGTTCTCATGGTCTTCATAGATTTTTGAGTATATGAGGATATCATCGATGAATACCACAACAATTTTTATCACGATATTCCTTGAAAACTCTATTCATTAAATCCGTGAAAACAAAGGGTGAAATTTTTTATCCAAAAGGTATCACTGTAAAATCGTAATGCCCATACCTGGTCCCAAATTCTTTCTTAGGAATATATTCCTTCCTTAAACGCAATTGATGATATCCGGATCGAAGTTAAATCTTCAAAAAGTATTTAGCTCCATGAAGTTGATCAAATAAATCATCAATACGGGGAAAAGGATACTTATTATTTATTTTAATAGCATTTATTTCCCTATAATCAATGAAAAGCCCCATTGATCCATATATCTTTTTAACAAATTAGACAAGGGATCCTCATAAAGAAAAACTAGGTCTAATGAATACTTTTTCACTCAAATCCTCTAGTTGTTTCTTTAGTTATACTACTTACATAGTAGAAATTCTATAGGGAGTCTTTGATATAAGTCTTGCATAAATTGTTAAATCAATAAAGAACTCAACTTCCACCTCTCGAGGATGTCCCGGTAAATCCTCTAGAAATACAGTAATCTATTCTTGCACTATGTGCACAACTTCAATTTGAAGATTTCGTTCCTCACCCATTGATATTTTTTATCTTCCTCTTCATGTATTGAATTCAGTAAATAAAGTTAGGGTGGTTCTAAATAAGAATAAGGAGGTGAAGTTTCTGCCCTAATGACAACGGGTTCTACTCCATTTTCAAAAATTGTAACTTCTTTCTTCTTATAAGAAATCTTCGCATCATAATTTCATAGCCAATATATACTGAGAATTATATCAAATTTAGTCAGTGGTATGATGATAATATTATCAACTAAAGCACGTTTTGGTGTATGGAGGGGGACTAGTTGACATGCCTTTGTTGCAATTATGCATCCCCTGGGAGTTTTGACTGACAACTCCTTTGTTAAATCAAATTGGAAAAATCTAATTTTCATGGAAAAGTGGGAATATATAAATGAATGCGATGATTCAGAATCAAATAAATTGTTGGATATGTTTGAGGAACCAATTAAAGTATCTCCCACCATATCATTAGGACCTTCAACCTCCGCGGTTGTAATCGCATAGGCTCTCCCTTATTCTATTGGCATTTTATGAGGCATGTTTTCTTGGATTTTAGGAAAATCATATGAATAGTTTTCCATATCCCTACAATTGTATCATTTTATACCATTGAATTGTTTCTTCCCCTTTCGTTCATCATATTGATGACCCTTTTCTCCACAGTTATAACAGACTCCCATTCCTTTCAAGCATTTCCCTAGATGATTCTTTCCACAGTTCTCACATAATTGGAATATCATTGTTACCTTTCTCTTATTTGGTGCTTCTCCTTTAGTTTTTTTATCAGAGTACTGCTTCTTATCTTAGTTTCCTTTGAAAAGATATGATCTTGAAAATTACATCTCTATTTTGATGGCACTTGATAAAATTTCATCATATGATGAAAATGATTGAGAAGCTAGTGCCTTTCAATGAAATGGCTTAAGACCATCATGGAAATGACCAATCATGTCTTCCATGTCACGTACGTAATCTATGTCATCCCTATACATCCTTGTGAAAGTATCCTCATACTCTAAAACATTGTCTTCTTCCATTTGTTATGTACTGAGGAATTTCCTCTTCATTTCAGTTCGTTGCTCACAAGGGAAATATTTTTCAAAAAAAAATTCTTAAAATTCAACCATTCCATATCATCTATTTCTTCTTCCTCTGTGGTATTCTCAATAATGGACCACAATTGAGCAGCGTCACCCTTGAGAAAATATACTGTCAGTACTACCTTTTCATTTTCATTGCATCTTAATGCCATGAATATCATTTCATGGGACTTGATCCACTTCTCAGCAACCACTCGGTTAGTAGTCCCACTAATAGATGTAGGCTTCTGCCACATGAAATGACCCAACAGAGGTGTGGAATGGTTATTCGTTACAACCTGAGTATGTTGTCCCAATATAGTCATGATCTGATATGCTCCAACATTGAATGTGTCGACTGGCTCAGTAGGGAGATCCCTACCTTGACCATGAGTATTGATTCTCCTTCTTCTATTATATGCCATTTCTATATAATGGGATACAAAAGATTATTTTCTGAATCTCAAATAGAAAACAACTCAACATAGATTAAAATTTGATGCATAGCTAATCTTATAAACATGATTTCTCTGAGGAAAAATTTACAGAAAAATCCTTCATAATGGCTTGTAAAGAAAATGTGAATTATCCTAAGCATATCCCCCAGGAGTGTCATAACCAAAAATGCAGAAAGGCCTATTGTCATGCACCAGTTCTCATTTGAGTATAGATCAAAGTGGTTTTTTCAGGTTTTACCCATAGATACATCTGTGCTAGAGCCGCCTCTACCTGCTCATATCCAGATGGGGAAATATTGTTTAAATTATCCACCTAATATATTCCTTAACAAAATACAAGGATGTTATTGTATGTTTATCCTCAAATAATACCTTTGGTATTTGTTCCCTACAATACATTTCCTACTATAGTCTCCATGTTTTATACTAAACTTCCTCTGATACCAACTATAACATCCCAACCCTTCTAGGCTGGAGCCGGTGCATTACTTGTGATATTGGCATGGTTAGAAGAAATAAAAATACCAAAGGAACGATTTTTTTAGTAGTCTTGAAGAAAGTTTATAAATATATGTTACTCAAATTACATTGGAAAATATTACCAAATACAATACATAATGAAACTAAAAACTACATCTATAAGAACTCAATAAACGATCTCTTCTTTATAACCTATTGGAAGTAAACAATGAAAGGGGTGAGATAAAAGGCTCAGTAAGGGTTACAAATATAGGAATCATGAGTACAATAATAAGTTAATCACAATAAATATGACATAATAAATATTTCATAGTGAATAAAAGAATAACTAATGCCATTAATAAACTGAGAATGAAATTGCACCTATAGATTTTTTCATAGTGAAAACCTCATGGATAATAGTAATAACTGATAATGGATAAAGAGAATTCTTATTAATTCGACATCATGTATCTGGAACATGAAACCATAATACCGTTAAAATGGTTTAGTTATATGGGTAAAGACCCATTTGATTTTTGGAAACACACTTGAAGGGTTTGTCGCCAAATTGATTTGTCTCCTGAGACATACCATTGCATTGAGGGGATATAGTGGAACCCACCATCCACAACATGTCCAAATAATTATTTATACATTGATTCAATATAATCACAATAGTAATTTTCAATATTCGTATAGAGAAGAGTATACAGATTCATAAAAATTTTCATAATTAAATAACTTTCCAAATAAACAACGTATGTAAAATTGTATACGGTTTAGACAAAAAACATATCCATGATATGAGATTATGGATATATAATTTCAATATAATTTCAAAGGAAAAGTTATTTCAAATGGGAATTAGGTACACCACCTAATGATTATTAGGTGCACCACACAAAGTTAGTCACAACAAAATTGTAGTTGAGAAAAATTATCTTACCCCAATGTAATCGGTCGAATCATATTACCAGAACTTTATAATACTAAAATGAATCATTTAATAACATGAATATAATGTGAATAATGTTATTATATATCAAATGGAAGTACACATATACCACATACAAGAAATAAGTGGTGAACAATGAAAATATCACAGAAATGAAATTGAGATGAGAAACCCCTTACAAACATTACGGCTTGGTAACAAGTGTTATTGAGAGGAATTAATGAGAGGTAAAGGGGTATTTTATTATTTATATGTCACAAGGTCAGTATGGGGGAGGTATGAAAACATACCCTATCATTAGGAATTAAAAATACAAGGGCACAACATTTTTTATATTCTTGAACAAAAGTGAGATAGAGGACCCCTTAAAAAGATTGTGTCATTAGAGTGACAATAAATCAATGAAATATTTATGTGTGAGAAATAAAAATCCAAAAAATATAAGTGTATATTTATTATAAAAAAATATTAGTTCATTAACACATATTCTTTAAGCAATGTAACCAAAGAAATAGATGTTTAACTCGAAGAATGATAATTGAGTTAAGCAATCCCTTACATTATGATTGAAGGTGTTCTTGAATTGTTATTAAAGACCTGAATAAAAAAATCAGGATAATTAATTAACAATTAAAGAACCTATTATATATGTTAATAATTTATTATAACCCTTTTTAGTTCATTAAAATCATTTTTGATTAGTTATAAGGTTCAATTTCATTGGTCGGGCTCGTTTGGTCACTTGGTTTTAAAATATCGGTTCACTTATATTCTTGTTCGGATAAATATGAAATATGGAAGTGGTTATACAAAGATGAATATATATTCTAATAGTGAAAATCCATGAGATTACATGGTTTTAAATATAATTTGGTTACTTAGAGTGAGGTTGAATTATTATATATATAACCTCAGTGACTACCGTTTTGGTTAATAGGTGGGTTTCATTACAATGAACATGTATTTATTTATATTTTAATACCATTTATACAGAAGTATTATAGAACTAAAATAAGATTTATTAAATATATAATAATCTGGTTCAATCATAACACAAACGGTTTCATGACCATAATTAATGATTATAATAGAAATTGTCAAATCATTGTCCTTGAATGTGCTAAATTAGTACATCTCAAACGGTGCTTTCATTTCATTCAAATAAATGGTGGGGAAAGGAGATAAGGTAATTAAATACTCAATTAACATGAATAAATTCCATTACATGCATGTTACTGGATTTATCATACTATTATGGTGAGAAAGGAAACAAAAAGAAAAAAAATAAAAGAAATGAAGGAATTGGAAAGAGGAATTTACCTCTTGAGGCGTCCTCCTTTGAGAACCTCTTAAGGGGATAAGTTTTTGTATTTTGAAGTGGCTAGGAGATTTTGGATGCGGGGTAGGATCTTGGGGAGAGACTTGGGACGAATAATGGAAAGGGACAAGGCTTGAGTTATGTGAGAGGAAGAGGGGGTGTGGGGTGCTTTATATAGTGGAGGGGAGAGGAGTTTTCATAATATAAAATTCATTAGTTTATTATTTCCTCTCAAGAAAACAAATAGTGAGTATTTCATGACCAAGAATGGTAATATATGCATGTGAATTTGAACCAATTTTTCTCACATCAGCATATCATCATCAATGACACAATTAATCCATTATTTATCATTTATTGTGAATGTTCAGAATTTACTATCCTTCAAAAAATCATATATTTCAAAAAAAATCTGAAAAATTAAACCATACCATTTTTCAACGAGTAGAATCCAAAAATGAATTCTATTTTTCAAAAATAATTTTATAAATATAATTAATTAAATATTTAATAAAAATCATTATTTAATTGAAAAATACAAACACTTGCATTTTTCATCTTCATTTTTAAGGTGCCTAAATTCATTTATACACTCAATGGTATGTATACCGTTCATAAGAGTCATATTAATATTCATAAGGGTATGTTACTATTCATAAGGGTGGGATAATATTCAAAAGGGTATGATAATATTCCCAAAAAATTAAGTTAATCCTTTCAAAATCTAAATATCATCTATAACACAACCGTGTTTGTCATATTTTTAAAATTTAAATCATAGAGTTGGAAAATTTAACATTAATGGATCGGTTATGGATATATCTTATATGTAACCATGTTATTTTCCACAGAGGTTCAGTGATTCATGAAATATAGACCGATAAGTATGTGCAATTCTCCCTATAAACTCTTGGCTTGTATTGTTAACTCCATGCTGTAAAGTCATTTACCTCGGTGGGTTTAGTTGGAACAACACTGATTTGTTAAGGGACGCTCAATATAGGAAGTCATTTCTCTCGCTCAATAAATGTTTTGTGATATTAACGTCAAAACCCGTGGGTCCAACATTTCCATCAAGCTTGATATGAACAAAGCCTATGATCGTGTGGAGTGGAGATTCATTAATAAGCTTCTGGAAAGTATGGGTTTTCCTTTCGGAACATTGATATCATCTTTTTTTTCAGCTCTTCTAGGTTATCAGTCACCTTCATGGGGAAATCCTATAGCTTCTTCAAGGCTGCACGTGGTCTAAGGCAAGGGGACCCAATCTCTCCGAGTTTGTTCATTCTTATCCAGGATGTTCTTAGATGGCTTCTTCATTGGAGTGTTAATAATTGTGAGATCCTCCCATATCATAGAAAATGGAGCCTTCCAGTAGTGTCTCACCTCATGTTCATGGATGATACCATAATTTTCATGCATGCCTCGAGCAGATCTCTTCGTGGACTAAAAAAGGTGATGGAGGAGTATGGACATTGGAGTGGGCAGATCATCAACAATAACAAGAGCAACTTCTACATATCAAAATCATGCACCTCATCGCTGGTCTCCATAGTGAGCTCCAAAATGGATATGCAAAGGGGTGATCTCCTCATGGGATACCTGGGCACCCCCATCTCGTTGAGCAGACCTCGCATCTCCGACATCGACCACATTCTCACCAAAATAACCAACCGGGTGTTGAACTGGAAGAACATGTACTTGTCCTTCGGGGGAAAGATCGCGCTGGTGAACAACATTTTCCTAGAGACTACAGTGAATGATATCTCTTATATTATATTCCCCAATGGTGTTATTCATAATATCGACATGATCCTTGCAAGATTCAAATGGGACCCCACCTCTGTAGAAAAAACGCACTGGGCCTCCTGGAGGAAGATGGTGTGGTCGGTCTGTGAAGGCGTAATGAATGATCAAATCCTGCAAAACACCCTTTACAGCATGCACACGAGATTTTCATGGTATGTTCTATAGAAATGAACCAGGTGGGAGAATATTGTCTACAAATACTCTTTTGGGAGACAAGCACAAGCGGAAGCCCCTAGGCAGTCTATTTTCTTGGTGATTTGGCCAATCATCTCAACCCTATGTCCGTAGGTGTGCTGGCTCGTGGGGAGAGGGGAGATATAATATTGGAACTAGAACTATAGTGGATCCACGATCGGTTTTCCCAGGTGATAGCCACCAACATCACCTCTAGGGAGGCGATGTGCTTCCCGTCTTTTGTCACGATGGTTCTTGATAGGAAACAACAAAAAATCATTAACCTCATTGAACTGAATTCAGAACAAGATATATGTGTCTTCACCGCATACCCCTATGGGGCCTTCACGTCAAATGACTTTTGTTGAATTTGTAGGTGGAAGGTTCAGGAAAATGGGGAGACGTCGGATGAGGATCTGTGGGTGAATGATATTCCTACAAAATTCAATTTCCTCACCTGGAGAATTCAGAACAAAGTCACCCCGAAAGATGAGAATGTCAAGAGGTGTGGTGTTAACATGGTGTCAATATGTGTGTATTGAAAGTCCTATAGGTAGGAAAGAATAGTGAATTTGTTTTTTTAAGTGACTAGGCACACGAGGTGTGGAATTCTTTTGGGAGACTCACAGCGGTCTTCAATCCCAGCATGGATGGCCTTCCCTTTCTGGATAGCTGGTACCATGGCTCGGGAAGCAGTGGCCCTTAAAGAATGGCGCAAACAGTGCTGCTAAAAGAAGGATACTGGGGCCTCTGGATAGAGAGGAATAAGGTGAAACAAGAAGGGGTGGGTGTTAAGGCATGTACTATTATAGTTTGGAAGAAGAACCTTTTAGGAGACATCGCCAGGGCTGTCAGCAACTGGAGGGAGGCCCCATCTCTAGTGCAGTTTCAAGTAAGGGCATGTGACGCACCCACAGTCAGTGGAACTAAGGGCAAATGGCTTCGTTGGAACCCTCCAGATAGAGGGTAAAAACTCAATACAGATGTGTCTTGTGCTCTGGGTTTAATGCAGGGAGGAGGAATGGTGCGTGACACCAATGGGTTGGTGCTCATGGCGTTTTTAGTAAGGCTTGGGCAAGGTTCCGCTTTACTGTTAGAGGCCCTTGAAATGCTCCATTATCTCATCTTATGTGGTCAGAAGGAGTTGGATATCATTGAAGTAGAAACTGACTCAATGCTAGTGCAAAAATGCTTACAGTACTAGGTTCTCTCTCCCTGGTCGATCACCTATGCCATCATAAAATGTTGGCGCTTACTTGGCAACAACATTAAAGTGCTACACACCTAGAGGGAGGGTAAAAAAGTGGATGATCACCTCACTTATCAGGTTATTTTAGTGCCTAAGGAAGTTTTCATTCATACTAGGGAAAGATTGTAACCCGAGGGGGTTAATTTGATCAGAGGGTACGCTCTTGGTCTTCACTATTTCAGACCTCTGTAGCTCCTGTCTTTGGGGGCGGGGGCAGGGGGTGGAGGTGTGGTGAGGGTGTGGTGTTGTTGTTGTTTTCTTATTTTCTTTAAATAAAAATATATATAATGATGATGATGAAGTATCTTTTAAAAAGAGCCTAATACATGGAAATTGAGATATATATAGTTAATTAAATATTATTATTTACCAATAAATTACCACCATTTCAAATAGAATATGTTATATGTTTACCTATGTCAGAAAAACCATGATAGTTTTTAAATGATGGGAATTTAAAGAGACTTAATAATTATGCATATATAGGATGAAATTTAAAATATTTAGTAAGTTATTAGGACCCTATAATTATTATATAAATTTTTAAATAAAAATTTATGTGAAAATTACATAGGAATATATAGAGGTCATACTGGAGAAATAGAATGTACGAAATGTTCTTATATTAGTCATGACCGTGATTGAATGATACTAAACAAGAATAGGTCTTGTGTTCCACCAATAAAACATAGAAATAAAAAACTATTCTATTAATATTATACTTTGACTTTATATATTAATATTGGAATTATTATGATGATTACATATGTTAAGAAGTGTGAGACAATATTAAGATTTATTTATAGTGTTTTCGTATCATTGGTTGATATATTATCATATTGAGGCTCTATGAATGGATTATAAAGGGATAATGAAAACATTAACAATATGATAATGGATATAAGAAATAATTATCATGGATTTCATTATGATACTCCCCAAAAAATCTACAGACCATAATTTTACATAGGTTATTTTTATCTATTTACAAAGTCATCAAATTTGATATCTATTTTAGTAGATTTATTTCTTTAGAATATTTATTAGTAATGCATTATGGTTTTATTAATGATTAATAAGTTACCAAATATTAATATATATATATTTTGAATTTTAGGTTTACCATAATGTTTTTTAGAATCCTTAAATATGTTTTCAAAATGAATTTGAACTTTTACACTATATATCATTCTCAGATTGTTGCCCAGCATGAGGAGAACATTTAAAACCAAGATGAATTGTTAGGAATATATGTATTTGATGTTTTTGAGTAAAAAATTTCACATGATATATTTTTAATAAAAAAAATACATTATAATATATTTTTATATATCCCCTTATGAATCCCTTTTTGAGTAAAGAACATGAATCATATATTCAAGGATGATGTAATGGAAAAATAAAGAAACTAAGGACTAATATGTGTAAGGAAATGATTAGGAATGATAGATACTTTCAATAAAAAATAACACTAACTCAAGGTCTATAGATATTGTAACGTCCCCGACTCTAGAGCCACTAAAGGTGTTCCCTGAGCCGGGTCATCACAGGACCCCAAGCACCCCACCCCGTACACTAGAGGTTTCTGACTAGTAGCGAGGTTCTAATGAGTCTCTTGGGGAGACTATATCCTCTTTACTAGAGTAATTAAAAACAAATCCCAATATAAACAGTAGAAACAATATGTAACTACCAATGAACATACATAACAAAGCATTCCCCAAACAGGGTACAAACCACTAATCAAATATAATCTTACCATGCCATACTAGTAGTACCAAAAGTGTAAGAAAATAAAAGTAATGAAAATTGTGGAAATCCCAATATAGACATGACCAAATGTTTGAAACCTGATCCATATACCCTCAAATTGTGACTCAACTTCCATGTACTGAACCATACCCGTATCTGAACCTACAATAATTAAATATGACCGGGTACCAAATAGCAGCCCATGTTGGGTGTGAGTACAAAACATAATAGGCCACCACCAACTATGTCTATAAAATATCCAGTATAATAGATAGTGAATGAATGTACAAGTAAATGGTGAGTAAAAAAAGTACATCTCAGTTCCATTAGTTAACAATGTTCAATTACTTCATTTCTACCATTACTACCACATTCACCATTTGACCATCTTGTTTATTAAATCATTACCATCATGTGTTCCATGGGTTCAACATATACCTCATCTACATATTTATCTAGAATATTCAATCACAATTAAAAAGTGAATTTTTCATGTCCCTATCTCACTTGGGATAAATATATCACATAAACATATTATACTAACTTCAAAGACCCGATCCAGGTGGAATGAAACCGTTAGGGGAATAGATCCTTCATCCCCTTCCCTAACCCAGACATTTATTGGTTGAGTTTAGAGCCTCACTCTAACTCGAACCATGGGCGTAGAGCCTTATGTCAATATCCCACTCTACCAAGCCACTTGAACATGATTATTTATCCAAACTTCAAAACCATACCATAATGCAATCCATCATAACAATTATCAATGGAAATAACTGAACATAACAGTCAACATGGGATATAATACTATTCCCTAACCTAGTAACACATTTACCATTTAGGTTTTAAGCCCCTTTAACCAAATTCCAATTCTCATGCTTAACCCATTATGTATATTCACAATTCCATCACATTTTAAATTTTCACCAATTACTATACATTATCCCATTTATCACCTCATAAAAATTTTCACACTTATAGATTCATGTAAAATTCTTATATCACATATGACAGCCACATTATACAATTCAACCCATTTGGTGTGTCCCTAAAATTCACATGTATTAACATGTTCAACAGATTTACAAATTATTTTGTGCCATCGCATTTGTAGGTTCACCAATTCACAATACATGGTCAATTATGCATGGTCCTCATTTCATATACCATCATCCTTTTAGGAATTTCAACCTAGTTTATAATCCATTTTCAACAATCCAAATTAAACCAATTAACCCTTTTATAATCCATGTGAAACAATACCTTATGTCATTATCAAATAGGTATAACTACCAATATTCCATCTCCACTTCAACTATGCCTATTATATTTTTCAATAATGGATCTTCATTATAACATGCCAACTTCACACTAAACATTCTAATTTCCTTTGTCCAAGAATTTCTGCTCACCCCATGGGTGACCCTATGATGGTAAAATCATCCTCAGTTTGTTCCATGGGAACCATGAGGGTTTCTATTCATCATTTATGAATTCATTTTAAAAAAACTCACCAAGGGAATACCAAGAACAACAAGAGGGGTGAAATAACACATACTCATATGCACAATTTTACATCAAAACTAGGGGAGATTACCTTGTAGACCACCAACCTCAAATCTATCAATGAAAGGCCTATTAATCATTTCCATATATATCAATCCAAACCACCATAGAATCCTTCACCGAGATTCCACCGAAAAATAGGGTCTTAAGGCTTTGGAAGAAGATTGGAGAAACTACAAACCCTAATATGGAAAAGCGAAGCAGGAGGAGCATTAGACAAACCCGGGACCTTGATCCGCAACCAAGGGAAATCCTAACAGCTTAGAAACAAAGGAGGTCAACCCATTGGAAGCATAGGTAAAAAAAATTCATCTCTATAGTTATAGGTGGTGATGTGGAGGAGAAAACCAAGTTGGAATTAAAATCCCAGGGAGGTATTTTTGAAATTGTTCCAACATTACAGGGACATACAGTTTACCAACATAGATTTAAAAACTGTGAACAAACCTTAAGGTAGGTACTTCCCTACAATAACCCATCCTCATAGTTTCCTAGGGAGCTCTGCACAGTTAGCTTAACCTTGTGAAAACAAAGCGTAATCCTCTATCCATTGTTTCACTGTTACCGAAGATGATCCACACAGTCTGCACTAACCATGGAAAAACTGTGCAACATGCCCTAAAATTTACCTATTCATCATATTTCATGTCCCAAACCCCCAAAACACTCTCAAGACTTCTCATGACCATGGGAAAGACTTTTTTTATCAGAATAACGTGTTTAAACTGATGAAAAAATAGAAAAATTACCTTAAAAATCATGTATCATAGAACCTCCATTATTTATAATGGCTCTTCCTCGAGCCTCCTTACCAAGCATCATCAAACATAAACAATGAAGAGACCAGGACACTGGGCCTACATATCTTATTCATTTCACCATGTTTCTTCTTGAACACCCACATGTTTCCATAGAATAGAAACCTAAGGCACAACCTTTCCCGACAATATTTTATCAATTTGTTTCACAACACATACCAAATTCTTCTTAAAGGACGCAACAAATTCAACCATACATCGACTTATAGATATTTAGGGGGTAATAATAGGAAACAATTCATGATTCATAGCACACATAAACCTCACACACAACATCATACCATCATGGATGAACCAGTCATCACCCCACTGCTCTGATCCTCCCCACATCCCATCACCCAAATCACATGGTATTATTTCACATTGTTTTCAAAACTCTAATGGTGTAAAAAACCCCGATATCAACCAATGGATAACACATAGTATTTAAAAACACAATTCCCAACTCAATTAGACCCACCACTCATGTCATGATGATCTCCATCAAGGCCAACTCACCCAAACAGTGATCATTCATGTCCCTCCAACAGAAAATTCTGATCACATCTCCAACCAACCACTTGGCAGATATAGCTCTCCCCCTGCACTAGCCTCTAGTCTATATGTTATCCCACATAGGAGGATATTACATTATAACCATTCTAGGCCTAATATAAAATTTTCTCACTTTGCTACAACTTTATTTATTAAAGGCACTTTCCGCTACAATATCAAACAGAAGGTGGGTCACTCTCACCAAATCCATTCATTTTTACCATCTCATGTTGGACTACCCCCAACTAGCACATCATAGAAAACCTAGCTTCCACTGATGGAATGTTAATATATTTTCCATATCCCCATAGCTCTTGGTGACTTGAATCCCAAAATCATCATCTTACAAAAACATTGAGGACGTTTTCTAATTTCTGTTATAATTCCTTCATCGCAACATTACATTCCTCTAAACCATAATCCGCCTCACCACCCCAATAAAAATTTTGACACTATCACTCGTACCTTTCATATGCCAATAGAAGTGGTTTGGGTTCACCATCAAATAAACTACAAAATTTGAATCACACTTATCATCCAAAGACAACTACCAACGTGATTTACCACACTTCACATTCACCTTTTTTTCCAAACCAAGTTGATCTATCCCAAGCTGACGCATCCTGGAATGATGAGATTAAATATTGGAATGACACTACCTCCCATGGACTAGGTGGATCTAAACATTATGAAATTATAGTACCACCAATTGAAACATACCTGAATTACTCCTAATATTTATTGGAGTTAAAGAACCCATCCTCCCTTGCCACCAACCATTGTTACATCATAATACACCTTTTTATGTCTATAAAGGGGAATCTAAAATTTTTTATGGGACCACCATGATCCAAAAGTCAAAAATCAGCTAAAACAACCTCCATAATCAAATCCCACATGGCTTCTTTGAGAGACCCAGTGTGCTCCTCATCAGTTCCATAGTGGCATCCAGATTTCACTACATCAACACGTCATTCTCTACTCCACCCATGACTGATTTATCACTCCCCATATTGGGAGGGTCGTTAACGTTTCTCTTCACAAGGGATTACAACAATGATAGTTCACACTCGATCACAAGAGGAACCCTAGACCTACACATAGTTGTCTATCTTTTCCATAAATACGAAAATGAACATCACCTAATGACCGTTCTTGACTTCCGCAAATGACCCACTGCATTTATTGACACCCTGTCTATTATGAGGACCTCACCAAAACCATTAAGGTCGTAGGTCCCATTATCTTTCTCCAGATATACTATTATCATGAGTGTAAACTCTACAATGTTTCTCATCCATCCAAAACACCTTCATGTCTCTTGGAATAAAGTATGATTTTTCCAACATACCTGGGATGATTTTTATGATATTGGTCATGATCGACACTAGCTGTGGTACAGTAAGAAGTTGTCGAATGACACTACCAATATCTTATCCATTAGTGATGTCACCTCCCACAATGGGAAATTATTACCATCCTTTATCTAAGGTTCCCTACCCCACACATCTCTTCACATACCATCAGAACCTAACCACCACCACTCAAGAATGGCTGTCAACCATGACTTTCCACCGCTCCATGACCATTCCCAAGTTGCTGTAAACCATCTTTCCTTCGACACTACTACCACTACTCCACTAGAGATCTTCTAGAAAGACCCTGTTGGGTATCAAACAAACACAACGGTCTATCACAAGAATCAACCATTACATGAGTATAGTCGGAGGCCCACTTACTTGGCTAACCAAAATGATTCTTTTGTTATCCTCTTCACCCATAAGTAATCCTCAATATTTCACCCAACCACCCTACCATTCATACAAAAATCTCATCTACTTGAACATCCTCACATCAGGTGTCTCTTTCAAAAATAATAATCAAACCATGCATCTGTAATCCATATCGATTATACTTGAAAACAACATTGAGACATAAATAGATCATTCTAAAATATATGGATCACACATCCATACGATACAACTCTTCGAAAAAGCCATATAACATACCACAAGCACTTTAGTTACCCCCATAAAACCTAGGTCACAACTATACTATTTACCAGAACGTGATTGTTATCATTATGCATCAAATCCACCCCTGAATCACCACTTCTGATTCATATTCCAAGGCACCAACATCGTTTTTCAAGGCTCCCACAATGTCACTATTAATTTTCTGAAACTGTCAATGCATAAACACAACACAAGTCACACCACCAAACAATCAGCCTTCCCTCATAGCCCTCTCTGAGATCCAAAACACAACATGGATGGTCAGTACTCAAAAGGTTTCCAAAACCCAATCACCATCCTTAAGACCCAACATACACTATGTAAGGTCACATCCCATGACATTTCCCACACACGTATTACTGAACAACACCTTATGACCCCAAGGGAACTACCCTACCAAGGGACCCTTATCACATTTCCTATTCCATATCACTACCAACAATGCTTCACAAATCAAGTCCAAGATCTCAAACTAGGAAACTTTTACAGACCCAAATCAATCACCAAAGGGGTCTAATTAACAACACAAGGAATACCTGATACCTGGTTTGCCAAAAGATCCATCAATACACATTATTTATAATTGGCTACACCATTTAAAATTCAAGAATCCACATTTTAAATTCCACATTCACCAAACTATTGTAAATTCCTTACCTTATTCATGACCATAATTCAAAACATTATCCTTAAAAGACTCTTTAAATATTGATTGAAGGAACCAAACCGCTGATGGAAAATGTTTTAAACTATCAACCATGAACAATTCACCCCACATACACTATTACGACAACAATAATCACCCATGAATCACTACACCTACCATATCTACCAGAGTCCATGGTCATCATGGGTAAAATAATTTATATTGTTGTGATCTTTCATTAAACACTTTTAAAACTATTTTCATACTCGCAACATAAATCCCTCCTCTTACCCACATTTCACAATTTCACATATTACTAGAAACCATGTCTTAACCCATTTTTTCTTCTCATTAAGAAATATCCATTAACCATTTTACCAACACTAGACAAAATATTACCTTTTAACCACCATTCAATAATTACTATTTACCATATCCAATATCATTAACTCGATCATAACTTTTCATTATATACACTATTCCTCACTATTAATTAATATTATTTTTATTTACCCATTTAAATAAACATTATTATACAATATGTTCATAAAATTATCATGTAAATAAAATGAACTATACTCTCCCTACCCCACACACCCGTCACATTTGTCCCTATCATGACGCTTGTCACTTATGTCCTTGGTCACCTAAAATGATGCATGAATGCACAACCTCTTGACATTCCATATATGTGTAAAATATTATAAAATAATCACATTACACAAGATGTGTATCACCCAATAGATAAATATCATTCAACTATAACAAAACACATTATGAAAAACAATTTCCCACCCTTGGTGACCTGGGGTTTCCCCCATACATGGGTTAGCTACTCCCAAACATATGCTCATTACTAAGGCCCAAAACATCCAAATCCTATGTCTACCATCCCCCAATAGTAATAAAGAGAATATAACTCATCTAACACCAATTTGAAATGTACCATACTCATGAGATACTAAAATCATTCCCTAAGTCAAGTCATCACATGAGCTCCATCACGCCTCCCCATACGCCAGAGGTTTCCAATTAGCAGTGAAGGTCAAATGATTCATGTTGGGAAACTATACCCTCATTACCAGATTATTACATAGAATACCCCAATATAAATAGAATAAACAATAAGGAACTACCAATAAACAGGCATAACCATGCATTCCCCAAACATTTTACAAACCAAGAATCAAATATAAACATGACATTCCATACTAGTGGTACCAAAATTTTTGGAAACTCAAAATAAAAAAATAGTGGAAATCCCAAAACATTGCTGACCCCAAGTATAAAACCTCATCCAAATACATTCCAAGACCGAATCAACTCCCATGTATCGACCCGTGCTCATATCTGAACCTACATTAATTAAATCTCCTCAGGTACTCAACGACGGCCCGAGTAGTGTGTGAGTAAAAAACATAGTAGGCCAACACCAATGGTGTCTATAAAATATCCATTATAATAAATAGATCATGACAGTACATATAAATGGTATATAAACCAAGAATAGTTCAATTATATTTGTTAAAAAGATTATTTTATTTCATTTCTGCCCTTATTACCACATCCACTACTTTTCCATATTATTTATTAAAGAATAACCTTAAAATGTTACAGGTGTTATGAATATAAATCATATACATATGGGTATATCATATTCATTCACAATTTATAAGGGAATAAGTCAAGTCCCTATCTCACTTTGGATAAACATATCACATCAACACATTATACTCACCTCAAATCCTTAGTCTGGGTGGAATGAAATTGTTAGGGGAATAGATCATCCATACGTTTCCCTAAACTATGAATTTAGGGGTGGAGTTTAGATCCTCTATCTAAATAAACCCAAGGGTGCAGAGCCTCATGTCAATACCAAACTCTACTAGGACATGTGCACAAGTTTTTTTTATACAAACTCCAAAACCATACCATATATCAATACGTCATAACCATTATCATTGTAAATAACAGTACATAACAATCAACATGAGAATTAATATTATTCCCTAACCCATTAATACATTTACCATTTACTTTTCAATCACCTTTAACCAAATTCCAATTTTCATTCTTAACACATTAAGTATATTCAAGATTCCCATACATTAGCCATCTTCACCAATTACAATACATTAACCCATTTATTACCTCACAATCATTTCCCAATTATGCATTCAAGTACAATTTTTTATCTCATAAGACAACCACATTATTAAATTCAACCCATTAGGTATGTCCCAAAAAATTTTATGTATAAACCCATTCAACAAATTTATCAATTACCTTATGCCATACCATTTATATGTTCATCAATTCACAATAAATGATAAATTTAACATGTCCCTCATTTCAAATACCATAAATCTTTTGGGAATTTAATTTTAGTTTATAAACCATTTTCCCCAATACAAATTGAACAGATTAAGGCACTTCTAAGCCATGCAATAAAATAATTTAGGTCATTATGAACTAGGTGTAAGTATAGATATTCTATATCCAATTCAACAATTCATAGTAACATTTTTAAAAAGGTATCAACATTATCACATGATAACATCACATTTAGAATTCCAATTCCATAGGTCCAGGAAGACCTGTGCACCCATGGGATTCATTAAGATGGTAAAATCATCCTTAGTGCATTCTGTATGAACCATGAAGGTTTATATTCATTATTTAGACACCCATGTTATCAAAACACACCAACAAGATACCATGAAATATAAGAGAATATCAATAACGCATAATCATATGCAAAAATCTACTTCAAAACTATGGGATATAACTTGTATACCACATACCTAGAATCTGACAATGAACTGCCACATAATCTCTTCCATAGATCTCGATCCAAACCCCCTTTCAAACCCTGAAAAAGGATACACCAATAAAATATATTTTTAGGGATTTATAAGAATATTGGGGGAACTGAAAACCATAATCTATAAAATAGAAGAAAGAGGAGTGGTAGACTTACATGAGGCTTTGATCCACAATTGACGATACTCTAAATGACTTAGAAAAGAAGGAGATCGACCCCTTGGAAACATGGGTAGAAATGGGTCTTCAATATGGTTGTAAGAGGTGAAATATAGGAGAAATCCAAGTTTTACTTAAAATCACGATGTGGAATTTTTATAAATTTTCTAACTTTATTGTGCCACATGGTTTACATGTAGTGTTTTCCGAACCATGAAAAAACTACGAGGAAGCTATTGCCCGACAATCCCCCCTCTACATGGTTTCCTAGTGAGCACCAAATATTTAGCTTAACTATGAGATAACCACACGTAATAATCTGTGTATAGTTTCAGGGTTACCTAGGATTCTTTGCATGGTTTTCACGGATAGTGTACAAACCATGAGACATGCCCAGAAAGATCCTTCTTCCTCCACTTTCATGTTCTGAACCCCCAGAACACCCCAGATACTTCTCATTAACAATTGGAACACGTTTTTAACAAAAATAAATGGGGTTAAACTGAATAATAAATAGAAAAAAATAACTTAATAAAATATGGGAACTTATAGATATGTTATACATATAATCATCAAGGATACATGGAGTTCAATTTCAGCGATAATGTGTACTTTTGGATATCCCAATGGATAAATGTCATGTGATTTAAAATAATGTAATAGTTATGACCTAAATATAAAATTATTTGTGTGGTTATTGACCATATCAGCATGGTATATTATCTCTTGGTGCTTCCCCATAACCCATACATTTTTCAAATAAATTTCCATGTGTATATATTTATAATTCACATAATATATCATTAACTTGTACTGAACTAAAAGGTCATAACATTGGAGATTGATATTTCTATGAAAGATCATCCTATAGAAATATTGGATCAAGGAGATAATTTGAAATGGAATATGACTACTCAACCAGTGAATGTATTTGTGTGAAACAATAAATTCAAGGAATCAATATTGGAATCCATGGATGTGATTTTTTAGGAATATCCACACTGTTTTATAATAATAAGAGAATTTAATGGTTTAATGAATAAATAGTGGGTATCATATATCCAAATAATATTATATGATATGTTTCTCAATAAATAAATTGTTTTTGATTCGTTTCATACTTTACACACAACATTGAGTTTAAATGAACCATGTTACCCTATTATTATAAGTAACTCTTATCACCTAGATATAAAATTTTATTAAATGAATAGTTATGACTAAATTATGATAAATATATAAAATATTTTTCCATTATGAAAATGAATTTATTAATAACTATGAAATACTTAGTTCATTTATAATGTTTAAAATAATATCATTTGATGGGAGAAGATCATTTTTTCAATGTAATATATTTATATTTATATTATTTTTATTTATCACTATTAAACCAGGATTTTATGAAATATATTAGTATTGAAGGTGATATAATGAATAATCATTCATAAATTGATTATAATTTTTTAAAAATATATCTATAATAAATTGAATGTAAAAACGAGATTATTTTTAAAAAAGAATTTTTTATGTGTGTAATGTTTTATTTTATAATTACATAGATTTAATCGTAATTTAAAAAAAGATGATTTTTTAGATATTATATATAATAATATATTTCATTCCATGTCTAATTGTTATTAATTAGAAAGGAATTTTGGGTAATTTTAGTTTTATGAAAAAATTCATTTCTTAGAAAAAAAATATTTCTCAAATTTTTCACACTTTTATTAAAATTATTGTATTCTAATTATATATATTAAATTTTTTAAAATGATAAAATATTTTTAATTATCCTCTTTAAAATAATTAATCTTTAAATTTAATTTCTGTTCATTATAAATAGTAACCTTGGTAAAAATGAATTATGAAGAAAAATGTTAAATGGGTTAATGAGGGGGTAAACTAATCATATAACTACTAAAATGAAATAAAAATTGTATAAATACTAATATATTCTTAGATTTGGTTCTTATATCATAAATGTTTTATTATTTATCTATATCAATGAAATATTCCCATGAGTGTGACATTATTTTTTGTCATATATATAAAAAATTTAAATTATCCACTCCACTCACTTATAAAATGTGACTTCATATCATATGTTATAGAATAAAGATGACACCTTTAGATAAATAATAAATAAAAATTACTCTTCCAACCTTCCTACCCTCACCTAATTTGTTTTTATCTTTATAAATAACAACTTGAAAAAGGATTAAGTTGTAATCTAAATAATGTTTCCTCAAGAATGTTCTTACCACTATATTTCATGTTTCAATGTATATAAAATCAAAAAATATATTATAAAATTATATTAACAAGATGAAATGATTATCTATAATATAGTTAAATGTATTTATATTAATGGATGAACAATTTTATATATCATTATTATATAATGGAAAAAAACATCACCCATGTATATGAAATGACTGCTATCTTCATATAGAGATGTAAATTATTTTTCATCAAAAAATCTATATGATTTTTAAATAGTTAAATTTAGTGGTTATAAATTTTCTTCATAATATTACTATGAATTTATAAATATATCATATTATCGACCATCATACCCTTACATCCATTGTAAAATGATAACATCATTCCTATGAATGTGTGGCTACCTCCACCAAACAACATTGTAATTCGATATTTGTTTCCTCTCTTAATGGATTATAAGGGGGATATAAGTGATTAATTTTTAATAAATTTATTATATAATTAAAACTATATAAATAGGAATTACTATTTATTATTTATTTTATAATAATTCTGACCTCATACTCTATGATCAAGTGTATAAAAATAAAAATTAAATTTGTAGACTTGATACCGATGGAGGTGACCTAATTGTTTCTAACCAAAAAATTCAATGTCGAAATGAATAATTGGAACACATACACACTTAATAAAATTTATTTTTAGTGTTCTAGATAATTATAAAAAACATTTACAAAAACAAAACCCATGAATTCATGTGATTATCTTTCCCACTATACACATCATTTCATATAACATATTATTTCATCATCATCATACAAATAAATCCCTTCTAGACATAATCAAATTCAACATTATACTTGATATCATAGGAAACCGGAATGAATGAGTCTTTAAATCAAATTTTAGGTAAGGGTAAACAAAATAATGAACATTTGAATGCCAAAAGTGTGTATATGATAGGAAGAAGAGCATGAAGACATAATTTTTATGAAAGAGTGAATGATAAAACAAATCATACACATCAATAAATGATTCATAAATCAGTAATCTTGGAATAAAGATTTAACTAGGTAAAGAGTCATAATGTTCAATAATCGCGACCCATGTGATATAAATGTTAAAAAAAGAGAAAATTATAAACTCATTGAAATCATTGATAACACAAGTTCTTATCATGGAAAAAAATCTTCAAAGAACCCTTATAGGAACACTATAGAATGATAAAAAATTTACTAACCATACGGTCATTGTATAAAATAATTATCCAGAGAACATAATCATTACCCATTTCACTTTAGCGCTATCTAGAATAACACATCATTTAATCTATATTAGGCTCACTTATAACTATATAGGACTACAAATGATATATGAAATTTCCAAGAACCACACAATGAATAATTTACACAATATTTTATTTAATCATAAAAATCATAAAACATCCATTATCCCTTTTTTTACATTATTATCCCATGAAAATAAAATTGGTTCAATAAAAGTATCTATGAAACATTAATAACCCTTAGAAAATAAATTTGTTCCCTTTTAATCTATTTGATATTGATTAACCGATTGAAATAAAATAGGTTCTATAAATGCCTATTTGAAGAAATATTAATCCATATATAGAAATAATTAGGATGGTATCTTTAAAAAATATTTTCATTTGAGCCTTAAGTAACTACTAGGGTTGATGATATTGATGAACGAGAATACATAAAAAAATCTATTGTTTTTTTAATAAAAAATTCTTTTTAATTTTAAAATTCACTTTTTAATAATTAAAAATACCACAATGTATTTTTATAATCTATTTTCTGTGAAAAGAAGCTAGGAAACATATAAAAAAAGCTTTAAAATCATTTTTAAAAAAAATAAGGAAAATTTCATCTCCATTTAGAAAAAAACATTTAAAAATTAAATATTTTTACAAATAGTTTTCATTAAATATAATAATGATTAAATATAAATGAAAATTAATGGAAAAATAATATGGAAAATTATATCCATTTGATACACGTTAAAACTAATATTCATTACACATTTCTATTAAAATATAAATATGAATTATTTGTAAGAAAACATGAATATTACTTTCATAAATTTCATAAAAATTCATATTTTAATAAAAATTTAAATAATGAAATTTTTTAGTAATTATAAATCAGTTTTGAATTTTTTTAGAGATCCCAATTTTGGGAAATGGGGGTATCAGTATAAGAGTGAAATAAAGAAGATTTTTCATCAAAATGTTCTCTCAATTATTTTATGTACTAGATAGTGCAGAAATAATGAAATTAGATTAAAGTATTAATAATAATTATAGTTTAATATCATTCTTGAGAATAATTGATATTTAAATAATAATATTTTTACATTGGAGACTTAATCATAGAAAATTCCAAAAACAATGAGGTTGTAAAATAAAAATCTTTTCACATTTCTACTATTGAATCATAATACCAAATAAAGGATAAAATTATACTAATCATAAAATACCATGATAATTAATTAATTAATTATATTACATTTAAATGGGTATGTATATACACCTCATAAAAGAATAGAGGTTCATAACAAGACATAAGTCCCATGGAAGGAAAATTGACACTAAAATCCCATTAAAAGATAATATCATTGAAATGTGGATTAATAAATGAGTTTATTACGTGTATAAAATGTTAATAAAAAACATATATGTGTAAATAAAACAATATATAACCAAATTTCATTACAATAATAATCTTAGAATTACATATTAAGCATAGTAGACATTTAACCCAATTAGTAGAAATGGAGTTAAAAAATATCCTACCTCATACATCCTTTTGGATGAACATGATCTAAAATCATATACAATGGATTTCAAAATTTTATAAACATAATAAGGAAAAATATTAATAATTATAATATAATATATAATGATTTTATAATATCTTATCTGTGTTTCTTTAATTATCATTCATTATTTCATGTGTTTAAGATATTAATTTTCTAATTTTCCCATTCTTTATTTATTTGAAAAGTTAAAGTTATTGTGAATATAATATTTTTATGTCATATCCATAATATTAATAATGAAATATTTTTCATATTTATACAACAATTATACATTTAATACCAATTATGAATGATGGTTTTGAAAATTTAAGTATGTTACGATCCTGGGGAAGGTTGGTTGTATATACGCCTTAGTAATGTTTCCTTTTTCAATGATCAATATTGAAAGAAAGAAAGTAGTATTATATTTTTTGGATAGTAATAATAATATAATAAATTACATATTATTTTTTAAATCTACATATAAGTATATCATGACTGAAGTGTGGTGACGAAAAGGTTGAGTTACATCGCATTGTTTAGGCAGAATATACACATACAGGAACAACGTTATCACCATTCAGTGTGAGAAAAGGTAATAAATGAAATGTTATATTAATATAAAAATACAGTAAATATTCTATAAATATCATAATTATTTCATGTATATTATATATTTTTAATAAAATAATACTTATTATTTTACAAGTATATAGTTAGTGAAAGTGAATCACATCGCTTCATGGGGACATAGTTCACCGTACACACGAGCGATGTTATCATATCCTATGAGGAATTAAAAGTAAAAAAAGTAATATAATATATAAGAAATATAGATTTATAATCATTTTATAATTATTATATATATAAATATATTTTATAACCATCCTCTTACCTAACTGTGATAGGTGGTTATTAAGGAATGAATGGCATTGGTTCACGACTCGGTAGTCCACCTTGCACATGTATGATGATTTTATAACCAATTTTTTTGAATAGTGGGAGAATTATGGTTATGAAATTACCATAATAACATTTATGTATATTTATGATCCTATTCTTATAAGATAATCATGGTTTAATAAAAATTTAAGGAGGTGGGCGAAGAAATTAAAAAAAACTCATTGAAGAACTTTAACCCTTATTTGGGTATATTATTTTGTATTTTAAAAAATGACAACCTCAGTTGGAATTATAAAAAATTTATGGATTATATGATGTAATTTGATAATTATAAAATATATTTTGTAAGGTAAATGGTTAACCAATGGGGTATGAAGTTGTTAAGAGAGGAGGAGATTTTGTGTACATTTATAAATGATGTGAGTGACACACTTGTAAATTTTATTTATAATAATGACCTCAAAAAACGTTTCTTATAAGTCCAAACGATACAATAATTCCAAATTATCAATAATAAAATTTAAAATGTTTAAATATGACTATAACATATATTTTATGCTACATCTTGTATCTCACTTTCAAGTATTGTCCAACTATTTGCTTTTTTTCCTCTTTAATTGGGTGTGTCTTTAGACTCCATAGGGTGGAGAACATTTTATGAAGAAAAATACATAATGTTATATGTTCTATGTTTTTTAAACTATTTTGTATGATTATAAAATTTCAATGGATTTGAATGGTTCTCTTAGTGATTTGGGAACACCTGAGTTTGTTTGAGGATTTTGGAAAGATACTTGGGTTTTTTGTAGTCTGCTAGAGAAATACACACCGTGTAATATGAGTACATGATATGTAATATATAAATGGAATATTTCACAAACCATGTACATATTGAGAATAATATTCACACTATGTATATGATATGTTTCATGTAATGAAAAAAATATTCCCACTTAATAAAAAATGAAATGATTTTTTCATTATATCTGTGTCTTGAGGATTTCACAACATGTCATGGGATTAAAAGTAGTGTAAATGTAATGGATATGGATTTTAAGAAATTTTATGAGTGATATTTTATTTCATTCAAAAAAATTTATTATTTATCTTTACATATAAGTGTTCTCATGTTCCTTTCAGAGCCTCAGTTCAATCCATATTGATTCTTTCGACGATTGATCAATATTATAGTGGTATTATGTCTCTCCGGTTGAGTAATCATAACTTCTTAATTATTTCATTAATTTTGGTAGAATCGTGGAGTAACTTTATTGGTTTTATTAATCCATGTTAATGTTTATACTTTATTCACTCTAGATCAATTGTGTGATATCATTTCTGGGGACATTTCCTTTTTGGTTGGGGCGCGGAATGTGTGTGTTCTTAAGGTATTTGTTGTTTCCTCTTCTCCTCAAAATATTTTGATTAATTATGCAGTGAACATAATTTTAATAAATGGAACATAAATTATTATAATTACATTATATTTTATAAATCAAATAAAAATACCAAGAAAACACAATACAATCATTATAATTGATGAATAAATGAAATAAGATGTATTTTTAAAAATTATTGAACCTATTCAAATGATTTAATGGGTACCTGATGATTTATGGATGATTTAATAACCATTAGTTAAAAATAATAATCAATAATTACCTTATTAATTAACATGAATAAATAAAATTGATTTCATTGAGCCAAAATAATAAATTACTGAATAAAATGAAAAAAACACCCCTCTCCACCACTATAAATACAACCCATCGCTGCCACTTCTCCTCACACCTTCTATGTCTTGGATATTTATAATATTATAAACAATTACTCTCTCAAAAATATACCTTATGTTATAGTCTGTATGGACTAAAAAATACCAGTTTAATGTCCCTTAAGGTATTCTCAAGGAAGCTACACTGAAGATGTAAAACATTCTCCATCTCTCTCTCTCTTTCAATTTATTTTATTTTTTATCCATCCCTCACATACCCTATCCAATGTAACATGATAAATCTAATATAATATATATACTATAATTTTATTATGCTAATTTTATATCCAAAATCAATTATATTATCTTCCCTTTTTTTGTAAAATTGAAAACAACATTCGTGAGGTGTTGATTCACCACTTTTATGAATAATGATTTTTTGTTTTTCATACCAACTTCATATATATTCATAAAACCAATATAATTGTTAAAACTGATTTAAAATTTATTTTAAAACATATTTATTTTTATGGAACTAATATATATACATGATATTAATTAATAAAAAACTAGTGCATTATAATTGAAAAACACCAAAATAATCAAAATGGTTACCATTAATGTTTAATATAATAAATCATAATCGTATCTTAATTCAAAAGGATATATAAGACCATTTAATTTTATTGAAGTATACTTCTAACATATAATTTCAATTATGTATAAATATTCCTATTTTATATGATCTTTTATACATGTATACAAGTCAACCAGTCATGAAAACTGATGAAACAAACAATCCTGAATGATAAAATTGAATCATATAAATCATAAAAATAGGGCATGAATGAAATTAATATAATTACAATAAATACAATAAATTATTAATTAGTTATTAGTTAAATTATTAATAAATCTAGTTTCATTATCTAGTTCATTTAGTGTATGTCCAGAACACTTCCATACGTAAGGCACGACGTTCTCCTTGAATCTATATTTTTTCATCGGGTTAAGATTTCTCTCTATTTAACACAATTTAATAATTAATTATTATTATATACTCCTCCTAAAATAATTTTTAAGAAATACATATATGTACCTATCTCAATTATTCATTATTTTATGGTGAAATACATTTTTTATAAAGATAATTTTTAAATTCCTCATGATAAGAAACCTCCATTACAATAAACATCCCAAATTCATATTCATTTTCAAGTGCACCACATAATCTGATTTAAGACACCGATATCATTATTAAATAATTATATTTAGCTTGAAATTTTATCCTAGTTTATTTATGGTTTTATGAAAACAATTAGTGCTTCTATTCATTAAATAATAATATTTATTTTCCCTCAAACCCCACTATGGTGGCTAATTTCAAAATATTATTAAACACTAGTTTCAAATGTTTTCACTTCAATTTCCAAATTTTGGTATAAATATTATTTTAATAGAGAAAAATATAATTTCACTTCCCTTTATTTTTATTTTATGAGATTTATATGTTTATATTATGAATTTATGATAAACATAAATTATTTTTTAAAAGAACTCATCCTTCCAAACTAAAAATTGGAATTTCTCTCATGATTTTCTCAATGGTTTTATTAAAGTATTTTCTTCTATATAAACAACCTTTGTTGAATCTTATGAAAAATTGATTTTGAACTACTATGATACAATCTACCATATTTTATGGAATTGTTTATGATCATTTTAACTGGGGATGTACTCTATAGATACTATTCACTATATTACCCTTGATAATTATTGATTATGTTAACATAATGGAGAAATCATTTACATTTCATAGGATAGTTTCAATATAAATGCCTAGGTTGATTATGTTTCACACCTTTCATATGAATAATGCACAAGGCTTATTAAGTGTTGGGCGGGGACTGTTATAGCCCCTTAATGTATCAAGAGGTCTCATGATACAAACTAGAAAATGTTTTATCCAAGAACATACCAATTAATATAGATTTATTGGATGAGGCCTTGATGTCAGGTTTATGATGACATGCATTATCCTTTCACAAATTCTGAAATTAATTACTGATAATCCATGTGATTTTTTGACTGGTATAACATCTATGGTTAAGTATCATTCTTGTTTCATTATTTATATCTTGTAATTTGACCATCTATTATTTTTACCATATTATTCACATGATTATGTTATATTAGAATGTTTTTTTAATTATTTTCCTTGTGTTATTTTTATGTTTATCTATGATAGAAACTTCTGTATTATTTAACCTTATTAAGCATATGAACTCATCCGTTTATTATGATTTATTTGTCCCTAGGATTCCAAGATGTATATTATGCATTACATTCATGGATAATATATATGAATAGGTATGTTTTAAAATGAGATTCTATATATTATTTAATTTAAAGTAGTAATGTAAAAGTCATGTTTATATATGGTTTTACAATGCTACATTACTATTCAGTCCTTTGGGATATGATCACTTGTTCTTTGCACTAATTTAACAATGTAAGGCACCATATTTGGGATTCTAGGGTCGTGGTATTTTAATTTTGTATCTAGGATGGTATAGATAAATATTGGGAAACTAGATTTAGGAAAACATTGATTAGGAAAATATAACCCTATAACTGACTATGAGATTATTCTCAAGGTAATCATGATTTTTATTTTGATATTAGTTTTACTTTAGGTGTTAAACTAGCTTTAAATTTTCATATTAGAATATAGTGTATTAAACTATTTAGAAGTGGGACCTTGTGGAAGGAATTGAAGAATTATAAGGGCATGTATTCCATGTAGTTATTTTCATCCTATGCATGATAATGGTGTTGGAGATGAAGCTACTACTATTATTGAAAAACTTATGACTAAATTGGTGAAACTGGCTCCTATTATGAGAAATAACATTTCTTTCATAGAGAATATTGATCCATATTGTGGTGTAAAAATTTTAGACTACCTTATGAGACAACAACCTATATAATTCAATAGAACTACAACCCCATTTGTTCATAGTAAATGGATAAGTTCCTTAGGGACCATATTTCTCTCATTGGGAAGTAATGAATGAGAGAAATTTATCCTGGAAGTTTATGAACTCATTGGTGATGCATATAATTGGTGGTTATTAATTAAAGACATAAAGGAGGAGGAATAAATTAAAAATAAAAAATTGAATGATTTTAAGAATGTTTCCTAGAAAAATATTTCCCTTGAGAACAAAGAGCCAATATGGAGAGGAAATTATTGATTATAATAAATAATGAGGATGAAAACATGTCTATGTGTGAATCCAAGCACAGGATCCTCAAACTTGTTGGATAGGACTCATCAAGTGAATCAAAGATACCCAACATCAAAACAAAGTGTAGGGATAATTTCGGGGTCACTATAGCAGAACTGTAGTAGTTACTGTTTGATAATATAATAGCCGGAACTATTCACCCATTTGGGCCTTCAGGCCACCGGTTTTGTCTTTGGGCCCTTGAAGGACTTCAGGCCACCCAAGGCCTTTAGTCCAGTAAGGATTTCAACGCACTAAAAGGTCTCTGGGCCACATCAAGGCCTTCGGGCCACATCAAGGCCTTCATGACACATGATCAATGTAGTTGTACCAGACAAAATATACAATAAAAAGAGCTACCCTAGTGGAGGATTCAGAGAAGGAACACCCACAAGAGAAGAACCAACAGACTTGGAAGAATAAGAGGGTATGGAAATGCCATCAGGACTAGCCTGTGGTTGCACTAAGAGCTTAGCTAGATTACTATGCAATGGTGGGGAGATACCATCACAATGAAGATTCTAAGGAGGGTCATTTCTTGGTAGTTGTTGTATAGTTAAATACCCAAAGACCTTCGGGTCATGTAATGTATCAAAATCATATGGGCTCCATAATCTCTAAGCCTACAGGCTTTGTATGGGTTCCCCATCATCCCTTGAAAGAGGGGTTATAAAATATCAATAAAAATAGAGCCTTAAGGCCATTCGGTGAATCCAATATCACGTGGTTATAGAGGAATTAATGGAACTAAAAACATAATCCATGGATAAAGATACACCATTACTTTAATGGTGTTAAACCAATTATATTAAGAGAAATATTCCACCAAACATTTTCATCAGATAAGGATATAATATCATGTTACATCAAAAGGGAGAAATAATTTTCTAAGAAATATGGTCTCAAAGATAAATAGGATAAGAAGAGGTACACTGAGTACACTAGAAAATGAAATAATGTAAAATATATGAAGGAAATATTATAATTTTCAACTAGAAATAATTTTGGAAAGAAACGTCTTGGAACATACGTATTGGGAATGAGTGGTTGTTACAAGAGTAAAGAAAAGTCCACCATTAACATGGTTTCAATAGAATGAAATAATTTTGAAATGTGAAATGCTACAGATGTTAAGAGCTAGGAAACTATACCCATGAATTTCCTAGACATCAAGGTAACATTCCCAAGAAACAAACAAGGGAAGACACCTATTCTTATCCAGTCACAACAACTAAAGTAGATGTACCGAATGATGTGGTCATACACACGTTAATTCTGTATTCATATTTATCCAATTATTTATTTGACCCTAGGTCATAAAACCCTATTATATTTTCCTTGTTTCCAAATAAAATTATACATTTTAAATTTTACTTAATTAGGTCTTAGTTAGGTAAAACCTATATGGGATGTCTCTTTCTAAAAAATATTTTACAATCAGACCCATTCCAACCACATAAAAATGCATTATTAACAAACATTATCATCATTAAAATGATTGAATTTGATATATTACTCAGTAAATTATAGATTCCAAAATTTGATGGAAAAATTTATTTCATGAAGTAGGAAATTAAGATTTCTGAGGAAGAGGTATAATACATTATCTTTAGATAGGAAAAATCATCATCTAATTCTTATTTTGATATATCTCCATTATATTTATTGAATTATCTTCTAATATAGGAGAGAGGATGAAACCTACTAATGAAAATGTTGATCTACAATGTGGGGATGTGCAAATTGTACATGAATACATTGTTTTATTTCTATCGGATTTTCATTTACATAATCTAGAGCATGAAGTTGAATTTTCTATTAATTTTATCCCTAATGCAAGGCTAATATCAATGAAACATTATAGAATAGACACTCTGGAATTAGTGGAGTTAAATTAAAAAATATATGTTTTTTTATTAAAAGGTTTATTCACAATATTATTTTTCAATGGGGAGACCCTATTATCTTTATTAACTAGAAAAACAGATCAATGAGGTTGTGCATTGACAATAGAGAGAGAAATTACATTATGATAAAGAACAAGTACCCACTACCTCACATTGATGAGTTATTTGACAAACTCCAGGGAGCTCGTTATTTTTAAAAGATTGATCTTCATTTCAGATATCATCAATTGAATGTGAAAAAGGAGGATATTCTAAAGACATCATTTCAAACATGGCATGAACATTAAAATTTTATAGTAATTCAATTTGGAATGATTGATGAATCCTCTATTTTTAGGGATCTAATGAACATAGTATTCAAGGATTGTCTTGGTAAACTATTTGTGATTTTTATTGATGATATCATTGTGTACTCCAAAAGCTATCAGGACCATGAGAACCACTTATGGGTTGTTCTGGAGTCTCTTAGTTGGACTGTTTTTTATGGTATATTTAGAATGATTTAATTCTGGATTAAAATATTTTCTTTTCTTGGATATATTTTCTCTAAATATGGAATCTTAGTTGATCCAACCAAGACAAAGATAGTATATTAATGGGCTACACCCATAAAAAATAATGAGATATGTAGTTTAATTGGATTATCAGGTCACTATCTGAGTTTCATTTTTATTTTTACCTAATTAGTTAATCCATTAACCAACATTCCTATTAATGTGTTATGTTTATATAGAAAAAGGAGTGTTAATAATGCTTTGAATAATTAAAGTGGATATTAGTAAATTATACAACATTGACTATACTATCGAGAAATGGTTTATTTTTGATTTTTAGTGATGAATAAAATAAAATAAATGGTTGTTTCCTTATGTATAATGATAGAGCTATTTCTAATGATTCAATGTAGTTAAGAACTCTTGAATATAACTATCCAACTTCTGATCTTGAGTTGGCATATGTAATATTTTACCTGATGATATAGAGACATTATCTATATTGTGAAATATGTGGGATATATATAATGATTTGTTTTGAAATATATCCTCTCATATAAATAACTCAGCATGTGGAATTTGAGATGATTCATGATACTCAAGGATTATGAGTGTTCAATACTTTACCGCCCATCTAGGGAAAATAAGGTAGAATATGCATTAAGAAGGATGGATCACAGAGTTGAGAATAATATCAGGATGGAAAGGGATCATGTGTTCATGAATCTAGTAAATATGGATATGGAAATTATCAATTATGGTGAAACATCACTAATTTTTCAAAAGGTTTTTCAAACCATAATTATTTGAATGGAATAAAATTTATTAGATCGATGAAGATAATATTCAAAACATAAATAAATAATTGAATTATGGGGAATTAGTTAAATTCTTATATGAAGATATAATATTGAGAATTAGTAATAGTCTTTTTGATCCCTCTATACCTGAGCGAAATTAGAATAATTTTGTGATTCTCATAGCTCAAATTTCTTTATACACCCTGGTAGCACTAAGATATATTGAAATTTGATAGACTATTTTTGGTGGGATAATATAATATGTATGAAGATGTTTTGTTTATAAACCAGTGAATGATGGAAGGAAAAATCCAAGAAGAGTAATGCATCCTCTACCTACTACTACATGGAAATAGGATGGAATTACAATTGATTTTTTTCATTTGATTAACAAAATATCTTAGAAATAAATATTTAATATGGGTAATTTTTTATCAACATTCCAAATCTATACATTTCCCCTCTATAAGCGAGAATTTTCCACTAGATCTCCATGAATGAATCTATATTAATGATGTTATAATAATTCATGGTGAAACTATTCAAAGTATTTAGGATCATGATCCATGATTTAAATTTAAATTTTGGAAAATTATTCAGAATGGTTTGGATACAGAGTTATATTTTAGTACTGCTTATCAACCTCAACAAGATGGAAAATATGAAAGGATGATACAAACATCAGAAGACATGTTGATATCATGATTACTTGACTTTTAAGGCTATTCAGACTCGTATTCACCTTTGGTATAGTTTTCCTAAAATAATTGTTTCCACTCAATTATTCAATTGGAATCATATGAAGTGTTTTATGGAACGATATGTTGTGCACCAAATTTTTGGAAGATGTTGATGAAAGGAACCTTGTAGACCTAGAACATGTAGAGGAATCAATAGACAAGTTGAAGTGAATTAAAACCCATATCAGAGTATCTCAATGTAGGAATACGAGTTATGCTGAAAACTAAAGAAAGAACTTCAAGATTAAAGTGTGAGATCATGTCTTTCTGAACGTATCTCCATGGAAGGGTGTCATAAGGTTTGGTATGAAAGAGAAATTATACCCCAAGTATGTCATACCTTTATAAATTTTATAGATAATTGTAGTTGTTAATTACCATTTGGAAATGTCACCTATGATTTCTAATGTACAAGATGTTTCACACATATTTTTGTTGATAATGTACATGGAAAACCCAACACATGTTCTCACTTGTAAAAATTCGAATTGGAACCTGATTTATCTTAATATGAAGATCCTATCAAGATTCTGGAAACTATATAATAGGTCTTGAGGACTCGGGTGACTCTAATTGTAATGTTACATTAGAAAATTCATAAAATCGATGAGGTAATGTGGGATGCATAGAATGTTATGATGAATAACCACCCAATTATTTTTATAAGGATAAATTTTCGAATGTTTGAGGATGAAATTTTTAATGGGGGGGGGGTGGAGAATGCAATGGCCTAAAAATTCATCAATGGAACTACCTTTTATAAAATTATACTATATATATTATAAATCACAAATAATCACACAGTGAACACTATAAAAACTTTATAGATGAATATTTAATGAAATAAGAGGTATTTCTAAAAATTAAAGAATATATACTGTTGGAATAATAACTTGATCATTGGAATAGTAATATGAAAATCTCGGATAGTAATCCACAAATAGAATTATAATCTCACCTATGAAAGTGTAAATAAAATCTTGGAGTCTTATAAATGAAAATATTATATATTTCTGTTTTGTTATAAAAAATATAAATTTTAAAACAGATAAATTAAGAGTTGGAATTTTTTTAATGCTTAAATGTTAATTTACAATATTATATTTTATATATTTTTTCAAAATAAAATATATCTTCATAAAATAGATTTATAAATTAATATTTTGTTATCTAATGATTATAATAATATTTTATGCGACCATAATTAATTTTTCAACGTGTCGTAAAACTAGTTATAATTTTAAAATTGGTATTTTTTGAACAAATGATAATATTAATTAAAATATTAATTTCACATTCTTAGAAAATTACTTTAAAAATATGGATTTATAGTAATAAATTTTCAATTAAAATTTTTTTAGGGTTGGTTATTGGGAATATTCTAAAATAGTTCAATTTTTAGTGAATAGTGAAATACATTAATTTATGGTATTGGCTAAATATATGATTTATTGGGTCATGGATGATTTTTGTCTGATGTAAAAAACCATTACTTCAAAATCACATGAAAAAGTTACTATATTTCGTCACAATAATCAATACTATTATTATCCACCAGAAAAATAAAAAATTAATGTATAAAATAATAAAATTCACCCCTCTCCTACACTATAAATATGACCATCACCGCCTATTCTTCTCACACCTTCTATGTATTGGAGTTTGATAATAGTTTACCCAATTAATATCCAAGACCTCTACCCTATATTCTAGTCTTTCTGGACTCACCAAAATACCATTTCCATGTACCCTAAGGAAGTTCTAAAAGAGACTACACTCAATAGGTAAAACCTTCTCCCACCATCTCTTTCAATTTCTCTTATTTTCCTATCCTTTCCTCACCTAACATATCAAAGAAATATGATTACTCTAGTATCAAATATATAATAGAATTTTATTATGTTATTTTTTTATCTGTAATAAATTCTCTTCTCTTCCCCTTTGTATTTATAAATGAGAACATTACTTTTGAGTTGTTGATTCACCACCTCCATGAATGTTGATTTTTGGTTTTTATTGTACCTCCTTCAAGGCTAGTTATAAAACCGTTAAATGGTTAAATTAGAATTTAAAATTTATTATAAAAAATACTTACTGTTCTAGAACCAATAGATACACATAATACTAATTAATAAAACCAAACTAGTGCATGATGATTGAAAAGTAAATAAAATAATCTAAACGGTTACCATTAACATTTTATCTAACAAATCATAATCATATATTTAAAAAATGATATATAAGAACATTTAATTTTTTTTATTTCATTACTAAAAAATAGTTTGAATTCTTGATAAATATTATCATTTTATATGATCTTTCATATATGTATACAAGTGAACTAATCATGAAAGCCCAGGAAACGAACACTCCCGGACAAAAAAGTTAAATCTAATTACTCATAGAAAGGGAATAAATGAACATAATGACTTTATAATAAATAAAATTCATGTTTAATATATTTTGAATTAAATTATTAATGAATATAATTTCATTATATAGAACATTACGTACATATTTAGGATAGTTTCAGACATATGGTAATGGATTCTCCCTGAACCTCCATCTTTTTCATTATGGTTACACACTATCTATCTTTTAACCAATGAAATTATTACTTATTCTTTTGTACTCATCCTAAATTCTATGTTTACTTTCAAAATAATTGTACCTTGATCAATTATTCTTTCTTTGATTGTGAAATAATTTTTTTATAAGGATTATTTTTCAATTATTCCTGTCAAGAAAGGCCAATTAAAGGTAACTTCCCAATTTCATTCCCACTCTCAAATACACTCTTTATTTTTTTAAGACAATAATTTTTAAATACCTATTATTATCATGAAAAAAATCATAGTTATTTTTTGTATTTATGAAAACAATTGTGTCTTTTCTCTCTTTAAATAATCTTTTATATTTTCCAATAAATCTAATTGAGGTGGCTCATTTATAAGATTCATAAAAATTATTTTTCATGTTTTCACTTCACATTCCAAATATGAAAAGGAATATTATTTTAATATACCAAAAAAAATAATTTCACTTCCTTTATCATTTCTCTTCAAGGATATACAACATTACAAATTGATTTTATGAAAAATATAAATGATAATCCAAATAAACCCTTTATTCTAATGTAAAATTTGTATTTCTATCAAGAAATTCTTAATGATGTTACTAGTGTATTTTAATCTATTTCAACATCCTCTATTGAATATTATTCTAAACTGATATTAAAATCGTATGATACCATATAATATATTTTATTGAATGGTTTACGGTCATTTTGACTCGGGATGTACTATATTGATACCGTTCACCATATTACTATGCATTGTTATTGATTTTGTTTACTGATTAGGGAAATTGTTTACATTTTATTTTATAGTTTGAATATGAATGTATATGCTGATTATATATTACCCATTTCATATGAAGAATGCATTGTAAATATTAAGTGTTTGGTGGTGCCTGTTATTTTCCCTTGATGCATTGGTATGTCTCATTGGAAAAACTAGACTGAGTTTTGGCTGAGGCCTTTCCCATTTATGTAGACATCTTCGTTGTTGAGTTTCTGGTTTTTTATGATGTACTGAATTATTAATTCCCACATTATGTGATTAATATTGATAATCCATGTGATTGTTTGAATAATAGAATATACAATTTTTGTATCATTCTCATGTGATTATTTATATGGAAATATTTTATCAACTTTTATTATTTCCATATTATTCTTATTTTAATATTTTAATAGAACATGTTATTAGTTATTAGACTTGGATTAAATTCTATATTTATTTATGATGGATTTCATAGTTTTTGTTAACATTATTGAGTATCTAAGCTAATCCCTTTATTATGTTTTATTTTTTCTAGGATTCCAAGATGTATATTATGTTTAACATGCAGGAATAATATAAAAGAAAATAGATTATTAGAAATAATTTTATCTATAATATTTTATATAAATTTAATATGTAAAACTTGTGTTTGTATCTATATTTTCAAATCATGTGAACTATTTATTCCATTGGGATGAGATCGATTGTTCTTACTACCAATGTAATACAGTAAGGAATCGACTCTAAGATAATTGGGATAGTGTATTTATAACATTAATAAATTATTATATGTGTGAATGGATTTTAGTGTCTATATATTAAATATTGAATCCTTTATTATATAGGATTTAGTTGCGGGTGTGCAAGACCTGAGTTATGAGGTAGGTTGTTTCTTCTATAGAATTGTTTGGTGAACTACATTTCACTCGTTTGGAAAAACCCTTTTACTAAATGAATTTTTGTGAAATTACTAATGGGTTTTTTTGTGAAGGAATGGGTTTTTTATTAAATTATTGTTTTTCAATGGTTTTAGTTAATGGAGAAGGGTTTTCAATGCATTATGAATTGGTTTTGTGAAATGGATTTCAAATTGTTGGTCGATGAATTTATTCTGAAAATAGATCACGTGGGATGCTATTGGTACTTAGGTTAATGTTATTGTAATATGTATCATCCAATATTTGAATGTTTTTGCTTGGGTTACTCTTTTTCTCCCAATGAATGTTGTTCTTGGGACATGTTAGACTTAATGGGGGGGTTAAATTACTAGCATATTCTTATGCTCTATCAGGTCGATGCATATTTCATGTGTCTTGATACTTATGAGATTTCATATTTTTAGTATGATTATTGTAGATATCTTGACAAAGAGTTCTCTTTATTGTGTTTTTCACTATGTATCATGGCTGATTTAAGCTTTCTGGTTTTTTCTGTTTTATTATACTTCCACAGTTTTCATATGATTTGTGATGTATCATTTGTTGAAATATGACAGATCAACAGTAAAATATGGATATGAAATGATATTAAATTTATTTACTTGACATATTTAGAAATGTGTTAATATGTAAAATTAAATTAAATTTCCATTATTTTTATATGAAAATATTAAACTATTTTTAATTATTATTTTCATTCATGTTGAGCTTGGTTGGATGAATTTTTTGATACCTGTAATGAAACACCTGGGTGAAAAAAACTAAATAATTTAGTTCAAACACTATATATCTCTTCAATGGTGAATATACCTATTAATTTCTTTTGATATAGGGAAATTAAAGTCACCAAAGTGATATTGTAGGTTTTTATTTCATATGGGTTTTTTGTATCCAGAGGTGAGATAATAGAATTTTTACTATGTAATCACATGGAGCTAATGATGTAGATTTTCATTGTAGTTATTTGTATTTAGACATGCCATGTGGATAATTTTTTCTACCTTGATTTGTTTTATAGATTCCATTTTTATCTATTATTGAATATATTTTTTACTTCTATAATTTCATTATGTTATGCATATATATTAATATTTTTTTTCTTTTGGTGGCATGAAATGTGTCCCTCATATTGTCGTTTAATTCTTGGTTCCTAGTCACTAGCTAGCGATGATAAAGAATTTCCTCAAGTATGCGTCTTATCTATTCACGTACTATTTTGAGTGAGTATTCAGTTTGGTTTGTTATTGTTTGGTATCATAGGCATCCTTTCCCCATGAGTCATTAACTAATGACATTTGTTATACTAGATATTGTATTATTAATACATGAGAGGTAGATTATGATGAGTGCTTGTCTAGATCTTTTAGTGATGAGACTCATGATAGAAAGATATTCAAGGATGTGTGCCTCTTTTTTTTAGTTTTAATATTAATCTATGTTTTTCATATGATTTTTCTTGTGTGAACTGTGATTATTCTATTTTTTGATCACTTTTTTTGATGTGCAATTGTAAGCCTCAGAAACATGTTCAATATGTTCCTTTAGATGTTGTAGGTGAATCTCCTGCATGTAATCCTACATAGAGAAAATTTTTGATGGTGTTATTATTTGATACGTTCATGTTGTTGACTAGAATGTACAAAAAGTCCATAATGCACTCGTTTAGATACAACAATGAGTATAAGGACAAAGATATTGATCATGAGTGATATTGAATAAGATATCACTATCCATTAATGGTATGAATTGACCTCGTGAGGAAGAGGACTTTATTTTGAAGATCAATTAGATCTTTTAAATCATGGATAAACCTATGTGAATCAAGATGAATTTAAAAATGTTCAAACATGAGGGTCATAGTAAAAGTTGGTGGGAATTTATGGTACAAGCATATAAGCACATTGGCTTGGAATAGAAGGTCTTAATGACTCTCTTCATCCATTATTTTTTTCCTAGATTCACTAATGATTGAAAAATATATGTATTTCTTCCCTTTTCCCTAGATGTTGTGTTTTGTGATGATGTACACCAACCGGTTTGCTCAGTTGTTTTTTTTACAAGAGGTTGTAAGAAATGACCAGCTAAAAGTTCAGAAGTATATTCAAGAATTACAATTATATATTTGATCAAAAATAATTATAACTTGTAATTCAACCTAGGTGGAGATAATGGAAATAGGTATGATGGAAAAAATGAATATGGAAGGCACTGTGGGATATTCTACCACATTTCATCTAACTAATGGTACCTTCAATGGCACGAAAGGAATAAAGATGAAGTATCAACATAAAAGTAAGATCATGGGAGGTGGTTCTCAATAGTAGGAATCTTCAGTATGTCCAGTTATATATTGATGTGTTCCTATGAATTTATATCATCATGGAATGGTTAAAAATTCAAGTATTATATTGTTTCACCAGAAAAGATGTTCAATAGTGGTAAATGTTACGGTCATCTACAAATTTTAAATTAGTCTATGTTTGTACGTCAATATAATTAGTGATAGTTGTATACAAAGGATATTATGATGATGTATGATTATTAATGAATACAAGGATTTATAATCAATATTTATTAGTGATGAATATTCATGAATTAGATGAGTTTCCAGTGGAGGTGGATTTGGTTCCCGCGATAGTGAGAGGTACCATCCATAATTAATCCTTTGTATAGATCACATTATTTGATTCTGGTGCATCCCACTCATTTATATGTATTCATTTTTTAATATATTTATCCTCAAACATATCTCACGTAATGTTTTATGGATTATGAAATACCTCATAAGAAGTGGAATGAGTAGGGGTTTTGATGTCTTTCCTATGTGCTATCGATAGCTGATGCAGTGTGAGTATGGGATTTCATTGTTCTCAGTCTGGAACTATTTTATGGAATCATAATAATGAAGGATATTTTATCTCATCACTCTGAGATTTATTTTTATCATCATCATGTCTCATTTATTAAAAATTATGGTAGAAGATGGGTATTTCAGGATGAATGGGATTTGAGGCCCGATCACATAAGCCATTCCCAGCCAGATCTCATGATATTTTTTTCTATAACAGAAGTTGTTCCCAATGGAATTTCATCTATTGATAATCCTATCATTATTTTATAAGTTTTTAATTTTTTTCCCAAATTATTTCATTGGCAAGCCTCTATAGAGGTAGGTAGAATTTACGATTGTCCTGGCGTAGCACCCCTAGTTTCAAGTAAGTATCTCTTTTATTATTCATTTAACATATGTAAATTATTTCGATGATTTTTGGGAACATTGGGTGGAATTTATAAATTTTTTTAAGATTTTATGGATGTTCCCTTTTTGGTAATGGTTATTAGAAACCGTGAAACTCCTATAATAAATCGTGAAAAGTGAGAAAGCACCAAAAGGGTAGGCACATAGTTAGTCACATGGTTTAGAAAAACTATCCAGCATATTAAGTATAATTGTGAAAATTGGAACTTAGGAAAAAACATAGTTTTTCTAAACATGCAAGTCTACCATGAAAAGGGTTTTTGGATGTAGCAACTAGGGCACTGTTTTCACATGGTTTTCTTAGTAGTGTTCTTAAACCATGAATGGTTAAAAAATAGATCCATAAATAGTGGATCTCACTCAAGATTAACTCTAAAACACTTGATTTACCTCTTTGAAAACCCAAATATAGTTTTCACTCTTCTTAATGGAAGTGGATTATTTTTCCTTTGAGATGGGAGAAATCTATTGAAAAATCATGGGGCGTTGATGGTTGGATTACTTGGTATTTCTCATTTCTTGGTGTTTCCCAAATTTATATTCTTATTCACTCTCTTAGATTCATTAATCACGTTATTTGGTGATAGATAAAAGATAATTGATGCTAATCATGTTGAGATATTACTATTTTGATGTTTGAGAAGAAAACATGAGTTGGGTTTTAGAGATTGAATCCAGTTTTTTTGAAGAATTCATGTCGTTATTCATTTACACTGTAGTTTCTAAGGTAGGCGGAATCACTCTCAGATCCACTTATTAGAATATGAAGGCATCATTTCTTATTGTTCTATTTGATTAAATTTTTTTGTGAAATTTAATTTTAAATAAGGGTAGAAACCCTCTGTAGTGATGGTTTGTGGAATTTAAAATTTAGTTCTTGTGCAAAGCACTGTTATTTTGGATTTTAGAATGATTATTTCAATATGTGGATTTTTTTTGATTCATGGAAATGGTATGATGGTGATGTTTTCAATAAAATTATTTTTTATTGAAATTTATTGAAACGGTTGATTTGGAATGGTATTGGAATACATGAGTTGGTGTGAGTTCATGATTTTTATGTAACCCTGAATAAGAGGCATTTACTTTTGGGGTACATGAGATGTGACACTGGGTAGGGGAAATGTGTCTTTTGAGAACAAGTTTAATGGATACTTAGTAAAAAATTAAGGGATGGATGATAAATAACTCATGATTATGTAATTTTCACTAAAGTTTGCATGCATGTGTGTGTCTCAATCAAGGAATGGGTATGCCAAAATGGAATGATAAATGTTTTGAATCACTGCCATTTTTTATTTCCTTGAAAACTATTTTGGTCGGAAAATTGATTTGTGATGAAATTAATTTAGCCTTTATATAATGTAATGAAATGTTTTTAAATGATTTTATGTAAATTTATTATTATAAATGTGTTAACATGGTATATAATAGTGGCATGAGTAGTAACTTAATTTGGGGAAATCCTAAAGAGTTTCACTATTCACCCCACGATTTTGTAGATTGCTGAATTTGAAGATACATTTTAACGAGACAAAGATAAAGGAAAAGTATCTCATTTTGTTATTGATGTATCATGATAATTTTGGACGGATTTTTTAGTTTGATCATGGACCATGTTAGGAGTTTTGGTGTAATTTCATTAGAGTATTTGAGCTTTATAGTTTAGACCTATCCTTCGAAACTCTGATATTTGTCATCAAGTAGTTTTTTATTACTGTATTATGGAATTACATTGAGTTTTATTTCACTATTATCATGTATCATATAGTTGTCTAGGTTATGGTATTATTGGTTGTGGGTGTTTTAGTTTCAAAGGGAATTTTCCATAATTTTATTGAATCCCTTAAATTATATTATAATCATTTGGTATCATATGGATGTTTCTTAAATCGTAGTAGAAATTACACCATTATTAAAGCCAATGAAGAGGGGAGGAATGTTACAAATGGTTTCAATCTTGGTCATTCTAAATTATTTGGGACGTGTTGTTTCAGTTGGTTTTCTCAATGGGTATCAGTTATTTTAGTCTTGGAGTTGATAAAAACTCATTCTTGATTAGTGCTTGAGTTGGGATATTAGAAAGGAGAATGATTGTGAAATCAATAAATGAAGATCATAAAAAGGTTTACCAATCCTATTTATATATAAATTCATATTACTATGGAGTGGGGTACATATGTTTTTTTGAGAAACATATCTTAGACTTAATCAAATTTTCATGGGTTTAGCCATGTGGAAGAGCAAAAAATGAATTGATAGAAATGAATTCATTTAAATAAATTCCCCTAAGAGTTCATATTTCATTTTTAGTAATGATTTATGATTGTTGTAAAGAATTTTTTTTGGAAAAGTATTGAAATTATTTTCAAATGTGATATTATAAAAAATAATGACAGTTGTATTTTGAAAATGGTTTGATTTTTAAAAGCATGTTGGAATTTTAAAAAATGAATTGAAGAGGAAAAATGTTGAATTTTGGGGAAGCCCTGTTGTGATAGTTGTGATACGGTAAAATTCGAAAATGTTAATACTTCAGTTGCTAGTGTGTGATAATTATGGAAATTTTTATGTTAATATTAATAAAACCCAATAGGAATCATAGACACCATCAGGAAGAGGCTGTTGAGAATGTGTTTGCACCTGAGCCATAGGTGAACCAATAGATGGTTCAATGTATTGTACATGATTTTCAAGCCATTTAATAGATAAATAAATGTATGAACAAGGGAAAGTTGAACATTTCATCCATTTCTAGAAGACAAATATACCCATAATTGAAGGTAACTTGGAACCAGAGAAGGATGCGTTGTTCTTGAATATGATGAATTTAATCTTTGAATTTCTTGGCACACAAGAAGAGGTGAATGTCCTGAAGAAAATGCATATGCTGGAGGATCTTTAATACCAATGGTGGGGTTTATTAGTTTTGGAAAAATTAGAAGAAGGAATTCCATGGGAGTATTTTGAATAATTTGTAATCAAACAGTAATATCATTACATGTTCAGGATTTCAAGAACAATGTCCTTTTTAATTATGAACTAGGATAATATCTCAATGATAGAGTAGTAAAATAAATGTATGAATTTAGTCCATTTTTACATCAATTTCTTACTAAAAATCCTTGAAGGAACTCTTTTTTTAATAGAGGTTGAGTCAAGATATTTTCTTGAATATTTTCTTGCTTTGTATAATTGATTATATAGGGATGTTCAATAGAGAGATGGTGGGAGAAAGGGAAATATCAGGAGATATAGGTGGAGGGAGCTTGTGGATGTCTATGGGAAATTGTGGGAACTCTAATATTGGGAACAATAGGAATAGGGAAACCAATTTCCAAGGTAGTGGGATGACTCATAATCAGAGGGATGGATTGTTGAATCTTACTCCAGAAACCAACAGTAATAGTGAATTTTTCTAATGTAGATATTTTTACAACAATAAGTTATATTATATTACACCAAAAATAGAATTCCATAATTTCAATAATATGGGGGATCTTTAAAGCTATTTTCACACATATCTAAGGTCTTGTGTTTATGAAACAAATCATGGGTTGAAGATATTGTATCATTCAACTGGATGAGGGATGAAAAATAATTATCGTTAGTAGAAGCGAGCTAGCTCTGGTGATTCTAGGAATACCAAGACTCATTAAGAGGTTGAATATCAACATGGAAATAAATAAAAATTTGTAGAAATTAAGAAATTATATAGAGATGAGGAAGTAATTTTTGAATGATCAGTCGAGATCATTGATGGTGAAAGGTGTAATTAATTTGAATTCTTACAAAATGCAAGATTTTTCAATATGGGTATGTCCCATTCATTTATTTCTTTCCAATTTTTTGATTTTATGGGTTTGTAAGATAACATTATGCCTTCTATTTTGAAACTTCAAACTCCTCTTAGTTAAGGAGAATATCAACCCATTACGTGTTGTTCATGTTCTATAATTTTTTATGGAGATAAGTTGATATGGGTCTTGTCTATACATGAGAAGGATTTCTATGACCTAATCCTAGGTATGGATTTCTTGAAAATGATTAAGGTTCACATCGATTGATATATGAAAAAGGTTAGTTTTACGATTGATAATGGCATCAAGAATCTATTTTAAAGAGACCGGAATATAATGAAACGTGCAACATGTCTTTTTTAACTAGAACTCAGAATGATATCTTATTAGTTGGAGATTTTTACATTCGCATCAATGAATGAGATCGATAATAGAAGTTTCCAATCTGTTCTTGACCATTTTCCAAATGTGTATCCCAAAAATTATATAGGGTTAAAAAAAAGTGGATTTTTTGGTTTATATTCATCAAAGAAACTATAATAGTTCCATTTCATCTTATCGAATGGTATAAAAACAATTCACATAATTTAATGTGTAGTTGGAAGATATAGAAATCATGGGGTTCATTTAGCAAAGCAATATCCTTGGGCAGCACCAGTCTTGTTTTTCAAAAAATATAATGGAACTCTTCAATTGTGTGTAGATTATCATAAGCATAATAGATTTATGATAAATAATCATGATTTACATCCATGAATTGATGATTAGTTTTACAAATTTAGGGGGTCCCATTGGTTCTATAAAATTTAATTTATTTTAGGAATCACCAATTATGGGTTCAGAAGGGGGGTATTCCAAAATATTCTTTTGGGAGAAGATATATTGATTAGGAGTATGTGTTTATGCCTTTTAGTGTTACAAATTCACCATCAGTATTTATAGAATTTATTAATTTGTTATTTCAAATATATATGATATATTTGTGGGTGTTGTTTTGTGATTAAATACTTGTGTATTCGAAGACAAGGGTAGATCATGAGCTAACATGGATACAATATTGGGAATTTTTCAAGATCATCCACTGTGTGAAAAAGTATAGAAATGTAATTTTTGGATACAAGATATACATTTCCTTGGCCATATAATCACAAAAAAGGTGTTTATGTAGATCTAGAAAAGATAGAAGAAGTTATCTCTTGGAAACCACAAAACATTTATTCAAGATACACAATTTCCATTTTCTAGTTATTTATTACTAAAAATTCATTCATGATTACTTTTGACTAGACTACCATATAGATGTTGTGAGAAGGAATATTTAACCATTACAATGGATCAAAGAATGTAAAAATTATGTAATAGATCTTAATGTTATCCATAAATTAGCTTCAATTTCGAATTTTATGAAATTAGATTAAATGTACGTGGTGTATTTTGATTCATAATGATTATGGTTGGGAAGTGTTCTCATAAAGGGAGGCCATGTTGTTGTTTTATGGCCTAAGGCAGCTATAGTAGCATGAGAGAAATATTCAACAAATGATTTGGAGTTATATTCGATAGAATATTCATTAGAGATGATGCATCATTGCCTATTTAGAGAGAAATTTATGGTGTTTACAGATAATAATAGATTGAAACACATTTTCTCAGAAAGGGATTGGATTATGAAACAAATAATGTGGATAGTGTATCTCTAAATGTTTTAATTTGAATTGATGTGTACATCATGCAATGGAAATACAGTGAAAGATGAATTAAGAAGAATGTATTATACTGTGTTGGAAAAATAATCTCTTGATTAGTAGAAGTTGATGCCAATGATAGCTAACATTCTATCATATTATGAATACAGAGACAATGTTGTAGTTTTATATTCGGTTTCATTCGTAATTAATATAGTAAATACGGTTAAAGAGGAACATACATCTGATTCAATTGTGTCTTCTTGAAGTCAAAACTAAATAGCGGGGAGACCATTAAGGAATGAAAGCTATATGGGAGTTATATTTTTTGGTTTCAAGATCGGATGGTCATTTCACTATCTTTTTATGAATAAAATCGTTATGCTTACCAAAAGTCAAGATGGGTTGTTCATCGTAGAACACAGAAGATATATAATAAACAGGAAGAAATGTTTTTGAGTGTTGGCATGAATAGGATGGTGGATGAGATTGTTTTAGGATGCCTCACCAATCAGTAGGTTACAGTAGAGCATCAACAACTACCTGGTATGATATAATATTTACCTTTTATAGTTTTGAAATAGCAGCAGATAGTGATGGATTTTATAATTGGTCTCCCAAGAACAATTCATAAACACAATTCCATATCTGTTATAGTAGAAAATCTCATAGATTCATCACATTGAATTCTTACTCATGGATCTCTTTGGGTGGAAGAATTATTAAAAATCAATATATTATAAGTGGTAAAGAGACATGTAATTTTATTTTTGATTGTATCATACCATGATTTGATGTTCATATAAAATTTCAATAAATCATTATAGAAATCCATTAGGACTTAGTTGAATATGAGTATGACATATCTCCTCAGACAGATGGAAAACATGAAATGATGATACAAATGTTGGAAGAAATTATTCTTGCTTGTGTAATGGATATTTTTTATCTCTTGGTAAGAGAGCATATGATTAGTGGAGTTCTCATATAACAACAGTTACAAGGACTTGATATATATGGATCCTTCTGAATCATTTAATAGTATTCCTAATCATTATTTATTTTTTTGGGTGGAAACAAGTGTGAATACACTGTTTATACCGACCATTGTCCATGTGATAATGGATATGATTTAGTTGACCAACAAGAGAATAAAGGTGGCCCATATTCATTAGAAATCATATGAATATCATCATTTAAAACCATTTTCTTTCAAGGGTAGTGATAATGTGTTCTTGAAAACCACTCCAAGGCTCTGGAATCCGTTTTTAGGAAACATAGAAAGTTATTTGCTTGATAAATTACCCCTTTTGAGATACATGATCTAGTTGGTGAGGTGAAATATCGATTGAAATTTCAACCATGGTTAAATTTAGCACATAATGTGTTTGATTTATCATAGTTGAAGATGTATCAAACCTGTCCTAACCATATAATTTTATGGGATCATGTTGACCTAGATAAATTTTATTTTTTGGTGCTTATGCTAGTACAGATTGGGGATAGATATGAGAAATTAATTCACGGGAAAAAAATCATTATATTGTAACTTATGTGGTAACATGGTCAGAATTAAAAAAGAGACATGGGAATGGGAGAAGGAAATGGTTGAGAAATTTCATGATTTTATTCAGGATGGTGGTAGTTTTCCACTAGGGGTATATCTATGATTTTTGATTCCAGCCATTATGATATATGGATATGTTTCTGTTAGGGAACGATATTTGAAGTATGGTTTAGAGATTTAACCAAGGTTAGTTGAAGAATTCACGTATTTATTCATTTTTCCACAGTTTCTAAGGTAGGTGGATTCAATCTCAACTACCGTTATAATAAATTGAAAGATTTTTTTAAATTGTTTTATTTCCTTGATTTTGATTTTGATATTTATGAGAAAATAATTGTAGAAACCCTCTTTAGTGATGGTTCTTGGGTAGGGATAATTAGTTGTTTTAAAAGTGATTTCTTTTTGTATTTCAAGATGGTGACTTTAAGATGTGGATTTGTTTTTATTCAAGGAAATGATTTGATGGTATCTTTTTAATAAAAGAAACGTTTTATTGAAATGTCTTGGAATTGTTGGTTTTTTATGGTTATTTTATACAGGGGTTTGTGTGAGTTCATGATTTCAATGTGACACTGAATAAAGGTAATGTACTATTGGGGTACAAGAGACATGACCGTAGATAAGGGGAATGTGCCATTGGGTAAAAGGATATGAGGTACAATGTGATGACTTATTGGATGGATGTAAAACTTCTCATGAGTATGGATCTATCACTGAAGAATGCATTTGTGTGTGTGTTAATCGTGGAATTTGTAATCCAGAAAGGGAATGTGAAGTTGTTTGAATAATTAACTTTTTTCAATCCCTGAAAACTATTTTTGTTGTAGAATAGTTTTTGGTTTAAATTACTTGGGAATTGAAATAAACTAATGTTGTTTTTTTAAAAGGTTTTATACAAATTTATAATGAAATTTTTTCTAATTTTTTCTATCATAGTGCTATGAGTAGGAAATTCATTTAGGGAAAACCTACCATGTTTCATTACTCACCCACAGCTTTGTCACTTTGGCGATTTTGTAGATATTTTTTTATCAAGAAATAGTTAAAGAAAAATTATCTAATTTATTTTGTGATGAATCATGATACTTTTGGATAGATTGTGATGTTGTACCATAGATAATTTTTGGAGTTTTGGAGTTATGTCTTTGGAGTCTTTGAGCCTTGTGGTTCGTCTTCTTCTTTATTACTCTGATATTGGTCATGGAATAGTTTGGTATTGTGGATATTTGGTATAACATTAAGTTGTATTATATTTTTATCATGCATTATATAGTCGATTTGGTTATGGTATTCAGGGTGGTTGTTGTTTTTATTTTGAAATGGTAAAATAATCCGCAAATTGTATTTAAGGCCATCGCATTTATTTCCATCATTTGGTGACTTTGGGATGTCACTTCATGCCTAGTAGTAATTCCTGCTTGAATCGGGAAAATTAGGAGGGGGGATGTTATACACAATGAAAAGGATAAAGAATATATCACCTCATTATTATCAAATGGAACATGAAGAGAGGAAAGAGATATTGATTCAGTATAATGATCTGGTGGTGAAGGGTTTTGTTCACCTTAGTGTTTCTTTTTGGGAATTCCTAATTTTCTTTTCCATGGGCATAGATGGTTTACTCTGATTGTTCATAGACTATAAGAATATGATCTACATAATGGTAAAAAATAACTACCTTTTCCTCATATTTGTGATTTTATTGATTAGTTAAAGGGAGAAAAAAGGTTTTCAAAAATAGATCGTCGATTAGGTTCTCATTAACTCGGTGTTTGGGTGTTTGATATAATGATGACATTTTCAGGAGAAGGTATGGTCATTGGAAATATCATGCCATGTGGATTGGTCTAAATAATGCTAATGAAGTTTTTATAACTTCGATTAATCATATATTCCATCAGTATCTTGACTATTTTGTGGTATTGTTTGTAAATAATATTTTGTATTTTTCATGATCTGAGAATGAGAAAGAGTACCAAATGAATTTGGTTTTGTAAATTTTAATGAGCCACCATTTTTATGGATAGATTTTTTAATGAGACTTCTAGATTCAATATATGAAATTCCTAGGTCACATGATTCATGAGCATGGCATATCAGTTGATACAAATAAGGTAAAGGTTATTTTGTCTTGGGAGGAACCATAAAATAGATTTTAGATTCATAGTTTCCTTGGTATTTCTGGATACTATAAATGTACTATAAATGATCTCATAAAGTTTGATTCACCTTTAATAATATATGATTCTTGAAATTCATATGGTATGAAATGTTTCAGTCATATTTCAACAAAATTAATGGACATATAACATCAACTCACATACTGATCTTACTTGATATTGGTAAAAATTTTGTGGTTTTATGTGATGATTCTAGTAGTTTTTTTTATTTTTCTCTCATTTAGGATGGTAATGTGGTAGCTTATGGTTCTCAACATCTTTGAACATGATAAAATGAATACCCATCATGATTTTGAGATATACCACAGTTATTCATGCTCTTACATGTTGGAGAAACTATCTTTTTGGGGATTTATTTGTATTATTTTTCTATCATAAGAGTTTGAGAAATATCTATTCTCATAATGACTTGAATCATAAATAGTGATGGTGTGTGGAATACATTCTTACATTTGACTATGATATCCCCTAAAAACTAGAAATAGGTAGTGTTGTCCCATAAACTCTTTGTAGTAAAGTTCCATCACATGCTAATTTGGAATCAAAAAAAGAGAGGAACTGTATGGGTATTTTTTCTCATTTTCATCTAGATTGTCAAAAGGAAGTTTCATGAATGGTTCTGACAAGTATTCAGTTTTCATAAAACTTCCTTCATTCTATTCTGTAGAGTAAGGAGGGGAATTAAATATTCAAAGAAATTTCGGAAACTATATGTTGTAGGGAGATATTTTATTGTTCCTATCTCTCATTAGATGATATTATCACTTATTTTTGATCTGTTTGTCATACCAACATCTCTAATGGAGCTCGGTATTGTATAATTTTCAATTTTTTTCTTTTTTTTCACACAGGTACTATGAGGATGTCTTATGGCAAGAGATGGATATTTGGGTGGTCGGGTATTAAGTGTGACATTATTGAATATATGTCCCACTATTACACGTGTGAATAGATAATGAAAGTGATCCTGAAACCATATAGTTTTATACTATAACATCCAATGTTAGTTTAGAAATCAAGGGAGGTATCCATGGATTTTATTTGACTACCTCATACACAACAAAGGAGTAATGAAATATTGGTGGTGATTGATCGGTTACAAAATTTAGTTTATTTCATTCTGATTATGGATTACACTATATCTGAAGATATGCTTAATATTCGTGGGAATGAAATTTATAGGATACATGGGGTTCTTATACTGTTGTTTTAGATTGGTATCCTTGGTTTACATAAATTTTTTAGGGGAATCTTGAAGAGGCGATGTGGAATCAGGTCAGATTGAGAATAGATTATCATCCACATATACATGTCCAAACATAGCATTCTATCCAGATTTTGGAGTATATTATTTATTCTTATATTTTAGATTTCAGTGCATCAGGGGATAGACATATGGGAATGGTTTAGTTTACTTATAAAAAGACTTATAAATCATTGATATGAATGGATCCTATCAAGTTTATGTATGGTCGTCCATGCAGGTAACCTCTTTTGTTGGGAAAAGCTAAGTGAAGCTTCTTTGGTGGTAATATGTTTGATTTAGGAGAAACATTCAAGGATTCGTGATATACATCAATTTATATATAAAACCAAGAGTCAACATGGATATTATGTGGATAAACGACATCAGAATTTGGAGGTTTCCATTTGTGAAAGGATCTTCTTGAATGTTTCTTATTAGTTGATTCACTATTTTCTTGTAAATAGAGAAATTTGGAACCCAAATATGTTGGGCCATTTTAGGTCAGTAATATTCTAGGGATGTTTTACTATTAGTTGGCATTTCTGGTTTAGTTCATAGGAATTCGTGATTTTTTTCACATATAGAATCTCAACAAAACCCTCAGAATCCCTATAATGTTATGAGTTAGTAGTAGGTTCATTTAGAGATATATGTTTCTATTTTTCAGAATCCAGTTGAGATAATTGAATCTCAAATGATTGAATTTTTGGGGAAGTCGATTCCTTTGGTCATGGTGTTATGGAGCCATGGATCAGATTCTCATGAGACATGAGAGGATTAGTCATTGATAAGGGTGAAGTTTCCTCACCTATTTACCAGACTACATTCTTCGACATGACATCCCATGTTAGGAAAATCTTATAGTGGAGAGTTTGTAACACCTCGTTACCCTCTTTGAGGTATTATCCTTATCTTTTATTATTTTATTATTTAATTGGGTGCATCATGGGACTCTTTAAGATGTATAAAATTTGATGATAATAATGAACTAATGTTTTTGGATACTTTTTTTAAACCAAGAGAGTCCTGATATGATCATGAATTGATTTTTCAGTTTCTCCATATATTTGGAAAATCCCCAAGTGGGATTGAAGTTTTTTTGAGATCAGTAGTGATTTTGTAGTCTGGTGGAGAAATAAAAATTATGTAATGGGAATACATGAGGTATATTTTCAATAGGGATGATTTCATAAACCACGTATACATCATGAAGTGATCACACATCATGTACTAGTTACATTCAATAAAATGATAAAATATTAGTTTTTAATAAAATGGCCATAACTATTTTATAGTATCAGAGTATCAATGATTTCATGATGTATAATGGGATAAAACATCATGTTAATGTCATGTAAATGAATTTTAGTTAGCTGAAAAAGTGATATATTTTTTCCTTCATAAACAACTCTTGAGGATCTCGACCTAGAATGGGTATATGGTGATTTTAAAATCCTATATTCGATCCAGGCTTATTTGTTAGGAGACTCAACACCCTTGTCATTGGATTTTGCCTCTCTATGTGTGAATACTTTTTTCTTCTTCATTTCACTGATTGTGGTAAATCCATTTCATTGGATTATTAAAAATGTTGACTTATGGTGACGTTTCTTCTTAATTCTCTCTATTTCTATTGTTTGATCTCATTCATAAGAGATCTCATTCAATGTGCTATGGTTCCTTTAAATTTTGACTAAATTCTTTATTTGGGATGAAATATCAATTCCTAATGTGTTCATAGAAGTTACAAGGGGTGTTTGAGGCTTTAAGAGAGAATAGAACCCTAGCTAGTGGAAAAATTCATTGGGATTTTTGGTCCATAGAAACTAAGGGATTCAATATATATCTTTTCCCCTAACCATGAAGGGTTAAACATAGGGCCATGTGGGGTGCATGAAATTCCTAAAATGTGTGGACAGTGGCACAAAATCATAAGGTTGTCTCAAAAAAATGTATTAGAGGGGATTTCTTGGTTTGAGAATTGTAAAATAACTACGCACAAGAGACCACTCGAGATCCCTCTTTATGTAGTGGGAGGCACATTATTAGTCAAACCGTCAAACAAAATCTGGTGACCGACATATTTTGGAATAATTTTAAAAATATCCCTTAAATTCTTATAAATGTTACCATAATTTTACATTATTCATTATAGTGCACAAAATATCCATTCTTCACCTGTTTCATCTCAAAAATCCCACTTCATAGTTTTTGACCTTGTTCTACCATTTGATGTTCGAATTGATCACCATTCGTCATGTTGGATGTGCATCAGTATGAAATCTTTTCATCTTTAGCTGTATATTGTCTGGATTATCATCGACGAAGATATATTGATGTAGGATCATATGACCTATTTTCAGGTCATTGAATCATTATTATATTTTCTTATGATCTCAACAAAAATAAATTTTGAAACTAGATGAGGATAGTGCTATAGGCTTAGGGTAGGTTGTATAGGTGTCATCCCTCATGTATCACCATTTTATAAACTACCGTAATTGTGAACACACCAATTTCAATAGGTGTTTCATATCAAATTCACATTCCATTCATATAATCATCATTTTTATATTATAGATCACCTTTTATAAATTTTCATCATTATTGGACATTATTTCCTCAACACTAACAACCTCATTTTGGGTGTTATATGGGTTTTTTCATTTTTTGGATTTCTTGTGACTATCTACACCATCATTCTGATTTTCATTGTAAAAACATTATAATGTTAGGTGTTATAATTAAATTATTGAATTTTTAACAACTATTACATCATAGAACCAATTTATCCTTATAAGGTAATTGTTCATATATAATCAATGTATCCTTAATTTGCAAATTGGAATGTAATGCTTCCAATTAACCCTTATAAGGTAAGTGTTCCAATTAAAGGACAAAACATTGAAATGTTAATTGAAGTGAATATATAATGATATCACTTGGCCAAGATTATGATATTTTAAATGAAATTAATTCCATTTAATTATCACCCCTTTGATGATTTTGATTGGTAATGGACTAAACCGACTAAATGAATAAGTAAGAAAACTAATATGTGGTTTCATGTCTTTTACCCTTTCCACTATGTGGGAAAGGAAATGAAATCAACATCATGATTTATTGAAAGACATGATTATTACATGACCTAAATAAATAAATATATTACACATATAAGGTTCCTATTGCATATGGATCTTTTCATATTTATATGAGTGGTCCAACATGATCCATCCTTGGATTCATTTGAGAATCCCTTGATCTATTAGAGGATTCCATTCTGATTCAAGGAGCCAGTTTCCAAAAAAGATACCCACTGTGTAAAATGGTCCATTTCTACTAGAATATATCCAGCATGATTTCATAGGAAACCTTCACTATCATCCAAAAATTAGGATGCCTTTAATATATTATTTGGATCTATATTGATGTATTCAGATTTGTGGATCCGTAGATACACCCCATTGGACCCAAGCAGGCTTAGCACATTTTACCATGGATGATATCCTTGGACTCAGTTTGTCCTATTTATAGTGGAATGCCTTGGGTGATTCCCATTGGATTACACTCAAGCCCCTTATAGCTTGGATTCCATTTTTTAATGAGTTGGATTGACCCCTTAGGTCAAGTATGCTTAAGATAATACATTATATCTACTTTCATTGTTACCAACATTCCAAGATGCCTTGTTTCAACATGGATGCTTTATTATTATTATTATTAAAATGACAAAATGCATGTGTTGTTTACCACACATGACTTTTTTATATAATCTGATCTCAAATAAATTAATTATGTATGTGATTAAATATTCAGAGACATTTCATGTTGATGTTAAAGTGGTTTTTGTGGCATTTAAATTACTATAGTGTATTTAGATTGATATATATATATATACATTCACACACTTTCAGTTTTTTTCACTTACTAGATTGTATAAACATCATTGGTGGTGGCCTACTGAGATTTATCTAATTCCATATTTGGGAATCCAATGGTACCAGGTAAGATTATATGTATACAGTTTTTGATAAGTGGAAGTGTCCTGTTTTGGACACTAGGTCATGAACGATTTCTTAGGATTGATCTTGGTAGGGGATGACAGAACTAATGCATAGGATACGTGATTGTTTTTGGATTCTTTTTGGTTCTGTTGTATAGTATGTATTTAGTTATACCATGTATAAAAATTATCCTCATATATAGAGACATGACATACATTATCATCATCTTATATATGATTGTGTTTCATCGTTGAGTATTGTTATTATTTTCTTCATTGTTTATGTCTATTTTCTCTATGACAGGTTGTAGGTCCTACAATTAAATTATCTACTTCCATTCATCTATAGTTTTACATATTCTTTAAAAATTTATATTATATTAATTATTTGTTGTGATCCACTAATTTTATGAGGACATAATAAAAAAACAGACACACTAGGCCCACACTGTTAGTTATCATCCATAGGATTTTGAATTACATGTATTGAATAAGGAACATACAATAGTAGAGGCTACTAGAATAACACCCTTGCACTATATATGTCCCTACACACTGAACCTCAATTATAATTTTTATGGAATTTAACTTACTATATCAACAAACCTATTATATATATGGACTACCATAAGTAGGTTTTATCTACTAACAATGATTATTAAGAATCTTACTACCATGGCCATTTCATTCCCCTCAACTATTCCATTCAATGATACTACCACTACCCGCATGATATGACAGAAATGATCATTCCCCAATGGTGGAGATAGTGTCAATCCTCATCCACTAGAAGAATATGGAAAGGTCTTCTAGAACCTATAGAAATAACCCATATAGCTGCAAGAATGACACTCTAGAGGGTATCTATCACACGAAGGCATTAGATGAAACTACCATCCATAGTGATTGAATATAGTTTCCAATGTCGATACAATGGCTTCAACTGTATTATGAGAAACCACATGGGTACACTTCATACTATTGGAAGATATATTACCCTGTATCTGAACTGAACCTCTATGCCTGGTACTATCTTTTCCCCCATGATTCATTTAATGATAATATCTTTATTTACCATCTTCTAAAAGGTAGGTAGGTGAAATACATTCAACTGAGTATAGATTTCACATAATGAGCTCCATGAGCTCAATATATAGTTGGATGTTCTTGAATAGAAAGGCTTCATTATTCCAAGTACGTATTCTTGGGGTTCACCCATTATTTTCTCCATGAAGGTGGATAGTAATCAACTTGTATACCTTGATTAATGATGGTTCAACTAGATTATCATTAAAAACTATTATCCAATTCCTTGAATAAATGATCTATTTGAATATCTATGAGGAAATATGGTGTTTGATAATATTGAAATGCGATTGGACTATCATTTGGTGTGATTTAGAAGGTAAAAAATAATCTATAATGATTTCAATATCATGTATAGTCACTATGAGTATCTTCTTATGTCCATCTATCATAATAACTCACCCACCATTCTCAAAAATTTTATGAATTAGGTTTTTCACCCATATTTGGATTCGTTTGTCATGGTCATTATGGAATACATATTTATGTATTCTCATACTTGTATAGATCACGATAAACACGTTTATATCATTTTTAGTACACTTTGTGATAAATAGATTTAATACATGATTTTTATGTTCCAATTCTACATAGAAAATGTAAACTTTTTTAGTCCTATTATCTTGCAATGGGGAGTATTTATTCATCCAAATAAGGTAAGTAATTTTTTTTCTTTATGGAATCCCAATAATATGATTTATATATTAAGATTCATGAGGATGACTAGATGTTACTTGAGATTCACATAGGGCATATCACACCTTTATATACCTTTTACTAGTCATACTAATAAGGGGTTATGTTTATGTGGTTAAAAGCGTGTGAAAAAAGATTTTAGGAGATAATAGGAAGGATTGTTTTGGAAACTATCCAGATTCTTCCTGAGCATGGTAGAGGCTATAATGTGATATGTGATGCACTTGGAATTGGGCTGGGAGTAGTTCTAATGCATGAGGATAGATTCACTATATAAATATTAAGGTAGTTGAGGCTGCATGGGAGAGACTACACAATACATTTCCTGGAACATGCAATTATTATCCATTCATTACCTTACTTGATATACTATCTAATGGGTGAGAACATTGTGGTCTATGAAAACCTCAATATAGAAAAATATATTTTTTCTCATTGTGGATTGAATCTCAGACCATGGTCAAGGGCCAAATATTTTCATTCCATTGAGTTTGATCTAGTATGTTTTCCTGTAAAGTGAAATGTTGTAGCAGATGTGCAGAGTTGGAATACTCAAGAATATGATGTAGAGGATTGTATTGATGAGTGGAGGTTTATGTTCCTATTCTCTATAATGTATATGGTGATTCATGATAGCCATGACCAGTTTTATCTCATAGCCTTTATAATTACCTCTTTTATCCATGGAAGGGTGAAGAGGATGTAGTATTCAAATCTTAAAGGCATGGTTCTCTAGGGATGTATTTCTGATGAGGACATATCTCTGGAATAGTATTTAGATATATATTACCTCCTAAATAAAAATGGTTGTGTTTGGTTTCATAAGGATATGATAGATAAATTGATGCGAAGGTCCCATTGTTTTTAATGGGTAGTTCATCCAGGCATCTCTAAGATGAATCGAGATATAGGACACTAGTATTGGTGGCCTATAATGAAACATTAGATAGTATATTTTTTCACCAGCTATTACAACTGTTTTTTGGTGAAGTTGGAGATTTAGTGACCTACTGGCTTGTTACAACCACTTCATTTCTTGGAATGGAAACATGAATATGTTTCTGTGGATTTTTTTATCCATCTTACTGAGGTATCCTTATTTTAGTTGTGCATTGTAAATACTCATTAACAATCTGATGAATGAATCCAAATTCCATCATATTAGTGTGACATTCTATGTTAATGACCTAAGATGACATTACATCTATTAGATCATAAAAAAAAGAAGGTTTCCCTCGTAATATTGTTTCATACAGGTATGATTGTTTCACATCTAGGTTTTAGAATGGGTTATATAGAGATATGGGTACACTAGTATTCTATAGCACAATCATTCACCCTCAGAACATTGGATAGTTAGAACAGATGATGCCATATTTGAGGTACATGATCCAACCATGCATTCATGATTTTATTTTTTCTTAGGTTAAATATATTCCTCTCATTTAGTTCCCCCAAAAATGGATATTAAGAGATGATTCAGATGGATCTTTATGATGCCCTTTATTGTTGGCCTTTCCATTCAATTATGTTATAGTTATGTATAGGATAGACAATTCTACTAGTTCCTCATTATGTTATTGATTCATTAATGACGGTATATCTGGTCAGAAAGCATATTTATACTGCTCAGTACAGGGAAAAATCTTATTCACATCACCCATAATGAACATAATATTTTTCATATTGATATCATGTTTTTTAGGTGGGTATCACGTAGACATAGGCATGAATGGTTACATAGGAATGTGAAGTGATCATCGTGAATTTTATGGTTGGTTTAGATTCCAGATAGAATTAGTATATTATCCTAACATTTTATACTACCATAGAGGTACCATTCCATTGACAACGTCTTCCACATTTCATCACTTCACTGTTATCATATTGACCCATCTCACACTTTTAATCATGGGGAGGATGAGTTATATGTTAAATCTTCTTTTTGGGAGTATCATGTATGAAGTGTTCACTGGATAATGATGAATTTATAAGGATATTCTATCCATTTAGTGTTGGATCTATTGAAGAGAAACTAGGTATATGAATATAAATGAGAGAGGGAGGCGGACGTGAATGCTTAGTGGTGGTAGTTGGTCTCAAACCTAGTTTCACCACCCTTGGAAGGTGATCCCAGAAATGAGTAACTTTAATGGGGAAACACCATGACCCATTTTTTCCATATGAGGTTTGGGTCCATTAAATATCATCCTAATTCATTTTTTAGACATAATATTGATTTCTAATGTGTTCAAGGTTGTAACATGGGTTCCTGGTCCATTTTTTGACATCGAGTTCTCGACATTTGGAGAAATGAACGAGGTCACATGGTTAGTAGGAAATGTGTGATCCAGTCCACATGGTTTCACTTTACCATGAGTGGTTGGACAGAGTATTAAACCAGGGAACATGAGTTTCCCAAATAGTGTGCATATGGATGCATTCTCATGCTGGTTTCTCCAAAAAATGAATAGGTGACTACATGGTCTTCCCATGTTTAAAAAAACCATGTATAGTTGACTATGTGGGGCACCTTATTTATGTAGTGGTAGATAAATAGGTGGTGTATTTTTTGGAAATTTAATTTTCCAAACAATATGACCCATATATTTTTATAAAAATTTACCAAATATCCATTAAAATCATCAAAATCATACCCCTCTTCTACTTTTCTCATTTCAGTAGAAAACATATCTCGTATTCACTTGTTGGGAGTCCCAAGGCCCTCTTCAAAGTTTACGATCTCGTTCTATCATAAAAAGTATGATTCAATCACCTTTCATCACATCATATTATCATTGGTATGTACTCTTTTTATATTTAGTTGTTCATCACTTTCCATCTCCTCAACGTCTCCATATTAATGATGACTCTTATGCCCAATTTTTAGAATGTATATCTGTTATTATAGTTTCTTCAATTCCAGGAAGTAATAAAGGATAATAATTTATGAGAGGAGTGTTATAAGATAGACATTGCTGGTATATTAAACATCCAACCAATATTTCGACTTTATAAACGTTCATTATTGTGCATACAATGATTTTATCAGGTATTTCCTGTTTAATTCATATGCCTTTCATATAATCATTATGATCATATTGTAGAGACTCATCTCTATATGTTGATAATAATTGGAGGTTATTTCCTCAATGATGAACACCCTATGTATGGTGTTTTTTTAGGTCCCTTCCGGTTTTGTGGTGACTATTTATACTACCATTCAAGTGTTCATTGACATGGACTTTATAAAGGTATGTTTTATAATTGAATGAAAGAATCGGTAATGGATATTTCATCAGAAATCCACTTTATGCATCTAATTTAAATATTCTTACATAATCTATGGTTCTTTAATTTATAAATGGATAATACATGTAATGACTCCAATTAACCCTTCTGAGGTAAGTGTTCCAATTAAATGGTGAACCTGTGAAATGTTAATTGAGATGTCACTATCACATAAAAAGGAAAGGGAAGTGCTACCCTTTATTCGTGCTAAACATAAAGTGCTGATAATGTGGTATGCCTTTATCAGTGCTAGTTAAAAGTGCTGATAAATCTACACTTAATCACTGATTTATCTAGGGTCGATAAAGATTTTTATTCTTAATTTATATAAAATTATAATATTTATAATCAAAAATATGTTTTTTTATAGACTGAGAATTATATACCAATATTTATAAATATATACTCTATATTGTTATATTTTTTTTATAAATAAATATATTTATCTTATATGCAATTTTAAATAAATATAAAAGAATAAAAATAAATTATTAAATAAAACCATTGGAACCTTTATCAGTTCTCATTAAAATTGCTGATAATGGCATGTTTTATCAGTTATTTAAACGAGAACTGATAAAGGTTCCAACAGTTTTTATTTAATAACCCTAACTATCCCTCCTCTCACGCATGCGGTCAAGCATTTGCGGAAGAATAACTTGGCCCCTCTTCCACCGCGACCTCTCATCCTCCTCCTCTTTCTCATTATCCTCCTCTTCCTCTAGAATCGTCGTTGGTTTTTCCTCCTCTATCGTGACCGTCATCCTCCTCCGTCACTACTGCCTCTACCGCCAGTGCCTCTCCGCTGCCGCAACCTCCACCGCCGCTACCTCTGTCGTCGTTGCCTCCACCACCGCTGCCTCCTCCGCGGCTGCCTCCACAGTAGTTTCTTCATCTCAAAGGTCCATCTTGATTTGATTGTACCCCAAACACATTTCATATAGGAATTCCTAGTTACTAGGGTAAAAGATAATTATTTTCTTGTTTGATATATTATTGTAGATATGTTTAGTAAATACTAGGTATTTAGCATATATTTAATTACATCAAATTTCTCATTCTCCATTGGAAATAGGGCTATCTACATGTATCATGGTTAGAATGTAGGACTCACTTGACATGTTCTTACATGATTCTAAATAATTATTGATGGGAGGATCAACTATTTAAACATTCATCAATAAATTATATATTGTTTTTCAAATTAAAATTTTGGTGGAATTATTATAAACTGAATTATAATTGTATGTCAATTAGATCCTGGTTTATAATGATCAGTAGTGTTGTATGTATAGTCTCTTTATAAAATGGATGCATAGACATCCCTAGTGTGTCGAAAAAGGCATTTTGAGCTTCATGTGATCCATAAATGATCATAAATTTTCATATGGATAAGGATTTTGGTTGAAGAAGAGCACCACAAAGAATCAGGAGAGGGAGAATTGAGTTCATGAATTTTTTATCACATAATTCACCCTTTATTTAGTCAATATAGTTTTTAATATATTATATTCACCAGTAATATAAAAAAAGGAAAATATAATGATAAAGATATCACACATAATTTTGTAGTGGGTTCATGGGGTTTGTGGGCTGTGGTAAATGGTGTACTTGGTCATAGATTATTTTACTCTCATGGGTTTATGCTATTTTATGTTTTCTTTTTAGTTGGAAATCTCCTCTACTATGCACCTCTCCTCTACCACGAACGTACATATGTCATGTGTTGAACAACACCTTCACAGTGAGTTTTATCTTATTACGCATTGGTTTCCTCTTGTTCGCATGTTATTACATTTTGATATTGATGGTTATAATCTGAAATGTGTGGGCTAAATTCCCCACTTAAAATCATGGTCGTTTGTGGTCCTTGTTTGAACACTAAATGAATTGCATGTCAGTTGGTTCATGTTGAACATTGGAATATAAAAATTACAAATTTACATACACTTGACTTTTGAATGAATTCCCCAGGATGATAAAAATTATGTGATAACCCCTGAATTAACAAAAAAAATTGAATAAGGGATTCTTTTGAAAACCTGAAATTGTGATTTTTTTTTTGTATGGTGTTGCGATTGTGAGAAAGATTGTGTTTTTGTATGGTATTCCAGTTGTTGTCATGATTGATATGCCATTTTTTCCATGTTTTATTTCTTACACCATTAAATATACATCCAAACATTACATATTTCAATGGAACCACCACTTTGTTACTATTACAATTACACTGAATCCTAGAAAAACACTTCTATATGACTCTATGAGACACTTTATGGTGTGAAGATGATGTTTTTCAGATCCAATGTATTTCTAAAATACATCGTATGTAGTCTTGTTAAATGGAACATGCTTCAACATACATGAATTTCATATAGATTTTAATTCCACACAACATTTATCTCCAAAATTTACACCACATGACTCATCCTCTGACTCAAACTTGGAATAAGATTCATTTTAAATGTTATATGTCATGTGAACCTAGGTAACAAAAAATGTATCTCCAATACATATACTTCAGCATGACACCATGTACATTCCATGAAATAATGGTAGAACCAGATGATACGGTTTTAATTCACTCGCACCGTGTATAGATACCATAGAAATTTGATGTGTATAGACTATAAACCCCTAGTGGCCATGTAAGGACTACACACTGTGTATTCAACAAAAATGTGATGAATTTCCGGTGAGGTGACTCAGTATATATTTATTGTACCCTCCAATAGCTCAGGTTTTCGTATATGTCATGTATTTTTAAATGCATCATGCAGTCTTTGTATGACTAACATGGAATTAATTTGATATATGTCATATTAAATCATGTATCTTATCCATACACAATGTTCACCCTATGGGACACACCATGAATATGGATTTCACATCAGTTTAGAAATGGTAGTATACAACCAATATTGATAGAGAACCCTACACATTGTGTATCCATTTAAAAAATTGTGTGCTATGTTATTTTCATTATTATTATTTATTTTTCACTTAAATGATAGTATTTCTTATATGATTAGACCATTATAAATATCTTCTCATGTAGATCACAAAAATATGATTCCCTCAATCGTTGGAAATTGCACAAGATATGGTTTGGATATTTAAATTATCTTCACTCTGCTTGAGAGTTGACTAGTGAAAAGTGAGATGTTTGGAGAAAATATGGAGTATGGTACTCCTCCATGTTTCGGTGAAGAGTCCTCCATGTCTTGGTTTTAGGTACTCCATGGAGATATACAAATGATATGGCACAATCCCTCGTATATAGATAGAGTTCAAGCACTTTCACATGTTTTGAGGTAGGTTCTTCTATTTTATGTATGAGTAGGACATTATATCCTTACATTGTTTTTTTGAGGGCATCCTAATGGTTATGTTTACAATCACTGTTGTATGGACTTTATAACCACATGTGATGTGTTTATTTTTATATTTTAATGTTTGGAGATGAAATTTGTGGACATAGAGTTAGTTGGTTTAGAGTAAGAGATAAATTTTATCCAATGATGGTTCATTATAAAGGCATTTGTACCATGATTTTATTTATAAAACCTATACAATGCTACTTGATTAATTAAAACATAATATTAGGCAAGTTCGTGATCGAACCCATAAAGGTGATGAATATGAATAAATAACGGATGAATGCCAATCTGTTGAAAATAGAGATTGAAGATGGCATGAAAGATTTTATCATGTTTGCAGAAGATCATGCATGTGACCCTTTGCAAATCTTTTGTCCTTGTTTACCCTGCGGTTATTCAAGACAAATTAGTCCAGAGGAGTTGGAAGAACAACTATTCTATCATGAAATAAATCAAAGTTATACATGTTGTAATAAACATGTGGAAAAAATGAATATAGGTAGTGGGTCTGATTACAGAGCATTTTATGGATCATCTGATATGATTACAAGCGTGAACATTGAAGACGATCGTATAGAGGATGCGATTACAAAAGTTAATGATAATGGAGATCATATTGAGGAAATGACAAGGACAGTTTATGATGAACTTCGTGATTGCCCAAAATTGTTTGAGAAGTTAAAGAGTTGTGAAAAAACGCAATTGTTTGCTGCTTGCACTAAATATATAGCATTGTCAGCCATACTGAAGCTGTATAATTTGAAAACAGGCAATGGGTGGAGTGACACCAGTTTTACAGAACTACATGCCCTCCTGAATGACATGCTATCAGAAGATAATGAACTCCCAAGCCGAACATACGATGCCAAACATATGCTACGATCGGTGGGTATGATCTTTGAAAGAATACACGCCTTACCGAATGACTGTATTTTTTCACAAGGACCAAAAATCACTTAAATAATGCCCAATGTTTGGTTCTTCTTGATACAAGATAGATGATTCTAGTCCTAAGAATTTTGTATGGTACTTTCCAATCATTCCAAGGTTTAGGCGCCTATATAGAAATGAGGAGACTGCATGAAAATTGACATGGCATGCAGATACAAGAATTAAAGATGGGAAACTAAATCACATGGATGACTCTCCACAGTAGAATAGAATTGATCATGAGTGTCCTAAATTTGGAAATGATCCGAGAAACATTCGTCTGGCATTATCTATAGCTTTTATTTTTCAAAGCAGCAGTCACAATACATGGCTAGTTATGTTGGTAAATTATAACTTACCATCGGGGTTATGCATGAAATGAAAATACATCCTGATATCTATGCTTATATCAGGACCAAAACAACGGAGTAATGATATTGATGTTTATTTGTCTCTATTGATCAAGGATTGGAAAATATTGTGGGATTCAGGTGTTACATTGTATGATGCTTAAAAAAATGAAAATTTCACATTTAAAGCAATGTTGTACGGGACGATAAATGACTTTTCTGCTTATGGAAATTTTTCAGGATATATCATTATAGGAACTCAAGGGTGTCCCATTTGAAAACAAGGTACACAATCAATTAGGATGAAACATTAATCGAAAACCATGTTTCTAGGACATCGTAGATTTCTACACTGGCAACATAAGTACTGATCTAGGACAACATAATTCGACAAAAGTACATAAGAATGTGAAACACCCTATCAACTAACAGGTGATCAATTGTTTGAGAAATTAATATATTTGGAAACTACTTTTGGTAAACCATTTTCTATAAACCTTAGGAAAACTTGTTTGAAAAAGAGACCAGTTTTTTTTGAATAACCATACTCGAATTTTCTGTTTGACAGACATTTTCTTAATGTTATGAATATTGAATAAAATGTATGCGATAGTGTCATTAGAACGTTTCTAAATAATCCCAGAAAAAAATAATGAAATTAAGGCTACATTGGACATGGTTGAGATGGGAATATGAGAATATTTGACACCAGTGAAAGGTTAAAAATGAACATGTCTTCCTCCTACTTCTTACACTCATTCCAGGTCGGAGAGATATCAGTTTTGTAACTTCTTTAATGATGTAAAGGTTCCAGAGGGGTATTCATCAAATATCAGGAACAACGTGTCAATGAGAGATTTAAAATTAAAGGGTCTGAAATCACATGACATACATGTTTTGATGCAAGATGTAATTCTTATATATATACGTTGTATTTTTTCAAAGAATATCCGTTATACAGTAACAAAGCTATGTTTCTTCGTCAAAGCTATATGATGAAATGTTATATACCCGGAGAAAAGAACAACTATGGAAAGAGAAAATGACATCATATTCTGTGAACTGGAAATGTTCATCCCACCAACATTTTTCGATATGATGGTTCATTTGGTGAGAGAGATTTGACTATGTGTTCATGTACATTATAGATGGATTTACCCCATTGAATGGTATATGAAGATTTTGGAAGGGAATGTCAAGAATCGAAGTCATCCAGAGGGTTGTATTATGGAACAATATATTGTTGAGGAAGCCATTGAATTTGGAATCAAATACCTGTCTAGTGTGGAAAATGTTGGCATACCGAAATCTCGTCACACTAAACGGCTTTAGGGTGATGTAATTTCTGGAAGAGAGGTTGTCACAATCAATATTACAGATCAAGAGCAGGCTCACCTTTAGGTTTTTCATAACAGTTTTGAGGTTGACCCATATGTTCAAACCCACAATGAAATTCCTATTCATTTGACTCCTTTTAGGGATGAATAATGGATATAGGATACTCATAATCTATAGTTTATAGGATGGTTTCATGACCATATTTTTAAGCAGTTAGATGAAAATATTGACTCAATTTTAGAACAACATCGATTGCTAGCCGGAGGAGCAAGTGTGTTTGTGTTATCTTACAATGCTTATGCAGTTAATGGATATATATTCTATACTAATGAACATGATAAAGACAGTATCATAAAAATATTGGGGTTACACTTGTGGATGAAGTGATGCATGTTTTTGGTTCTAAGAACAAAAATCCAATTTATGAGAATATGTCATACTTTGGCATCATCAAACGAATATGGGAGTTGGATTATATAAAATTAAAAGTGCATATTTTTCAATGCAAGTGGGCTGATAACATGAGTGCTATTAAAATATATGAATTTGGATTCATGAAAGTTGATTTTAGTAAGTAAGGGGAAAAAGGCAAACCATTTATAATATCATTAAAGGCAGTACAAGTATTTTATGTTCCAGACCACACAAACCAAAATTGGTCAATTGTTTTGTTATCGAACAAAACAACTGAAGGGTCAGATGAATGTTCAATGGATATTGACCCTTTTATAGGGATTTCACAATTATTTTGCATCGGTCCCAATGTAGATGGCATTTTGTATTTCATAGGAGACAACAATTAAGGGATTTACGTAGTCGATATAGGAGTCAAATATTTTCAGCCTTTAAAAAAGAGAGTACAATAGTATGGTTATTTGTTTATTATAATATACATTGTGTTACGTTATGTTATTATATATTTGCTGCTACTTTTATGTAATCTAAATTAAATGTAAAACAACTTATGCAGATAATGACTTCTACACCAGCTGATGAACCCAATCCCGAGGCATAAAAGGTATCTCAACTAGCTGCTGGTGGTCCCAATGCAGAGCAACAATAGGTTTCTCAACCAACTGTCGGTGGTCCCATCGCAAAGCAACAATAGGTTACTAAACCTATTGTTTCTGGTCCCAGTGCTAAGGTAAAATAGGTTTCTCAACCTGTTGTTGCTGGTCCCAGTGCTGAGGTACAACAGGTTTCTCAACCTATTGCTGCTAGTCCCAGTGCCGATGCTAGTGCTCCGGAGGAACATATTGATGATACTTCTGTGGAAATTCTAGAAAATGAAACCTCGAAAGCACAAAAAACAAGAGCGTCGTAGTATGAAATTGTTATCCAAAATATTTATGGAAAAAGAAAAATGTATCAAATTTGAGGTGTGATGGAATAAGCGAGGCCAACATGTTAACCCCAATAAATCCATCTTTTTTAGCTACATTGGAATCATCACTCAGAAACGTGTGCCGATTTATGTACAGTCGTGGCACCATGTTGTCACCGGGATTATGACACTAATGTAGGAATAGATTACGGTAACAATATGATATCATTTTTTAATTTATTAAAATAAAATAAAATACCAAAACATTGACTTACTCTTCATCATCCATTGTAGAGTGCATTTATAGTAGATTCTTCACACAAGGATTATGTATTAAGAGTTGCATGATGTATTTATAGAGATTTTTGTACAATTTTAATGAAATATCATCATAAAGATACTTAATGGAAAATCAAGATGCACCCACCTCCACTTTATGCACACTTGATATCCCATGGAGCGTGGGATGAGTTTAGAAAACGTCATGGGGTGCAGAATTTTCAGGTACATTTTGTGGGGGTAATACATTGTTTGTAATTTCTTGTATTCATAAATTTGATTGATAGTTTTTCATTTATGAAACATCAACTGAGTGCTGAAAATAAAAAATTCCCAACAGAACCAGCGTACCATTACCGTAAAGCAAAGATGGGGTATGCTTCACTTGAGAAAAAATTGGTACACCATTTAAATCTACCGTACTACTTGTATGTGAAATAGAAAGTCATCATAACCATCTTTCTCTGTTTATATGCAGATTGATGAGTAGAAATAAAAATTCATATCCATACCACGCCATGTTCTATGGAAGGAGGATCATGTAAATAAAGAGGGTAAACTGATAGATTAAAACACACAAAACGTGTGGGAAACATGTGTAAGTATGACATAATATAAAATTTCATTGCATTAAATCTCTTTTACATTACAATGAATACTTATTTATCTATATTTTCTATCTGATATAGTCACAGGAATCAACAACACCCACACCACATGCAGACATACTTTCAGCAGCCATGATGCATCCAGAACAGTATGGCCATGTCCGAGGTGTGGGTTTTGGGGTGACACCCCGAACATATTTTAAAAAACCAAAACAAGAGGAGGATCAAAATGAAAAAAAATAGAAAAGAAGTATGAAACATTAGCTATTTTTCAAGAATAATTACAATACAAAAGAGATATGATAGCAAGTTTTATGGGGGGAGTCAAAGAGGATAAACAACTCAATAACAACCCATGCGTGACAATCCAGCCCCACCCCCACCAGCTTTGAGGTGAGACATTCCCCTAAGAAACATAACATAGCTGAGATATTCAGTGTTTTAATAATTTTTTCTTTGAAATGTGATTCACATTGACACTAATACCTTTCCTGTAAAAAATATTATGCAGGGTGAAAATGATTGCGATTTATATCTATAAACTCTCATCTATCTCCTTGTAGAGATGCCTACGGTGTTCAACACACAGAACAACATGATACACAATAGAAAACATCAAACATATCATTTTAGAGTTTCAATTAACGTAGCTAATGAGTTGAGGGCCATGATAACTATTCCAAATGGCGATGACGATATTCATACTATTGAAAAAGCTATTGGAACACCCATCGCATGGTCGACAATTCTTATAAAAAAACATGTTGACAAGGAGGTATCCATTTCCAATTTATTTTTCAAGATGGACCATTAACATTTAATGAAAAAAGGTATGAACCCATGAATGTTATTAAAGAATAACAAATAGAAGAGGGTGAAACAAAATAGCAACTCAAAACTATCTCAAGGATCAACCAACCGATTAAAACGGTCTACTAAGAGCACCTTTTCCCTGGCTGTTCTATATCAACAGTTAATATCATTGCTGGCTCCTGTGGATACAATGTTGATAGAAGACAATGCTGACACAGTTGATTTTGAAAAAAATATGTACAGAGTAGAAGATTCATATTTCATAAGTCCTAAAAATTAAATTAAATCCTCAAGTATGAATGGTTAGGCACCTCATTTATAAATGTATACATGAGGTATGTTTTCATGATTTTATTTTACAAAATCCTATATACTCTGATAATTATGACTAAATACATTTTATATTTTTCCCAGGCGTATATACAAAAACCCATTTAAAGGATTTCCCCATGAAAAAATTTTGGTCTCATTAGTCCTCACACCACCTCTTCAAAAGACAAAATAGATTATGATAAAGAGGCTGCAATAATGTCATCCCTACTCAAATCGTTTGAAAAAAATTTACAGATGATAGACTCTTTTTAATACCAACGATGCAGGGGTAAAACTCTAAAATTTAATCATATCAACAATATTTTCATTTCTATAATTACTTAATCATTTTTTTATTTTTTGGTAGCATTTGATGCTGATTGAAATCAATTGGGATACTCCAAAGATTTATTTTCTAGATTCAATTCATGGATATCCAACAAACCGATGACAGTTGATGGCATTTGTTAATTTGTAATACACTAGATCCCACATTTTAAAACAAGAAATCTAGTTATATAATTAATGTTATCTTTTAATGTGGGTCTTGTTATGATAGGGGGTGCATCAAAATCATCTACTACATGGAATGAATTGAAGGCCAAAGGATAATAATGCCTACAATATCTACAACTGGAAAAGTATACTGGTATATATAATAATATTGCACTATCCAATTACCTATCAAAACAAATTACATATTTCTTTCTATGTTTTTTTAGTTTCCAAAACACACAAATGGAAATCACTATGGTTATTATGTTTGTTAATTTATGAAAGAGATCATATTTCACCAACAAACAAGCATCCCTGCCGAGGTATTTTTGAAAATATTTATTGGTTCATTTAAAATATTTATTAATCCTTTGTGTATTTATATTTTTTCAGTACTACCGTGATTGTTGCGAAAAATCATATTCAGAATTTGATATATATGTGTTTATAAATAAATGGGAAGCATACCTGATGAATGATTGTACTTAAATAGGATGAAAGTGAATTCCTACCAATTTTATCCATATATGATCATTGATATCTCCCTTGTTTACACTTATTGAGAATATATGATCACCTTTTATTATGTTTTATATCCTTAGGTTATGAAGAATGGTTTTAGAAATGATTTTCCTTTCTAGTAAAGCATAACTCATTAGAGTACATTGGTCGATATTTTGGAATTTAACCAATCTATAGTCATTTAGTCCACTCATGAGCATCTTAAAAGATTGATGGGGACTAATATCATGGATTTTCAATTTTATAATTTTAGATTACCTTAGATGTGGGTGGAGGATGTTCAAGAGAGAGGGGTGTTTCCATGAGTTGGGGGGTGTCTGAGAGGGGGTGTGTCCAGGAGGGAGGGGGTGTCTAGGTGTGAGGGTAGGTGGGGGTGTCCAGGATGGGGGGAGGGGGGGTTGTCCAGGTGGTGTCCATGAGTGGGTGTCTCCAAAAGGGAGGGGGTGTCTCAGGGGTGTCCATGTGTTGGGTGTTAAAGAGGGGAGGGAGGGGTGTTTCTAGAAGGGAGGGGTGTCAAGACCAAGATCCATTCAAATCCATTCAATACTGATAATATACAATGGGTAAATCACTTATAGAGTAGCCTGAAGTGGGTCCGTAGTGAGGCATCAAAAGTTACAACCAACCAATCCAATTCCAAGACCATGTAAAGTACCAGAAATTATATTCTAGTTCAATTTGATGCCTAATATATCTTATTTAATGTCATAGAGACCCAAAATATGCATCATTTACCTTTATCAAAATATATTTATGTAAAATTTCGTTCATATTCCTCCGATATATTTTTTGTTTGGTGTTTTTCCTTGATTTGTTGAACTGTATCTCTTCAAAATATATATGATTTTATAATTAATATTATTGAATGATGTTGTATGAGTAATATTTCTTCCATTAACAAATAGATTATGAAAATATAGTTGGATAAACAAGGTTATTAATGCGTATACCCAAAATAACTAGAAGGGAGGGGTGTCCAAAAGTGGAGGGGGTGTCTAGGAGGGGAGGGGGTGTCTAGGAGGGGAGGGGGTGTCTAGGAGGGGAGTGGGCTATCCAGGGGGTGGGAAGGGGGCTGTCCGGGGAAAGGGAGGGAGGGGTTTTTCTAGAATTAGGGAGGGGGTTGCAGGTGGAGTGATGGGAGGGAGGGGGCTGCAAGGGGAGTGGGGGGGGGGTATCCATGGGTATCAAGGGGGGTGTAGTGGGGACTGTCTCGGGGAGGGGAGGGTGGGGGTTATCTAGGAGGGGAGGGGGGCTGTCCAGGAGGTGGGAAGGGGGATGTATAGGTAAAGGGAGGGGGATACAAGGGGAGGAAGGGGGTGATGTCCAGGGTTAGGGAGGGGGGAAACGATGTTAACCGGAGTGTCGTGGTAGATCAGAAAACACGATAAAAGACTTTTTTGAGGCATTATCAAGATCACCATGTTGCCTTTAAATTGACATTAATATCTTCATTTTTTCCATCAAAGACATGAATAAAATCCAAAAATTTAAGACGAAAATTCACTCAAATGTATGCTATAGCATCCATGTATTCTGTTCTTGGTTTTTTCCAAAAGATTCACCTTGGTGCTTAAAATAAGAAGTAGTTACAGTTCACTATCTCAAGAGTGATGGTGAAGTTCCATCAATGGGGTTTTTTCCTCCGAACAAGAATGTCAAATAGTAACACCGGATTAAACAGCACTGATTCATAATCATCAGTGGTCTGAATGGACATGCAAACATATTTTATGGATACGTTCTCACATTTTTCCAATCATGTGTCCCATCTCTTCAGTTCCCTTCCATTTAACAAAGGTTTCCCAATTTCTTGTGAAACATTGTTCAAATCACAGGTGACTGTGATCAAGTTCTCCATGTTGATCTCACCTCTGTTTTATATCCTCCATGATTTGTTAACTCGTGATCCCACCTACAATTATCTTGATACCACTGCTGTTGGTGTAATGTGAGAGCATCCATTTTGGATTTAATGGCATAATTCTGAAAATTTCAAGGGGTTTTTCAACTTTTTTGTAATAGAATTTGTTTTATGAAAATATGTTCATTTGGTCATAACCACTAAAATATATTATTATTTTTTCTACTATTTTCATTGATATATTTTAAGTTGATTTTATTTCATTGTCCAAAGATATCATTTGGTTTTTGTTGGTTCTTGTTCACAATATATTTGCAGAACAATATATTTGTGTTCTGTCCAGGGGGGTTGTTTTGGGGAGGGTAGGGAGGGGGGTTTTCCAAAAAAGAGGGGGTTTCCGAGGGTGTAGGGGGGTGTCAAAGAGGGGAGGGGTGTCTAGGAGGGGAGGTGCTATCCAGGGGGTGGGAAGAGGTCTGTCCATGGAAAGGGAGGGGGCTCCAAGAGGAAGGAGGGGTGTTTTCCAGGAGGAGGGAGGGGGGTTGCTGGTGGAGTGGTGGGAGGGAGGGGGTTGCAAGGGGAGGGGGGATGTCTAGGGGTAGAGAGGGTGTTGTCTAAGGGAGGGGAGGGAGGGGTGTTTGGGAGAGGTAGGGGGATATACAGGAGGTGGGAAGGGGATGTACAGGGAAAGGGAGGGGGCTGCAAGGGGAGAGTGGGGGTTGTCCAGGAGGAGGGAGTGGGGATGCAGGTGGAGTGGTCGGAGGGGGGGGGGGCTGTCTAGGGGTATGGAGGGGGCTGAAAGGGGGGTGTCCAAGAGGAGGGATGGGGGATATAGGTGGATTGGTGGGAGGGGAGGATGTCCATCATTAGAGAGGGGGTTGTCTAAGGGGCTGTCTCGGGGAGGGGAGGGGGGTTGGCTAATCACACTAAAGAACTATGAGATCAAAAGAAAAGTGAACCGATATGATCCTGGACTATCTAATTGTGTAGGTTCTTATCAGGACCTCTATAAAACTGAGAAATACAAAACAATATTTATAAGTTAATGAATCATGTTCAGCCTCTTCTAAAATATTAATTCTATCCAAGGAAATATAGACATGTAAATGTTGTAGCATGTGACAATTGACATTTTATTAACGTATTCATTCATATTAATCATTAATTTATTTTATTACTATATTACTAACATAATATTTTTTTTCTTATATAGGTAAAATCTTTTTCTTGAGTTCGAATGCTTTTTTCGGCAACTAATACCATGGACGACAATTTTTTCGAGCAGATCATGGATGCAAAAAGGATGAAACATCATTGTTTTTTAACTATTTTTTGGATAAATGTAATTGTATCCAAATTAAAAATTGTTTTAAATTTATATATAAGTGTTTAGTTTTTTATTAATTATATTATATAAATTTATATATCATTTTTGCTCTTTTGTGCTTTCTATATAGGTGTTGTTTGAGCTGTGTGTATATGTGTTTTCTCATGTGTGTAGGTGTTGTGCTGGTTCTCAGTTTGTATAGGAAATTTAGCCATTATTAGTGATAATTAAGTGCTGATAAATGGGTACTATATCAGTGCTCAAAATAGCACTGATAAATGTAGTATTTATCAATGATATTTTTATCACTGATATATTATCCATTTATTAGCATTATTTATTAGCACTGATAAATACGACCTTTATCAGCGTTAAAAAAGCACTGATAAAGGCCCACCTTTTTTAGTGCTAAGAAAGCATTGATAAAAGCCCACATTTATGAGAGCTATGTGTAGCACTGATAAAAGGGACCCCCCTTAATCATTTCTGAGATTAATAGTTATTTTTTTCACTGTTAAAGGCGGGGTTTAGCGCTATTATAAGCCTGTATTTGTAGTAGTGAGTATATTTTTGGATATCACTTGGGCATGTTTATTACTATTTAAATGAAATTATGTTTATTTCCATGTCCCTCCATTTAGTTTTTATGATATGTAATGGAATGAACCAATTAAATTATTGTGTAGTGAAACTAATAAATGGTTGCATGTCCTTTAGCCTTGTCACTTGGTATGAAATAGAATGGAATGAACATAATGATTTATTAAATGGAATTATTATTACATGTCCTAAATTAAATAATTCATTATATATATAAGTTTCCTATTGTATGTGTACGATTTCATATTTATTGGAGTAGTCATACTTGAGAAATCCTTGAATTTCTGAGGGAATTCCTTGAAAACTCAGGGGACACCATTCTGATTCAAGGATCTGGTTTAGAAGAGTGATACCCACCATAGAACATTGGTCTTATTTACAATAATATTCCCAACCAGAGATATCATGATCACTATACTATCTTATACATATTACGATTCCTTGGATATACTCCCTGGATCCAATATTATGTCTATAGACACACAACCCTACCTATACACCACAATGTTCCCTGTAAGGCTTAACAATTTTTACCTTGGATGATGTCATTGCACATGGTTATAACTATTTATAGTGGAATGACATCTTGGGATTCCAGTTTTATAGCACCCAGACCACTAATAGATATGCTACATGTTATTACTAAGTTGGATCAACCCCTAAGTTCAAGTATTCCTTAGTTATTACCTTGGATCCCCTTTTATTATTACAATCATTACAAGATTCCTTTCTACACCTTGGGTGATTAATTTTTATTCTTAACATGATAAAATTCCATTTTTGATTACCTCACATGACGTATTTATATAAAATTAATTATGTTTTATTAATTAATGAAATGATTACTTGTTCAGATACATTGTAAGCTGGGTCCAAAGTTGTTATTATGGAATTTAAATTTCTGTAATGTATTTTCTATAATAAATATATATCCACGAACACTGTCAGTTTATATTCACAGACAAGATAGTATATACATCATTGGGGTGGCCTACTAAGATATATATCACACCCAATATAGGCCACTGAGGGTACACGAGAAGATAATATGTAGGAATCTATTGATTAGGGTATGCATTCCACATTGGAGACATAATTCGGATTGATTTCTTATGATGGATCTTGATAACTCTTTATCGGAATGGTGGTCAGGATGTTTGATGGTTCTGGACTATTTTTTATTCTTTTTTATATCTTTTATTTATTATTTCAATGTATACATGTTTTCCTATGTTATAGAGACATGAAATAAATTTTCATCATCTTATATATGATTCAATTTCATCATTGAGTAATAATATCATTTTCTTGTTTATTTATGTTTTCTTCTGATATGATGGTATATTGGTCCTTTTATTATAGGATTTGATTTTACTATTACATATTTTTACATATTCTTCTTCTAATTATCTATTATTTCTTGTCCTCCATGCTCTACTCTGGTCATGTGGGAATAGTCTCCCCAGGATGAACCCTGGGACCACACTATGATCCAAAAGCCTCTAGGGTATGGGGATGTGTGCTTGAGGCCATGTTTCGAATCAGCTTTAGGGAACCCAGGTCAGGACACCATAATAATTGAACTTATTTTAATATTAAATCTTTTTAAAATAGAATCTATCTTCATAAACAGCTGATAAAAGATAGTTTTCATCAAAATATGGTATTTTTCACCATTCTCTAGAAAATATCCCTTTTCAGAAAAATCCAAAAATATTACCCTATGATAAATATAGTATTTTCATTTAGAAAATAATAAAATTATTACATAAAAAAATTTATAAATGATTAAAAAATTGATTATAATAACCACTCAAAAAATAATAAAAAACTAATTTATAGATTAAACAAAATAATGATGTATAAAATAACATTCTTAAATTTGAGTACATATTTCATAATAATTTACTATATAATTTTTATTAAGTTGTACCAAAATATATATTGGTAACACACAGAGGTTTTACAAATAAATCTATTATAGATTGCATTCAACACCATGTATTTGGGAAACAAACACTTCGATGTTTACTGGATATAGCTATAACCAAGCTATTAGATATGATTTCTCCTCTTCTTTGATTTGAATTTCAAAAAACTACCATACACAGTTATGATCAGTGAGATATTTAGAGTCTCATAGGATCAACTAACATTTTTTGTGAAAAGTAACATACCCTTATGAATAGTAACACAACCTTATGCATATTATGGTACCCTTAAAAATAGTAATATCATCCTAGAATGTATAAATAAAATTTAGGCACCATATAAATGAGTGTGAATATTGTAAAAATTAACAATTAAGTGTTTATATGTTTGTGAGTAAAAATATTTTAATTAATAATTTTTTTAAAATAAAATTCATTTCCATAAAATTTATTCCTAAATAAATATTTTTTACTACGATTCTATGATAATTTTATGAGACCTTAGTTAATTTTTGAATGTGTCATAATTTGAATTTTGAAATTAAAATCTATATTTTTCATTTTAATAATGATTTTATTTACAGATTAAAATACCCTTATTTAGAAAATTATTTGTATACAATAGTGTTCATTTTTGAATTATACACATCAAAAAAAATTAGGGTATATTTTTGGGATGTTTTTGAAATACATGAATTTTGGTGAATAGTGAAATTTGATAATTAACAAAATACTCTATGTAAATGAATTTATGCATCACGCTTGAGTCAATGATGTTATAAATGGACTTTATTTATTATTAGAATTCACATATTATGATTTTGGGTCACAATAATCATGAATATTCACAGTCTTGAGAAACAATATTAAAATATTTAATAAACTAATGGGAAAAACTCCACTCCTCCACTATAAAAGCCACCCCTCACTCTCTCTTCTATTCACTCCTGAAATCCTTATGGATTCTCATATTTCTGACAAAATACTCTTACCTAGACCCTCCACAGATCCAGAATCCCTTTTTCATTTCAAATGACCAAAACCCCTTCTCTTTAAGAGGTTCTCAAGGAGGAATTTCAAGAGGTAAATCCCTTTCCCTATTCCTTTAATTACATTTTCTATTTATTTTGTTTTGTTATCTTATCATAACATCCTATATCAAAATGATAATGATAAATATAGTATAATCTATATAATATAATGTTATCATTTTATTGTAATACCTTTCCTCAGTCTACTATATCTCTCACTTTAATTTTATAAACCAAATTATCATCTGGAAGGTGATGATTTACAACATTTTTGGACGATAAGGTTTTATTCATAAATTTATTCTTCAATTATGGTCATGAAAACATTTTTATGGATTAATTTTTTTTAATATATGTATTATAACATATTTAATGATCTAGAACCATTATATATTCCTAATATTAATACATACAACAAAACCAGTTCACAATATTCAATATACCGCCAAAATAATCTAAATGATTATAATTAAGGTTTCACCTAATAAATCATCCACATGGAATGTTAAAAAATGATTTATAAGATCAATGTGACATATCTATTTTCATCAGTATCATATAAAAAAAATTATGGAGAATTACATCCATTCCACATGAATTCTATTAATTGCATACAAGCGAACTGATTATAAAAATCTAGTAAACAAACACTCTGGAATGATGGAATTAAATCTTATAACATATCAATAAATACATAAATGAACTTAATAAAAAATAAATTAATTGATTATATGTGTATAAGGTTAATAATTAGTTAATTAATGTATTTATTTTGATCATCCAGGACACTACAGTCAAGTGAAGAATACCTTCAGACATAAGGTATGGATTTTCTACCTGAGCCTCCATTTCTATTAGGGTTACTCTTATTCTCTACTTACATCTATGAAATTTTTATTTCTTCTCATGTAATCTTAAAAAATTATTTATTAATGTTGTATACCTGTTTATCAAGTAGAATAATTCTTTATTTTATGGGGAGTTACATGCTTTAGAAGGATCTTTCAAAAAATAATCCTGAAATAGAAGCACGTTTCAAGGGAACTTCTCAAATTCATACCAATTATAATGTACACTCTGTAATATGTTTTTAGCCACTATTATTTATCTATATTAAATTATTTTATTATGAGGAAACATTATTATTTCAATTCTAGTTTTATATAAATATTTTTCCAAAATCACAATTTTTTTCAAATTAAAAGAGTACTTATCTCAAGAATTACTCAATGATTTTATAAGAGAAATTTTATCTATTTCAACACTCTTTTTGAATCTTATGTATCACTGGGAAGAACAATTTGTGATATTATATACCATACTATATTGAATGGTTTATGATCAGTTTGACTATGGATTTGATATCTTCAAACCATTCACCTTACTACTCTGAATGGTTAGTGTTTATGATTGGGGAAAGTTATTTACATTTAATATGTTAGTTTCAATATGAATGTTAATATTGTTTAAGTTTATCCCCATTAATAAGAGTAATGAATTATACATAATAAGTGATGGGTGGGGACCGCTATAGCCCCTCGATGAAACAATAGGTCTCATGAGACAAAATAGATATGGACTTCGCTGAGGCCTTGACCATTTTCAGATACGGTTTTGGCCGAGGCCTTAATCATTTTTAGTTTTCTTGGCCGAGGCCTTGAAATTATATTTTAGAATTTCGGTAATTATGAATTTCCCTCATTATGAAACAAGTAATTTATAGTTCAAGAGGTTATTTGACTAGTATAATACCCATGATTATGTTTTATTATGGAATTATTTATTCATCCTTTTTTCCTTCCATATTATGTTCAATGTTTATTTTTAAAGGCATGAATTTTTTGTTATTAATCATGCCTATTTTTTAGGGTTATAGTTTCTTCCACTATATTATTTATACTTACTAGGAATCTGATCTCACCCCTTTCACACATTTTATTTTATCAAGGTTGTGATGAAGTATCTTATAAACAACTTGAAAATATTATATAGGAGGTTATTTGTGATTCAAAAGAAGTTAATATATAGTCTTTCCTTTCATGATGTAATGTTAAAATTTTGTATATATCTGGGTTTCCAATGATACTAAATTATTCCTCCCATCGGGATATTAATTCCTCAATTATATGTTATTGTAATAAAATAAGGAACTAGCATTGGGAAAATTGGGTCAGGTCCTTACAATATAAATTTATTTATTTGTTCAATACTATTCACGAACCCGAATTTAAATGGAAGATTATAATAATATTATTTAAAAAATAATATTTTGGGGTTTTTTTAGGCTTGATGTTGGGTGAAATGTAAGCTATCGAACATAGTGTTCTTTCAAAATATAATTGTTTCAAAACTATATTGGAAACTAAGGATATTGAGAACCACAAGTATCCTCACTTTATTATTAAAGTGAATAATATCAATAATTAAATTTTTTAATATTTTTATACTGCAACACCAACTTTTTTTTAGGAAAAAAATTAATTTCCATCATATCTTATGTCATACACAATTTTTTTAATAGACCATGATATACTATTATAACTATGGTTGTCCATTATACACTATCAATTAAATTTTTTCAGTATGAATTTTAATATTATGATTTTGAAAATTATATAAAATCTTAATTGATAAATAAAATATATTTATAAAGAATTACTTTATATTATGTAATGTAATTATATGCATTGAAAATAATTTTTTTTCTGAAAATTTTATCTATATTTATTTTTACGAACACATAATGTTTTATAGAAAATTAAAAAAATTTATTTCAAAAAAATAACTTAATTTTTTTAAAATAATATTAGATAATATTAGGATTAATTTTTTATATTTTGATTAAATGAATAATATTATAGATAATAGTTAATATTCACAAATAATTAGTAAAAACTCCCTTTATATTTAAAGAATATGCAATTGAAATACTCATTTAAATAGTATTTGAAATAAAAATATGTCTAATTATTTATTTATTTTTCCAAATTAATTCATTATAATCAATTTCATATTTATTTTTTATATTTAAGAATTCAATACATATGAAAATTTCCTCTTTAGAAAATCACTTTTTCACCGCATATAGAGGTTTAATTGTAATTTATAAATGTTAAAATCTATTAATATAATATGGAAAAATGGATTCCAAATTTGGAATATAAATAGTTAATATTATTTATTTTTTCAGCATAATTTTTAATGCAATTTAATACTAAATATAATAAAAATTAATTACTATCGTCATGGATAATAGGGACTAACATGGAGATAAAATAAAATGATATTTTATAAAATAGAAAATAAACATGTAAAAAACCATTTTATTAACATATTTTATCATTACATATTCTATGATTCATGAATGATATATATTGGAGAATTTTTTTAGGTGAAACCCTATGTACACATTATTATTTTCAAAATTTCCATGCATGTCCTCTCTACCACATGTAAAAGGGAACCCACTCTTTTATACACATGAAATATATAAAACCACACAACTCTTGAAATACCTAACCAAAAAATTTAATTACATCCCTATAACATCATGTATGAATAGGGTTTATCATGAGGCTATCCTAGGAATGATTTTAGTGCCAAACTAATTTTGTTATCTGAATATGTGGTACCATTCCCAGCTAAGAATTTATAGTTTATTTCTTATCATATATCCTTAAATATCATTATATATATATATATATATATATTATAACTAGTATATTATATATAATTTTATGCTATTATATAAATTTAATAACCCAAATTCATATCCTATTCAATCCAATTAAAAATGAATCTATTGATTGTGTGTATTATGGGCTACCATCTCATGAACCGATATATAGATTTTTACATCACTTCATTTCAATGATGAATATAATAATGGATTTAATGTACATATTATAAATCTATAATTATAATAGTTTTGGAATTATACTATCACATATATCATATTACATTCCATTCCTTAAGAATATGATAAGATCATTTGGGTGTATGGCTGACCAGCACCTCACGAAGCGATGTTTACAGTTTGTCACATACTATTTATAAGGAAAGGAATAAGGATACGATTAATTAATATATAGTATATATATGACATTATAATTATTAAATTAATATTATGTATTATTTAAATCTCTTTCAAATCTTCCTTCTAGAGAATGGATCAATTTTTTACGGATATGTATGACATTCATTCTCTATGGATAGTATATTTCATTTACTTTCAATAAAATTTATCGATTATTATAAATGATATATAAAGAATATATGATATATTTATAACATTTTTAACATTTTTTATATTATTCATCCATTATAAAATATAATGTACCAAAAATAGAAAACCAAAACATACATTAATAACAATGTAGTCTTTAACTAGAATAAGATTTTGACAATGAATTTGTAATAAATTGGTAAAAAATGTCACAACCAAATCATATATGAAATGATTTATATTACTATTTTTCTATAAGATATATATAATAAAATTATATTTAATATATATTATATTCGAACATGTATGGATAATATCGGTAATTGGGCAATGGAATTTTCATCCCAATTATATTTATTTGGGACACATTTTATATACACAACTTGTTTCATTTTTGTAGAGTATATAATAATCTAGAATTAATTTTATTACTATTTTTATGAAATTACAATTTATAAATATTCATCTTGTGTTCTTTATTTCACTAGGATAGAATTCATAAGATACCAAAGTGATAAATGTTTTTATATTATCGTCAATTTTTTATCAGTATTATTTAAAATTATGTTCTTCATGATGAAATAGTATGATATATCTCTCAGGAAACTCATTAAATTTATTATTATGTAGTTATTTAATTCAAATAAATTTTCACCTTTAATTTTCTTTTTATTTTGAACTCAATGTTCTTAAATTAGGCTTTTTAGAAAAAACCAAAATTCTTTATCTCTTTGGTCGATAACCCTTTTCATTTATGGAACATGTTTTCAAATGATTTAAATAATATTTTAACATATTAAAATGTTTTTTAGTTTAGTTTATTCCAATATTATCTGTTTTTTTGTTTTTAGAAGAATCTTCAAGTAACTACAAATTTGATCTGTTATTTCATTTTTATACAAAAAATGAATGGAAAATATGTCATAAAATTAATGACATGAATGAAATTTTATAACATATTGACCGCTAAATTATTTAAATATTTAGTCAATTTAAATAAAAATTTTATTATTAAGAAATTATTAAATTTTATTGAATTTATTTCACAAGAAGTTGTTTTTTTCATGAATGTTTTAATGATCATTTATATACATTAAATTCATCAAGAAAAACATAATTTAAACTTTTTCATATTTTAATGGTTGTATGATCCAACGATAAATTTTTTTTTTATGTTTTTTTTATTTTATTGAAAAAAAGTTTTTGTAAAATATTTATTTTCCCAGGGTAACACTATGATGAATGGTTTATGAAACCCTTTTCAAATCTCTTGGGTTATGTTATGATGAATGATTTACAATCTTGTGGAATACAAATGTATTAACTATGTGATTTATGAGGACTTGTATCTCCCCCAAATTCATTAGGTAATGATTTATAACTCATGATATAATTATGAAAAATAAGATAACATGCATGATCCTCGATATGAAATAGAACTATGTACTTGATCTCTTATCGAAAAGATCTAATTATTCAAGATTCGTTATTAAATGGGAATAATGTGTTGATTCCAAATACATTATTATTTGATGGTTTTTCATGTTATGTTTCACATGTGAAATGGTTTCTATAAATTTGATAGTTCCATACTTATATGACATGATGTTATGATTCATGATTTATTTTTGAAAATTGTGTAATTTACTATTAATGTATTTTGAAATGATAATGTTTTATTCTGTCGAACAAGATTGTTACCAACCATAGATTGGGTATGAAATATTTACAATATACATATAATATCAAACACTACTTCTTATGTTATTATTTCATATGATTATCGAATGATAACTTTAATATATACCCTTATTGAGAATTTCAACTCACTTTTTCTTTCGTTTCCTTTCTTCATGTTATTAAGAATTGTTTAAGTAGGGTATTCCTATGAAGAGGGGAAATGGAAAGATAATTATGGGAGATATTAAAGGTCATTCCAAAAAAATTATTACTAGTCTCTTATTATAATAATCCTATATGGTCCTTAGGTGAGGATTTGGGAAATGTATTGAATATTCATCCATTATGAAGTAATATATCTGAATGAAAAACCATTATCATTTATTTTGTAAAAAAATAATTTTTCAGTTAATATTTTTGAAACTAGGAAGATAATACTCTAATGAGACACCAAAGTATATGTATAAGGATAAGTAAAATGATATGTTAATGTGAAAGTAAATGTCATGGAATATATGTTAAGGATACATTAAGTGGGGTTCTATGAAATTACATCCCTGTAAGGATACTACAAGTGGTTATAGATCTGTTAATGTTTTAAAATGGAGTAAAGACATAGAATATGGGGAATTTATCTAGTCTTGATCATCAACTAGTTCATGACAACGAGACTTTATACACACATGGTATTATAGTCAATAAAATAATTATATATAAATTATCTTGATTTGTACAAAAAATAATTATGTATTTGAATAATGAACATGAATGAATTAATCTCAAAATAATGTTTCATATTTCGAAACGAGGACTAGGCATAATTCCAAGTACTGTAGTAGTATTGTGTGGGTACTATAGAAATTAATGTTCGGTACTATATTAGTAAAAACTATTAACCTTAGGCCACTGGTTTGGTCTTGGAGTCCTGAAGGCCTTCAGGCCACCTAGGTCTTTGGGTCAGTAAGGATTTCGGGCCACCTCAAGGACTTTTGGCTGCCTCAAGGCTTTTAGGGCTATCTGATATGTAGATGACCAGATAGATTCTACAAGGAACCATCTCTATAGGAAGATTCAAGCACAAGACACATTAACCAGATCATGGATAAATAGATTTGTAATAATGAGAGGGTGTGGCATTCCTATTGGTAACGAGCCAATGCATAACTGCACAGGACAGCTAGAAGAACCATCATTCAAAGGTGGATAGCTAATCACATTGTAGATGTTGGGGAGGGGCAGTTTCATGTACTCATAGTCTGTATGATTTCCTTAAGACCTATGGGTCCTATAATGTCTCCATGCATATGGGAAATGTAATATCTAAGCGTATGAGCAATGTTATGGTTCCCCCTTATCCCTTGAAATGGGGGTTGTCAAAAATCAATAAAAAAAGAAGGCCTTTGGTCCATTCAGGCAGTGTTTAACCCCCCATAGATTGAAAATAAACGCTCATGATTTATAAATCATATAGATGATTTTGCATCGTTTATCACTCTAATTAACGATACATATTTATCATTTTAACCATTATAGTTATATTATGGAATTGAATATGGATAAATGACATATACGTGTCAATAAGTACTATAAAATATTGAAGTAACCTATTTGATCATAATTATATGGGTTTATGTATATAATGAAAATTAACATAGGATATCCATCTTCACCCCCAATTATAGTATTATGAGTTGTTAGTGAAAACCCAATATGGTAAAATCATCACATATCAAGTCTATTATATTTCCATGTTTTATGTATATTGGAATGTGCTTCATACATATATTTGTTATATTCTCCCTTTTTATATTTGATATTTTCAAAGACACATATCAGATTTAAATATATAAACCCCACATGAATTTTTGAATAAAGGAAGTCACATAATATATTCGAAACCAACATATGATAATTCATTATTGTATTGATAAATTTTAACTTATGATGGAAATCGCATTTATCTTATTGTTTTTTATTTAAATTCCAAATTGTATATTTTCTAAGATAGTTCTGGAGAAACTCATCATCAATGATATGAATAATTTGTAGTAGATTATTGATTTCATTCCATAAAAATATTCATGATTTCTAATGTAACATGACGTTGAATTATAAGTGAATCACGCACATGGTGACTCATCAATTTCAATTACTCTATTTAATGGCCATGATCTAGTTGTGGGAATTTAAGAAACAAATCCATGAGAATCATGAAAATGGATACATTTTCCCATATGTACCACCTTGGGGTTATCCTATACTAATTTTTAATAATAATTTTTCAGTGATTTGAATATATATATATTATCAAATTTTAAAAAATATCATGAAAAGAAACCATTATCTTATACCCTGTCTTAATGACATCTTTGATCAGCTATGCTAAGCTCAATTTCTTTCCATGATGACCTCCATTCTAGATAACATCAAATGAGGGTCAATAAGGAGTATATACCCATGAAAACATTCCATAAAATATATGGGAACTATAAAATATAATTATGCAATATGGTTATAAAAATTCTACTGATATCTTCTTTGATTTGATGGATATAGTTTTTATAGATTACATAGATCAGTTTGTGACTTTCTTTATAGATGTTACTATTATATATTCTAGGGGAAACAAAGATAATTAATATCTATTTATAATTATGTCTTTGACACTAAATAAGGATAAACTATATGAAAAATTTATAAATGGTAAATTTTTTCCAAGATGATTCATTTTTTGTTCTTATAATCTCAATAAAGGGAATATTAATGGATTTAATGACAATGGAGGCTATTGAGCATTGTCCTAGACCAACCATAGTAACTAATATTAGTAATTTTTATGGTTTTGATGAATATCATAAATTTGTTTTATGAAAATTATCATGAAAATATATTTCACACACCAGGTCAACTCAGATGGGTGACAAGTTCCTCTAGATTGATGAAAGTGAGGGAAATTTCAAGGAAATTGAATGGATGTTTAGTTAGTGTGCCTATTATTACAATACTCTATAGTTTAGAAGGTTTTAAAAATTATATTGATTCATAAAAGTATATTTTTCAATTAATTTTCAAGAATAATGGAACTATTATATCTTCTTCCTAAAGAAAATTGAATGTTCATGATAAATGTTACCCAACTTATGATTTGGTGGTCACTATAGTTAGCTTTTTATTATAGATATGAGAATGTATATTTATGGGGGATATATATATATATATCACAAAATTATAAAATATATATTAAAAAATAAGGATATGAACATTATATATAGGTTTTTTTGAATATAATTCTTGATTACGACTTCACAATACATTACCACATTGTGAAATAAAAATATGTGGCTGATGATTTGAGTAGAATAGATCATGAAATTTTAACCATGATGGGAATCAAAATTTATTCAATAATTACACATTTAAAAATTATTGATATATATATTATGATTGAATAGGAGAAATGATATATTTATCAAATAAGTGGTTAGTTATTAAAAAATGTGGCAATAAAAACATGTAGAAGGAAGATGTAGGGTTTCAATAGACTGGTTAAAATGTACTAAAGTTTAATCTTGAATATAATGAAATATTATGGTTCATAAAAATTTTATGTTTTCTATAAATAAAATATTTGATGAATGATTATTTGGAAGATGCATATAGTACTTGATTCTCTATTCATCATGGTGATACAAAGATGAATAAATATTTTAAATATTTTTTTTGTAGTGTGATGTAATAAAGAGAGATATTACATATTTGTAACTTACTGTATAGTATGTAGACATATTAAGGATTAGAGAAAAATTTATAATGGTATCTTACAACCATTAACTAAAATAATGTTGAAATTAGAAAATATAAAATGTATTCTATCATTGTAATTCCAAAAAATGTTTAATGGAAATTATTCATTTTGTGTTGTAGTTGATCACCTTAAAATGAAAACACACTTTATGACTATATGTGAAGATTTATCTCAAGATAATATTTCAGGGACATAATGATAGTAGTCATAAGTCTTAATGGAGAACCTCATAGTGTAACGCCCTGACCCCAGTAACCATGAGTCGGTGCATTAATACATAACATTGTCATTATCACAAAAGATCAAGTCTCGAAAGAACGATTAGCTTAGTAGCCTTGGAAATACTAGATACATTCATAAGTCTTACATTACATCATAATGTAAAACAAAACTACAACAACATATTGTATTCATATCCCCTCATACTATCCCTGCAGGTCATTCATAATATACTTCTTCACATCTTGGAAAAATTAAAACATTGGAAGGGGTTGAGCTCAGATGCTCAGTAAAGATAACAATATAGTGGAAGCTTTCATAAATAAACATAAACATTTAAGTCAATGTATAACTAAAACAAAATCCTTTTAAAACATGATCTTCAGCATAATATGGATAAATTAAAATAAGATAATTCCATTTACTTATTCACATGGATATTCTACTCGTCTAATAATCACATGCAATATCAATAACCACTTTCATAATGATGGAATGCATAATTCGTGACGATCATAACCATGTAGCCAAGGCCTCGTACCAAGACTACAAATAAGATTTTGTCAAGGCCTCATGCCAAGACACTAGTTTGTCTCATGAGACCTACTGATGCATCGAGGAGCTATAGTGGGCTCCACCCATCACTTATTAAGTCCAATGCATTCCTCACATGAACAGGTTTATACATTTCATAAACCATAACATAATTGTATCACATAAAACATGCATAAAAGAAACATAAAATTTCCCCATTTCAATCACAAGAAATCAATACAACACATTGATATAATAAAAAACACTTTCAAAACCATTTTCAATGCAAAAATAACAGATAATTAAAACTTGGTATTTATTTTTCATTTAAAAAAAATTATGGCTTGTAGAGGAAGCCGAAACTCAAATAATGGTCATGGAAGCGGAGAAGTCATTATCGCCACATATGTACAACAAGAAAAAAAATTCCTTTTTGTCGTTTAGTAAAACTTTTCATATAAAAATATTCCTTTTGAATAAATGTAAAAGTCAAAGGGGTTTATACACCGTATATATGAAATTTGTGTATAAAACAAAATATGCCTCAATGAATGGAGATTGAGACGAAGTCCCGTACAAAGAAGATTTTTAAATAAAATAGATCTATTATGTGTATTCACTATAATCACATATAAAGAAAGTACAAATACAAGATAGGACATAATAATATCATGACAAAATTTGAAAGTAGAGATTAACCCAAAGAACGAAAATTGGGTTAAGAAGTTTCCTTACCTCGTGTCCGACTTGACTCGATCGTTATTTAACCTTCGTGGTAATAAACTAGAGTTAATTTCTACTTTCTTAAGATCCTTTTTCATGTTCATTATTTCTTTTATATCACTTATTACCATGTTATGAACATTATGTAATTATTTAAGTTAATAACGGTCATTTTGTAGATCTTTTGTACCTGAGTCAAAAATAAACTTCTTATAATTACAAGATGTTCATGTGGTGAAATATCCATTATATCCAGAATGTTGGAACCAGGTTATTCAAAGCATGATTTTGTGTATGGTTTGTGTTTGTTGTCAATCCTCAGTGGAAGTTCCGAATGTGTTCTAGCAAAGGGATCATACAGTTCAACCAGACAGCAGTATTGAAGGTGGCACTGTTTCCCAGTGTTTGCCAAATTTTTGGGCCTCAAAATCGGAAAATGAAGACATGGATTGTCTGCAAAAGGAGGTTCGCAGAAAAAGGAAGTGGTGCGCGAAATATAAGAGGCTTGCGCGAAATACTTATGTTAGGTGCGAAAAACAGCGGGATGCACGAAATAGGGGATTAAGGTTTTTTGCGCAAATAGTGTTTCGAAATCAGTTTGGTGAAAAATGGCAAAGGCATGGGCTGCGCGGAAAATAAGGGTTGTGCGCGAAATACTTAAGCTGGGCGAAAGATTACGCGCCAGATGAGAGGTTTTCTGCGCCGAAGGGGATTTTGCGCGCAGTGGTCTCAGTCGCCTATAAATATGAGGTGACCCCCTTCATTCGGTGTGTTGAAAGACTTAGAGAAGATCTGAGGTCTGATGCGCGAAAAAGGATAGCGTAAAGGGGCTTGCGCGAAATATTTGGAGTTGCGCGAAAAAGGGGATTTTTGCGCGAAATATTTTTCCGCGCGAAAAGTAATTTTTGCGCGCAATAGGATGGTTTTGCGCGCAAAGGGTTGGTGTTGCGCGCAATTGTTAGTCAGGTGTGTCTACACGTTCTGGTTATCCGGTTCAGTGGTTCTGTGCGTTCTAGTGCATCTATTTCGGAATTCGATGCAAGCAGAGTCTCATGCTGAGCAGAGGCAAAGACTTCAATGCAAATCTATTGAAGATACCTTCACGTCTATAAACTGAGTGGGACTTCACCAACGGCAGTGAGCCAGGGGGAGTCAACGGGAGTGACCCAAGGGACACAGTGAGCTATCCCTGAACAATTGTAAAGGCAGTGTGCCTGGGACAGAGTGTCTGTACCTGAACTTTTGTATCCGCAGATAGTGAAGCATAGTGGATTTAGGTACGACCGGCAACCTGTCGGCGTATTCTCCTTGGACGTAGCCCTTAGTGGTGAACCAAGTAAAAATGGCTGTGTCTTCTCTGTGCATGTGAATGTTTTCATTATGATCATAATCATCATACAGATTCAACAAGTTCCTACCAACGTGGGAACAAGATCCAACACATTAAAATAAAAAGTGGTCACCCTGATTCACCCCTCCCCTCTCAGGGTGTCCCGGGGTCCTTCAAGTGGTATCAGAGGGTAAAGGTTGCTGGTGTTGAATCTGACCTTCTTCGTCATGGAAAACGCGGTCAATGTCAGGGGAGTCCCTCACTTCGATGGAAGCAATTTCCAGATCTGGAAGAACGGAATGAGATCTCATCTAAGATCTCTTGGAATGGATGTTCTTTTTTCTACTGTGCAAGGAATACATGTCACTGATCCAACAGGTCTGGCTATGGCAGAAACATACAGGAAACTTCTTGATGCAGATGCTAAAGCACAGAATTCTCTCACTGCAGACCTTTCTGATCAGATCTACCTAAAGGTGGTGAATTGAACCTCAGCAAAATCCATGTGGGATAAACTTGAGAATATTTATGAAGGTGATAGCAAAGTGAAGGAGGCGAAACTATAAGTGCTGCACAATCGGTTTGATGATCTGAAGATGCATCCAGAAGAGAATGCAGACTCTTTCTTCAATCGAATTACCAAAGTGGTTGGAGCTATTCAGGGTCTAGGCGAAGAAATCAAAGACATTGATATTGTAAAGAAAATATTGAGAAGACTTCCACCTCTTTATAATGCGAAGGTGTCAGCCCTTGAGGAAAGAGATCTTTCCAAACTTTCTTTAGATGATCTACTGAGCAGTTTGGTAGCATATGAAATGAGAGTCAAACCTGAAGATGCTACGACTCGGGTGAGCAAGGAAATGGCATTCAAGGCCATGGATAAACTGAAAATATCAAAGGATAGTAGCGATGAAGATGACTAAGAAAAAGAAATTCTTTCTCTCATTGCAAAGAAGTTCCAGAAGGGGAAAGGGAAATTCAAAGGGAAGTTACCTCTTGCGTGTTTCCGTTGTGGAAAAGTTGGGCACATTGCTTCTCAATGTTTAAAAATGATCAATGATGAAGATAGTGAGGATGAAAAATTCAAGAAGCCTCAGAGAAGGTTCTTCAAAAAGGGAGACTTCAAATCTGGAAAGAAAATGCCAAGGAAGAGTTTTGTCTGTGAAGAGGAAGAAGATGATAATGAATTCTGTGATGTAGAAGAACCAGAATTCAAAACTGGGAACCATGCTTCTATGATGGCCACTGTTGAAAAGACAGAAGATACTGAAGGAGAAAAACAACTGAGAACTTGTGTAGATCTTGAGATGCAACTTAAGGATGCGGTTAGTAAGCTTAAGATAAAATGTAAGAGCTGCAATAAGTGGAAATCAATTGTGGAAGAATCAACTGAATATGTTGATCAACTAGAAGCTGAAATTGAACGACTGGAAGAATTTGTGAAGGTACAATCTAAAATAATTGAAAGCAATGATGATGTAGTAGATCTGAAGCTGAGAATTGAAGAGCAGGCAAAGGTCATCAATGACCTCACATCCAGACTGGATGAAAAATCCAAGACTGCTGAGGGTCTTGAGGAGGAAGTACTTACTCTAAGGAGTAAACAGGAGACTGAATCAGTTCCAAAAGAATCAAGGATGAAAATACAGTTTGGACGATTCTCAGATGCAGAATTACTAGCAAGATCCAAGTGTGGTTCAGATGGGGTTGGAAAAATATTGAGTGATCAAAGACCCGCTTGCATGGGAAAGAGTGGAATTGGCTGTGAGGCTGAGTCATCAACTGCTGGAAGTGCAAAGATCCAAAAGAAAGATAAGATGAAAGTTGAACATGTTGAAATATTACCTAGAGTGCTGAAAAGGGAACCCTCAATCCAAACTAAAAGGAGACCTGAAAATTATCCTCAAACTTTCAAAAATGGCAGACAGTCTTACTATTCTTCCAATGAAGAAGCTATAAGGAGAAATTCAAGTGAGAAGACATTTCTTCTCATGAAGTGTCAGTTCTGTGGCTATCTGGGCCATACCATGTCTTATTGTGAAGAGGCAAGAAGCTATCTGAATGGAGAAGATATAGATGCTCAACAAAGGAGAACAATTTCATATCCTAATTTTTATAGAAGAAATAATTTCTATGGATATTTTTTTCATTATTCTAACTTTGGTCATAAGGCCATTAATTGTAGGCAGAGAAGGGACATTGACACCTCATACAGAAGTTCCAGACATGTCAAGTCTCGTCAGCAAGACAATGTTGCTATTTCAAACAGGTTCTCACCTCTTAAAGAAGACTTTGACTATGAAGAACCTGGGTTTGCGGAAGAGATAGTTGAAAGGCCATCAGTTCTATTTACTCAATCTAATGTCTCATGGAAGGAAAGGAGGAAGATTGAGAAATCAAAACTTGCAGAGGTAGCCCTCAAAGCTACCAAGAACAACAGTACCTAGATTCTAGATAGCGGTTGTTCATCTCATATGACAGGTAATGCCGGCCTACTAACAAATATCATAAAGAATGTTGATGGTACAGTAAGATTTGGTAATGATGGGGCTCTGAAAATCAAAGGGAGTGGAAGTACCAAATTAGCTAATGGAGAACTAAAGAAGACTGAAGTCCTTTACGTATATGGCCTACGTCATAATCTCCTCAGCGTGAGTCAACACTGTGACTCAGGAATTGTTGTTACTTTTAATCAGAAAGGCTGCACTATCAAGGGAAAAACTGGCAATTCTCTCATGAAGGGATGCAGAACAGAAGGAAACTTGTATCAGGTTGATAGTGAAGAAAATGTATGTTACATGACTGTTGAAGAAGAAAACAATCTGTGGCATCAGAGATTTGGACACATCAATCAACAAGACATGGAGAAAATATCAAAATTGAGAATTGTCATGGACATTCCCAACATGAAGCGTGAGCGTGAAAAATCGTGTGATGCTTGTATTCGTGGGAAGCTGGTCTGCAGTTCATATCATCTAAAGAAGAAAAGGGCATCTCACCTTCTTGATCTGATTCATACAGATGTTTGTGGTCCAATAAATGTTGCAGGAACACATGGAGAAAGGTACTTTGTCCTTTTCATTGATGATTATAGTATAATGGCATGTGTTATGGTCATTCACAGGAAAAGACAAGTCCTTGACTGCATGAAAACATATCGGCGAATCGCCGAGAATTATACTGGACGAACAATCAAAGTGTTGCGATCTGACAATGGAGGAGAATACACGTCCATTGAATTTGAAAATTATCTGGAGAAGCATGGGATACAACATGAGGTAGCTGATGTGAGAACTCCACAACAAAATGGAGTTGTTGAACGAAGGAATCGACAGGTGAACAACATGGCACGAACTATGCTGATTGAGAGTCGTATTCCATGACATTACTGGAAAGAGGCTGTTCAAGCTGCAGTGCACATTCAGAATCGAACAGGACTTTATATGGGTGAGACGAAGACACCATATGAATTGTGGCATGGACGGAAGCCTTCTCTAAAATACATTCGTTTCTTTGGAAGTAAGTGCTTCATCAGAAACAAAGAAGGAAATCAGGGGAAATATGGTGACAACGCAGATGAAGGAATCTTCCTCGGTTACTCAATGAACAACAAAGCCTACAAATGCTTCAACAATCGTTTGGGAAGGATTGTGGAAAGCAATGATGTTAAGATAATTGAAGAGAAAACCACAAATGCTTCACGGACGTCATATGATGATGTGATAGAAAGTCATGAAGAATGTGAACATGAAGAAACTACAAATGCCGAAATAGAGGAAGCTGTTCAAAACACTCATCAATCACATAATGATGTTGACTCAGAAGAAGAATCTGAAGAAGAATCTATGGCGGAAGAGAATACTACTGAACCTCGCAGGAGAAATCGAAGAGCAGATATTGATCCATCCAACATAAATGGGGATAGGAGTGCACCCACTCAAAACAGAAGGATGATGAATACCACGCAATCTGCATTTCTATCAGTTGTAGATCCATCCTCATTCGAAGAAGCTGCACAAGATATATCTTGGGTGATAGCCATGAATGATGAATTAGACCAAATTGACAAGAATCAGACATGGGATCTTGTCCAGAGACCTGAAGGTCACAATGTTATTGGTACCAAATGGATATTCAAAAATAAGTTTTATGAGCATGGAAGTGTCATCAGAAACAAGGAACGACTGGTGTGTAAAGGATACTCTCAGATTGAAGGCATTGATGTTGAAGAAACCTTTGCTCCAGTGGCTAGACTGGAGTCAATCATTCTTTTCCATGCCATGGCACTCCAAAGAGGATATAAAGTATATCAAATGGATGTCAAGACAACATTCTTTAATTGTGTACTCTAAAAAGAAGTCTACATTGAACAACCAGTGGGCTTTGTCTTTGGTACCGATGAAACAAAGGTCTGCAAACTAAAGAAAGCTCTATATGGTTTGAAGCAGGCACCACGGGCGTGGTACTCACGGCTAGATTCATATCTCAAGAAGTTGGAATTCAAAAGAGGAGGAGTTGATCACAATCTCTATGTGAAGAATTCTCCAAAAGATCAGTTCATGGTTCTTGTCTACGTTGATGATATCATTTTTGGTGGCAGCAGACAGAAATTAGTGGATGAATTTTCCAACCACATGAAATCAGAATTTGAAATGTCTATGATTGGGGAGCTCACATATTTCTTGGGGTTGCAAGTGATTCAAAAGAAGGAATACACTTTCATTTCTCAGGAAAAATATGCAAGAGAGTTGCTGAAGAAGTTCAATATGCAAGACTCCAAACCAATGTCAACTCCGATTGCTGTTGGAACTAAACTTGGAAAGCATGAGGATGAGAACTCTGTTGATCCCACCATGTACAGGAGGATCATTGGAAGCCTACTGTACCTGACAGCGATAAGGCCAGATATTGTCTTTGCAACATGCCTTGCGGCCCGCTTTCAGAGTAATCCAAAGGAGGAACATATGTCAGCAGTAAAAAGAATCATGAGGTATATTCAAGGCACACATAACTTCGGGTTATTTTTTGCTGCAGGCAGGGACAGTGAATTATCAGCGTTTTCTGATGCTGACTGGGCTGGGGATGTAGTAGACAGAAAGTCCACTAGTGGTGGAGCTTTCTATATTGGGCATAAATGTGTTGGCTGGTTGAGCAAGAAGCAAGAAAGTACTTCTCTTAGTACTGCTGAAGCTGAATATATCTCCGCCACAAAAGCATGCACTCAACTTCTTTGGATGAAGCAGCAGCTAACAGATATTGGTGATAAGGTGCAGCAACCAATGGTGATTTATTGCGATAACAAAAGTGCAATTGATCTTACGAAGAATCCGGTTCAACATTCTCGTACAAAACATATTGAAATACGGTATCATTTTATCAAAGAAAAGGTTGAACAAGGAGTGATTAAAATGGATCATGTTGGAACTAATGAGCAAGTGGCTGATATCCTAACCAAGCCATTGTCCGCGGCTGTGTTCGAGAAGCATCGGTTGAACCTCGGTGTTCGACCACCTCCTACTGCATAAGGAGGCACCGGAAGTCCCCTCTCCCCGTTTGTTTTAACTGTTTTTATCTGCTTATGGCTGTGATGCAGGTTTATGGGGGAGATACTATCCAGGGGGAGTATGGCTTGAGCTGAACGTTGAAAAAACTTTTCGGTCTTTGGTTTTATTGTCAATGGGGGAGAAAGGAATAAATTCAAGGCAAGAGAATTCAAGGCAAGAAATTCACGGCAAGAGAATTCAAGGTAAGAAATTCACGGCAAGAAATTCACGGCAAGAAATTCATCTGTGATGGAAGTGTAAGATTGTGATGAGAAGTTTAATAAGGATAACATCGGGCGTCATGGAGAATTTCAAAACACTAAGACCCAATTCAAGCTTCCTCTCTTGTTTTCTACACCGAGCATTGCTCACGTAGACTTAGAGTGTTGGCTGAGTTGATTCTTGCTTTTTGGATTTGCTCATGGTTGGAGATCTATTGAATTTATTCTGATTGCCAACAAACCCAAAGGGGGAGATTGTTGGAACCAGGTTCATCAAAGCATGATTTGGTGTATGGTTTGTGTTTGTTGTCAATCCTCAGTGGAAGTTCCGAATGTGTTCTAGCAAAGTGATCATACAGTTCAAGCAGACAACAGTATTGAAGGTGGCGCTGTTTCCTAGTGTTTGCCAAATTTTTGGGCCTCAAAATCGGAAAATGAAGACATGGATTGTCTGTAAAAGGAGGTTCACAGAAAAAGGAAGTGGTGCGCGAAATATAAGAGGCTTGCGCGAAATACTTATGTTAGGCGCGAAAAACAGCGGGATGCGCGAAATAGGGGATCAAGGTTTTTCGCGCAAATAGTGTTTCGAAATCAGTTTGGTGAAAAATGGCAAAGGCATGGGCTGCACGGAAAATAAGGGTTGTGTGCGAAATACTTAAGCTGGGCGAAAGATTACACGCCAGATGAGAGGTTTTCCGCGCCGAAGGAGATTTTGCGCGCAGTGGTCTCATTCGCCTATAAATATGAGGTGACCCCCTTCATTCGGTGTGTTGAAAGACTTAGAGAAGATCTGAGGTCTGATGCGCGAAAAAGGATAGCGTAAAGGGGCTTGCGCGAAATATTTGGAGTTGCGCGAAAAAGGGGATTTTTGCGCGAAATATTTTTCCGTACGAAAAGTAATTTTTGCGCGCAATAGGAAGGTTTTGCGCGTAAAGGGTTGGTGTTGCGCGCAATTGTTAGTCAGGTTTGTCTACACGTTCTGGTTATCCGGTTCAGTGGTTCTGTGCATTCTAGTGCATCTATTTCGGAATTCGATGCAAGCAGAGTCTCATGCTGAGCAGAGGCAAAGACTTCAATGCAAATATATTGAAGATACCTTCACGTCTATAAACTGAGTGGGACTTCACCAACGGCAGTGAGCCAGGGGGAGTCAACGGGAGTGACCCGAGGGACGCAGTGAGCTATCCCTGAACAATTGTAAAGGCAGTGTGCCTGGGACAGAGTGTCTGTACCTGAACTTTTGTATCCGCAGCAAGTGAAGCATAGTGGATTTAGGTACGACCGGCAACCTGTCGGCGTATGCTCCTTGGACGTAGCCCTTAGTGGTGAACCAAGTAAAAATGGCTGTGTCTTCTCTGTGCATGTGAATGTTTTCATTCTGATCATAATCATCATACAGATTCAACAAGTTCCTACCAACGTGGAAACAAGATCCAACACATTAAAAGAAAAAGTGGTCACCCTGATTCACCCCTCCCCTCTCAGGGTGTCCCGGGGTCCTTCACAGAATTATATTCATGATTTAGATATCATATATATCATATATATCCTGTATATACATTCATTTATAATATTACATAACATTTAGAGGTAAGAAATGGAATGCACCGTTCATGGAGACGGTAAGCCGTACGTACGGATGAACGCTACTTTCATTTATATTTCATATTTAATGGAATGAAATCATAATTATATAAAGGTATATTATAATTCCAGTATAATATAATATATAATATCGTTTACTCCATCCTTTATAAATCCCACATATGGTATTAACGATTCAAATCACTTTGAGGGGGCGGTAGTCCGCACATCCTAAAATGAAATTATCGCGTTTACCCATAATGGAAATCATAAAGGCATTCTATAAATGAGAAATAAAGAATCAAAAGGAAAACTTCATATATAAAAAATAGATTCATCATAATTTCCACCATGAGAGGTGTTAAAATAATATTGAACAATCATCGTTTCGTGAGGCAGTATTTCGCCACCCATAGAAACAGTATGTTCATTTACCATTAGATGAAGGTGTGTGTAAGTGTGAATCAAATCCTTCTCATAAAAACATACTAGTGTATTTAAGATACTATTTTTGTTAAAAAATAAAGTAATAAAAAGATTTTAGGTGGTTGGAGAAGGAAAATAAAACAAAAGAACACAAGAGAAGACATTACCATAAAATCGGTAACTCTTTTTGATTTGAGCCAAAGGATTCCTTGGAAAGACTTCTGCAAAATTTGAGGCTTATAAGAGTAACAGAGGGAAGTTGGGAGAGTATTTGGGCAGAGTTTGGCTGAGCCAAATGTCTTGAAGGTGTGAATAAGGGGGTAGAGGTGGGGGCCTTTTATAAGAGGAGAGGAGGGGCACTCTTGGAAGGTCATAAAATGTTACATTATTATGAAGTGATTTTCAGATTTCAAAGGTCCCACAATGAACTATTTTCTGGATAAGGTGATAAGGGTTCGAAATATACCCATACAATAGGTTTTAGACAAGTGTAAGTATTATATTTTACATTATCTTATCATTTTATTTAAATCGTTAATTAATGAGGCAATCACTGCAACATCATGGTGTCATAAAAAATTTAATTTATTTAATGTCTAAAAATTATAGAAAAATTACCATGATGTAGGAAATCTTTTTATATTTTCAATGAATATTTATATTCAAAAAGTTATCTTATATAACCCCATGTAATAATTTTTTTAGTAAAACAACACATGTTTATGACAATTTTATTTTTTACTTTAAATAAGAAGTTATTAATGTCATTTTCATATCCAAGTGGCTCCATGGGGTCCCCAAGTTGACCCATGTATTGTTTTGGTCAGACATGACTCATTAAATAATGGTAGGACAAGTGTAATGTTATTTTCATATTTTTATAATATCATTTTTACCTTAAATTTCTCTAATTACCTTTAATCGCGATTAATAAAACTTAAAAGTTACTATTCAACAAATAATTATTTTGATCCCATTGAACCAAATTTTTCTTCCTAATAAAAACCATGTATGTTGGATTTTTAAAAATCAAATCACAGAAGTGGTAAAATTTCATTTAAATGAAAAATCAGTTTTTTAACTACCACTTAGTGTTCCACTATTCATCAAAAATTGAAGTTTTTCATAACAATGCAAAAATTTCACCCTAATCTATAATTGATATTCTGAATTCAAAAATGATGTCTAATTTAAAAAATTCCAATCATATAAGTTGCGTCAATTAATTTTATAATTAATTCCCACTGTCACAACAAATAGCGTGTTTTTAAGAAACAATATATATCAAAAGATTGACAATTGTTTTTGTCCAATTTCAAAGTGAAATTAATTCTAATGACCACCATTGAATAAAATGGTAAAAATATATTCTAATTATACTTTAAAACCTCTCAATAGAATAATTTATCACTCTAAAGTATTTTTAATAAAAAAGTTGTTTTTAAGTATTTATCACTATTCACAAAAAATTGGATGTTCTCAGAAAAATACCAAAAATTCAACATAGGCTAATTTCGATATTACGAATCCAACAATGAAGTCCATTTTGTAATATAATTTATATATAATTTCAAAAAGTGGGTATTACTATTCATAATGGCTATTTTGATTGGTAGCGGTGTGTTACAATCTTGAACTTGCGTACAATGCAGGCTATTGCATTATTGGAAGAGAAGCATATCCTGGAAGCTTGGGGAGTTACATTCTCCCCTCCTTCAATAAATTTCACCCTCGAAATTTTAAATTTATCTTTGAAAATAAAAGGTTGAAAATAGAAAATACCTTTGTAGAAAACCCACATCGGAAATAAGGTTAATAAAATTTAGCCTTAATAAGTGGGAAAGGGAAATGAAAAAGTCACCACCAAATTATGATCTAGATAAGAAGAGCATTGGTGGCAATTAGAGACATACAATTAGAGGAAAAACGTAAATATTTGTAAGGAGTGATTGAGGTCATCAATCACAAACAATTATAAAATAGAGGGCATCAAAGCCTTTAATCTATGTTGATTTAAAATATTATTAGATCAACAAGACATAAGGTATTAGGATAACACATTTTTTGTTTTAATATCCCTTTAATAATGTTTAAGAATTAATTTATTCATAAAATAAGAGATAGGTATATATATATTTATGCTTGACAAGTAGAGTTTCAACCTTCAACTAATTTCTACCACAAACTCATCTTTCACTCAAAAAGATAATAGAACTCAGAAATATTATATTTATCCTAATCATACAAGGTTCAAAATTTTAACACATAACATTTTGATTAGGAAAACTTTTTTTTATTAACCAGGGACATCATATAGGCTAGTGGTAGGTAATAAAGGAATGTCTTACTATGGTTGTGGGTTCGATTCCTACAGCTTTGTCCGATGCGACAGGTTATCCTCCCAACCTACAGGTTGTCCTTTTCCTAAAACTATAGTATTATAATATTCCAAACATAATAGTCAGAAATATTTTAACCTTAAAAAACACTATCCAAGGTTCAACTAATTCCATTACAACCTTTATTGTTATCCAAAATACTTCTGTCCAACTCACAGTCCAAATTTTATAAGGTAAACATAATAAAGATCCTTTTTTCCTCATAACAATATGTGAACACCTTCATCATGTATTCTTTTAAAACACTAAAACATCCAGAATTACCATAAATCCTTATTGATTACATTCATGATCCCTTAATACTTATAGAATACAAGATATACTCCTTCTATCCAAAAATGTATACAAATCATTAATCAATTTTATGAATGTTAAGAATATCCAATATAATTTATCGAAATCAATCATGTATTATTCCAAAATCTCTATTTCGGTATCAGAACCATATTATGGTTTATCTTTCTCTCAAACATATATTTTCCAAAAATTTAACCTGTTGTGGAGTCACTTTTCTTTGTTCCACACAATCTCATGTCCTTGATGATACAGTACTACATTACAATCCTTATATACTCCATAATTATTATAACCATTACATCATTGATACAACACTCAAATGACAAAATTCTTTAATAACAACATAAGAACTCTAATCATTCCTCCACATCTGTAGTAGTATCATAACTTGATTATTATCCAATAACATCATTTGGGGCATACTCAGATGATTTGGACATTGGTTTGTGTAGTGTCCACACTACTTGCGGATGAAGAATTGTATATTTGAAACTTTTTTCTTACCCTTGCAGTCATGTACTTGGTGTCCTTTTTCTCCACACTTATAACAAACTCCCATTCCCTTTAGGAAAGTTCCAACGTGTTTCTTCCCACAGTTATCAAATATTGGAAAATTCTTCTTCTGCCTCATCCCTTTATCCATCATTCTCTCTTCCATCATTTTCTTCTCTTTTTTCCCTTCAAAGCAATACGACTCAGAGAATTCTTTACATATCTTATTAACACATGATAATATTTATTCATATTTTGAGAACACATGGTTGACTATTTCCCTTATAAATGTTGGATTAATACCGTGAAAGATATGATCCTTTTTACTCTTTAGATCATACGTATTGATGGAGTTCACATTCCTTCTATTGGGCGCCATTTCTATACAATGGCATAAACTAGGTTAGTTTATGAATTGCAATGAATAATACCAAACTTTTAAAATACTTAATGTAAAATGAACGGTTTATGGATATAATCCATAATCATAAAAAATATTTTCTTTAAGAAAGTATATACTCATAAACCCTTCATAATGGTTTGTAAAATAATGAGAATTAACCTAAGCATATCCCTCGGGAGTGTCGTAACCAAGAATGCAGCAAGGCCCGTTGTCGTGCACCAGTTCCCGTTTGAGTCTATCTCAAAGTGGTGTTTTTGGGTTTTACACCTAGGTACATCTTTGCCAGATCCGCCTCTACCTGCTCATATCCAGATAGGGATGTATTGCTCGGAAACTCACAAAATCTCTACAATACCAAAATTCTAGGATGTTCTTCTAAACTAATCCAAAAAATCTATCGTATGGATTTGTTCTCTAATAATATTTTATCTAAATCTAGCTTCCAAGGTTAGTACTAAACTGCCTCTGATACCAACTATAATGCCCCTACCCCAGTTACCCAGAGTCGGGGCATTATTACGTCACATTGGCATGATCACAAAAGATCATGTCTCGAATGTCCGATTAGATTAGTAGCCTTGGAAACACTAGATACATTCATAAGTCTTACATTACTTCATAATGTAAAACAAAACTACAAAAAAATCCTGTCTTCATATCTCCTCATACTATCCCTGCAGGTAATTCATAATATACTTCTTCACATCTTGGAAAAATTAAAACATCGGAAGGGGTGAGCTCAGATGCTCAGTAAGGATAACAATATAGCGGAAGCTTTCATAAATAAACATAAACATTTAAGGCAATGTATAACTAAAAAATACTTTCAAAACTTGAACTTCACCATAATATGGAAAAATTAAAATAAGATAATGCAATTTACTTATTCACATGGATATTATACTGGTCGAATAATCATATGAAATATCAATAACCACTTTCATAATGATGGAATACATATTGCCAAACTATCATAACCATGTAGCCAAGGCCTCGTGCGAAGACTAAAAATAAGATTTTGTCAAGGCCTCCTGCCAAGACACTAGTTTGTCTCATGAGACCTACATATGCATCGAGGAGCTATATCGGGCTCCACCCGTCACTTATTAAGTCCAATGCATTTCTCACATGAACAGGTTTAAACATATCATAAACTATAACATAATCTTATCACATAAAACATGCATAAAAGAAACATAATATTTCCACATTTCAATCACAAGATATCAATAAAACACATTGATATAAAAAAAACACTTTCAAATCCATTTTCAATGGCAAAATAAAAGAAAATTAAAACTTGGTATTCATTTTTCATTTAAAAAAATTATGGCTTGTAGAGGAAGCCAAAACTCAAATAATGGTCACGGCGGCTGAGAAGTCGTTGTCACAGCTTATGTACAAAAAGAAAAAAATTCATTTTTGTCGTTTATTAAAACACTTTGTATAAAAAGATTCCTTTTGAATAAACGTAATAGTCAAACAGGATTATACACCGTATAGAAGAAATTTGTGTATAAAACAAAATATGCCTCAAAGAATGGAGATTGAGATGAAGTCCCTTACAAAGATCATTATTAAATAAAATAGATCTATTATGTTTATTCACTATAAGTACACATAAAGAAAGGACAAATACAAGATAGGACATAATAATATCATGACATAATTTGAACGTAGGAGATTGACCCAAAGAACGAAAATTGGGTTAAGAAGTTCCCTTACCTCGTGTCCAACTTGACTCGATCGTTCTTTAACCTCCTGGGTAATAAACTAGAGTTAATTTATACTTGATTAAGAACATTTTTCATGTTCATTATTCCTTTAATATCACTTATTACCATGTTATGAACATTATGTAATTATTTAAGTTAATAACTGTCATTTTGTCGATCTTTGGTACTTGAGTCAAAAATAAACTTCTTATAATTACAAGTTGTTCAAGTGGTGAAATATCTATTATATCCAGAATTATATTCATGATGTACATATCATATATATCATATATATCCAGTATATACATGAATTAATTATATTACATAACATTTGGAGGTAAGAAATGAAATGCACCGTTCATGGAGACGGTAAGCCGTACGTATGCATGAATGCTAATTTCATTTCTATTTCATATTTAATGGAATAAAATCATAATTATATAAAGGTATATTATAATTACAGTATAATATAATATATAATATCATTTACTCCATCCTTTATACATCCTAAATATGGTATTAACGATTCAAATCACTTTGAGGGGGCGGTAGTCCGCACATCCTAAAATGAAATTATCATGTTTACCCATAATGGAAATCATAAAGGTATTCCATAAATGATAAATACGGAATAATAAGGAAAAAATCATATATAAAAAATAGTGTCATAATAATGGCCACCAAGAGAGGTTTTAAAAGAAGATTGAACAATCATCGTTTCGTGAGGCAGTATTTCGCCACCCACAGAAACAGTATGTTCATTAACCATTAGAAAAAGTTGTGTGTAATTTTTAATCAAATAATTCTCAGAAAAACATCTTAGAATATTTAATATACTTATTTTGTTACAAAATGAAGTAATAAAAATATTTTAGGTGGTTGGAAAAGAAAAATAAAACAAAAGAACACAAGAGAAGACATTACCTTAAAATCACGTAACCCTTTTTGATTTGAGACAAAAGCTTCCTTGGGATGACTTCTTCACAATGTGAGGCTTCTAGGAGTAAGAGAGGGAATTTGGGAGAGTATTTGGGCAGAGGATGGCCAAGCCAAATGGCATGAAGGTGTGAATAATGTGGTAGAGGTGGGGGCCTTTTATAAAAGGAGAGGAGGGGAACTCTTGGAAGGTTATAACATGTTACATTATTATGAAGTGATTTTCGGATTTCAAAGGTCCCACAATGATATATTTAGAGTATAAGGTGATAAGGGTTTGAAATATACCCATAAAATAGGTTTTAGACAAGTTCAAGTCTTATAGTTTACATTATCTTTTCATTTTATTTAAATCGTTAATTAATGAGGTAATCGCTGCATCATCATGGTATCATAAAAATATTAATTTATTTAATAACTAAAAATTATAAAAAAATTACCATGATGTAGGAAATCTTTTTATATTTTCAATGAATATTTATAGTCAAAATTTTAAATTATATAAATTCATGAAATAAATTGTTTTAGTAAAACAACACATGTTTGTGACAATTTTATTTTTACTTTAAATAAAAAGTTATTACTGTCATTTTCTTATCCATGTGGCTCCATAGGGTCCCCAAGCTGACCCATGGATTTTATTTGTCGGAAATGACTCATAAAATAAGATTAGGACAAGTGTAAAGGTATTTTCATATTTTTATATTATCATTTTTACCTTAAATTTCACTAATTACCTTTAATCGTGAATAATAAAACTTAAAAGTTACTGTTCACAGAAAAATTATTTTAATCCCATTGAGCAACATTTTTATTCCTAATGTCAACCATGTATGTCAGATTTTTGAAAATCAAATCACAAAAGTGGTAAAATTTCATTTAAACCATAAATCAGTTTTTTAACTACTACATAGTGGTTTCACTATTCATCAAAAATTGATTTTTTTCAGAACAATGCCAAAATTTCACCCAAAGCTATAATTGATTTTCCGAATTCAAAAATTATTTCTATTTTACAAAATTCCAAACATATAAGTTTCATTAATTAATTTTATAATTATTTCCCGCTTTCACAACAAATAACGTGTTTTTAAGAAACAATATATATAAAAAGATTGACAATTGTTTATGTCCAATTTCAAAGTGAAATTAATTCTAATGACCACCATTGCATAAAATGGAAAATATATATTCTAATTATACTTTAAAACCACTCAATAGTATAATTTATCACTATAAATTATTTTGATTAAAAAAGTTGTTTTTAAGTATTTTTCAGTATTCATAAAAAATTGGAAGTTCTTAGAAAAATACCAAAAATTCAACATAGGCTAATTTCGATATTACGAATAAAAAAAATGAAGTCCATTTTGAAATATAAAATATATATAATTTCAAAAAGTGGATATTACTATTCATAATGGCTATTTTGATTGGTCGTTGTGTGTTATAATCTCGAACTTGCCTACAATGCAAGCTATTGGATTATTGAAAGACAAGTGTATCGTGGAAGCTCGAGGTGTTACAAAAACTATTTTATCAGATTGAGATTTGGGGTCGACATGATTTCCTATTAATCACTACAATAGGTCTTAGATATGTAACTATGTTTAATCACAATGTATAATCCTCACACAGATGGGCAATCCTAAAAATAATCATTATTTATATATAAAAAATTGATATTATAAGCAAGTAAACAATGGAATCTAAAAAAAGATACATGGTGGCCTAAAATTGTGATGGTTGAGCGCATCCCCTCTTTTGAGATTTTCTCCCTCAGATGGAAGAGAAGTCATGCTATGAATGCACACGATGGTGTCAACATGGTTGGGAATAGTGGACAGAATGTATGAAATTTCTTCCCCTCACTCTAGGTTTATAGGATGTGAATTTGGTTTATAATAATCTCCTGACATCTTCTGATGATATATGAAAAAACCCAAGGTGAGTTACCAGTGTAATGGAGGGAAACGTGAAGAATTATGGAATCCATTTCCACCACCATGCGACTAACGGTCCTTTTATTGTAGAGGAAGAGGCACATTAATATGGCCTTTGCTTTAGCTTGAATGGATTGGAAATTCTTGTAGGATAAAAATAATGATATAGATGCTCAATATACAAGAGGGGGGTGAATTGTATACTTAAAAATTCCTTTGGAACCTTCAAAGTTAGTTACGAATAACTATGTTTTCCTTAAGAAAAGGAAAGGGCTAAGTTTAACAAAATTAAACTTAAGAAAATTCACAACACCTCTAACACCAAATGAAAACATAGAAAGAGATTATGAAAGTAGGTTTTGGAAATATGGTTCCAGAAATTGAAACTTAAGAAAAGATTACAATATGAGATTATACCTTAAAGCATATAGAATCTAAATGATACAGAGTACAAGTAATAAAGTATAAGAAAGTTATACTTTCCTTATAATACAAAATGCAGTGGAATCAAACAAGTAGTAAAACTACAAGTAACAAGATATATGTCTTTTAACCCAAAGAGAAGGGCATCCAACAACCTTGGTAAAGGTCCCTTGATTTATACTTTCAAGCAAGTCTGTCTTACCCACACTAGGTTAATCGCTCGATACGAATATTAGACTCTCTGTCTTGCTATCCCCGTAAGCCCTCAAGATTAAGGTAGTTGGAAACCTCTTTCTTCCACAGCAAGGAAGCCCTCAACTTCAAGGTGTTGGAAACCTCTTTCTTCCTATCCCCGGAAGTCCTCGAATGTAATCACTAACATTCGGAGTCACACAAAGCATTGAGAGTTTATAAGAGCCTCTCTCTCTAGAAATCACTTCAAGCATGTAATCACATGAGTTGAAGATCAGTCAGTATTTTTCTACATTGAGCTCTTTCAAATGAGCTCCTATTTATAGGAAAGGTCGGCCTCCTTTTCAATGGTCATATTTTCCTAAAAAATCGGAGGGACTTATACAATTGTAACTTAACCAATGGTTAGTTCATAACAGAATAGACGACATCGTTTTATATCAAAACAAGTGTAACAGAATGTACGACATTGTTTAAAGTCTAACTCAAAAGTTCAGAGTGAAGATTCAGAGTGAATTTTCAGAGTGAGAGAAAAAAATATTAAAGAGTAGACAAATTATAAAAGCGTAAGCAAAATGAAAGTTCGGAGTTTAACCAAAAATAACTTTCGGAGTCTAAATAAATTCGGAGTGTATAAAACAAAGATTATCAGATTCTGTTTATTAGGTGAATTCGGAATTAGAATTCAGAATGATAATTCGTCATCAGAATTCATAGTGAGAATTTAACATCAGAATTCGTAATGAGATTCGAGGTCGAAATTCATAAGGATTCGTATCCTGAATCTGGAGTAGAACTTAATCAGAGTTCTTATCCGGAATTCGGAATGAAACTTTATTATAGTTCTCATCTGGATTTCGGAGTGAAACTTTATTACAGTTCTTATCCAGAATTCGGATCAAAAAACAAAATACATCATATCAAAGTTTCAAACAATTCCGAGAACATAGAAATGAAATAAAATCTTATACATAAGGAAAATATGGATGAAAATATGATAAGGATAATTTTTCTTACAAAAAGCTATTTTCCTTATAAAAGCAATTTTCCTTATAAAAGTTATTTTTTTGAAGAAAGGTGTCTGTGATTTTCAAAACAAGAAGGAATGGAAAAGTCATAAGGAAAACCTTATTGACTCAACAATCTCCCCCTTTTTGGAAAGCACAAACATCATTACAAAAAATAAATTCTACGAAGAAAGAAAAAAATTAAGGCTTATCTCCCTTTTCTTTAAGGATATAAATGAATACGACTAACTCCCCCTTAGGCTTTGAAACTCTAAGGATCGTATTCTAGATTTTCGGAATAAAATTTCATTACGAATAAGAAAGTCTTATTTAATGAAAAACTCCCCCTTAGATAAACTCTTATTAGAGTTTGTTTTCTTTATCACCCTTTTTTAAGATTCATTTTCCCTTTTTATTAGGGTCTTTTACTTCTCCCGCTTTGTGATTTTCAAAAATAATTCGAGGGAATGGAAAATATAACAAGGTTACTAAAAAATTTGTAGTAACAACAAAAGAAACGAGCAAGCACAAATTTCATTAAGTTTGAAAGCTCAACAAAAAAGATGTTTAGATACAACAAAAGATCGAATCTGTCTATTTTGGATCTTTTTCCTTCGCCATGAGACCCTTAAGAATAGTCTTTATCTTCTTCAAGTCTTTATGATCTTCCTCGGCTTGCTTCTCTAATACAACAATTCTTGCACTTTGAGCTTCAATATTTTCTTCCTGGGATTTATGCTTTTCTTCCTTAGCTTTAAACTTTTCTTCCTTAGCCTTCAATTTCTCTTCAAACTCAATCCGATGATCTCTTTCAAACTTCCAGTTTTGAGAAATAGAATTCAGCTTCCCATTCAGATCTCTGACTTCTTGAATCCAGATGTTCTTTTCATCTGTCAGCTTTTCTTCAAAGGATGAAGTAAGCTCATTTATCTTCCAGTCTTCTGTCTCAAAAGAATCCTTCACATTATCTTGGAATTCATCTAAGAGTCTCATCTCTTCTACTGTTTTCCACGACCAATTTGTCATCCTCTTGAAAGATCTTCTATGGGCTTCATAGCCGACAAAGAAAGATTTGAATTGAGATTCTATCTCAACACACTTATCCATGACCATGGATACAGAGTCTGATTTCTGATTCAAAGCATGTTGGAGCATCTGAAATCTTGAATCAATGATTGAGAAGGTCGGAATAGAGCCTACTAACTTCTTTAAAGACTAAACAATAAATTCATGCCCCAACGAATATGACTCCGAATCCGAGACTTTTCTTGGAGAATTTTCTTCTTCAACTTGGTCAAGCTTTCTCTTTGAAGAACTACCAACTTCCTTTCTCTTCACCACTACTGAGCTCGGAGTATCAGCAAGAAGTTTCTTTCCCTTGTCTTTCTTCAGAATAGAATCCTGTTCCGGAGTTCTTTTTTCACTATCAGTTAACTGAATAGTATTTTCTTCATCATCAGCAACTTTTTGAGCTACATCCTCTACGTTCTCCATTTGAGAAACATCATGTAGAATTTTTTCTTCTTCTTCATGATAAGCTACTTCTTCTTCTCCTTGCTTCTCATCGTTTCTAGGAGTGACTAATTTCGAAGAATCGGATTATGAAGTTTGGAGAGACAGATGTTCCGAAGGTGTCCCCTTATAATCATCTACTTGTTTTAAAACATCTCTAGTTTCACCACTACCTTCAGCTACAACTTCTACTTCTTCCACTCACTCAATTTGCTCTACTTCCTCAGCATTCTTAGCAACAGCTTCTTCTGGAGTGACGAAATTTCATCTTGGAGTCTCAGGAAGAGATTCCAGAGAAAATGATCTCGGAACAAGAATGTTTGCTGAAACCATCTCATTGAACTTCAACAAAGCCTGAGCTACCTCAGCTTCATACATCTTCTTCTTAAGCTTCTTTTCTTTCACCTATTTTTCTAGCTGATCCGCAGTTCTTTCATTTAAGGCCTTAGCCTCCACAAGATCCTAGCGAAACTGAGGCTCCCCTTGCACTCTTTTTTCTTTGATCTCCCTCCATTTAGCAACTACCTCATCTGGGTATGATTTCTTTTTCTTTGGTTTAATAGGTGCAGACTGAATTTCCTTAGACATGGGATTATCTGCTTCAACTTCAAATTCTTTCAACATTCTCTTCCTTACTGGCTTAGAGGATTCTAGATCAGCAACTTTCAGAACCGTTTCTTCTTGAGCAGGTATATCAATAAACTGACCAGTCTTCTTATCAAAGGATAAATCCATCCTTTTGAGTGTACCATCACTCACCAACATAATTTTGCAAACTCCTGGCTTAGACTTGCACGTCTCCTTGAAAGACTCAAGGCACCGAACTATCAATTTTGAGAGGATTGCTGGATACATTATGATCTGAGCTCTCAGATTCCTTTTCTTAACATTCTCAAGAGTAATGAGAATGTGCTTCATCAGGTTAAACTTCCTCAGATTTATCAGAAAATCTAGGATGTAGATCTCACTCTTCCTCAAACTATCTTTGTCACCCTTTCTCGGTACTATAAGGCCTTGTACCCATAACTCTAGAATCCGGAAATTTGTAGACAGAGAAGCAATCCTTGGAGCCTTATCATCTGACAGTCCGAGAGTCTCTAATGCCTTTTCTTTGTCGAAGCTACCCTTTGAATCCAGCAACACATGAGATATGAATTCAGCTTCTCCTTCATTGTTCAGCCCTACCATGTTGGATGCCTTCGTATAAGAATGTTTATAAGTCTTTCCATAAGACTTAAACGAAAACTTCTCCTTGACATCTTCCTTATAGAAGGAAACTGTCTCATAGAATTCTACAAGAAAATCTGAAAAAACTTCATCTTGATTTCCTGGCTTGGACACAGCAATATCTTCCCATCCGTTGAGCTTAATATTCTTGGATATAAGAGAATCATACTTGTTGAAGAAGTCAGGATGGACCAACCTTTCTCTATATACTAACCACTTGGAAATCATCTTAGATGAAGACATGTCTTGTGATGCTACTTCCACAGACATTCAGATCTTAAGACCTCTGAGATGTTCGGAACGAGAAAGCTGAAGTTTGGAATGGTCTCAAAACAGAGATGCAGAGCTTCGAGATGCTGGTTCTTGAAAACCGATGTGGGACAACCATTTGGGGTCCCCATTATATAGGCAACGAGAAAACGGTTCATCTTCCTCAATTGATCGAACAGTTGTGACAGGATGAGATCAGATCTGACGGTCAAAAACCAATTCTCATGAAAACTTGAATCCGATCTTTTGAGGTTTTATTAAAAACAAATATTTAAGAAAATTATGATCCGACACCAAAATATAAGAAAATTCCATCAAGTAAAGTATGATTATGAAAACATGAGTAAGGAAATCATAACTTTCAGATTGGCTTAGGAAGATTATTCGTAATTGGTAATATTCTTAAGAAAACTACGAAAAGACAATGTTCTCAAAACTCAGTATGAAAAACAAACTCAGTACGAAAAACTCAGTACGAAAATTTCATTACAAAATTTGAAAACGAAAGACTCATTATGAAAGATTCAGTACAAAAATCCCAATAAGAAAATACTAGTACGAAATTTTCCATTCCGGAAGTTTTCAATACGAAAATATCCATTCTGGAAAATTTTAGTTCTGGAAAGTTTGAAAAACTAACTTTGAAAATTTTAGTTATTCTAACAAACAAATGTACCCCCCCTATGAAAAGGAGTTTATTATTTTAAAGAGACCTTTTTCAACATAAATTTAATGAAGAATGATTACCTTATGGTTATCATCCCTAACATTTGTTTAATGTATTCAAATATATCAGAAGGCAAAGATTTTGTGAAAATGTCAGCAAGTTGATCTTGCGTTTCGATAAACTGAAGAGTAATATCTCCTTTCAGTGTGTGATCCCTAAGAAAGTGATGCCTAATATCTATGTGTTTTTCACGAGAGTGATGTGTAGGGTTCTTAATTAAGGAAATGGAACTTGTATTATCACACAAAATTTGAGTTTTTGTAAAGCTCAAGACATAGTCTGTGAGTGTGTGTTGCATCCACAATACTTGAGCACAACAACTTCCATCTGCTACATATTCAGCTTCAACAGTGGAGAGTGCTACAGAATGTTGCTTCTTACAAGACCAAGAAAATAATTAATCTCCTAAGAAATGACATGTTCCGGATGTACTTTTTCTATCCATTCTACATCCACCGAAGTCAGCATCAGAAAAGATTTTTAGAACAAAATCGTTTCTAGAAGTATAATATAATCCTAGATCCATGGTTCCCTTAAGGTAGAGAAAAATTCTTTTTACTGCCTTTAAGTGAGATTCCTTAGGATTGGATTGATATCTTGCACATAAGCATACTGAGAACATTATGTCTGGTCGACTAGCTATTAAGTAAAGTAATATTCTTATTATACCTCTAAAGGATGTTTGATCTACTAGTTTCCCAGCTTCATCAAGATCTAAAGAGTTTGAGGTACCAATAGGAGTACTTATACTCTTAGTGTTGTCATAACCATACTTTTTAAGAAGATATTTAATATACTTATGTTGAGATATGTAGGTTCCTTTTGGTTTTTGGGAAATTTGAAAACCACGGAAAAAATTTAACTCACCCATCATACTCATTTCATACTCAGATTTCATTAGACTTGCAAAAGAGTTGGTCAACGATTGCTGAGTTGAAACAAATATGATGTCATCAACATAAATTTGAACAATCAAAACATTTTTCTTATATTTATTTATAAAATGGTTTGGATCTTCATTTCCCTTAATATAGTTATTTTGAAGCAAAAATCCGGTGAGTCTATCATACCAGGCTCATTGGGCTTGTTAAAGACCATACAAAGATTTGGTAAGTCTAAAAACATGATTAGGATATTTTGTATCTTCAAAGCCAGGAGGTTGTTCAACAAAAACTTCCTCTTGGACATAACCATTATGAAAAGAACATTTCACATCCATTTGTAAAAGTTTGAAATTAAATAATGCTGCGAAAGAAAGTAGAATACGGATAGATTCAAGTCTAGCTACTGGAGCATAGGATTCTTCATAGTATATTCCATCTTGCTGATTATAGCCTTTAGCAACAAGTCTAGCTTTATTTCTTACTATGACTCCATTTTCATCACATTTATTTATGAAAACCCATTTTACTCCAATAATAGAAGTTTCCTTAGGTCTTTCAACCAAGGTCCAGACATTATTCCTTTCGAATTCATTTAGTTCATCTTGCATGGCTTTGATCCAATCATCATCACCTAATGCTTCATCAGTGCTTTTAGGTTCTAATTGGGAAAGAAATGCTAGATGTTCTACTTAATTTCTTACGGAACTTCTAGTCCTTATAGGTTGATTTACATCACCAATGATACTATCATTGGGATGATTCGTATGGAACACCTGATTTGGCTTTTGTAAAACCTGTTCATCAACATAAGGTAGAAAATCTTTTGGAGTAAATGTTTCAGAAGTATCTTCATGAACATTTTCCTTATCAAAAGGTTCTTCTATCAAAGGTTGACAATCAGTTTTTGAAAACACATCCGAGGATGTAGGTTGGGATGGTTTAAAAACAAAAGGATCAGTCTCATCAAATTTTACATGTACTTTTTCTTCAACAGTACAAGTATTTTTATTAAAAACAATATAAGCCTTAGAAGTTGTAGAATAACCTAAGAAAATTCCTTCATCAGTTTTGGGTGAGAATTAATGTTGGTTTTCTTCAGTTTTCAAAATGAATACTTTGCAACCAAAATCCTTGAAGTAGGATAGTCTTGGTTTTCTACCATTCCATAACTCATATGGATTTTTATTAAGAAAATGTCTAATAAAAACTCGATTTATAGTATAGCAAGCAGTACTTACAGCTTCAGCCCAGAAATTTCTAGATATAGAATATTTACTCAACATGTTTCTAGTTATCACTTTATGAATTCTATTTCTTCTCTCAACTACACCATTTTGTTGAGGAGTTCTAGGTGCTGAAAAATTGTGAGTAATACGTTTTCTACTACAAAAAGTTTCAAAATCAGAATTTTGAAATTCTCCTCCATGATCACTATGAATAGTTTTCAATGGAAGGTTTTTCTCATTTTTTACTCGAGCTCTAAAACTTTTTAAATAAGAAAAATCTTCAGATTTCTTTGCTAGAAAATAAACCCAAGTAAATCTAGTGTAATCATCAACTAGAACAAACACATAGTATTTGCCTCCAATACTTCCAGTTTGTGTTGGACCAAAAAGATCCATGTGTACTAACTGTAATGCATCGGTTGTCGAGACTTCACCGATTGATTTAAAACTAGATTTATATTACTTTCCATATTGACAAGGATCACAAACTTTTGAAGAATCAAATCTAAGCTCTAGTAGATCCTTAACTAGTTTCTTCTTTGAGAGTTTACGTAGGTTTCAAAGGTTACAGTGACCTAATCTTCTATGCCATAACCAGGAATGATCTTCCATTTCACATAGACAAGGTAAATCTTGACTCCTGAGGTCTTCTATGTTTAAGGTGTAAACATTATCATGCCTATTGGAAGAGAGAATAAATTCTTCCTTGGAATTGTGAACTAAGCACTTATCATTCCTAAAATTCACAAGGTAACCTTCATCACATAATTGACTTATGATAATGAGGTTTTTCTTAAGACCCTTAACAAAAAGAACATTTGAAATCAATGTTTTACCTAAAAGAACAATATTACCAATACCAACAATCTCACCCTTAGTATTATCTCTGAAAGTTACCTTTCCTCCTTTCGTTTTGATAATCTTTTCAAAATATCTTTGGTTACCAGTCGTGTGATGGGAACATCCACTATCCATGTACCATGTATTGTTGCTGGTACTCTCTTTATTTTCCTGAAATCAAGAAGAGAATTAGACTTTCGGAATCCAAACTTGTTTGGATCCGAGATTACCAGATAACAAAATTTTAGGAACCCACATTTTCTTAGAGAAGTAAGCTTTATGAAATCCTAGAGATTGGGTTTTGTTTAACGAACAATTCTTTGCCCAGTGACCACCAAATTGACACTTAGTAAAAAATGGGGCACTTTGAAGAACAAAATAATTATTACTAAAAATTGGTTTTTCATGGGTATAACCAAATCCGGATTTATTTCTTAAAGGTCATATTTGGGAATACATTTTATCAAAATTTTCCTTACCATGGGTAAAGTTTGATAAACACTTCTTTAAGGAAAAAATTTCGGACTTGAGTTTTATAACCAAGTTTTTATCCTCAAAATCATTAGTTTTAGAACTAGAGATAGGCTCAAAAACATTTATCTTAGAAATTACTTTTTCTAACTCTTTAGAAAGTTTGTTCTTCTCAGAACTTACATCCTCAAGATTTTTTGAAATACTTTCAAAATCAGAATTTTTCCTATCAAGATCTTTAGAAAGATCTGATATCTCTTTTGTAAGAATAGAATTTCTAGAGTTTTCCTTGTCAAGTTTCTTATTGAGTTTGGAATTCTCAATTTCAAGAAGTTCAGAAAACCTAGAGACTTCTTCATAAGTAGGTAAAGCATTTTCTTCATCAGAAGAGGATTCTTCATTAGAAGAGTTATAATACTTACTATCATTATAATTTAATGAAACATTGGTCAATGATTCAGAATTTCATACCTTAGCCATAAAACAATGATTATCAATAGGTAATCTGGCTATAAGACCAAGATTCTTCTCTCCTGAAGATTTGTAATCAGAAGATTTATCTGAAGAGTCACCACCACTGGCACTCCAAGTATCATTAGCTTTCAAAACATTCTTAGCTTTGGCTATATAATACTTCTTTCTGTTCCTGTCTGAATGCCTTTCTTTCCTTTCTTTCTTTTTAAGCAAAGGGAAATGTGGTCTAATATGTCCAGATCTCTTGCATTCGTAACAAGTAACTTCTCTATCTTTCATATCTTTCCTTTCCTTTTTCTTATACTTGGATTGGAAATTATTCTGGCCAGCTATCTTGTTCATCCTTCGAGCAATATTTTCTAATTCACTTTATGAGATTTCACTGTCACTGGATTCAGAGTGGAAAATTACTTTCATAGGCTTGGATCTGGTTACTCTCTCAGGAGTCTTATCTTTGATCTGATTTGATGTTGTTGAAAAAGAAATAGTACCATTTCCATTTTTCTTCTTAATTATATCAGCATCTCTTTTCATTATCGTTTCATGTTGGAGAAGAGTTCAAAATAACTCATCAAGAGAAATTTGAGTGACCTTCCTGTTCTCATCTATAGCTGTTCTTTTGGATTCCCACTCATTGGGCATAATATCAATTATCTTATCCATAAGTGATTCATCATCTAACCTTTTTTCTCCCATAGACTGTAGGTTGTTGATGATAGTCATAAATCTATGTTGAAATTTACATATTGGTTCTCCATATAGAAAGTTGAAGCCATGGTATTCAGTTCTAAGCATAGCTCTCATAGTCTCAATCACTTTAGAAGTTACAAAGTGTGTAACCTCTAACATCTTCCAGATACAATTAGCTTCTTCACAAGTAGAAATTTGGCTATATATATTTCTATTCATTGAACACAGTAGAGTATTGCGTACCTTATAGTTGAGTTGATACTCTTGATTTTCCTGGTTAGTAAAAGTTCTAACTTCCCTGTCATGAATTTTATAATCACCAGTAAGCAGAACAAAGTTGTCCACTCCAGTACTGATAACAAAAGTCTTCATTTGATCTCTCCAGTATTCATAGTCATTACCATCAATGATTGGTGGTCTTGTAGGATTTAGATTATCAATAGAACCAACATTAATTCCGGCCATACTAGAACAACCTTTGGCACACAAACTTTTTAGTAGAAAAAGATCGTAATAACAAAGTTCGGAATGAGAATGTTCGGAATGGGAAAGTTCGGAATGATAATGTGAGCAAGAAAAACTTATACGTGAGTACAAGTATTTCATAGACCTGCTCTGATTCCAATTGTAGGATCGAAATAATGATATAGATTCTCAATATACAAGAGGGGGGTGAATTGTATACTTTAAAAATTATTTTGGATCCTTTAAAGTTAGTTACGAATAACTATGTTTCCCTTAAGCAAAGGAAAGGGCTATGTTTAACAATATTAAACTTAAGAAAATTCACAACAGCTCTAACACCAAATGAAAACTTAGAAAGAGATTCCGAAAGTAGGTTCCAGAAATATGGTTCCAGAAATTGAAACTTAACAAAAGATTACAATATTAGATTATACCTTAAAGCGTATAGAATCTAAATGAAACAGAGTACAAGTAAGGAAGTATAAGAAAGTTATACTTTCCTTATAATAAAAAATGCATTGGAATCAAACAAGTAGTAAAACTACAAGTAAAAAGATATATGTCTTTTAACCCAAAGAGAAGGGTATCCAACAACCTTGGATAAAGGTCCCTTGATTTATAATTTCAAGCAAGTCTGTCTTACCCACACAAGGGTAAGCCCTCGATACGAATATCGGAGTCTCTGTCTTGCTATCCCCGCAAGCCCTCAACTTCATTGTAGTTAGCAACCTCTGTCTTCCATAGCAAGGAAGCCCTCAACTTCAAGGTGTTGGAAACCTCTGCCTTCCTATCCCCGGATGTCCTCGAATGTAATCACTAACATTCGGAGTCGCATGAAGCTTTGAGAGTTTATAAGAGCCCCTCTCTCTAGAATTTACTTCAAGCGTGTAATCACATGAATCGAAGATCAGTCATCATTTTTCTGCCTTGAGCTCTTCAAAATGAGCTCATATTTATAGGCAAGGTCGGCCCCCTTTCAAACGGTCATATTTTCCTAAAAAATCGGAGGGACCTGTACACGTGTAACTTAACCAACAGTTAGTTCATAACAGAATAGACGACATCATTTTATAACAAAACAAGTGTAACAGAATGTATGACATCGTTTAAAGTCTAACTCAAAAGTCTGGAGTGATGATTCGGAGTGAATGTTCGGAGTGGGAGAAAAAAATATTAAAGAGTAGACAGATTATAAAAGCGTAAGAAAAATGAAAGTTCGGACTTTAACCAAATATAATTTTCGGAGTCTAAATAAATTCGGAGTGTATAAAACAAAGTTGATCAGATTTTGTTTAATAGGTGAATTCGGAATGAGAATTTGGAATGATAATTCATCATCAGAATTCATAGTGAGAATTCAACATCATAATTCGTAATGAGAATCCGATGTCGAACTTCATAAGGATTCGTATCCTAAATATGGAGTAGAACTTAATCAGAGTTCGTATCTGGAATTCGGAATGAAACTTTATTATAGTTCTCATCAAGATTTCGGATTGAAGCTTTATTACAGTTCTTATCCAGAATTCGGATCCAAAAACAGAATACTTCATATCAAAGTTTCAGACAATTCATAGAACATAGAAATGAAATCAAATCTTATAATTAAGAAAAATATTGATGAAAATATGATAAGGATAATTTTTCTTACAAAAGAGACTTTCCTTATAAAAGCAATTTTCCTTATAAAAGATATTTTTTTAAAGAAGGGTGTTTGTGATTTTCAGAACGAGAAGGAATGGAAATGTCATAAGGAAAACCTTATTGACTCAACAATTCCCCAAGTGTGCAAAAACAAAATAAGGTACCCCATTAAATCTCGAACCACACCACCTCCTCGGATAACCCCCATGCAACACGATCCATCAATATTATGTTTGGAACCTCAAAAAGGGAGAATCAACCACACCCAACATCCATATAATTCTCTATAATATTTATTATTGTAAAAAGAATGAGACAAAATGGGGATAAGTGTGGGGGATACATTCTAGTTTTTATTTATCTAGATCAGATCAACGAAGATATTTATTTTTTCGTGAAACCAATGATTTCTCAGTGCTGGATGGGATGTCAATGTTAGCCATGTTTCTAGCCTTCCAAATATTCCATAAACCTTACACCATCACCATTACCCTAGCCTTGAATTTGACCCATCTGATCCTACTCCTGGGAACTAACAATCAAGAAATGCCTTCCCACAAAACTCATGAATAGAGAAACAAGTGAAACCCCAAAAATCCAACCAAACAGAGTCTACCAAACCCCTTTAAATAATAGGTTATTAATATTCTCCTCAAAATGAGTCATGAAACATGAACTCTACGAATCCATACTGATAACATTGTCTTGATTTTTTGTCATTAGTATGTGCCCATGTTCATTCCCTCTAGAACAGAATGTTGAGCTTCATAGGTAATTCCTTACACCATATAAGGTCACATCAACTATCATGGAAGTCCTTCGTAGAGAATGAATCCAAAGATGACTCACTGAAGATTAACATATCAGGTTCATTGTTGATGATAATGAGGTCAAACCATGAATGTTAGTTTTTTTTTCTAGGACTGAGGTGATAAAATCCAAGTGTGTTATTTCTTCCTTAAAGGATATATATATAACCAAGAATCTAGGAAAGTCATGTTTAGATCTTACCCAGTTGTGGTGCCAAAATAAAAAGTCTACCTTCCCCACAATCTATTGGCTATTGAAGTTAAGAGATGGGATGATATAGTAAAACATGGACATGATTAAAACTACAAAACCTCCTAATGAACTAGAATCCCCGCTGCCCCTATAACCTACATACACACCAAATAGGGTGAATTAGTCCAAAAATTACTTGTAATGCTTTTCCTATAGACCGTAAATTCTGTTGGTGATATTTATACTATTGATGCTGCCCTCTTTTTAAGGTCTTTGCATCAGATCCCAAGACACCCAATGGTTTTTCCCTCCTAATAAGTATTCCATATAAACTTGGATAGAATATTTTCAATATCTAAGATGATTATTTTGAAACCATAATAGCCAGACGAGCATTAATAGGAATAAATGAGAGTAATATATAAATTAGAGAAATTCTACCAGTAAAAAGAGGTATTTATTTTTCCAGTTTATAATATGGCATGTGAACCAGTCATCAATGTTATCAAAGTGGGAAATGAGAAGCATCCTAAGAGAGATTGGGGTATCATGATATTTTGTGGGAAAGGACCTACAATTCATGTTCAAGTAAGAACTTAGAGTATAAAGAAAAAAATCCATGAATCTTCTAGATATTAAAAGATATCCCTTTTCACTATTGATCATTTTCCCACTCAATTTTTAGTAATGTTGATATTTTTTTATTAAAATTGTGGACTTATCTATTTCATGAATACATAATGATTATACTGTTATCTAGAAACATATAGTGAGATATAGAGAGATAGCTCTATCGACAATGTAAGGGAAGAATGTTTCCCATAAAGATATTTATGTTGATGAGGTTGTTAAGGAAAACCTTGACGAGAATGAAGATGCTTGGGGAATTAGGATCACATGGGCTGAGGGCCCGCCTAGCTTTGATGAATCCAAAGATCATTCCCAAAAATATATGGATATCTAGGAGGAACATAAGAAGATGAAAAATAAATCAACAACCCAATAAGGGAAATCCATTTTTCCATAACCTTGATGATGATGAACCATTTAACCCTAACACAATCCTTGTCTATATCATGTTTTATGACCATGTTGGGGCCTCGAGCTTTCTGATTGATAAGTCTGACAATTTCTTGGGCTAGAGATATTTTATCCTGAATCAATCACTCTTTCACTAACATGGGCTCCTCCATATAAACCCAACAAGGAAGGAGACACTAAAGACATATATTAATAACAATTTCTAGGATCATATATTGAAAATTACACATGATGATAGGGCGATAATGATAAATGGAAGAGGGATTTTTAATCTAAGGAATAAGAACCAGAGAAGTATTAGAATCCACTCATGGAAGGAACCACAAATGAAGAAATATAGGATAACCTAGATAATGTCTGTTATATTCATATTCCATGTATCCATGTAGAAAGTCCCAGAAAGCCATATGGACCTAGTGCACTCTTGGGGATAAGTCCGTGCAATTCCTTACAAATATTCTTATATTCATGTATTTCTTCAATGGATGAATTATAACTGTTGGACACCAAACTAGGGAAAACATTAAGAATGTAAATATACTCTTCAGGAAATCCAAAATGCATATTGGAATTGTGGCCTTTAAGAAGAGATATCAATTGGGATTAATCCAATCCACCAAAAACTCCACGATCATCACTATAGAAACTATCCTCCAAAAGAATATTGAGTCTTTGAATGCATTAAATCTCCTTAATACAAGCATGAAAATGTATGTTTTCAATCACCCTCCCAAAGCTATTTTATTTTAGACTACTCAAGCACCAAGTGATCATTCCTCAAAATCATATCCTCCTGGACATCTATTTTGAATGCTAACTCACTAAACATAGACTCATTCAAAAAAAATATTATGATAGATTCCAAATGATCAATATCCATTTTTACTTCATTCATATCATAGAGGATAGGGGGTTGTTTATTAACCCATTCGATAAGAGAAAATTTATGATGTCTGAGATTATTGTGAAGGGAAATCAATGCAGTCAATTAGGTTGTCTTACTACTTGAGCCACATAACAATTTCTTAAATGATGGATCATCACACCATTTATGGAAGAGTAGGTAACGACCCCCTCCATCTTGTTTAGACTTTATATAGACCAGGATCAGGGAATGATCAGAGAGAATTCAAATAATATGAGTAATGATTTTATTAGGAATTGCAAAAATGGCATGATATTTATCAAGACATCTATCAAGATGACACAAGGTGTGAAGGTTCCCAATCTTTTTATTACACTATGTAAATCGTCTACCTCTAAAAACCACATCCATAAGACCACTACCTTCCAGTAACTGATAAAAATATATTATTTCCATTTAGGGAAATTCCCCTCTCCATTTCTTCTTGTTTATTAAAGAAAAAATATTAACATATCTACCTACAAACCATGGGAGGCCTTCCAAATTAAAGGATCTAAAGTAATTCCAAAGATATTCTCTAATCTGAGCATCAAATTTCCCATAAATAAATAATAAAAAATATCTATGAAAAATTAAAAACAAATAATATTTGTTGATATATTTTTCTATATATTTCAAATGTATATGGGATCAAATGATTCATCTAATTGAGTTTCATATAACAATATATTTCACTCGGTAGTTCAGTTGGATCTTTAGGAAACCCTAAATGGAATTAAGTGTTTAACTGCAATGTAATAGAATGATGTTGGTGAAATAAATCTATCAGAACATTTTCAAGATAAAAAATTCAAATATAAGGTTGTAGAAAGAAAGTAACACATAAGGGAAATAGAAGGTTGATAAATAATTTAAGATTTTAATCACCAATAAGATCAAGAATCTTCTATTGGTGATAAGGTGTTTCTAGGAATACATATAGGGTTTATTAAAATGAGATCTAGATTGAAAAAAATTTAATTCCTATTTATATCAGTAACTCTGAAATTTATGATAATATCAACATAGTATTATATCGATTTGTGCTTCCACCAATCCACTATATATTCCTTGATTTGTTCCATCTATGTCTTTTATGGATGTAATTACATGACCCTTCACATACAAAAAATTAATATGTCATACAAATATGGAAACATTTATCTAATGGGTAACAACTAGTGGATATTCTATGTCATCGAGAGAAAGTTTATTGAAATAATACCACAGACCAAGTCAATGTTTTATAGAGAAACCACCAATATAAAGAAGCTATGTGGGAATGATATGATACGATGAGGTAAAATTACTGTTATTTTTTGTATCATAATGAATAATATTTATGGTGAAATTAATTTTCATGGGGTATAACAAATCAGAAGTATATTTTATTTTTTTCCTAAAATATCAAATTTCAAACAACCTTGTGTTTCTTTCAACACCGTGTATTGAGAAACCATGATATAAATTCGTCATTAATATTGGTAATTATAACATACTAGATAAAAAATGTGGTATGAATATGATTAATCTCATGTTTTAAATATTTTATAATGGTTAAAGATAAATAATGTATATTAGTATATAACTAATTAATTATTACCAATGACTTTATAATCTTCAAAATTAATTTTTATCAAAATTTGATTTCTTTTTCATTTTGGGAATAAAATTAAATTTTTATAATTTTAGAAAATTAATTAATGAAATTAGATTAACTTAGGAATACAAATTTCAAAATTAATATAGGGTTGTTTTTTAAAATTTTATAAAATGATTAATTTTTTGATGAATTGTAAAAAAATATTAATTTATATTAAAAAAATGACCTTTTCATTTCATGAATTAAAAATGTATCATATTATTTTAAATGCGTTATATGTAACATTTGAAAGTTTAATTTATTATTTGATATTTGTTTCTTCTTAGTGTACTTATTGTGTAAATTTTGTATTAAAACATTCTATCCATATGAAAATTTTCTCTTTGGAAAACTGCATTTTCATTGCATATAGAGGTTAAAATTTAAATTTAATTATAATAATTATTTGAATTTAAATTAGAATAATTTATTCCATATTTGGAATCATAATAATTATAATAATATAATAATTTTTAGTTATGTTTTTGTCAAAATAAATAGTAAAAAAAATTATAATTATTTGATGTGGTTAAGATTAAAGTGTTCTTAGTGGGTTGTTAAAAAAATTGATAAGGTATCAAACATCCTAGAAATATGAAAAACACTTGTTGCAAAAACATACATCGACATTATTTCATATAAGGTACAATGAATATCAATTTTGGAGCCTTTTTTAAAGTGAAAAATGTTGGTAAACTTTATTATTTTATAAAATTCTATGTGATTCTTCCAAGATACATATAAAAGGGTACCCACTCTCCTCTTATAACCAGACATATATATCATATTGGTTTAGAAAATCCATTCCCAAAAAATTTTCTTACATCACTATTCATATTATATAGGCCTTTTTTCCATTAATAATATAACCATGGAAGGATTATGGTGTAAACCAATGGAGGTCATATGAAAAAGTGGCATTATTCTCAACCGAACCTTTCTAATTTATTTATTCTTTTACAATGATAAAATATTATTAAACAATTATTATTAAACAATTTTATTATCTCCCAAATGAAAATATTTTATTTTATAATTTCATAACCCATATTAACCACCTATTCCTTTAAATGTGAAACAAGGCCATTGATCATGTGTACAACAAACAACTGCCTTACGAATAGATGAAAATAATTTTTTTAATCACTACTAATAATGGTGGGATATAATGATGGATTTATATAATATATATATATATATATATATATATTTCTTCCATTATTATTCTTATGTTACAATATTACCACATATATCTTATTTCATTCCATTCTGTGAGAATACAAAACATAACTCTTATGTACAACAGACTTCCGCCTCATGAAGGGATATGACTCGTCCGTCACTAATGATTGAAAATTATAGTAGTAAGGATAATTTTAATGATTATATGTGATATATATGAAATGGAAATAATTATATATTGTTGAATTATAATTTACCTTCCAATTTTTTTATTCATCGAGAAAATGGAAACATCGTTCATACTTATGTATATGTTACATTGTTTATAAATCGTGTAATTAATTTTGTATCCTTAATATTAATTGATTAATATAAATATATATAATTAATATCTATTATATATATATATATAATTTTCAACAATTTTTAGATGATGGAAATTGATCAGTGTAAAATATCCAGAAACATAAATCCAAAACCTTCAAAATACATAAAAGTTTTGACATGAAACAAGATTTTAAGAAAGAAATGATAATAAATATATAATAAAAGGTCATATGTAAATCATATATAGAATTAAAAATATTATTATGGATCTGTAATATATTTATAATAAACATATGTTTATTATATAGGACATTCAAATGTGTACAGAGATTGTTGATACATTAGGTAATGGATTTTCTCTCCATTTTTATTTCTTTGGATATATTCCATATACACCAGGTGGTTTTACTGTGTAGTGTACATGATCCCAACGAATGGATTTTATTAATATTATACTGAAATTATGGGATATTCATATCCATTTATCTGTCATCCATTCAAGGGTATTTCTATTCTAGAGTTTCCAAAGTGGTTAACGGAAACTATTTTACTATCACATTGTTTTTCAAGATTGTTTATAATTAAGTTTAGGATCTAGAAATTTAATGATATATAAATAATGATATTTTTTAGAATTCATCCCCTTTGTTTATTTCCTTTAATTAATGGTTTCCTTTAAATTTATTCTCCTTTTCAGCGTGATATTACAAAATAATGTTTTGTTGAAAAGATGAATTTATTTCTCTTCATTAAAACCCCCTTTATCATCCATATCCTTGATTTCAAAAACTGATATACATAAACTTTTACCATTTTAAAATTATTTATAATGGTATTTATACCCATTGAAAAAAATTATGATTTTTCTAAAATGAATCTTACTTCCATTTTCTAAATGAGGTTGTTTTTAATTTTTATTAAAAATATAATGTAATCATTATTTTATGATATAGGGCATGAACAATGCGTTATGTCATCATTACTGATAAGTAATTGGTATATTTTTTATGTGATTATTATATTCCATTACAGAATATTTTTTCTATTGTATTCATGAAAATATTAAATTTTATTGATGTGATTTCAAGAGGAAAATATATTTTCCTCATATGTGTTTTAATGATATTTTATAGAATATAAATTCATCAAGAAAAATCATTTTTATTTTTAATATTTTAGTATGAATATAATACAATGGAACAATCATAATTCATTTTCAGAAGTGTTTTAATTATAATTATGTTTAAATGGTGTTTATGAAACCCATTTAATTTCCCTATGATATTCTAGGATGAATGGTTTATGAAACCTATTTCATTTCTCATTGGATATTGTATAATTAATGTTTTAAAATCATTGAGAACACAATTCATTGTTTTATGTTATATGTAGTACCTAAATATACCTCTAATATATTATATAATGATTTATATCTCATGAGATAATGATGGGAAACAGTCTGATATTCTAGAAACTCTATGGGAAATAGAATGATGTGATTGATCTACTATAAGAAATAAGAGATGATGCCTAATTGATTATGAAATTGGAAATAGATGTTGAGACCATATATATTTATATTTTATGGTATTAAATTTTTACATTTTAAAATGAATTTGTTATGTACGTAACCAGATTCCATATGATTATGTCATGAATATATGGTTCATGATATTTTTATTTTGAATTTTTTCTCTTATTGATCATGTATTTTGAAATGATATTATATTATGAAATGTCCCATTATTATGATAAATGATATATTTCATATGAACATTTTATCTAATACTTAAAAACTCATACTTTTATTCTTATCTTATTATTTCAAATGAAAATCAATTAATATATTTCATTTTTATAGTTTTTATATACAATCTCACCGTTTTATATGATTTATTTCAACAAGATATGATTAATTGTTTATGTATGGTATGTCTATGAAGAGTTATAAATGGGAATATCAGTATGGAATATTTTTATGATCATTTACGAACTATGTATATTGTGTAACTATTAATTAAATATATAAAACACATACAGTCTATGACCATGTATTTGTGATATTTATTTAATATTCATATATTATGATGTGATATCTATGTTTGAAAATCCTATATCATTATACAAAACATTCAATTTTATATAATACCAAAAATATGAGGATATTTAAGGACTAATAAAAAATTTCATTAATATTATTCATTATCCACCTTTTAAAAATAATATGGTACAATTTCATTAATTAATACCACCTCAAAATGGTGAAACTAATCACAAAATATATATTCTATGAGTCCCATGGACACTGATTCTATGATATTTAGCTTTCAAGAATTACCATGAACTCATTGTTTCTATAAAATTATTTGAATGTAGTTACTAGAACATCCTCTATTTACACCCACAAAAGATGATATGTCAACTATAATTCAATACTATAATACTAGTTAGATCCCTTAATCTCCTCCAGTTAATCATAAATTCTTATAATGGGCTATTAGTTCCTCATTATCACTTGATTTAATGATTATAATTGATAAAAAAAACTAGAATAACAAATAACATTTTCATGAACATGAATGATGCCCCCATTGTGAAATATAAGGTTAAACAAATCCTTACGTTATTAGTTCATTAATATAGATCTCCATATCCCGTATCTATGAATGTTTCATTCAATTTGGAGGGATTTAGATCATAGGGTCACAAGTGAGAAACACAATCTAGTAGTTGATCTCTTAATTAGGGGGTGTTGTAACAATCTCATCAGTGAATGGAATTGAGAAATCACTGATAACACTTGTGAATAAAACTCATGAATCATTTTTTAATTTCAATATAAACAACTCCATTGTAGATGATAACAAATCACCATAACATTATCCCATGTTGTGGTCTTTCTCCCAAATGAACACCATATATTCTTTGTCATCATTTGAGAATAAATTATTACTTGTATTGAAATATAATTTATTCCATTAAGATAATATTTAGTCCATATACAGGAGAGAATTGCAAAATTACATTTTTAGACATTATAATTCCACTAAAGAGCGATGCATTTGTACTATCAACCCATAATATATAAAAACATTATATATGATATCTTGTCCTGTGATTTGAATATACATGACCAAAGTCATTGGAAACCACTACGACAAAATATCTATAAAATTAAATATAAAAGATTTATTTACGGAGTTAAAATATCCTATGTCAAGAAAGTAATCATCCCAAGAAGTATACAATCAGATAATACATCACAAGAGGTTTGGATCTTTTAAATATACAAAATAAAACACATATAGATTACAGAGTCCTAGTTGATGATAGATCTATACCTAATAGATACCACCAAAATTTCATCAAATGTCATGCTAACGCATAATATGTGGTAAAATAAAGTTATCTATTTAGGAAACTCTATGTCCAAATAGTTGAAGAAATCATTGTGCTTTTTAGTGTTGCTAATAATACTTGGGTGGATACTAATGAAATAGTTTTTCTTTAATAAGATCCCCAACTCAACATTGACTAATATTTATGTTTGAATTATCTGGATATCAGTGTTTATGACCTTAATAAGGAAACTAAATGAAATATGAAAACATCCAACTGTTCTGAGAGATTCAAACTATAATTATAATGGATAAAGATGGATTGAACCAACCCTATTATATGGAGAACATCTTTTTACTAATAAATGGAGAGCCTAAATTCATGAGATTACTTCATATAGAGTCTTGTTGAATCCCATACTATGATGATCCAATTTGTTATATCATCATATAGATAATCTCTACAATATAAAATACCATGAATAAAATAAATAATGTGATATTTGTGGCTTGATTATAGATATTTATATACAGATCCACTTCAAATTTACATTCTCTAGATATCTCAATAATCAAAATGAATGAAGAATAATGAAAATTCATCATGAAGTAAATAAAAACCTCAAATTACTATAGGTCACACGTTATAGGGAATTAATATCTTAAATTTGGAAAATATTATCATCCTATGAGGGAAACTCATAATCAAATTGACAACATAACTTTACCAAAATAACATATGATCCCAATAAAACACTATTTTATCGAATATATCATTGATGAGAAGATTTCTATTACATAATAAATTAAAAATGAATATGGTTATTATTCAAAGAATATAAAATATAGAAGGTATTCATTAACACCTCTAACTATGGATTTTTCAAAAGAATATATAATGATCCCTTACCAAATGGTAAGACCCAATTCCAAAACACTTTAGGAATCTTAATCAACAGATTGTCTTAATTTAATTATATTTTTCAATAATTTGATAGCGAAAACACTAAGGATTCTTAATAGGATCATGAAAGGGAAATTTAACAAGGCTTATCACTTATAATGAACCATAATTTCAAAATAAAAATATTTTTTATTGAAAGAATATTATAAAGCCCAGGATCTGATTCAATTATAAATTCTGGGTCTTAAAGCGGATCGATATTGATATGATGAAAATTTTAAATATATGATATCAAATACATTTATTTTTTCATATATTATTGTGTAACTCCCAATATGTCATTGATGTGGGAAATATGTGACCACCATTAAATATTTAATGTAGGATTTTCCCAATGAATGATAAAACAATTTTTCACGTCAGCTGTTTGATATATATGTAGATATGGGAACATATAGAATAATTAATTATTTAATTAATAAATTTTTTTTTATTTAACTATCTTGAACTAATTTAATTCTTTTAAATACAAATTATTTCCTAAAACTAGAGTTATCCTCATGACTCGATCATTCAAGAAAAGTCTATTGAGTAGTGTTTGGTGGACGACGATGAGATCAATGTGAAAATATTGAGTTTCTAAGGAGTCATCTTCATCCAACGAGATTGAGGATCTATCCAATGATATCAATGTAGTGTCATTCTCTTCTAGGGATCAATTAAATCTTGGGCTAATAGATTTGTTTCAGTTTTATTTACTCCACATATAATTATCTTAAGTCAATCTTGAATAAATCATTCTAAAATATTTTTTATAGGTTAACTGTAAATTAGGTGTATATATTTTTCATTATATAATTAGGAATTGTTATTTCTCATGAAAATGAATTTAAGAAAACATAAACAATGTATGAGGTTCGTACTTCAGGTTTATGTTTTTGGTATTTATGAAATAGTTATTTTAGTCATCATCATAAGTGTCTCTCCTAGTATTGTGGTTGTTGAATACATGGTGATTTTTCTGTCTAGTCATTAATTGATCTACAATATCATTACAACATGTTATGATTCATGATGGGTTTAATGGAGTATGTGTGTTGATTACTAATGATAATAATGGAATTAAATAGGTTTTTCAGTGACCGTTTTGAGAGTGTGGATGTGCAGTGTGATGGGGAGAGATTCATAGGTAGATTTGTGGCCCAAATTTGTCCACCTGAGATGATTGGACTTTGTTAAAATCATATATATGTATCAATGATGATATTTGTGGATAAAATGAAGTATTAAGAGTTCCAAATTATCTGTATTGGAAATTTTTTTTTAGAAAATACTAATGTACAAGTCATATAGTCTAAAGAACAAATTTTGTACAGACCCCTACTTATAAAGGCTATGGTTTCTAAAAAATAAATTTCACATGCTTTGTGGGATGAACCACATGCCATGTTACCAGTGACTAGTGAAATGGGGTATAACTATAAGGTATAATGGAATTAACCTCACTTGAAACTAGCGACTAGATAGATAAAATGTTCACCACTTGATACTCTCCCAGGACTATAATACCCAAACACAACCATACACATTGAAAAACCAAGAATACATGACAATAAGATGGCACTCAGATTCAGATAGGGTATGTAGACATGACGAGATACATAGGTATAAGACAATGTACATTTTATTGAGAAATATTACATGTCAGACATGGGGTTTTAAAGAGACATTGTGGGTACACTATACAAGCCATGAATATTTACCATGAAAGGTCAAGTCCCTCATTCTCCTTATCATAGACCAGTTCTTATATGATGTATTTATTTGGTCTGTCTCTATCATGGTATAGTTAAAACTCACTAACTGAGAATAGAATTTATTACCCATTATCATGTTTTTCTTGAATATAGACAAGAATCACTCAATATAGAGTAGGGTGAGATCCTAAATCATTATTATCTTCCAAAGGTAGGGTTTGGAATCACTTAAAAACATATTAGGTAATTTGATCACCTTTTTAGCTGGTTATTATAGATTGGGTAATGTATACCCCATATTCCTTAAGGGAGACACAAAATGTTCATATCAATTCATTCGGATTTCTATATTGTACCTATTAATTATGAGGCTCGATTGCAATGACCACTCATTGAGCACCATCATTGTTATATAAAATTTATGGCATGGTCTCCTGGATGATAATTTCACTAAAACCTCAATCCTAAATCCTATGCACGTAGTATGGTTTTGTATTTTTCTTGATTATATTGAGTTTATTATTATATTGTCATAAATTTTTATTGATGTATCTTCGCAATGATGAGATAAACTTATCAAACTTTATGCATTATGTTTTTTGTGCTTTTAGTGTACCATTATTTTATTATTATACTCAAATATGAATTGGGTAATCCTAAAAAATTATTTTCTTATTCAAATCCCATTCCATTCAATGTATTCCTACATTTACTAAGAATAAGAAGAATATTTTTGGTGTAAAGTCCATGGTTCTTACTATTTTGAACATTTGATAGTAGTACCCACTATCTAATAATTTCAGTGTATTTTTAAACCATTGGTGGGATTATATTTATCCCTTTAAAATTTCCATATTTTTTGTCATAGAATAATGTGGGATATAGATTAATGCATGATTTTTTGGTTCTAATTTTATTATTCCTTTTAGTATTATATGGGTGTTTGGATATTTTTTCATATGTACAGGTCCAAATGAAAATCCTCCCTTGTGTTTGATATGAATAATCAGTCATAGTCACCATATTGTGGCCTATTGGAGGTGGTATTGGGGTTTCAAACTCATCATAACACTATTCAGATATGAATAAGTGGGCCGGAACATGAAAGAGTGTTATTAGGAGAAGTCTTATTAGGACTAGAGTTCATAGAGAGTGTAGTTACGAGGAATTGATTGAGAATAAAGGAAATGGAGATATTGTGTTTTAGGTTCGTCTCCCAAATCATTAGTTTATATTTAGTGGTTTAATTTTACATTTACAATGATAATGATTAGCTCTTTGATAACATGGTATATATAGAAATTAATTACACGGAAAACATTTGTTCATCTGTAATATAGGAATGGGGAATGGTTTCCACAACCATTATGTATCAACCCCTCTGATTTACTCATTGCCTATGATATGTCTTATTTATATCTGGATTCCCCCATAATGACTATCATCTTGGGTACAGTAGCTGGATTTCAATTATGTTCTTCATAGTGAAGAGGCATTGATTTATGGTCCAATAAATTAGGTTTTTACTATAGGTATTATAATAGTCCTTACACCACCCATTGAGTTTCAGGATTCACAATTACTACCAAATGAGGCTGTATACAAGGTGGCCAATATGCATGACTTTTAGATAACTAAGCCTATAGAATTTTGGGATTATTTTATCCCCAAGAATCTAATTATTAGCTAGAGAGAGGTGGTTTGGTTATTTCCTTGTTAGGACCACTCTAGATTTGATGGTGGACTAACAAGTGCGATTTATCATGGATCCATTAGCCGATGGTGGATTATTGTGACTCTGACACATAATGTGTTGACTTTTTCAAGATTAGAGACTGGGTGACATTTGGAGAGTCATTTTATCCATAAATATTTTCAGAATCACACATCTAGGAGAACTCATAGAATCAATATGGTATCATTATGATGAAATACTATTCATCAAGGTTTACTAACATATCATGATACCCTATATATATTGTTCAATATGTGTTCATATGAGCACAAACCTTTGGGGATTGTCCATGGTGAGAGTGATCGACAAAGACATATGGTCCAGGGTGATAAATTTTTATTATAGACAATTTATTATATGGTTTATTCCCATTATTCGTTTTTATATAGGTAAAGCGAGGAAATACTTCCTCTGAATTGATTACATCCCTTCTATAAGAGGATTCTCTGTTAGATTAAAAAATTATTTTATGTTTCTTGGGGGGAGGGGCCTTATATCATTATTTTTTATATGAAGTAGGGTTAGGAATTATGAGGCCAACATACATGTGAATTCAATAATCTCCGTATCAGGTTAATTTAGATAGGTTCATGTATGCCCCTTAGTCAATGGGTGATATACCCTATGTGTGTATTGATATCCTCATATCTATAATGTGTGCCTATTATCAGTGAGTCCTGATAGTCACTACCTATCTGATAATAATCTTATATATTATCAAACATTTTGAGTGAGTTATACCAATCAAAAGTTACATTTAATCCTCGCATAGAAATCCTAGAATGTTAGTATGGTTTTAGTATTATATTGATTATATTTTGTTAATTATTGTTATATTTTATACTATGCTTAACATATCTTCATGATGAAGAGATGACCAACTATTTATGGATTCATTTTGTTTGTTGATGTTAGGGTTTCAAAATGAGAACTAGTATAGTCACCCATGAATGTGATCTTCCTAGACATGTCATGTCTTATAAAAATTATAGCCCTTTCAAAGGATTCCTAGGTAGAACGAGAGTTGGTAGGGAATAGATGAGCTACATAGACCATGGTTCATACCATGTGTTTAATTTCACATTATCCCCCTCATTAATATAAGGTTTGGCTCTTTCTTAAACATTGGTGGACTTTTATTTTTTATTTATTCATTATAATACATTTTCTAAAAAATTATATGGGAAATGGATGTGTGCATTCGTTATTCTTATCAGTTTTATTTTTTTTAAATTTTGTTTCTTTTTTGATATGTGTATACAATGGTACACTAGGATAGGGCCTACTATAAGGCCCCTTCCATAAACATTACTTAATAATGAGATATTTCAAGAAAACACCTTGAGGATCTTTTCAGGTTTAGAGTTTTACAGAATTAGACCATAAAACATGCATTACATCCCACATTTAAACAAAGTGGTTACAATAAAATATAGTATTATTTTTTCCCATCAACGGAAACATATTGAAAATAAAACATGGATTCTTTCTTGACACTTCCTTGACACTATCATCTTATCATGTACCTTTCCCTTGACCTGTGAAAAACATTTCAAAAACTTGGGATGAGCATAAAATGTTCAGTAAGGGATATAAAAATATGGAAAGGAAACATGGGTACATATATACATAAGAATGAAATCATACTTTACCATAAAACATAAGCACTTTAACATACCTCATCAAATCATGAATAAATCATAGAAATCATAAGACATAAAGGTAACTTGAGGCATTCATAACATTCTTACGTTGGGAGTAACCCTCTTAGTTACGTTTGGAATACCCATCACAGTATATTCCCTAAATCTCTTCGGAGAATCCTTAACGTTTCACTCCTTCATGTTACCCAATGCATTGGAGAGCTATATCGGGCTCACCGACCCTTAGTTTATCACAGAACCACCCGTCTTTGTAATAATTCCCAAGAACCACAACATAATCGTATCACATAAAACTTGCATAAATGAAACCTAACATTTCCACATTTCAATCAAAAGATATCAATAACACAGTGATATAATAAAAACATTATCAAAACCATTTTAAATACCAAATCAAAAGAAAAGTAAAACATGGTATTTATTTTTCTTTAAAAAGAAGTTATGGCTTGTAGAGGAAGCCGCAACTCAAATAATGGTCACGACGACAGAGAAGTCGTTGTCGCCGCATATGTATGACAAAAACATTCCCTTTTGTCGTTTAGTAAACGCTTCATATAAAAAAGATTCCTTTTGAATAAACGTAAAATTAAAAGGGTTTTATACACTGTATAAAAGAAGGTTGTGTATAAAACAAAATATGCCTCAATGAATGGAGATTGAGACGAAGTCCCATACCTCGGGTCTGACTTGACTCGGTTATTCTTTAATCTCCAGAATAATAAAATTGAGTTAATTTATACTTGTTTAAGAACATTTTACAAGTTCATTATTCCTTTTATATAACTTATTTCCATGTCATGAACACTATGTAATTATTTAAGTTAATAACGGTCGTTTGAATGATCATGGGTACTTGAGTCAAAAATAAACCCTTTATAATTTCAATTTGTTCATGTATACACTATATAAATAATGGTATTAATGATGTAGATATCATATATATCATATATTTCCAGTACATGCATGCATTTATAATATTACATAACATTTAGAGGTAAGAAATGAAATGCACCGTTCATGGAGACGGTAAGCCGTACGTACGCATGAACGCTGCTTCCATTTCTATTTCATATTTTATGAAAGGGAATCATAATGATATAAAGGTATATTATAATTCCAGTGTAATATCATATATAATATCATAACTCCATAATTTATACGTCCCACATATTGTATTAACGAATCAAATCACTATGAGGGGGTGGTAGTCCGCACTTCCTTAAATGAAGATATCGCGTTTACCCATAATGGAAACCATAAAGGTATGACCAAAATAAAAAATACATAAGCTTAAGGAAAACATAAACATATTATATACCATATATAAATATAGTTTCATCTTAATGGCCTCCTTTGAAGATGTTAAAAGAATGTTGAACAATCATCGTTTCGGGAGGCAGAAATTCTCCATCCACAGAAACAGTATGTTCTTTAACCATTAGATGTAGGTGTGTGTAATTGTATCTCTAATACTTTTTATAAAAACAACCTAGTATATGTAAGATATTGGTGTTGTTACAAAAGAAATAAATAAAAAGAGTTTAGGGGGTTGGAGAAGCAAAATAAAACAAAAAACACAAGTGAAGACATTACCTTAAAATCGGGTAACTCCCTTTGTTTTGAGCTCAAAGGCTTCCTTGGGAAGACTTCTGCCCAAAGTGAGGATTCAAGGAGTAAGAGAGGGAAGTGGAGAGACAAAATGGGCAGGGGTTGGACGAGCCAACGGCTTTGGAAGTGTTGGTAAAGAGGTAGAGGTGTGGGCCTTTTAAAAGTGGAGAGAAGAGGTACTCTTGGAAAGTAAAGAAATGTTACTTTATTTTAAAATGATTTTCGGATTAAAAATGTCCCACATTGATATAATTCTAGGGTAAGGTGATAAGGGTTATAAATCCACCCATACAACAGGTTTTGGACATGTGTAGGTCATAGATTTTACATTATCTTTTCATTTAATTTAAATACTTTATTAATGATGTAATCGTTGCATCATCATGATGTCATAAATAATTTAATTTATTTAATGTCTAAAAATTATAAAAAAATATCATGATATAGGAAATCCTTTTATCTTTCTAATTAATATTTATAGTCAAAAATATGACTTGTATAACCCCATTTAAAAATGGTTTTAGTAAAACAACTCATGTTTGTGTCATTTTAATTTTAACATTAAATAAAAAGATATTAATGTCATTTTGCTACCAAAGTGGCTCCATGGGGTCCCCAAGTTGCCCATGGCTTGTCTTGGTCGTCCATGACACGTACAATAATTGTTGTACATGTGTCTAGTTATTTTAATTTTATTATAATACCATTTTTTCCTTAAATTTCATTAATTACCTCTAATCGCAATTAAAAAACGTAAAAGTTACTATTCACCAAAAAAATTATTTTAATCCCATTGAACCACATTTTAATTATTAATGACAACCACGTATGTAGTATTTTTGAAATTCAAAACACAGAGGTGGTAAAATTTCATTTAAACGAAAAATCAGTTTTTTAAGTACCACTTAGTGGTTTCACTATTCATCAAAAATTGAAGTTTTTAGAAAAATACCAAAACATCACCCTGAGCTATATTTGATATTTCGAATTCAAAAATGATGTCTATTTTAAAAAATTCAAATCATATAAGTTAAATTAATTAATTTAATAATTAATTCCCCTTGTGATGACAAATAGCATGTTTTTATGAAGCAATAAGTATCAAAAGATTGACACTAGTTTAAGTCCAATTTCAAAGTGAAATTGATTTCAAAGACCACCATTGAATTAAGTGGTAAAAATATATTATAATTTCACTTAAAAACAAATTCAAAAGATAATGTAATCATATAAAAAAGTTAGATTAAAAAGATGTTTTGAATTAAAATACAACATTTTTCACTATTCATTAAAAAAATGAACTTTATCGGAAAAATACCAAAAATTCACACAAAGTAAATTTTCATATCCCAATCATATAGAATAAGTTTATTTTGACAAACATAGCTTATAAAATTGTCAAAAGATAGATTTAAAAATGGTTTTCCATCAAAAGGCAGTAAAACAATCTTTTAAAAAATATTAGTGTATTCCATCCTTAAGATTTGATTTATTCTCATTTTAAGCCTCTAAAACACTATCTAATTCACTAATAGACATAGATAAAAATATATACTATTCATTACTTACATGGAATGTTACATCCTTCCCCCCTTTAGAAAATTGCGTCCATGCAATTTATTTACTTATCGAATAAATGGGGGTACTTATCCCTCATTGCATTTTCAGATTCCCATGTTGCCTCTTCCATCATGTGGTTTTTCCACAAAACCATTACCTGATTAATCACCTTATTCAGTAACACTTGCTCCCTATGGTCAAGAATCTGGACCGGTTGTTCCTCATAAGATAGGTTCTCTTCCAGCTGAACTACCTCTTGACTCAAAACATGAGATAGATCTGGCATGTACTTTCTCAACATCGAAACATGAAAATCATTGTGTACCTGAGATAAACTCAGAGGTAAAGCCACTCGGTAAGCAACTGATCCAACTCTCTCCAGAATTTCTTATGGTCAAATGAACCTTGGACTGATCTTTTATTTCTTACCAAATCGCATCACACTCTTCCATGGTGAGACTTTGAGAAAAACATGATCACATACCTAAAAAGATAGATCATTCCTCCTATTGTCCGCATAACTCTTCTACCTGCTCTGAGCTGTTCTCATGTGTTTCTGTATCAGATGAACTTTTTCTTCCAACTCTTCTACCAATTCTAGTCCCATCAGCTTTCTTTCACCCACTTCATCCCAAAAAGCTTGAGTTCGACACCTCTTCCCATATAACACCTCAAATGGTGCCATATGTATACCTAAATGAAAACTGTTATTATATGAAAATTCAACCAAATAAAGATGTTGGTCCCAACATCCCTGATAATACATAGAGCAAGAACATAGCATATCCTCCAATGTCTGAATTGTTCGTTCTGACTGCCCATCTGATTGAGGATGAAAATCTATACTAAAATTTAATTAATTACCCAACGACTTCTGAAGGCCTTTCCAAAAGTGAGAAGTGAGCCTAGGATCATGGTCAGATACACTGGAGAGGGGAACTCCATGTAACCTAACTATCTCTTTAAGATACAAACGAGAAAGTTGATCTAGGGAAAAAGTATCTCGTATAGCAAGGAAATGAGCATATTTAGTCAAGCGATCAACAATAACCCAGATTGCATTATTACCTTGATGGGTCTTCGAAAATACCACAATGAAGTCCATGGATATATTCTCTCATTTCAACTGTGGCACTGGTAAAGGCTAAAGCATCCCTTTTGGTAACTGCTGCTCTGCTTTAACCTATTGACATGTCAAACACTTCACAGTAAAATCAGCAATATATTTTTTCCTTCCATCCCTCTAGTAATACTCCCGTAGATCTCTGTGCATCTTAGTACTGTCAGGATGAACTGAAAATTGAGAACTATGAGATTCACATAACAACTCTCTCTTCAAATGTGAATCAGAAGGCACACACAATCTCTTCCCAAATCTCAAAACGCAATCATTATCAATGTTAAATTCAGGCAACTTACCTTTCTGAACCAGCTCTACCTTTTTCTGTAACTCACTGTCTTGCTTCTGTGCTTGCTTGATTCTGTCTAATAGATAAGATTTCACTGATACCTAAAACAAAACTGAAGAACATCCTACACCAACAACTTCTATTCCAAAGTTCATCAAATCCTTAACCAACGGATCACGTTCCAAACGCAACATTGCTAATGAAGCATTAATTTTTCAACTCAAAGCATCAACCACTTTATTTTCTTTTCCCGGATGGTAATGAATTGTACAATAATAATATTTGATTAATTCTAGCCATCTCCTCTGTCTAATGTTCAATTCTTTCTGTGTGAATATATACTTTAAAATTTTGTGATCGGTATATATTTCACACTTTACTCCATACAAATGATGCCTCCAAATTTTTAAAGCGAAAACAACAACAGCTAATTCCAAATCATGTGTAGGATAATTTACCTCATGAGTTTTCAACTGTCGTGAAGCATAAGAAATTACCTGATTATTCTGCATTAAGACGCAACCAATTCCTTTCATTGAAGCATCATTGTAGATAAAAAACTCCTCATTCCTAGAAGGTAGTGCCAAAACTAGAGCATTCACCAATCTTCTTTTCAATTCATGAAAACAATCATCACATTCTTTTGTCTAGATAAACGTAACACCCTTTCGAGTTAGCTTAGTCATTGGACTAGATAAGCGTGAAAATTTTCTAACAAACCTTTGGTAATATCCTGCCAAACCAAGGAAACTACGAATCTCTGTTACATTTGTGGGTCTTGGCCATTCTTCAACAACCTTTTTTTTTAGGATCAATGGTTATCCCATCTTTAGAAACAATGTGACCAAGGAACGAAATTTATTGCAACCAAAACTCACAGTTGCTGAATTTCCCATACAATTAATTTTCTTTTAAGATTTTCAAAATAACCCTTAGATGTCTTTCATGCTCCTCTTTACTTTTAGAAAACACCAAAATATCATCAATGAAAACCACCACAAACTTATCAAAGAACTCATGGAAAATTCTATTCATTAAGTCCATGAATACAGCAGGTTCATTGGATAGCCCAAAAGCCATTACTAAAAATTCATAATGGTCATATCTTGTACGAAACACAGTCTTCAGAACATCTGCTTCCTTTACCATCAGCTGATGGTACCCCAATCTCAGGTCAATCTTTGAAAAAAACTGAGCTCCTTGGAGCTGATCAAACAAATCATCGATATGAGGCAAATGATATTTGTTCTTAACAGTGATGTTATTAAAGTCTCTATAATCAATGCAAAGTCTCATAGAACCATCTTTCTTTTTAACAAATAAAATAGGAGCACCCCACGGTGATGTGCTAGGTTGAATGAAACCTTTCTCTAATAAATCATTCAATTTCTCCTTCAACTCTAAAAGTTAAATTTGAGCGATTCGATAAGGGGGTTTTTCAAATTGGATTAGCATCAGGAACTAAGGCAACAATAAATTCAACTTCCCGATATGGTATTATTCCAGGAAACTCATTAGAAAAAACATCAGGATACTCATTTACCACTGCCACATGATTAATCTGAACAGTTCCCTTGTTTTCAACAATATGTGAAAGGTAACATTCATTTCCATCTTTTACAAGTTTCTCAGCCTCTTGAAAATTATCAACAGTAAGGGTTCATTCTTGTACACAACCTGAAAGTCTTTATGAAATGAAACTTATTTAGCTCAACAGTCAATATTATCATGGTAAATAGAGAGCCAATCCATACCCACGATGACATCAAACTCTACTAGAGGTAGAACAATAAGGTTTTCAAGTAGGTTCTTTCCACAAATAAGGATATGAAGATTTTTATAAATTCTTTTTTCCTCAACATTTCCCCCAGGTGTTTTTACCACAAGTTCAGGAGTCATTTCTTGAGATGGTATTCCCATTTTACTAGAAAAGGTTTCAGAGATAAAAGAATGTGTGGACCCCTAATCAAACAACACACTGGCATAATCTGAAAAAACAAACAAAGTACCTGATACAAGTTCATTTGATTTCCCGACATCTGCTGAAGTAGTTTTAAATGATTTCACCACCCCTTTATGCTTGTAGTCTAACTGCTTCCCATCACTCAAGCTCTTTGTCGGGCACTCGTTTGCATAGGGACCCATCTCATTGCACTTAAAACATTTCACTAACTGTAAATAAAATTTGGACATACCATCACCTTGATCTTTTTCAGTGCAATCATGAGCCTTATGTCCCATCTTACCACATCGGTAGCACTTTCCAGAATTTAGAAGACATTCCCCAGCATGCCTTTTACCACATTTATCACAAACTGGAAAATTAGTTTTCATACCATCAGACTTTTTTGAAGAATTCTTTCCTTTCTCCTGCCACCTCGGTCTCTTCTTCTGTTGGTTGTTATAGAACACTTGATCATCGGCAAACTCCATTTCTACCTTCTCAGCACATCGAACAAGCTTTTCATAACTTTTAAACTCACGAGAAGCTAATTCCCTTCGATATTTTCGTTTTAATCCTGAGTAAAAACGATTGATTTTTCTATCAAGGTCTTGGATAAAATTTGGAGCATACCTTTCCAATCGTGTGATCCTATCTTCATAGGTAGCCACTGAGTCTTCGTCTTGACTCATTTCCAAGAATTGTTTTTCCATCCTAAGTCGAATAGCCTTAGGAAAATATATCTCAAGAAACATACCTTTGAATTTATCCCAGTCAAGAGCATCAATCTCATCAGCGTCCCTGATATTTTTAACCGTCGACCACCACTGATCTGTCTCACCCTCCAAACGGTAAATAACAAGACTAACCTTTTGATTTTCTGAACACACCATGACATAGAAAATCTTCTCCAGTGCTTTAATCCACCCTTCAGCTAACACAGGGTCAGATGATCCTCTCAATGATGGGGGATGTTGCCTCATGAAATGTTCCACCACTGACATGTTCCTCTGCGGTTGATCTGGATGATCTCGTGCATGGATACCACCACCATTTATCACTTGAGTCAACTGCGCCATTACTGCAACAAACTGTTCAGTTCCAATTCCGACCATCTCAGGATGCTGATTCGGAAGGTTATTTCCTTCTGTATGCCATCCTAGTACTGCTTCCATGTTTCCTATGTGGAAAACCATTCTAAACAAACATGTATTAGATGAAGCAACATGGTAATCTTCAAATGCTATATCATTTCAAAAAATATATTTTTGGATAATAATTTAATAGAATTATAACTCCCAACGTTATCTAAAATGACCTTTGATACCAACTATAAGGCCCCACCCTTAAACCTTACTTAATCTTGAGATATTTCAAGAATACACCTTTAGGGTCTTTTCAGGTTTAGAGTTTTAGAGAATTAGACCATAAAACATGCATTACATCCCACATTTAAACAAAGTGATTACAATAAAAGATAGTATTAATTTTTCCCATCAACGGAAACATATTGAAAAAAAACATGGATTATTTCTTGACACTTCCTTGACACTTCCTTGACACTATCATCTTATCATGTACCTTTCCCTTGACCTGTGAAAAACATTTAAAAAACTTGGGATGAGCATAAAAAGATCAGAAAGGGATATAAAAACATGGAAAGGAAACATGGGTACATATATACATAAAAATGAAATCATACTTTACCCATAAAACATAAGCACTTTAACATACCTCGTCAAATCATGAATAAATCATAGAAATCATAAGACATAAAGGTAACTTGAGGCATTCATAACATTCTTACGTAGGGAGTAACCCTCTTGGTTACATTTGGAATACCCATCACAATATATTCCCTAAATCGCTTTAGAGAAACCTTAACGTTTCACTCCTTTGCGTTACCCAATGCATTGGAGAGCTATATCGGGATCACCCGCCCTTAGTTTATCACGGAACCACCCGTCTTTGTAATAATGCCCAAGAACCACAACATAATCGTATCACATAAAACATTCATAAAGGAATAATAACATTTCCACATTTCAATCACAAGATATCAATAACACAGTGATATAATAAAAACATTATCAAAACCATTTAAAATACCAAAACAAAATAATAGTAAAACATGGTATTTATTTTTCTTTAAAAAGAAGATATGGCTTGAAGAGGAAGTCGAAACTCAAATAATGATCACGACGGCAGAGAAGTCATTGTCACACCATACATACGAAACAAAATTCCCTTTTGTCGTTTAGTAAACGCTTTGTATAAAAAACATTCATTTTGAATAAACGTAAAAGTCAAAGGGGTTTATACACTATATAAAAGAAGGTTGTCTATAAAACAAAATATGCCTCAATGAAAGGAGTTTGAGACGAAGTCCCATACCTCAGGTCCGACATGACTCGGTCGTTCTTTAATCACCTAAATAATAAACTTGAATTAATTTCTACTTGTTTATGAACCTTTTTCAAGTTCATTATTCATTTTATATCACTTATTTCCATGTCATGAACACTATGTAATTATTTAAGTTAATAACGGTCGTTTTAATGATCATTGATACTTGAGTCAAAAATAAACCCTTTATAATTACAAGTTGTTCATGTTTCCATTATATCCAGAATTTTATTCATGATTTAGATATCATATATACCAAATATATCCATTAAATTCATGCATTTATAATATTACATAACATTTAGAGGTAAGAAATTAAATGCACCGTTCATGGAGACGGTAAGTCGTACGTACGCATGAACGTTGCTTCCATTTCTATTTCTTATTTTATGAAATGGAATCATAATGATATAATGGTATATTATAATTCCAGTTTAATATCATATATAATATCATAACTCCATCCTTTATACGTCCCACATGTGGTATTAACGAATCAAATCACTTTGTGGGGGCGGTAGTCCGCACTTCCTTAAATGAAGATATCACGTTTACCCATAATGGAAACCATAAAGGTATTCCCAAAATAAAAAAATACATAAGCTTAAGGAAAACATAAACATATTATATACCATATATAAATATAGTGTCATCTTAATGGCCAGCTTTGAAAGTGCTAAAAGAATGTTGAACAATCATCATTTCGGGAGGCAGAAATTCGCCATCCACAGAAACAGTATGTTCTTTAACCATTAGATGTAGGTGTGTGTAAGTGTAGCTCGAATACTTCATATAAAAACATCCTAGTATACGTAAGATACTGTTTTTGTTACAAAATAAATGAATAAAAAGATTTTAGGGGGTTGGAGAAGAAAAATAAAACAAAAGAACACAAGTGAAGACATTACCTTAAAATCGGGTAACTCCCTTTGGTTTGAGCTCAAAGGCTTCCTTGGGAAGACTTCTTCCCAACGTGAGGCTTCATAGAGTAAGAGAGGGAAGTGGAGAGACAAAATGGGCAGGTTTTGGCAGAGCCAAAGGCTTTGGAAGTGAGTGTAAGGAGGTAGAGGTGGGGGCCTTTTATAAGAGGAGAGGAGGGGCACTCTTGGAAAGTAAAGAAATGTTACTTTATTTTAAAATGCGTTTCAGATTAAAAAGGTCCCAAATTGATATAATTCGAGGTTAAGGTGATAAGGGTTCTAAATTCACCCATCCAATAGGTTTTGGACATGTGTAGGTCATAGATTTTACATTATCTTTTCATTTTATTTAAATCTTTTATTAATGAGGTAATCGCTACATCATCATGATGTCATAAATAATTTAATTTATTTAATGTCCAAAAATTATAAAAAACTATTATGATGTAGGAAATCATTTTATCTTTCTAATGAATATTTATAGTCAAAAATATGACTTGTATAACCCCATTTAAAAATTGTTTTAGTAAAACAACTCATGTTTGTGTCATTTTAATTTTAACATCAAATACAAAGATATTAATGTCATTTTCCTACCAAAGTGGCTCCATGGGGTCTCCACGTTGACCCAAGGATTTTCTTGGTCATCCATGACACATCCAATAAGGGTAGGACATGTGTCTAGGTATTTTCATTTTATTAAAATATCATTTTTTCCTTAAATTGCACTAATTACCTCTAATCGTGATTAAAAAACTTAAAAGTTACTATTCACCAAAAAATTATTTTAACCCCATTGAACCACATTTTACTTCTTAATGAAAACCATGAATGTCGGATTTTTGAAATTCAAAACATAGAGGTGGTAAAATTTCATTTAAATGAAAAATCAGTTTTTTATGTACCACTTAGTGGTTTCACTATTCATCAAAAATTGAAGTTTTTCAGAAAAATATCAAAACTTCACCCTAAGATATATTTGATATTCCGAATTAAAAAATGATGTGTATTTTGAAAAATTCCAATCATATAAGTTACATTAATTAATTTAATAATTAATTCCTGATGTCATGACAAATAGCATGTTTTTATAAAACAATAAGTATCAAAAGATTGACAACAGTTTAAGTCCAATTTCAAAGTGAAATTGATTCCAATGACCACCATTTGATTAAATGGTAAAAATATATTCTAATTTCACTTCAAAAACAATTAAAAATATAATCTAATCATATAAATAAATTAGACTAAAAAGAGGTTTTGAATTAAAATACAACATTTTTCACTATTCGTTAAAAAATGAACTATATCGGAAAAATACCAAAAATTCACACAAAGTAAATTTTGATGTCCCAATAATAAAGAATAAGTTTATTTTGACAATAATAGCTTATAAAATTGTTAAAAGAAAGATTTAAAAATGGGTTTCCATCAAAAGGAAGTAAAACAATCTTTTAAAAAGTATTAGTGTATTCCATGCTTAAGATTGGATTTATTCTAATTTTATGCCTCTAAAACACTATCTAATTCACTAATGGACATATATATAAATATCTATTATTCATTACTTACTTGGGATGTTACACCTACCATGTGTATGATATTCCAACTCAGTGACAATATATAGATGTGTCCATTTGGAGGTGGGTCCAGGGTCACATAATATTCTTATCATCAGATCGGTGGGCCTTTGTAGGTTGAGCCCTGACATCCCTACAAGAGAGAAAATAATTTGGGACTTCATAAAAAAAAGAATATGGAATACTCCAAAAAAAATAATTACGTGTTATCAAAATTACAATACTCTACCTAATTCATTCATAGTTGAGAAAATCATGTCAGATTATCCAAAAATAGATATATGCCAAATATTAAATATAGTAATTCTTAGTATGATATGTAGCATTATTGTCCCTACATCAAATCATAGGGGAATATAAATTCAAGAGTCATGTATAGTCATCTTTGATTACATTATGTGATATGTTCAAATAATAATATTTGCATAATAATTCATGAAATCATGACATTTGAATATCCCCATTCTCAAACCTATCTCTAAAACCAAATATCAAATAACAATTCTTCATTACCAACCAAAATACCACTCATTAATTACTATAAAGGAATTCGAGTGTGATCCTTGAATCCATCCACTAATTTTTTATAGAATAGACACTCGAACTATTTTCAAGGAACATACCCATATGGGATAATATACCCAAAAAGTTTTTAGTAATGATAAATAACCAGTAATTATCTCCCCAAATAATAATAGAAAATCACATATATGATGTTTCACCCAATGTTTACTGATAAACAAAAGATAATATGTGAAAGACTCATATGAATCAACAATAATGTTTTTTGAAATAAAAATTAATCTCCATTTCATAAAAATTCATGTCTTAATCAACAACTCATACCAGAGTACCTAAAACAAAAAAAAACACACAATCACTGATGTAAATATATATATATTGGTTTTAATACAAGTATACTAAATTTCACAACCCTGAAATGTCTCATTTAAATAAGGAAGAATCATTCAAAGGGTCTAATGAGTAAATAGAAAAACCAACTTATCTCCTAAATCAGTTATACTATATGTTGATCATCATCAATGCTTGACCACATTTTAATTCATATAAGATATATTCTATAGTAATGAACACATATATGATAAGGGTACCTCTGTATCATTATCCCATTATACTATTCACATTAAACACTAATGACATATATTCTGTTACTCACATCCCATATATTATTAATTCTCCACAATTGTACATTTCCACCATATCCATAACAATATAATTATATCTCCATTATCATAACATCCAAATAATCATAATAAAAGACCAAAATATATTAAAACACGACATAATTATACACTATAACATAATCCATATCAACCATATCATAAATACACATGTAATGGAAGTATATTCTTCAAAATTATGCCAGAATAACCCACACACATGTGCTTATAATAACAAAGAGATATTATGGACCACATGGATACACATCCTATAATGATAATCTATCACAGAAAGAATGTAACATCACATGAGTTTATAAATATTTCCACTTAAAAATATTGAAGTATTAGATATCATTTCTCCACTGCAACCCCAATTATAAATAAACTATGATATAGTATACCGTTACAACATACCCGTTATATTTGAAGGTGTGAATAAGATTAATTGATTAATGAAATTTTTAGAGAAATGTTTTCATAAGTAAATATTTATTGATTATTTCTAATTAATAAATAATTATATATTAATTATTTTATTTAATGAATAGATGATTTTTTCAAGAAATGGACTTTTCTAAATGTTATGTATTTCTATATAAATAGCATATATTAATAATTTTTGAAAAATACTTTCAAGGAATTATATTTATAATTTATATGAATAAAATATTAATTATTTATACATTAATTATCTAATGGTTATTAATGGAGGAAAAATCATTTAATAAGAAAAATGATATTTTTTCAAAATATTCCATTAACTACTGTAATTTGACTTTATTGTAATTCATTAATAAAATAATTATTTACTAACGGTATTAAGGAATATTATTTATTAAATAAAAATTAAAGTATTTTAATATTCATTTTATTGTTTTTATTAAGAATAGATGGAAATTATATTCATTTTAATAATTAAAAATGCATTTTCCTAAAACAAATTTGCATTTCCATTCACGTGACTATTTTTATAATTCTTTTTGTCCACTTATTGAAATTGGATTTGATGAAATAGATTCAATATTTGTAATCATAATGGCCCATTTTTTTTAATGTGGCCACATTATTTGTCATACTGAATTATAATATAGTGAAAATTTGTTAAGAAATTTAAATATAAAATAGGTTTTCTGAGGGGTTATGACAAGAGATAGGTGTTATATAGACTCATAAACGTCTCCAATTTCATTCCAATAGATATATTTATACACTATTTTAACATAACATCCAATACTAGGACATATTAAATCTTTATAATTGAGAAATACATTATATATATTTAAACATGTTATATAATTCCATGAGTGTCCTCTCCCTCACTTATAAATGGATACATAATCTCCACCCATATATAAAACAATTTTCCTTATATTATGGACAATACCTACCTAGATGACTTCAAATATTCATACCCATTATCATATATAGACTGATATTCTCCTAAAACCAATCTTACTAGTCCTATGGTGCAATCTATAAAAGATCCCTCAAAGAAGAGTAGAAATCATAGTCGACATCATCCAATTTTTTAGTTATTACACCATCTCTTATATTGTTGTTTCATTCATTGAATTTTTAATAAATTATCACAAATATATTGAGATTTAATTATTATTATTTCATCATATATTTACATATATTTACTAACTTGTGGGAAATTAACATTTCTCACATATGTACATGTGGACTGCCACCTCCACATAACGATATGATTATCATTATGTCACTACTAATAATGGATGATTATAATGATAGATTTACTAAATTTATATGATCTTAATGATATAATTAATAGTCAATATGGATAAAATATTATTTATATTTTCTTCTTTTTGTATGAAATTGATATCAATGGTCACATATACGTTTTGAAGGCTATCTTCATGAATGGGGTAATTAAGTTTATTGTATTAAATTTTACGAGTTCATTTAAATATGCTTATAATTAGTAAATATTTGTTTTATAACTTCCTCAAAATTGTGGGGCATATAGTATAATGAAAAAAAAATTAGGAAAAAACATCTAAATTGACACCTAAATGAAGAACCAAATAGTTACCCCATATAAATGATAATATTATGATTTAATTATTAATAAATTGGTTTTTAGATTTTATAAGTTATTTACATATGTTATTATTAGTATGATTATGATTCTATTTTCATATATAATAAATTTAATTTTATTATAATTTAGTTTATATTTCATACAAATCTTGTCCAATTTGGGGTAAGGGATTTACATTACAATCCAATTTTTATCATGAATGTTTATTCATAGATTATAAATGATGAAATTATATGATATATCTCTAATTTTTTTCCACAATATCTCTTCTTATTGTTCATCACTGATATTAAAGGTTTTTCTTTTCATTGTCATATCTTTATGTACTTAATATACTGAATGAATATTTCTATGGAATTTTGACTTTATTTTTCTTTTTGGATGAGAATTTTTTTATTACATGCTAATATTTTAATTTATATGTTTTCATGAATGTTCTTTCAAACCAATTATTATTGATTATTAATTTTAACAATTTTTTCATTCATATAACATAAATGAAACAATATGTTTGTGAAATTTTATGAACAGTGCACTATTGATATTTTACCCAATAAATATATATAGAAATGAAGTTGGAATTTTCATAAAAAAATATTCATGTGATCTTTTGAAATAATTTTTAATCTTTGATAAAATTACATATTGTTATATATACTTGATCATATATATGATTATATGATAACAAAATTAATCATTATTTATTTGTTTTATCAATTTTATGTTGAAATATTTGTGAAACTCTTTTTCATTACATGTGTTATGGAATGATGAAATGATAAATTTTATAATGAACCTGTGGTATACAATTAGATGAATTAAAATAGTGTGACAATGCGTATATTATATCACTTGAATTGATTGGTTCACTATCATTGTATAGTGACCTCAATGGGTATAATTTGATGTTATCCTAAAACAAAAATAGGATACCTGAGAGTTTATAACAATCCCAATAGAGGGTTCACTAGAGTATTTCCCATTCCTAATGTAGGTACTCTTGTGGTTATACCAAGTCCAACATGATCTAAATTTATATGTGTGAATCCTTGACTTAATATTTCTATGATTATTATTATTGTACATATTATTCCACTCTTTTATGACTTAATATCACCCCAACAAAATCTTCTCATAGATCATGTTTATTGATTCCTTTATGTTTCATTTCATATGATCTATATTGTTCTATGAAATGAACTTTTATTATAATCTATGATTGTATGGGTATATTTTTGAAATTATTGGGTTATACAATCATAACATTGTGAAAATTTAATGGTTAAATTATAAATTATTTTCCCCTCATTTACCCATATTTGTTATCTAATCTCACACTTTATTATGATAAATTTACCATAATATATGAAAATTTATTCAACATATTGTATAACAAAGAGGGGTGATATATGTTAATTGAATAGTGGGAGATGATGTAAGACATTTTCATACCAGTGGTACATGTATCCATGTTCTCATATATACGAAAACATTACAATTAAAGAGTTTTTGAATATCCATGATCTGATACTCTCTCATGTGTCCAAAACTGTTTGGTTATGGGACCTCAAGCATGCCATCCCATATGCATGAGGCTATCGACTAGAAGTGGTGGTGTAAAGATATAGTGGGGATAATATACTCCATTGTATAGAGTAACATAACATCAGAAATATACTATATAATATGAAAGAGTATAAAATACCATTTGAGAATTAAAGAAGGACCAAATAAATAAATAAATAATAAACCATGTAATGATAATATGAGATGTATCTAAATGTCAAATTAATCTAATAAAAATAAAAAATCAGCTGAAAAAAATTGGTAAGGAAATAATTAGTTCATCAACCCCATGTCAATCCCATCTAAAAATACTACCACATACAATAAGAAAAAAAATCAGTAACAAGGTCCCTGACCCTTGTCCAATTTGGCATCCTAGAAGTCTTCTCGGGTACCAGAGAATGAATGAATAGTGTGTGAGTAAAACTTAATAGGTTAAAACCATCATTTCTAAATATAATAAGTTGGATAATTGGTGTATGAAATAAGAGATAAACTTTTTCATATAAGTTAATCAATCAATACAATATTATATTTATCCTACTTTAGCACCATCACATAATATATCTGATCATGTTGCCTAACCATGCCAAACAACAAATATATATCCATAGAAAAGTTGCTATAATCTAGGATAATCATCCTATATAATCAATTTATCATGGTACTAGGAATATCCCTCCTAATATAATAATTATATCATTATATAATGAAGATCATGCTCAATATTATAATTAAGGCATGGGAATGGGTCGATCCCACTCAATATAAACCTTACAACATAGGACTAGGCAGAGTCTGCTAAATATAAGAAATAAAGCTTGGGACTGGCCAGAGCCTGTTCAATATAAGTATTACAAAATGAGTCTGGTTAGATTCCACTCAATATAAGAATCACTTTATATATTAACATGTAATAATAGAATGGACATCATAATATCACATAATATCCCTCAATGAATAATTAAGTGAATTACCATTTGCCTTTCAATTACCCCTTTCATTTAATAAGTTGTTCTTAAACCATTAATATACCAGTGATATAAATAAAAAACCATTAAAAATGTGAATATATATCAATAAATCACCATAATATCATATCATGATAAATTAATATTAATCCAACATCTAAGTCATATTAATCAAGGGGTTTCTCACCCAAAGTGTTTCCATAGGCTTTGTCACATCAACAATTGAACTAGTGGAATCCGAATATTATTCCAATAAATTATTTACCATCACTCTATTATAAAAATAACCATAAAAAATTTCATATAGGCACAATCGAAATATTTTATATATAACACAATTAAACAGAATATATGGTTAGGTTTTAGACTCCAATATATTATCCATCGATTAATAAATTCCAGTAATGAGTAAGGCGAAAAAATTGTAAGTGATGGAGGTCATTAATAAAGGACTAGGTCACATGAAATACTTGTTAAACAATATCTAAATGTGTTCAAATTATTCCATGTCTAAAATAAATAAAAAATAGAAGAGAGGGAAATCCTCAATAAAGAAACTCACCAGGTATTAGATGTGAAATGTGTTCATCAGGAATTGTAAATGAGACTCCAAAATCACATGGAAATCATCCTATGTTTGAGAGGAAGATGTTACAACAAATTAATAAAAAATCCCTTTGTTCTAACCCACTTAGTACATCTTGATATGAGAAATATGTGATGTGCAACCCTTTCGTGTCATGTAATTCATTATTTTTATGTTACACAAAAAAACCCATCGTATAGGGTTAATATTTTTCTCTATTGAAATTTACATAATGTGAATTATTTTAACAACATTTAACCAATTAATGTTATGAAATACTACATGAATTGTTTCTTATAGTATTTACAGATCTTGTAACATGTACATGGGGTGTAAATTATCTAACAACAGTTTTCAACATAAGTTATACAAAAGGACATAAACCCTATCTATAACATTTCAAACCATGGGAAACAGTCATAAAACCATTTATCAAATTTCTAAATGTAATCCATTAATTCAAAAAAAAAAAACATAAATCCCAAAACTTTGGGAGGCATTTTTTTTCTAAAAATGGATCTCCATTTCTGAAAAGGACTTGGTCCCAAAGATCCAACATAAAATTAATGTGGGACTTCTAAAAAGTTTGGATCTCAAAATATCCACACCATATAACAAATTTCCACAGAGACACACCAAACAACATTATAGGTTATTGATGAATAATTCTACACATTATGCTTTATATTGGACTCTATGTACTATATATCTTTCTGAAAATGTCCATAAATTAAATGAAATCAAACCAAAGGTATAGTCTTACCCCTGATATACTTCAACTGTCCTTATTGAATGATACACAAAGGACACACCAACACAAATATTAACCTCAAAAACATATAACCCATGATAATGGTTATGATAATATATTTGAATCTATGATAGGTGAAACACGTCATTCATGGAACTGTAACAATATGGAACGAATAATCGATAATCCCCTAGAAAAACCCTATCAACTATAACAAACGACTTGAAAATCCTTGGGGTTATCTTTCCTTTTTTTCATTATATGGTGTTTCTGCATCCTTGGTCAAACCTAACAAAAAAAATTATGAGAAACCTAATACTATAGAGGCCATATATTATTCTCAACAAACATTTTCATGTATCTATACAAGGTCACCAACCAATTTCAGATCAACATAACTTGATCAAACATATCATACAAGTTACTAGGCAAAAAATGTGCAGACTCACCTTCCTTGATCAAGAAATGATGAGAACGAACTGATCTTCAATATAATCATTGAAATATTCCATATGGATCTATTCATATAATTTTTATTTATATTAATACTCAATTAGCGGAATATGATACTTCAATGATAAATTGAAATAAAAACACTGGATTGTAACATTTCCTCCAAAGATTATATAGTCTACTCAGATTGACCATCGGTCTGAGGATGATATGCTATGATAAAATGAACCTATGTATTAATTCCATCTAAGGACCCTTCTATATATTAATGCATAAATATGGATCTCAATACCAAAAAATACATATTTGAAAACTACGAAACCAAAATATCTCATGAACATAAGGATTACCTAGATCATTAACAGTGGCAATCTTACTTGTAGGAACCATGTAAGATAACTTCATCAGTTAATCCATGATATGGTATACTACATGGTAATTATTGTTTGTCCCTGGTAATACATTCACAAAATCCATAGTCAATTCATTCCATTTACATGTTGGAATGTTCATAGGCTTTAAAATCCCAGCTAGTCTCTGATGCGTGTCTTTATCCTACTTACAGGTGAATAATATCTCCACAAATCCATATTCCTCTTCTACATTACTGACCACATTTACTATCCACAATGATCATAATACATATTTTTCAAACCCAGGTGTTCCACCCAACATTATTGTAGAGACCCGAAGCTTGACGTACATGGAAATTACATTAATTTTGTGGAAAACTTAGTACATATAAAAAACACACACACAAGGACCGTAATAGTTTAGTGTCTTTGGAAACTCGGAATAAAATCTTCTAATCGTGGTGAAAGATATTCAACATCTCCCATAAAGATCTTCTCTTTTTCCTAAACCTAAATCCTTTCATTATGTCCTGGGGAAAAGAAAACATAAAAGAGTGAGATCAAATGCTCAGTAAGGGTAAACAAAAGAAATATCAATCACGTCATATTCATAAGAACATATCTTTTGGAAATCTTAACCTGCAAAAGTGATCATAATTTCATAACATGGGATAAATAATAGTAGTGAAATGTAATCCCAATAATCATAACTTAAAACATGAAACTTTGTGGAATACACACATAATCATAGAGAATAATTTCTTGTTAGTCAAGACTCATTTCCAAGACTATCTTAGTGGACAAAGTCCCTTTCTGAACTGAGTTCATTCCTCGTTTCAGTCCTGTTTCACTGAACCGGTATAACCTACCGTTCCATCCATGTCTATCTCATGAGATATTAAATCTTTACCCAATGAATTGGAGGGAGATATAGTTCCTACCCATCTCATAATGATACCATTATTATGTGTGCCACAAAATAATAAATCATACATCATTGCATAACCCATGTAATAAAAATGTGATTCTTAAACAACATGACATCATAAAAAAATTCATATAAGATAAAGGGATTCATAAAAGTAATTCCATCACAACATAATCAAATTAATGTAATAATAGGGATAGAAACAGAACCCTATATTATCTTAGATGGAAAATAATTTTGATAAAACACTTGAACTCCATTATTGAGGAAAATATCCTTTCAACTTCAAAAAAAAATTTCCTTTCTTAACATGTCATACAATTTTAAACTAAAAGAAGTTGATTAAACATAAAATTGAAAACTTGTAAAGGAATCTTTTCGGAAATAATGTTTTAAAAATACATTCATGCCGTATAAGTTAAAAAAACATTCTTCTCGTACTTTTGTCGGAAAATTCAAAAAGTACTTCGTATGAAAAACGACAAAAGATTCCCTTCATATCTTTTACTAAAAACTCAACGAAGGGTAAAATTGGATTTAAACAATTTTAGGTGTATGGAAACAATATTACATATTGAGGAAACATGGATGTGGATGATAAAATACACCCCAGTGAATACCAAAGTATAAACAATCTCGGATAAAATGAGATTGTGATATTTTCCCTTACCTTATGTCTGATATACTTTGTACGTATCCGAACCTCCTGTATAATGATTTAAATAATGTAATTAACTTATTGAAGAATCATGTTCATTGTTATGATATCATATATGGTTCACTTATGACTTTATATTACCCATTCTTTTATAAATTCCATGTTAAAGAAGCGTTTTGGGTAAAATCGTTTCATTTATCGTTGGTGTTTGGACTTGTTGTTCTTGACATTATTATTACTTATATCATGATTTACATACTTCCAGAATATAAAACATGATTTATATATCATATATATTCAGTATATATATATATATAATAGATAGATAAATGAAATGAAACACCCCGTTCAAGGAGACGTTAGTCCGTACGTACGCATGAACGCTGTTTTCCGTTCCTTATTGTCTTGAATGGAAGTAAGTAGATGAAATACATATATATATATACATAAATCCAGTAGATATAACATGTCATATATTTCATTATTATTCATTATATATACTTTATAATAATTCATGAATGGTTAATGTGGAGAATGAATCTCATCGCGTCGTGGAGACGGTAGTCCGTACGTACGCACGAGCGATGATATCGTTCTCATGATCGTGAACTTGTGTTGAAGTGTATGTATACTATTTCAGTATCAATATCACTTTATAATAGTCATATATAGTTACTCATTACACCATTATACCCATCCAATTAAGGTGGTGGCGGAAAATAGATTACACCACGGCGTGGAGATGGTATTCCGTACGTACGCACGCGTGGTGATTTCCTTTTTCCATAGGATGGATAGAAGGTTAATTAGAGTTGTTTCATATTTATAAAAACATATCAGTATATAAGAAATACTGATGTAGTTACTTTATCATGAAACAATTAAAGAAGAAGAAGTTGAAGAAGAAATAAATTGAAAAAGATCGGTAATGGATATTACCTCTTTTTGACGCGCCTTTTCTATTTAGGTTATTCTTTTAACCTTATCAATTATATTTAACTCTATGTTAAATAATTTAACTTTTACCGTGTCTTTTTGTTTTATTACACTATATGGTTAATAAACTTACTATATCAAGCCAAAAGAACCCCAAGTTGTTTATTATTAATATATCCATCCTTATCTAAGTCATTTGGCCGAACCTTAGATTTTTAGGAATTAAATAACAATTAATAATATAATATTTGTTTTAAAAACTAATTTATGTCAATATTGACACTATTTGGTACATGATTTTTATGAAATTCATAACAGAATGATAAGTTCGAACCAAGTTACTTATATACAACAATAACATGTCATATTAACCTAGAAAATTAATGTATGTCCTAAAAACTCTCAAATTACATTTATTTGGGCATTTATAACATCAATTATGTCAATATTTCATTAATAAGACAATTACTGCATCATCTTTGTGTCATAATAAATGATAATTATTTAATCCCTAAAAATTCTAAATAAATTTCTATGATGTATATAATTGTATTATCTTTCTGTAGAATATTAATGTTTGAAGTTTCATTTAGTTTATCACTAAATTAAAATTATTATACTTATAAGATTTAAGAAAGTGACATGTTGTCACATTCTTTGGTTTTAATAATAATTAAATTATTTTCATGGAAAAAGTCCATAAAATGAATCTAATCAGACCCTCAGGTCATATGGGTCTACTTTTAGCCATCCAATAGGATTTTTCCAAGTGTTAGGGTAATTTTATAATCTTATATTTACCCTTAATTACCCGATTTAACTTTAACTATATTAAATAAAATTTACCGTAGTTACTATTCACAATGCCCAAATATAAAAAGTAGCTTATTAACTTAATTTGGACCCACTGATTCCAAATATGGAATCCATTTTTCCAAATTCAATACAAAAAAGATGAGGAAATTAAATTAAAATTAATCCCGTTGTTGAAAGAAAACGGGTTTTTCTTTAAAACATTGCAAAAGATTGAATTGATTTAACCTAGGAATTTAAGGTAAAATAAATGCTAATGACATACATTATATTAAATGGTAAAAATATATTCTATTTATACTTTAAAACCATTCAATATTATAATTTAACCACATAAGATATTACGATGAAAAAGTTGTTTTTAATTAAAATGTTGCATGTTTTTACTATTCATTACAATATGAAAGTTATTGGAAAAATATCAAAACTTTATCTAATGTAAATTTTTATATCCTGATTCAAAAGAAGAATTTAATTTTGTCAAATTGAACATATAAACCTGTCAAAAACAAGATTTAAAGTGGGCGCATCATCAAAAGGCGGCAAAACTACATTTTTTGAAAAATACTTATTTTACCCGAAAAATTTATTTTGTTCTTATACCATGTTCTAGAAAATGTGTAAGATGAATAATAATGTTATAAAATTCAAAATTTAGTTAATACTATTCATAACGGCTAGTTCATGACAATACTATAATAATATATCATTGTTTAGTAAAACCTGGTATTGCGTACAACACACGCTATCGAGGAAGGTCGTGATTGCGTGTATTGCAAGCCAAGTCAGGGATGCGTGCTGTGCAATAAGCCTTCGTTGTTTCGTATAAAATAAACCAAACATATTTCATTTATACATTGAATATATATATATATACTCAATGTTGCGTAGAATAACTATTATCAAAATTGTGTGTAACATGATCCAAGAATAGTGTTGCGTATAATGCAAGCTAATACGGTGTTGCGTATAGCGCAAGGTAATCTTGGTGTAGCATACAACACAAGACATTAATGAAAGTAAAATAATATTTTTCATAAAATCTCGGGGTGTTACATTCTACGCCCCTTAAAATTAATTTCGCCCTCGAAATTCGTCACGGTTATAAATGGTTTACTACTCTAAAGTCTGTTTAATAGAAACCCACATCATAAAAAGGAATACAAAAATATGTCGTTAAAAACTAAATTATGAAATGTAATGGTTACCCAAATTAACTCATCACTGGGTTTCCACGTAGGAGAAAATATGGATATGGAAGAAAAATCTAACCATCAAGTTCTGATGGAGAGTGGTAGAGAACATGGCTATGAAAAAGCCAATAATCGCAAATCCATAAATTTGTGATGATCTAGGGTACCATCAGATTCATTAGATACAAGATCACTAGGATAACATTTTTGGTTTTCAAAATCATTTCCCTAAAGTTGAAGAATTTGAATTAGAATAAATACTTACTTTATTTTGGTACAATCTCACTATTGTTCGTACTTTGAATTTTTTTTACTTCATCTCTTAAATAAATGAAGTTGAATTTGTTATTCATGAAGTGTTAATTGATCATGTGATAGAATGATGGGTCATTCCATCCGTTTCAAAAAAAAAGGTTAGCAAAAGTTATCAAATATACATAAGCCCATCTATGGTGAGGTTAATCGTATACGATTCCAAGAATGAACCTATACTTCATATATCATACCGCATAATAAAATAAAACTAGTTTCTACTAAACATGGACTTCCTGTAGGCCAGTGGTAGGTGATAAAGGCCAGTCGCACTTCAGTTGTGGGTTCGATTCCCACAGCCTTGTCCGACGCGATGGGCTGTCGCCCGTCCTGCAGGTTGTCATTTTTCTAAAGCTATATTACTATAACTTCCCATCAATAATATCGAAAAAAAGTTCTATCCTAACTTATTTCCAACATAATCCATTCCAAAATTTAGGCTTATCTAAAATACATCGGTCCAATCTCATATTACAAAGAAAATTATTACTTGAAATTTCATCAACCAACCATCATTTATCTCCCATTATCTTGTTGGTCACATTCCAATCACGTGAATACCATAATCATGTATTCTCTTGAAAAATAAATACCCATTAAACCTTAGTGAAAACATGAATGATGTCAAAGGTTAACTCTTTCCACATACCAAAATCCAAAAATTCTATATAGTCAAACCATGATATAACCTTCTCCTTATATCAGTCATGAGATCATGAATACTATCAAACATTTAATTTTCTCCTTATCCCTTCATTATGCGCATATCATCTACTTTCCAAAAATACTAGTACCATTCATCACATACATTCAAAACCTATGGAAAGAAAACAGTGTAACAATCCTTAGATGTCTCTTTATTCCATAGTACCATGAGATTACTTATACAACATTACACTTGATAAACATGTAATCATTCCACTACATTCTTAAAACATTGACCGAGCTTCCACAATTCTTTCATCTCACATATCATTTGTAGTCTCATCATCATCATCAACATAAATACTACCCATACAACCATACTGATTCTCTTCATGAGACTTTCCCTTAGGGCATTGGTTTGCATAATGCCCGTACATTCCACATTTAAAACATTTAACCATTGATGATGTCGTAGAAATACCATTATCCTCATCCCTGGTGTTAACTGAACCCTTTCCTTTGCACTTACTGGCTTTGTGTACTTCTTTTCCACACCCAAAGCATCTTCTAGTTCCTTTGAAACATTCTCCTTGATGACTCTTCCCACATGATTTACATAGGGGAAATTGAACTTTCTTTCCTCTATGATCATCATGAAACTCCATCTTTCTCTTATTAGCCGAGTCAGGAAACATACCAAATTTTACTTTATTGATCATATTATGAGATTGCTGATTCAGCATAATAATGATTTTTGGACCTCCAAATACCATTTCATTTGGTTTCTCATGAAGAATATCATTCCATTGTCCATCATATCCTCCATTATCGTGAATCATCTTGTTTCCAGCCATTTTCTAAAACCCAAAAAGAATAGTGTGAGAGGAAAAAATCATAATTAAGGGGGAGTAACTTCAATATCTAACATCATTGGTTTAATCTAATATCGTTACCATAGTTCTAGGACTATATACTATACGTATACTTATCCTTAGGGACATCCCTAGACATACCTTAGAAATATCTCTAGGGATCTCACTAACGTTTTCACATCCTAGTTTCCAAAGGTTGACTAAACCTTTCCTCTGATACCAACTGTAGAGACCCGAAGCTTGACGTACATGGAAATTACATTTCTTTTGCGGAATACTTAGTACATAACAAAAACACACACACAAGGACCGTAATAGTTTACTGTTTTTGGAAACTCGGAATATAATCTTCTAATCGTGGTGAAAGATCTTCAACATCTCCCATAAAGATCTTCTTTTTTTTCTAAACCAAAATCCTTTATTTATGTCCTGGGGAAAAGAAAACATAAAAGGGTGAGCTCAAATGCTAAGTAATGGTAAACAAAAGAAATATCAATCACATTATATTCATAAGAACATATCTTTTGGAAATCTTAACCTGCAAAAGAGATCATAATTTCATAACATGGGATAAATCATAGTAGTGAAATGTAATCCCAATAATCATAACATAAAACATGAAACTTTGTGGCATACCCACATAATAATATAGAATCATTTCTTGTTAGTCAAGACTCATTTACAAGACTATCTTAGTGTACAAAGTCCCTTTCTGAACCGAGTTCATTCCTCGTTTCAGTCCTGTTTCACTGAACCGGTATAACCTACCGTTCTAGCCATGTCTATCTCATGAGATATAAAATCTTTACCCAATGCATTGGAGGGAGATATATGTCCCACCCATCTCATAATGATAACATTATTATGTGTGCCACAAAATCATAAATCATACATCATTGCATAACCCATGTTATAAAAATGGGATTCTTAAACAACATGACATCATAAAAAAATTCACATAAGATAAAGGGATTCATAAAAATAATTCCATCACAACATAATCAAATTAATGTAATTATAGGGATAGAAACAGAAACCTATATTATCTTAGATGGAAAATAATTTTGATAAAACACTTGAACTCCATTCTTGAGGAAAATATCCTTTCAACTTCAAAAACACTTTTCCTTTCTTAACATGTCATTCAATTTTAAACTAAAAGAAGTTGATTAAAAATAAACATGAAAACTTGTAAAGGAATCTTTTTGTAAATAATGTTTTAAAAATCCATTCATGTCGTATAAGTTAAAAAAAACATTTTTCTCGTACTTTTGTCGGAAAAGTCAAAAAGTACTTCATATGAAAAACGACAAAAGATTCCCTTCATATCTTTTACTAAAATTTCAAAAAAGGGTAAAATTGGATTTAAACAATTGTAGGTGGATGGAAAAAATATTACATATTGAGGAAACGTGAATGTGGATGATAAAATACACCCCAGTGAATACCAAAGTATAAACAATCTCGGATAAAATGAGATTGTGATATTTTCCCTTACCTTATGTCTGATATGCTTTGTACGTATCCGAACCTCCTGTATAATGATTTAAATAATGTCATTAACTTATTACAGAATCATATTCATTGTTATGATATCATATATGGTTCAATTATGACTTTATATTACTCGTTATTTTGTAAATTCCATGTTAAAGAAGCGTTTTGGGTAAAATCGTTTCATTTATCGTAGGTGTTTGGACTTGTTGTTATTGACATTATTATTACTTATATCATGATTTACTTACTTAAAGAATATAAAACATTATTTATATATCATATATATTCAGTATATATATATATATATATATAATTTATAGATAAATGAAATGAAACACACCGTTCATGGAGACGTTAGTCCGTACATACGCATGAACGATGTTTTCCTTTCCTTAATGTCTTGAATGGAAGTAAGTAGATGACACACATATATATATACATAAATCCAGTATATTTAACATTTAATATATTTCATTATTATTCATTATATGTACTTTATAATCATTCATTAATGGTTAATGTGGAGAATGAATCTCATCGTGTCGTGGAGACGGTAGTCCGTATGTACGCACGAGCGATGATATCGTTCTCATGATCGTGAAATTGTGTTGAAGTGTATTTATACTATTTAAGTATCAATATAACATTATAATAATCATATATAGTTACTCATTACACCATTATACGCATCCAATTAAGGTGGTGGCGGAAAATAGATTACACCACGACGTGGAGACGGTATTCCGTACGTACGCAAGCGCGGTGATTTCCTTTTTCCATAGGATGGATAGAATGTTAATTATAGTTGTTTCATATTTATAATAACATATCAGTATATAAGAAATACTGATTTTATTACTTTATCATGAAACAACTAATGAAGAAGAAGTTCAAGAATAAAGAAATTGAAAAAGATCGGTAATGGATATTACCTCTTTTTGACGCGCCTTTTCTTAACCTCCACTTAAAGACCTAAGGATGGTCTTTGAAGACGACCAGGACCTCTTGGATGATACTAGGGAAGTGGAGAAAAGATTTTGGCAGGGGTTGGCCGATCTTGAATGCTCAAATTGGTGTGAGGAGGAGAGGGAGGAGGTTTCCTTTTATAAGGGAGGAGAGGGGCACCTTAGGAAAACTAAAAATATTATTTTATTATAAAGTCACGTTCGGTTTTAAATAGCTCCAAATCGATATATTTCAAAGCTAAGGTGGGGATTTGTCGAAATCCTCTCTTCCAATAGGATTTAGAAAAGTTTAGTTTTTTATTTTAACCTTATCAATTAGATTTAACTCTAAGTTAAATAATTTAACTTTTACCGTGTCTTTTTGTTTTCTTACACTATATGGTTAATAAACTTACTATATAAAGCCAAAAGAATCCAAAGTTGTTTATTATTAACATATATATACTTATCTAAGTCATTTGGCCAAACCATAGATTTTTAGGAATTAAATAACAATTAATAATATTATATTTGTTTTAAAAACTAATTTATGTCAATTTTGAAACTATTTGGTACATGATTTTTATGAAATTAATAACAGAATGATAAGTTCTAACCAAGTTACTTATATCAACAATAACATGTCATATTAACCTATAAAATTAATTTATGTCATAAAAAGTCTCAAATTACATTTATTTGGGCATTTATAACATCAATTATGTCAATATTTCATTAATAAGACAATTACTGCATCATCTTTGTGTCATAATAAATGATAATTAATTAATCCCTAAAAATTATAAAAAAATTTATATGATGTAGATAATTGTATTAGAGTTTTGAGACTATTCATGTTTTAAGTTTCATTAAGTTTATCACTAAGTTAAAATTATTATACTTATAATATTTAAGAAAGTGATATGTTGTCACATTCTTTGGTTTTAATAATAATTAAATTATTTTCATGGACAAAATTCCATAAAATGAATCTAATCCGACCCTCAGGTCATATGGGTCTACTTTGAACCATCAAATCAGATTTTTCCAAGTGTTAAGGTAATATTATAATCTTATATTTATCCTTAATTACCCGAATTACCTTTAACTATAGTAAATAAAATTTACCGTAGTTATTATTCACAATGCCCAAAAATAAATAGTAGCTTATTGACATAATTTGGACCCACTGATTCCAAATATGGAATCCATTTTTCCAAATTCAATACACAAAAGATGCAGAAATTAAATTAAAATTAATCCCGTTGTTGAAAGAAAATGTGTTTTTCTTTAAAACATTGCAAAAGATTGAATTGATTTAACCTACGAAATCATGGTAAAATCAATGCTAATGACATAAATTATATTAAATGGTAAAAATATATTCTATTTATACTTTAAAACCATTCAATATTATAATTTAACCACATAAGATATTACGATGAAAAAAGTTGTTTTTAATTAAAATGTAGCGTGTTTTTACTATTCATTAAAATATGAAAGTTATCGAAAAAATATCAAAACTTTATCTAATGTAAATTTTTATATCCTAATTCAAAATAAGAATTTCATTTTGTCAAATTGAACATATAAACATGTCAAAAACTATATTTAAAGTGGGTGCGCCATTAAAAGGCGGCAAAACTGCATTTTTTGAAAAATACTTATTTTACCCGAAAAATTTATTTTGTTCACATACCATGTTCTAGAAAATGTGTAAGATGAATAATAATGTTATAAAATTCAACATTTAGTTAATACTATTCATAAAGGCTATTTCATGACAATACTATAATAATATATTGTTGTTTAGTAAAACCTGGTATTGCGTACAACACACGCTATTGAGGAAGGTCGCGATTGCGTGTAATGCAAGCCAAGTCAGGGTTGCGTGCTGTGCAAGAATCATTCGTTGTTTCGTATAACATAAACCAACCATATTTCATTTATACATTGAATATATATATATATATATACTCAATTTTGCGTAGAATAACTATTATCAAAATTGTGTGTAACACGATCCAAGAATAGTGTTGTGTATACTGCAAGCTAATACGGTGTTGCGTATAGAGCAAGGTAATCTTGGTGTAGCATACAACACAAGACATTAATGAAATTAAAAGAATATTTTTCATAAAATCTTGGGGTGTTACATTCTACCCCCCTTAAAATGAATTTCTCCCTCGAAATTCGTCAGGGTTATAAATGGTTTACTACTCGAAAGTTTGTTTAATAGAAACCCACATCTTAAAAAGGAATACCAAAATATTGCGTTAAAAAATAAAGTATGAAATGTAATGGTTACCCAAATTAACTCATCACTGGGTTTCCACGTAGGAGAAAATATGGATATGGAAGAAAAATCTAACCATCAAGTTCTAATGGAGAGTGGTAGAGAACATGGCTATGAAAAATCCAACAATCGCAAATCCATAAATTTGTGATGATCTAGGGTACCATCTGATTCATTAGATATAAGATCACTAGGATAAAATTTTTGATTTTCAAAATCATTTCCCTAAAGTTGAAGAATTTGAATTAGAATAAATACTTACTTTATTTTGGTACAATCTCACTATTGTTCGTACTTTGAAAAATTTCCACTTCATCTCTTAAAGAAATGAAGTTGAATTTGTTATTCATGAAGTGTTAATTGATCATGTGATAGAATGATGGGTCATTCCTTCTGTTTCAAAAAAAAGGTTAGCAAAAGTTATCAAATATACATAAGTCCATCTATGGTGAGGTTAATCGTATACGATTCCAAGAATGAGCCTATAATTCATATATCATACCGCTTAATAAAATAAAACTAGTTTCTACTAAACAGGGACTTCATGTAGGCCAGTGGTAGGCAATAAAGGCCAGTCGCACTTCAGTTGTGGGTTCGATTCCCACAGCCTTGTCCGACGCGATGGGTTGTCGCCCGTCCTGCAGGTTATCCTTTTTCTAAAGCTATATTACTATAACTTCCCATCAATAATATCGAAAAAAGTTTTATCCTAACTTATTTCCAACATAATACATTCCAATATTTAGGCTTATCTAAAATACTTCGGTCCAAGCTCATAGTATAAAGAAAATTATTACTTGAAATGTCATCAACCAACCATCATTTATCTCCCATTATCTTGTTGGTCTCATACCAATCATGTGAATACCGTAATCATGTATTCTCTTGAAAAATGAATACCCATTAAACCTTAGTGGAAACATGAATTTTGTCAAAGGTTAACTCTTTCCACATACCAAAATCCAAAAATTCTATATAGTCAAACAATGATATAACCTTCTCCTTATATCAGTCATGAGCTCATGAATACTATCAAACATTTAATTTTCTCCTTATCCCTTCATTATGCGCATATAATCTACTTTCCAAAAATACTAGTACCATTCATCACATACTTTCAAAACTTAAGGAAATACAACAGAGTAAAAATCCTTAGATGTCTCTTTATTCCATAGTACCATGCGATTACTTATACAACATTACACTTGATAAACATGTAATCATTCCACTACATTCATAATCCATTGACCGAGCTTCAACAATTCTTTCATCTCACATATCATTTGTAGTCTCATCATCATCATCAACATAAATACTACCCATACGACCATACTGTTTCTCTTCATGAGACTTTCCCTTAGGGCATTGTTTTGCATAATGCCCGTACATTCCACATTTAAAACATTTAACCATTGTTGATGTCGTAGCAATACCATTATCCTCATCCCTGGTGTTAACTGAACCTTTTCCTTTTCACTTACTGGCTCTGTGTCCTTCTTTTCCACACCCAAAGAATCTTCTAGTTCCTTTGAAACATTCTCCTTGATGCCTCTTCCAACATGATTTACATAGGGGAAATTGAACTTTCTTTCCTCTATGATCATCATGAAACTCCATCTTTCTCTTATTAGCCGAGTCAGGAAACTTACCAAATTTTACTTTATTGATCATATTATGAGATTGCTGATTTGGCATAATAATTATTTTTGGACCTCCAAATACCATTTCATTTGGTTTCTCATAAATAATATCATTCCATTGTCCATCATATCCTCCATTATTGTGAATCATCTTGTTTCCAGCCATTTTCTAAAACCCAAAAAGAATATTGTGAGAGAAAAAAATCATAATTAAGGGTGAGTAACTTCAATATCTAACATATTTGGTTTAATATAATATCGTTACCATAGTTCTAGGACTATATACTATATGTATAATTATCCTTAGGGACATCCCTAGACATACATTAGAAATATCTCTAGGGATCTCACTAACGTTTTCACATCCTAGTTTCCAAAGGTTGACTAAACCTTTCCTCTGATACCAACTGTAGATACCCGAAGCTTGACATACATGGAAATTACATTTATTTTGAGGAATACTTATTACATAACAAAAACACACACACAAGGACCGTAATAGTTTAGTGTCTTTGGAAACTCAGAATATAATCTTCTAATCGTGGTGAAAGATCTTCAACATCTCCCATAAAGATCTTCTTTTTTTCTAAACCTAAATCCTTTCTTTATGTCTTGGGGAAAAGAAAAAATAAAAGGGTGAGCTCAAATTCTCAGTAAGGGTAAACAAAAGAAATATCAATCACGTCATATTCATAAGAACATATCTTTTGGAAATCTTAACCTGCAAAAGAGATCACAATTTCATAACATGGGATAAATCATAGAAGTGAAATGTATTCCCAATAATCATAACATAAAACACGAAACTTTGTGGCATACACACATAATAATAGATAATCATTTCTTGTTAGTCAAGACTCATTTCCAAGACTATCTTAGTGGACAAAGTCTCTTTCTGAACCGAGTTCATTCCTCGTTTCAGTCCTGTTTCACTGAACCGGTATAACCTACCATTCCAGCCATGTCAATCTCATGAGATATAAAATCTTTACCCAATTCATTGGAGGGAGATATAGGTCCCACCCATCTCATAATTATACCATTATTATGTGTGCCACAAAATCATAAATCATACATCATTGCATAACCCATGTATTAAAAATGGGTTTCTTAAACAACATGACATCATAAAAAAATTCATATAAGATAAAGGGATTCATAAAAAAAATTCCATCACAACATAATAAAATTAATTTAATAATAGGGATAGAAACATAACCCTATATTATCTTATATGAAAAAAATAATTTTGATAAAACACTTGAACTCCATTCTTGAGGAAAATATCCTTTCAACTTCAAAAACACTTTTCCTTTCTTAACATGTCATACAATTTTAAACTAAAAGAAGTTGATTAAAAATAAAATTGAAAACTTGTATAGGAATATTATTGGGAATAATGTTTTAAAAATCCATTCATGCCGTATACGTTAAAAAAACATTTTTCTCGTACTTTTGTCGGAAAAGTCAAAAAGCACTTCGTATGAAAAACGACAAAAGATTCCCTTCATATCTTTTACTAAAAATTCAACGAAGGGTAAAATAGTATTTAAACAATTATAGGTGGATGGAAACAATATTACATATTGAGGAAACTGGAATTTGGATGATAAAATACACCCTAGTGAATACCAAAGTATAAACAATCTCAGATAAAATGAGATTGTGATATTTTCCCTTACCTTATGTCTGATATGATTTGTACGTATCTGAACCACCTATATAATGATTTAAATAATTTAATTAACTTATTAAAGAATCATATTCATTGTTATGATATCATATATGGTTCACTTATGACTTTATATTACCCGTTCTTTTTAAATTCCATGTTAAAAAAGTGTTTTGTGTAAATCGTTTCATTTATTGTAGGTGTTTGGACTTGTTGTTCTTGACATTATTATTACTTATATTCTGATTAACTTACTTCCAGAATATAAAACATGATTTCTATATCATATATATTCAATATATATATATATATATATATATATTTAATTGATAGATAAATGAAATGAAACACACCGTTCATGGAGACGTTAGTCCGTACGTACGGATGAACGTTGTTTTCCTTTCCTTATTGTCTTGAATGGAAGTAAGTAGATGACATACATATATATATATACACATAAATCCAGTAGATTTAACATGTAATATATTTCATTATTATTCATTATATATACTTTATAATCATTCATGAATGGTTAATGTGGAGAATGAATCTAATCGCATCGTGGAGACGGTAGTCCGTACGTACGTACGAGTGATGATATCGTTCTCATGATCGTGAAATTTTGTTGAAGTCTATGAATACTAATTCATTATCAATATCAATTTATAATAATCATATATAGTTACTCATTACACCATTATACCCATCCAATTAAGGTGGTGGAGGAAAATAGATTACACCACGGCGTGGAGACGGTATTCCGTACGTACGCACGCGCGGTGATTTCCTTTTTCCGTAGGATGGATAGAAGGTTAATTAGAGTTTTTTCATATTTATAATAACATATATCTATATAAGAAATACTGATGTTATTAATTTATCATGAAACAACTAAAGAAGAAGAAGTTGAAGAAGAAAGAAATTTAAAAATATTGGTAATGGATATTATCTCTTTTTGACGCGCCTTTTCTTAACCTCCACTTAAAGAATTAAGGATGATCTTTGAAGAAGACCAGGACCTCTAGGATGATAATAGGGAAGTGGAGAAGAGATTTTGGTAGGGGTTGGACGAGCTTGAATGCTCAAATTGGTGTGATGAGGAGAGGGAGGAGGTTCCCTTTTATAAGGGAGGAGAGGGGCACCTTAGGAAAACTAAAATTATTATTTTATTATAAAGTCAAGTTCGGATTTAAATAGCTCCAAATTCATATATTTCAAAGATAAGGTTGGGATGTGTCGAAATCATCTCATCCAATAGTATTTATACAAGTTTAGGTTATTATTTTAACCTTATCAATTAGATTTAACTCTAAGTTAAATAATTTAACTTTTACCGTGTCTTTTTGTTTTCTTACAATATATGGTTAATAAACTTACTATATCAAGCCAAAAGAATCCCAAGTTTTTTGTTATTAATATATCTATCCTTATCTATGTTATTTGTCCGAACATTGGATTTTTAGGAATTAAATAACAATTAATAATATAATATTTGTTTTGAAAACTAATTAATGTCAATTTTGACACTATTTGGTACATGATTTTTATGAAATTCATAACAGAATTATAAGTTCTAAAAAAGTTACTTATATCAACAATAACATGCCATATTAACCTAGAGAATTAATTTAAGTCATAAAATGTCTCAAATTACATTTATTTGGGCATTTATAACATCAATTATGTCAATATTTCATTAATAAGACAATTACGGCATCATCTTTGTGTCATAATAAATGATAATTATTTAATCCATAAAAATTATAAATAAATTTCTATGATGTATATAATTGTATTAGCTTTCTGGAGACTATTCATGTTCGAAGTTTCATTAAGTTTATCACTAAATTGAAATTATTATACTTATAATATTTAAGAAAGTGACATGTTGTCACATTCTTTGGTTTTTATAATAATTAAATTATTTTCATGGAAAAAAGTCCATAAAATGAATCTAATCCGAACCTCAGGTTATATGGGTCTACTTTTAGCCATCCAATAGGATTTTTCCAAGTGTTAGGGTAATTTTATAATCTTATATTTACCCTTAATTACCCGATTTACCTTTAACTATAGTAAATAAAATTTACCGTAGTTACTATTCACAATGCCCAAAAATAAAAAGTAGCTTATTAACATAATTTAGACCCACGGATTCCAAATATGAAATCCATTTTTCCAAATTCAATACAAAAAATATGCAGAAATAAAATTAAAATTAATCCCCTTGTTGAAAGAAAACGAGTTTTTCTTTAAAACATTGCAAAAGATTGAGTTGATTTAACCTATGAATTCAAGGTAAAATCAATGCTAATGACATAAATTATATTAAATGGTAAAAATATTTTCTATTTATACTTTAAAACCATTCGATATTATAATTTAACCACATAATATATTACGTTGAAAAAATTTGTTTTAAATTAAAATGTAGCGTGTTTTTACTATTCATGAAAATATGAAAGTTATCGGAAAAATATAAAAACTTTATCTAATGTAAATTTTTATATCCTGATTCAAAAGAAGAATTTCATTTTGTAAAATTGAACATATAATCATGTCAAAAACTAGATTTAATGTGGGTGCGCCATCAAAAGGCGGAAAAACTGCATTTTTTTAAAAATACTTATTTTACCCGAAAAATTTATTTTGTTCTTATACCTTGTTCTAGAAAATGTTTAAGATGATTAATAATGTTATAAAATTAAAAATTTAGTTAATAATATTCATAACGTCTAGTTCATGACAATATTATAATAATATATCGTTGTTTAGTAAAACTCGGTATTGCGTACAACACACGCTATCGAGGATGGTCGCGATTGCATGTAATGCAAGCCAAGTCAGGGTTGTGTGCTGTGCATGAATCCTTCGTTGTTTCGTATAACATAAACCAACCATATTTCATTTATACATTGAATATATATATATATATATATATACTCAATGTTGCGTAGAATAACTATTATCAAAATTGTGTGTAACACGATCCAAGAATAGTGTTGCATATACTGTAAGCTAATACGGTGTTGCATATAGCGCAAGGTAATCTTGTTGTAGCGTAAAACACAAGACATTAATGAAATTAAAAGAATATTTTTCATAAAATCTCGGGGTGTTACAATTATGCATTAAACTATCTCATCATCTCTTGATGAATACCTTTAACAACCCATAATTGTCCATGAAAATGAAGATAATTATAGTATACAAGGCAACATTACGAATATTGTATCCTCACCAAATAACAATGCAATCATAACTAAAACCATCATATCAGATTAATTCTTTATCATTATCTATTCACGAAGTATGGGCATAACAGATGTCGATTTTAGACCTACTTGTCCTTGGGTCTCCTGAACATATAGATGCATGTCTATAAAAAGTCAAATCATTCACCACTAATCACATGACCCTTTAAATACCTCTATCTATGAATTCTGAGTTAAATAATCCAAGAAATAATTTCCCTCACTTGTTGTATAAGAAAACTCAATGTCACAATATTGAGGAGCTTGAACCACATACTCTACGGAATGTTTAGGTTCCACTATGAATGTTGTACTTATGACTCATGTGGTCTATTTTCCCCAAAAACCATCCACATATAAGATTCTATGTCTAGAAAACCAGTGCATTTACCATCATATTTAACTAGAAATCATGAGTAAAGAAATTCCACTCATACGGTCTCACTTGTCTAGTGCCATAAGAAACCACTCAAACCACCTGCATTAGAACTGCTCTTTCTCCAACATTCGATATATCCTAGTACATGGTATATTAATTACATGTCATAGGTATTGTGACGACATGTGATGAGTTCAGTCTTATTTTTATTTCCTGAAAATATCTATTTCATGAATCTGAAAAAAAACATATTCACTTCTTTCTTAGTATGTCTTGAAATCGATGCTACTAGATGTGAGAAGTCACAGATAAACCACTGGTAACAACCTTCTACACCCAGAAATTTGAGAATCTCAAATAAAACATTTGTCACTCCCATGATACTATGGTTTAACCTTCTTGGGGTCCACTTACATTCCTTCCTATGAGGTGACATGAACCAAGATGTGAAATTTATCAATACCAAAAATTTATTTATATAGCTTTACATAAATCCAATACTCTCTCAATGTAATACATATGATTTCATAACATTTGAAATGATTTTATTATAGCTATAATTAAACTATGTCTTTGACCAAAACCACAAAAAAATAATTCTAAAAAATGAAATATATAATTAATCAAGTCCATGGATAAATACGACACTTTTATCAAACCAAAAGACATCAATAAAAAATCATACATAACAAAACTACTTCTAAACACAGTCTGAGTTATCTCTAATGGTCTCACACTCAACATGGGTTATTTTGATCTCAAATCAATCAAGGAGAAGTCCAGATAATGTACAAAATAGTTTAATATATCATCAACATTAAGAAAGGGATAATGTTTCATGACTATTATATATTTCAATCTCTGATAATCCATACATAAGTACATGGTACCATTATTTTTATTAGGTGAAGGAACTTAAGAACCAAATAATGACATATTCAGACATATGAAAATATTATTTTCTAGATATTAAAACTGATCATTCAACTCCAAAAGTTATCCTAGTGACATTCCAAAAGGTGGTATAGAAATTAGGCAATCAATTGGAACTAAATCGATTGTTAACCTAATCTATCGTCTGGGCGGTAAGATGGAAAGAAATCCGGAAAAATTTATACCAATGGTGGAAAAAACATTACTACATTCCAGGATCATCCAAAAAAATAATTTCTATCATATACGTGAAATAATACAATCAACACTAAATTGGTCATACAAGACTAGCCTAAAGATCCCAATCACCCTAGTGAGAATAGCTGCCTCTAATAAAATATTCAAAGGTAACTATCCTCTGATTGTAATCTATATGAACTAGGTATAGAAAATACCAATCTATACCATGAATAAATTTGAACCCCATCATTTCTAGCATAAAAGTTTCTCAAAATAAGGGTTAACTAAAAATATTTAGAGAAAATTATTTACATCATTTGATATTATATTATCACAATCCCAATGATGTGTTAGCTATAAAAACTCCATCTAATATTTACACATACAGGACAAAACCATTTTAATAAAGAGTAGACAAACTAGAATGTTATGATCTTGTAAAATAAATCAAAAAAGGGTAGATGATGTAAGAATCATACCTATAAAGGTATATAGCCCTTCGTAAAAAATAACCAGAGTTATCTGCATAACGTGAAGTTGACTATCCCCTCTTCATTGGGCTCTAGTCCGACTCCTGTATTATATTCTAATGTCTTTAAGAAACAACCATACATTGGGGTACTACGTCACCATCACCATCTTGAATGGGGTATGGAACTCTAGGTACATGTATTTTATGTTGAAGATGAGTCCCTCCCATACTCTGGTACTTATCATACACAACACTCCAATGTAGGGTACATACACTAAGGATACATGTGGACCAATTTCCCAGAATGAAATCCTTGTAATTGAATATGGTTCTAATATTTCTTTACACTTCCTTGAATTATATATCCACTATTTACTAGGTTAATACTATTATAGAGACACTCTCTTAAACTAGAAGAAGAATTCCTAGTTCTTCTAACTAGAATATCATGGTTTCTACTCAGGGCCTCACAAAAAATTACCTTTTATGATGAGTTCCCAATTCATGGTATCTAAAAATATGGTCAAATAAAAAAAGTTCACATCTTACCTAGAATCATAGAGAATATTATCTTGAAAATTCCTCTCCCTTGAGTTCTCAACACCATATAAAGAAGGAAAAAAGCGTTCATGGTTAGTGAAATGTTCAATATAGTCCATCAATGAATAGCCATCCAAAGTCAAATGCATTAACTTGTAAGGATTATCCTTCCATAACATCACTGAATATATGTGTCTCAATAAAATACACTAAAATTAATTCCAAAATAAATTCACTCAGTGATGATCCTTATAAATAATGTTACACAAGTTTTTAACTAGACCACATTGCATATAAGTTTTACGATTCACCCTCTTATCTGCTGGTGTCTCAACCCAATTTGAAATTGTTTGGAATAATTCAATCAAGAACTCAACTACCTGGTGGAAAATGCCTAGTGAATATAGAAAATGGTATACCTAAAACTCTCTCATCAATGCACACGTTAAAGGTACGGTAAGAGAAACCTCAATTTCCATTGATCACATGAACCTTTAAATTTGTCATGAATATGAACATCCATATGATAATCATCATGTACATGAGTATCCATATTATCTATGTTTTCAGCATATTTATTTTTATTCATCAAAATTTTAACATGAAGATAAGAAGGATGAGATATTATCCTTATAAGAAAATCACACTTTTTATAGCACTAGTTACTCCAACATGTTAAACCTCAACAGGTGACAAAAATAGAGAACCTTTACTCTTGGACTCTATCAACATGTATTACAAGGGTTTTAGAATTGAATATATGTTCATTTAAATTAATTTGATAGAGATAATTGATATCTCATATCATATTTTATATAGGAAATAACATATCACAGGTGATAAATATTTTTCTGTCATGAACAATGCATGAAAATATATATCACTATATTTATATATTGATCTATGCATACTCTTATAATTACATACCATTTCATAAGTAAAAATATAAATAAATTAATCATTAGCGAACAATAACAACACATAACAAGTGAATCTCCCAAGGTCATGTTACCAAAACTATAACAAGAGAATATAATGAAACATAATTCCATAACTAGGATCACAATGTTTCCACCATACATGGGTTAGATATTCCCATTAAAACACTCATTATAATGTACCAACACATATTATTATCCATTATACCTTTCCAAAATAGTATAGAAATATAAAAGAAAAACATTCCCATCTATCCCAACTTTGTAATGTCCTGCAATAGAGAACTATATCATGTGGACACGACGGGTTAGTTATCGGACTGCAAGAGAACATCCCCATAAGATATAGGTTTCTATCTATGATTGATATTATGATGATATATATGGGAGGCCATACCTCTTGGTATGGATATACAAAGTAGCAAAAATAAAAAATTAACTATAATAATCCTAGTAATAACGTAGAGGAAACAAAAAATAAAACAATAGGGAAATAAAAGGAGGAATAAATAAAAGAATGATAATAAATCATGTAATGAAAATAAATGATGTATCTAAAATTAAACTGAAATAAATAAAAATAAATGAATTAGTTGATATAATTTAAACCCAAAATTTTCTTCTCCTAAACCCCATGTTGTACTCATAACCAAACTATATCCAATTGATTAAGAAACAAAATTAGAAAAAGTATATCTTTCTCTTGTCATAACATGAATCCAGGTAATCTATTCACAAGCCAAATAGTTCCCAAATTGGTAATTAGTAAAACATTGTACACAGACCACACCGTGTATTAATATATCCAATCCAATAACTAGTGTATGCAATTGGCGAATAATAGGTTTATGAATTAATCAATTAATAAAATATAACAGTCAACCTTCTTCGAACCCATTCTGGAATTTCTCTGATCATATAGAAAAACCATTTCAACTAACCATAATATATCGATATAATAATCACAAAAATCATTTTTAAGTCTCTATATCAAAATTTCAGCACGAGACTAGGTAGATCACACTCAATATGATCATTAAGAAATAGGACTGGGAAATCCCATTAAATATAAAAAGTATATCATAAGACTATGTATATCCCATTCAATATAAGCATTACATCATAATACTAGGAAGATTCCACTCAATATAAGAATTAAAACCTTGGACTGGGAAAATAACACTCAATATAATCATTATTGATTTACACTATGTAGATCCAACACAATACAAGCATTACATCATAGATAAACATGTTATAATATTGAGGATATCAAAAAATTATATCATTAGCCTCAATGGTTAATTATGAAAATTACCATTTTTCTTTAAATTAACCACATCATTTACAGTGTTGTTCATAACCCTTACCATGTCATCCATATCAATAAAAAATCAATTTACATAGTTAATTGATATAAAGAAATAACCTGAATCTCATGTCTTGGTAAACAACCATTAATCTATTATCCAATTCAAATTAATCAAGGGTTCACTCTCCTAATGGGAAACCATAGCTTGTCATATAAATAGTGGAATCCAAGGGATAAAACCAATATTCCAAAACTTGATTTTTCAATAATTAATTATTAAATTAATTAGATCCCATGTAATTTGTTCTCAATCACAATATCTCATATACTTGACAATTAAATATACCATAGGGTTAGGTTTTAGACTCTCTACATATGAATGATTATTTATAAATAATACGAATTAATAAAACCAATATAATAAGAGGTGATGGAGAATAAAAAATCAAAAAAATATCATCAGAGAATATCCATGTCAATCTAGATCGATCATCAATCCAAATATTCCACTTTCATAATGGAGGACAATAGTAGAGAGGGGAAAACCTTATTAAAGTAACTAACTAGGAACAAAAGTAAAATAATGTTCTCTATAATGGAATTTGAGACTCAAAAAATTTTAAATCATCATATTTTTTAGACAGAGAGCCTCTGCCAAATGAATAATGAAAATAATACATGATTCCACAGATAAAATCACTAGGTCCATGGAATACACAATGTCTAATAATTTCATATAACTTATTTTCATTTTTTTAATTTACGCTATTATAATTCATTCCCTGGTTTAATATTAATTCCAATATAAATTTATGTGATTTGAATTAGGGTCATGGTGTGTAACAACATCACAATATGAAGTAGTTTACAACATGTGTCTGGTGGTACTTAAATATCATGTATCATTTATACGACATGTGAATTCAATAAAAATAGTTTTCAGCCTAGTTTCTACAATTGGTCCTGAATCACCTAAAAATCATTTGAAAAATAAATCCTTCTAATAGCAATTTAATAAATTTTGTCTTGGAATTTAATAAAAAAAAATGTACATCCCTAAACATTCGGTCTTTTTCCACAAAAAAAATGAAATCCTTCTCAGAACAAGACTCAACAACCAAGGTCATTTTAAAGAATCGTTTAGGGACATTCATAGAAGAAAATATGTTCTTACAAGTTTATTGTAGTAATATGTAATAAATATTCATCCACCAAGATGTAATATTAATATCATTAATGTTTTGGTCATCTAGTGTGGTATTAGAGCTCAGTGATTTTTTGGAAACATGGGTGAAACCATTTTTCCTGAAACCATAGGATAAGAGTATGTATAGGAGAGCATAATAAATTATAGGGAAAAAGTGGCTAATTTACCTATAAAATGTACAATTTTTTATGTTTTATTAAGTAGATATATCTATAAAACCAGTTCACATAGCCGTGAAAAATGTGTGTGGTGTGGATTCAGAATTAACTTGTTCATCACTAGTGCTTGTTGAGTGGGAATAATACTATACAACTCTCTAGATAATAATTTTAGGATATTATTTTTTAAATATAAATATTCCCTATGAAAAATTATGATGGATTTGAATAGATGGTAATAATTAATTAACAAGGACAAGCCTATGATGTCATAGATTGACAAGGATGTGAAATGATTTATACATATAAAAATGATTTTAATGATTATGGGGCCCCTCACTCTAATTAATGTTAATCAAATTAGGATTTTGGGTTGTTGTAAGAATTTATATTTTGAATTAATCACATTGATGTTGTTTCTTATAGAAAATGTTATGATTTTCCTCATGAAAATTTGAATGTTAGGGTATTTTGAATTTAAATACAATTTCTATTATTACAAAACATTCTCAATCATTGAATAATTTTGAGAATATAAATGTGTGTAGGTGTGTAAAATATTTTATAGAGTCTATCATGAGGTAAAAAACTATTTACATATACTTTTCTGATTGAATAAATAAAAAAAAAGACTTGTACCAATGAAAACATATTTTCTTTTATAAAGTGATCAAATAAAAAAAAATTTTGTTTTTTATTATTTGTTAGGAGAAACAGATCAATTGTGGACTCTGAATAAGAATAAGGGGAAATATGATGAAATTGATTAAATATATTGTGAAGATTTTAAATTAGTATCCTTGAATATTTACATTTCTTGTATTTTTCATGTGAAAATAGTGAAGTAATTCCTTAAGATAAAGAAACAATATTATAAATCCTTTAGTAAAAAAGATGCAAATTTTACAAGACATACAAGGGATTATTCTAGTATTATCATCCGACTTATATTCTATATTGGACAATTATATAGTGGAATAAAAAAATTAATTGAATATAGTCTCCCTTAATGTCATTTTTTGATATTAAGAAATATTTAGATGTGTTATAATGATGGGAATAAATATTGGATTCTCCAATAAATCACAAGATATTGATAAGTAGAGAATTATGAAAATTTTCATTATTTCTAATAATTAAAATAATAGAGGAGTGAAAATGAGTCTACCTCTATTCCAAATAAGTTGTATGAAACATTGTAAAAATTGCCTTAAAAAAATATTAAATCCTATAATAGTGATAATGATGGTCACCATGTAATTTAAATCCATTCTGATGTGAATAATTTATCAAATAATTTGAATGGATAGAAAGCCACATATAATGTACCAACACTCACCATCATTTCAAAAGATATGAATATACAAATTATGCTAACTAGTTCTCAAATATGTTTGTTAATAATGTTGAATCACATCAGTATAATCCTAATTCAATAGGAAATGGACAATCTCATGCCATAATTATTGCAAATATTTGGTAAAATAATGAAGTGAATAAAGATAAATTTATCATACAATATATAATTATTAATGTATTATTTTATTCTAAATATACCAATTCAATTATATTTATGAAATATTCTAAGGATTTTTTATTATCACATGAATGATTATATATTAAATTTTATTGAATACTATTAATGACAAAATGATATAACCTCATGAATATGATTCTTATCCATTTTTTAGAAATATACTTACTGAAAATATATTTCTTCTTCCTCTAGTAGAATTTCATGTTAATTTTCCCACGGAATAGATTTATTTATATAAAATCCTTATCAATTTTCAACACTAAATGAAATATATTCTAGGTAAATTGTAATTTGAATTTTTGTTTTTATAAATCATTGTTAAAAGTAACATGGGAAAATTTTAACGACAGATTTTTACAAAAGATATGTTAAACGCCATTAAGTTTCGTTTTAAAATTTTATTTCGAGAAAAATGAATTTAAAATTTATTAAAAAATCAGAATCTCAATTTTAAGGAAATATATTTTAACAAATCATCATAGAACACTTCAGTATTGATTTTCATGAAAAATGATGTTAATTTAAAAAAATTGAAAACACAAACCCTTTTTTTCATTCAGTTGAAACAGTCTCTCTAAACTAATGATGGAATCCAACCGCTTCAATGACCCTTTATGAATATAAATTATATCATAAAATTGATTTTAATTCCCTTATCACATCGTTTTCATTGAATATTAAATAAATCATTCGCATTTCATGATCACATAGCTATAATGGTGAATTTAAAACTATTATATTTTAACCCCAAAACATTATAACAATTTTTTAGAGTAAATTTAATTCCATAGAGACTTTTCAATACACACAACATCTTGATTAAACAAAATGTGATACTGTATTAAAATATTATTCAATCATGAACATTATAAACTATTCGTTAAATGATTGTGTATGAATAATGTAAATAAATTATAAAAAATATATAATTTACACTCATTGATTTTTTTATCTAATGATAATAAAAAATAATATGAATCATTTAAAATAAGAAGAAATATTTTCTAGGAAAGCTGTATTCTATTAACACTTTAGTCACAATGAATGCACCTTATTTAAAATTAATTATTAATACTTTTTAAAAAATTATTTTTTAATATTAAAGTCATTTTTGAAATTAGTATATCAAAATTATCTTAAGATGATTTTTTTGAATTTTCTAAAATGTTTAAAATTTTGATTAATAGTTAATCATATTGATTTGTAATTGATAATTTACTTTGTATTTAAATTATTTATAAATTTAAATAATATTTTAATTAGTTTTAATGTTTAATTATTTCAATTATATATATATAAATCCAATTTAGTTCATTATAATCATTTATATAATTAATATTGATATAAAAACATTGTAAACTTTTTAACCTTTCCAATTTCAAAACCAGCTTTCTCGGTTTATTTTTGGGATTAATTATAAAATAAAATTTTTTAACATAATGATTTTAATTTATATAAATAGATGAGATAATTTTAATAATAATTTTTTATATTATATAATAATTAAAATTTAATTTTTGGACACAATTAACTATAAAAACAATAAAAATCATTTACAACAGTTTAGGTACAACCCGGATTACTACGGTGTTAATATAAAAATATAATGGTTAAAATTAACTAGAAACTCTTATAAAATATATTTCATATAATTATTACAACCATATAACATCAAAATATAGAGAAAAATATTTTTTACCCTTTTTCCATGTTAAAAACATGGGTACACATTTTTATATCCAAATATTACAAGTGTTCCACACTCATCATGTATAAAAGGCCACCCGATATCCTATATTATTTACAATATAATACCCTTTTTGATCATCAAAATCCTTCCCAAACAACATAAAAAAACTTTACCCTAATTTTATAGTCCTTATTTTTAATATTTTCAACCTAGTAAGTATTTTTGGTGAAAAACTAAGGATGTTACCTGAAAAAAGGATAATGTTCTTCAACGAGTTCTTTTATTTTGTTTCTTACTACACCTCAATAAATAATCATCAAAACACAATTATATAACAATAATAGTATATTTAATACAATAATATCTAATTATGTTAGGGTAATTACCTATGACCATCCACAGATCCATAAATTGGGTAATAAAATCATCACTTGTGCGTAATGAGGAATTCCACCTCACGAACTGATGTCATTCATTTTTTCCATTACAACCTATCATAGTTGGGTATAAATATTGATATAAAGTATTTATATGATATTTATAAATTAATTATATCTATTGAGTTGTTATATCATATATACCTTCTTACATACCATTCTGTAGGAGACATTATAACGTTGTTCGTGTGTATGATGTACTACAACCCATCGAAGTGATATGATTCGTATTTTACTAAATCATTACGTGGAAGCTGATAAAGAAAATAGTAATAAATATATATGATATAAATGACAGAATAAGGATATTAATTAAATTTTTATCACACTAAAAATGTTAAATATTATGTTGTTTCTTATATTTTCACTCACTAAAAAAGGATAACATCGTTCTTGTACGTATGGACTACCACATCCGTGAAGCAATGTCACTAACATTTAATCACCGAAACAAATGGATTTTATATATAAGAATAAATAATTTATTAATATGACATTTATGAAATTTTAATAATTATATGAATATAAAAAATTACTTAACTGCTTTCCATAATGATAATTAAATAATGGAAATGTAACTCATGCGTACGTGCATCCTACCATCTCCATAATCATAACATACATCATTTCTAAAAACCATTTTACAAGATTCATTATTAGAGTATTATTTGTTGGAAAACATTAAAATTAGTTCAGGATTATTATTTTGTATATATTGAAAAAATTACCTCATTGATATATAGTCAAATAATTAGAGTCATTTTTGACACATAACTCAAATATATTCGAAACACCCAACATAAATTAAATTGATTAGGTAAAAATAAATAAAAGTGTAATAAGGGAAATAAAGGTATTAATGAAAATTAAAAAAAAATCATTTATAAATTAAACAGTTAACATAATATTATTTTTCATGACGGTATAGAATAAACAAGGCCAGTGAGACTCAAGGTAAGGTACATTGTCTCAGTTTCTATTCATTGAGGAATATTTTAATGTTTTGTACCTAATTTCATTTTATGATATATATAATGAGACATTTATATGTAATATAATGTTTTTTAAATATTATTTTTATTTTATATTTTAATTTAATTATTTCATATTAGAGGATTTGACATGAAAATTACCAATTTGTAAAATTCATTGTGCAATATCACTTTCGTTTGTGGTTGTTACCATTTTCATGAAACTATTTGTTTCATTTGATCATTATTCCTTGTAAATTACATATATATTAAATATATATACACTTATATGATTTATACGATAATTTTATAAACCAAATATCATTTATTACATGTGGTATACACTTTAAACATTATTTGATTAACTAGGGAAATATTGATAAAGCTATAACCGTAACTCAGTATAGATATTTATTTATATGGAACACTCTTTATAAATTAAATTGATTATTGAATATATGTAGAATTATTTGTACAAGAAAAAAAGGATGGGGAGAAATTATAGATATCCCCTTAAAGAATCTATATTTAGCATGTGAGAAATAAGTTGGCCAAATCATATAGGGTTTCAACCATTAGTTTAAAACATTTCTGAAGAACGATCTTGACACGAGATGTAATGACCTGTCACCAGAATATTGGAGCTGTTGCATTATTTTATTACATTATATTGATTATAATGAATCAAATCATGAAGGACTGAATGTTTAGTAGTCTTAGTAACCCATAATACATATATAATTCTTATATTATAAATGAATACAATAATTACAACAATATTTTTTTAATAATAATGTCTTTTCCATTTATAATATCCATCTATATCTTTCCTTGCACACTTTCTGATTCTTAAGGAAATTAAAAAATTAAAGTTGAGATAAAATGATTATAAATAATAATAACATATTGGATATTATAAGTAAATATTATATAAACAATGTGGTAAGGTAAATTACTCAAACACATGACATTTAAATAATCTCAAGAACTAGGAAACATAACTATGGATATTATACTTGTAAAATATTAACATAGAATATCCCTAATTAAAATCACAATGATAGACACATAAAACATAAAATCATGGCATAAATGTTATGTTTGTGATCTCCATCATTATGAATTCCATCTATGTGATATTAATGATTGACCTTAAATGTGTTTATTCAACCATTAGAAGATCTAAGGTTATGTTTCATAACTTATGCGATTATTTAAATAAAATGTGTTTGATTTATTTACATGTCCATAGTTTTATACCATATTTACTCATAGTTATCACTTTATTTGTACCCTAAGTGAGAATTTGATATCATCCTTATTTTTTTACATTATCCAGGAATCCAATACATGTACTAGGAAATATATTCTTAGATATTCTAATTGTGAATAATGTTTTTATTAAAAAAAATTTGTTGTTATTAGGGTATTCACTTGTAATTAAAGACTTCTGTATGTAATCTTGTTTAAAAAGCCTAATAAAATATCCATCCCTTTAAGGTTTTATTTGTTTTAATGATTCAAATGTAATATAATAATGAATCAAATCTAAGATTTTGAGGTCGAGGAATTATAGATGGAATCAAATTATGTTTAGTAGAAACCTAGTAAACTAGATAAAGAAATTCATGGATTACAAAACGTAACCCTATAACTAAATTTGAGGATAACTATAAGTATAATATGTCATACTTTAGTACTGGTAATTGATAACCTAGGTTAATTCTAGAGATTATTTATTATGATTAAGATGAGGCAAAATTCTATTTATTTAATTTTCTAACTAAGAAATCACTGGTCATTAATACTATTAATTTATTTTTTATGGTAAACATTATAATAACCATGTTATCTATCAATATCCATAAGAAAATGATAGTTATATTTAACTTCCATGTCCATTTTCTCACATTATACTAATTTTATCCTTTTTAAAAGCCTAATGTTGGGTTGACATTCACATTTCATTTTCCCTCTTATTAAGAATAAGTTTTATTAATCCAATTTCAAATGTGGGTTTCCCACAAAAGAAATTTTCATGTATAAACCATTGAGTATTTATGTAGAAGCTTAAACTTCAAGGTTTCAATTCATTGATAGAGGAGATAATGTTAAACCCTAATATACTATCTTTTTATCTTTATAAATTTAATCTTTTTGATAGATTACATTTTATGCAAAACTATGCTTAAAAAAACACAATATACTATTATATATTATTATTTTTACACTATCCATTAATTTTTTAGTAATGAATATGATCTAATAACCTATAAAAATTTATTATTAACATCATTGGTTATCAATTAATCAGATATAAATAGAAATCACAATTTTATATAAAGAAAAAGTTTTCATTAAAATTATTTAAAGGTGCACTAGCGTGTTTTATAGAAACAAATTAATCAAATAACCTATTTTAGATTATATTAATGAAATATATATATATAATAATCGATATAAAGACTAAAATATGACCTCTGAGTTTTTGAAACATCATATAAGACCAATTCCAATTTTATGAATAAAATATGCATTAAAAATATAGTTTTACCTCTATTTGATGAGACACTAGTCTTAAATCAAGATTCTAACACTTTTATAAATTATAATTGAAAAAATAAACATCTTATTTAAAATTGGAGTATCAAAAATAAAATTTGTTAATTTTTCGACCTTTTTCTATTAAGATTTATTTTTTGATGAATAGTGAAAAATATTGTCTTTTAATTAAAAAATGAGTTTTTGTATAATTTATTTATATTGTTAAGTTATATATTTGATTGTGTTTAATGTATAATTAGATAAATAATTTATCAATTAATCCAATTATGGTCAATGAAATATATTTCAAATTGAACTTGGATGTGAAATCTATTCACTCTTTTTGATGTTTTTACATTAAAAACCCATTTTATCAATCTGTCGACAAGATTAATTTTTAATTAATTTATGAAATTAATTTTTTTTAATTTGAAAAATGCATTCTATATTTTGAATCATGAGGTCCAATTTTTGTAAATATGACCATTATATTATAGGTAAAACATGAAAAGTAACATTGATATTTTTTTATTTCCATAGTTAAGGGTATATCGGGTAACTAATAGTAAAAATAATATTATAAATTTTATAAAATCATCCTAATAATTTTCGAAAATTTTAATATATGATTATATTTCATTCCTATTCATCAAATATTATGTTATGAGCCTATTTATGGAATTTTTGATGAGAATATAACAATTATAATATTATATTGAAAAGATAGTCACTTTCTTCCCCATTTGGTTTTTAACAAGATTAAGGACATTAATATAGTTTAATATAAGGGATATGTTAGAATATAAATATTATTTTCAAATATAAAATTCTTATACACATTTGGGTGAGTTATTTATATTTTTTAGTAATAAAATAATTTACAAAAATGGTGACACAATGATAATGCAATAATTTTTTTAATTAATGGAAGAAAAAATAAAAGATATTAAAAACAATAAAAAAATATAATTTGATATAATTAATGTGATAAAAACATTTTATTGATTAATTTTACATTTTAGTGATGAATTAAAATATTTGTATTGAAGATATCATGTTTTCATGATATATTTAAAAAGTAATGTTACGAGTAGTTTGAAATTTGACATTAATGATATTTTAAAATAAATAATATTTTACGAAATGATATAAAATAAATAAAAATTTAAAATTATACTAACTCATTGGTATAACTCTTTAATTTTCATCAATTAGACATTTCTTATTCATTTCACATTTTTTAGTAATTATATGAACTCTAAAATAAAAAATAAGATGATATCACAGTATGAATTAAAAGGGTTAATAAGTTTTAAAACTAAATGATATGGGATGAAAAATAGTTAAAACATATTCATTTTTATACTATGATGTTATTTTGAACCAAATTAATCATAAATTTGAAATTTATATGTTTATATAAATTTGGATTATAAAATTAATTTATATTAATTAGTTTTTATAAAGAATTCCAGGAGTTACCCTCCCCTCTCTTAGAAAAGGAATCCTATTTTTCTCAATTCCTAACACTTAAAAACATATTTGGGTCATCCATGTTATACCCAAATATCTTCCCAAAATCCCTCAAATAATTTTATAGGAATTAATTTAGGAAGATACCCACCTCATATGTGTAAGGTGTTGGTCAAAGGAGACAGTCTGATGGAATGGAAGATAATAATTTTTCATGATGAGTCGGACTCAAGGTAAGGTTCCTTGTCTCAATATCTATTATATTGAGGCATAATTTTATATCCTACAACGACCTTATTTTAGGAGATTTATATATATATAATTTGACTTATCAATTCTCTAATTTATTTATTATAAAGTTATTTAATGTTTTGTAAATTTTTATTGCTTCATGGGGGCATATGATTTAAATTTTCAAGGTAAAATGTTACACCTGGAGTGTTTAATGATTAAATTATAAATTTTTTCTCTACATTTCAATATTGTTGATACTATTTCATATATTTATTTATATATAAATATTATTAAGTAAAAAATTCTTTCTATTTTTAATTTCAATAGATGGGTTTCAAAAAGGGAACATTTTACATGTTTTATATAAAATGTTTCAAAAAATGTTATATTTTTAATTTATATGAAGAAAATGACTTTTTTCCCTCTATAGCCAATATTTTATTTTTGAATACCTTTTCAAGATTTAGTATTTTCTTAAATTAAAAACCATATTTATTTGTTAGATTATTTTTCTATTCAAAATGGTTTTTGAAAGATAATTGTGTTTTGGTATTGAAAAATGGGTTCAAAAATTAAATGGGGGTTTTTATATGAGTGTTCTTCACATGGGTTAAAATTTTTTTCCCTCAATAAATTTACAGTGATATCATTTAAATTATTTTCATATAGGTCATAAAATATTACTGAATCTTTTACTTCATTGAGGTTTTTATCTAATGATACAATATTCCATAATTTAGTAAATGGTTTATGTTCAGATTTATTATGGATGTGCTATTTTGATAACATTGACCATAATACTCAGAATGGATTTGGATTATGTTTACTGATCATGGAGTGTTATTTACATTTCCTATGTATATGTTGTTTATGTTTCACACATTTATATGATGAATTCATTTTACATTGTAAATGGTGGGAAATGCATGAGATATTCCCTCGATACATCATGAGGTATCATGAGACAAAGAATATATGGGTCTGGATGAGGCCTTAAAGATTTATTTTTAATATGGATTTGTCCAATCACATACCCAATTACTATCAGATATGGAATTGTCTTAGGCCTTACCCATTTATTTTCAATTTATTTGGTTGAGGCCTCAATGGTGTGTTTAAGATATCCATAATTATTCACTCTGTCATTATTAGATTAATTATTGATATTCCGTTTGATTATTTGAATACTATAATATGCATGTTTATGTTTTCTCGCTCATGTGATTATTTAAACAATAGTTGTTTCAGTTATTTACACTACCATATTGTTTATGAAATATTTACTCATAGATTCCAATGTATACTTAACCATACTGTTTATTTAATATCACACTTATGTTTTCCCTTTCCACCAGAATCAATGAAATGTACTATGAATGATATATATGGATATGATAATTGGGAATAAAGATATTATGAAATAATATTATTTTTTCAATATTTTATTCATTTGTAATACGCAACTCATGTATAAAATCTATTTTACTAAGACTAGTAAACTATACTGTCCTTTTGGATTCAATTCCATTTAATCATGCCAATATAAGGACATAATTCACCAGCTCCAGGATTAAACGGTCGGAGAATTTCAGTAGAGGTATCATGATTCCAAAGAACATGTTATCTAATAATTAGGAATTTCATTCATTTAGAATACAATGATTGTAATTATCCATGATATTTTCTATATGATATTATCTCAAGATGGATCACACTCTTTGAATAAAGATTTATTGGAGTATGTGTTTTGTTATTTACATTTTCATAATTATTATGAGTTATATTTTCTTGATAGTCATGTTAGTTAAATTTCATGTCTGATCAATTATTTTACACTCCATATTGATTATTATTTATCATGTTATTTTATTTTTATTATTTAAATTTAATATTTGTTTATTAATATTACATTAAATATTGATTATTTGTATTAACTCATGGTATATTATTATGTATGAAACCCTTAATGATCATTTGAGCTCAACCATATTCAATTTCCTTTCCCTTGGATATTATGATGTTGTCATGGAATGAGTTTTAAAAAATTAATGTCATTTTCATATTTTTTATGTATTATGTTTTATTTTTTATTACTAATGTAAAATGGTTATCATGTATGTATCTAGTTCCAAAAACAATTTATACAAATATTTTGTTTTATATTTCTCCCTTTGTAACTACACTAATGTAATCATGTAGGCACCATCTGTAGGTTAATACAGTCAGGTTCGTTAATGTTGGTATAAGTTGAAATCTAGTAGAAACAATGGGAAATAAAATAAGGATAACATATATAAGGAAATATTACCCTATAATTAACATTATGGATAATTATAGAATATCATCTTTATGTTTTATTAATGATGATATTAGGTGGTATTTCCAAACAATTTCTTCATATCTATATAGTACATCTTGTAATTTTTTTAGAATAGAGATATATTGTGTTAATAACCTGAAAAGGGCACATTGGGATTGACCCAATCACCATATAGTTTAGGACACCATGCCTTAATATGAACCTATTTTGATACACCCAAGGGATATGATTGGGACAATTAACTTTTTATTTAAAAACCATAATGAATTATTTGAAAATAAAAATTTACCCATGGAAACCATGTTTATGATCATATGATTAACTATGTCTTAATATTAATTACTAATAATTATAATACAATATGATTAAAAATTCATATATTTTTAAGACAATCTAGTAAATGTAATTTTTTTTAATTCTCTCCCATAAGAAAGAAGGGTATCCATTCGCATGGCCAATATAGAGATATCCTTAATATGGAATTCAATACAAATGGTATTGGAAATGATCCAATTATCGCTATATTATGGAAGTATAAAAATGTTATTTCAAATAAAATTGATTACATTTATCAGCCTATTCTGCAGAGTGATTCTCTTATATTGGAACACTTTATGTGTTATAATGTTCTATCATTAAGAGGGAGTATTAATCTAATGAAATAATAGTAAGGGATTATGTATGTAGAGATGGTATTTATGGCCTTGAGATTCATTGAAATTGAAGATGTTAAAAAATTAGTGTATTTTGATAAATGAGATGCTATTAAATGGAGGTCATTGATCTATAATACCATAGAGGAAGAGTAATGATAAACCATGAAACACAATTCTTCTAAGGAGACATTATTTGATTAATACTTTCCTAATGATCATCTAATTTAAATGATGTTAATTTTACTTATTTTATTAAAAATTCTAGAATAAGGTGTTTTAGAGTATGAATCAACCTCTACAAGGTTATCTATGTATTCTACATATTTTATATACATAACGAAGTCCAACATTGACTATTTCAATGATGTAATTAATCCAAATATATGAAGGGAGATGCACTGTTAAAATTTTATTCATATTATGAAATATTTGTTTCTTCCAGAAATTAATATATGAAATTTTGTAGATAATACACATAAAAGTGAAATTAAGTGAAGAAAATTTCATAAAGACACTATGAAAAAGGTCTTGTGTCAACGAAGATGAAGAGAAAGAAGCGATTTCCACCTTGTGATAACCCTGGAATGAATCTCTTTGGGAAATTTTTAAGGGATTTGGTGTTTTTTTATAAATAAGGATATATCAGCCACCTAGATAAAGAAATAAATTGGGAGGAAAATACATCAATTCAATGTTCAAAAAAGAGAGATATAGATAACTATGAAAATAAATTCCCTAAGCATTATGGGAATCCACAACAAAAGAGGCTATATAAACACATTCCAAATTATAAGATAGCTAAAACTAAGGTGGATGTACACCATGTTGTAGATCCAAATACTTTAATTCCATATTAAAATTTATATATTTATTTATTTAATTCTATATCATTAATGTCTTTAATACCAACCTAGTTTCCCTAGACAATTAAACATTTCCATTTTCATTTATGAATGGATTTGTATATTAGAACTCCTTGGGAATGTTTCAACAGAATAAGGTTTTATTAAAAAGTACCCATTTTGGCACAAAAAATGATTTATTTAGTAACCATGTTATCATAACTATCATTTTATTTTGAAATAATCCTTATAATGGATTGTAATTCTAATTATTATGAATTTTTTTTTAAGAAAAAAAATCATTTTTCATGAGGATGCATAATTATTTACCATTAGAGACTAAACATAATCATTTGAGTCATATATAGATACACGCCTACTAGCTCTACTTATTGAGACTCATGGGGAATAATAGAAAAAAATGGAGTGGAGAAGATAATACTCACATATATGATTTACCTATTATATAGGAATATAAAAATTTCGAAATGATGGGGTTATGATTTATAGTGACACACTGAAAAAGAATTTTTTTTTGTCGTAATTAGATTTTATTAAGTTATTAGATATGAATCTATGGAATAGAAAACACTTGAACAAAGCACAAAAACCCATGATCTAGATTTGGAAACTATAATCATTTCATTAATGATATTAGGACATTATATGTATGGTGAATTATGTGAGATATTCATAGATAATTGAATCTTAGAATATATATTTTCATATACTGATCTCAATTTTTTTCAAAGGAGATGGAATGACATACACAAGGATTATAATTGATCAATACACTACCACCTAGGGAAGGAATATAATTATGCAATTGCACTGAGTAAGAGACATTATAGACTGTTTAGTCAAAAGAGGATTTATATTGATATAATGTTCTGGGATTTTGTAAATATGGATATGGAAATTATAATTCAAGATTATACATCTCTCGTTTTTAGAGAAACCATAATTATTAAAAAACACAAAATGTTATTAACATGGTGATGACAACATTCATAAGATTATTAATATCGTGAATGATAGGATATTTTCTAAAATAGTTTGTTATGATGTTGTTATAAAATATAGAGAGATATAATTTTATCCCTATATACCTCATCTAAAAAGGGAATTTTTGGATTTCCCTCATAGATCAAATTTATCTAAAAGCCCTTTTAGCATAGTAATGTGTAGGGATCTGCGGGAACATTTTTGGATGGATAAAATGATGTTGTGAATTTTAGATTAAATGTATCAATGATTTTTTTCAATAAGTGAATTTTGTTGGATATAGACATTTATGATGTATGAAACATATTTTTATTCCTATGTGGAAATGTAGTGACATTACAATGTACTTTGTTATATTACTAGAAATAATTCATAGAAACAATGAAGAAATATTGGTTATCATTGATTTACTATCAAAATAAAAATATTCATCATATAAGAGAACATTTAAAACATCATCACCTAAAAAATATATATTATAATGATGTTTTAAAACATCATCATTTATCTCATTCTATTTAATTTGATGTAGATCCCTATTTTTCATTGAAATTTTGGAAAAGCATGTTGAAGGATCATGGTACCGATCTTCATCTAAGCACTACCTATTATTTTAAAAATGATGGAAAGTATAAAGGACTATTTATAAAATGGGTGACATGTTTAGGTCATTTTCAATTTATGTTCATGGTATTTGGGATAATTATTAACCATTTTTAGAGATATTCTTATAATAATAGATTCCATTCGAGTATTCAAATGGCTTCAAATATACATTTATAAGGCATAGATGTCGTACATCATTAGGGAGGTATGATATTGGTAAAAACTCATAGGACTATAACTAGTTTATGAGAAATAAATAATGGTTAAGGATACTCAGGATCACATTTAAGAAGATCAATATAGGAAAAATAGTTATATCGAAAATCTGGGGAATGATTTGGAATTCTACATTGGAGATCATTTTTTCTTAATAGTACCTCCAGGGAAGGGTGTTATAATGATCATCATGAATAGGGAATATAATGGACCATACTTTACATATATATTTATTACATCAACATTGAAGAATATTTATTGAAAAAATAATTAAAACCACTTCAGGACCATATTGGTTTTGTGTCTCTAAAAAATGGGAAACATAAAAAACTATTTCATAAAACATCCACATTGTCTCCCACTTATTAATTCACAACTAGACACATTTTTGACATATCTTATTCAATACCCTTATTCATGACTTAGGAAAAATAAACATTTGAATGTTTGAGTGTAAATTCATTGTATGTGTAAATAATTGAAATATCAATTATATCATAATCATAAGAACATAACAGTTGAATATATTATCCTGCTTATAAAAGATCATAATATCATGTTGTGAGATAAATCATAAAAGATAAATAAAATACCAATAATAATACCATAAGACATTAAATTACGTGGAATACAAACATAATCATATAAAATCATTTTCTATTAGTCAATGATCTTTTATGAGACCATCATAGCTGATAATGTCCATTACTGAACCGAAATCACGCTAGTTCAAGCCATGAATTGCTGAACTAGATTTACTTGTCAGTCTAGTAATGTCTGTCTCATGAGATAAAAATCTTTTCCCAATGTATTGGAGTGAGATATAGGTCCCACCCATCTCATAATTAAACCATTCTAACATTTTTCACAAAAATATAAATACATTCACCATAGCATATCCCATGAAATAAAAGGGGTTTCTTAAACATCATTCCATCATAATTGATATAAAACAAACGGTTTAACTAAATAACACATAATAAAATCACTATTATTACTAGATTAAAAATATATCCCTATTTAAATAGTGTCATCTTATATAGAAAATAATTTTGAGAAAACAATTGAAATTAACTCATGAGGAATATATCTTTTCCTTATTAAAAATGTTCTCTTGCCTCAAAATTCCAGAAAATTTTAGAAGAAATAATTTTTATGTGAAAATAACAATATAATCATGTAAGGTAATATTCAAGTAAATAAGGAATTATGAAAGAATAAAAATCTGGTCATTCCATACAAGATAAAAAAACATTATTCTTGTAATTTTGTAAGAAAATTCAAAAAGTTCCACGTACTGAAAATGACAAAAGATCCATTCATAACATTTTATAAAAATTTAACAATGGGTAAAATTGATATTAAAAAATTATACAAGTATATAAATAAAATTTTTATATAAATATTAAGAAAACATTTATGTGGATGATAAATATACCCTAATAAATATTTACGAATAAACAATCTCAGGTAAAAACAATATTTGCAAAGTTATCCATTACATTAGGCCAGATATCCTTTGTATGTATCCAAAACTATTATATAATGATTTAAATAATTTTATTGAATTAATCTATAATAATAATATTTTTTATAATATCACATATTATTATATTATCATCTGGTTGTTAGTAACATTTCGTTGTCACTTGTTATTTAGATATTGACTGCTTTATGTTCTTTTGAAAGAACTGAAAGATTAGTTCATTTTCAAATTATTAGGTTATATTAAAATAATTTAAAAAATTATATTATTATAATATGTATCATATTTATTCATTCTATTCATGTATATATCCATGTTTTAATGAATATCATATAGAATTAATTGAATTTAATGTGGAGATGGTAGACCGTACATACGCACGAGTGATGATATAATTAAAAATTATTGAATGGTGTTGAAGTGGATAGTGTATAATAATTAAATATTTGTATAATGTTATAATAATCATATATTTTTATTATTTTTATCATTACACCCATACAAGTAAGGTGGTGGTGAAAAACAGATTACACCATGACATGAAGACGATAAGTCGAATGTACACACGCGCAGTGATTTCATTTTCTATAGGATGGATAGAAGGTAAAATATGGGTGTTTAATATTTATAAAAACATGTAAGTATATTAGTGATGATTATGTTATTACGTTATAATGAAAAAACTAATCAAGAGTAATTATAGGAAGAAAGGGGATTGAATGAATCGGTAGAAGAGATTACCTCATCCTTGTCATGTTTCCTCTAACTCTCTACTTAGAGAACTAGAGATGGTCCTTAAGGATTATCAATAGCCATAGAATGAAAATAGGAAAGTTTATAAAGAAAAAATTTCTGGGTATGGGCGAGAATGAAGGCTAATAATTAAGTGAATAGGTGAGGGATAGGGATCGCTTTTATAATTGTGGTGAGGGGCACTTTTGGAAACTACATAAATAATAATTTGTAATAAAATCAAATCCTACTCAAAAAAGACCAAAATGTCCAAATTTAGTATATGATATGAGATATGGTTGTAATATCCTAAACTTACGTATTCTGATCATGTTATTTTCTCAATTTAACCATATCTTTTTAATAGAAAGTTTTTTATTCTATTTAATTTTAATTATGGTAATAAAATTCAAAATATTCAGTGGTAATAAATATTTACGTATATTGTATGGATTGACCATAAATGGAAATTTAATGACATCATATATCATATAATAATCATCTATAAAATTCATGGATATAATTAATTTTTTAATATGATATTTCTTTTAATATTTTTCAAACCATTTATTAGATATTTCTATTAAAAAATTAATTTCTACATCAGTGTTGTGTCATCATTAATGGAAATAATTGAATCTCTAAAAATAATAAAAAATTTATATGTTGTTGGTAATTATATTATCATTCAATATAATATATTTAGTTGATATTATCTCCTATTTATCCTTATATTAAAATTAATATAATTATATAAAACGAGATTGTGACATTTCACCACATTCATTAGTTATTAGTATATTAATGTCATATTCATAGGTAAGTTTCCATAAAGTGATTTGATTTGGAATCATAGATGATAAGGTTCGATTTTAGTCATCAAATATTATTTTCATAGGTGTTAAGGTAATTTTATAATATTATTTTTACCTTCAATCACACGATTTACTATTTACCATGTTAATAAACATAAATACTAGAGTAACCTTTCATGATTCCCAAACACAAAATTAGCATATTAACCTAATTTTTACATAATGATTTTAAATATGGGGTTCATTTTTAAAAATCCAAAACACAGAAGATTCAATAATTATGTTAAAATATATCATGTTATTGGAATGAGAGAACATGTTTCTTAAAAGTAAAAACATTACAAAATTTTTGAAATGTTTTTACATATGAATTCAATGTAAAATTAATGATACTGAAATATATTATATTTAATAATAAAAATATATTATACATATACATTAAAAACATTCAATATTAAAATTTAACAATATATATTATCTCGATGATAAAATTTGTTTTTACTTAAAATTTAGTGTGTTTGTACTACTCATCAAAACATGAATGTTATCAAAAAATATCATAAATTAAACCAAATTAATTTTTTATATCCCTATTAAAAAAACATGTTTATATTGTAATTTAAATTTTATTAATGGGTCAGAAATGTAATTTAAAATGGGCTCACCATTCAATGTAGTAAAACTACACTTTAAAAAAACATGTTTTTATACCACAAAAAGATTTTATTCACACCCTATGATTAAAATTTCTATTTGATGAATAAAAATAATTTATTAAGTTTATAACATATATATATCATTAATTTAATTACCACTAGTAATTCACTAAAAAATAAAAATATCTATTTTATATATTTCATAAATAATTGAGTGACAAAGAATTCAAAATGCATTTTCATACATTAGTTATAATCATTCCCAGTAAACTAACCACTAGGCTATAATAGTAATTTTATACTAATGGCATCTCACAGTTAGTTTCAAGTCTCTATTTCATGTAACACATGATTAAGAAGAGTAAACATTATTTAAAGATAACTTTTCATAAAATACATATGGGTGTCACCTTCTAGCCACCATAAACTGAATTTCAACCTCAAAATTTATCAGATGGAAACTAATAGATAATGATAACTCTCCCCCATAATATCCTCAAGTTCATATGTAGAATCATTAAATTGGTGGTTCCTTCATAAAACTTTAACCAATCAAGTGGTCTTCTTTAATAGAACTTTTCACTATAATCCAAAATCTCTATTGGTTTTTCTTCATAAGAATGATCTTGCTCCAGTGGTATGAATTCTAATATTAGTAATTTTGAAGGGTTAGATATATAGATTCTCAGGAGAGATACATATAACACATCATGAACTATAGGGAGATTCGTTGGACGCACCAATCGGTAAGCTACCTTCCCAACACAATCCAAAATTTTAAAAAGACCGATATACCTAGGGATCAACATTCCATTCATTCCAAATCTCATTACTCTCTTACAGGGAGATATTCATAGAAACAAATTACTACCCACATCATAATATAGTTATTTTATTCAGTTTTAATGATAATTTTTTTCTACTCTAAGATGCTCTTATGTGTTGTTGAATAGATATGACATTTTCTTCAATTCCACTAACAGGATTATGTCTTAATAGATTTATTTCCCCAACATCATTCATGCATGTTTTATTTTGATAGTTATTTAAATAGAGGGCTTCATATGGAGCCATCTAAATACTTGATTGAAAGATATGATTGTAAAAAAATTCCACCAATGGTAGGTGTTGATCCCAAACACTTTTAAAATCTAGAGAGGAAGTTCTAAACATGCCTTCTAGAGTTTTAATTGTCCTCCTAGACTGACTGATTGTGTAGGTATGATAAGCAGTGATGAAACATAACTCTACGTTTAAATGAAGCTGATAACATCATTAGAAATTAAAGGAAAATCAAAGATCCCAATAGGATATAATGGAAAGTAATACTCCATGAAATCTTACCGCTTCCTTTAAATATATACTGGCAATCTTATCATGAAAGAAATCATCCCTAATGGAAATTGAGTCTTCCAACATTGTAAAGTGACCAAATATAACCCAGACATCATTATTGGATTTGGATGTTTAGGGATGTCTGATGACATAGTCCATAGTGATGTTTTACCATTTCCATTCTGTTATGGGTAATGTTTGTTACATCCCCTTAGACTTCTTTCTCTCAACCTTAACTAGCTAAAAACCAAAAATGGAGAGACATATTTAAAGACATATATTATCATTCTATCCAACCAGTAGTACTCTTTCATGTAATTGTACATATTTTTTCTTCTAAGGTGAATATATAATGAGGAACTATGAGCCTCATGCAATTAATCCTTCTTTAAATTTGGTATGGGATGAATAAAAAGTCGGTTCCTAAATAATATTATTTCATCACAATCACGGTTGAATTTTGGAACATTTCTCAACTTCTTTTGTAACTCTACATATTACTTATGAACTTCCTTAATCATCACTTGTATAGATGGTTGAAAATTCGTTTGAGAATGATAATATTTCTCCCCTTTCATTAAAATTTACCGATCTATCCTTTGTAAATATATAAATGTCGAATATTTCATAATCCTCTTCATCGATAAGATATCATGGTCTTTTCAAATCAAAGAATCAACCACCTTTTTCACTTTTACAGGGTGGAAATGTATTGAGCAGTCATAATCGTAAATCAATAATAACCATATTATTGGGTGAATCTTCAGCTCCTTTTGTGTGAAAATATACTTTTTACTTTTATGATCAGTGTAAATATCACACCATTCACCATAATTATAATGCATCTTTATATTTAATGCAAATATTATAGTAGCTAACTCCAAATCATGAGTTGGGTAATTTTTCTCATAGATTATCAAATGTCATGAGGCATAAGATATCAGCATAAAATTGGGCATGAGAACGCATCCCAATCCTTTATTTGATTCACAATTGTAGATCACAAACCTTTCTACACTAGAAAGCATTGTCAACAGAGGGGCACTAACTAAGCCTAGTTTTGGATCTTTGAAATTGTCTTCACATTCCACCATCCAAACAAACTTAAATCCTTTACCAGTCAATATGGTGAGTGGATAAGATAATCATGAGAAATATTTCACAAAACATTGATAATATCCATCCAAACCTAGAAAAATTCATATCTCAGTTACCGTTGTTGGTCTCAACCATCTTTCAATAACCTCACTTTTTTTGGATCCATGTTTATCTCCTCTCTTTAGATTATGTGACCCAAAAATTAACAATTCTAATTCCAAAATTCACACTTGGTAAATTTGGAATAAATCTATCCCTTTATCTGGGTCTTTAGTACACTTTTCAAGTGATCTTCATATACTTCCATTCTATTTGAATGGACAAGGATATCATCAATATAGACTACCAAAAACTGATCATGGTAGTATCTGAAGATTCTAATCATTAGATACATGAACATATAAGGTGAATTAGTAAGACAAAAAAAAAATCAATATAAATTCATATTGTCCTTACCTTGTAAGGAATGTTTTCTTTGGTATATCCTAATTTTGACCCTTAATTGATGATATACTAAACAATATTCAGTCATGGAATGTTATTGAGATCCGCATAATTTGTTTAATAAGTCATCAATATAGGGAAGATGATATTTGTTCTTGATAGTGGTCTTGTTAAGTTCTCAAGGTTCAATGTCGAGTCTCATTGATCCATCTTTCTTCATAAATTATAGAACATGTTCTCCCCATGGTAAGGTACTGTGGTATATGGATCTCTTATTAAGATTCTCTTGGAGTTTCTTCTTTGATTTTTGCAACTCAATTGGATCCATTCTATAAAGTGTCTTTGAAATAGGTATAGTAGTCGGCATGAATTCTATTGAAAAATTAACATCAAAATATGGTGGATGACCTAGAAATTATTCTAGAAAGAGAACATAAAACTCTCATATAATGAGTGTATTAATAATCGTGATTTTATCATCCAAAAATTGAGATAAATAGCCTTAATTTATTTGAATCAAGACCCATATAATCTAAGAAATTTATACTTTAAAGTTATATTCATCCTTACATCGATAGATGATCATATATTGATCTGAAATATGAAATGTTTCTTCCGTTCCATAGAAAGGATCACACGATTTGAAAGATGTACTTCTCCAAAAAATTTATCCAAAGAAGAATTATAAACTTTTGATGAGATTTTTGTGCCATTAAGATTTTTAATAGCTAACTCAACATATAATTATTGAGGTAATATTGTGATACCCTATGAAAATTATTATGAAATAATAAATTAGGTGGATCCAAAAGCAAATAAATTATTTGCTAATTTAGATTGAATGGTAACTATAACTTTCACCACTTCATCACCATACTCCACATCAATGATAATGATTTATTGTGACTTTACATTCTCTTTGGACTTAAGAGTTTGTTGACATTTATCATCAATAACCCTTGGATTAGGTCATTTATTGGAATAATTCCCTTTTTCCTTGCACTTTTAGTATTAATGTGTAAGAAGTTATTTTTGTGTAACATTTCCTTTATTCACATCATTAGATATATTTTTCCCATCACATCAGCATTCAACTACCTGATGACCTTCTTTTTGACAATAAAAACATTTACTAGCCCCTTTAAGATAATTCCTTCCATGTTTCTTTACACACTTTGAGCATAAAGGAAAACACATTTTCTTTTTAGTTTGGTATTTAAAATTTCCTTTGAATTCCTTATTTCTATTTTTATCAAACCAATATGATTTACGGGTTACTCCATTCTCTATCTAAACCTTGAGGGAACATTGAAATATTTCTTCATAGCTATTGAAGTCGATTATGTGTAATACCCTTTAGATACGTGGTTTAACAAACTAAATAATTGATAAATTTTACTCTCAGGTGGGATAATAATTTCAAAATATACCATGAAAGTGGTGTAAAATTTTCTTCTTAGGTACCAATAAATTCAACATCCTTTTTCTTAGGTTCAAGGAAATCCTTCTACATCTTTGTTCCAAGATTATAAAGAAAGTACTTGTTGAAAATTAAATTCTTAAACTCATCCCATTCCATGGACTCAATTATCATCTTTGCCTCATATTCTTGATAAGATTCCACCATTGATGAACTTCACCCTCTAAACGATAAGATACTACGATTAATTTATTATGTTTATAAAATTGTTGAACTACCAATAACTTTTTAGGGGTATTGATCCATTTTTCATCAACTAATGGATATGAAGACCCACTGAATAAAGGTGGTTGTTTCCTCATGAAGGATTGAAAAAAATGTTTCTCCCGCCTTTTCTCATTTGTAAGAACTACATTATTCATAGCTTCAGAATGTTGTGTGAGCATGGCTAAATGATTATGTGTTTCATCTCCCATAACAATTGGTTTCTCAGGGGGAAAATGAAAATATTTCCCATCACATTCAGAATTAATTTAGTTTCTTCATGTTCCATCCTTTGACTAAAACCAAGAATCATAGTACAAGAAACAAAAATTATAATAGAAAAACAACATAATGAATAAGAAAATTAAAATTTTGGAAAATTTAGGTTTTCTCACAGATTATTCATGGTTATTTCTAAAACACAATGATTGTATCCTATACTTAGGAAAAAGCTAAGGGTTCTTACTACACTTTCTCATCCTAGATTCCAAAGGATAACAATATAATTTTCTCTGATACCAACTATAACAGACCAGACATCACATATATATATTAATTCAATAATGAAGAATATTTATTACATAAAATAAAAAAACCACACCAGGATTGTATAGGCTTAGGGTCTCTAGAAACTAAGAAACCAAAACAACTGGTTTATAAATCATCCATATTGTCTCTCACTTAATTCTCTATAAACAGACTTGTTTTTTGACATATCAATCTTAAACCCCTTCTTCATGACCAATGAAAGAGATACATATGAATGCGTGTGCTAAAATTCTCAGAAATGATAAAAAATGGAAATATCAATCATATCATAACCATAAGAACATAATTTTTTTGAAATATTATCTTGTATATAAAATATCATAATATCATGTACTAAGATAAATCATAAAAGTGAAATGAAATCCCAATATTCATAAGATGAGAAATGATGATTCATGGTATACATGAATAAGAATATAAAATCATATCTTATTAGTCATAGTTCATTGATGGGACCATCATAGCAGACAAAGTGCAGGACTGGACCGAGTTCACTTCTCATTCTAGCCTTGAATTGTTGAATCAGATTAACTTTCCATTCCATTCATGTATATCTCGTGAGATAAAATAATAACCAAATTAATTTTAAGGATATAAAGGTACCACCAATCTTCTAATGAAATAGTTATTTTCTGTGCCATAAAAACATAAAAATATTCACCATAGCATAACCCATGAAATAAAAGGGTTTTCTTAAACATCATTCCTTGATAATTGAAAAAAGGATTTTCTAAATAATATATAATAAAATCATTTTAATAATAGTGTTAAAAATATAACCGTATTTAAATAGTGTCATCTTATATGGAAAATAATTTTGGTAGAACACATGAAAATAATTCCAGAGGAAAATATCCTTTCTTATTCAAAAACATTTTCGTTCCCCAAAATGATTTTTTTTAAAAAAAATCATTTCTATGTAAAAATAACCCTATAATACTGTAAGTTATGCTTCATGGAAGTAAGGAATTATGAATGTTTAAAAATACACTCATTCCGTACAGGTTAAAAAAATTCTTCTCGTACATTTTTCGAAAAAGACAAAAAGTACCTCGTACCGAAAACGACAAAATATTTCATTCATACCATTTAGTAAGAATTTACCAATGGGTATAATTGAAATTAAATAATCCTGGAAGGATATAATTAATATTTTTAAATATATATTTAGGAAACATGTATTTGGATGATAAATATACCTCAATAAATACTTATGAATAAACAATCTTAGATAAAAACGAGATTTGCAATGTTATCCATTACATTAGGTTTGATATCCTTTGTATATATCTTAACCCCCTATATAATGGTTTAGATAATGTTATAGACTTTTTATAGAATTATAATCATATTTTACGATATCATATATGATTATTCAATTACCCATTTATTAGTAACATTTCCTTGTCACTCGTTATTCAGATATTGACTACTTTATGTTCTTATGCAAAATTTATCAAATAAGTTATTGTTCCACTTATTAATTTATATTAAAATAATTTAATGAATTATGCTAGTATAATATGTATCATATTTATTTATTCAAGTATTGTATATAAACAAGGTTTATTTAAGATCATGTATAATGTATCACATCGCATCATGGAGATGGTAGGCCATACGTACGCATGAGCGATGATATCATTCAAAATTATTGAATGGTATAGAATTGGATGGTGTATGAAATTTACCAATTATTATCATGTTAAAAATATCATATATAGTTATTATTTCCTTTATTATACCCATCCATGTGTGGTGGGTGTGAAAAACATATTACACCATGACGTGGAGAAGATAAGTTATGCGTATGCACACTTGAAGATTTAATTTTTTGTAGGACGAATAAAATGTCAAATATGGTTATTTAATATTTATAATAACATATCAGTATATGATAGATTTTTATTTTTTTGCATTATAATGAAAAAATTATTGAAGATGATGTAGAAGAATAATGAATATTGAAAGAGTCGATAGAAGAGATTACATCCTCCTTGGCTTGCTTCCTCTAAATCTCTTAGTAGAGCACTAGAGTTTGTCTTTCAAGATTAATAGAACATCTAGAATTAAAATAGGGAAGTTTATAAGGAAAATTTTTAGGTTATGGACGAGAATGAAGGCTCAAAATCAATGGAAGAGGTGAGGTAGGAGTTTCCCTTTATAATTTAGGCGAGGGGAACTTTTGGAAACTCCATAAATAATAATTTATAATAAGTCAAACCCTACCCAAAATCCTAAAAAAGGACCCAATTTCAAATATGATGTCATATAGTGTTTTAATATCATCAACCAAAAAATTTTGGTCATGTTATTTGGTCAATTTATATCATATAATTTTAATTCATATTTAATTATTCTATTAAATTTTAATTATTGTAATAATATTTTAAATATTAAATGGTTACAAATATTTACATATTTGGTGTTAATTTACCATAAATGGATATGTCATTACATTTTATATCTTATAATTATCAATTTTTAGTTTATATATATTTTTTATGTTTTTTAAATAATTTACGAAAGTGCTATTTTTATAAAATATCAATATTCCCAATTTTGACACTATTTTTTTATTTGAGTTTTAAAAAATCCAAACAGAAGATAAATTCAAAAAAAAATTAAAATAAACTCATAACATGTCACAATAATCAAGATATTTAGTACAGTACATTAATTAGTTTATATGATATTTATTTTATATTTTTATAACCATTTATTTGATATTTTTACTAATAAAATAATTTCTACATAACTATTGTGTCATCATTAATGATAAAAATAGTATCTATAAAAATTATAAAATAATTTATATGATGTAAGTAATTATTTTATCTTTCTATATTATATATTTTGAATATATTGTCTCCTAGTTACACATATATTAAAATTAATATACATATATAAAATGAGAATGTGACATTTTTCACATTCATTAATTTTTAATATATTCATGTCCTATTCAATGGTAAGTGGCCATGATGTGATTAAATTTCAAAAAATATATGATAAGGGTCGAATGTAGTTATTTAATAGGGTTTTTACAGGTGTTATGGTAATGTTATAATATTATTGTTACCTTTAATTATCTGATTTACCTTTTAAAATCGTAATAAAAATAATTAACAAAGTTGCTATTCAAAATTCACAAAACTAAAATTACTCTACTAACACAATTTAAAACTAATTTACAAAAATATGGAGAATATTTTTATTAATTTAAAACATATAATTTTATTTAATTAATTTAAAATCAATCTCGTTGTTGGAATGAGAGAAAAAGTTTTTTAAAAGTTAAAAATTTCAAAATATTAAAAAGGTTTTAAATATGTATTAAATGTGAAATTAATTCCAATGACAAAAAATATATTTAATTATAAAAAATACATTATATTTATACATAAAACCCATTGAATATAATAATTTAACCTTATAAATAATAAATATGGAAAAAGTTGTTTTTACATAAAATTTAGTGTGTTATAAATATTCGTCATAAATTCAACCTTATTAGGAAATATCATAAATTCATCAAATTAAATATTTATATCCCACATTAAATGACCATGTCTATGATTTCATACAAAAATTATTAATTATTTAATGTTAATTTAAAAGTGGGTTTCCATTCGATGGCGTAAGATTACCTTTTATTAAAAAAATTTGGGTTTTATACAAAAATAGGGTTTATGCGCACCCTATGAAGAAAATATCCAATGAATGAATAATTGTTTTTATGTATATAACATATATATCTCATTGATTTCATAAAAAATTGTAATTAACTAAAAAAATACAAATATATATTTTATATTTTTCATAAATAAATGATAACCAAAGAATTCACAATGAATTTTCATAAGTTATAATTATTCCTGCTAACCTAACTTATAGGATATATTCGTAATTTTATACTAAGAAAGTATCACAGTTCATTTAAACTCATGATTTCATGCAACACTAGCTACTAGAGAATAAAAATTATTTAATGAATGTTTTTCATATAAAACATACAGTTTTCATAGGGAAAAGACCAAGGTTCATTTGAGGCATTTAAATAATTTAATGAATTGGACTTATTTATTATAGTTTAGAAACAAAAATATGTGTCTAAAATATATGTGATGTGTTTATTAAACACTTGTTTAATAAGAACATATGAAACCCAATATATGTACTCACATATTATTAAAAAGAATTAGAACATGAATTATCTCACTATGAAGAACCCATTGAGATTAATTAAACTAGAGAGTATGTATTGAGGAATATGAGTAATCCTCTAGTAATGTTACATTGGAGAAATTATAAAATGGAGGAAGAAACCAAGGAACCAAAGGATTCTATGAAGAAGAATAAACAACATCTATTTTGAATGAATTTATTCACAAAATTTATAGAGAAGAATATTTATCTAAGGAAATAATTTAACACCACAATACCAAAAAATATACTTAATATATAATAAATTTATTTTTTTTGATATATTTTGATGCTTGCTGCACTGGGTTGAAAAGAAATGTAATTCTATATGAAAATATTATTTAATCATTATAATTACATCCTAGAAACGAAATTTCATGTATTAATATAACTATAAATATTATGAGAAATATATATTTTACATATGTTAAATTTTTTTTATTAGACAAAAAAAGAATCATTTAAAAGGAAAAAAAATGGTTTCTCATAAAACTGTATTTTTTAATAGACGGTTTACTGGAAATTCACACAAATAATTCATAACTATTTTTTAACTAATATATAAAATTAATTTTAGGAAATTAACTTAATTATTTAAATAATCATATAAAAATTATATTATGTATATTTTTTGGGGTTTTTAAAAAATCATTCAATTTATGATGAAAAGTGAAAAATACTGAATTTTACATTAAAACAACATTGTCCATTAAATTAGATATAAAAGTAAAATATATTTTAAAATTTTTTTCAATTAAAATTAGTTTAATTATATATCTATTAATATAATTAATGTCATTTTATTAATATTTATAATGAATTTTAATATAAAAACAATGTCGTCTTTTGATATATTTCTCTTTGAAAACCCGTTCTCTTGTTACATATTTGAGATTAATTTAAAATTAAAATTTATCAATAATAAATATCAAAATTTTAAAATGGGTTTCCATATTTTAAATAATAATAATTTATATTATATAACAATTTCAATTTAAAATTTAACCATAATTAATAATAATAATAGTAAACAAAATTAATGTTTTTAATGTAAAAATTGGTTTACCTTGGGGTTAAACTAAAAAGATAACAGTGTAAATAATAAAAAACAAATTAATTATATTTAGTTTATATATTTATAATTTATAATGTCTAATTATAGATAATAATACATTTTTTTATCATTTTGGAATGTGTAAAATAAGGGTATACTATTTCATTTCCAAATATTACTAGTTTGGCACTCACCTCACTTATAAATGTCCACCGCCTATCCTCTCTTCATCACACATTAATACCTTTTAGATTTAAAAAATTAAATCCCAAATCTAATTCTAAATTAAATCCTTCATCCTAGAAGCCTTATTTTTTTAAATCCAATCTAGGATGGATTTTGAAGAAAACTAGACGAGGCTACCCAATGAAGAGGTAACATTCTTTAACAGTCATTTTTAATACATTTATTCCACCACTTCCCACAATTATTATTAAACCATAATTATATAGTATCATAAATATCATAAATATAATGGTATGATTTTTTATTAATGTAATTACAGATAACAATCCCCACATCCATCAATGGGTTATGAAATTATCATTCGTGTGTATGGTGGACTACCGCCTAGAAAACTGAGGATATTTATTTTTCCATAACCACCTCTAGTGGTTGGGAATGAAAATGGATATAAATTATATATATGATATTTATAAAATTATTATACTATAGATTTATTATATCATATATATCCTTATTACTTTCTATTCTATATTGCATATGATAACATCACTCATGTGTATGGTGAACTACATCCATGCAATGTGATGTGATTTTACTTTCACTAACACATTACATTAAAAGTGATAAGGATAATTTCAATTACTATATGTCCTATAAATTGAATAATTATGATATAAATTACATATTTATTATTGTTAAATGGTAATAAATTGTTTTATTTATTAAAATTAAACACACTGAAAGATGACAACATTGTTGGTGGATATGTGTACCACTACCTTTACTAAGTGATGTGACTCACATTTCAAATCCAAAACACATGGATTATATATATAGCTATATTTAATAAAATAATTTTGTTTCAATGATATTATGATCATTATGTAAATATAAAATATTATTTACCTCCTTTATAAAATTATCATTGAGAATTTAAAATGAAAATCATGTGGATATATGACATACCGTCTTTATTAATGTAAAATACACCCTTAAGAAAAACCATATTTATTTATTGGTAATAAAAAACTATTAATGTGGAAATATTGTAGTTATTTTAAGATTATTTTCCTATACATGTTTAAATAATTACCTCTTGGACAGAAAATCAACCTACTAAAGTCATTTTTGATAGAGAAGTAAAATATCATTGAAACTCCTGATGTAAATATAATTGGTAATGAATTTTTTATATCATGGTAATATGTAAAATAAAATGAATAATAAACATGAAAAAGAAGCTTAAACATGTAGATTATTAAAATAACTTTGTTATTATGGAATTTAGAGAATATACGTGATGAGTCAGTCTCAAGGTAAAGGTCTTCGTCTCGATTTCTATTCATTGGGAAATGTTGTAATGTAATGAAACTAATTTCCTCTATATGTTTTATATACTAGACGTTTCACATATAATATCAAGATTAAATAATAATACCTTTTATTTTAAGATTCAATGTGAATTTTTTCATCGATGTGGATTGGATTTGAAAATTTCAATGTGGTAAAATATATTGTACAATCTCACTTTTTTCGGATTATTAACTTTGTCTTGAAATGATCACTTCCCTATGACAATTTTTCATAAAAAATTACTTTTATAATAAATTTATATAATATTTTTTAATGGATATGATTAGTTCATAAATTGTATAAACTTCTATATATATGCGGTAATCTTTCAATGTTATTTGATCAATTAGGGAAATATTGATAAATTAGTATCCTTTAATCAATTCATATATTTAATGATAAGGTTCAATTTTCATCAATGTGGTATATTTTAAAATTCATAAGGAATTATTTATAAATTTACAAATTGGTGGGGCATGGTTTTATATATTACCTCAATGCATCGATATTTCTCATGAGACAAATCATTTTAAAAAATATGTTGGGTTTTCACCACTTATTTTTAATCATTCTTGAGAAAATATCATTCTGGAAGAGGTTTCATGATGCCTGATATCATGAATACTAATTATTCAGAAATTCTCTCTTTGAGAATATAATAATTATAATTATACATGACAATTTAACTATGATATTATCTTTTGAATCATTTTATTCATTGATTATTGATTAATTGTAATGTGGGTTTAGTTATTTACCTTTCCAAAATGATTATAACTTATCATTTCATGAAAGAAATGTTATTTAAATGGAATTTTTGAACATTTATTTACCTTTAAATATTGATTAATCATCATATTATCATGAAAATAGATATATTTAAATGGAAATTGTGTCCAATTATTTATCTTGAAAAACTGATTAATCATTACTGATTAATGATAAATTTCTCTCCAGTCTCACATCACTACTGGAAACTTGGGTTTTACCAATGGTTCAGAACCCTTGGTAAAGGTTTCCAAACAGTTGGTATAATTTATACCAACAGTTCATCAAACCGTAGGCATGTAAGCCATTGGGAAAATATTTTCCCAATGGTTTACATAGAACTGTTGGAATAGGGATAGGAAAGTTAACATTTCCCAATGGTTCTCAAAAAACTGTTGGGAAAGGTTTTACCAACGGTTGTGCTAAAACGTTGGAAAAACCAAAGGAGGATGGATTTCCCAATGAGACTAAAACCGTTGGGAAAGATTTTTACCAACGACTCAAATAGAACCGTTGGTAAAAAGCTTCCTACAATACATATGCAAACAGTTTCAAACCATTGGCATACCTTATGCTGTGAAAATTTCATAGGATCCCTGCAATTTGTACAGCAGGCAGAGGTGGAGGTGTCCTACAATTATTTGAAGCATAATTTGATGCACATAAATAATTAAATCATAATTCATTTTAATTCATACACATTTAACATATGATGCAAAATTTGATGACAACCACATACATAATTCATAACATAATTATAAACATACATACAAAAAAAATAAACATTCATAATTTATTTAGAATATAATCATACATAATTATACACAGACATATACAAAAGTGATCTACTTTGAGTGGTTCACTCGTACACGTCACAATAGACCCATTGATCGTTGTCCTAAAGTTTCAACGGAATCCGAATGCGTTTGGTTGGTTTTCTGTATGCTATTTGTTATTTTCACTTAAAATCTTGTTCATTTTAAACAAAAGAGATACACTTTGAGTGGTGTCGACCACAACTTGACTTGAATTGAGGTGGGGTTGACTCATACACGCCACATATGACCCATTGATCATTTTCTTAAAGTCTCAACATAATAAGAATCTGTTAGGTCGGTTTTCCATATGTACTTAAAATTATGTCCATTTTAAACAAAAGATAGACACTAAGAGTGATCCCTACCACAATTCTACTCATATAGAGGCGGGGTTGACTCATAAACTTCACAATATACCCATGTATCGTTGTCCTAAAGTTTCAACGGAATCTGAATGCGTTTGGTCTAGTTTCTGTTTGTCATTTGTTATTTTCACTTAAAATGGTTTCCAATTCAAATAAAAGTGAGCCACTTAGAGTGGTGGGGCCACACCATGACTCGAATTGAGGAGGGGTTGAATAGCACATATACACATCACAATAGACACATGGATCGTTTTCCTAAAGTTTCAACATTGTCTGAATGCGTTTGGTCGGTTTCTCGTAAGTCAGATGGTGTTTTCACTTAAAAATAAGTCCATTTTGAACAAAAGAGAGGCAATTTGAGTGGTCCCAGCCACAATGTGCATTGGATTGAGGTGGAGTAGACTCGTACACATCACATTTGACCCATGGATCGTTTTCCATAAGTATAAATAGAATCTGAATTTGTTTGTTCGGTTTGTCGTATGTCAGTTGTTGATTTCACTTAAAATTTAGTGCATTTTTAACAAAACAGAGGCACTTTGAGTGGTTTCGGTCACAACGGGCCTCAGATTGAGGTGGGGTTGACTCGTACACGTCAAATGTGACCCATATATCATTGGCTCTATGTTTCAATTGAATTCGAATGCGTTTGGTCGGTTTGTTGTATGTCATTTGTTGATTTCACATAAAATTAAGTACATTTTTAACAAAACAGATGCACTTTGAGTGGTGTTGGCCACACTGGGCCACAGATTGAGACAGAGTTGACTTGTACACATCACATATGAGTCATGGATCATTGTGAATATGTATCAACACAATCATAATCTGTTTGATCAGTTTGGCATATGTACGTAAAATATTGTCCATTTTAAACAAATGAGGGACAGTTTGGGTGGTGCCAACCACACCGCATCTCGGATTGAGGCGAGGTTTACTCGTACACATCACATATGACCCATGTATCGTTTTCCATAAGTTTAAACACAATCCGAAAGTGTTTGGTCAGTTTCCCGTATGTTAGTTAGTGTTTTCACATAAAAATAAGTCCATTTTGAACAAAAGCGACGCATTTTGAGTGGTCCTGGCCACACCGCGCCTCGAATTGAGGCGGAGATGACTCGTACACATCACATTTGACCCATGGATCATTTTCCTTATGTTTCAACAGAATACGAATGTGTTTGGTCAGTTTTCCGTATGTCAGTTGTTGATTTCACTTAAAAGTATGTTCATTTTTAACAAAACAGAGGCACTTTGAGTGGTTTCGGCCACAACGAGCCTCAGATTAAGGCGAGGTTGACTTTTACACATCACATATGACCCATGGATCATTGTACTAATGATTCAACAGATTCGGAACGCGTTTGGTCAGTTTTCCGTATGCCAGTTGGTGTTTTCACTGAAAATTAAAGTCATTTTGAACAAAAGAGAGACAGTTTGAATGGTACCGTCCACACCGCGCCTCAGATTGAGATTGGGGGTGTTCGGGGGGCTGTCCGGGGGGTGTCGGGGGGCTGTCCAGGGGATGTTTGGGGGGCTATCCGGGGGGTGTTCGGGGTACTGTCCGGGGTCCGGGGAGGAGGGTGAGGGGGCTGTCCGGGGGGCGGTCTGGGAGGGGTGGTTGTCCAGGGACCAAGGAGGGGGGGGGGGGGGGGGGCTGTCCGGGGGGCTGTCTGGGGGGCTATCCGGGGGCTGTCCGGGGTCCAGGGAGGAAGGTGGGGGGCTGTCTATGGGGGCTATCTAGGGAGTTGTCTGGGGGACATACCCGCATCATATCATAAAAAATAACACCAAGGATCAGACAAAATAGAAGCAGACATGCAGAATAATGGCAAGTGCACATACAAATAAAAAGCAGCTAAAAAATTATTGCATTCATTCCATGATTATTCCCTAAACCAATGTAAAACAAGAAAAATGATGAAACTCTAGAACATGGGTTACATCCCAAGAAGCACTAAGTTTTACGTCTTCAGTCAGACAAATGGAAATTGGTCAATCATCTTGGTCCATCAGCTCAGAATTCCACTTCCTCTTATAAGAACTGGTGGACGTGTCATCAAGCTCACGAGGAAGCTTAGTGTGATCGATCAATTCAGGAGTGTAGCGGTCGTGAATCTGATGCAGACGTAAGAGAATCTGGTGCTCGACATCAGCCAGCTGTTGAGTCACCCATCGTGCGAGGACAGATGGAGATGAGACGTGCACATCCATGATCATGGAAGAGGCAAACGAGCTAGACATTTCTAGTTAAGATACATCCACAAATGGATTCATTTTTATATAATAGAACCTTTATAAAAATGTTTCCATTCGTACCAACAATTAATGTGTGAAAATTGAGAAAAATAACTTATTGGATATTTAAAAATGGATTTACTCATGTACATGATGCATAATATCACAAATATTCCTCATTGGATCTCAATTTTAAATTTTACTCTATTATCAAATGTCTTATATCAATTTATTTTTATTTGGATCCCTAAGGTGTACTTCTCTACAATGAATCATCTGTCTTAGATTATGTTTGAAAAAGGAATGTCCTCACAATAATGTTTTAATTCTATTAAGGAATTTTTTTATTTAAAACATTCTTCATAGGTAGATCAATTTCCAACACACACATTTACCCCGAACAGCCCCCCACTCACCCCGGACAGCCCCCACTCACCCCAAACAACCCCCACCCCTCGGACAGCCCCACACTCACCCCTGACCGCCCCCAACCCTCGGACATCCCCCACACCTCGAACACTAGCCCACTAACCCCAGACAACCCCCACCCCTCGGACGGCCCCCCACTCACCCCGGACATCCCCCCACTCACCGCGGGCAATCCCCCACCACTCGGACAGCCCCCCACTCACCCCGAACAGCCCCTGCCACCCCTCGAACATCCCCCCACTCACCCCAGACAACCCCCACCCCTCAGACACCCCCACTCACCCCAGACAGCCACCGCCACCCCTCGGACAACCCTCCACTCACCCCGGACAGCCCCCACCCCTCAGACAACCCCCACTCACCCGGTACATCCCCCACCCCTCGGACACCCCCCACTCACACCCAAATCAAACTGAAAAAAATACATACACACATGAAAGAACATTAATTAATGAAAATATTAAGGAAAACATTAAGGAAAAAATTAATTGAAATAAAACATTAATGCCACCATTATTGAAAACCCTAAAAATGATTAATGAAAACATTAATTGGATATTGTTTACATTGATTTAGTGATTCGAGTACACAATTCATCAATGGATTATAATGAATCATAAAATTTTCAAAAATCCCTAGAAATAGGGGAAAAGAACATGAAAAATGGATAAATAGTGAAATAAATGGATAAATGTTGAGAATAAAAGTATATATTTAACTAATATGAGAAGAATTTTAAAGAATATAACCTCAATGGGGGAGTTTCAGATGGAAGATTTACCTGGCTAGCTGCTCTTGAGGTGGCGGATCTGATTCTGGGCGGTCTAGGAGGTTCTGGGGGATTTGGGGAGAGTTTAGGGGAATTTGGGGGTGAATTTTTCCAACTGTTTTTAAAAACAGTTGGGAAATCCATTGTTTTCCCAATGGTTTCATCAAACCATTGGGGAAAGAATAGAAATACTATTCTTTCCCAACTGTTTCTTCAAACAGTTGGGAAATACAACTCTTTCCCAACGGTTTCTTTAAACCATTGGGGAAAGGCTTCCCAACTTTCATTTTCCCAACGGTTTCTTCAAACCGTTGGAAAATCTTCCCTGATCACACCATAACCAAGGGTTATTTTGAACCGTTGGTATAAAAGCGTTGGGAAAGATACATTTTACAGTAGTATATTTTGAGAATATGAGATCTACCTTATTTTTTTCTTTTCCCCATGAAATGTATAATAATTCATGGAATTGGTTTACATGAATGCAGTCCATTTTATTTAGTTTTTATTATGTTTAATTTTATATTCCCAGTGTAAAAAGGGTATCATGTATATATCTGGCTCTATAAAAATACTAAACTAATTTGTCCGTGAATATTTAAACATTTATATATATTCTAATTTAATGATATAGGCTCTGAATCCATGTTACTAAATTTTTGGTCATTATAGATATAAATTTTGTAATTATGTGATCCAGGTTACACTAAAAATTGTGCACCATGCCAGTTTACCACTTTTCATCATGCATGCCTCCCCATACCCTAAGAGATTCAGAATAATAGTACGAGATAACGATGATTATGGGGAGAATAAACCCAATAATCAGTGTATCTCCACAAGAAAAATAATTTCATAATATTGAATAGTGAAGAGGAATAATAAATGAACAATAAGAGACAACATGTAACAGTATAAAAAATGATATAAATGTATGATGAATATACTACATTTAATGCTGACATAAACATAATATGGACAATAAATTCCTATAAAAATATCCCAAAAATAGTCTTATGTTCCAACAATGTCCTCAAATCCATTTCTCCAACCCATCATCCCTTTAATAACCAAGCAATAATGTTCCTTTCCTAAAACTATACCTAATATTTTTTTCATCTTCTTGGGTACCCAATTGAAATGGAAAATTGATAAAGGATTTTAATACAACTCATTATGAAACTACCAATGGTTTCTAGAGTATTAACTAGTCTAAAAAAATATGCAAACAACAAGTTGTGTAACGAATAAATAAGGTAGAAAAGAGACATGTTTCTTATTTATAAATTTATTATATAGCTATATACTATCAGGGTTATCTATTTAAATTCACATGTTTCCATTAATAATCATTTCTATAATATTTATCACCATGGATAATAAGTCCATGTACCCATTTTATACAATATAGGGGTAAAAAATGAACAAATTAGGAGAATCAGTCCAAGTATCCAACCTGGATACTGTATGCCATGATCATTCATCCCAATCACTTAGTCATAAGTCAAAAAAGAAGGAGAAAATTCCATGTATCCAAAAAGGACTTGGAATTCCATTCATCATAATACCAATATTTATATAGAACTCCATGTTTATACACATAGATTTAATATTACAATTCCATCCTTAGAAAATTATGGTGCACCAAGGAACCTGGAGCATCAGTCTGACTTTCCCATAATTAAGTAGTGGAGAATCCGTCCCATGTCACAAAACCATTTGTCACAAGTTGGAAAACATAGATCACGAGTCCATGAATCCAATTAAGATTTTTTATTTCATGTTCCACCATCACTAATGATTTCATTAGAAATAATTACCATAGTCTATTACATTCAACACATACAATGAAACATCAAAATTTAATCCATTAATATTTTTTCCATATAACTCATTTTTAATATAATCAAAACATTTGAAAACTAAACAAAATATTTTACCATTTCTATTTTCATACGATAACCAAATATGTATCGTGGTCCCAATGAAACAATAAATCACTAGATGCTTTAATAATTCTAGAAACCTTTCACATGTCAAAAAAAAGAGAAACATTTTTTCCACTTTGGAAGCCACCTTTAAAACATGGGTATTCCTATTTGAATAAAAAAAAGGGATATTACCCAAATTTCCCCTCAAATCCATAAATTATAATAAAATCATTGACATCAAATGGTTCACCACACACGCACTTAAAATAAAAATTTAAATCCAATTTGAAAACTACCATTAAAAAATATAAATAAAAACCACATTTTATAGCACAAATTTCAATAAAAAATATCTTTTATTCATTAAAAATCATATCAAAATGAAATTAAAAACAAAATGTTTAATCTATTTCAAATATTACTTAGTCAATTCAAAAAAATATATAATAAAAACATATTATTCACCCCTTTAACCATAATCACAAAAAAATTAACAATTTCCACCCATTATGTTCCATAATTAAACCGTATACACATTAATCACGTCATTTCGCTATTATTAAGGGTTGGGAATACCCCATGGGTATCTATAAGTCAATTTTCAAATCATCAATGAACCCTAAGTGGACTATGAAGGGTTTTAAACCTTATTTAGAGCACCCAAATTTACATCCCTTAAGTAAATATATAAAATATTGTAATTAAACAACATAAAACAAAAAATACACTTATTAAATAACAAAGAGTATGTTAAAAATATTATAGAACACATACATCATGTTCATCGACAATTACTCATCGAACAATAACCCTTGAGTTTACCTAAAATGGAATCGAACACAACAATAAAAAAACATCATGGAAAATAATGGTTTATATATTTGGAAGGATATGAAACAACACCAAAAGACACCTCCAGAAAATGGAAGGAAAAATTGTTATCGACATACCTGGATCCTTGATTCAACACTAACGGAACTACATGAAACCTTATATTGAATTAGAATCTCCCATAGAGGTAGGGAGATGTTTTGGTTTATAACCCTTGTTGTTTTTTTGGAGGAAACGGGGGATAAAAATGTAGGATACTACTTTATGGACCCGAGGAAAAATGATATTTTTCACATTTGAAGTGGCATATGGTTTGGATACATAGTTTTCCATACCATCTTTCATCCATGAATCTCTCACTTTATAGGTGGGTAATAAGCCTCACAGTCTATCTAGGAACCTACACGGTTTAGAGAAAACATGTGGCTCTCATGTTCCAGCCTCTTTCCATGAGAGGAACAATCACATGGCTTCTGTGAAGGAACAAAAACTTTTCATACCATGTGAGGGACATACCCTCATATCTCTCCGAGACACCCCATGATTGCATTGTTTTGAAGAATAGTTAAATAAAATGTGTGCTAATCATGCAAAATGAATAGTCTGGACACTATTCTACACCTTTTCATCTCTATCCCTAAGGTCACCCTTGAAAATATTCCCAATTCATGGAATCACTCCAATAACTATTTAAAATAGGATTTTAACCAAAAAAATTAACAGAGATGTACCTTGTCTCATTGTTGTGATCTAACAATCCCCTGAACTTTTAATAGCCCATCCTCGAGCTACATTCCCAAACATCACCAGATCTCCAGGGTAGAAGGTCGGGCCACAAGACCCACCAACAAACTTTTCACTCTATATTTTCCTCATGTACATGTACATGCCATCATGACATTGGGACCAAAGATGTGGTCTTACCAAATTAATATTGCCACTTAAATCCACAACATGAAATCAATACTCCTCATAGGAAACATCAAACTAAAACCCAACAATGACCAAAATTACTAAATATATAATTAAAGGTATCACCCCTATGTCACAACATAGAAAAATACCATGCATAGAACCATACCACAATGGATGATCCTATTTGAATTATACTATCCTAGTCCTCTACATACTCATAGTCCAAAATAGACGATTCCAAATGATGGTACATATGATCGAAAATCAAAATTAATTGGCATATGTTTCTCCAAAAATCAATTCCCAATGACATCGTTCCATATCTTAACACCAATAACCAATCCCAAGAAAAACCATCATCTTAAGACTCCCCACTAGTGAAGACCCAATCCAATTCCCACTATCAAAACCAACATAATTGGAGGGAATATATATGAAACCATATAACTATAACCCTGATTACCTCATCTACTAATCACTCACCTACTATGGTCCTCCCCACTATTGAAATTAGATTACAACCATAAAATTATATTATGCAGATCTTCTTCCATCCAAAATTACCACTAGATCCTAAACCCAACCATAAAAGTCATGCCTGAAAAATTTCCTAAATCTCTATTCCCAAATCTTTATATGAACATCAACCAACATCATCCTCCACCCTTACCATTGAAACCACTCAGAATGGACGTAGATCTACCATCCATATGTAAACTATGGAAAACATGTATTTTCATCAAATATTACTTCTATATCTGAAATTTACTAATCCTTTCAAGAATCATCTAATGTGGGATTAAAAATCACCACATCCAATCCATATACCAAGTAATTTAATACCACCCCAAGCTAAATCTCCCTAAAAACAACAAACTCACACCATCTTTCCATTACCACTTTACAATGCCATAATGACTTCTTACATAAGTCTTTCCACAAACATTTGAACTATCCTTCTGAATTATATCCCCGAAATGTGGTGAAACATCAACGTAATATAATCTATTCTTCCAAAACTATGATCATGTTATACATCACACAATGATACTTCATTGAACCATACAAAAGGAATTGCTTTGAGAACCACCCCATGCCTGAATCCAATGCTCGTCCTAATCAACCACCACATCAAATTCACATATAAACCCCCTCTACGAGTCCAAACATGTACCCATCATTTTCTTTCCCACAATATACAACTACTAATATACCCACATATCTATGATTAAAATATCACTCCCCATATTAGGTGTGTCCTTGTAACCACTTCACCAAAGAAATTGCAACTACCATGACTCACGCTACAATACCTACTAATCTAAATAAGTGGACATAAAATTTATTTTCTCATTCAAGAAATGAATAAAATAAATAACCATAACTTTTAACTGGATACCGAGAATGGAACAAATATAATTATCCATCATCTGCCCCATCATGAGGACCCTTCCCACAAACTGGAGATTGAACACCTTCCACAATGTGGATTTAATAACATTTCATCATGAACACAACCTTCAAGTGGTTCTCCATTAGATCAAAAAAAAAATACTTTATGTAGCTTGGATTATAGATAATTATATATCATTGTATCCATAATGATGTTTAGGTGTTGGTCATGGTTTTCTTGATTCTAGTTGTACATTAATATTTCACTGATTATTCCCACCACAACATGAAAAAATATAAATGGAATCACAATCGTTAAAAAAATAATATGGTTCCATGAATAAATATAAAAAACTAAATTTATTTCTCGAAAAAATTGTGTTCATTCTCTAGAGCCACCCATTCACATATCCCAAAAAACATTTTCTGTCTCCCACATGTACCTACCATCCAGAGATCATAAAAACCATCAAGTTCATCCACCATCATGTGGCCATTCATTGAAACTACATCTAGATCCCATGTGATTTAAACCAATGAAGGTATAAAAATATTCCCAATCACACAACCAACTATTCACCATGCTTCATAAACCTCATCATAATCAAGGCATTCACAACATTTTCCCCCAACACCCAAACGTTTCACACATTCTAGGTCAAACCATAGGACCAACCTATACGGTAGCATTATTCATGAATCAGACGAATTATACTATTATCTAACCTCCCTTACCATATCCAACAACAACCAACATCGATTCATGCATCATATACGTTCATAACAATATGTCTGTGTATTTGAATGATTGTTCCCTTCGAAAACGACCTTCATGCTAAAATCAAGAACTCCTGGTGATCCATTAAAATGAACTAATGAAATAACCCCGAATTTATAAAAACTCAATCATACCCACCATGCATCAATCCTTCATTCAAAGAATCCCCCATGCTTCAAACTTGTCAACACCCACAACACTAGGAAAACCTTCTTCATAGTTACCCTCACATATCCATAAACCCTAACTCGTGGATGCAACCTAATTCACACTTCCAAAACTAAAATCCCAACATATGAACCAATTCCGTACACCTCCAAAAGAGTTGAAAATAAATTCCACCTTTTTCACTGGTCACTGTCAAATGTACCAAGGCACTAACTCCCTATATTGGAGTCATGACACTAAGGGTATCTTGGATATCTCTCTAATCCATACAAATAGAAAATCACACAAGTCACTAATCATGGTATAAACTCCATCCCCTATTTCAAACACACGATTCCTAACACACCAAAAAATAAGAACATATATAACATTAAATAGTTGAGGTACATTTCTATATAAATCATAACTATGAGCCTAACACTTTCTCTAGGGTCCAATCACAAATCACAAGGTCTCAACCCAAAAGGGACACTACATTAATATTAATAGAAAAATTTGAAAACCCAATTATAACAACAAAACCGAAGGCCCAATAATAAACACCCAATTATCAGGAATATCCAAAACAATCAAGGTCTCACTTCCCTTTACCTAAGGTACTAAATCAAATAAACCCTCACTACCCAAACCATACAAAAACATGGTTCAATCACAACACCAAGAATACTTACACAAGTTTCCCTAGAGGCCCTATAATTCTTAATGTACCCATATAATTAAATCATACCATTTTAAAATCCAAAGATTCAAATTTAAAAACCTTTTTAACCCAAAATTTAAAAAATCTCATCATTATTAAAATTAATATGTTTAGAAATAATTAATAAACATTTCAAGGAAAGATCAAAAGGAAGAAAATATAAATAGAAAATAAAAATTCAATTTTATCAATCCCATGGAACAGTCAATCCCTGGAAACATACAGACGAACAATAAATCGTATGTCTGATGCCCTGAACATCTAAAATAAGAACCTTGTATTCAATGTTGTGTATGAAACGTGACACCAAGAACATAGTTTAATATAATATAAAGATACTTTATAATATATATACTACTTAAAATAGGTTATATATTTTAAATGAGTGATATATCTTGTAATGAATGCATCACCGAGTTATCTTGCATCGAATGCAAGAGTAACCTTTTTCGATAGATTGCATTACACCGAAGACCAAGTATCACCGAATGAAAATATATTATTCATGTATTATTATTTAATATAATAATATATAACCTAAATTTTATGTTAGCAGTTACTAATAATATTAACTAACTTATGAAATTATATTGTTTATAAAAATATAAAATTAATTCATATATTATAAAATTTAATTAGAATTATATATATGAACTAATTGAATATAAACATAATGTTTTTATATAAGACAATTTTTTGGATCATGCAGTTTTTTGTCCAAATAAATTAAGGTACTTAAAATTAGTTAATTATTTTAATCAAATATATCTTTTTTATTCAATAATATATTTTTTACATTCATTCAACTGTGATATTTACATTAATTTAAATTTTCCTGCTTCTGTGAATTGAATTTTGAAAATGGAAGTACACTATTGAAATCCCGTCGATATTTTGGTTCTAATATGACCAAATTAATGTTTGGAACAAAAAATATTATTTAATGTGATTAATACTAATTAAAATGATTAAGGTGTAATTTTTCTAAAAAGGGAGTAAACCCAAAATTTAAGGGAACATTTGACCTATCCACTTTTCCAAAAACCATTTTATAGAAATATATTGTTCATACACCATTCATTATTGATTATTTTGGTTCGGTATGACTTTTTTAGGTAAGAACATGTGTACACCCAACTTTTTTTCAAACATTTAATGTGAGCAATTTCCTCCCCTCTAAAATCACACCACCTCTCCCACTTCTTCAAAAATCCCAATCCTATTAGGTTTGGACAATACCTACCCAAATAGTCTCCCAACATCCCTCCATGAGTCCTATAAGCCTCTCTTTGGGTATAATGAAATCCAAGTAATTTTTTCATTCAATCCAAATGAATATACCCTAATAAGTGGTAACACATTTTCTCAAGCCTTTTAGTTTCATTTCCCTTCTCCAGCCCCTCAATAATTATTATTACATTCTTTTATAACAACCCCAGAATACTATATACTAGGATTTTATTATGGTATGGTTTATAATTATAATTAGATACACCTCCATTAAATGTTTAACGAACATACTATTTATATGTATGGTAAACTACTCCCTCTCAAAACAATGATTCTTCAGTTGTCCCTTTACCATTAATCATAGTATCCATTATGAGGGAATATCTATTTTTTATGCTATTCAAAATATTTATTATGTATTTATACTTATTTAATCATTTTATAACATATAAATTTAGTATATTCCGTTTTATGTCAATATGATAACATCATTCGAGGAAGTGTGGACTACTTTGCCCTCAAAGCGATGTGATTCATTCACACATTACATAGAATGTATAAAAGATGAATACAATTGAAAATATGAGATATATAAAACATATATATGATATTCATGAAATAATTTACTTTCTAGAAATAAATATATATATATATATATAATTATCATTTTCTTTATTATCCTTTTTCACAATATAAAGTGATAGTGTCGGTCGGGGACGTGTGGACTACCACTACCTTGACAAGATGTGATTGCTTTTACATCACAAGAATTTTAAATATTAGTATATATAACTAAATAATATGGTATTAATGATATTATGATCATTATATGATGATATAATTATACTTTCCTTCTTTCCATGAAAATCATTGAAAAATGACAATGATACTCATGTGTAAGTATGACATACCATCTCCATGATTGTAAAATTTGTTCATTTTTCATAACCATATTAAATTAATGATTTTAAAAGTAAAATTTACACATAAATATTATAATTATATCATTATTATTGTTCTATAGTTGTTTTATTTTGACCCATTTTACCATAGTTGACCTACCAAACATGTTTTGATAGATAAACCAAATTCGGTCAAAACATCCAATATTAAAATAATTGTTTAAGTAGTTGTATAAAAAATAGTAATAATTGATAAAAAATTAAGGATAAACATGAAAATTTTTACGGTTAAATTAGAAATTAAAATAAATTTATTATATAGGAATTTAATAAATGCTCACATGAAAGGAAACTCAAGAAAGGGGACTATTATCTCACTTTTCCTTCCGTGAGGCATACTATATTATTGTGCACCTAATTTTTTATATATGGTGTACATAATTCCAATTGAAATTTAATATCATGAATTATTTTATATTCATTTTATTTATATTATTTATTTTATTGTTTTTACTTTTGGGTCATTCAATTCAAATTTAATTGATTTTCATCTCACTTCATACATTTGTGATATAATTGTCATGTTCACTACATACATATTTTGTGTGGTGTATCCAGTAACCATTCTGTTATATTAGGTCATTAAAATTTTTATATTAATGTAATCTTTTACTTTAATTTAATATCATTCCTTTATAAGGTTTATAATTTAAATTTTTTCAATATATTATAGGATACTTTGGGATGTTAAAAGATTATTTTCCTAAAAACTAATAATAATGATATTTCAATAGAATTTCCTTTTTATGAAATTATAGAAATATTTTTAAATAGAACCATTAATTATTCTATAGTTATTCACTACCATTTTCAATTATTAGTACCATTTTTCCACTCTTTGGTATATAATGTGTTTTAAAAATGGATTAATGAAAACTCGATTTCACTTATCTATTTAGATGGAGATCCTTTTTCTTCTAAAAATGTTTTTTATTTAAATGTTGTCAAAAACGTTTTTGAATTTATTTTTAATAAAAATAAATTGTAAATTTTTTTTCTGTAAATAATTTTGTAAATGTAATCTTCTTATCACTTTTTAAAAAAGGAATTTTTCTAATTTTTTTTACCTTGCAAAAGAATGTTCTTTTTACCTTGTACGACATGTATGAATTTATCCACCATCATTCCATAGAATATTCATTTGAATTTTGTAATGTTTATTTTAAATAAAAATTTTTAAAAATTATTTTCAATAAAAATTATTCTAAAAAGGCTTTCAACACCAAATGATATTTTCCTGATGATTATTTTAAAATAATTTTTTTAATATTTTCATTCATTAATGATAGTAACCGTTTATATTACTCCACATGGACTATGTTCTATTGATACTATCTGTAATCATCGTATGGATGGTTTAATATTTATTTAGGCCAATGATAGTATCCACATTCACTTCATAGATTTAATTGTTAGTCCCCTTGAAATATTCAATCTCACATGATCATTGAACAATGACTTTCACCTAAATTATCAATTTCATTTGTCATATAAATTACTATTTCATAAATGATATATCATTTTACTTATTGTGTCTACATGGAAATTTGTTTTATTATTGTGGGAAATAATGATAAATCAATATAATATATTCATTAAATATATTTTAAATGGGGTATTGTTTACTTGATATAAGTAATGCTTAGGACATACAATACACAGTATGAGAACCAGTTAATGAAATCAACTTGATGGATCAGTAGTCTCATTGGATGAATTAGTAGATAAATTGGTATGGTTAAACTATCTCTTGAAGAAACATGATCCATGTACCAGTGGAAACATGGAATCCAATAATTAAGAATTAACACTCATTTAGTTTTAGTTATTTTTCATCAAGGAGATCTTGAGTTGACATATCTATGGATACATTTCATTTTTAGTTCATTGATTAAATAAAATTTATTTTAGTTTCTTACATTGGAATATTTATTTTCTCTTATCTAGTTATTTGAATGGAATTTCCCTCCAGTTATTTACCATTCGAAATTGACTATTATCGTTAATTCATTATTTCTTCCAATATATTTTATTTTTACCTTAGTGAGAATTTGTGCTCACACTTATTATTTTTTATCCCCAAGAATCCAAGAAGCCTACTATGAAATATATAAAGAGATTTACTAGAGGGATTAGAGTTATCCATGAATTAATTAATTAATTTATAATATGGAAAATAAATATTTCATAATTAGAGAATTATTTTGTAATAAAATACTCTTATATGTATATGTTTTAATAAGACTACCAAACTCTTGTACCATCAGGTATTTATTTTTTGTAATCATGCCAAGGTAATTGGTAGAAGACATCATTTATGGGATATCTAGTGTCAAGGAACTATAATTGGTATTAGAGAAAGATTAGTAGAAACCTTGGAAACTAGATTTAGGAAATCATATGTCAAAGGACATAATCCTAAAGAATAATTTGAGGATAAGTATAGAATAATCCCATTGAATTTTGGTAATATATAGACTATATGTGTCTTCTTATAAAGAAATATCTGAAGAGATACTAAAAGTGGATGTGGTTATGGAATATAGGTACCCAAGTGTAACAACTCTGATAAGGTGTTCAATGTCTGACTTCAGATAACCGGGTAAGTGATAATATGCCTTACTACACACATGGTGTGACACTCTTAAGGGCTATGCTTAGGATAATTCATAGTTTTTTAAAAAAATATTAAAAAGGATTTCAATAGATAAGAAAAATGAATATTATAGGATTAACATAAGGTGGTTTTGAATTAAAAATATTGTTTCATGATTTAGAAATAAAATGAATGATATTAAGGTTAATACCTAGAAAAAGAAATTATCTGTGTGGAAAATAAATTGTTGATAAATTTATGTGTTGATGTTGTATTTAAAAACTTAGTTAAAAAGATATTTACTGATTTCCCTTTTTAAAGTATATCTATCATATTTTGTAATATATATTAATATGGTTTTAGAAAAGGATGAACTATAAATTAGATGGCCAAAAATTAAATTCAGAAATAACCTGGGTCATGAAAACATAAATGAAGGACAATAAGGGTTTTGTGCCAGCCACTGACCTATGAAATGTCTTGGTACAAATTTAATTATTTTTAGTTAAATAATTTGATTAATAAATGTTAAATATGAACCAACAGTGTCACATTTTAGGATTAGATATTAATCTTTATGTTTTGAAAAATATTTATAGACAAAACAATATACTTAAAATCTATTATAGGCCTTATGATCCATTAAAATCATATTTTAGTCATTTAGAAAATAAATGAAATTCATTATTCATAAGTAATTTTTATGATTAAAGGGATGAATTTGAATTTTATTGAAGAAAAATAGAAAGCTGGAATTTTTTATATGAAATTGAAACCTATCAACGTAAGAATATTGTCTTATTTTCATGGTTAGTAAAAGAATTGCCTAACATTAAGAAAATTACATATAAATTAAGTGATGTCTTAATACCTTAATTTATATTGAATTTATGGTCTCCTAAATCATCGAAGAATTTTGGTTTTGAGACCCTCATATTTCTGTTGATAATTCACTCATTTGTGATTGATAACCTTAATAACATCCTAAAAATATTTACGATTTTCCCTTAAGAACATATATTTACTTTGAACTGATTTTCTCCTACTCAGAGACATAGTTACATGGTAGTCCATGTGACCTTTGTACTTTCCATTATCTCTTTTATAAAGGATTACTTATGAACCCTTCTAACATTTTGAGATTTTATAAATAGGAAGTTTCAAACAATAAATTACCAAGATTGATTTTAAATTTTGATGACATAATTTAAATTATTTGGGGATAATGTGATTCGCCAAAAATCTAAAATAATATCCTTGTATTTGATGGTGTGCATGACACACGAAAACAAGAGTACAAGGTCATATAATATCAAGATACATTATAATATATTTATAATTTAAAATGAAATCTATATATTCAATATATAATATTGCTTCTAATGAAGGAAACCCTAAGTTATCTTTCACTGCACGCAAGAGAAACCTTCTTCAATAGCTTGTGTTACATTGAAGATCGGGTTCACCAAATAAAAACTTATCATTTAAATATTATTATTTAAAATAATATTATGTTACCTATATGTTATGTTAGCATTTATGAATAGTATTAACTCACTTATTAAATTATGTGGTTTATAATAATACAATATTAATTCATTGGTCCTTAAAATTTATTAGATATGAATATATTTACCAATTGAAAATAAATTGAATTTTTTTATACAGAACCATTTTTATGCTGACCAAGCTATTTTATCCTATTAAATATATGTAATTATAATTAGTTAATTATTTTAATGAAATATTTATGTCATATATTCAATAATATATTTTTAATGTTCATACAATTAATTTTATTATCAAAATATAAGAACATTACCAATTTTACACATAAATACTTATATTTTTATACTGGCCTTTTTACGACCTTTTAATGGAACACCTATTTTTTTAATGAATTTCTAATATTTTATAAATACATTTTTTAAAACAAAAATTAATTTTTAAATTCATAATATCAAAATAAACATAGGGTGAATTTTTTTTCTGAAACTTTATTTTTTGATGAATAGTAAAAAATATTTCATTTTAGATAAATTTTTTATTTTCATTTAAATAATTATTAATGATATATTTTATTACATATTTTTTAAAGTATCATTAGATCAATTATAAATCTACTAAAAAATGTAGATCATTAGAATCAATTTAACATTGAAATTGAATATAACAACTGAACAATATTTTCAACATTTTTCTACTAAAGTAATGATAAACATGAAAAATTTCTTGAATCATTCACAAATTTACATAAGATAATTATACATGAAATTAAAGAATGTTCACCCAAATAAAAACTCAATTTAAGGGATTCATGTCTCAAAATTTTTTCTGAGAGGCATACATTATTGTTTTTCACCTAAATTATTATATATGGTTTATATAATACGACATTAAAATGTAATATCATTAATTTTTTTATTCATATTATATAGATATTTTAATTTATTATTATTAATCATGGAACATTTGGTATATATGTAAGGAATTATCATCACACTTTTCTATATCCGTGTGATAAATGTCATGTTTTCCACATACATGTTTTGTGTAGTTTACCTATATCCACTTTAGTTATATTATATAGTTAATCCTTTCATCTTAAAGGAATATTATAAATTCATTTAATATCAATGATTCAAATGTTTTAGAATTAAAAATGATTCAATGTGGTATGTGACACATTGGGATTTTTAAATATTATTTTCCTCAAGAGTAATACTAATGATCTTTCAAGATCATTCAAATTAAATGAAATTATATAACAATTTTCAATAATCCCTTTTACTATTCTCTATTTATTCACAGCAAATTTCATCTATTATTACCATTATTCCACTCTTTGGTACTCAAATTGTTTTAAAAACGTTTTAATGAAAACCCGAATTCACTAATCTCTTTAGTTGGAGAACCCGTTTTCTTCTAAAAACCATTTTTTTCTGAAAATGTTTTTAAAATGGTTTGGTAATGATGTTTTACCATTTTATATCATTTACCAATGTTTTTAAAATAGTATTCTTATCTCTTTCTAAACAAGTAATCAATATTACTTTTGTTTACTATAAAAAAGGAATGTCATTTTTACCCTCTACGACATGTATGGATTTACACATTGTCATTCCTTTGATGTTTCCTTAGTGAGTTTGAAAGGATAATTTTTAAATAAAATGTTTTAAAATCAATTTTAAATGAAAATGATTTTAAAAAAGGTTTTTTCAAAACGAAATTATATTTTCCTTAAGAATGATTTTAGAATATAATTTTATAATATTTCCATTAATCAACGACTATAAACATTTATTTTACTCCACATGGGTTATGTTGTATTATTACCATCATTAATATTTCAATGGAAGGTTTAAGATTGATTTGGGATAAGGATACTCTTCACATTATCTTCCGTGATTTAATTGTTAGTTCACATCAAATATTCAATATCCTATGATCATTGAACATTGAATTTCCCATGAATAATTTATTTCCTTTCTCATGGATATTATGATTACCTAAACAGTATACCTTTTTACATATGGTTCCTACTTTGACATTTATTTTATTATTTTTGGAAATAAAGATAAATTCATATACCTTACTCAATATGTATATTTGATAAGGAATATTGTGTACATGATATGAGGATTTATTAGGACATGAAAAATATGGGTTAGAGACCATTTAATGAAGGCCCCTCAATACATCAGTAGTCTCATGGGACAAATCTGTTACACAAACTGGTATGGTTAAACTGTCTCTTGATGGTACTGGTTCTGTGTACCTTCGGAAACAATGTATCTAATAATTAATAAGTATCCCTCATTTAGTTTTATTTATTATTCATCCATGAGATCTTCTGTCGACATATCTATAGATACGTTACATTTTTATTTCATTTATTAAATGGAATGTATTTCAGTTTCATATATTTCCATATTTATTTTCCCAAATCTAGTTACTTGAATGGAATGTGCCTACAATTATTTACCTCTCCATTTAAATGTTATCATTGATTAATTATAACTTCCATTTTATTTTATTTTTCCCATACTTTGAATTTGTGATCACCCATATTTTTTTTACCCAGGAATCCATGAAGTATACTATGAAATATATGCAGAGATATACAAAATGGATTAGAGATATCCTCTTTGTAATTAATTTTTTTATAAAGAAGGGGAAAATATGATTTAATTATAGTATTATTTTCTAATAAACGACCCATTTATGTATCCAATTTACCAATAGGTTCACTCCCAAATTTACCCAATAGAAGAAGGGTAGAACAGTCCTTGTAGTGTAGCTTGGGTTGTCGATTCCACAGAGACCTAAGAAGATACCTAAGATACACAACCTAAGGGGTGGATTTTTGGCTATGAAGTGGCCAACATGGATTTGTTTTTAAGTTTTTTGTGAGAAGACTAATAATCTTAGTTGAGTTCAATTATAATGAAATGGGTTGATATTAGGGTTACACTTGGGTGGATTGAATGCATTTTATTTCTTTAGAAATTTTTTTTGTTTTATTAATTCTTGATGAAACCATTCTTCAAAATAACACTACCTTCATAATTTTCTGGTTAGATACTAACTAAACTCAATTAATATTCACCAACACACTTAGATAACCATATTCATGACCTCTTCAAGGTATATGGTCAATTTAGTAATTGGAATTAACCTTTTCAAACACAGTGAAGACGAGGAGCGAAAATAATTGAAGAATGGAAGCCTTGAATTATTTAACCAATTAACAACAATTCATGCATTAAATAACATTAAATCCAGCCTTTTTATCTTCCTAATATCAACCCATTAAAGGTTTATCCATCCATTGATGATATGCTATCAATGGTGGGCGAAAGACGGCTTACAAGAATTGAATTTAAGAGATTAAAACCGCGGAAATAACGAGCACTCCTCCGTGTGTGTGAATGGAATTCACACCAATGTGTGAACTATATCACCAACACACAGAGTTATCACTGTGCTTTTGTGATTTTAGAGATTTAAGTATAGAAATTTGATGAAGATAAGAGAAGGAATTGGATTAATAACTTAGAAATACAAAAAGAAACTTACATGGGGAAATGAAAGCATTACAACGAAAATTGAGCATAATAACATTACATGAAAGAATGTAACAGTTCCTCCTCAACACCACTGCCTTAAATAGAAAACATTAGATCCTTAGGCCGAGCTCCAACATTCCAAGTCATCCCAATCAATGAGGGTAGGCATAGGTGGTGGAAAGTAGGTGGAGAGGAGACTTCTCCACCCTTGACCCGAGATGGCATCCAACTTGCATCCACTTGACAGATCCGCATCAATGGCCTTCTAGATGGCAGATTTGGAGAGGTCCATAGAAGACACAGATTATTCCCCGAATGTCTTCTAACAGCCTGTAAAATATCAGCCCAATTTACATTGTGGTTCGGGAGATAGGGAAGATTCATTGGGCTGACATTCTGGGCCGCAGATTCTGGCCCAGATTCCGATCTTCCATTTGGGATGCCTTGATAACCATCATGGAGACCGAATTAGCACTTTGGACTGAATAACGATTTGTTCCCCTGTATGTCTTCTATCATCACAAGAAATTTGGGATTCATTGGTACAGTATTGTGGGACCCACATCCTCAACAGTGGGCAGGTGTCCAATCTGCCTTCACCAGAATTGTCTCCTTTCATCACCAAATATCTTCATCATCCTTTATGAATCATTCCTTTATCCCTGAATGAGAAAATTTTAAATTTTATGTGAAGATATATTTCCAAAAATAAATTAATAATACATGAATAATTACATTAAATAAAATCAGACGAGTCATTGGGCCTAAATTGGTGTACATTTGGCATGAAGTGCACAATTGATTAGAGTGGATGTTTAAAATTAAAATGTACTAACTCAGGCCCATATGATCAAAAATGAAATTTTAATCCCAATATAATGTAATTATATAATGTGTTTTGATTGTCTAATCACACCCCCCAACTTGAGATTTTCTAGTCCCGAGCAAATAACTCAAAGATTATGAAAATCAAATTCCCTTTTCCAAAATCATTTTAATAAACAATGCTCGCCAAAATACCTCATACAAAAAAATTATGCATCCCATCAAAATAATTTAATACAATATAGGTTCTAAAGCATAACCAAAGCCCAAGCCCATTCTTCTGATCAAATTCAATGCCACATTTCATCCAATTACAATTAATCATGATAATGTGTTGTGTGTCACAATAGACATGGGGGTTCATTTTTATTCAAGGGGAAAAAATGGAAGCGCTAGGTGGAATCACATTTTAATATTAATATGAGTATTCATTTTTTTGCAATGTTGCCATGGTTATTGAAATTGCATTCAAATGAGTCAACCCTTGTAGCGAGACTTTGCCGATGACTCTCAGGCTCAAAGGCCTTAGGGCACCAAGTGAAGCCCACATACTCAGGCATCATCTCGAGTTAACTCATTCAAAAAAAAATTCGAATTTCTACAAATAGAGATAAAATTCCCAACTCTGGGCCAGACAACTATGGAGTCACGATCCCCAAGTGTCGAAATCCACACATTAAGTCATTTCATTGCTCTATGCGCAAATTTACTGTTGTTTTTTTACACCTCTTTTTTTTAATATATATATATATATTTTAAAATACTCATATTAAATTTAAAATGATCACCAAAACTATGCTATTTATTATAGGACCCCAAGAATTCAAATTAATACCCCACAATCCAACGAACGTGTATTGTGAATTTTTTTTATAAAAATTGGATGAAAATGTAACAGTGAAAATCACATTAGACAGCCACACTTTCCAAATTTTTTTGCTCATGAACTTAAACATGTATTAAAATCAGAATCAAGGAATACAAAATTATTTAATATTCAGTTTTCAAGGTTTTCAATGTGTAATAACATGTTCAAGGTTAAGGAAAATTTTCATTCAATTAACACGCACATTATATTTCTCTATGTGATTGCTTTTTATTTTCACATCCCCCAACATAATATAACACTGTCCCTAGAAGGGGTAGAGGCAGAAAATAGGAGCATAGAACAATTTCACCTGATATTTTATATTGGAGTTTCTGATGCTCTCATTTAATCCCTTGGTCTCCATGTCACTTGAAGAATCCTCACGGTAGGTGTACGCTTGTAGTCTTATGATTTCCCTGAAAATCCATCAAACTTGGCAGCCCCTGAATCTCAAAAACCAACATAGTTAGAAACAATGGAAACCCCTTGAGGTTCCCTTTTCTAAAAATAAACAACAATAAAACAAAAAAAAATAAAATAAAAATAAAGACAAAACATACTTTTTAATTTTGAAACTCCAACGATCGACTCTCATAAAAAGTAATAATTTTATTTTAAAAAAATTATGTATATATATAAAAATTTAAGATATAAGTATATATATAAAGAATATAGAAGAAGGAAGCACCAACCGACGTAGTTCAGTGGTAGGTGTGTTCCCCTGTCTCCCTTTGGTCCCAGGTTCGAGTGTCGCGGCTTCGCCTGCCGTGACGGGGTTTGACCCACGTCCTACGGCGTGTCACCTTTTTTTTAACATTTTTTTGTTTTGTTGTTTTGTTTTTTTAATAATAATAAATAAAATAAAATAAAATAAAATAAAATAAAATAAAAACTTACAAACACCTATATTGTTGATACATTGTATTCTTTTTAATTTCTGGGTAAGATAATACTCATGGATCACACCGCGTGACACGGATGAATACGGCGATCCCCTTTCATACCCATCCATACTCATAAGAGAATAATAGGTAAACAATAAGGGGTAAAATTATATCAAATTGTTTTGCTAAAAAAAATTGATTAAAACAATAAAGTGATTGTAAATTTAAAAATCATAGGATCCCTCCCATTCAACGCTTTGTTTAACGTCGTTAGCTCGACTTAAACCCCTAATTGATTAATTGTTTTTTTCATCAAAGGTGGGTTCACTCAGGTATTAATCAACTTCATGTTTTTTGAATGGTTTTATGAATGTTTTGACTCTATGACCATTAACTTTAAATATTTGATCATTGGTGGGATCTTGAATTTCAACAGCCCCATGGGGGTACACCTTATGCACTATGTATGGACCAGACCATCTAGACCTCAACATTCCTGGGAGAAAATGAAGTTTAGAACTATACAAAAGCACAGGTTTCCCTAGTTCAATGTGTTTAGTTTTAAGATTCCTAGACTGGTAGGCTTGAACTCTAGCTTTATTGATCCTTGAATTTTCATAAGCCTACATCCTAAGTTCCTCAAGCTCGTTTAGATCCAATTTCATCTTTATTCCGACCAAATAAATGTAGAGACCCAAAGCCTGACGTACATGGACATTACATTACGTTTGCGTAATACTTAGTATATAACAAAAACACAAACACAAGGACCGTAATAGTTTAGTGTCTTTGGAAACTCGGAATACAATCTTCTAATCGTGGTGAAAGATCTTCAACATCTCCCATTAAGATCTTCTTTTTTTCTAAACCTAAATCATTTCATTATGTCCTGGGGAAAAGAAAACATAAAAGAGTGAGCTCAAATGCTCAGTAAGGGTAAACAAAAGAAATATCAATCACGTCATATTCATAAGAACATATCTTTTGGAAATATTAACCTGCAAAAGAGATCATAATTTCATAACATGGGATAAATCATAGTAGTGAAATGTAATCCCAATAATCATAACATGAAACATGAAACTTTTTTTCATACACACATAATCATAGAGAATAATTTCTTGTTAGTCAAGACTCATTTCCAAGACTATCTTAGTGGACAAAGTCCCTTTCTGAACCGAGATCATTCCTCGTTTCAGTCCTGTTTCACTGAACCGGTATAACCTACCGTTCTAGCCATGTCTATCTCGTGAGATATAAAAGCTTTACCCAATACATTGGAGGGAGATATAGGTCCCACCCATCTCATAATGATACCATTCTTATGTGTGCCATAAAATCATAAATCATACATTATTGCATAACCCTTGTAAAAAAATGGGAATCTTAAACATCATGACATCATAAAACAATTCATATAAGATCAAGGAATTCAAAAAAATAATTCCATCACAACATAATCAAATAAATTTAATAATAGGTATGAAAACGAAACCCTTTATTATCTTATATGGAAAATAATTTTGATAAAACACTTGAACTCCATTCTTGAGGAAAACATCCTTTCTACTTCAAAAACACTTTTCCATTCTTAACATGTCAAACAATTATAAACTAAAAGAAGTTGATTAAAAATTAACATGATAACTTGTAAAGGAAGCTTCTTGTAAATAATGATTTAAAAATCCATTCTTGTCGTATAAGTTAAAAAAACATTCTTCTCGTACTTTTTTCGAAAAGTCAAAAAGTACCTCGTACGAAAAACGACAAAAGATTTCTTTCATATATTTTACTAAAAACTCACCGAAGGGTTAATTTGGATTCAAACAATTGTAGATGGATGGAAATAATATTTAATATTTAGGAGACATGGATGTGGATGATAAAATACACCCCAGTAAATACCCATGTATAAATAATCTCGGACTAAAATTGAGATTGCGAGATTTTCCCTTACCTTAAGTCCGATTTGCTTCGTAAGTGTCCGAACCTCCTGTATAATGATTTAAATAATGTCATTAACTTATTACAGAATCATATTTGTTGTTATGATATCATATATGGTTCACTTATGACTTTATATTAACCGTTCTTTTGTAAATTCCATGTTAAAGAAGCATTTTGGGTAAAATCATTTCATTTATCGTAGGTGTTTGGACTTGTTGTTCTTGACATTATTATTACTTATATCATGATTTACTTACTTCAAGAATATAAAACATGATTTATATATCATATTTATTCAGTATGTATATATATATTATATAGATAAATGAAATGAAACACACCGTTCATGGAGACGGTAGTCCGTACGTACGCATGAACGCTGTTTTCCTTTCCTTATTGTCTTGAATGGAAGTAAGTAGATGACATACATATATACATAAATACAGTAGCTTTATAATGTCATATATTTCATTATTATTTCTTATATATACTTTATAATTATTCTTAAATGGTTAACATGGAGAATAAATCTCATCGGGTCGTGGAGACTGTAGTCCATATGTACGCACGAGCGATGATATCGTTCTCATGATCGTGAACTTTTGTTCAAGTGTATGTATACTATTTCAGTATCAATATCACTTTATAATAATCATATATAGTTACTAATTACACCATTATACCCATCCAATTAAGGTGGTGGTGGAAAATAGATTACACCATGGCGTGGAGACGATATTCCGTACGTACGCACGCGCGATGGTTTCCTTTTTCCGTAGGATGGATAGAAGGTTAATTAGAGTTGTTTCATATTTATAATAACATATAAGTATATAAGAAATACTGATGTTATTACTTTATCATGAAAAAACTAAAGAATAAGAAGTTGAAGAAGAATGAAATTGGAAAAGATCGGTAATGGATATTACCTCTTTTTGACGCGCCTTTTCTTAACCTCCACTTAATGAAATAAAGATGGTCTTTGAAGAAGACCAGGACCTCTAGGATTATACTATGGAAGTGGAGAAGTGATTTTGGAAGGGGTTGGCCGAGCATCAATGCTCAAATTGGTGTGAGGATGAGAGGGAGGAGGTTCCCTTTTATAAGGGAGGAGAGGGGCACCTTTGGGAAAACTAAAAATATTATTGTATTATAAAGTCACGTTCGGTTTTAAATAGCTCCAAATTGATATATTTAGAAGATAAGGTGTGGATGGGTCTAAATCCTCTTATCCAATAGAATTTAGACAAGTTTAGGTATCAATTTTAACCTTATCATTTATATTTAACTTTAAGTTAGATAATTTAACTTTTACCATGTCTTCTTGTTTTCTTACACTATAAGGTTAATAAACATACTATATCAAGCCAAAAAAACCCCAAGTTGTTTATTATTAATATATATATCCTTATCTAAGTCATTTTGCCAAACCTTAGATATTTAGGAATTAAATAACAATTAATAATATAATATTTGTTTTAAAAACTAATTTATGACAATTTTGACACTATTTGGTACATGATTTTTATGAAATTCATAACAGAATGATAAGTTCGACCCAAGTTACTTATATCAACTATAACATGTCATATTAACCTAGAAAATTAATTTAAGTCATAAAAAGACTCAAATTACATTTATTTGGGCATTTCTAACATCAATTATGTCAATATTTCATTAATAAGACAATTACTGCATCATCTTTGTGTCATAATAAATGATACTTATTTAATCACTAAAAATTCTAAATAAATTCCAATGATATAGATAATTGTATTATATTTCTGGATAATATTCAGGTTTGATGTTTCATGAAGTTTATCACTAAATTAAAATTATTATACTTATAAGATTTAAGAAAGTGACATGTTATCACATTCTTTGGTTTTAATAATAATTAAATTATTTTCATGGAAAAAAGTCCATAAAATGAATCTAATCAGGCACTTAGGTTATATGGGTCTACCTTTATCAATCCAATAGGATTTTTCCAAGTTTTAGGGTAATTTTATAATCTTATATTTACCCTTAATTACCCGATTTACCTTTAACTATAGTAAATAAAATTTACCGTAGTTACTATTCACAATGCCCAAAAATAAAAAGTATCTTATTAACATAATTTGGACCCACTGATTCCAAATATGGAATCCATTTTTCCAAATTCAATACACAAAATTTGCAGAAATTAAATTAAAATTAATCCCACTGTCGAAAGAGAACGAGTTTTTCTTTAAAACATTGCAAAAGATTGAATTGTTTAAACCTACGAATTCAAGGTAAAATCAATGCTAATGACATAAATTATATTAAATGGTAAAAATATATTCTATTTATACTTTAAAACCATTCAATATTATAATTTAACCACATAAGATATTAGGATGAAAAAAGTTGTTTTTAATTAAAATATAGCGTGTTTTTAATATTCATTAAAATATGAAAGTTATCTGAAAAATATAAAAACATTATCTAATGTAAATTATTATATCCTGATTCAAAAGAAGAATTTTATTTTGTCAAATTGAACATATAAACATTTCAAAAACTAGATTTAATATAGGTTCACCATCAAAAGGCGGCAAAACTGCATTTTTTGAAAAATACTTATTTTACCCGAAAAAATTTATTTTGTTCTTATACCATGTTCTATAAAATGTGTAAGATGGATAATAATGTTATAAAATTTAAAATTTAGTTAATACTATTCATAACGGCTAGTTCATGACAATATTATAATAATATATCATTGTTTATTAAAACCCGGTATTGCGTACAAAACACGCTATCAAGGAAGGTCGCGATTGCGAGTAATGCAAGCCATGTCAGGGTTGCGTGTTGTGAAAGAATCCTTCATTGTTTCGTATAACAGAATCCAACCATATTTCATTTATACATTGAATATATATATATATACTCAATGTTTCATAGAATAACTATTATCAAAATTGTGTGTAACATGGTCCAAGAATAGTGTTGCGTATACTGCAAGCTAATACGGTGTTGCGTATAGCGCAAGGTAATCTTGTTGTAGAATACAAAAAAAGACATTAATGAAATTAAAAGAATATTTTTCATAAAATTTCAGGATGTAACATTCTACCCCCCTTAAAATGAATTTCTCCCTTGAAATTCATCGGGGTTATAAATGGTTTACTACTCGAATGTTTGTTTAATAGAAACCCACATCGTAAAAAGGAATACCAAAATATGACTTTAAAAACTAATGTATGAAATGTAACGGTTACCCAAATTAACTCATCACTGGGTTTCCACATAGGAGAACATACCTGAAAATATGTATATGGAAGAAAAATCTTACCATCAAGTTCTGGTGGAGAGTGGTAGAGAACATGGCTATGAAAAATCCAACAATCGCAAAGCCATAAATTTGTGATGATCTAGGGTACCATCTGATTCATCAGATATAAGATCACTAGGACAACATTTTTGGTTTTCAATATCATTTCCCTAAAGATTAAAAATTTGAATTAGAATAAATACTTACTTGATTTTGGTACAATCTCACTGTTGTTCATGCTTTGAACAATTTCCACTTCATCTCTTAATGAAATGAAGTTGAATTTGTTATTTATGAAGTGTTAACAGATCATGTGATAGAATGATGGGTCATTCCATCTGTTTCAAACAAAAGGTTAGAAAAGTTATCAAAAAATACATAAGTCCATCTATAGTGAGATTAATCATATATGGTTCCTAAAATGGACTTATACTTCATATATCATACTGATTAATATAATAAAACTAGTTTCTACTAAACAGGGACTTCCTGTAGGCCAGTGGTAGGCGATAAAGGCCAGTCGCACCTCCGTTGTGGGTTCGATTCCAACAGCCTTGTCCGACGCGATGGGCTGTCGCCCGTCCTACAGGTTGTCCTTTTTCTAAAACTATATTACTATAACATCCCATCAATAATATCAAAAAATGTTTTATCCTTAAACAATACTAACTTATGTCCAACATAATCCATTCCAATCTTTAGGCTTATCGAAAATACTTTGGTCCAAGCTCATAGTATAGAGTAAATGATCACGTGAATGCCATCATTTATCCCTCATATATCTTGTTCTTCACATTCTAGTCATGTGAATACCATAATCATGTAATCTCTTGAAAAATTAATAGCCATTAAATCTTAGTGAAAACATGAGTGCTGTCAAAAGATAACTCTTTCCACATACCAAAATCCTAAAAATTCTATATACTTAGACCTTATATCAATCATGAGCTCATGAATACAATCAAACATCTCATTATCTTCTTGTACCTTCATTATGTGCATATCATCTACTTTTTAAAAATATTTCAATCACTTTTTTTCCTGGTTACCAGTATCATATAATTAATGAAAACCAATACATAGATATTCCAAAATTCCACAATACCATAAATGAGATTCCATGATACTTTTTTTGAAATCCCATTACATAAACACTTAATCATTCCACCACATCGTTTTCATATTAAATATTTCCAATAGTGATCACATGTGACTTCCCATTGTCCATTTCCTTAAGAGGTTTCTCATGTCGATCATCACTAACCCCTGGATTAGGGAATTTATTAGCATAATGCCCAATTTCATTGCACTTGAAGGATTGAAGTGTTGGTGGTGCGTTCTCTGCAGTGTTTGCTTTATTCACATCATTAAAACCCCTTTTTCCATTACATCGACACTCAGCTGCTTGATGACCTTCTTTTCCACACTTAAAACATTTTCTAGTCCCTTTAAGACAATCTCCACCATGCTTCTTTCCACACATTGTGCATAAGGAAACATTCATCTTCTTTTCACCATTATTCTGATATTTCTCCTTGAACTCCATCTTTCATTTCTTGTCAAAACCATGAAATAGATATGTAACACCAACTTCAATTTCTACCTTGATAGCACAACACACAATTTCTTCATTGCTACTGAAGTTTCTTATAGCTAATGCCCTTCGAAGACTTGGTTTTAAGCCACTGAAAAACCGATCAACTTTACTTTCAGGTTAGATGATAATGCTAGATGCATACCTTGCAAGTCTTGTAAAATTCGCTTCGTATATACCAACAGATTCATCATCCTTCTGTGTCAGCTCAAGAAATTCCATTTCCATCTTTGTTCGAAGAATACGAGGGAATTACTTACTGAAAAACAAGTTCTTGAACTCGTCCCATTCCATGGACTCAATTTCATCTCTTGGCCTCGTATTCTTGACAAGATTCCACCATTGATCAGCTTCACCTTCCAAACGATATACTGCTAAGATGACTTTATCATGTTCAGAACATTGAAGAACTGAAAATATCTTTTTAGTGGTACTGATCCATTGTTCGGCAACAAGTGGATCGAAAGACCCACTGAAAAAAGGTGGACGTTGGCTCATGAAGGACTCAATAGAATATTGTTCCCTTCTCTGCTCATTTGGAAGTCCATAATGATTCATAGCTTGTGTAAGTATAGCAATAATATTTTGTACTCCATCTCCCATAACATTTGTTTGTTCAGGAGGAAAATCATTGCATTGTCCATTATAGTGATCAACACGGTTCCTTCGGGTTCCAGCCATCATCTAAAACCGAAAAAGAATAGTGTGAGAGGCAAAAATCATGCTAGGGAAAACAACATAATAAAGGGAGAGTAACCTTAATATCTAACATCTTAGGTTAAATTCGAAGATCGTTACCATAGTTCTAGGACTATATCCTATAATTATACTTATCCTTAGAGACATCCCTAGACATACCTTAGAAATATCTCTAGGGATCTCACTAACGTTCTCATATCCTAGTTTCCAAAGGTTGACTAACCCTTTCCTCTCGTACCAACTTTAGAGAACCGAAGCCTGACGTACATGGACATTACATTACTTTTGCAGAATACTTAGTACATAACAAAAACACCCACACAAGGACCGTAATATTTTAGTGTCTTTGGAAACTCAGAATATAATCTTCTAATCATGGTGAAAGATCTTCAACATCTCCCATAAAGATCTTCTTTTTTTCTAAACCTAAATCATTTCTTTATGTCATGGGGAAACGAAAACATAAAAGGGTGAGATAAAATGCTCAGTAAGGGTAAATAGAAGAGATATCAATCACGTCATATTCATAAGAACATATCTTTTGGAAATCATAACCTGCAAAAGAGATCATCATTTCATAACATGGGATAAATCATAGTAGTGAAATGTAATCCCAATAATCATAACATAAAACATGAAACTTTGTGTCATACACACATAATCATAGAGAATCAATTCTTGTTAGTCAAGACTCATTTCCAAGACTATCGTAGTGGACAAAGTCCCTTTCTGAACCGAGTTCATTCCTCGTTTCAGTCCTGTTTCGCTGAACCGGTATAACCTACCGTTCCAGCCAAGTCTATCTCATGAGATATAAAATCTTTACCCAATGCATTGGGGGGAGATATAGGTCCCACCCATCTCATAATTATACCATTCTTATGTGTGCCACAACATCATAAATCATACATCATTTCATAACCCATGTAATAAAAATGGGAATCTTAAATATCATGACATCATAAAACAATTCATATAAGATCAAGGAATTCAAAAAAATAATTCAATCAAAACATAATCAAATAAATTTAATAATTGGGATGAAAATAAAACCCTTTATTATCTTAGATGGAAAATAATTTTGATAAAACACTTGAACTCCATTCTTGAGGAAAATATCCTTTCTACTTCAGAAAAGCTTTTCCTTTCTTAACATGTCAAACAATTATAAACTAAAAGAAGTTGATTAAAAATTAACATGATAACTTTTAAAGGAAGCTTCTTGGAAATAATTTTTTAAAAATCCATTCATGCCGTATAAGTTAAAAAAACATTCTTCTCGTACTTTTGTCGGAAAAGTCAAAAAGTACCTCGTACGAAAAACGACAAAATATTCCTTTCATATCTTTTACTAAAAACTCACCGAAGGGTAAAATTGGATATAAACAATTGTAGATGGATGTAAATAATATTACATATTGAGGAAACATGGATGTGGATGATAAAATACACCCCAGTAAATACCAAAGTATAAACAATCTCGGATAAAAATTGAGATTGCGAGATTTTCCCTTACCTTAAGTCTGATTTGCTTAGTAAGTGTCCGAACCTATTGTATAATGATTTAAATAATTTCATTAACTTATTAAAGAATCATATTCATTGTTATGATATCATATATGGTTCACTTATGACTTTATATTACACGTTCTTTTGTAAATTCCATGTTAAAGAAGCGTTTTGGGTAAAATCGTTTCATTTATCGTAGGTGTTTGTACTTGTTGTTCTTGACATTATTATTACTTATATCATGATTTACTTACTTCTAGAAAATAAAACATGATTTATATATCATATATATTCAGTATATATATATATATAATAGATAGATAAATGAAATGAAACACACCGTTCATGGAGACGGTAGTCTGTACGTACGCATGAAAGTTGTTTTCCTTTCCTTATTGTCTTGAATGGAAGTAAGTAGATGAAATACATATATACATAAATACAGTAGCTTTATAATGTCATATATTTCATTATTATTGATTATATATACTTTATAATTATTCTTAAATGGTTAACATGGAGAATGAATCTCATCGCGTCGTGGAGACGGTAGTCCGTACGTACGCACGAGCGATGATATCATTCTCATGATCGTGAACTTGTGTTGAAGTGTATGTATACTCTTTCAGTATCAATATAACTTTATAATAATCATATATAGTTACTCATTACACCATTATAACCATCCAATTAAGGTGGTGGCAGAAAATAGATTACACCACGGCGTGGAGACGGTATTCCGTATGTACGCACGCGCGATGATTTCCTTTTTCCGTAGGATGGATAGAAGGTTAATTAGAGTTGTTTCATATTTATAATAAAATATCAGTATATAAGAAATACTTATGTTATTACTTTATCATTAAACAACTAAAGAATAAGAAGTTGAAGAATAATGAAATTGAAAAAGATCGGTAATGCATATTACCTTTTTTTGACGCGCCTTTTCTTAACCTCCACTTAAAGAACTATGGATGGTCTTTGAAGAAGACAAGGACCTATAGGATGATACTAGGGAAGTGGAGAAGTGATTTTGGCAGGGGTTCGCTGAGCTTGAATGCTCAAATTTGTGTGAGGAGGAGAGGGAGGAGGTGCCCTTTTATAAGGGAGGAGAGGGGCACCTTTGGGAAAACTAAAACAATTATTTTATTATAAAGTCATGTTCGGTTTTAAATAGCTCCAAATTGATATATTTTGAAGCTAAGGTGGGGATGGGTCGAAATCCTCTTATCCAATATAATTTAGACAAGTTTATGTATCAATTTTATCCTTATCATTTAGATTTAACTTTAAGTTAGATAATTTAACTTTTACCGTGTCTTCTTGTTTTCTTACACTATAAGGTTAATAAACTAACTATATAAAGCCAAAAGACCCCAAGTTATTTATTATTAATATATCTATCTTTATCTAAGTCATTTGTCAAAACCTTAGATTTTTATGAATTAAATAACAATTAATAATATAATATTATTTTTAAAAACTAATTTATGTCAATTTTGACACTATTTGGTACATGATTTTTATGAAATTCATAACAGAATGATAAGTTCGAACCAAGTTACTTATATCAACAATAACATGTAATATTAACCTATAAAATTAATTTAAGTCATAAAAAGTCTCAAATTACATTTATTTGGTCATTTATAACATCAATTATGTAAATATTTCATTAATAAGACAATTACTACATCATATTTGTGTCATAATAAATGATACTTATTTAATCCCTAAAAATTCTAAATAAATTCCTATAATTTAGATAATTGTATTAGATTCCTTGAGAAGATTCATTTTCTAAGTTTCATGAAGTCTATCACTAAATTAAATTTATTATACTTATAAGATTTAAGAAAGTGACATGTTGTCACATTCTTTGGTTTTAATAATAATTAAATTATTTTAATGGACAAAAGTCCATAAAATGAATATAATCCGACCCTTAGGTTATATGGGTCTACTTTTATCCATACAATAATATTTTTCCAAGTGTTAGGGTATTTTTTTAATCTTATATTTACCCTTAATGACCCGATTTACCTTTAACTATAGTAAATAAAATTTACCGTAGTTACTATTCACAATGCCCAAAAATAAAAATTAGCATATTAACATAATTTGGACCCACTGATTCCAAATATGGAATCCATTTTTCCAAATTCAATACAAAAAAGATGCAGAAATTAAATTAAAATTAATCCTGTTGTCGAAAGAAAACAAGTTTTTCGTTAAAACATTGCAAATGATTTAATTATTTTAACCTATGAATTCAAGGTAAAATCAATGCTAATGACATACATTATATTAAATGGTAAAAAATTATTCTATTTATTCTTTAAAACCATTCAATATTATAAATTAACCACATAAGATATTACGATGAAAAAAGTTTTTTTTAATTAAAATATAGCGTGTTTTTACTATTCATTAAAATATGAATGTTATCGGAAAAATATTAAAACATTATCTAATGTAAATTTTTATATCCTGATTCAAAAGAAGAATTTTATTTTTTCAAATTGAACATATAAACATGTCAAAAACTATATTTAAAGTGGGTGCACCATTAAAAGGCGGCAAAACTGCATTTTTTGAAAAATACTTATTTTACCCAAAAAAATTATTTTGTTCTTATACCATGTTCTAGAAAATGTGTAAGATGAATAATAATGTTATAAAATTCAAAATTTATTTAATACTATTCATAACGGCTAGTTCATGAAAATATTATAAAAATATATCATTGTTTATTAAAACCCGGTATTGCGTACAACACACGCTATCGAGGAAGGTTGTGATTGCGTGTAATGAAAGCCAAGTCAGGGTTGCGTGTTGTGAAAGAATCCTTCGTTGTTTCTTATAACAGAATCCAACCATATTTCATTTATACATTGAATATATATATATATATATATACTCAATGTTGCGTAGAATAACTATTATCAAAATTGTGTGTAACATGATCCAAGAATAGTGTTGTGTATACTGCAAGCTAATACGGTGTTGCGTATAGCACAAGGTAATCATGGTGTAGAATACAACACAAGACATTAATGAAATTAAAATAATATTTTTCATAAAATCTCGGGGTGTTACAAGAAATGTCAAAGTTCATTTTTTTGATTCCCCAAAAGGCCTTATGCTCAATCTCCACTGGAAAATGGCATGCTTTACCATAAACCAACCTATATGGGGACATTCCTAGGTTGGTTTTAAATGCTGTTCGATATGTCTAAATAGAATCTAAGAGTTTTTTCGACCAATCATTCCTAGATGGATTAACAGTTCTCTAAAGAATTTGTTTGATTTCTCGATTGGCTAACTGAGCTTGACCATTGGTTTGTGGGTGGTAAGAAGTGGACACTTTGTGAGAAATTCCATACTTCTCCATGAGTGATGAGAATGGGTGATTGCAGATATGAGTTCCACGATCACTAATGTTAGACCTAGGAATCCCAAATCTAGAGAATATGTTTTTTAAGGAATCTAATCATAGTTTGATGTTCATTGGATTTTGTAGTAATGGCCTCAACCCATTTTGAGACATAATCGATAGCCAATAGAATGTAAAGATATCCCTTAGAGTTTGGGAAGGGACCCATGAAATCAATTCCCCAACAGTCAAAGATTTCAACCACTAATATTGGAGTGAGAGGCATTTGATTCCTTTTTGTGATGGACCCTACTTGTTGACACCTAGGACAGCTTTGCTAAAATGTGTAGGAATCCCTTGAGAGGGTGGGCCAAAAGAGACCTCATTGAAGAACCTTGGAAGAAGTTTTCTTAGAGGAAAAGTGCCCTCCACAAGCCTCACTATGAAAGAATATTAGGATGGACTCTTGTTCATATTCTGGCACACACCTCCTAATGACTTGGTCAGGACAAAACTTATAGAGGTATGGATCATCAAACACATAATGCTTGACATCAGAAAGAATTTTTCTTCTAGCTTGGGTCCCTAAGAATTTTTGAATGACCCCTGAAACTAAGAAGTTGGCTATGTCAGCATACCAAGGGAAATCACTCACAGAATAGAGGTTCTCATCGGGAAATGAATTAGACACAGAAAGGTGATGTGAGTTGTCTTTGAATTCCAACCTAGAGAGGTGATCAACTACAACATTCTCGACACCTTTTTTATCCTTAATGGTTAAATCAAACTCTTGAAGAAGAAGGACCCACCTAATCAATCTAGCATTGGCATCTTGTTTATGGAAGATATATTTTAGAGATGAATGGTCGGTGAAGACAATGATGGGTGATCCTAAGAGGTAGGACCTGAATTTCTCTAAGGAAAACACAACAGCAAGTAACTCCTTTTCAGTGGTGGTGTAATTAATTTGGGCATCATTTAAGGATTTTCTTGCATAGGAAATGACATATGGAGTTTTATCACATTGTTGTCCTAACACAGCTCCTACAGCAAAGTCACTAGCATCACACATGAGTTCGAAAGGAAGGTCCCAGTTTGTATATTTCATAATGGGAGGAGAGGTGAGAGCAGATTTAAGGTTTGAAAATGAACCCTCACAGCTCTCTGTCCAAACAAATGTAGCATCCATTAATAGGAGAGCACAAAGAGGATGATAGATTGAACTAAAGTCCTTAATGAATCTTCTATAGAACCCAACATGTCCTAAGAAGGACCTCACTTCCTTAACAGTTCTGGGTGATGGAAGGTGACAAATGATGTCAACCTTTTCTTTATAAACTTCAATTCCCCTACGTGAGACTATATGACCAAGGACTAACCCCTCTTTTACCATGAAATGCCATTTTTCCCAGTTTAGGACCAGATTCTTTTCTTCACATCTTGACAAAACTCTCTCCACATTCCTAATACATCCCTCAAATGTATCCCCAAAGACAGAGAAGTCATCCATGATGTCCTCTAGAAAATCCCCTACCATATCTGAGAAGATTCCCATCATGCACTGCTGTAGGGTTCCAGGGGAATTTCATAACCCGAACGGCATGTGTTTGATGGAAAAGGTGCCGAATGGACAGGTGAAGGTTTTCTTCCCTTGATCCTCCATGGAGACCTTGATTTGATTGTACCCTGAGTACCCATCTAAGAAACAATAGAATTGACGACCCGCCACTTGCTCGAGGACTTGATCAATAAAGGGAAAGGGAAAATGGTCCATCTTGGTACAAGAGTTGAGCTTCCTATAGTCAATACAGACTCTCCAGCCACTACTCACCCTAGTTGGATGAATTTCCGCATCCTTATTAGTGATCACAGTGATTCCAGCTTTCTTTGGGACAACTTGAATTGGGTTTACCCACTCACTCTCAGCTATGGGGTAGATGATACCAGCATTCAACAACTTAAGAAGTTCATTCCTTACCACATCCATAAGATTTGTATTGAGTCTCCTCTGAGGTTGAAGACATGGTTTGGATTCAGATTTAAGAGTCATCCTATGAGTTTCAATAACTGGGCTAATCCCAAGAATATCAGACATGGTCCAACCAATTTCTTTCTTGTGTTTCCTAAGGACATCTAGAAGCATCCCCTCATGATTAGATTCAATAGAAGAAGATATGACTATATGATGTGTTTGATTTTCCCCTAGGAAGGCATACTTGAGGGAAGTAGGAAGTTCCTTCAATTCAAGATCAGGTTGGTTCAGAATTTCAGCAGAAGATTGGGGCATTGGATCAAGATCAAATTTGTTTCCTATATTTTCATATTGAATTGATTCCCCATGTGTAGAAGTTTCAGCCACAAGATTTTATTGACCTGGGTTAGGTAAGAGAGTTTGAGTTGTCTCCATGAATGTGGTTTCCTGAAAGGTTTCACTCATTGTTGGTCCTAAGACATCATCATAGGAGCAATTTGAAAATGATTCGAGCCAAGGAGATAAACTTCCTTCATGTGAATAAATGAAATCAATATCATCCTGACTTAATAATCCATCAAATATTTCTTGATGTTCTATGGATTCATTGTCAACGCTTCCTAACATGTTTACTTCATGAATGTCCTCTTCATCTCCTATTTGTGAGCTTTCAGTATAGATGTTCAAGTCTAGACTCATGTTCTCAAAGGTGATGGTCATGTTCCCATTTCGGACTCGGATAACAGAGTTGATTGTTGCAAGGAAAGGACGACCAAGAATGATTGGGGTTTTCTCCCTAGGACCTAATCTTGGATGATTTTCAAGGACAATGAAGTCTGTAGGGTAAATGAAATTCTCAACTTTCACTAAAACATCCTTTAAGATCCCCTTAGGAACCCGAACACTGCAATCAGCGAGTTGAAGAGTGACAGATGTGGGTTGGAATTATTCGAGCCCTAACTGACAATACATGGCATACAGAATGAGTTTTACACTGGCACCTAGGTCACACAAGGCCTTGACAACCTTTTTCTCTCCTAGTTCAAAATTGATTTAAGGGAAACCTGGGTCTTTTATCTTTGGAGGAATGGTCCCTTGAATGGTCGTACTCACATTAGCATCCAAAAGGACTTGGTTTTTATGTAAAAATTTCCTTTTAAAAGTGCACAAGTACTTAAGGTACATTGAGTAGGCTGGTATGGTTTTTATTCCATCTAGGAGTGGAATGTTTATCTTGACTTCAGAGATGATTTCTCTCAAGGTTTCACTCAGTTCAGGCTTGGATTTCCCCCTCATGAGTTGAGGGAAGGGAGCATGTTGTTTGAGTGTTTGGTGTGGTTGTGGTTCCTTCTCATTCTCATTGGTTTTTTGAGAATCTGTGGGTTGTTCTTCATCTTTTTTATGTGATGTTGAATCTTTTAATAGTTCTGAAATGGTTTTTTCGGGTTTTTCAATTGATTTCCCACTTCTTAAGATTGTCACTGATTTCAATTGTTCATGATTTGATTGAGTGAAACTTGACTCTCCCCTTGTTGTTTGTTGTGGAATGGCTTGGGTAGGCATGGGTGCCTTCCCAGTTTTGATTGTTTGAAGTTCCTATTTAAGGGAAGAGACTTCCGAGTTCATCCTTTCCATTTGTTTGCAAAGTTGTTCTAGTAGGCTTTGTGGAACAGTTTGGGTTGGTGCTTGAGAGGATTGGTTTATCCTTGGGGGATATTTTGAAGGTGGAAATGGTTTGTTGAAAATGGACTGGTGGCTGTTGGTATTGGATAGGTTGGGTTTGAAACTGATTATGGGTTTGGTAGTTCTGTTGAGGGTAAGGATTTTTCCCTTGTGGTTGGCTATGTTGTTGGTTATCCTTCCATCGGAATCCTGGGTGGTCATTGTACCTTGGATTGAAGGTGTTTTGGTATTGGGGCTTTTGAAAGATTAGGGCATTGACTTCCACTGGGGGTCCTCCTAGAAGAACATCCAAGATGGATGGAATGGTTGGGCAGTTGTCTATTTTATGGTCATGATTTTCACAAATTGTGCAAAAAAGGTCTACATTTTGGATTTCATGGACTTTCCTAAGGTCTATCTCTTCAACCTTCCTAGAGAGTGCTGTGAGTTTAGCCCTAAGGATTTCCTCTTCTATAAGTGTATGAATTCCAGTGGTTCTTTGTGGCTTTTCAGAATAAGGTGAAGTTCCCCAAGTTTGGTTTTGTTCAGCCAGACCTTCCAGATACTCGTAAGCATCATTTGGGGCCTTGTTTTTAAAATTTATATTACACATCATGTCAAGGAATTGTTTATTACCCGGAAACAATCCTTCATAGAAAATTCTCACTTGTTCAGGTATGGAAAACCCATGGTGTGGAACCATGTTTAGGGTGTCTTTGAACCTCTCCCATGTTTCATAAAATGACTCTCTCTCTTTTTCAAAAAAGTTTTGGATGCTCTTTTTAAGTGAAATTGTTTTGTGATGAGGGAAGTATTTTTTGTAGAATTCTCTTTGCAGTTGGTCCCAAGAGTGGATTGATGCAGGTCTCAAGTTGTTTAGCCAGTTTTTAGCTCGATCCTTTAATGAAAAAGGAAAGAGCCTCATCTTAGAGGATTCTAGTTGATGTGGGGGACACATGGTTTCAACAATGTCATTGAACTCTTTGACATGAAGGTATGGCATTTCTAACTCCATCCCATTAAAGGTTGGAAGGTGGTTTAGGACATGGGGTTTGAATATGTAGTTGGTGTCTCCTATGGAATTGTGTCTAATGCACGAGGGGGCATTGGTCCAAGATGGAGTGAGGTAGTCATTCCTGGTTTGATCAACTAAATTCCCTATGTTTGGAGCTTCTTGGTTTTGGTTTCCCATTTGATCCCCCCCAGGGTTTACAATTTGATTTTTTGGATGACCCTCCATTGGACTTGTTTCAAGTTCTGAATTTGGGGTTTCAAGAATATTTTGATCTGATTTAAACAATCCCCTAGGTGCACTTGACTCCCCTATCCTAGTACTTTCCACCCCAACTAGTTTGTTTGAGAAATCGCGGGTGTAGGCGGACATGCGCAAAAAAATGAGAAAGGGACAAGATAAGAGATCATGAGTGAGAGTAGAAGAATGGAGGTGAGGAAAGAAGGTTTTTTGGATCTAAGGTACTTACTTGGTCCCTGGAAATGGTGCCAAAATTTGGTTCACGCCCAAATTTACCCAAGAGAAGAAGGGTAGAACGGTCCTTGTAGTGTAGCTTGGGTTGTCGATTCCACAGAGACCAAAGAAGATACCTAAGATACACAACCTAAGGGATGGATTTTTGGATATGAAGTGGCCAAGTTGGATTTGCTTTTAAGTGTTTTGGGATAAGACTAATAAGCTTAGTTGAGTTCAATTATAATGAAATGGGTTGATCTTAGGGTTACGCTTGGGTGGATTGAATGCATTTTATTTCTTTAGACAAATTTTGGGTTTTATTAATTCTTGATGAAACCATTCTTCAAAATAACACTACCTTCATCATTTTCTGGTTAGATACTAACTAAACTGAATTAATAGTCACCAAAACACATAGAGAACCATATTTATGATCTCTCTAAGGTATATGGTCAATTTAGTAATTGGAATTATCTTTTTCAAACACAGTGAAGATGAGGAGCGAAAATAATTGAAGAATGGAAGTCTTGAATTATTTAACCAATTAACAACAATTCGTGGATTAAATTACATTCAATCCATACTTTTCATCTTCCTAAGATCAACCCATTAAATGGTTAGCCCTATATTGATGATATGCTATCAATTGTGGGCGGAAGACGGCTTACAAGAATTGAATTGAAGAGATTAAAACCGCGGAAATAACGAGCACTCCTCCATGTGTGTGAATGGAATTCACACCTATGTGTGAACTATATTTCCAACACACAAAGTTATCACTGTACTATTGTGATTTTAGAGATTTAAGTATAGAAATTGGAAGAAGAGAAGAGAAGGAATTGTATTAAGAACTTAGAAATACAAAAAGAAACTTACATGGGGAAATGAAAGCATTACAACGAAAATTGAGAATAATAAAAATACATGAAAGAAAGAATCAGTTCCTTCTCCCCACCACTGCCTTAAATAGGAAAATTTGCATCCTTAGGCCGAGATCCAATAGTCCAAGTCATCCCAATCAATGAGGGTAGGCATAGGTGGTGTAAAGTAGGTGGAGAGGAGACTTCTCCACCCTTGACCCGAGATGGCATCCAGCTTGCATCCACTTGACAGATCTGCTTCCAAGTCCTTCTAGATGGCCAATTTGGAGTGGTCCATAGAAGAAACTATTGATTCCACGGATGTCTTCTAACAACCTGTAACATATCAGCCCAATTTACATTGTGGTTCGGGAGATATGGAAGCTTCATTGGGCTGACATTCTGGGCCGCAGATTCTGGCCCAGATTCTAATCATCCATTTGGGCTGCCTTGATCACCATCATGGAGACCTAAATAGCACTTTGGCCTAAATAATGATTTGTTCCCCTGCATGTCTTCTATCAGGAAAAGAAATTTGGGCTTCATTGGTCTAGTATTCTGGGACCCACTTCCTCAACTGTAGGTTGGTGTCCAATCTTCGTTCACCAGAATTGTCTCCTTTCATCATCAAATATATTCATCATCCTTTATGAATCCTTACATGATACCTGAATGACAAACATTTAAATTTGAAGTGAAGATACATTTCCAAAAATATAATATTAAAACATGAATAATTACATTCAATAAAATCAGATGATTCATTGGGCCTAAATTGGTGTTCATTTGGCATGAAGTGCACAATTGATGAGAGTGGATGTTTAAAATTAAAATGTACTAACTCATGCCCATATGATCAAAAATGAACTTTTAATCCCAATAAAATGTAATTATAAAATGTTTTTTGATTGTATAATAACCTACACTACTAAACTATAATTCTTTAAGGGCTTGATTCCTTATAATCTTGCCAATGTAATTTGTAGCAGAAATATTCTCTCTGCTATCTGTGGGTGGGGTGCTATATTATGTGTATAGCATGATATATAAACTCACACACCTTCTCATTCCATTTATAGACAATAGACAGAACCTCATTTATCAGTATCAACATATCTTTGTGAACCAATTAATATTGAAATATCACTCAATAGTAAAATAAAAGGGTATATCAATTCCCTCCCCTCGAAACATGGTATTTCCACTGATTGTGGGGATATAAGTACCCAATCGAAAACTCATTAAAAAATTAAAAAAATATTTTATTATCCTGTATAACATTACAAATTAGTAACACAAAAGAAACCATCACTAAAAACAATGTGTAACTCCCTGGACTAGGTGCCATAAAAACAATTCCCCTGAGTCAGTGTGGCCCATGACCATAGATACTCCTCCCTATATTCAAGAGACTATCGACTATCAATGCAGCCCAAAGGGAAATATTGGTTATTCTATACCCACATATAAATGTAAAACCATAATAAAATATACTATAACAAAACTATATGATGAATCCAAAACATTTTAGGCCATAATAGAAATAAAATATCCAATACCAAATAAAAAAAATAAACCAAAAATGTTCATATGTCCCAACAAGGTCCTAACATATCATTCACGATCATGTCATTTAATATCTAAATCAACCACATGTTTCCTATACATTACCTATACACAAATACAATTTCCATCTACTCCGGTAATAAATTTTGATGGCCACCTGAGCTGCGTGAGAGTACAACTTAGTTGGGAACCCCCAGTTGATTATAATGGAACAAATAATCTAAAAAATAGTGTATTAGGATAAAAATAATTTTAATGAATAAATAAGGTAGAAAAGAAACATATTTACCAATTAAATATTCTTAACATTACATATACCATTGGGGATAACCATTTTAATTCACATTGGTGCATTATTTATTATTTCAATAATTTTTCACACCATAGTGAATCAGTACTAGTACTGATTTTGTACATAAATGAGGGAATAAATTGGAAAACATATATTATAAATCATGGTATGGAATTGGGATTTGTTACACCATGTTTTTACATCCCAACCAATAGGTCACAGGTTATAAAACAATTAGCATCTGTCCATGTTCCAACTGGGACTCAGAACACCATTTCTGACCATACCAAATTAGATATAAAATTCCATATTTGTACCCAAAGATTATTGACCATTAAACCATAATCTCAAATATATGGTGACTAGGGGGACCTGTGCCATCATTATGGATTTCCCCAAACAAATTTTCGGAGAGAAATCCCATAATCCCAAAAAAATTAGTCACAGGTTGGAAAATATAGAATATCAGTCACTGAATGCATTTGGGATTGAACCCGTCATGCTCGAACATCCCTAATAATCTCATTATAAATCGTTACCAGGGTTTATTAGTTTTAAAAAATATACAAAACAACAAAATTTCAATCATTCGTCTTTTATTCATATAACACATTTGATTAATATTATTCTATACATTTGAAAACTAAAAATACCAATTTAAATATATCCATTTATATAAATGAACACATAATTTATCATTACCTTGATGGACCTTTTTTTAAAGGTAATTCTTTGGTCAAAGACCAAAGCATAATTTATTGATAATCAAAAAAAGGATTACAAGAGGTGAAAGGATGGGATTTTTTTACAATCTCTATCAATAAGGTGTAGTAAGGTAAAAGGAATAGAGTCCATCCAAGTCATGCTCTGATGAACTCCTTTGTTGGCAAGAGCATTAGAAACAACATTCACTTCACAGTAGGCATGAGTAGATGTATAATCAATCCCATGGAGCAAGTTCAGAAAATTCATCCAGTGAGTGGTAAGTGTCCAGGCCAGATGGATGTTTCCATTCCAGATGGAATGAATGATAGTAGTTGAATCACTTTCAATTCACAGCTTTCTCAAACCTCTTTGAGGTGAAAAATCAACAGCATGAATGACCCCTAGCATTTCCACCTCTAGAGATGAAAAGTGACCACATCCAACATAGAAACAGCCATGACACTGTCCAGCTGTGTCTCTGAATATAGCACCACAACTGGCAGGGCCTGGGTTGCCTTTGGAAGCACCATAAACGTTCACTTTTATCCATCCTGGCGTTGGTGATTTCCATACCAAAACTGTAGTACTCATAGGGTCGGTACTATCCAGTGTGTGAATTTTTTTAGCTCCATGAACATTCGCCTATTCAAATAGAAGTTGTTTCAGATATCTAACAAGAGTGAGCTTATTATCTGGTGAGAAATGAGGTTGGTTAGGTGGATCATAAGGGGAAATTTTTGAGGAGATAGGGGGCAAAATAGGACTTGTCTAGATGATCTCTAACTCAGCATCATGAGCAGAAGGTTGCTCAGGATGAAAATGTGTTCCAGTCTCAGTCTGGACAGCATCAGACTCTGAAGGTTTCAAGGGGTCCGATACAAAACCAGAATTCAAAACAGCATCCTGCTTGTCAACAGGGGGGTTGGGCACCATCCTGTTAACCAAATAGGAAGTTGGTGTTTGAAACGTTTCAGTATATGAAACAGAAATATGCAGTGTAGTGTGTGACACGATGTGTTCCAAATGAATAAAACCAGGATCAACATTAGCAGCCTGTATGAAAAATTCATTAGTAGGACTAACAATATTTTCAACAGATACAGGAGAAGAAATATTAGACTGATGCTACAACAGAGCAGAAATCGGCATGTCCACCGGAGTATTAAACACCTCCTTGTTGACAGAAACAGGTTCTATGAAGGTAGAAACAAGTGTGTGTGATGAGTTGTGAGCAGTGGTAATTCTAAGAGATGCAAGATTAGCAGATTGAGTCTCTATTACAGGAACTTCAGAAACAATAGTAACCAATTTAACATCAGAATTGAAATGCACAGAGTTACTTGGATCTGCAATGTTTTTATTCTTACCTTGTGACTTGTTAGAAGTAGCAGTATTCTCCTTGAGAACTGAAGGTACTAAGGCCTCCAAGTCCCTACAATGATTATCATTTAAACTTGAAGTACCAGAGGAAGATGCATTATTAGAAGGATTGGAAATAGTAAAAAGGTTTCTCTTGTCTGAACTACCACTGTTACCTTCAAAAACTTTTTTTTCTAAACCATTTGGATTATCATTGTTTTGTAAGGCCTCTTCTTCCGTAACCAAGTAACCCCAAGATTTTCCTTATAGGGATGGATGGTCGCTGGATTTTTTTAACCCAGATACATTACTTTGTTGGAGGGGGCTCAAATATTACTATGACATTCTTCCCTTTTTTAACATGCTTTACCTCTTTCCAATCATTATTAACAGGGGGTCCATTTGTTTCCTTACTACCCTACAATTATCAAAGTTGTGCCCAATCATTTTACACACTTTACAAAAGGGTGGCTTCTTTTCATACTCAATGCTGAGCTCCAATCTATGATCAGGGGCATTAAATCCTATGTTGGATGTTAATTCGCTAGCTAAGTTTACCTCAACCATAACTCTAGAATATAGTCCTAGATCCCCATTCAAAGTTTTATGATCTATTTTAATTGGGGATCCTATGCAAGAAACAATGTCATTTAAAATGTTCGGATGCGAATAAAACCAATTAAGACCATGAATTCTAACCCATACGTGTGCCATATAATTTTTGTGTGTGTATGGGTTAAAAGCAGGATCTTAATCCAAAATTCTATGAAATCCCGGCTGAATCTGCAGATTACCAGGCTTCCATACCTGATCGAGCTCACCTTGAGAGCTGAAGAGGATGTTATAGTAGCCTTTACCTAGAGGAACCATCTTTTATTTTGAAAAATTCTAGCAGTGAGAAATCTTGTTCTTTAGTACATGGTTCATTATCTTGGAAAAGAAAAGCAAGATCCATGAACATCATTTTCCATCAAAACAATAATGGATTATGAAATAATATTCATTAAAAGGATCATCACACAAAAATTTCAAATCAAAATTTGGAATTTATTTTAAGACCCCCTTTAAATCATCTTGAGGTAAACACCACTTTTAATAAATTCATTTAATCATACCTCACATTCATTAAAAAAGTAAATAATAATACAATCCAAACTATTTGAACCATTTCAACATCCTATTAAGAATTATAAATAATATAGAAAATAAAATTTTAAATTCTCTCTTTCACTGTGTTCACATACCACTTAATAACTACATCCCAATCAGTTTCACAAAAAAAATATCTCAATATTTACGAAATAATTTCATAATTTTTATTGTTTTGGCATACCCAATGGGAAGACCTAGGTCCTTTGTTAAAAAATCCATGGAATGAATGGGGTTTGTGAAGTGATTCACTCCTCAATTGAAGGACAAAATTTACTTCCCTTATCCAAATAATATAACATAATAAGGAAGATGCATAGATGCATCAAACGGACTTTTATCATAAGTGAAAATAAATTTGTTTGGATAAAATTATTCTATTTGGAACTTGTAATGTAACATAATGGATTCATGGAGGTCACTAGGGAGACTATGGCTTATTTGGATCCAGGAACCACAAAATTTGAAGATATTGATTGGGTTGTATAGTAAGAAGAAACAATGATTCCCATCTAGCATGAATTCCACTAACCTTGTGGGTGTCTTTAGGAGGGGTGTAGGGAGCCACACAATTGTATACAACCACACGAGACAAGGTGTATGCATGTATATAAATTGTAGATAACCATATAGATCCAAATCAACCAAATTTTTGAATTGTTTAGAAAACCATTCACGCAAACCACATGTGGTGTAGGACCCCAGTTTTTCAATATGGTATGGGTCCTTTAAATATTGGTCTAAATCATTACTTCGGACCTAATATGGATGCATAATGATTTATTAATGTTTTTCAGGGTGTCGGGTGCTTGTTTGAAGCCTGGAACCCATTTTTTTTGAAAACAGGCTTGATGCATGGTCTTCAATAAACTGAGAAGAATTCCACACAGTTTTCCAATTCATTGGGATGATGTTATTTTGACAGAGCCACCTCACATGTTCAGTGCACAGTCGTGCGACCTAACCATTTGATCGTCTCTTTTTTCTCAGTTACCCATGCATGGGTAGTGCACGGTTTGATACCCCGTACAAATCAAACCGTTTGGGCAGAGTAATCCCGCACAACTTGTGCGCTATCTGAAAAATAGTGCAGACAAACTATGCGCTGACTTATTTTCTAGTTGAATTTCTTGTTTTCCCTTAATGATCTATATTTAGACCCCGCTTCCTCCCCAATATGGGAACTAGCGTGATTAATGCATTTTCCTCTAATTTTGATGATTTTTGAAGGACAAATCATGGGATCAAGATATCTCCTTTATCCAGAATCTGATCGAGCTTCCATTCATCACGTTGGATGTGCAACATTAAGTAATCATGTCCTATTTAGTCATTCTTCTTCAATTTTAATCTCAACCTAGATATCACTGTCTGATCAATTTTCACTCTATCTATGATCTACTCCGTAACCTAGAAAATCAAGGGTCAATACGAGAGGATAAGGATGATACATCCCTATATTGTGTGATCTATAAAATATGTATAATGTTCATTGTTTTTGGAATGTTCATTTGAGGGCCCACTGATTTCATTAAGAAATAGTTTTTAAATTTACTTTGTATGATTATAGTTGTTATATTTGTATGGTTATGTTCTTTCCAAATATGTGATTAGTTGTTAGCGATTACACACACAACTCAATATTCCTCATGTTCAATGTTATTCGATATTTTGGTTTTTAGAGTTTTTGAACTTTTAATCCACCATTCAAGTGTTCCTTCACATGAACATAATAATGTTGAGCCCTAAAATAATAAATGGTTTTTTGTTAATGAGAATTTCATATTGGCATATACCATGCATGATCACCACTTGACCTGCCTAAGGTATGCTCTTCCAAATGATTATTAAATGTGAAATGAGTAATGAAAAGAATTCTACATATTTAACTTATCCATAACAAATGATATTGTATAAATGTTACATGTCCATAGAACCCCTTTCCATGTAAATGCAGGTTATGATGTGAACATATCTAATTGAATATGCCTCAATGGATAATTAAGACTTGATTAAATGGTTGCAATGCAACTTGTCCTATCCACACAAATAGAAGACATGCTAGGACCAATAAATAAATTGATAGAACATTAATTGATATTAACACACTAATGGAAGGTAAGACATGAACCAAATAAATTATTACATGATTACAACATCAAATCGGAATGGATTGATGTGGAATTTCCTTGGATTATGAGAGGTGAATACCTTGGGTACTGGGAACCCAATTCCAATTCAAGGATTCAATTTTACTAGGATGACACTGAATTAAATTCTAGTTCTTTTTTATTATTAGGATGCCTAATATACTACATTAGGGTCCGTTATATTATTTACTGGATACCTCAGATACACTCCTTGGATACAACATTAACTAATAGGTTCCTCAATGAAAGCCCATATGGTCCTATCATTTATTATCCATGATTTAGCTTGGTCAATCACCTTGGACTTGGTAGGATCTTTATTTTGGAATGCCTAAGATTACACTCCTTATATTACACTCTTACCCCAGCTAAACTCATATATTACTGAGTTAGCATTACATGAGATCTATGTTACCTTGGTTAATATCCTAGAACTCCATCACAGGATAACAAGATTAGGATTCACTGTTACGCCATGGGACCTTCGCTACTTGAACTATATTGAGGTAATGTCAGTGTTGGCTATGCCTCATGTGACCTATTAACATAAAATTGAAATTAAAAAATAAAATGAATTAGTATCACGTTCAGACACCACTTGAGGGGTGAATAAGGTACATGGGTATTTATTTATATTCTACTTCTTTGTTTACATTATATATTAATTTCGTCACAATGCAATATTGCACTACACGAGCCAAAGTTTATAGACACCATTGTTCGTGGCCCACAATGATTTATCTGAAACTCTTTCCAGGTATTGTTTGGTACACAGAGTATATTAAATTGTTTCCTGTATTCATAAAGGGAAGCATATAGATTCCAACACTTGATTTCAGGATGATATGATAGATCTTGATAGAAGATGATCGAGTAGGATATTATGATTCTTGGAGTTACCTTTATTTTCTTTTATGTTGTGAAACATGTTATGCTTGTTGCCTTGTATCCATGTTTTCCAATTGTCTAGTAACATGACATTACATCATCACTTTTCCAGTTTATATAGTTCTTGTTATTCTAGTTAATCTATTGCATTATTTTTATTACGTTGTTTCCTTGTATTGGTCCCACTATTTACTATTACTTGATATACATTTTATTGTGGTACACTCTTCTAATAAGAGTACAATATTCCCACAAACACACCCTAGGCCCCCGTTTCTAGTCAGTAGCCCCTGTAATTTTGGGAGATGCGCTTGAGGCCATGTGTCCCACTGGACTCAAGGCACCAATTATGTGGCATTCGGGTCTGGGATGTCACAAAGTTGTATCAAAGGTTTTTTATTTTATTTATTTACTATTTCGAGACATTATATTAGTGAATATGAATTCTTGGGACTTGTTCATAATCTGTTCCTAGGGGCCATCGACCCATGTTTGTGGAAAAAACATGTGTTGTAAATTGTAATTGGTGATCTGCTTCTCCCTATTATAGTTGATATTATTTCACTATTGGGTGAAAGACATGAAGTGTGGGTTTTTGATTATTACTCTTTTGAAAATTTATTTCAACTATATCTCGATGATATGAGGGAAATGATCATTGTTACATGAAACATTATAGCCACCTAGAGTTCACATTTCATGTATATTTCCATGCAAAATAGGTGCATTTCACTACATTTCATTACATAATAGGTTTGTTATTTTTGAGTGATCTTTTGACATTTTACTTGTACACATATTACTTTGGTTTCAATTAAATGATTTCCTATCACATTTGATGAAGTGTGTGGGCCCTCATTAGATAGGATGTGTAATTTACCGGGCCAATCCATTATTCTATAAGGAAATGGGTGTCATTTCTGGGGACATGTGTATAGGCACTGATTTTTAGAAATAGATATCCATTATAAAGTGAATCCTAAAATATAAAATGAATTGGTTTCAAATAATCATCTCCTCTTTTCAGGTTTATTAAAGGTAACTGAGTGAACCTGGAAATTAACTGCAAAATGACATGAAACTAATACTTGTGAACTTATTGATACATGGTCATCTATGTGGGTTGTTTTGGTACTATACCTTGAGTAGTTAGTTTTATTACATTTATCATATGTTAGAGATTCTATCTCCATGATTAAATGCTTGTTCTAAGGAGTGTTATTCTCAATTTTGGAGAATGCCGCCATGACTCCCCCGTGCTATTCTCTAGGAAGGTAGTGAAGACACTTCTACATACATGGTGGACCCTAATCTTACAGTCTTACCTACAAGAGTGACACTTGAGGAAGATCCTATTTTACTTGATCGAATATCTAATTCTCAAGTCCTTGGTAGTTTCTAATGTTTAATGTAGTCCATGCATGGTGCTCTATGGATTTTACATACAATGGCTGATCTGAACTCCGAGTTCCAGCACTAGCATCCTCTTACCTTTTTAGGGGATTGTGGTTCTCAGGATGATATGTATTAACTAGAGGCCATGCCGTAAATCTTTGAACATCTAGAAATTCCACCAAAATGGAGAGTCAAGAATTCTATATAAATGATTTGGGATTCTTCCAAGCCATGGTGGGATGTGGTTATCTAGGCCAGTTTTCATCAATGCATTTAATTGGTGGACTTTGAGATAGCCTTCTAGGATCATTTCTTCAATCAGGCACAGAGAGCTGACAAAGGTAGATAATTCATGCATCTCGAGTTGTTTTCTATGCTATTTACGGAATTTTTATCACGTTTCACTAATGTACATCTCTTTTCACTGATTCTAGCCTCTTATGAGATTTTGCGTGCTAGAAATTTAGAGGATGGGATCTAGTACCCCATATGAACTCAAGTGAATGTTTTTAACTTTCCAATATTTTCAAGAATGGTTGATTATGACCTTATCACAGAATGTTACATGATGGATGGTTTGAGTACTGGGATTAAAGGATCAGCTCTGGATCTTGCCAAAAGTTCTTACGGAGGCATAAAACATTCCTTTAAGATTTCTCATCCGAGAATTGGGATCCATAGTATCCAGTTTGATAGATTTGTGGTGTTTTATCATTAAGAAAGAACAATGAATTAGAAGCCCCAATGTGATATATACACTATTGAGTGCTGAGATTATGGCCATATGGGCCATCTTCATCTTTTCTGCAGGACCATTCCACCAGCTTATAGTGGAAAAGGATCACCAATCACTCCACTTACAGGAGAAAGTTATTTTGTGTCACGTTAGGTGGGGACATTGAGTAACACTGACATGTCTAGATGAGGAGGAGGTCGTGGCCATGGTAGTCTAACCACTGATCAATAGTAGCTCCTGCATAGTAGTGATTATCATTGTAGTCCATCTGTTTTACATGGCTAGGGATCAGTTCATTTGCATGCTTTACAACAGATACCCAAGGATCAGGCTACGATACCATTTACACTACTATGTAATAATCTAGAAGCATCCATTATGTTATCATATTTATTTGATATAGGTGCATTACACACTTTTATTTATATCTATATCATGTAAAATATCAGACTAGAGATACATTATCACTATGTTATGATGATACTCGATACATTGTTTGTAATACAGATAGAGGGCATAAGCCAGTGCATGGACTATCCCATTAAGGTTTGTGGTTACACATTCTTGTGGAATCTCTTTGTTTAAGAGATGTTGCATTTTGATTTCATTATCAGGTTAGACATTTTATTCCACTATCAAACCATTGTAGACTACTATCGCAATAGGTTTTCTTTTACATCACCAGAAGGAAACCGTTATCTTTCCAATGGTGAGTGGGATGTCTAGGTTGGGAGATCTGGACTGTAGTATCAGAGGCTGGGTGGAGTCATCGCCCTGATTGCTAATATTGTCATAGATGATCAAGGATTTCATAAAAATGATTTTCCTCTAGTAGTTGATCATTTCAGGGAAGTCATTATTGATAAATTTTCTCTATAACATCCTAAGAGAGAGGTAGATTTTATTATAGAGGTTGTTCCAAGAGCATCTCCAATGTCCATTCCTCATTAAATAATGGCACCTAAAGAGATTTAGGTGCTCAAGCGACAGATAGTGGTCCTAGAGTCCAAATATTTTATACGTCCTAGTACATCCTCATGGGGTTTATCTTTTTTTTTTGCTAAGAAGGCAGATGTAACTCATCACCTATGCATGGATTACAGAAGTTTGAACCAGCATATAGTCAAGAATCGGTATCCACTTCCTCGAATAGATGATCTTTCTGACCAGCTATGAGGACTGAAGGTGTTCTCTTAGATCGACCTAATAGTGGGTTTTCATCAGTAGCAATTCAGACAATTAGACATACCTAGTACAACTTTCTGTAGTAGGTATGGTCTATATGAGTATCTTGTTATGCCATTCAATTGTACAAACTCTCCTTCTATTTCATGACATTGATGAATAGGGGTTTCCCCCCTATTTGGAATCTTTTTTGTGGCCTTTATTGTTGAAATCGTGGGGTATTCTACCCATCATAATGACCATACAAAACATATTGATATCATTATGAGTACACCGAGAGAGCATAATCCTTTTTCCATGATTTCTAAGGTATAATTTGGTATCAACAATGTCCACTTCATGGATCTTATTATTTAGGAATGAGGAATATCTGTTTCTATAAAAATGTTAGTACTGTAGTTTTCAGGGAGCATCCCATGAATGTGTTGATATTAAGAGTTTCTTAGAGATTACTGGATATTAAAAGAATTTAATACATAACTTCTCACATCATTTTTCACCTCTTAATAGACCTAAAAATATGTGTGTTATGTTCATGTGATTATAAACATGCGAGAAATCTGTTCAGGAACTGAAAGGGAGGATTGTCTCAGCACCGATTCTAATTATTCTAGAAACAAGTAAAGGAAATAGAGTATTCTATGATGCATTATGCGTTGGCCTAGGAGTATTGTTGATGTGGGAAGAAAAATTAATAGTGTACGAATCTTGGTATTTGAGTCCTCACGAGATAAATTACGTAACACATGACCTCAAGCTAGTAGTATTTTCCCATGCCTAATGTTGCTAGAGAAACTATCTATTGGGTGAACACATTTTGGTGTATACAGATCACAAGAGAGTCTAGTATATATTTTCTTAGCATGAATTGAACCAAAGATAGCCGATATGGGTTTAATATCTACAATCCTTTGATTTTGAGCTTGACAATATGCCTGGAAAGGGAAACGAGGTCATTGATGAATTGATTCAGAAAACTCAAATGCAGGATGTACATGAAGCTAGTGGTGAATGGATGTTAATGGACCACATTTATGAAATTCATCTGGAGTTTCATGATAGTCACAAGATCTGTTACCCCATAGCCTAAATAGTTTCCTCTTCCCCCCATGAGAAGGTGATGAGTAGATAGTTTTCAAATCCTGATGGATTGGTTATACATGAGTTTATATCAAGAGATAACCCACCTATATAATGGTCTATCGATATAGAGGGCATCCTTTGTCTATGGGGATGTATTTGGGTTCCTCCCGTTATGAGGGATGAGTTTATGAAAGAGTCCCATGCTTCTTAGGGGGAATTTTATCCAGGAATCACGAAGATATATCGAGATATGACACACCAGTATTGGTAACCTATAATGAAATATCATATTGCAGGAATTATCACTAGGTGTTCCACATGTTAGTAGGTGAAGGAAGTGCACCAGAGACCTAGGGGGTTTTATATCCACATCTAGTCCTAGAATTAAAATGGGGAGATGTTGTTATGTATTTTGTAGTCAGCTTACCTAGGCCGCTGAGGGGTAGAGACACTATCATGGTAGTCATGGATCAACTAATGAATTCATCACACTTATTTCATTTTTGGGAGACTTTCTTAGTAGATGAATTGGAAAAAATGTATGTCTGTGAGATTATACGACCACATAGTGTTCCTTGTACTATTGTTTCACATCGGGACTCTCGTTTCAGTTAATGATTCTAGTAGGGTTTGTAGATAGATATGGGAACTCTTGTTCTTATAATAATAGCTTTTCTACCTCAGACTGATGGACAATCGGAATGGAAAATAATTGTTTTAGAAGATATGCTATGAGCATGATTCCTTGATTTCAGTAGATCATGGGAGAAACATATCCCTTTTTCCATGTTTTGTTATAATAATAGTTTTAGTCAATGATTCATATGGCTCCTCTTGATGCCTTATATGGTAGGTCATGTCATTCACTATTGTGATGGATAGAGGTAGGTGAGTCATCCCTACTAAGTCCTTATCTCATTCATGAGTCTTCAAAATAGGTACAGTTGGAAAGGAAGTGTATGACCACTACTCAGTCTAGAAAGAAATCTTATTTAGATCTCCATCAAAGAACTATTGAGATCAATGTTGGGGATCATGTTTTTCATCTGGTATCACCTAGGATAGGGAATATATGATTAAGGATGTATGGAAAGATGTTTCCTCATTACATTGGACCATTTGAAAATCTAGAGAGAGTTGGTCTGGTAGCCTATTTTTTTCTTATACCTTAGAGATATTATGCCATGCACAACATCATTAATGTCTCACATCTTCACGAATATCATGCCAACCCTTCTCATACTTTTGATCACATGAAACTTGAGTTAGATGTTGTTCATACTTTTGACGAGTGTCTAGTAAGCATTATTGACTGAAGTACGAAGGCTCTCCGAGGAAAGTCTTTCTTTTTGATACAGGTGTTATGGAAGCACTGCTAAGTATAGGATGAGACTTGAGAGAGAAAAGCAGATGTACATGCTTAGTGTCTAGAGTTTTCTTATATTGTGTTTCTTTACACATGAAAGGAGAACATGGGGTGAGTTATTTAAAGGGGGGAAGACAGTAAGGACCTATTTTTCACTTAGCTATAGATCCTTTAATTTTTTGTCTAAATCATTACATTAGAACTAATATGGATGAATAATGAATTAGTAAAGGTTCTGAGGGTGTCCAAGGCTTGTTCAGATCTCAAAACCCAAATTTTTAGGGAAATGTGTCTTGGTGAATGTTTTAGAGCATACCATGTGGAATTCCCTATAGTTTTCTTTTTCTCTACATATGGTATTTTTTCAGACAGGGATACCATGCATGGTTAGAGAATGGATGTGAAACCTAACCATGCGAGAACCCCCTTTTCCCTAGGTACCCGTGCATGGGTTGTGCATGGTTTAAAAAACCATGCAAACTAAACCATTTGGTCAGAGCTGTCCTGCATAGGTTGCACAAGGATTGAGAAACTGTACGGACAAATTGTGTATAGGGAAACATTCTATGTAAATTTCTAGTTTTCCATTAATGATATTTTTTCAACCCCTCTTCATCCCTAATCCACGAACCAGAAAAATTAAGGCCTTTTCCTCTCATTTTGTTTCTTTTTGAAGGATAATTCTAGGGATCAAGATATCTTCTTCATCCATCATCCGATCGAGCTTCCATTCATCATGTTGGATGTGCAATGGTATGTACTTAATTCATCTTTATAAATTGTTATTTTATATTTTTCTCAACCTCGATATCACTATGTGAGAATTTTTCCCTGTTTGTTAGATCTACTTCGATCTGAGGCAAATCAAGGGCTGATATCGGAGGAGAAGGATCATACAACCCTAAGGTTGGTGGTCAATAACTTATCTCTAATGTTTGTTTTTTTGGAATCTTAAACTTGGTCCAATTTATTATATCAAAATCCATTTCATAAATTTATATTCCATGATTATACATGTTAGTATTGTACGGTTATGCTCTTTCCAAATATGTGATTTTTTGTTAGAAATGACACCCAAAAAATAATCCATCACATGTCGATGGTTATTCCATATTTGTATTTTTAGTGTTTTGGCATGTTTAATCCACCCTTCGGGCATGCCTTCTCTTGATCTAATTAAAGCAAATACCTTCTATAAAAAATGATTTGTTATTAATGATAATTGTATAGTGGCATGTACCATGTATGCTCACCACTTGAATAACCTAAGGTATATGCTTCCAAATGATTATTAAATGTGGAATGTGATATGGAAAGTTTACTATGTATATAAATTGGGCTTAAAATATGTTTGAATAAAGGTTACATGTCCATAGCACCACATTCCATGTTAATGGAATATAACGGAGTGAACCTCTCTATTTGAATATGCCTTAATGGCTAATTAGGACTTGATTAAATGGTTGAAATGCTACATGGACTATATAAAATAATGAAAGATAAGGCTTGGATGAATGAATAAATGGTGGAAAATCTGCATGACCTATCCATACTAATGAAAGGAAATAATTAATCCAAATAGATTATTACATTATTACAATATCAAGAAGGAATGGTGTGACTCGAGCTCGCCATGGATTCTGTGAGGACAATACATTGGGTCTTGGGAACCCCATTGTGATTTAAGGATATGGTTTTCATAGTTTGATACCCACCTAGACACTGGTTCTTGTCTACTCCTTGTATGCCTGATATACGACCATTGGTTCCCTTGCATTATTACATGATTCCTCGGACACACTATTTGGATCCAGCATTGACTAGAAAGTGCCATAGTGAAAGCCTATAGGGACCTGTCTTTACTTATGCCCACATAACCTTGGTCGATCAACTTGAACATAGTAGAATACTAACTGTGGGATTCATTGGATTACGCTCCTTGTATTACACTCTTACCCCTTAACTAGACTCATATACTACTGAGTTAGCATTACTTGAGATTTACGTTACATTGGTTATTACCCTAGAACTCCCTCACCAGAAGCATTTTTCAGGTTTCCTTGTTACATCATGGTACCATCACTACGTATACTGTCATGAGGTGATGTCAGTATTAGTTGTGCCTCAAATGACCTATTAACATTAAATGGAAATTACTTAATAAAATTAACTTCTTACGTGTTTAGAAACAATCTGAGGGATGAATAAGGTACATGGATATTTATTTATATTGTAATTCTTTCATTACATTATATATGCATTCCTACACACTGCTATATTCTACTACCTGGGATGGAGGTTATAGACACCATTGTTTAGGGACCAGTGAGATTTATCTCACTACATCTCCGGATCATGTTTGGTACCTAGAGTAGATTACATGGTTGCAAGTGTTGATAATGGGAACCATACGGCTTCTAACGCTTGATTGTGTGTTGAAAGGATGGATCTTGATAACAGATGACTGATTAGGATCTTGGGATTCTTGGAGAATTCTTTCAGTTACATTATGCTACATGTTATGCCAACTATCTTGTATCAATGTTTTCATGATTCTATTGACATTACATTACATCATCACAGTTCCAATTAATACATTTCTTGTTATTATAGTTTATCTATTGCATTAGTTTGATTCGTCTATTTAATTATATTGCTTACATAATTTACTATTTTTTTTTTAAATTTCTTCTGTTGTGATACACTCTACTAATGAAGGAATAGTCTTCACACTGACACACCTTAGGACCTCGCTGCTAGTCGGCATCCTCTTGAATTTGGGGAGATGTGCTAGCGACCATGTTACTCACTGGGATCAGGGCACCAGTTAAGTGGCATGCGGGTCTGAGATATCACATGGGGTCCCTACTTAGATATTGTGGTGATGATAATTTGTGAAGGGTTTGGAAAACCGTGTAGCCAGAACATGTGCCCATATTTTTTTTGTTGAAGTTACATTTTTTCACTAATTAGATTTATAAAACATCACCCTCTCTATTTTTACCCATGTGGACATAACTCCACTTTTTTCACACATAGGAGATCTATCCCTCCACCATGGATAGGATTTTATGTTTTCCACACATCTATGCTCTAAATAGAACTTCATTCATCATGTTGGATCAATATTAGTATGAACTGGAATCCTATTTCATAATTTTATTATATCACTTCATATATTTCATAATATTAAAGTGAAACCTTATAATACCTATTTTTAAGATGTAAGACCATTCATGATTTTTATTATGATATACATCACATCTAAGGTTGATATTAGAAGAGGAGTGGTATATGACCTTGTACAAGGTGGTCCAGAATTCATACCCAGATGTTTTGGGGATTTCATATATTTCCTCATTTTTTCAGCATGAATAAAATTACATGATTCACATTTATTTTTAATTATCATTAAAAAAATTATAATTATGAATTAATCCTCCCAATAACCCTTGATATATGATTATAGGATTCTAAATTCATGATCATTAGCCCTTTACATGCGTTGTATTTTTGTGAACCAATAATTTAATTGTTTAGTTTACCAAATCACCTCATAAATGAATTAATTTTCCTGAAATATTTTTTAAATGCATAATTAATTAGATAAATATATTATAATGAATTTTAACGTGTTTAAATAATTTATTAAGATCTATGAGGGCCTTGGTAAATTAATTTATTTCTAATTTATAGTGGAATTGGGTGGAAAGGTAACCCATAATGTTATATTAATATAAATGTCAATTGTGTGAATTTTAAAACCAATGGCTATATTGGAATTTTTGATAAATATTCTATATAAATGATTCCCACTGATATTATTATGATTATGACTATTCCATTGATATTTGATATAGAATAACGGTTAAGGGACTTGTTGAGCATGATGTTTTACTCTCCCATACACTAGGAGTTGATCATGACCTCTCAAACCATAATACTATTATTTAAGAGTTTTGAATGATGCTCCACATTCCTCTATATTGGGTTTTGGGCATGAAGAGTATCCTAAATTATCTTGAGTGATGAGCACCACTTCTCATATTTATCCTGAGATTCAGGGAATATAACATTTTCCTGATCTTATAGGTCATTAAACTTCTTATGAATGCTTGAGTTATGCCCCAGGTTCACCCACCACCTAGTATCCATGTGTGTGGCCACATAAATACTCACCTAATTAGTTATTATATATTTAAATCAAATATATCTAATATATATATATTATTAAAATATATATGTATGGTTTCTGATCAAAATCTTACACCGACCTATGTCGAAGCTGGTAGAGTCAGCCAGGTGTCTGTTTAGAACGTGAGGAGGATGGTATTTATTTATTCAGCTTTGTATATTATTAATTATACCTGCTCAAATATTATCCATGTAAAATAATTTTATTGTATATAGACACCATTGGTGGTATTTTACTTGGATTTTATCTCACACCCTTCTTGGGATACCTTTGAACCCGAGTATATTACATGTCTATATATAGGGATAAGGGAAATTTTCCTATATTAAATATTTGATTTATTTTACTTATATAATGGATCATGAATATAGATTACTAATAATTTCTCCAAGATACAAGTGGATAATTATGTTTTTCATTTTCATATTTTTTTATTGAATGTTGTAAATTTATGTACAATGTTTGACTTTTTATAAATTTACATGGCATGAAATCATTGTATATGACTCATTATGTTGGTTTTTGATATTATTACAACTTATGGGTTATTTATACTTCCAAAATTTATCGTATTAATATCCACATTTCCATTCTATTTTACCATTCATCTTCCATGGAGCGTTACTAGTCTGGTTATTATAGTGTCATGTTCGGTTGTGCTATTAGTTATTCATATTATATTTATAGTTTTTGATCAATTTTTCTAATGTTACACTATGAATGTGGGTGTAATCACCCCACACTACCACCACATACCATAACTTCTATTTGTTATCCTGTATCATATGTGGGGGCACACTTTATGTTATTTGACCTACTGGCTCAGGGCATAGGTTTAGTGGATCCTGCGTCAGGATGATACAATGTAGTACCATATGGGTTTATTTTACATTTTTCTTATAGTTTCTAAATTAAACAGTAGACTAGGGTATAATTTAATTTGGTAATGATATAATTATTGGGATTATCTTCCCCATATATAGGGGAATCCAAAATTATCGTGGATAATTTTATGATCTTCTAATTTTTAACCGATTTTTATTGATATGACTTCACCATTAGTTGAAAAAACTGATATATGATTATAATACTATTTGTTTTATTATAATGGGATTTATATGATTTTTTCCATATTAAATAAGTTTTTTCATTTAATGCATCATTATAGGAACTTTAGGACTAATATTCCATGCGTTCGGCCATTCCAAGTCCACTTTTTATGAGTACATGCCTATCCCAAATAGTTAGTTCCTAAATTATTATTATTAAAATATGATTCCATTTATTATAGAGATAATATAATTGGATTAATTAATTTTCCTATATCAATCTAAATGGGTTTTCCAGCATAGATTGGATATGTCAGCTTAATTTGAAAATTATACCATATTGAGGGTTTTAGACCCACTAGTAGTGCATGGTGATATATATATATATATATATATATATATTCATATGATATATGAAATAAATTGAATTTAATCTTTTAAATTTAAATGTTTACCACTAAATAAGATTCCAATAGAAATTTAATGGGTGTTTTCTTCTATACCTTGCAATTGCCACCACATATACAGGTTCCCATATCCTTTGATTTGAGACCTAGACCAAAACCTGGCCTTAGTAGTGGGTAGTTGTGTAGTATATTTGGGTTTTTATGGATTTTTATGCTCTATCCTTATCAAATACACATATATTTTTGAGTATTAATAGATGAGTGATCATTTCATAAGAAGGCTATGTGCCTTGTTTAGTTGTCTAAATGAGATATTTTAAAATTTATTTTCATTTTGGAGGCATGGATTTCCCACTCCAGAATAATTCCACCATAACTTATTCAAGTAATACACCCTGAAGGTGGAGATGACCATGCACCGGAGCTGGTGTTCTCTGATCCACCTTTGATATATACCATAGTTACACCTATGGAACCACTGATTTATTCTAATATGGTAACTGATTCTTAGTTCCAAGATGGATTTTCAGTATGATAAAGTCTATGCATGTTTTCAATTGAACATACTCAAATAAAGAAGACATGAATCATGATTTTTAGAAGCTTCATCAACCCACCTTTTTAGGGAGTGGAAGATGACATGTTATTTATTCATGTCTAGATGACATGATTTGTGTCATTAAACATATATAAATGCCCCTAGATCATAGGGTCGAACTCATTACTTTTATGATTCATGATTCTTCTATGCGATAGTGTGATGTTATTACCAGGTAGAAAGTCATGGAGATGTGTTTAGGGAATATTTTTAGAAGTAATTTTATAATAAATTATTTCCATAGACAATAATGAATGATTTGGATATAGTATTTATGAACCACGATCATGGAGCCATGTTTTTTATGGATTATTCTTCTCATTTAACTGAGATATATATTTCACACATACTCTATCAGGTGATGATATTATGACCACAATGTTATTCAAATATGGATTGGTATACTGAATCTAATTTCATGTCATTGATTTTAGGATGATTAATATTTCTGGGATAGTCAACAAGGTCTTCATAATGAGACGAATCATAGGTAAGATGCTGGTTCAAGCCATGGTCATACCCCTTATACTAATAACTTATTGATATGTCATAATTTAGGGAAATCAAGAAACATGAAACCTTAGTGTTTATGGGATCCAGTCAGTAGCAACGGATTGTTGGGGAATATCTAGCACATTTTATTGACCATCCCATCAGTTCATAGTGAGAAAAGATCTACACCTAATCCATATTCTGGAGTAGATACAATAATATCTTTCTATAAAATCATCTGGAATACAGCCAATCACTCATGACGAGGTCGTGGTCAAGGTAGTGGTAATCAGACTGAGGACATGTTTAACCAATAGAGAAATATTTCTTAGGGACGTTATGCTTGGACTCAGGGACATGGTATAGGACATTTACATGCTGTGAAGTCTATGTTAGAGGATAAAATCTTTGGGCCTTCTACTGTTTGAGATTCTATTCAAGTACCCTTTACATTAATGTATGCTTTATTAGACACATGTATGTCATGTTCATTTATATCGTAGAAAATAATGGATAGTATGGAACTTTATATATAGTTTTACTCTAGCATCCTGACAATGTATAGCCCATTGAGTATTTGACATGAGACAATTCTCTATTGTAACGATTTCCCCCTTGAGAAAGGAAGATATCTATTCGGGGAGAATCATTTCATACTCAAAAATAATGGGTTTAATGTAATTATCTAGATGGAAGGGTTAGTTCCCTATCAAGCCCGTATTTACTTTTATCATTGATGGGTGACATTTTTAACACCATAGGGAGGTAGAAAAGAGTACTAGGGAGAATGGTATGTTCAAACATTGGAATGTGGAACTAAATATTAGGGGTTAGGCATAGTTACATACCATGTGTTGAGTCTCTTCATGTATGATTAGGGGTCAAGACCCATTGGTTTCTAAACTATATTCAATCATTTCAATAATTTCTTCCCTAAGGTCTATTTAGGGATACATATAGTGATATAGGTAGAACTGAACAATGTTATAGTTCTAGAAGCGACTCTATTTTCCAATCCTTCATATAGGATGTGGTCTATAAATCATATGGATCTCAAGAAAAAATGGAGGAACTGGAGTCTAAATGATTTATTGACCCCAAAACATCTCCATGTGGTTCACCTATCTTTATTTATATGAAGGAAGATGGTACAATTAGGATTTCCATAGATTATTGATGTTTAAACTAGCTCACAGTTAAGAACCGGTATCCACTGCCTCGAATAGATGACCTCTTTGATCAAATTCAAGGATAAATGGTGTTTTTAACGATTTATTTGAGTATGGTATTTCATTATGTGTGAATATGGTGATCATAAATTCCATGAATTTATTTCAAGAGAAGGTGAGGTCTTTATGAGAACCTTGTTATTCCTTTCAGTCTCATGAAGGCACCTATTGGTTTTATGGATATGATGAATCATGGATTTCCCTATAATATGAATTTATTTTCAGTAGTATTTGGGTAAAATTTATTATATTCAAATTATCAACATTACAATTACAATAATATTCAGATCATGTTGAAAACACGAAGAGAGCACCAACATTATTCTATACTAAAAAATGAATCATTTGGATTGAAAATGTCCACTTACTAGGTTATGTTATCTAAGGGTAAATAGTATTTTTAATCCCAGTGATGGTAACAATAGTAGATTCCTAATAATTTCCCATGAATTCTTTGATATATTGTGTTTCCAATGGAAGGATGGGAATTAAAGATGCTTTATCCAGGATTTCATATGCCTATAAATGACTCTTATATTCTTACATATGAATGGTGTGAAATTGATAGGGTCACATGATCGAACAAATCCTTTCAGGACATGAGGGTATATTATCATCAGCTTGAATCCTAATTCATTCTGATTCATCAATGAGTAATAATTTATATTTTGATGAATCCTGTATCATGATGGGATCTATTCTGATGAAGGATGAGTGAGTCATTTCATATGTTTCTTCTTAGTTGAGACATCATGATTGGAATTAAAAGACACATGAAATCATGATAACTGTGATTGTTTATGTATTATGCTGTTGAAGATAATTTTTATTTGGGGATAATTTTTGGTATTCACTAATCACAAAAGTCCCATGCACATATTTACAGATATTTATCAAAATATCAGGATATATAGTTGGGATGAGTACCATCCATACTTTGATTTTGATTTTGCATACATATATATGAAAGTAATTGTTTTAGATGATGGATTGATCTAGTATAATCACACACAAGTTTTTCAGGGGCCCGTGCTGAGTGGAATTTCATGGACTTGTTTTTACAGATACAAATTAATGTATAAGAAGATTATGGGAAGTCTATTCTCTCATCATTTTTTGTGATTTATAAATTTATGTAATGGGTGATAATGAAGAAAATTATAGATCTTTATGCACTAGTACTACGGGAATATATATCTGATGAAGATTAATATTCATGAGTTATTGTGGATGAGGACTATACCCTTTGATTTAATGGGTTATTTTGGGTTCTAGCTGACATCAAAGAGAAGATGATGTGAGAATTTCATGCTTCTGTTTAGAAGGTACATTTTGGTGGAACTAAGATGTATTGAAATTTACATTTCCAATGTTGGTGTTCTTGTATGACTCAGGAGATAACTGGTTTTATCAAATTGTGTTCAACTTATCAGTAGGTTAAAGAAGAACATCAGTGAGATGAAGGACTACTATAACCAGAAGCCATTCTTAAGTGGAAGTCGGATGATGTTTCTTTATATTTTATTACATGTTTTCCTAGATAACATCGTGGAAATGATACCTTTTGGGAATTATATGATAATTTTATGAATGTAACACACATTTAACCTATTTTAGAGACCTTATTTATAGATGATCTATAATGGATTTATATTGAGAGGTCGTACATATTCATGTATAACCACAATCTATCATATCTGAACAGGATTCTTGCATCACATTCTGATTTTAGAAAAGGTTTTTATAAAGACAAGGGTCAAAAGGTTATTCCTATCATGGAATACCTCCAAGTTATTAATATCTATGAAGATATTTCAATTTACATGTTAGAGTACATGATTTATGTGTGTGTCATTTAATTTGGTGGTTGTTTTGGGGAACACAACCCCCATGTTGATTACACTAATAATGAAAACATTCATGCTACAATCTAGATGGATCCTTACAAATAATTATATGGTAGTCATTGATGATCACCTATGTGATTGATAGAGGCTGAGGAGGTAGCTCTTGTTGGACCACATATCTTCTAGGAGAATACAATGCCAGTTCAGATTATTCAAAATACATAGATGATAGATATTTTCACACAACAGTTATATTCCAAGTGATGCATGTGACCTCTTGAGTTTGTGTTTAGGGAATGTGTTTTTTTACTTTCTCCTAGTATGGTCCATTGAAAAATTCATAGGAAGGGTATGCATTCAGCATGATTCATTCTACCCACTAAGGTTTTGAAATGAATCAGAGTAGTGAATTTCCAAATAACACATCCTTAGAGATATTGGTATATACATGATGTATTTCACATAGCTCGTCATTAGTAGTATTAACTAGATATATCACATGATTTAGATCATGACATGGTCTTTTTTAATATAGATGATACTTTTTAAGAGCATACGGTGCGTATTGTTTATTGTAGGATTATGAAACTACCAGGTAGGTCACCTACTTTTGTATAATTACTATAGAATAATAGCTGAGTAGATAACAATAATTGAGAGTTGGAAGATGATATATGAGACTAGTGGATAGAGATATTCCCTAATGATACCTCTATACAATCACAAGGGAAACATGGGGATGAGTTTCTTTATATAGGGGAGTCTGTATGAAATCTAATTTTTTCAAAGGTATGGATTGTTAAAAATTTTCAAAATTCATAAATTCTTCCATCTTAATTCTATGTAATGGATTAATGGAGGTCATGAAGTTATTTGGGTTTTTTTGGATCCTGGAACACTAGATTTTAAAGACAAATACTACATCACAATGTTAGAAGAAATCAGGCCACAGAACCTGCATGATTTCCCCTAACCATGAATTCCTCTTTTTATGACCATACACAAATTTCAGAAAACCAGACAGAGCCAAATAACCCATTTTAAAAAAATATTGGAAAACATTTCAAAAAAACCATGAGTGTTCCTTTGTTAGATTGTAAGGTTCCCACAATTAGAACACTTTTTGGAAAACTGTGCGGAAAAACTGTGTGAACCCATCTTTTTGATTGAATTTTAAATTTTCACCTAATTAAATTTTAAACACCTCACCCTCTATACTTTATCTTGACTGGGTATAACTCCCACATTTTCACCCATAATATATTTCTCCCTCTCCCATGGCTATTATTTGATGTCATTATATCATCAAGAAACCAAATAGAAAATCATCCGTCATGTTGTATCTTTATCAGTAAGCACTCAACTCTTCTTTATTCATTTTATCATTTCTCATAAAATATGTTGTTCTATTTAGGTGCAACTTCATATTCAATATTTTTAAATAGTTAGTCCATATTAGTTTACATTATAATATAATTCAAACTGGAATCCAATATTGTATGTGGATTCATAAATGGTCTTAAGGTTGGTGGTATAAAATTATTTCTTAAATGTTTAGGTGATTTCCTAGCTTTTTCTATCATGCAGAGTCATAGTCATTTCCACACTTCACCTTGAATTGGGTTTTTAAGGTATAGATAATTATATTCATGATATTATGATCTCAATTACCCTTTATAAGTGATTATCATATGTCGAACTCTTGATCACCATACCTTTGGTCATGTCGGCTTTATGTGACACATTAATATTTTTTTGGTTGACTAAAGCATCTCATAAGTGCATTATTTGTCATGAAATAAGTTTTCAAAGATTAATTAACTAAATAGATTTATTATAATTCATGATAATGGATTAGAATTCATTGATTTTTTACATGAAATTACTTGATTGATTAACAGGTATGTATACCAAGTAGAATTGGGTGGAAAGGCCATGCTTAATGTTACATCAATATGAATGTGAATTTTGTGAATTTTGACACCCTTGGATTTATTGGGATCAATGATTAATATTTTTTAGAGGTTATTACTAATGATTCTATTATTATCATTCCATAGATGATGGCCATGGAAATATGGTTAAGGTATTTATTGGCCACGATGTTTCACTACCCCTTACATTGCATATTGATCATGACATCCGCACCATTATTCTATTATATGGGTGATAGGAATGATGTTTGTCATTCCTTCATGTCAGGTGTTGGGCATGATGACTCCCTCCACCTATATCGAGTGATGTGAAAGATGCCTAAAATTTATCTTGAGATTCAGGGAGCATACCCATTTCATGTTCATGTAGCTTGTTAGATTGGTTATGGATGCTTCAGTAATGCCTCAGATCACACCAAAACATAGTATCCGTGTATTTTTCTACTTAAGACCCCACATAGTTAGTCCATATATATGTATATAATATATAAATATACTCTAATTTATATATATATATATATTATTACTATATATATGTTTGGTTACTGATAAAATTCATACACAGGCCTATGTGGAAGTAGGTAGAGCTATCTAAGTGTATGGTAGTAACCTTAGTAGGATTGTATTTATTTATTCAGAATTTATTATTAATATTTATACCTTTAAAATTTTTATCCATGTGAACTTCTATTATTATTTCATGACAGTTTTGGTGTTGTCCTCTTTGAAATTTATCACATACTCTACATAGGACACCATGGAACTTGAGTATAATTCTTCTATTTAGCTATGGATAGTGGAAAGAACCTTTAAATAATTGTTTAATTTATTTTACTTATTCTATGGAACACAATTATAGATTTCTGAGAATATTATTGAGAGGCTAGTTGAGCAGTATTTTAGAGTTTTCATATTTTTGTATAGCATGTTTTATATGATATTTCCATTTTATCTTTTTTTACATCAGCATTCAATAATATCATTGTCTATGATTCACCCAATTTTATTTTTCAGTTATTACAGATTCGAGGTTATCTAAACTCGGACATTTTAACACATTTAATTATTCTATGACATTTTTTTATATTGTACATCCAGTATGATTGGTTACTGGTCCAGTTATTATAGTTTATAATTCCAATATGCTATTTTCTATTCATATTCTTTCACTATTATCTATTTTCACATTATTTGATGTTCCACTCAGATTAATGCATTTTCCTACTCTAGTCATAAAGCATGCGTATAACAGATGATGATTTCCGAGCTAATTTTCCATGGATCTCATGAACATCTAGATGCATGTCTATAAATAGCTACATCATTATCCACTCATCACCGGATTCCTTTACTCCCACTATCTATGTATTTTGAATCAAATAATATGCAACAATGTTTCCCTCAGATGATGTATAATCAAACTCAAAGTAAAAATATTGTAGAACACGACCCACCTTCTCTAATGAATGTTTAGTTCCCACTGAGAATGACGTACCTAAGGCTCATGTGGTGTATGTTCACCAAAACCCTTTCACCATTAAGATTGTGTCTATATTACACTGGTTCTTGTACTATCATAGTTTTCTCGATAACATGAGTTTGGAAATTTCACTCTACGGTCTCAGCTATCTAGTTCTATAAGATACCACTCAAACCTATTGCATTATAACTACTCCATGTACAACATTAGATTCATCATAGTGTGTGGTATACTCTTTACCAATCATAGTTAATGTGATGACATGTGTTGAGGTCAGCTTTTCTTTTATCTCTTGAAAATATCTCTTTCCAGCATGTGACTAAAAAAAATTCACCCCCTTCGGGGTATGTCATGAAATCAATGATACTTTGGATAAGTCCTGTATACAGAACCTGTAATATCCTTCATAACCTATAAATCAAAGAATATCATGTTCATTCATGTGTAACTCCCATGATACTATGGTTGTAACCTTATCAGGGTCCACTGACTCTCCTTCCTATGAGAAGACATGGCCCAAGATGTGAACTCAAAAAAAATTAATTATAAAAATTGAATTAAATCCAATACTCTCTCAATGTAATAAATATTACGTCATCATGTTTATAATGATTTTTTTTTTGGATAGGAGTACTCTAAGATGTCTCGGACAAAAAATTAAAAAACATAATTGTGAAAAAATGAAAGATCTAATTAATGAGGGTTAACAATAACTATGTAACTATTTTCAAACCAACAACATCAATATAAATTCATACAAGGAAAACCTACTTCTATACACAGTATGAGTTATGTTTGACAGTCTCACCCAATTCTTGGGGCATTTTTATCTCAAATCGATCTTAGATAAGATTAAATAATGTATTAAATAATTTAATATATCACTGATATGAAGAAGATGATATTTTTTCATAACCATCATCTTGTACCATATCTGATAATCAACACAAAGTTATATGGTACCATCATCCTTCTTTGACACAATAACAGGAGAACCCCATAGAGACATACTAGGACATTTAAAACTGTAATCTTCTAGATCTTACAACTAAAAATTCGACACCCAATAATATTCTAGTTCCATTAAATAAGGTGGTTTAGAAATTGGGAATTCTCTAGAAACTAAATAAATTATTAACTAGATCTACTAGATTGTCGTTAAGATGGAATGAAAATTTTAAAACTCTGTACCAATTGTGGGAAAAAATTATTATGTTCCATCATCATCCAAAAAAATATTTTCTATCTCTGTCATGAAACAATCCAATCTACAGTGAATTGGTCATACAAGGCCATCCTAATGATCTAACTTACCCTGGTGAGAATAGATTCCTCCTTCTATAGATATAACTATTACCCTCCTATGATTGTAGTCGATATGAGATTATTATAGAAATAACCAATCTATACTGAGAATAAAATTGAAGCATATCATTTTTATCATAAAAGGTTCCCAAAATAAAAGGTAACCACTAAAATATAGAGAAAATTCGTTACAAAATTTGATATTCTATTATCACAATCCAAGTGATGTGTCAATGGTCAAAAATACATCAATGATTTCCACATACAAGCCAAAAACAATTTAAAAAATATTAGCTAAAATGAAATGTGATGATCTTGTATAAATAAAAACAAAAAAGGGTAGATGATATTAGAACCATACCGATGATGGTAGATAGTCCTACATCAACAATAACTGGAGTTATCTTCATAATGGGATTTTGAATATCCTATCTTCATTGGGGTATGGTATTAATCCCATGGTCTATTCACTCGTCATAAAAAACAACCATATGCTACGGTACCGCATCCCCTTCCCCATATTGATCATCCCATGGAACTATTGTAACCTATCTTCTATGGATAAGCTGAAACCATCCTAGACTCCGTTACCTATCAAAACCTCCGTCCACATTTCAACTACTATATTCCCAGAAATTAAATTTTAAGGAGGTCCATCATGCTGTAAGAACAACACCCCAAAGCACAGTATATACACAAAATGTTTTTTTGGACCAATTTTTAAAATGAAATACCTATAAAAAATATGGTCTTCAGGTAGCATCTTAATTACATTAATTCTATATCCACTATTTCTATGGTGACTACTATCATAGAGATAGTTTCTTCAACTAGAAGAAGATTTCCCAGTTCTCATTACTGAAAGAACATGGTTGCTGCTCGGGGCCTCACTCAAATTACATTATGTGATGAGTTCATGATTCATAATCATTGAAAATATACCACGTTCAACCATTTTTTCATGTGACATAATATCATAAATAATATTATGTTGAAAATTCCCCTCCCTTTAGCTATCAACATAGAAAAAAAGGAACAAAGCACTAATGGATGGAAAATGGTTTTTCATAGTCCATCATGGGAAAGCCATCTAGAGTCAGATGCATGAAATTATAAGGATTTTTCTTCCACAACATCTCTGAATAGAAGTGTATCAATAAAATTAACTCAATTAACATCATATATAACTCCTCATACTGATAATCCTTCTTTATAATCTTTCACTAATGATAATCTTGTCCAAAAATCATATATGCTATAGGCTTCTCCCTCTTATATGCGGGTGTCTCAGGATGCTTGAAGATTGTTTGGACTAAATCAATCCTGAAGATGAATATGTGGGGGCCTACCTACCCAGTGAATATAGGAAGATGATAAATCTATAACTATCTCATCAATAAACACATCAGTGGAACGATACAAACATTCCCCATTTCCATTAATCATATGGATGTTATGAAGATGTCATGATGTTGAATATCCATATGATCCTCATCAGGTATATGAAGATCCAGTTTAGCTATGTTAGGAGAGTGTAGATTTTCTTCCTTCAAAAAGTTAACTCTATGACAAGGAGGATGAGATATTCTCCCTACCAGACAAACACACTTCTTATATTTATAGTTATGCCACCAATTTCATCATCAATAGGTGAAAAAACAAATAACCACTACTCTTGGACTCTTTAAATTGGATTACAAGGGTTTTATCCTGGAATATCTATTCATTTCAATTCATTTGATAGAGATTACTGATATCTCATATCATTGTTCATATAGGAATGAACATATCACATATGATAAATATGTTTCTATCATGAATAATGAATGCCAATATAAGTCCCGATGTTCCTATCATGATGTATGAATACTCATATCATTCCATTCTAGGTCATGTGTAAAAAAATAAAAAAACCAAAAAATAATTAAAATCAGACAATAAGTGAATCTCCCATATTTATGTTATAGAAACTGTAACAAGAGAAAATAATTTACAACAATCCCGTAACTGGGAACTCAAATTTTCAACTATACATGGGTTAGATAATCTCGTTCAAACACGCATTACAATGTCCCAACACATATTAGTATCATTTTTACCATTCAAAAATAGTACATAAATAGAAAATAAAATCCAACTTCTCTAGTACCACTTTGTAATGATTCCAAATAGAGAACTATATCATGTGTCCATGATGGGTTAGTTACAAGACCATAAGCGCACCTCCCCATAAGATAGATGTTAATGACTTGGAGTTGTTCTATAATGATATAGTGGGGAGGTTATACGTACTGGTATAGATTTAAGTATTATAAGACATAAAAATTTAAATATAATAATCATATAATAACATAGAAGAAACAAAATATTAAACTAACTTGAAAATAAAAGGAGAAACCAATAAAAAATAATAGTTAATCATGTAATTAAATGAAATGATGTATCTAAAATTGAACTGAAGGCAATAAAAATAAATGAATTAGTTGATATAATCTTAACACAAATGTTTCTTATCATGGACCCCATGTTGGACCAATATCCAAACCAAATCCCATCCATATATAAATAAATTTATCAACAATTCCTCTTTCACTTTCCCAAACGTTCATCCATGTAATATGCTCAAGTACCAAATGGTGCCCAAATATGTCATCAGTAAAACATAGTACGTAGACTATGACATATATAAACATAAATAGTATGACAAAAAATGTTTTCAGTATGTGATAATGAGGTGTATAAATTAATTAATTAGTATAATATAACAATAAAATTTTATTGGACCTGTTCTAGAATATCTTAATCATACAGAAAAACCATTCCAAACAACCAAAATATATCTTTATAACAATCACACAAATATTTTCCGAACCCTCAGTATCAGTATTTCAGCATGATACTAGGTAGATCCCACTCAATACAAGTAATAAAAAATCTTCTTGGCAATATTACATTCAATATAAGAATTAAATATAGGGCTTGGTAGATCCCATTCAATATAAACATTACAACATAATACTAGGTAGAGGCCTCTCAGTATAAGAATTACAGCATGAGACTAGGAAAACACCACTCAATATAATCATTATGGAATGGGACTAGGTAGATTATACTCAATAGAAGAATTACATCATAGATAAAAAGGTTATAACATGAAGGATATCATGATATTGTATCATTAGTCTCAATGGAAAATTATGAAAATTAAAATTTGTCTTTTAGAGACCCCTATAATTTATCATGTCGGTCATAACCATTTACGTATCATCCATTTCAATAAAAAATCAATTCCCATGGGGAATATATATCAAGAAATCACATGAATCTCATGTCATGGTAAAAAAACATTAATATATTATCTAATTAAAATTATTCAATGGTTCACTCTCCCAAAGGGAAACCATATGCGAGGTCACATCAACCATTGAATTCAAGGGATCCAACCCATATTCCAATACATGATTTTATAATAATTAATGATTAAATTAATTATATCCCTTATTTTTTGTTCTCAATCACAATATCTTATATAATTCAAAATTGAATAGACCATAATATTATGTTTTAGACTACCTTCATTTGTATGATGATTAAGTAATACCATGAATATGTAAAACCAATGGAATAGAAGGTGATAGAGATCAACAAAGAAGATCAAGATCGCACAATATCTAGGATAAAATAGACATAACATCAGTCCAAATATTCCATCACCCAAATGAAAAACAACATATGAGAGGGGAAAACCTTATAAAATAAATTCACAAGGGATCATATGTGAAATAAGGACATCTATAATAGCATACAATGTAAGGACCTGGCCTTAAAAGATTACATAATCATGAATTAAATGAATAATTCGCATAGATGATCTTTTTAGGTTTAGAGTTTTAGAGAATTAGGACATAACTATTACATCTCAAAAGATCACAAAGTAGATACTTCTACTAAGTTTCAATAAAATAAAAACTCTTAAAAAGTAACATGTCTAGTTCCATGTTTTAGATAACATTTCTTTCCTTGATCCCATCCTTGACCCAATTCATCTTTAAGTCCTATGGAAAACATTTCAAAAACTTGGGATGAGAATAAAAAGCCCAATAAAGGATACATAAAGAAGGAAAACTGTTAGTTTTTCAAAATAACAAGTAAAAAATGAATACTTTATCAAAGTAATACTTTTCACCAATATGAAGTAGAAAATACACTTCACTAAATAAAATATCATTACTTACCCTTTTGTAACCAAAAGATTACCATAAAACCCATATAAAGAACACATAACATATAAATGTAACTTGGGACATAAACATACTTAAATGGAATAACCATACGATCGAATTCCACATATATCACTACATGGAATAGCCATACGGACGACTTCCATACCCAATACATTGGAGGTTATAACATAACCACCCGTCCTGGTATTCACGGCACCACCCGTCATATGGTTTATCACGTAACCACCCTTCAAATTTCCAATTAACATTATAACACATAAAATATTTCAAATATAAATGTTTCACCAATAACATCTCATTTTCAATCACAAGAAGTAATTTCAAGATATTTAAATAATCAATCCATTTTCAAAACCCATTTAAAAAAGGATTTTTGAATCAAATTGTCTCATACCACACTGAAGCTTTTAATGGAACTAAAATTTTAAAACATTAATGTCCATATAAATAAATACTCAAAACCATTTTTAAATAATGGGCTTTAATGATAATAATTTAGAATGATAAATCCTTAAAACATTTAAAAATGATATTTTTGTTAAAGGGTTTTTAACAAAATGAGAGACTCTTGAATACAAATAATTGTGGAATAACATTTAATAAGAACTTTATAATATCATGATAATAAAGGGATTCATGATATAATATGTCGAAGGAAATTATATACACCATATAAGAGTGAATTGGTGCATAACAACAATGAAGTCTCAATGGAAATGTAAATTGAAATGAAATACTCTATAAAGATGGTATCATTAAATTAAGGATAAATCAATCACAAAATTATGTGTGAAAAATATAAATACACCCAATATAAGTGGATATTAAGTGTAAAAAATAAGAGGTCATTCACACATATACATTGGATGAAATATTAAATAAGTACAAGATGAATTAAAATAGTCAATGAGTAAAAGTTGAACCCAAATAATTAAAATTGTGTTAAGAAGTTCCCTTGCAAAAATTCGACAGCCTAACATTGTCACATTAAAATTCAGAAAATGAGTTGATGAGAGAGAAAATGGTATCTCATAACTTGGACATAAAGTTTAGATCAATAAGCATATAGAATAACATATCCCAATTTTACAATATGTAAATTAAAACACCCAACAAAATGATGTCTTTTAACAAGAGGATGGTGAATGGTTCCCTTATCGATTTGGGTAACTTTTGAAATGCACACCCCATGAAAGAAGGACTATAAAACATTGATTTAAATACTCATACAATAAATTATATTACAGAAAGTGTAGAATAATGGGCTGTACATACACAACTCAAAGAAAATAGTGGAAAATGTAGCATAAATCTCATGGGAATAAAAGTGAGATGAAAAACCCCTTACGAAAACTCGGAAGCCTAACAGTGCCACTTAAAATTTACAAAAAATGGATTGAATATATCAATTAGGGTCTCTAATCATATGAAAATAAAAATTACAGTAATAGGAATATATAAAAACATCCCCCAATATAAGAAATATGACATAAAAGAGAGTGCTTAAAAAGAAAGAGAGAGGTATGATCCCTTACCTCAAGTCCGACTTGTCTTGTTCATTTCTTAATATTCCAGAATAATAAACTTTGGTAAATTTTTATGTTCTTAAGGACCTCATTTAAATGTTATTATTAATTTCATATCACATATTATAATGTTATAATTATTGGTTAATAATGTGACTTCATATCAGACATTTTTGTAGATGTTCGGTACATGAGTCAAAATTGAACATGTCAGAAAAAAATTTTCCAAGTATTTATTGGTACATAATCACCAAAATAGTATTAATGATTTAAATATCATATATATACAGTATATATTCATTTTTCACTATTCCATAACATTTGGAGATAAAAAATGAAATGCACCGTTCATGGAGACGGTAGGCTGTACGTACGCATGAACGCTACATTCATTTCTTTTTCATATTAATGGAAATAAAACTAAATGAGAGATATATATATTATAATTCCAGAATGATACCCATAATTTAGATGTAATATATGACATATATATCCATTAAATATATGTACTTATAATAGTACATAACATTTGGAGATAAGAAATGAAATGTACCATTCATGGAGACGGTAAGCCGTACGTACGCCAGAACGCTACTTTCATTTATATTTCATACATTAATGGAATGAAAAAAGTAATAATACATAGGTATATTATAATTAAAGTATAATATAATTTATAAAATCATTAAATCCGTATTTTATACATCCCACATATGGTATTAACGAATCAAATCACTTTGAGGGGGAGGTAGTCCGCACATCCTAAAATGAAATTATCGTGTTTACCCAATATGGAAACCATAAAGGTATGGAAAAAATGAAAAATACATAAGCATAAGGAATAAATAAACATAATTTATATATAATATATAAATAAAATTACATCTTAATAGCCACCATGAGAGGTGTTAAAAGAAGATTGTACAATCATCGTTTCGTGAGGCAGTAATTCGCCACCCACGGAAATAGTGTGTTCTTTAACCATTAGATGGAGGTGTGCATGAGTGTAGCTCGAATAATTCTCATAAAAACATCCTATTATATTTATTATTCTGGTTTTGTTACAAAATAAAGGAATAAAAAGAGTTTAGGTGGTTGGAGAAGCAAAATAAATCAAAAGAACATAAGAGAAGACATTACTTTCAAATCGGATAACTCATTTTGATTTGAGCTCAAAGGCTTACTTGGAAATACTTCTGCCCCATGTGAGGCTTCTATAAGTAAGAGAGGTATTTGGAGAGACTATATCATCATAGGTTGGACGAGGCAAGGGCTTGAGAGGTGTGGGTAAGGAGGTAGAGGTGGGGGCCTTTTTTAAGAGGGAGGAGGGGCACTCTAGGAAAGTCTTGAAAAGTTACATTATTATAAAATGATTTTAGGATATCAAAGGCCCCACAATTATATATTTCTAGGATAAGGTGATAAGGGTACGGAATAAACCCATACAGTAGGTTTTTGACAAGTTTATGTCTTATATTTTACATTATCTTTTCATTTTATTTAAATCGTTCATTAATGAGGTAATCACTTCATCATCATGGTGTCATAAATAAATTAATTTATTTAATGTCTAAAAATTATAAAAAAAATACTATGAAGTATTAAATAAATTTATATTTCCAATGAATATTTATAGTCAAAAATATGACTTGTATAACCCCATGTAAAAATTGTTTTATTAAAATAATACATGTTTGTAACATTTTATTTTAACTTTAAATGAAAAGTAATTAATGTCATTTTCTTGCCCAGGTGGCTCCATGGGGTCCCCAAGTTAAACCATGGATAGTCTTGGTCGGACATGAATCATACGATAAGGGTAGGACATGTGTCAAAGTCATTTCATATTATTATAACATTATCCTTACCTTAAATTACACTAATAACCTTTAATCGCAATTATTAAAACTTAAACGTAACTATTAACCAAAAAATTATTTTCATCCCATTGAACCAAATTTACCTCCTAATAAAAAACATGTATGTCAGATTTATTAAATTCAAATCACAGAGGCAGTAAAATTTCATTTAAACGAAAAATCAGTTTTTAACTACCACTTAGTGGTTTCACTATTCATCAAAAATTTAAGTTTTTCAGAAAAATATCAACAATTCAACCTAAGATATATTTGATATTCCGAATTAAAAAAGTATGTCTATTCTAAAAAATTCAAAACATATAACTTTCATTAATAAATTTAATAATTAATTCCCTTTTTCAAAACAATTAGCATTTTTTAAGAAACAAAATATATCAAAAGATTGACACTAGTTTAAGTAAAAATTAAAAGTAAAATTAATTCCAATGAACACCGTTGGATTAAATGGTAAAAATATATTATAATTTCACATAAAATATAATTAAAAATATAATCTAATCATATAAATAAATTATATAAAATGACGTTTTGAATAGAAATACAAAAATTTTCACTTATTCATTAAAAATGAACTTTATCGGAAAAATAACAAAAACATAAAAAAAGTAAATTTTGAAGTCCCAACTCTATTGAAGGGCTATATTTGGTCTAATATAACTTATGAGATTGTCCAGAACTATTTATAAAGAGGTTTATCAATCAAAAGGTGATAAATTGACCTTATAGTGAATATTAGAGTATTTATGCTTAAAATTGAATTCTTTTCTTATTTTAAGCCTTTATCATTTATTAGATAAATGTAAAAACATTTAACAAACATATATAATCCCACTTTAGTTATTTATATTCATTCCCTCCAGTACAATGGCTACGTATTAACTACCATTTAAAATAATATTATTATATTATTAGTGTGCAACGTAAGATTTCAAAAAAACTCATTGTTGAGTATCGGGTACGCTATCAAACATATCAACCCTTTTGAAGTAAAAATACTATTTATTTCACAAATATTAATAAATATGAAAATCTATTATTCTTTATTTACCTGGGATGTAACATCCTTCCTCCCTTTTGGGAATTACGTCCTCCAAATTTTAAAAATAGGACGTTGAAACTTTTTTGAAAGCCCCACATCGAATAAGGAGTCAATTAAACTGTCACTTTAAAAGAAAGAAACAGAAGTACAAGGGTCACCCGAGCCAACCCATAATAGGATTCCATGTAGGAAAACATGGATATGGGGGAAAAACAAATGGTCATGCTCTGATGGAGAGTGATAGAAAACATGTTTAGAAGAAAGTTAACACCAAGAAAATTACTAACTTGTGATGGGTTAAACAGTATTTGATTCCCTTGTAGGAAAAGATAATAGAAATTTTTTTGGTTTTAAGTTACTTTTCATTGAGGAATTTATATATTAGGTTAACTAAATCACAAGGTAACATACTTACTTGTCATGTAGACTTTCATATCTTACTAGTTTTCATACACAAACTCATTTTTTCTTCCAAAAGACGAGTATTTAGGATGAGTTATTCACATTAAGAGCGCTATAATCAACTTCTAGAGAATCACTTAATACAAAAAAGAGATCTATATATTTCCCATGTAATTAGACCTTAACCAAAACCGAAAATTGTTAGAACAAGACAAGATAATCCACAAAAGGATAATACTTTATAAAAATTAAATCTGTTCTTAATCTCCAAAATTTGTCCAAATAAACCCAAAGTTCAATCAAGACCATTCGATAAACAATTTGTCCATAAAATTATTCAATGTAAACCAAACTACAATTGAAACCCAAATATTTTAAGGATTTAATCTCCTAGTCTTCCAAGGTTAAAATTAACATTTATCTCCAAATAACATCACTTTCACTTAAAGTCTCATATTGAAAAGTAATTAACCTAATCATATATCCTCCATGATAGGTCAATATTTTCCTAGATAGCCCAAAATCAACTTATTCTTGATTCATAAATTTATATAACTAAAAAGAATTTGTTATAATAACCAGGGACTTCACGTAGTCCAGTGGTAGGCGATAAATACCAGTCGCACTTTGGTTGTGGGTTTGATTCCCACAGCTTTGTCCGACATGATGGGTTGTCACACGGTCTGTGTGTTGTCCTTTTCCAAAAATATATAATTCTCAAAACATTTCCGAAAAAAAGATAAAATCATCAAAAATAACCATAACATAATTTAACTTCAATTTTATCTCATGCCTTTCATTTCGATCATAACATATAATAACCCATAATTACCTCAAAAGTAAGGATCATATAAACCCTAATGGTTACCTTTATAATTATTACCTGAACTTCCACATCGAGTTGGTCATCTTGTACATGATGCATTTGAGAACTCACAAAGGTTCAAGTGGTTAATCATGGCTCTTGATAGTTGGTTTAGAATAACCATGAGATTTCTCATTGAATCCCCCTTCTCATCCAGTCTCTTAATCAGAGAACCACCACAGTTTACTTCAAACTAGTTGTCACTTTGGTGCCTTCTAGATCCATCCATTTACTGAACAAAAAAGTTCGGTGTTAGTATATCATTATAATCTTCATATAATACTAATATATAATTATTCATGTTTCCTAAACTCATTCACTTTAACTGAAACTATGACCCTTTCTGAAATCCTAACCATTATGGAAATGTCACTTGTTCTTAAAGGATACCCTAACCTATAATGTTATCCAATCCAACCTTTGATACCAACTGTAAGGACCCGACCTTAAAACATTACATAATCATTAATTAAATGAATAATTCACATATAGGATCTTTTCAGATTAAGAGTTTTAGAGAATTTGGACATAACTATTACATCTCAAAAGATCACAAAGTAGACACTTCTACTAAGTTTCCATAAAATAAAAACTCTTAAAAAGAAACATGTCTAGTTCTTTGTTTTAAATAGCATGTCATTTCTTGATTCCATCCTTTACCCTATTCATCTTTATGTACTGTGGAAAACATTTCAAAAACATGGGGTGAACATAAAAATCCCAGTAAAGGATACATAAAGAAGAAAACTGTTAGTTTTTCAAAACAACAAGTAAACCATGAATACTTTATGAAAGTAATACATTTCACCTTTATGAAGTAGAAAATACTCTTCACTGAATAAAATATCATTACTTACCCTTTTGTAACCAAAATATTACCATAAAACCCATATAAAGAACACATGACATATAAAGGTAACTTGGGACATAAACATATTTAAATGGAATAACCATATGATCATCTTCCACACATATCACTACATAGAATAGCCATACGGATGACTTCCATACCCAATGCATTGGAGGTTATAACATAACCACCCATCATGGTATTCACGACACCACCCATCACAATGTTTATCAAGTAACCAACCATCAAATGTCAAAGTACCATTATAACACATAAAATATTTCAAAGATAAACATTTCACCAATAACATTTCTTTTTCAATAACAAGAAGTAATTTCAAGATATTGAAATAATCAATCCATTTTCAAAACCCATTTAAAAAAAGGATTTTTGAATCAATGTGTCTAATAACACTTTGAAGATTTTAATGGAATTAAAAATTTAAAACATTAATGTCCATATAAATAAATACTCAAAACCATTTTTAAAACATTGACATTAATGATAACTATTTAGAATGATAAATCCTTAAAACATTTAAAAATGATATTTTTGTTAAAGAGTTTTTAACAGAATGAGAGACTCTTGAATACAAATAATTGCGGAATAACATTTAATCAAAACTTTATAATATCATGAGAATAAAGGGGTTCATGATATAATATGTCAAAGGAGTGTATATAAACCATATAAGAGTGAATTGGTGTATAACAACAATGAAGTCTCAATGTAAATGTAAATTGGGATGAAATACCTTATAAAGATAGTATCCTTAAATTAAGGATAAATCAATCACATAATTATGTGTGAAAAATATAAATACACCTAATATAAGTGGATATAAAGCGTAAAAAAAGCAGAGGTCATTCACACATATTCATTGGATGAAATATTCAATAAGTACAAGTTGAATTAAAATATTCAATGAGTAAAAGTTAAACCCAAATAATTGAAATTGAGTTAAGAAGTACCCTTGCAAAAATTCGACAGCCTAACAACAACACTATAAAATTCAGAAAATGAGTTGATGAGAGAGAAAATGGTATCTCATCACTTGGACATAAAATTTACATCAATAAGGATATAAAAGAACATATCCCAACATAAAAATATGTAAATCAAAAGACCAGAAAAAAGAAGTCTTTTAACAAGAGGATGTTGAAAGGTTCCCTTACCGATTTGTATAATATTCGAAACGTACACCCAATGAAAGAAAGACTATACAACATTGACGTAAATACTCATAAATGAAATTATATTACACAAAGAGTAGAATAATGGGCAGAAAATACACCACTCAAATGAAATGGTGAAAAATGTAGCATAAATCACACGTGAATAAAAGTGAGATGAAAAATCCATTATGAAAACTCGTCAGTGTAACGACACCACTTATAACATACAATAAATGGATTGAAGTTATAAATTAGGGTATCTCATCATATGAAAATAAAAAGTACATTATGAGGAATATATAATAACATCCCCCAACATAATAATGATGACATAAAAGAGAGTACATAAAAAGAAAGAGAGAGGTAGGATCCCTTACCTCATGTCTGACTTGTCATGTTCGTTTCTTTATATTCCTGAATAATAAACTTTGGTAAATTTATAATTTCTTAAGTAACTCCTTTAAATATTATTATTCAGTTCATATCACATATTATAATGTTATAATAATTGGTTAATAATGTGAGTTCATATCAGAAGTTTTTGTGGATGTTTGGTATATGTGTCAAAATTGAACTTGTTGGAAAAGAATTTTCCATGTAGTTATAGGTACATCATCTCTAGAATGGTATTAATGATTTAAATATCATATATATCCAGTATATATTCATTTTATACTATTCCATACCATTTGGAGATAAAAAATGAAATTCACCGTTCATGGAGACAGTAGGTCGTACGTATGCATGAATACTACTTTCATTTCTTTGTCATATTAATGGAATTAAAAATATATGATAGATATATATCTTATAATTCCAGAATTATATCCATAATTTATATGTAATATATGACATATATATCCATTAAATATATGTACTTATAATAGTACATTACATTTGGAGATATGAAATGAAATGTACCATTCATGGAGACGGTAAGCCGGACGTATGCATGAACGTTACTTTCATTTATATTTTATACATTAATGGAATGAAAAAAGTAATTATACATAGTTATATTATAATTATATTATAATATAATATATAAAATCATTATATCCATACTTTATACATCACACATATGGTATTAACGATTCAAATCACTTTGAGGGGGTGGTAGTCTACATTTCCTAAAATGAAATTATCATGTTTACCCATTATGGAAACCATAAAGGTATGGAATAAATGAAAAATACAGAAGAATAAGGAATAAATAAACATAATTTATATATCATATATAAATACAATGACATCTTAATGGCTTCCATGAGAGGTGTTGAAAGAAGATCGAACAATCATCGTTTCATGAGGCAGTAATTCGCCACCCATACAAACAGTATGTTCTTTAACCATTAGATGGATCAGTGTATGAGTGTATCTTGAATAATCCTATTAAAATCATACTATTATATTTAAGATACTGTTTTTGTTACTAAATAAAGGAATAAAGAGAGTTTAGGTGGTTGGAGAAGCAAAATAAAACAAAGCAACATAAAAGAAGACATTACCTTCAATTCGGATAACTCTTTTTGATTTGATCTCAAAGGCTTCCATGTAAAGACTTCTGCCCAAAGTGAGTCTTCTGGGAGTAAGAGAGGGGTTTGGAGAGACAATATGAGCAGAGTTTCGATGAGCCAAGGGCTTGAGAGGTGTGGGTCAGGAGGTATAGGTGGGGCCTTTTATAAGAGGGAGGAGGGGAACTCTTGAAAAGTCTTGAAAAGATACTTTATTATAAAATGACTTTCGGATATCAAAGGTCCCAAAATTATATATTTAGAGGATAAGTTGATGAGAGTTCAAAATACACCCATCCAATATGTTTTTGACAAGTTTATGTCTTATATTTTATATTATCGTTTCATTTTATTTAAATCATTCATTAATGAGGTAATTGATGCATCATGATGGTGTCATAAATAAATTAATTTATTTAATTTCTAAAAATTATAAAAAAATTACATGATGTGGTAAATAATTTAATATTTCCAATTAATATTTATAATAAAAAATATGACTTTTGTAACCCCATGTAATAATTGTTTTAGTAAAACAATACATGTTTGTGACAATTTATTTTAACTTTAAAGGAAAAGTTATTAATGTCATTTTCTTACCCAAGTGGCTCCATGAGGTCCACAAGTTGAACCATGGATTTAATTGGTCGGAAATGACTCATTAAATAAGGTTAGGACATGTGTCATTGTTATTTCATATTATTATAACATTATATTTACCTTAAATTACACTAATTACCTTTAATCGCGATTAATAAAACGTAAAAGTTACTATTCACCAAAAATTATTTTCATCCCATTGAACGACATTTTACATCCTAATGAAAACCATGTATGTCATTTTTTTGAAATTTAAATCACATAGGCGGTAGAATTTTATTTGAACGAAAAGTCATTTTTTTAACTACCACTTAGTGGTTTCACTATTCATCAAAAATTGAAGTATTTCAGAAAAATACCAACAATTCACCCTAAGATATATTTGATATTCTGAATTCAAAAAAGATGTCTATTTCACAAAATTCAAAACATATAAGTTGCATTAATCAATTTAATAATTAATTCCTGTTTTCAAAACAAATAGCGTGTTTTTAAGAAACAAAATATATCAAAAGATTGACACTAGTTTAAGTCCATTTTAAAAGTGAAATTTATTCTAATGAACACGATTGGATTAAATGGTAAAAATATATTCTAACATAACATTAAAAATAATTCAAAAGATAATATAATCATATAAATAAATTATATTAAAATGTGGTTTTGAATTAAAATACAACATTTTTCACTTATTCATTAAAAATGAACATTATCGGAAAAATAACAAAAACATACACAAAGTAAATTTTTATGTCCCAACTATATAGAAGGGTTTTATTTGGTCCAATAGAATGTATAATAGTGACCAAAACTATTTTTAAAGAGGTTTCTCCATCAAAAGGCGATAAATCGACCTTTTAGTGAATATTAGAGTATTTATGCTTAAAATTGAATTCTTTTATTATTTTAAGCCTTTATCTTTTATTGGATAAACATAAAAAAATTTAAAAACATATATAATGATATTTTAGTTATTTCTATTCATTCCCACTAATACAATTTCTATGTGTGAACCACCATTTAAAATAATATTCTTATATTTTTAGTGTCCAACGTAAGATTTCAAAGAAACTCGTTGTTGCGTATCGGGTACGCAATCGAACATAGGAACCCTTTTGTAGTAAAATTAATATTTAATTAACAAATATTATTAAATATGAAAATTTATTATTATTTATTTACCTGGTATGTTACATCCTTCCCCATTTTGGGAATTGCGTCCTTGCGATTTTTAAAATTGTACTTTGAAACTTCCTTGAAAGCCCCACATCGGAAAAGGAGTCAATTAAACTATCACTTTAAATGAATGAAATTGAAGTATAGGGGTCACCCGAGTTAACCCATATTAGGATTCCATTTAAGAAAACATGGATATGGAAGATGAAAAAACAAACAGTCATGCTCTGATGGAGAGTGTTAGAAAACATGTTTAGGAGATAGTTAACCCCCAAAAAATTACAAACATGTGATGGGTTAAACGGTATTTGATTCCCCAGTATGAAAAGTTAACAGAAAACATTTTGGTTTTATGTTAATTTTCATTGAGGAATTTATTTATGAGATTAACTAAATCACAAGGAAACATACTTACATTTTGTGTAGACTTTCATCTCTTACTATATTTCTTACACAAACTCATTTTTTCCTTCAAAAGACGAGTATTTAGGATGACTTGTTCACATTAAGAGCGCTATAATCAACCTCAAGAGAATCACTTAATCCACAAAAGAGAACTATATATTTCCCTTGTCTTTAGACCTTAAAAAAACCTAAATTGATAGAAAAAGATCAGATAATCCACAAAAGGATAATCCTTTATAAAAAGAAAATCAATTCTTAATATCCAAAATTTCTCCAACAAAACCCAAAGTTCAATGAAGACAATTCGATAAAAAATTTGAACATAAAATTCTTCAAAGTAAACCAAATTAAGATTAAAACCCAAATATTTTAAGGATTTAATCACATAGTCTCCCAAGGTAAAAATTAAAATTTATTTCCAAAAAACATCACTTTCTCTTAAAGTCTCATATTGAAAAGTAATTATCCTAATCATATATCCTCCATGATAGGTAAATATTTTCCTAGATAAACCAAAATCAACTTATTCTTGATTCATAAAATTAAATAACTAAAAATAATTTTCCATACTAACCAGAGGCTTAAAATAGTCTAGTGGTAGGCATTAAATACTAGTCGCACTTTGGTTGTGGGTTCAATTCCCACATCTTTGTCCGACACGATGGGTAGTCACACGGTCTGCGTGTTGTCCTTTTTCAAAAACTAAATAATTCTCAAAACAATCCCCAAAATAAGATAAAATCATTAAAATAACCATAACATAATTTAACTTCAATTTTATCTCATTCCTTTCATGTTCCATCATAACATATAATAACCCATAATTACCTCAAATATAACGATCATATAACCCATAATGGTTACCTTTATAATTATTACCTGAACTTGCACATCAAGTTGGTCATCTCGTACATGATTCATTAGAGAACTCTCCATGGATCAAGTGGTTAATCATGCCTCCTGATAGTTGTTTTAGAATAACCACGAGACTTCTCATTGAATCCCCCATCTCATACAATCTCTTAATCAGAGAACCACCACGGTTTCCTTCAAACTCATTGTCACTTTGGTGCCTTCTAAATCCATCCATTTACTAAACCAAAATGGTCCGTGTGAGTATATCATTATAATCATCATATTATACTAATATATAATTATTAATGTAATCTTAAACTCATTAACTTTATCTAAAACTATGACCCTTTATGAAATCCTAACCATTATGGAAATGTCACTTGTGCTTAAAGGATACCCTACCCTCTAAAGCTATCTAAACCGACCTTTGATACCAATAGTAAGGACCCGGCCTTAAAACATTAAATAATCATGAATTTAATCAATAATTCACATAGAGGATCTTTTCAGTTTTAGAGTTTTAGAGAATTAGGACATAACTGTTACACCTCAAAAGATCACAAAGTAGACACTTATACTAAGTTTCCATAAAATAAAAACTTCTAAAAATAAACATGTCTAGTTCCATGTTTTAGATAGCATGTCTTTCCTTAATCACATCCTTGACCCTATTTATCTTTCAGTCCGGTGGAAAACATTACAAAAACATGGGATGAGCATAAAAAGCCTAGTAAAGGATACATAAAGAAGGAAAAATGATAGTTTTTCAAAACAACAAGTAAACCATTAATACTTTATGAAAGTAATACTTTTCACCTTTATGAAGTACAAAATACTCTTCACTGAATAAAAGATCATTACATACCCTTTTGTAACAAAAATATTACCATAAAACCCATATAAAGAACACATAACATATAAAGGTATCTTGGGACATAAACAAACTTAAATGGAATAACTATACGGTCAACTTACACAAATATCACTACATTGAATAGCCATACGACCGACTTCCATACCCAATGCATTGTATGTTATAACGTAACCACCCGTCCTGGTATTCACGACACCACCCGTCATGTGGTTTATCAGGTAACCACCCGTCAAATGTCCAAGTACCATTATAACATATAAAATATTTAAAATATAAAAATTTCACCAATAAAATTTTCATTTTCAATCACAAGAAGTAATTTCAAGATATTGAAATAATCAATCCATTTTCAAAACCCATTTAAAAAAAGGATTTTTTAATCAAAGTGTCTCATACCCCTTTGAATATTTTAATGGAATTAAAATTTTAAAACATTAATGTCCATATAAATAAATACTCAAAACCATTTTTCAAACATGGACATTAATGATAATGATTTAGAATGATAAATCCTTAAAACATTTAAATATGATATTTTTTTATAAAGAGTTCTCAATAAAATGAGAGACTCTTGAATACAAATAATTGTGGAATAGCATTTAATCATAACTTTATAATATCATGAAAATAGATGGATTCATGATATAATATGTCAAAGGACAGTATATACACCATATAAGAGTGAATTGGTGCATAACAACAATAAATTCTCAGTGGAAATGTAAATTGAGATGAAATACATTATAAAGATGGTATCCATAAATTAAGGATAAATCAATCATATAATTATGTGTGACAAATATAAATACACACAATATAAGTGGATATTAAATGTAAAAAAATCATAGTTCATTCACACATATTAATTAGATGAAATAGTCAATAAGTACAAGTTGAATTAAAATATTCAGTGAGTACAAGTTGAACCCAAATAATTGAAATTGAGTTAAGAAGTTCCCTTGCAAAAATTCGACAGCCTAACGGCATCACATTAAAATTAATAAAATTAGTTCATGAAAGAGAAAATGGTATCTAATCATGTGGACATAAAATTTAAATCAATAAGGATATAGAAGAACATATCCCAACATAACAATATGTAAATTAAAAGACACAACAAAAAAGAAGTCTTTTAACAAGAGGATGGTGAAAGGTTCCCTTACTGATTTGGGTAATGTTAGAAACATACACCCCATGGAAGAAGGAATATAAAACATTGATTTAAATACTCATAAGTGAATTTATATTACACAAAGAGTATAATAATGGTCATTACATACACCACTCAAATGAAATGGTGGAAAATGTAGCATAAATCTCACGGGAATAAAAGTGAGATGAAAAACCCCTTACGAAAACTCGGCAGCCTAACGACGCCACTTAAAACTTCCAAAAAATGGATTGAAGTTATAAATTAGGGTCTCTCATAATATGAACATAAAAATTATAGTAAGTGAAATATATAATAACATCCCCCAAAAATATAAAGATGACATAAAATAGAGTACTTAAAAAGATAGAGAGAGGTAGGATCTCTTACCTCAAGTCCGACTTGTCTTGTTCGTTTCTTTATATTCCTGAATAATAAACATTGGTAAATTTATAATTACTTAAGGACCTAATTTAATGATTATTATTCAGTTAATATCACATATTATAATGTTATAATAATTGGTTAATAATGTGAGTTCATATCAGACGTTTTTGTCAATGTTTGGTACATTAGTCAAAATTGAACTTCTTGGAAAAGAATTTTCCAACAAAGATTATTTCATTATTTTGAAGTTACACTAAAATTAATATTTAATTCGTTTAATATTTATTTCGATATAAATTTATGTGACATGAATTAGGATCATGATGTGTAACCACTTAAAAATTTTAACTAGTTCACAACATGTGTCTGTATGTAGTCACATGCCTTGTGTCATGTACCTGACATGTAAATGGTCTACAAATAGTTTTCATCCTTGTTTCAACAAAAGGTATGGAACCACCTCCAAATAATTACAAAGTGGAAAACCCTCGGATTTACATTTAAAAAATTTATGGAATACATTAAATCAAAAAAATAAATCCATGAAATTTTGGTCATTTTCAATTAAAAACGGGAATCATTCTCAGAAAAAGACTCAGCCACAAAGGCCCAATAAAAAACTCATTGAGGGACATACATAGAAAAACACAGGTTCTTACAAGTTCATTAAAATAATATGCAATTAATATTAATTTATTAAGACTTAATATTTATATCTATTATGTTCTTATCACCTAGTTTTAAATTAGAGTTATGTGGTTATATTTTTGGGTACTAGGGTGATATTTTCCTGTTTCAGAAACCAGAAGATTAGAGTATGTATTAGAGATCATAATATATTATAGTAAAAAACATTGTGTGGTTTGACTAGAAAATAAACCCTTTTTTTCTTTTATCATGTGAATTTACCTATATAACAAATTCCCCTAATGTTAAATTTTTTTAGTGGGGTGGATTTGGAATTAACATTTTCATCACCCATACTAGTTGAGTGGGACTAATATTATACACATCTCTAGATACTTTTGTTGTAATATGATTATGTTAAATATAAAATTTCCTTAAGAAACAATATTATGGATTTTAAAAGATTATAATATTGAATGAACTACTATAAACCTATAGTTTCATATATTTAAAAATATGTGACATGATTTATAAATCCAAAAAATGGTTTTTATGATTATATGGCCCCTCAATCTGATTATTGTTTATCAAATTATGATTTTTTTGTTATTATAAAATGTTGGATATATAATTAATCATTTTGATGATGTATTTTATAGAAAATTTAATGATTTTACTCATGAAAAGTTTAATGTTATGGTATTTGGAATTTAAATAAAATTTATATTCTTACAAAATATTCTGAATCTATGAATCATTTTGAGCATCTAAATGGGTAATGGTGGAAAATATGTTCTATTGTCTCTATCATAAGGTAAAATCAACCATTTTTATATACGTTTTTATTAAATAAGTAATAAAAAGTATATATGTACTAATTAAAAAATATTTTCCTTTCTAAAGTGTTCAAATAATGAAAATGTTGTTTTTATTTTTATTTTTTGGTAGGAGAAACAGATCAATTGTAGACTCTTAATGAGAACAATGGGAAATATGATGAAATTGATTATATATAGAGGTAATTTTTTAAATGATTATCCTTGAATAATTACATTACTTATGTTCTTTATGAGAAAATGGTGAACGAATTCATTGAGATAAAGAAAGAGGGTGATGGATGCATTGTAAAAAAATATGATAATTTTATAAGACATGAAAGGAATTATTCTAGTATTATCATCCAACATAAATATTGTATTGGTCGATTATTCAGTAGAATAGAAAATTATCTGAATAGAGTTACCCATCAGTGAATACTTTTGAGAATAATAAATCATTCAATGTGTTATCATGTTGGGAATGGATATTATATTCTCTAATAAATCACATGGTTTTGATAGGAAACGAATGATGGAATTTGTTATTAATTATTATAATTAAAACCATTGAGGGATATACATGAGTTTACCTTGATACCAAATATTTTGTATGAAACATGGTCAAAATTATCCTAACCATAGTATTAAATCCTATAATAGTGAAAATAATAGTCACCATGTAATTTGAATCTATATTAATGTGAATAATCTTGAAAATGACGTGAATGGATAGAAAGCCACATATAATGTTCCAACCCTCAACATCATTTCAAATGCATGGAATATTGGTATTATGTTAACCAGTTCTAAAATATGATGTTCAATAATATTGAATGACATTAGTAAACTCTTAATCCTATTGGTAAAGGTAATGTTCATGCAATAATTACTTCTAATATAGTGTAATATAATGATATGGAGAAAGATAAATTTAATATACAATATAGAAGTATTAATTTATTATTTGATTCTAAAAATAAAAATTCTTTTATATCTATGGAATTTTATAACATTTTTAAAATATCACATTAATGATTATATATTTAATATTATTGAATACTCCAAATGATAAAATTATTGAATCTCATGTTTGTGATTATTATCTGATTTTTATTTTTAGAAATGTACATCCTGAAAATATAATTTTTCTTCCGCTAGTTGAATTTGATGTTATTTTTCCCATGGAATGGATTTGTTTATATAAAATCCATATAAATTTTTTACAACAACCGAAATATATTCTTGGGAGATGGTAATTTGATATTTTATTTTTATATATCAATGATAAAAGTAATGAAGGTAAATATTAATGCCGGTTTATTACAAAACTGTAGTTAAAGGGTGTTACAAGAACTATTTAACATTTTCCTTTAATAAAAATGATTTTAAAAGTCATTAAAAAATTATCAGTGACTTTTTTATGGAGAACTAATGTAAAAAATCATCAAATAACTCTTTTTTGTTGATTTTCATGAAAAATGAGGTTAAATGTTATTTATAAAATTAATTGAAAACACAAAACGATTTTTTTCATTTACATGAAATGGTATCTCTCAACTAATGATGTCACCCAAGGACTTCAATGACCCCTGAAGACCATGGATTATATCATACAATCAATTTTAATTAAATTACCATGTCATTTCTATTGAATATTGAATAAATAATTATTATTTCATGATCTTATAGCTGTAATGGTCAACCTAAATCTTTAATATTGTAAACCCAAAACATTACAACATATTTATTTTAGAGTAAATTTAATTTCACTAAGATTTTTGAATGCATGAAACATTGTGATTAAAAGAACAAGATACGGTAATAAAATATTGTTTAACCATGAACAATATAACATAGTCATTAAATTATATGGTATGAATAATGTAAAAAATTATGAGAAATATATACTTTAAAATAATTCATTTTTATCTATTTATTATAAATAATAATAAGAATAATTTAAAATATATAGAAATATTTTCTAAAAAACTATATTTTTCTTTAAAAGGTGGTTTAGTCATACTTCACACACCTAATTTAAAATTAATTACTAAAAATTTTAGAGTAATTATTTTGTAAAAATAAATTCATTTTTTAAATTATCATATCAAAAATTTATAACGGTGATTTCTTGGTATTTTTCTGAAATGTATTAATTTGAAATTAATAGTTAATCATATTGATTTTCAATTGATAAATGACATCTAATTTTAATTATAAATTCAGTTAAATAATATTTTAATTAGTTTTAATGTTTAATTATTTATATTTTATATCTATTGATAATATGTAGTTAATTTTAATAATATTAATATTGAATTTTGATATAAAAACATTTTAATATTTTTAACCTTTTCTCTTTGAAAACCTACTTTCTCAGCGTATCTGTTGGATTAATTTTAAAATAACTTTTTTTCAAAATTGTGAATTTTATAAGGAAAAACAGATTAAATATTTGAAATAATTATAATTTATATTATATAATATTTAAGATTTAATTTTAGAATATGAATAATTATATAAATAATAAATATTATTTACTACAGCTATAGTAAAAATGGGATTACTAGGGAGTTAAACTAAAAAGAAAAGGGTTAAAATGAACTAGAGAATTGTATAAAATCTATTTCATATAATTATTACAAAAAAATAACATGTAAATATAAAGAATAATTTTTTAAACCCTTTTCCATGTAAAAAAATGTAAGTACAAATTTTTATTTCCAAAACTTATAAGTGTTCCACAAACGTCACTTATAAACGGCCACCCCATAACTCCTCCTATTTAAAACATAATACCATTTTTTATCAAAAAAATCCTAGACAAATCACTTAAAAAAACTTTAACATAATTTTATAACACTTTCTTTTTTTAAATTTCTACCCTATGAAGTATTTTCTTTGAAAATCTAAGGATGTTACCCAAACAAAGGATAATGTTCTTTAACGAGTGATTTTGTTTTATTTATTACTGTACCACAATAAATAAGTATTAAAACATGATTATATAATATTATTATTATATTTTATATAATAATATTCAATTATTTAATGGTAATGACCATTGACAATCCACACATCCCTAAAATGTGTTACAATATCATCATTTCTGTGTAAAGATGACTACCACCTCACGAACTGATGTCATTTATTTTTTCCATTAAAACATCAAATAGTTAAATAAGATGTTGAATATAAAGTATATATATTCTGTTTATAAATTAATAATACCTATTGAGTCTTTGTATTATATATACCTTCACATCGGGATATTATAACGACGCTCGTGTGTATGGAGTACTACATCCCCACGAAGCGATGTGATTCATATTTCAGTAATTCATTATATGGAAGTTGATAAGGATAATAATAATGAAAAAATGTGATATAGGTGACATAAAAATAATATTAATGAAATATTTATCACTATTAAAATATTATAAATCATGTTATTTCTTACATTTTCACACCCTGAAAGATGATAACATCGTTCGTGTATGTGTGGACTACCGCCTCTTTGATGTAATGTCACTCACATTTCATCACCAAAAGAAATGGATTATATATATATGTATATATAAAGTAATAATATAGTAATTATGTAATTATGATAATTTTAGGAATATAAAACATTACTTAAATATTTTCCTTAATGATAATTGAATTATGGAAACGTTACTCATGCGTACGTATGTCTACCATCTCCATGATCATAACATACTTCATTTCTCAAATTCATTTCTCGTGATTGGTCAACGAATTAATATTTATTTAAAATAGTGAAAATTATTTCATGTTTATTATCTTGGATATATTGAAATAGTTACCTCATTGACTTATAATCAACCAACAAGAGTCATTTTTGACACACCAGTCAAATATAATCAAAACACCGGAAAAATTTTAATTTAGTAGGTAACAATAAATAAAATTGTAATATGTGGAACAAATGTATTCATAAAAATAAAAATTTTCATTCAGAATGTAAATAATTAATATAATATTATTATTCAAGATGGTATAAAAACATACATGACCAATCAGACTCATGGTAAGTTATATTATCTCAATTTCTCTTCATTGGTGAACATTGTAATGTTATGTACCTAATTTAATTTTAAGATGTATATATTAAACCTTTGAAAGGTAATATAATGTGTTTTAATAATTCTTGGTATTTTATTTTTGAATTTTAATTGTTTCATATAAGGGGAATTAACATCAAAATTGAGAATTTGTAAAATTCATTGTGCTATATCACTTTCATTTTCTATTTTTAGCATTATATTGAATCAATGCCTTTATTGTGATAATTTTTCATTAGAAATTACATATATATTAACTATACATAGACTTGCATAATTCTTATTTTTATTTTATAGACCATATATCATTTTACATATGGTATACACATTGAACAATTATTTTAACTTAGTAAATAATGATAAATATGTAACCTTTACACAATATAGATATTAATTGATATGAAAAAAATTTCATTATTTAAATTTATTATTAAATATATGTAGAATTATTTTTACATTAAAAAATGATGGGAACATATTATAGATATCCCCTTGATGAATCTACACTTATCTTGTGAAATATAAGTTGGCCAAGTCATATAGGTTTTAACCAATTAGTTTTAATCATTCTTGAAGAAATATCTTTCTAGGAGATGTAATGTCCCATCACCAAAATCATGGAACTATTTCCTTATTTTATTACATTTCAATTATTATAAAAAATAAAATATCTATGGACCAAACAGTTTTGGTGTCTTGGTAAACCATATTACACACATGAGTATTTTATTACAAAAGAATATAATAATTAGAATATTTTATTAAAATAACTTTTTTTCAATTAGAAAATCCTTTCATATCATTCTTAGTACACTTATCAGATTCTTGAGGAATGAAAGAATATAAAGGGTGAGATCAAATTCTTGTTAAGGATAATCATAGAGTGGATGTTATGAGTAAATATGACATAAAAATAAGGAATGATATATAACTCAAACATATATCATTTAATTAATAACATGATCTAGAAAACATAACCATGTATATTCTACTAATAAAATATTCACTTAGAATATCTCTACTTTATCACATAATGATGGACATCTGAAACATTTCATCATGGCCTCGATGGTATGTTGGATTTTTCCATCACTATGAATTCCATCAATATGTGATTAATGATTTATATTCAATGGGATTATTCAACATGTATAATATCCATGGTTTTGTTTTCGAGATCATGTGATTATTTAAATGGAATGTGTTTTATTTATTTTCCATTATATAGTTTTATAACATATTTACTCATAGATTTCACTATATTCATATGCTTATTGAGCATTTAATCTCATCATTATTTTGTTTCCATTATCCATGAATCCAAGAAGTGCGCTATGAAAAATATGCATGGATATTCTATTTGGGAAGTAAGTTATTAAAATAAAATATTATAATAACTTTATTAATTTGTAATAAAATACATATATATGTAATATTTTTTACCATGAAAACTAAAATATTTATCCCTTCTTGATTTTATTTCTCATAATCATGCCAATGTAATATAATAATGAACCAAATCTTGGATTTTGGGGGTTGGGCATTACAATAGGTATCAAAAAAAGATTAGTAGGAACACTGTAAACAATATTTAGAAAATCCTAGATTAAAAAACGTAATCCTATGATGGAATTTGTAGATATGTATATGTATAAGATATCATCCTTTTGACTTGGTAATGGATAACCAAGGTTTATCTTAGGGATTATGGATTTGGAATAATATTAAATCATTTAGACATCCTATAAATGATTCTTCATGACTATATACATATATATATATTATTAGTGTTTCTCACATTGTGATTTGGTTTTTTTCAATGGTTAGAATTGGAAAGGATAAACTATAAATGGCTATACTACTGATGATGAAGATACTAAAAATGTAAAATAAATGAAATTTTTTATTAAGGAATAATTTTTTTAAGTGTAGTTAATGGTTTAATAATGATGTAGAGTGATTATCAATATTGTGTATTTATATTAAATAATTATTTCATCTATGATGCTCTGGTTATAAGAATAATGATAAAAATAAGGATTTTACTAATGTAATTAAACTTTATGTTTTTGAATGCATGAAGTTTTCAATATGGTTTATAAGGAGATCAAACATTTAATTTGGGAAAATAGTGCTACATTATGTTTTTTCTGGGGAAATCAGATGAAACTTTTATTTTCAAAATTTATCGAAATTCTTTGTAAAATTTTGGGCTTTGAATTTCTGGAGAATTATTTTGAATTTGTATTAAGATAACTACTTATTGAATGAATTATATTGAACTATGGATTTTAAATTTTGTGGTTAAATTATGAGTTGAATATTCGATAACATATTTTAACGAATTTTATTGTGATAAATATTTAATGTTTGAACAAATTACTTATGGATCTTTTGATAAAGGTGCTTCAGGAGTCATATTCATCTTGAATATCCATCTCTTGGTTTAAGGTATGATGTTAAAATATATCGATCCACTATCAAAGGATGAAATTATGACATGAAATGAAATAGTGTGTGTTTTCTTGAGTTATTTATCTATATTGTAAAAAAAATACCACAACTTTAGGAATTCTATTTTGAAACAAAAATGTTATCTGTTTATATTTCTTACTAAGAAATCAATTTTCTTTTAAACTATCACATGGTTTGTGGTTTTGTGGCCGTTAAAATTATAATGGACACATTCTATGATAATATCGATTAGAAAATGATAGTTACATTTACATTCCATGTCTATGTTTTCACATTCTACTACTGTTCTCCTATTCAGAAGAATAATTTTGGGGTGACCCTCACATTTCATTTTCTCTCTTATTGAGAAGATGTTTTTTAATCCTATTTCCAATGTGGGTTTCCCAGAAAAGGAATTTTTATCTATAAACCATTTATTTTATATGTAGAATTTTAATTTTTGGGGATTGAATTCATTTAAAGAATAGAGAATGTTAAACCAAAATATTTTATTTTTTTATATTTTTAAATGTCATCTATTCAATAGCTTACGTTGTATGAAAACTAAAGTTCAAAATAATTCTGATATACTGTTAGGTACTTTTATTTTAACAATAGGAATTAAGTATGTGGATATGAAAAAGATTAAATAACCTATTATAATATATTATTGAATTCATTGGTTACCTATTAATTAGAAATGTATATAAAAACCAATTTAATTTAAGAAAATGTCTTTATTTAAACCATATGAAGGCGTAAAAGTGTACCTTACATGAATAAAATAATAAAATCATATTTTTTGGATTATTTTCATGATATATATAAATATAATAATCAATATATTGTTTAAAATTCAACCTATGGGTTTTCCGTTAATGATATAAGAACAATTCTAATTTTATGCACAAAAGATGTATTAAAATAAGATAGTTTTACTGCCTTTTGATGGAACACTTGTCTTAATATTGTTTCTGAAAATTTTATAAATTATAATTGAAAAAATAAACTTCTTATTTGAATACGTAGTATCAAAATTAAGTTTGGTTAAATTTTTGGGTATTTTTTTGATAATATTCATTTATTGATGAATATATAATGAATACTGTATTTTAATTGGAAAATGAATTTTCATATGAATCATTTATATTAATATATTATATATTTTATTTATTTTATTTATTTTAAAATATAAATTATTTTTTTTCTTAGTTAATCCTGTTAAGGTAAATTTTATAAATTTTTCATTGAATTTTGATGTAAAAACTTTTCAATTTTTTGATGATTATATTTTAAAAACTGATTTTATCGATCTATCGACACAAATAATTTTTAAATAATTTCTAACAAACATTTTTTCTGAATTTTGAAAAATTTATTTCATATTTGGAATCATAAGGTCCAAATTTAGTAAATAAGTCCACTATATTTTCATGAAAAATATGTATAGTAACTTTGGTATTTATTATTACCATGGTTAAGGGTAAATAGAATAACTAAGTGTAAAAATAATGTCATACTATTATAAAATTACCGTAAAACTTTTATGAAATTTTATTATATGATTTTTTCCTATGCATTAAATAATATTTTTTCAGTGCATTATTTTTTTCGATTAGAATATAAACGTTATAGTCTTATATTGAAAGGAGAGTCAATTTTTTCACCCTTTAATTTCTAAGAAGATAATTTTTTTAATATGGGGTTATATAAGAAATATGTTATACTATAAAAAGTATTTAGAAATATAAAATATTTATCTATATCATGGTCAATTATTTATATTTTTAGTGATAAAAATTTACCATAAATTATGACACAATGTTAATGATATAATTATTTAATTAATAGAAGAAAATATTAATGTTATAAAAAATAATAAAAATAATATAATTTGATATAATTAATGAAAAAAATGAATTTTATGGATGAATATTACATGTTTGTGATGAGTAAAAATATTTTTCTTGCATTTTTCATATTTTTCAGATATTATTAAAAAGTCAATTTATGAATAGTGTTAAAATTTACGTTGTTGATATAATAAAATATTTTTTTCATTAATTGATATAAATTTCATTAAAATATATCATTCTAAAAACAGAATACAATAATTATTCAAATTTCAATAATGACTCATTTATTATTATTTTCGATTTTTTTGTAATTATATTAACCCTCAAATGGTAAATAAGATGACATCGTAGTAAGAATTAAAAATTTTCATATGGTTTAAAGATAAATGATAAGGATTAAAAAATTGTAAAAACATATGTAATTTTTATTATGTGATGTTATTTTCACCCAACATCATCATAAATTCTAAATCAATATGTTTTGAGAAATATAAATTATAAAATTAATTTATATTAATTTAATATTTTGAGGAAATATAAAATTTCCCCTCATCTATTTTATTAATGGGTACCACTTCTTCTCCATCCATGACGCATAATATCCTATTATGTTCGGTCATATTATTCCCAAATACCATCCTTAAATCCATCAACATATTATACACGTATTAATTTATGATGGAAACATCCTCATAGGTGATAATGTTTAAATCAAATGAGATTTCATGAAGAAAAGGAATATAAAGATTATACGTGAATAGTCGAACTTAATATAAGGGACTTGGTCTGAATCTCCTTTAGATTGAGGCATAGTTTGATGCCATACAAGGAACTTCTATTAAGATGTGTATATACATACCCATTGGCTAATTATATCAAAATTTGATTTATTATCATGTTATTTAATGTTCTGTTAAATTTTATTCCTTCATTAGGATAATGATTTAAATGTTCAAAGTAGAATGTGACACCTTGTGTGTTTAAATATTTAATTATAAAATATTTTTGTAAATTTAAATACTTTTTTTATTATTTTATATATTTATTTATATATATGTATTATAAGAGAAATTTCTATTTCTATTTTGAATTTTAGTCAATGGTTTTCAAAATAGAACATTTTTAACTTGTTTTATATAGATTGTTTTTACAATCAACAAAAAGGAATGCTCTATTTTTAATATATAAGACAAAAATGAATTTTCTACCACCATGGCCAATATTTTATTTTATTTTTCTTTTTCATGATTTCATGTTTCCTTAAATTAAAAACCATATTTATCTTTGTATTTTTTTGGAATTGAAAATAGGGTTTCAAAGAAAAGGGTGTGTCAGTATTGAAAATGAGTTCTTCAATGAAAATAGTATATTTATATAAAAGTGTTTTTCATATGGGTTTAAAAAGTTTTTTCACTAAATAATTTTATTGTGAAATAAATTAAATTATTTTACTCTATTTCAACATCTTTTATTGAATCTTTTACTTCATTAAGGATTTTCTCTAATGATACAATCTTACATACTTTAGTAAATGTTTTATGGTCAGTATGACTGTTGATGTACTATTTTGATTACATTCAGCATATCAGTCATAATTGTTTGTGATTATTTTTATTGATCTTGGAAATTTATTTACATTTAATATGTATATACTGTTTTTTGTTTTACTCAATTCATATGTGGAATTAATTGGCATAGTAAATGAAGGGTGGGGCTTGCATTATCCTCTTGATGAATCAGTAGGTATCATGTGATAAAGATGATATGGGTTTGGATGACTCCTTAAATTTTTTTAGATATTTATTTGGAAGACCCCATAACTATTTATATTCAAATATGTATTTGGTAGATACCTTGCCCATTTATTTTTAAATTTCCAGGCCAAGGCCTCAATGGTATGTCTAAGATATTTATTATTATTTAATCTATCATTATAAAATTAATTGTTGATATTTCATGTGATTATTCAACTAATATAACATCCATGATTATGTTTTTAAGATAATGTGATTATTTAAATGATAGGTGATACAATTATTTACAATGCCATATTTTGTATGCTACATTTAAACATAACTTCCACTGTATACTTACCTATACTGAGCATTTGAGCTCACCATTGTTTCTTACATTTTTTCTGGGATCAATGAATTGAAAAAAAAATGATAAAAAGGATATTATAATTGGGAATAAAGTTATTATAAAATAAAATTATGTAGTAATTTGTTTATTTATTTTTAATACACAAAACATGTATGTAATTTGGTTTACCAATACTAATAAACTGATTAGTCCATTGGGATTTTATTCCTTGTAATCTTGCCAATGTAATGTAATGATGCAACAACTCTATGATTCTGTGGTCAAGGAATTACAGTAAAGGTATTATGATTCTAATAATCATTAAATCTAAAAATTATGAATTTCCTACATTTAAAATAAATTAATTATAATTATCCAGGATATTTTCTATATGATATTATTGATAGACGTATTTCACACTTTGATTATTGATTTAATTGTATCTTCGTTTGGTTATTTAAATTTAAATAATTATTATTCCATATCTTATCATGATTGTGATGTTATTCAAATTTCACATCCAATCAGTCATTTTCCACTCTATATTGATTATTCATTATCATTCCATTTTATTTATGTTATTTAAATTGAGTATATGTATATTTATTTTCCATTCAATATTGATTATTTTTTGGATTCATGATCTATTATAATGCATGAAACCATTAATAATCATTTGAGATCAACCATATTTTTTTCCTTTCCCCGTGATATTATATAGAAATCATAGAATGAGTTTTAAAAGATTCAGTTCAATTTCTTTTTTATTTATTATATTTTATTTATATTACTTATGTAATATAATTATCATATATTTATTTGGATCCCAAATACTTATATACTAATAAGTTCTATGTGATTTTAGCAGTCGTATCTTTTCCAATGTAATAATGTAGGCACCGACTCTATGTTACGTTAATCAAGTTTGTTAGTGATAGTATTAGTGGGAATTTAGTAGAAACCGTGGGAAATTGAATAAGGAAATATATATTAGGAAATATTTCACTATAATTGACCTTAAAGATAAGTATAGAATAACATCATTATGGTTTAGTATGGAGGATATTATGTGGGTTTTCCGAACAATATACTCCTATCTAGATACTACATGTTTACATTTTTATATAACATAGGTACATAGGTTTAATAACCATCAAAAGAGAACATTAATATTCACCATATTGCCACTTGGTTTATATAAAAAAGAATTAATATGAACATATTTTTACACTCCTATATCATATGAATAGGATAATTTAGATTTTATTTAAAAAATATTTTGATTTATTATAAAATAAAATTATCCCCAAGGATACCATGTTTATGATTCTAATATTAACAAAGAAAAAACTTTAATTAATGGTAATTACTACACAATATGATTAAAAGTTCATATTGTTTAAGATAATATAATATATCCAATTTTTTGTAATTTTATCCCGGAAGTAAGAGCGGTATCCCTCCTCATGGCCAATATCAAGACATCACTACCATGGAAGCAAATAAAAATGGTATTGGAATTTATCAAATTATATCTATATTATGATAACATAAAAAGGTTATTCCAAATTACATTGACTAGATTGATCAACTGATTCCAAAATGACATTCACCAATATTTTATCACTATATATGAAAGAATCACCCATCATTAGGAGGGGAAAATAATACAATGAAATCATAGAAATGGATTAAGTACCTAGAGATTGTATTTATGGCCTTATGAGTTAGTGAATTGGAATTGGTTACTAATGTAGTGTATTTTCATAAATGGGATACAAATAAATAACGACAATTGTTCTGTAATACCATAGAGGAAGAGGAATGAGAACTCATGAAATGAAAATCTTCTTAGGATACATTATTTAATAAATACTTTCTTAAGGATTGTGAAATTTAAATGATGTAAATTTTAATTATCTTTCATGAAATGATATAATATAGTGTTTTAGAGTATGAATCTACATTTACATGTTTATCTAGGTATTATATAGATTTCATAAGCATCATGAAGTCTAATATTGACCATTTCATTGAATTGCTTATTCCAAGTATATGAAGGGTCATGGTCTATCAAAATTTTCATCAACTACGAAATATTTTTTTGTTCCAAAAATATGATATGAAATTATATATATTATAAAATTTAAAATGAAAGTAATAAAATAATATCTTATATAGACACCATGAAATATGAATTGTTTCAACGAACAATTAGAGAACACAAAAATTTCCACCACGTTAGAACTTTGGAATGAATCAATATGGGGAATTGTTATGTTATTTGGAGTTTTTTATATGTGTCTCTATAAGTGTAACCTAGTTAAATAAACAAAAGGGAAAGAAAAAACTTCCATTAAATATTCTAAAAATAGAGAGTTCTCATAGAAGGGATACTAATTCTGCATGCGTTACGGGAATCCACCATAGTAGAGGCTATAAGGATACAATTTGTCTTATAAGATAGCTACAACATAGTTTGAAGCACCCCATGATGTGGTTTTAGGTACATTAATTATATATTTAAATTAATATATTGTTTTATTTGATTCTATATCATCACAATCTTTATTGTTTACCTAGTTTCCCAAGAAACATAAACATTTCCATTTTTATTTAAGAATTGAGTTTTTTTTTCAGAACTCGCAGGGGATGTATCACCAGAATAAGGTTTTGTTTGGAATTCCCCATTTTGGCACATAAACAGGATTTATTTACTAATGTGATTATCATAAATATGGTTTAATTTGAAATAATCCTTGGAATATATTGGAATTAAAATTAGGATTCAATTTTATTGCATTAAAAATATTATTTTTCAGTATGCCGTATAATTCCTTGTCATTATAGATTAAAAACAATCATCTATGTCACATATAGAACCACCCATACTAGCTCTACTGGATAAGAATCATGTGGATGTAAATTAAACAAAAACCTAGAATCGAGAAGGTAATACTCAAATTTAGGATTTACCTATTCTATGAGAATATAATGATGTATTTCCTATAGAATTACCTAGACAAACCCCATAGCATGAAATTGGGTATTCCCTTGATTTGACCACTGAATCAAGGCCAAAATAAAAGTTTCCTCATATAATTTCCACTATATAATTAGTGTATTTTATGAAACAACCAGAGGAGTTGGGTGATAAGGGGGTTTCCCGCATGTTTTTTACCCTGGGGATCCACTATTCAATTTTTTATGAAGTCGGATAGAATGCTGATACTATGCATTTTTAAAAGGGAAATAAATGTTATTATGATAAGTTAAAAAGTATCCTCTACCATGTATTTATGAATTACTCTATCAGCGTCATATGGAATAATATTTTATAATTATTGGCCTTTGTTTTAGGAATCATAAATTTCATGTAAGGAAGAATTAAATACCAATGGAAAAATTCCAATTGAGTTATAGACATTTTGAGTTTATAGTAACATATATTGGATTAAAAAATTATTGATATTTTTTATGGATATAATTATATTGTTATTCAAGAACTATATTGATGATTTATTATGGTATTCAATGATGATATTTTGGTGTATTGTAAAAGATTTATGATCCAAAATAATCAACTGTAGTTTATTATTGAGTCTTATAGAAGGAATGAGTTATAAGCTAAATTTAGTGCCGACGGTGGATTAGGTTCGGTGAGTCCTTTGCAACCTAGCCACACATTCGGTGGGTTCCTTGTGCTTCTTGATCTCTATTTTGTGTTCCTAGAGGGGGGAGGATTTGGGATTCGGATTGGGTGAGCTTTTGCAGGTTCTTCGTTTTGGTGGTTTTGGATATTTTTGGTGATTCGGGTTTCTGTCGATTGGTTTCGAATCTGGTGGATCTTTGTGGATTTCGGTCACTGGTTCCTCTGTTTTTCATGCTGATGTTCTTGACATCGCGAATGGACTACTTCGGAACCCGGTGAGGGTTCATCCGTTGTATGATCGGAATAGATCTATTCCCAGAGTAGTGTTTCTAGTTCATGGTGACTCGGATCCTCTCATCGGTGGAATTCCTTTGGCACGATGTTGGGCCATCCCGTCCTTGGTGATGATGGCGTGATCTCGTGTCCCTTGTAATGTCTTACAAGCTTATGCGGCGGTGGTGGTGAGATTTCTCGTGGAGTGCGGTGGCACTCTCCCATGATGGTATTTGTTGGTGGTGTCATGAACTCATGTTTTCTTTAATCTGGGGAACCCATATAGTCTACATTGAATTACGTCAGACGAGGTTATAGAAAATCACCTTTATTGTGCATGGATTTTCAGATTTGGATGATTGAGAGGGTATTTCACTACCATTGATACCGGGCCTGGGCATTTTTGCACGGGACAACGTACTGAGCAGCCATGCTCTGGTGGAGGTGTGTCTTAACGATGTTGATGTTGGGAAGGGTTCTTCTATGTAGACATGTCCTGGGTGGAAATCCTCTTATTTTTCATATTTTGTTTATGTATCTATGTCCGTGAAGTCTTGGTTTTATCCCTTTTACCCTTAACATGGGGTTTATCTAAAATCAATAAAAATTTATGCCTTCGGGCCATTTAGTCAGTCATATGAAGAAAAATGAAGTCAGATATTGACATGAACCAATGATCATAAATAAGTTACGTAGTTTTATTGGATAAGAAGGTTATTGTTGGAAATTTATTCTTATTTTTTCACATTTATCAAACTCATTAACAAATAATTCACATAATTTTTTTTATTTTTAGGGAGGATGAAATGTTATAGAGTTATTAGATGAATAATGATTGAGCGATATCCAATATTATTCTATTTATTAATATGTCTTTGTGAATTATTATTTAATTTTTTACATCACTCTTTTTTAGTATGGTGGTGAAACAATAATTATTAGAAAACATAAAATATTCTCAATATGATGATGAGAACATTCATAAGAAAATTAAAGCCACTAATGATAATAAATAATCTGAAATTATATGTTATAATGGTGATATGACTTATGGTGATAGATTATTTTATCCATCTATACTTCAGATAAAAATGGAGTTTTTGGGTGTCCCTCAGAGTTAAAATATCTCTGAACAACCTATTAGCATAATGATGTATAGGGATCTATGGGAGCATTTTTTGAGGGATTAAATGAAGTTGTAAATTTTGGATTATGAGTATCAATGTTTTATTTGTCAAAAAGTTAATGTTGTGAGATGGAATTATTTATGATTTGAAAAACATATTCATATTCATATATGGAAATGCAATTACATTAAAATGTACATTGTTATAGGACTAGAAATGAATCCAAAAAAGAATGAAGAGATAATATTTATCATAGATTGCCTAATAAAATATGAATATTTCCATTATATAAGAGATTATTTACCTCTTTATCATCTCAAATCATCTTTAATAGTGATTTTCTAAAAGATCACGGTGTAACTCATTCAATTGTATCTGATTGAGATCCCTATTTTACATAGAAATTGTGTTAATCTTTAGAGAATGATCTTGATACCGATCATCATTTGAGTACTACCTACAATTTTCAAATAAATGGAAAGTATGATAGGAATATTTATAAAATGTGTGAAATTTTTATGTCAGGTTCACTTTTGTATCAAGGTATGTGGGATCATTATTTACTATTTTATATTTTTTCCCTATAACAATAGTTTACATTAAAGTATTAAAATGGTATTCATTAAAGAATTATATGGAAAATATTTCATACTTCAATATGGTGGGATTATGTTGGTTAAAAAACTCATTGGCCTAGAACAAGATTATGAGACATCAGTAATGATAAAGGCTATTCAGTATCATATTAAATATGATCAATATAAGAAAATTACTTATGTTTATAATGAGGGGAATGGTTTGTAATTTGTCATGGGAGATCATGTTTTCTTAAATTTACCTCCATAGAAGGGTGTTATCATGTTCATTAAGAAAGGGGAAAAGAGACCCAGTCTCATTAGAGGTCGTGAAATAATTTAATGAAGAATAGTTTTTTCTAAATGTTTAGAAACACCACTAAGTATCATAACTCTATGTGACTTGTTTCTAAAATCCTTACGTAGGATGTACATTCCAAACCAAACATATATTCTCACCTCTGATAAAATAGAATTAGAACATGATTTATCTTACTATGAAGAACCCATCTATATTCCTTAAACTAGATAGTATGTATTGCAGAATTAGAGTAATCGTCTAGTAATGTTACTTTGGGGAAATTATGAAATGGAGGAATTAATATAGGAACCAGATAATTCTACAAAGAAAAATTAACCCCATCTATTTTGAAGGTATTATGCATTATATTTTAATGGGAGAATATTTTTCAAAGGTATTAATGTAACACCCCAATACTTTACTATATATTTCATTTAGAATAATTTAATGTCTCTGATATCTTGTGATGCACAAAACGCCAAGTTTAAAAAAAATGTGATAATATATAATAATATAATTTTAACCTAATAATTATAGCCTAGAATTTAAATTTCCATGTATTAAAAGTGATAAATATATTATGAAATTTATATAGTTTAAAAAATTTATGTTTTTATATTTTTATTAGAAAAAAAAGTTTAATGAATTTAGAAGGAAATGTTTTCAGGGAAAAAATTATTTTTAAAAAGAATGTTTACTAACACTTCATGAAAATAATTTTAAATTATTTTTAAACTAATTTATAAAAATAATATTATAAAATTTACCATTATTTTTTATGTTATCAAATAAAAATTATATTTCTAAATACCTAAAACAAGTTTAATAGATCTAATTCCTTATTACATTACATTGGCATAATTACAAGAATGTAAAATCCAGAAGGAACAAATAATTTAGTAGACATGGAAACAAGATATATACATAAGTAAAACATTACAACATTACATGAAAAACAACATATATGTTCTGTTGGAAACATCCACCACTCTACGATTATCCATGCAAGTCAATCATAAAATACCTCTTCGTTTCCTAGGAAAAATGAAACTTAAGAAGGGTTGAGCTCTGATTCATAGTATGTGTAGAAGTTACAGTGTAAGATAAAATAAAAATTAGTCATGGTTAATAATTGAAAACATATGACTTAAAAAAATAAAATTTTACAAACTATGGAAGGAATAATAGTTGAGAAAATATTACCATAATAAAATAAAATCATATGTATTCTAATAGTAAATTAACTAAATAAACAATGAATTTATTTCTTCATAATGATTGAAATGAATATGTCGTAACTCCTTAAATATACCTTCATGGCCTCATCCAAGACATATAAAAAATATTATGGTCTCAGCTGAAACCATAGTTAAAAATGGTAAAGGCCTCAACCAAGTCCATATCAAGTTATATAATGAGACCTACCAATGAATTGAGGGGATAGAGTGGTCGCCACCCATAACTTACTATGTTCAATGAATTTCTCATATGAACAAAGCTAAACATAAAGTACATTTACACATGAGATGTAAATATCATTCCCCAGTCTGAAAACATAATCCCAAAGGGAATGGTCCAGGAGTCTGTGGACAAATCCAAATGGGCGTGTGTCAATGTTTAAAGCCATAATATGGAATGGTCGTGTCTTTGGGGCTAGGGTCATGTCATATTTTCTTCTCAGTGAGTTAAGAAATAATCAAGTTTCTCTGGTGGCCATCTTGGAACCAAAACATTCATCCAGCAGCATCTCTGAGTTTTCTCATATGCTAAAAGTTCTTTGCTTTTTACACGGGGACCCTACTAACTCTAACATTTGGCTGTTCTAGAAATACCACATCAATGTTGATCTCTTGAGTATAACAGATCATTCTCTTAAAACCAAGATAATTACGGGGCTCCAAGAGTTTATCTTCTCATTTATATACGCCAAGTGCAATGCTCAGTACATGGAGTCTTTATGGATTGATCTGGAGGGATTCAATCCTGTTGTGGCTCCCTAGATTGTTGGGGGAGATTTCAACATTGTGGCTAGTACGGAGGAGAAAAAAGGAGGTGGAGATTTCCTGAGGAATGCCAGTCATTCATTAGTTTCTTTCATGGCTCAGAGTGGCTTGTTGGATGTGGGTTTTGAGGGAAGTATCTTTACCTAATGAAACAACCAACTTGGGGGGAGGCGCTCATATAGTTGGGTTTACTGTTTCCTGATGAATAATGCTACTATATCCATGTTCCCGTATTCACAAGTCTCTCACCTGACTCGGAGTTTGTTAGATCATTCCCCACTACGCATTTCCCTTGGTGTGGGGGTGTCACGGGAGGAATATGGTATGTTCTCCTCATCTTGGGTGCATGAACCAGGTTTCTTAGAAGCGGTCAGATAAGCATGGGACTCACACTACTGTGGGAATCCATGGACTACTTTTCACAACAAGCTTAGGTGGGTTAAAAATCTTCTATGGATATGGAGGAGATCCATCCCGACCCGTGACCATGATGTCACTAAGATCAATGAGGAGGAGGATTGTCTGGAGAAGAGTTTGGAATTTGTGTGGGATGAATCCATTTTTTCTAAACTGAAAAAGATGAATGACTCTTTATCTGATAGCCTGCATAAATAGGAAAGGGTGGCTAGAGAGAAAGCACGGGTGAGATGGATTCAAGAGGGGGATCAGAATATAGGGTATTTTCATGCCTGCATCACGGAACGTCTGCGAGTCCAGAGGCCCAATATCCAAAGGGAGGATGGATCTTTCTCCACAGATCCAGAGGAAGTTGGGATTATGATCAACGAATCCATTAAATCTCTAATGGTAGATCCAAATCCTACCATGGCAGGGGGTACCCGAGTGGTGATGCTGAGATTTTTTAGGGTATCTCCAGCAGGGTTTCAAAGGACATTGATGCTGAATTAAAAAGACTTCCTAATGAGGATGAAGTGCATGAAGCGTCCTAGACCATGAACCCATATAGTTCTCTAGGGACAGATGGGTTTCCTGGGTCTTTTTACAGGGCTTCATGGGAGATTATTAAAGGGGATTTAGTTCAGGCTATGCAAGATTACTTCCAGGGAGTGGATTTTCCGCGTATAGCCTATGCTACTAAAATGATTCTTATCCCGAAGGTGAATAATCATCAGTCCATTGATAAATTTTGACCCATCAGTATGTGTAAATTACCATACATGATCCAAACCAGTATTCTTAATTAGAGATTGGCCATTCACCTGGACAAGCGGATGAATCTAGAACAGCATGATTTCATTAAAGGGTGGTCAATTCATGGTGCAATTGGGATGGTCCAAGAAATGATCAGTCGCATCAACAACAGGTCTTTTGGGGGAAATTTGGTTGTTAAATTGTACATGATCAAGGCGTGTGATATGATGGAATGGGGTTTTGTTCATAGAGTCCTGGCTTGTATGGGGTTCTCTAACTGGACTATTGACCTTCTTTTTCGCTGCTTTAGCTCAGCTTGGGTTTACACCTCTTTCATGGGAAAACACTTTTGTTTTTTCAAGGCCTGTCGGGGTCTCAGGAAAGGGGATCCTTTATCCCCTACCCTCTTTATTCTTGATCAAAATGCTTTCAGTAGCAACATAAAAAGGGTCTCAGCTCAGTTAATATCCATCTTTATCACAATAGGTATGCCACAAGGGGAATTTCCCACTTGATGTTCATAGATGACACCATTATTTTTATCAATGGGTGTATAAGATCAGTGAGGGGCCTCAAGGAGATTTTTAAGGAATATTGCAAGTGGAGTGGGCAGCTGGTGAAGAAAGAGATAAGTCTTTTCTTTACATCAAGGGGGATTTCTATGTGGAGGGAGAGGATATTGAGAGCCATCTTGGGCATGAGAAGGGGATATTTCCCCTTGGAATACCTTAGAGCTCCAATTAGTATTTCTTCTCTGAAGGTGCATCACTTCGACAATCTCATAAGAAACATTACAGGGAGAATTCATAATTGGAAGAATAGATTTCCTCTTTTGGAGGCCACATCACTCTGGTCAACAATGTTCTTGTTTCCATCACCATGCATATTTTTTCCACTCTAAAGGTCCCAAAAAGTGTTACTTCCAAGTTGGGAAGGATTATGGTGTAATTTATTTGGGATGGTCAGCTAGAAGGTGGGCACCATTGGGATTTGGGGAAATGGTTAGCAAGACCTTAATCTGAAGGGCGTATAAATATGAGATGTGTATCTAGTACCATGCAGTGGCTCCATTCTATGTTAGCCTGGGAGGCATTGGAAGGCTGATCTTTATGGGGGAAAATCATGCAGGATGTTTATGGTCTAAATGTGAATATTCAAAGAAGGAAATCTTAGAGGATATGGAACCTGACCCTCCCATATCTGGAAATTCTTCAGCATAACTCCCGATGGATTGTGTGTAGGGGGAATATAAATTTTTGGCAGCAGTACTCAGGGGTGGGAAGGCTGTGGTTCCTGGGGTGTCCTACTCTGGACATAACATTTAAAGAGGAGAGAACTCACCCTCGTTTCTTATAGACCATTTTTGATGTCAGCCAACTTGATTTTTTCAGATCTATTGTTACTAAAGATGAGGATGACCGGCTGGTTTTTACGGGTTCTTCGTCGGGTGCCTTCTCCATCAAGGATTTTGATCGTGTGATGAGGAGTGTTGGGCATTCTGATCCATGGGGGGACTACTTGTGGTTCAAAGATATACCCTTGAAATTCAATTTTATAGTGTGGCATGTGCGGAACAAGGCCCTACCTAACGATGATAACCTGCAGAAAATGGGGGTGAACATGGCCTCAAGGTGTTGGTGTTGCAGGGATTTTAGTCAAGAATCAGTAGGGAATCTTTTCTATGATAATGAATGGGACAGAGGGATTTGGAAAAACTATGGGGATTTTTTTGTTTGGAATGGATATGAAAGATCTATTGTTAACTTTATCCAGGCGTGGTTTAGTGGAGCTGGTAACCAAGGGGCAGAGAGAAAGTCCAGATTGATCATCCAAAGTGCTGGGTGTTGGACAATTTGGAAGGCTCGAAATGATGGTAGAAACAAAAACTCTTTTCGAACTATGGCCTGCATTCTATTCAAAATGAAGAATAATGTCAGGGATTTGCTTTAGATATCTCTGGACTGTCACTCGGTGCCCACGGTTAGTGCTCTGGTACTGCCTGTACCTACTTAACTTCAGTCGATTGGTGTTGGGCAGGGCCGTTGGATTCAGTGGAGTCCTCCGAAGGAAGGGTTTAAATTAAATTTGGACGGTTCGCTGCGCGGGGGGGGGGGGGGGAGGTCCATGGGGGAGGTGTCGTGAGAGTCAAAAATGGGTTTGTATTTGTGGATTTCACTGCATTGTTTGAGGAGGGAAACACTCGGCATGCAGAGGCCCTAGCTTTGGCCAAGGGCTTGGACATGTGCTACAGCAGGGAGATTCGGGTGTCCTCGGTGGAGACAGATTCCCTTCTCCTGTATCGTGCATTACTGGATATGTGGATAATTCCTTGGAGTATTTCCTATGCTGTCAGGAGATACAAAGAGATAAGGGGTTCTCACATGGAGATATCGCATACATGTCGGGGGGGAGAATTCAGTAGCAGATTTTCTGGCATTAAGGGCTTCACCTAACTGCGATATGGTTTCTTTTTTCAATTTGGGATCATTTCCTAGTGAAGGGATGAAGTTTTTGGTCAATGACTCTTTGGGGTTGCATTACTTTAGACCTCTGTGATGCTAATTTCTCTGAGTATTGTGATCTTTCTAAAATAAAAATGCTAACTTTCAGTCAGAAGAAGTCTTTCAAATTATTTTACTAATTATTTTATTAGTTTTCCAAAGACAAAAAATTTTATTGATTATTGCGACAAAGAATAGTAATATGTTCATGTCTGTTTGAATAAAGTGGTCTTACTTCAACCTTACATCACCTATGACCAAATATATCAAGTATTTAGTATTTATCATAACTTATCGTCTTTTACTATTCACCTAAAATTGTAGTATTTTAGAAAAATCCCAAAAATTCACCATATCCATTTTTGGATGTGCAGAATAAATAAGTAAATTCCATTTTGTAAAAATAATTTTATAAGCATGTGAAATTCAATTTTTAAATAATGTCATTATTTACTTTAAAAATACAGATTTTAAATTTAAAATTAATTTTATAATTTGTTTAAAAATTAAGTGAGGTCTCATAAAGCTTATCCTAAAATAATAGGAAAAATATATTTATATAGGAATAATTTTTAGCAAAAATAATTTTATTAATTTATTCATCAAATGATTTAATTAAATGATTATTACTAAAAAAAATACCAGCACATAATTATTAATTTCTAAAATACTTAATTTTTTTATAAGTATTCTAAATTTTATTTATATATTTAGGGGTGTTGTTACTATTCATAAGGGTCATATTTCAATTCATAAGGGGTTTTTACTATTCATAAGGGTCGAGTTACTATTCACCAAAAATGTATATCGATTTTATCGTACTATAAATATCTTAATGAATGAAATCATGTATGTCATATTATCTAAATTCAAGTCACAAAAGTAGAAATCATTATGTTTAATATCTAGGCTATAACAAAATGGTGTTTGTAGAGACTCAGTGTTTCATGCATCTAATATTAATTTTATTTTAAAAACCATATGATGTTTCATTATCCCCTCCTAACAAAAAATTTCATCCTCAAAATTACCAGAATGTTACCTCATAGAAATTTTTAGTTAGTTCTTCATCATAAGCTTCTCAGTCTCCCATGTTTCCTCATCGATTTAATGAATTTTACAATGTATCTTTACCAGTAGAGTCTTCCAATTTATCAGATCTTGTTCTTTAGTCCAATAATCTAGATAGACTCTTCACAGTAATATAGGTTAGGTTCCAATTCTATACCTTCATAAGTGGGGAAAAGCATTGGGTATGGAATTTACATTCTCATCAACAAGACATGGAACACAATGTGTAATATAGATAATCTAGGTGGAATAGAAAAATGATATAAAATATCTCCAATTCTCTCAACAACATCAGAAAGGGCCATGAACCTATGGATCAGTTTCCCTTTCTTTCCAAATCTTATAACAGCCTTCATTGGAGTTACATTCAGGAAAACATGATCTCCCACTAGATATTTAATATAATTACTTCTATTATTGGCATAGTTTTTTGTTTTCTTTTAGGTGATTTGATATGGTCTTCAATTGTCTTTCACTTCTCAGTTGTTTCCTCCACATGCTCTGGGCCCACAAGATTCTTTTCACCAACTTCAACCCTACATGTTTGTGTATGACATCTCTTTTCATACAATTCTTCATATAGTGAAATTTGAATTATTTAATAGAAACAATTATTGTATTAAAACTCCACTAATGGTAAATATTGATCCCACATACATTGAAAGTCATGTGAACATGATTTCAATATGTCTTTTAAGGTTTAGATCATCCTTTTTGATTTCCCGTTAGTTTGTGGGTGATAAAAAACACTCAATCAAAGGTAGTTATGAAAAAATATCTGAAGTTTTGTCCATAAGATTGATGTAATTAATAGATCACAACAACAAACAATTTATATAGGTGCTGCATAAATTCTCACAACATCAATGATATAGATTCATGCTAGGTTTCCATGCAAAAAATCTTCCCTTATAGAATGAAAATGTGCAGATTATATTACTCGATCAATAATTACCTATGTTACGTCATTATTTCCTATATTTTTGGGTAATCAAGTGAAAAATCAATGGTGGTGTCATACCTATTCCATGTAGGATCATTTATAGGTTGCATGAATCCCCTAAGATGTTATTATTCGTCCTTCACCTATTGACAAACTAAACATATTGATACATAATCTATAATTTCCATCTTCATGTTATCCCATCTAAAATATTCTTTTTACTCTCAATACATTTTAGTTATACAATGGTGAATAGAGAAATTTGAACTCTGAGCATCATCCAATTACTCCATTTTCATCTTGGTCATATAGGGTAAACATATAATCTTTCCAAATTTCATAATCCTAACATTACACATAAAGTCATCCAACATCCCATCTTTCACATTATTAATTTTCTTTTGAAGATTCTCATCATCAAACTACAAAGCTTTAAATATTTCCTATAATGTTGGTTGAGATACCATTTGAAATAGTACTGATGTTTCACCTTATAAGATAATTCCTATATCCATCCTCACTATATCAATGTACAAAGTTTTCTTTTAAATCCTCATACTGTTGATAACTCCTTGATCCTTCCTGATCAATGCATCAACTACCTTTTTTCCTTTCTTGGGCGGTAGTTTATGTAACAATCATAATCATTGGTTAGTTTAAGCCATCTCCATTGACTCAAGTTGAGTTATTTCTATGAGAAGATATATTTTAGACACGAACTGTACATATCTCAAATATTTCTCCATAGAGATATTGTCTTCATGTCATCAGATAAAAGATTACCACTGCAATCTCAAGATCAGGAGAAGGATAGTTTTTTAATTATTTTCTAACAGCCTTGATCTATAGGTAATTAATATTCCATTCTGCATATATACACAACCACGTCCTATTATTGATGCATCACTATAGATCATAATCCCATAATTTTCTAATGGAAGAGTTAGTATCCTGTCATTCACTAATCTCTTCTTCAATTTTTTGAAATAATCCTCACATTATTTTTTCCATATGATCATCACCCCTTTATGTGTATTCTTGGTCATTGGGTTGGATAAATTGTAGGAGTTTAAACGAAACACCGATTATGACATTCTATTCCAATAAAATTACATACATCGGTTACATTTATTGGAGTGGGACATTCTTGCACAACCTTTGTATTTGCAGGGTCAACAGATATTCAATAATTATAGACAATTTGTATAAGAAATGAAACTACTTGAAGCTGAAATTCACATTTTCTAATCATTCCATATAATTCATTTCATCAAAGAGATTTCAAAATAGTGCACATGTGATTTTCCTAACCTTCATAGATTTTGGAGTATACCAAGAAATCATTAATAAATAACACCAAAAATTCATCAAGATATTCCTTGAAAACACTATTCATTAGATCCATGAATACATACGGTGCATTATTTATTCCAAAAGAAATTACTGTAAAATCATAACGCTCATACCTTGTTCAGAATATTGTCATTGGAATATCATTCGTCCTCACACACAACTGATGATACCCAGATCAAAGATCAATCATAAAAAAATATTTGTCTCCATGTAGCTGATCAAATAAATCATCATTGAGAGGTTGTAGATAAATTTTCTTTATTTTTATAGCATTTATCTCCTAGTATTAAATACACAACCTCATAAATCCAAATTTGTTCTTATCAAAATGAATAGGGGCTCCCCAGGGAGAAATAATAGGGAGAATAAAGCCTTAATCAATCAATTTCTCTAGTTGTATCTTCAGTTCCACTAATTTAGTAGTGTCCACTCTATAAGGTGTCTTTGATATGGTTCTTTAGTTAAGAATTATGTCAATGGAAAACTCAATTTCCATCCCTAGATGATGTTAAGGTAAGTTCTCTAGAAACACATCCACATATTCTTAAATAATAGGTACATCCTTTATTTGAAAATCTCTTTCCTCAACCATATTTATATCATTCCCTTACTCCCCAAAAATTTAATTCAGTATATTTATTTGGGGGATCTAGATAAGAATAAGATTGTTAAGTTTCTTCTATAATGATAGAGGATTCCACATCATCTTAAAAAATTGTAACCTCCTTCTTATAACATTATGTTTTTGCATCATGGATCGAAATCCAATCCATACAGAGGATTATATCAAATTCAATCATTGGTGTGATAATAAAATCAGTTGTTAAAGCACATTTATATTCCATAATAGATACTTCAATACAAAACATTGTTGCAATGATACTTACCCTATAAAATTTGACTGAAAATTACCATATTAAATCAAATTATATATCTATAATTTTCTTCTAACATCCAGATGATATGAAATAATGTGATGATCCAAAATCAAATAATGTGTTAGCTATATTTGAGTAAATGATTAAGGTTCCTACCACCACCTCATTAGGAACATCAATATCATTAGTTTTGATCCTATAAGCTTGTCCCTACTTGTAGAGACCCGTATCTTGACGTACATTGACATTACATTACTTTTGCGGAATACTTAGTACATTACAAAAACACACACACAAGGACCGTAATAGTTTAGTGTCTTTGGAAACTCGGACTATAATCTTCTAATCGTGGTGAAAGATCTTCAAAATCTCCCATAAAGATCTTCCTTTTTTTACCTAAAACCTTTCTTTATATCCTGGGGAAAAGAAAACATAAAAGGGTGAGCTCAAATGCTCAGTAAGGGTAAACAAAAGAAATATCAATCACATCATATTCATAAGAACATAACATTTTGGAAATCATAACCTGCAAGTGAGAGAATAATTTCATAACATGGGATAAATTATGGCAGTGAAATGTAATCACAATAATCATAACATAAAACATGGAACTTTGTGGCATACACACATAATCATAGAGAATCATTTCTTGTTAGTCATGACTCATTGCCAAGACTATCTTAGTGGACAAAGTCCCTTTCTGAATCGAGTAACCCTCGTTTCAGTCCTGTTTCACTGAACCGGTATAACCTACCATTCCAGCCATGTCTATCTCATGAGATATAAAATCTTTACCCAATGCATTGGAGGGAGATATAGGTCCCACCCATCTCATAATGATACCATTCTTATGTGTGCCACAAAACCATAAATCATACATCATTGCATAACCCGTGTAATAAAAATGGGATTCTTAAACAACATGACATCATAAAACCATTCATATAAGGTAAAGGAATTCCTAAACATAATTCCATCACAACATAGTCAAATCAATGTAAAAATATGGATAGAAACAGAACCCTTTATTATCTTAGATGGAAAATAATTTTGATAAAACACTTGAATTGAATTCTTGAGGAAAATATCCTTTCTTCTTCAAAATCAATTTCTTTTCACAAAACATCATGAAATTTTAAAAGAAATAGATTTTATTGAAAATAGTCATTTAATCTTTTAGAGGAAGCTTCATGAAAATAAGGCTTTATAAAACAGTAGAAATCCGTTCGTTCCGTATAAGTTAAAAAAACATTCTTTGTACTTTTGTCGAAAAAGTCAAAATGTACCTCGTACAAAAAACGACAAAAGATTCCTTTCATATCTTTTACTAAAAACTCACCAAAGGGTATAATTGGATTTAAACAATTGTAGGTGGATGTAAATAACATTACATATTGAGGAAACATAGATGTGGATGATAAAATACACCACAGTAAATACTAAAGTATAAACAATCTCGGATAAAAATGAGATTGTGATATTTCCCTTACCTTAGGTCCAATTTGCTTTGTACGTGTCCGAAGCTCCTGTATAATGGTTTAAATAATGTTATTTACTTATTACAGAATCATACATATTGATATGATATCATATATGGTCATATTCTTAGCTTCTTGATAGTAATATTTCATTGTTACTTGTTACTCGGGTCTTTATTGCCTTTTGTTCTTATGCGTGTTTTGCCGAATACATTCTTATTCTTCTTTTAAGGTTATAGATACCTTATATCCAGAATGGTATTAGTGTAACATATATCATATTTATTCATTCAATTTATATAATTACTATGTAATGATGATCATGTAGAACAAGTCGCATCACATCGTGGAGACGGTATTCCGTACGTACGCACGAGTGATGATATCGTTCCTATGATCGTGGAACTGTATTGGAGTATATATATATTATTTCAGTATCAATATTAATTTATAATAATCATAAATAGTTACTCATTACACCATTATACCCATCCTTTTAAAGTGATGGTGGAAAATAGATTACACCACGGCGTGGAGACGGTATTCCGTACGTACACACACGCGGTGATTTCATTTTTCTGTAGGTTGGATAGAAGGTGAATTAGGGTTGTTTCATATTTATAATAACATATCAGTATGTAAGTATTACTGATGTTATTACTTTATCATGAAACAACTAAATAAGAAGAAGTTTAAGAAGAAAGAAATTGAAAAGATCGGTAATGGATATTACCTCTTCTTTGGAACGCTTCTTTGAATCCTTCACTTAGGGAACTAAGATTGGTCTTTGAAGAAGACCAGGACCTCTAGGACTATTCTAGGGAAGTGGAGAAGGGATTTTTTCAGGGGTTGGCCGAGCTTTAGTGCTCAATTTGGTGTGAGGAGGAGGGGTAGGAGGTGCCCTTTTATAAGGGAGGAGAGGGGCACCTTAGGAATTCTTAAAAATATTAATTTATAATAAATCTAACCCCACATAAAAACCTCCAAAAATGACTCATATTAGAAGATTAGATGAGATAGGGTTGTAATATCATCAACCAATCAAATTTAGACATGTTTGGATCTTATTTTAAACCTTATCATTTTGATTTATCCTTATTTAATCTATTTAGGTTTATTTGTGGTAATAAAATTCTAAATTTTAAATTATAACAAATAATTACTTATTTGTTGTGACTTTTCCATAATTGATTACTTTATAACATTATAGACCATATAAATATAAATTTATAATTTTTAAATACTTTTGTGATTTTTAAACAATTTTATAATATGATAGTTTTGTAAAATAACAATAGTGTCAATTTTGACACTATTCATTTATTTGAATTTAAATAAAATATATACAGAAGATATGTTCGAACTAAAAGCTTTAAATTATTAATAAAATGTCATATGTATCTATAAAATTAGTGTATCACATTAAATAGTTCATATAATATTTATTTTATTATTTTTAAAACCATTTATTTGGTTTATCTCTTAATAAAATAATTACTACATCATTTTTGTATAATTATTTAATATACTTATTTGTTGTATAAAATTTAAAATAAAATTCTATAATTAAGATAAATATATTACCTTTCACAATAATACTTTTACTCGAATTTATAATCTTAAAATCACAATATTTAAATTGTTATATTTATTAAATTATGAAGGTGACAACTTTGGCATCATTTAAAATAAAATAATATAAGTGTCATAATCACTTTTATAAGGATCCAAATGGTCAAATATTCGACCCTTGGATTCTTATGGTTTAAATTTACATGTCCAATAAGTTTTGGTTAGGTATTTGTGCATTTTATGGTCACTATTAGTTAAAAAAAAACATTATTCTTGATTTTTCACTAGATAAACAATTTCTGCATCACTATTGTGTCATAATTAATGATAATTATTTAATCCCTAAAAATTATAAATAAATTTATATGATGTAGATAATTTCATTAGATTTCTGTAGACTATTCATGTTTGAAGTTTCATGAAGTTTATCACTAAATTAAAATTAATATACTTATAAAATTTAAGAGAGTGACATGTTGTCACTTTCTTTGGTTTTAATAATAATTAAGTTATTTTCATGGAAAAATGTTCATTAAATGATTCTAATCTGACCCTTAGGTGATATGGGTCGACTTTTAGTCATCCAATAGGATTTTGACATTTTTTAGGGTAATTTTAAAATGTTATATTTACCCTTAATTACCCGATTTACCTTTAACTATGGTAAATAAAATTTACCGTAGTTACTATTCATAATTCCCAAAAATAAAAAGTTGCTTATTAACATAATTTGGACCCACTGATTCCAAATATGGAATCCATTTTTTAAAATTCCATACACAGAAGTTGTAGAAATTAAATTAAAATTAATCCCGTTGTCGAATAAAAACGGGTTTTTGTTTAAAACATTGCAAAAGATTGAATTGATTTAACCTATGAATTCAAGGTAAAATCAATGCTAATGACATACATTATATTAAATGGTAAAAATATATTCTATTTATACTTTAAAACCATTCAATATTATAATTTAACCACATAAGATATTACGATGAAAAAAGTTGTTTTTAATTAAAATATAGCGTGTTTTTACTATTCATTAAAATGTGAAAGTTACCAGAATAATATGAAAAATTTGTCCAAAGTAAATTTTTATTTCTTGATTCCAAAGAAGAATTTTATTTTGTCAAATTGAACTTATAAACATGTCAAAAAATAGATTTAAAGTGGGTGCGCCATCAAAAGGCGGCAAAACTGCATTTTTTTGAAAAATACTTATTTTACCCGAAAAATTTATTTTGTTCTTATACCATGTTCTCGAAATGTGTAAGATGAATAATAATGTTATAAAATTCAAAATTTAGTTAATACTATTCATAACGGCTAGTTCATGACAATATTATAATAATATAACATTGTTTATTAAAACCCGGTATTGTGTACAACACACGCTATCGAGGAAGGTCGCGATTGCGTGTAATGAAAGCCAAGTCAGGGTTGCGTGTTGTGAAAGAATCCTTCATTGTTTCGTATAACAGAATCCAACCATATTTCATTTATACATTTAATATATATATATATATACACTCAATGTTGCGTAGAATAACTATTATCAAAATTGTGTGTAACCCGGTCTAAGAATAGTGTTGCGTATACTGCAAGCTAATACGGTGTTGCGTATAGCGCAAGGTAATCTTGGTGTAGAATACAACATAAGACGTTAATGAAATTAAAATAATATTTTTCATAAAATCTCGGGGTGTTACACTACTCCGTCGGCCTTTTTTAGGAATATTTCCTTGATTCTTTGGAAAATCATTATCATAGTTTCCCATCTCCCTACAATTATAACATTGAACATTAATATCTTATTTATTCTCCTTGAAAAAACTAGCATGATGGACTTTCTATCGACACTCGAAGCACACATCCTTTCCTTTTAAGCATGTGCTAGGGTGTTTGTATTCCACAATTATCACAAGGTGGAACATAAAATCTTCCTTTATTCCCCATTTCATTATTTCATTTTCTAGATTTTTTATCATCCCTCATCTTTTCTATATTTCTTTTAATGTAATAATACATAGTTAACTTCTTTTCCATCTTTATAACACATGAGAATATATCTCTATATGAAGAGAATGTTTGGCAGACCAATTCTCGCCAGACAAAATAGATTTATTCCATCAAATAAACGATCAATATTTCTTCTTGGATTATGTAAGTAGTCAAAAACATGCCTTTAAAACCTTGTGATATTGGAGTCATGTTTGTGATATTCTCATCTTCCTTTTTCCAAAAATTCAAAAAATTACTTTCCATATCTGCTTGATGTTTCTGTGAAATGTATTAATATAAGAAACGTTCTTTAAATTCACTCCATTCAATGTTTTATGTCTCTTACTTCTCCTTTGTGTTTTGAATTAGTGACCTCCATTGATAAAAATATCTCAACAGACAATAAACTACCATGAAAACCTTATTCATTTCATTACAACCCACGGCATGAAATATATTATATAAGGAACTTATCAACTTCTACACTAAAAATGGGTTTTTAGTCCCACTAAATGATGGAGTTCATTTTCTCATAAAGGTATCTAAAATTTCTTCTCCACATTATGATCTTGATGCTCCATATAGGTATGGTCATTTTTCATAACCTTAGTAAGTTATCCCAATATAGTTATAAGTTTCTCTTCACCAATCGCAGCACTAAATCCATAATTATTATCTTGCATTGTAGGGAAATCCCTAAATGGGATATGTTGGTTCATGCAGTTTACCTTATATGCACTAGGTTCTATTTTCAAATAATGGAATACAATATATTATGTTATGATTCATAATGTACAATCTCAAATTAAAAATAATACTTAAAGTATATTAAATTTCTATGCGTGGAAAATACCATAATCATAAACATGATTTCTTTGAAGAAAATTGACATTTAAATCCACCATAATGAATTGGAAATAAAAATAGAATTATAATAAGAATATCACCTAGGAGTGTCAAACCAAGTTAATAGTAATGCTCGTTGTCATGTATTAAGATACCAAAGGTCAAGTCCCAAACATATTGTCGTAGTTTTCACTCCAATGTAAATAAGTTTTAGAACCATGTCCATTTGTAATATCTAAATAGAAATTTATTTTCTATAAATACGCACATAATATATTCCTTACCAAAATTCTAGGATATACTTGTATTTTTGTATTCAATGACTATCTGAGGGGTTTGTTCCATTATCTACATTTTCTAAATCGAGTTTCCAAGTTTTATACTAATCCTCTTCTAATTCCAACTTTAAAGACCCATTTCTAGTTTCGTAGAGTGAGTTACTTATTACATTACATTGGCATGATTATAAGAAAGATGTATTACTAAGGAACAAATAGTTTAGTAGATTTGGAAAAAAGATACTTACGTAATATCAATATAAAATTATGAAATGAAAAACAACATATAAGTTTCAATGGGACCATCAACCACTCTATGATTATCCCTACAATTCTATCATAAAATACCTCTTCATCACATTGGGAAAATAAAAATATAAAGGTTTGAGTTCAAATTCTCAGTAAGGTTAATCATTACTGTGGAAGGATACATAAAAATAAACATTACGTCTGGTGAATAATTGAAAACATATTCCATAAAAAAATATACAAGTACATACTTTGGAAAGAATATGAGCTGAGTAAATATTACCAAAATAAAACAAAATCATGGTTAATATACTAGTTAAATAAACACATACAATATGAATTTAATAATTCAAAATGAGGGAAATAATAATTATAGACATTCTGAAACATACCGATAAGGCCTCAGCCATGAAATCTAAAAATTATTAAGGCCTCGACCAAAACCATATCAAAAAATAATAAAGGCCTTAGATAAGTACATATCTATTAATCTCATGAGACCTAATAATGAATCAAGATGATATAGAGAGCCCCACCCATAACATTCTATGTAAAATATATTCCTCATATTAAAGGGGACAAATATAAACAACATATAAACATGAGTTGTAAATACCTTTCTTCAATATGTATCATAATTACTAACAATGATGAGTAGTAAGATTAATGGTATCAAAATAGAACATCCAAAGTCAAATTGATTATAAAACTTTAATAGAATATGTAATATGATATCATAAAATATTTTCCAAATAATACATCAGAATTAACAAGAGTGTTAAAATAGCTGAAAATACCCATATAAAATCACTGAGTAATTATTCATATAAATACTCTTTTAAATTGATTAAAAGAGATTAATTAGATTAATTTATGTATAAAAAAAAGTTAGGTAATATGATATCTTCATAAAAAAATAAGTGATTTTATAAAAAAATGGTTGATAAATACAGTTTATAGAGTGGCCTTTAAAATAGGTAAGAATTTGAGATATTCATTTGAATAAAGCTTGTATATCTGAATAACGTTTGAATGTTCATTTAAAAACATGTAACTATGATGAAATAATTAAGGATTATAGATTTTAAGAAAACATATAACATTCAAACTGAATTAATGAGGAGTAATGAATAAAAATTAAAATTTTAATTGGGATAATGAGAGACAAAGAGTATCCTGAATGAAAATGGAGGTTTATGTTGGAAACCCTTACCTTAAATCCGAAGGTGTTCATCAATTGATATTATTGACTTGAATAATCAAATTTATGTTCATAATTTATTGATTACAGAACCTCCTGTACATATAATTGATTTATTATAACCTTATTAGGTTCATTCATGGACTTTTGATGGGTTAAGAGATTCAAATTTTTTTGGGGGTATCTTTTTCCTTGGTTTTCATGATCATTTTACTTATATTTGTTTTCAGATAGGAATATAGAATATGAATTGTTGTCCATAATATAATCTGTACTTTATTTGTAAAAAAATTTAAATGAATATAAGATTCTTCTGGTTATTTGGTGTAAAGATAAATCATTATATAAAACATTAATGACAATTGTTTCGGTTAGTGGGTGGTTTTTTATCACAACAAACTCATTTTGATTTATAAATTAAAATCTTGTGTACAAAAAGATTTAACAATCATAAATAAGTTATAATACATTTATTATAGTCTATTTAAACCATATAAATGGTTAAATTACCAAAATTTAAGTTGTTAATAGAAGTTGAAAACACAACTTTCCTGAATTTGATAAATTAACACATCTCGAATGGTTTTTTCATTTCTAATATAAAAGAAGGTGAAATGAGAGATGATGAAGACATATTCCTTTATTGTAAAAAAATATAATACATGTAAATTACTAGATTCATCACACCATTATTATGAATGTAGGTGAGAAAATAAAAAGAAAAAAAGGAACTTGAAATAAATGAAATGAAAACAGGAATTTACCTATTGAAGTAATCTTCCTTGACAACCTCCTTAAGGGAGAGGATTTTTACTTCTTGTGATAACACGGGATGATGGACGTAGAGGGGGATATTGGTTGTATATTTTATCAGAATTTAGATAAGTAACAAGGCTTGATATGAGTTATGTGAAGAGGTAGTGAGGGGGATTTTATAGTGGAAGAGAGGAGGGTTTTCCCATTATTTTACTCATGATTTTATAATTTTTCCAAGGGTAATCGATTGTATTAATTTTTGCGACCAGAATAGTAATACATAAATTTGATATTGAACCATGTGGTCTTACATAATCATTACATCATCTATGAGTCAATAGATAGTGTCTTTAATATTTATTGAAAATTATCATAATTTATTATTCACCAAATTTTGAAGTATTTTAGAAAAATACCAAAAATTAACCATAACCAATTTTTGACATGTAGAATATTAATATGACTTCCATTTTATGAAAATATTTTTCTAAATATAAGAAATTTATTTTTTTAATAAAATCATTATTTATTGACAAATACATTTTTTAAATTAAAATCTGATTTTATAATACATTCATAAAATATACGAGGTCCAATAACAATATCCTAAAATTATAGGGAAAAAAATTAGTTACAAACAATTTTTATGATGGTTAATTTTATTAATTTATTAATTTAATAATTTAAAATTGTCATTTAATATTTTTTTCTCCTAAAAATATCAACACATAATTATTAATTTCTAAAATACAATATTTTATTTATAAGGAGTCTAAATTATATGTATATATTCATGGGTTTGGATACTATTCATAAGGTTTATATAAATATAGATAAGGTTACCTTACTATTAAAAAGGGTCATGATATTATTCACCAAAAATATATGTTGATTTTACCAGATTCTAAATATATTATAGAACGCAACAATGTATGTAAGTATTTTAAAATTAAAATCATAATAGTGGAAAATTGTTTTTTATTGGATTGGTTATAAAAAAGTGGTGATTGTAGTGACTCAGTGTTTCATTAATTAAATTATAAATTTACTTTCTAAATATTGGGGTATTACAACATTATTGTAATGTTTTGGTATTTTTCTAAAATTTTTCATTTCATGTTTAAATGTTATAAATATTGAATTTTAAATTAAAAGAACATTTTCATTTATATTAAATATAATGATAAATAATATTATAAACTATTTTAAAAGTAAAATAATATCAATTATATATCTATAAATATAATTTATTTCATTGGAATGATTTTATTATCGAATTTTGAAATAAAAACATTATTAGCTTCAGAAAATTTTCTCTATGAATCCTCGTTCTCCTGTTACACATTTGAGATTAATTTTAAATTAAAATTTATCAATAATATGAGTGTAATTTTTAGAATGGGTTTCCATATTTTGAATATGTATAATTTATATTATATAATAATTTCAACTTAATTTTTAACCACAATGAATAGTAAATATAGTAAATACAATTACCATTATTAATGTCAAAATGTGTTTACTAGGGGTTTAACTAAAAAAATAAGGGTTTAAATAATAAAAAAATACTTATAAATTATATTTTGTTTCTATATTTATAATTATATATAATAATATATGTTTTTATTATTTTTGAATGTGAAAAAATACAGGTACACTTTTTTTCTTTCCAAATATTACAATTGTGTCGCTCACCTCTATTATAAAAGTCCACCACCTATCCTCTCTTCATCACACCTTAATAACATATAGTTTGATAATATTAAGTCTAAAATCACATACTGAATTCCATAACCTCATCATTGAGGCCTTATTTTTTTGTAAATCCAATTTAGGATGGTTTTCTGTGTAAACAAGATGGGGCTAGCCCAAGAAGAGGTAACATTTTTCGACAAGCATTTTTATTTCATTTATTCCAAAACTTCCATAATTTAATTTAAAACCATGATGAATTAGTATCATAAGTAACATAAATAAAATCATGTAATATTATTTTCATTTAATGAAATTAAATTATCCCAATATCTATAAATGGATTACAAAAATCAGAATTCGTGTATACGGTAGACTCCCTCCTTGCAAACTGATGTCATTCATTTTTCCATAAAAAACACTCACAATTGTGAATAAAAATAGATCAAAATTATATATGTTAAATTTATAAAAGTATTATACGATGTATTTATTTTATAATTTATACCTTTATTACTTTACATTTTGTATGGAACACAACAACATCACTCTTATGTACGATGGACTATCCCCATGCAAAGCGATGTGATTCGTCTCTCACTAACGTATTACATTAAAGGTGATAAGGATAATTTAAATTCATATTTGTCATATAAATGTAATAATTATGAAATTAATTACATATTTATATGTCTTAAATGATAATAAATAATTTTGTTTTCTAACATTTAACTCACTGAAAGATGACAACATTTTTTGTGGGCATGTGAACCACTACCTTCATTAAGAAACGTGACTCCCTTTTCAAATTCAAAACACATGGATGAGATATATAATTATATTTAATGAAATAATATGGTATTTGGGATATTATTATCTTCCAATGAATATATATAATACATTCCTCTATTCCATAATTATCGTTGATAAATTAAAATTTTAATCATGTTAATGTACAACTTACTGTCTCTATGATTATAACATACACCATTTATGAAAACAATATTTAATGATTGGTAATAAAAAAAATATTTATATAAAAATATAATAATGATTTCATAATTTTTATTCTAGATATGATGAAATAATTTACTCTTAGACAAACAGTAAACCTACTAAATTCATTTTTGAAAGATAAGTCAAATATCGTAAAAACACCTGGTGTAAACATATGTGGTTATGAAATTTTATACAACACGGTAATATGAAAAATAAAGTGAATAAAAAATGAATTTTTTTCCAAATAAGAAAATGATTATGATATCTTTATTATTTTAGATGATAATGAATGTAAGCGATGACTCTGAATCGAGGAAAGGGTCTTCATCTCAATTTTTGTTCATTGAGGCATATTTTAATGTTTTGCAACTTATTTACATTATATGTTTTATATACCAGCCATTTCACATATAAAATCATGATTATATAATAATACCTTTTATTTTATGATTTAATTTTATTTTTTTATCATATGGTATTAGATATTAATGTTTCAGTATGGTAAAATTTATTGTACAACCTCTCTTTCTATCGTTATTTTTAACATTATTATTAAATGATCACTACCATATGAAAATTTTCATTATAAATTAATTATATCATAAATATATATGTTATTTTTTGATGAATATAATTAGTTCATATTCCTTGTTGAATTTTTTACATATGGTGAAAAATTTCAAATTTATTTGAATAACTAGAGAAATATTAATAAATCTATATCCTTTACTCGATACATATATTTAATGATATGGTACATTGTACATTAATAAGGTATATTGTTCAATATTTGAGGAATTATTTAGGAATTCCAAAAGGGTGGGGGTATGGTTTTATATATTCCCTCAATGCATCGATATGTCTCACGAGACAAATTAGTTGAAAACATCTGATGGGTTTTCACCCAGTAGTTTTAAACAATTTTGAGGAACGATCTTGATGGAAAATTATTCATTATACCTGAAATCATGAAGACCAATAAATAATAAATTAAATGTTTTAGAATATATTAATTATAATTATCTATGAGAATTTCACTTTGATATTATCTTTGGATTCATTTTATTCATAGATTATTGATTAATTGTAATGTGTGATTAGTTATTTACCCTTCGAAACTGATTATGAATTATCATTTCATGATCGAAATATTTTATAAATTGAATTATTATTTAGTTATTTACCTTTACATATTGATTAATCATGGTTTTGTAATGATAGTAAAGATATTTAAATGGAATGTTGGTACAATTATTTATCATGAAATATAGATTATTCATTATTTATTAATGACAAATTTCTTTACACACTACCTTATTAAGATTAAGAGATTAACCTTATTTTTTTCTTTCCCCATGATTTTTATAATAATATATGGAATGGTTTTACATGGATGCAACTCATTTTATTTTGTTTTTATTATGTTTTAGTATCTATTCCTAGTGTAAAAAGGGTATCGTGTATATATCTGGTTATAAAAAACTACTAAACTAATTGGTCCTTAGGTATTTAACCATTTTTAACAATTATAATGTAATAAATTAGGATATTCATCCATGTTACAAATCTCAGGGTCATTATAGATAATAATTTTATATTTCCATGATCTGAATTACACTAAAAATGGTGCACTGAGCAAGTCTTCCACGCGTTATAAAGAATGCATCCACATACACTAGATCATTCTGAATAGTTGCAGAAGATAACGAAGAATATTGATATACTAAACCCACTAGACATATTAACTATATAAAAAACATAGTACCGTCATATGTAATATGTATGAGGAATAATAAATAGACAACATACAATAATGGATAACATGTTACAATATAATACATGATATAAATGTATGATTACTATGCTACATTTGTGGTAGAAATAAAAATATAATGTCTAATAACATACTATAAAAGGAGCCTGAGCACAATCCCACGTTCCAACTCGGTCATGAATTCCAATGCCCCAACCCAATTTCCCATGAGTTAACCAACCACAATGTTAATTTCTTTAAAATGTACATGAAAAAAGAATCATCTTCTCAAGTACCCAAGTCTAGTGGCCACTTGATAAGTGTTTGAGTAAAACACATCAGTAAAGCACCAATGATTTTTAAAGAAATAACCAATATAAACAATGGTTTATGCTGATAATAAGTGGTGTAATGAATAAATAAGGCAGAGAAGAAACATGTCTCATAATTAAAAATTTGTAATCTAGACATATACCACATGTGTTATCCATTTGAATTCACAAGGGTCTATAATTTATCATTTATATACTATTATGTACCATGGATAATTAGTCCAATTACCCATTTAATACATTATAGGATTCACAAGATGAAAAAAAAGGAGAATCAGTCCGTATAACCCACCTGGACCCAGTACCCCATGACCGACCATCCTAATAACTAAGTCACAAGACAAGAAAAGAAAGAGAATTGGCCATGTATCCCAGAGGGACTTGTAATTACATTTATGATAATACCATACAATATATATACCTCCATTTATATACACATAGTTTTAAGAAAACCATTAAGTCCCTTGTAAATTATGGTGCACTGAGGCACCAGGAGCATCGGTATGATGTACCCAGAACAAGGGAGTGGAGAATCTGTCCAATGTCCCCAAACGATTGTTCACATGTTGGAGAACATTGATAATGAGTGCATGAATCCTACTGGGATTTGAAATTTCAGGTACCACCATCCCCAATGATTTCATTATCATTTTCTACCTTGGTCTATTACTTTCAAAACCTACAACATAACATCACAGTTTAATCCATTCATATTTTATTTTTATAACACATTGTTTAACTATTAATCAAACAATTTGAAAAGTAAACATACATTTTTAGCTTTTCCATTTAATTACTTTAACACAAAATTTATCATGGTCCCAATGAACCAATAAATCAACCGATGCTTCAATAAATCTTGACACTATTCATATGTCTTAAAGAACATCATTGTCAACTTTTTGAAGACACCATTAAAACATTTGTATTACTATTTGATAAAAAAAGGTCTATGAACCTCATTTTCAATCAAATCCATAAATTATTTTCAAATCAATTTCCAACAAAGGGTTTACCAAACACCCATTTCAAATCAATATATGAAATCTCATTTGAAAACCACCTTCAAAAAACATATAGGTTAAAACATCATTTTGAAACACAATTCACATTAAAACATCACTCCCATTAATTAAAAACCACAATAGGATGAAAATAAAAACCCCAATGTTTGATCAATTTCAAATTCCTCTTAGTCATTTAAAAAAAATATGTAATAAAAACAATTAAATTGTCCCTTCAACCATAATCACAAAAAAAATTAACAATTACAACCCATTAGCTTTCAAAATTATCCCATATGCACATTTATCAACTCATTTAACCATTATAAAGGGTTTGGAATACCACAGGGGTAGCCCTAAGTCTAATTTCATATCATAAATGGACCCGAAAGTGTCTATCAAGGGGTTTAAACCACAATTTAGGAAAAAAAATTAATTTCCTTATCCAAATAAATAAAATGCATCTCTGAATAATTATGAAAAAAATAAACTTATTAAATAAACATGAATATGGTAATGATATTATAGAACACATACATCATGATCATGGACAACCATTCATCCAATAATAACCTTCAATTTGAGGTAAACAAGACTCAATCAAAATGATAAAGTGCATCATAGAAATTAGGGTATAAATATTTTGATGTAGTGAAAAAACACAACAAGATACCACCATAAAATAAAAGGAAACAAATGTCAATGAGATACTTGGATCTTTGATTCACCACAAATGGCACTACTAGCTGCCCCATTTTGAAATAGAATCTCTCATTGATGTTGGGAGATCTCTTGGTTCATAACCCTATTTTATTGGGGGTAGAATGTGGGATAAAATTGGGGGAGGCACCTTAATTACAAAGGGAGAAAATGGTATTTTTCCACATTTTAATGGAAAATGGTTTGGTTACATAGTGATCCATACCGTCCTCCATTTATACATCTCCCACATTCTAGGAGGGAGGCATACTTGATAGTAAGGTTATCCACCTACATCGTTTGGAAAAACCATGTGGCTCTCTTGTTCTAGCCTGTTTATATGGGAGGCACAACTTCATGGCTTTCTATGAAGGACCACACAATTTTCATACCATGTGAGGGACCTATCATCATCTCTCTCTGAGACACCGAAACATCACCTGGTTATGAAGAAATGTAAAATAAACTATCTTCTAACCACGTAACACAAACATTTTGGACACTATAACACAATGTTTCATCCCTAACCCCTAGGAAACCCATGAGAATATTCATAAGTCATGGAATCACTCCAATAACTATTTAAAATTTTATTTTAACCAAAAAATTTATATGATATGTACCTTGTCTCATGGTTGTGATCTTATAATCCCATATTCATATAACAGCTCATCCTAGAGCAGCATTCCCAAAAATCACCAGGACTATATAGTAGAAGGTCGGGCCATGAGTCCCGACTATCAAATTCAATATCTAATGTTTCCTCATGAAGATTTTTATTCCATCATGAAATCGGTACCAATGAAGCAGTCATACCAAATGAATATTACCACTAAAATCTGCAACATGAAATCTATACTCTTCAAAGGATACATCTACCTCAATTACAAAATTGACGAAAATTACTACATAATTAATTAAATGTGTCACATCCTTTGTCAAAATAGAGAAAAATATCTTTTATAGAAACATACCACCATGGAATACCAAATTGAAACAATATTATCCAAATACTCTCCATAACTCATAGTCTATAATACATGGTTCCTACCGATGGTACATACGATTAACAGAAAAAATTACTTGGCATATATTGGTCTGAAAATTAAGGCCTAATGACATCATTTATTATCAAAACACCAATAACCTAACCCAATAAAAAAATTCATCTCATGGCACCCCACCGGTAAATACCCAATCCAATTCCCATTATCAAACTCAACACATTTGGGGGGAATTTATAAGAACCCAACAAAACCATTACACTGATTTTGTCATTTACTTATCACACACCCACTATGGTCCTCCACACCATTGAAATTATATTATAACATTGAAATAATATTCATCATATCTTCTTTCATCCAGAATTATTAGAAGATCCTAAACGCAATCTTATAAAACATACCTGACACATTTTCAAACTCACTATGCCTAAATATACACATGAACACAAACCAACCTCATCTTCCACCCTTACCAATGAAACCCCTCAGAATGGACGCACAACCACCATCCATACAAAAGCTATGGTAAAAATGGATTTTAATCAAATCACACTTCCATTCATGAAATTTACAAATAATTTCAATCATCATCTAAAGGGGGATTACAAATCACCAAATCCATTCCTTCTACTATGACCTTTTAGACCTTCCCAAGCTAACTCTCCTTGATAACCACAAACTCATAACATATTTTTATTACCACTTTACCTATACATGATGTCTTCTCACATAAGTCATACCGGCATCATTCGAACAAACCTTCTGAATACTATCCCTGATATTTTATGATACATTAGGGTAATATAATTTGTTCTCCCCAAACCATGATCATGTTTTACAACACCCACTAAAACTTCTTTGAAACATTAAATAGTAATTTCTTTGAGATACACCCCATTCATGAATGCAATGTTGATCTCGATTAACCAACACATCCAATTCCCTTATAAACATACTCTATGTGTCCAAACTTATACTCCCATTTTGGTTTCCATAACATACAACAAAAAAATACCCACACATCTATTATTGACATATCACTACCTGTTTTAGGTGTGTCATTATCTATAATTCAACATATAAATTACAACTACTGTTACTTATGACAATGTGATTACATATCTAAAGAAGTGGATATGAATATTTTTTTCTTAACTTGTGAAATGAAACAAATCAATAACCATCACATGTTACTGGATCACGAGAATAGAACCCATATAATTATCCATCATTAGGAAGATCATGAGGACCCTTCCCACAAATTGGAGATGGCACACCTTCCACAATATAGCTTCCCTAACATTTCTCTATGAACAGAACCTCCAAGAGGTTCTCCATTGAAACAAAACAAGAAAATTATAATTATTCTGAATTATTGAAAATTATGTGTTACTGTAACCATAATGATGATAAGTTTTTGGGAATTATTTTCTTGATTCCGGTAGTATGCCAAGATGTAATTGACGATTCCCACCACAACCTACAAAATTTTGAACAGAAAATAGTCCTAAAAAAAATAAAATGGCCCCATGAATAACTGTCAGACATTACATTCATTCTCAAAAAAATTATGTTTTTTAAATATAGACACCAATACACATATCCCAAAATACATTGTGCGTAACACACACATGGCTACCATCCAAATCTCATATTGACCATCGAGATCATGCACCATCATGTGACCGTTCATAGACCCCATTCCAAGATCCCATAGGTTGTACATAAATGATGGTATACCCAGATTCCCACCCACATAAACTACCATTCCCCATGGTTCATCAACCTCATCCAAATCAAGGAATTCAAAAAATTTCCATACAACAACCCAAAATTTCATACATTCCAGGTTAAACCATAGGACCACCAATTACAGTTGCGTCATTCATGAAGAAGAATAATTATACCCTAATCTAACCTCCCATACCTCATCCATCCTTGAGAAACATCAATTCTTGAATTAAATAATTTTAGAACAATATGGCCATGCATCTGAATGAATGTTCACCTTGAATCAGACCTTTATGCCAACCCCAAGCACTCAAGTTTATCCAATTATAATGAACCAAAGTCATAAACTTGAATTTATGACAACATAATCAAATAAAATACTCCTTGAATTCATACCAAATTCAAATCATCCCCCATAATTCAAATATAGAATAACCTACAATAATAGGCTATCATTCCTCATAGTTACCCTCACATATCAATAACCACTAACTCATGGCCACAACCTAATTCACATTACCAAAACCAAAATCACAATAACTAAGACTATTCCATGGATACCCAAAAGTGTTTTAAACACATCCAACCTATTTCAAGGGTTATTGTGAAATGTCCCAAGGAAACAAATCCTAGAATTAGAGTCACATCATTGAGGATCTCATAGATATCTGACTAATCCATACACATCGAACCACCCACAATTCACTAATAATGGGAGATAGTCCTTACCTTGTTTCAAATACATGATAACTAATACACACAAAACAAGAACATTCATAAGGCTTCACAAAAAACATAAATTATCATATACATCTGATCTTCGAGCCAAACACTTTCTCTAGGATCCAAACACAACTCGCATGGTTTGAACCCAAAAGGGACACCAAATACATATAAATAGATAACATTTCATAACCTAAATGCAACAACCAAACCAATGTTCCAACAAGAAACACTCCACTAGCTATAATATCCAATCCCATCAAGGTCTAACATCCCTTCACCAAATGTCCTCTATCAAGGGAAGTCTCACTACCCGAACCACCCAATCATAGGGTATAATCAAAACATTAGGGATACTGAACCAGTTTTCCGAGATGCCCAAAAATTTCTACTTTCCCCTTATTACTAAACATTACCTTTTTATAACCCAAATATTCACATTTAAAACCATTTATGACCTAACATTTAAAAACTCCCATGATTATTCAAATTAATATGTCAAAATTTCAATATTAATAAATATTTTAAAGACAGAACAAAAGGCAGTAACCATAAATAGAAAAGAACACTACAATAATATCAATCCCATGGAACTATAAATCAATGGAAACATATATATTATCTATAAATATTATATTTGATGGCCTGAAAATTTAAAATAAGAACCTTTTATTCGATGGCATGTATGATACGCGACACCAAGCATATAAGATAATATAATATACAGATAAATTATACTATATTTATTATTTAAAATAGATTATATATATATATTAAATAGAAGATATATATTTTAATGAACGATAAATTTAGTTAGATTTCATTGAATTCAAGAGATACCTTCCTCGATAGCTTGCATTACATGCAAGACCGGGTTTCACTAAATTAAAATGTATTATTAAAATATTTTTATTTAATATAATATTATATAACCTAGACGTTATGTTAGAGGTTATGAATAGTATTAACTATCTTATAAAAATATATGGTTTGAAATAATAAATGATTATTTCATAGGATATAAAAATTAATTAGAATTGAATATACGAACCAATTGAATATAAACAGAATATTTTTATATAAAACCATTTTTATGCCCATGATGTTGTTTTATCCTAATAAATTAATGTAATTAAAATTATTTAATTATTTTAAGAAAATATATAAGTTATATATTCAATAATATATGTTATATATTCATTAAATTTATTTTTTAAGAAAAAGAAAAGAAAAAACCCAATTTTATACTTAAAAGTTTATATTTTTAAGGTATTTCTAATTCCTTTTAATGGTGCACCTACTTTAATTATGAATATGGAAACATTTATAAATTTAATTTTATAAAATAAAATTTATTTTTAAATTTATTATTAAAAAATTTTATTATGGTGAATTTTTGGAATTTTTCTCAAAAACATCATTTTTTAATGAATATTGAAAATACTGCATTTTAGTAAAACAAATCATTTGGTTTAAATAATTATTACTGTTTACTTGGTTTTTAAATTTCATTTATAGTAGCATTAGAAAAATTTTACATATATTAATAAAATTTAGTTCTTTATAATCAATTTAAATCTGAAATTGAATATGAAAACTTACCAACCTTTTCAACATTTCTCTACTAAAACAAGTTAATTCATCCATATACCATATTATCATTAATCCTAATTTACCAAATTCTATGAATTGAATTTAGAAAAATTTACACAAATTTTTTAATAAATTATATATATTTTTATATATGTACAACTTAATTTATTGACCAAAAAGATTAATTAATATGATTAAAACTATTTACAGTGAATAATGTGTAAATAAGCCAAAACATGGACCAAACTATATATTTATGGGCACAATTGACCTATCCACTTTTCTGAAACACATTTTCTTGAAACTTATCATTATTAAACATTATATTATTGAGTTTTTGGGGGGTTTATTGTGATATTTAGATAAAAAAAATTGTGTACTTAACTTGTTATCAAATATTCCAAGTGAGTCCTTTTCCTTCCATATAAAATGCTGCCACCTCTCCCACTTCTATACACCTCTAAAAACTATATGGATAGTCTAATACCTACTCAAATAGACTCTAAAAATCTCACCCCTAAATTTTGAATCCTCTATTTTGGTATAAATAAATCCATGTAATCTTTTGGTTCAAACCAAAAGGAGTTCCCAAATTAAGAGGTAACACCTTCTCTTAATATTTTTAGTTTCATTTCCCTTCTCCAACCCCTATATATTTTTTATTAATTCATTTTATAACATCACAATTATATTAAATATACTAGGATTTTGTTATGATATGTTTTAGAAAATCAATTATATTGAAATCCACTTAATGGGTAAGAACATACTACTTCTGTGTATGGTGAACTACTGTTTCACGAAATTATGAATGTTCATTTTCCCTTTACCACCTTTCATGGTGGCCATTATGATAGAAAAATTACATTTAATGTTATATAAGATATTTATTGCGTATTTATACTTATTTTAACCTTTTATAACACATATATGTTTTATATTTTATTTTATGTTAATATTACAACATAGTTTGTGTATGTATGTACTACTTGCCCCTCAACGGGATGCGATTCATTCACACAATCCTATGGATGTATAAAGGATGAATAAAATTGAAAATATGAGATATATACAACATATATATTATATTCATGAAATAATAACCTTTATAAATATATATATTTTTATATACATATCAGTCGTAGATGTGTGGACTACTGCCTCCTCAACATGATGTGATGCAGTCTACATCAAAATAATTTTATATATAATTATATATGACTAAATATTATTTTATTAATGATATTATAATCTTTATGTGAAGATATAATTCTATTTACCTTCTTTACAAAAAAATCATTTAAAAATGAGAATGCAACTCATGTGCAGGTACAACCTATCATCTCCATGATTGCAACATTTGATCATTTTTCACGACCATATATGAGGATTGATTTTAATAGTATTATTTCACAAAAATATGATAATTATGTCATTATTATTATTCTATATATGTAATATTTTAACCCATTTGACTATAAGTAACCTACTAATGTTTTTTTTTGACACATAAACCATATTTGGTCCAAACACCTAATGTAAAATTAATTGTTTAAATAGTTTTATAATACATAGTAATAATTGAAATAAAAGTAATTATAAACTTGAAAACATGTATTTATAAATGTAAAAATTAATAAAATATTTGTTATATAAGAATTTAATGAACGTTCACCAAAAAGAAACACAATGTTAGGGAATATTTTCTCACTTTTATTTCCATGAGGATTAATTTATTGTTGTGCACAAAATTTAATATATATGGTGTGTATAATTTCACATTGACATGTAATATCATGTAATATTTTATATTCACTTTATTTAAATGTTTTAATTTATTATTATTACGTTTTGTCTTTCAATTTATATTTATGGGATTCTCATTAGACTTTTTAAATTCGGTAGATAAATGTCATTTTCACCACATATATATTTTGTGTACTGTATATAACATCCCATTCTTATATTATATTGTTAATAAATTTATATTGATGGAATATTATAATTTAATTTAATACAATTCCTTCATGAGTGTTATAATTTAAAATGATCCAATGTTTAATGAGACACTTTAGGATGTTTAACGACTACATTGCCCAAGGAAAATACTAATGATCTTTCAATGGAATTTCTATTTGAGGAAATTATATAACAATTTTTAAATAAAACCATTAATTATTATTTGGTTATTCAGGACCATTTTCAAGTTTTAGTAACATTTTTCCACTCTTCGGTAATCATTGTGTTTTAAATAAGTACTGACTTCACTTATCTCTTTAGTCGGAGACCCTTTTTCTTCTAAAAACCTTGTTTTAAAAAAATGTTTGTAAAATTATTTTTAAATACATTTTTATCAATTTTTGTCTTTAAATTTTTTTAAGGTAATCTTCTTGACTCTTTCTTAACAAGGAATTTCTCTTACTTTTTCACCAAGAAAAATAAATGTTCTTTTTAACTTTTACATCATGTATGGGTTTAGTTACCGTTATTCCTTCAATGAATACTTTGAATTTTTTAATGGTTAATTTTAATATTTTTTAAATTAATTTTCAATGAATAGTATTTTAAAAGTATTTTTAAAAAAATTATATTTTCTTCTAGAATTTGTTAAAATAATTTTTTTTTAATATTTTTATTCATCAATGAGAACAACCATTTATTTTACTCCACATGGGTTTTGTTGTATTGTTACTATAAATAATAATCCTAAGGATAATTTATGATTGATTTTGGCTAAGGGTAATATTCACATTGACTTCCTTGATTTACTTGTTATTCCCCTTGAAATATTAAATCTCCCATGAACAATGTACATTGAATTTCTCATAAATTATGTTTTTAATTACCATGGATATTACTATTTCATAAACCATATACCATTATTCAAATGGTATATACATTGAAATTTATTTTGTTATTTGGTGAAAAAAGGATAAATTGGTATAATTTATTCAATATAGGTATTTGATAAGGAAAATTGTTTACATGATTTGAGGAATCCTTGGGACATGCACTGCATGGGTTGAGGACTAGTTATTGAAAACTTCTTGATACATCAGTAGTATCATAGGATGAATTAGATGAAAAAATTGGTATGGTTAAAAAATATGTTAATGGTAATGGTTCCATGTAACAATGGAAACATTTTGTCCAATAATTAATAATTATCCCCCATTTAGTTTAATTTTTTATTCATTCATTAGACCAAGAGTCGACATATCAATTGATACCTTTATTTTTTTCATTGATTTAATGGAATATATTTTTGTTTCTTACCTTGGAAAATTTATTTTTACATATCTAGTTATTTCAATGGAATGTCCCTCCAATTATATAACATTCTATATTAACTATTAATATTGATTCATTATTTCTTCCGCTATATTTTATTTTTCCCTTACTGAGCATTTGAGCTCACCCTTATTTTTTTTCTTTCCTCAAGAATCCATGAAGCATACAATAAAATATATGATGGTATTTACTAGACTTATTATAGTTATCCTTGTATAAATTTATTTATTTATAATTACGAGGAAAACAAATATGTTGTAGTTAGTGTATTCTTCTGTACTAAAAGACTCAGGTATGTATCTGTTTTACCAAGACAATGAAACTGTTGTTCTTATGGGGCATAGTTCTTTGTAATCCGACTAATGCAATTTATATCAGACATTGTATCCAGGATATCCAAGGTATAGGATCTATAGTTGGTATCATAGGATGTTTAATAGAATCCTTGAGAACTAGATTTAGGAAATCAAATATTATAGGACATAACCCTAAGGTAGAATTTGAGGGTAAGCATTTAAAACCCCCATTTAATTTTTGTAAAATATATAATATGTGTGTATTAATTGAAATACATCCCTATTAGGAAACTAATAGCGGATTTGGTTCTAGGACATACATACCTCAGAGTAACAACTCTAACAAGGTGTTCCTGACCTTACTATGTGTTACATAATACCTAAAAAAGGGCCTTACTATGCACCTGGTTTGGCAGACCTAGGGTACATGCTTAGGATAATCCAAATTTTATTTATAAAACATTATGATGGGTTTTAATAGACAATGAATATGAATATTCTCGGTTAAACCTAAATTGTTTTAGATTTAAAAATAAAATTCATGATTTAGATATTTAGTGAATGATATTATGGGTAATCCCTAGACGATCGAAGGGAATATGTGGAAAATAAATATGAGATGTATTAATTTGTTGAAGTTGAATTGAAATGCCCAATTAAATGGATATTTAGTGATTTACCATATATAATGGATGTGAATCATATTTTTTAAATTATATTAATGTGGTTTTAGAAAATGAAAACCTATAAGTTGGATGATAACCAATAAAATCTAGAAAGGATGTGGGTATTAAACAGATGACCGAAGGATGATAAGGGTTTCACGACAAAAAAACAAACTTATGAAATTTATTGGTTATATTTTCATTAGTTTTATTTAAAAAAATGTTGAATAAATGTTAACTATGAATCGATAGTATCACATTTTAGGATTAGATAAAAATCTATTAGTTTTGAAAAATAGTTTGAGACAAATAATTAGGCTTTTTACTCATTTAAAGGACTTATGATACATTAATGTCTTCTTTCAGTCCTTTATAAAATTTTAAAAAATCATTATTCATAATTAGTTTCAATGATTAAAGGGATAAATTATAATTTGATTGGAGAGCAACAAAAAATTTGGATTTTTCATATGAAATTAAAACCTTTCATCTAAGAATATTTCATAAATTATGGTTCAGTAAAATAATTACCCAACATTAGTAAAATTAATAAAAAATAAAATATTCTCTTATAACCTTAATTTTTACTGAACTGATGGTATACTAAATCATCTCAGACTTATGGCTTCATGGCCCTCACCTTTCAATTGATAATTCACATGTTTTTGATTGATGTCCTCAATCAATCCCTGTAAATATTTATTCATTTCCTCTAAGTATATATCTCTACATGGAATAAATTTTTTCCTACATAGAGACCATGTTACATGGTACTCAACGTGACCTATTTACTTTCCATTATCTCATTTATAGAGGATGACTTATGAAAACTTCTCATGATGTGGTATTTCCATTATAGGAAGTATCAAACCATATATCATCATGATCGAGTTTAAATTTTAAGAATCTAATTCAAATAATATGGGGAGAATGTGACTCCTTGAAAATTTAAATTAATAACCTTGTATTTGATGGCATGTATTCCACGCCACACCAAATGCATAATGTAAAATGTATCTGGATACTTTATCAAATATTTAGAATTTAAAATAGATTCATATATATTTTATAAAGTATATTGATTTTAGTTAAGTAAACACCATGTTATCATGTGTTTCATGCAAGAGTGTTGTTCCTCAATAGGTTGTACTACACACAAAAGTAGGTTTGGCCAAATAAAAATTTATTATTAAAATATTATTATTTAATATAATATTATACAAACTAGAAGTTATGTAAGTGGGTATGAATAATATTAATGAACTTATGAAAACATATGATTTATAATAATATAAAATATAATCATAGGTTTAAAAAATAATTATAAATGAATATAATTACTAATTGAAAATAAACTGAATGTTTTTATATAGAACGATTTTCGTGGTCACCAAGATGTTTTGTCATAATAAATTAAATTAAATATAATTAGTGAATTATTTTAATGAAATATATATTTTATATATTCAGTAATATATTTTTAAAATTTATCTAATTGATTTTATAAGAAAAATATAAGAATAAAACAAATCTCACACATAAAAACCTATATTTTTACTAAGGCATTTTACCACATTTTAATGGAACACCAAATTTTAAATTTTTTTTTATAACATTAATGAATTTAATTTGAAAAAATAAAATTAATTTTTAAATTCATAATTTCAAATTTATCATATGTTAAATTTTTGGTAATTTTTGGAAAAACATCATTTTTTGATTAATAGTCAAAAATACTACATTTTAGTTAAACATTTTCATTTTGATTAAATAATTATTAATAATAAATAGTATTTGAAATTACTTTCAATGTCACATTAGATAAATTTTACATATTAAAATACAATTTAGATCTTTATAGTAAATTTAAGATTGAAATTGAATATAAAAACATAACAATCTCTTCAAAAACGTTTAACTAAAACCAGTTAATTCGTCCGTCTATGAGATAACAATAATATTAATTTTCTGGATTTTGTTAATTATTTTTATAATAACTAACATAATAATAATAATAAAGATTATACTTTGATTCTAATAAGACCAAAATAATTTTTTTACCATAAATATTAGTGAATGTGATTAAACCTAATAAAAGTGGTTAAAGTGTAATTAGGCTAAAAAAGTGACTAAACACTAAATTTGATGGAACAATTGACCTATGAAATTTATAACACCCACTACATGTCTATATTTATGCAATATTACTTACAATATTCTTCTATGGGGGGTTTTAATGAATTTTGTTAGGTATGAACATGTGTACACCTAACATGTTTTCAAATATTCTAATTGAGTCGTTTTCCTTGTACATAAAAGGTCACCACATCTCCCACTTATTCACACAGATGAAAACTCTTTGGAATGTAAAATACCAACCATAATATTCTCCCAAAATCCCTCCATAGGACCTATAATCCCCCCTTTGGGCATAATGAAATCCAAGTATGCTTTTGGTCCAAACCAAAATAAGTTAACCAATTAAGAGGTAATTCCGTCTCTCAATTTTTTTATTTTCATTTCACTTATTCCACCCATAAAATATTATTATTAATTTAATTTATATACAAAATAGTATAATAAATATAAAATAATGTTTTTATGATATGATTTCTAAATAATCTTACACACACCTTAATCTAACGGGTAACAAACATACTATTTCTCTCTATGGTGAACTACTACCTCACGAATCAATGATTGTTCATTTTCTCAAAACCACCCATCATTGTGAAAATTATGATGGAAAATATATTTTTTTAACATTATATATGACATTTATTGTGTCTCTAGGGATATTTAATCTTTTTATAGCACATAAATTTAGTATATTTCATTTTATGTTAAAATGATAACATTATTTGAGGAAGTGTGGACTTCTACCACTCAAAGCGATGTGATTTCTTCACAAGATACATTGATTGTATAAAGGATGACTATAATTAAAAATATGAGGAATAAAAAAAATATATAAAATTTTCAATACATAATTAAATTTATGAATATATATATATATATATATATATATCATTTTCTTTATTATCCATTCACACACTAAAAAAGGGATAATATCGGTTCTAGGCGTGTGGACTACCACCTCCTCAACCCAATGTGATTCCTTTTAAATAACATGAATTTTAGATATAAGTATATATGAATAAATAATATTTTATTTAAAATATTATGGTTATTCTGTAATTATTTATTTATACTTACCTTTTCTTATAATGAAAATTGAAAAATGAGAATGTTAGTCTTGCGTATGTACGACCTACCGTCTCCTTTATTATATTGTTGGTTAATTATTAATACCATATTTAATGATCGATTTTCAAACTATTATTTATGTATAAATATGATAACTATTTCATTATTATTATTCTGTAGATGTTATATATTGACCCCATTGACCATAGTTGACCAACCAAAGTTGTTTTTGACATATAATCCAAATTTCGTCAAAACTCTCTATTTAAAAATACAATTTTCAGTAGTTGCACAAAACATAGTAATAAGTGAAATAAAGGTAATTATAAACATAAAAAATGTTTTTAATAAATTATAAAAAGAAATTCTTTGTTATAGATGCAATTAAATAATGTTCACCTGAAAGTAAACTCAAATTAAGGGAGTCTTGTCTCACTTTTCTTTCATTGAGGCATACTGTATTATTGTGCCCCTATTTTATTATATATGGTTTTCATGCTACCACATTTACATGTAATATCATTATCTTTTATTCATGTTATTTATATTTTTTAGTTTACTATTATTATTTTTGTGTCTTTCAGTTCATATGTAATGGCTTCTCATCTTACATTTTACATTCTTGATATTAATGTCATGTTCACCACATACATATTTTTTGTAGTGTATCTACATCCCATTTTATTATATTATAACAATAATACATTTATATTCATGGAATCTTATAATTTCATTTAATATCATTCCATATTAAGGTTTATAATATAAAATTATGGGACACTGAGAGATATTTAATGATTTCTTTCATGAAGTCTAATACTAATGATCTTCCAATGGATTTTTCATTCATGGAAAATATATAACTATTTTTTCATAAAACATTAATTTATTATATGGTTATTTATTTGAACTTTCATGTATTAGTACCATTATTCCACTATTTTACACTCTAATTATTTTATAAGTGTTTTAATGAAAACTTGACTTGACTTATCTCTTTAGTTAGATAACATGCTTTATTATAAAAACCTTGTTTAATTATTTTTTTTCCAGATTTTTTTAAATTATATGGTAATGAAATTTGTTCATCGCTTATTTTCTTTAACTAGTTTTTTCAATGGAATCTTCTTTTCACTCTCTAAACAAGTAATTTTTCTTACTTTTATTACCATGGAAAAGAAATAATCTTTTTACCTTCTATGATATGTAGGAATTTTCACATCATTATTCCTTTAAATTTTCATTTTAATGTTTTAAAGGTTAATTTGAAAGTTTTTTTTTACAATTGGATTTTGAAGAATTTTTTTTTCAAATGGTTTTTCAAATTAATACAATATTTTTCTCAAGAATTGTTTTAAAATATATAGTTATAATATTTCCATTCAACGATGATGAAAACCCTTAATTTTAATACACATGTGCTATATTGTATTGACTCCATACTTAATGTTACAATGTATGGTTTATGATTTATTTTGGTTCAAGGATAGTGTTCACATTCAATTCATTCATTAACATGTTATTCCGTTGAACTATTCTATATCATATTGGCATTGAAAATTGAATGTCCCCTGAATTATCTATTTAATTTATAATGGATATTATAATTATGTAAACTATATACAATTTTTACATTAAAATTTCTTTGATTACAGTGAGAAATAATTATAAATTTCTATATATTATTTTAAATAGATATTTGATAAGGAATATTGCTTACTATATATAATTAATGCCTAAGACATGAAACACAAGTGTTAGGGACCATTTAATGAAATCCCCTCAATGCATCGGTAGTCTCATGGGAAATATAAGTTGTACAAACATGTATGTTAAAACTATATCTTGATATTAATGGATCTATGTACCAGAGGAAACACCACTTAAGTAGTATCCCTTATTTAGTTTCATTTATTCATAATCTATGAGATCTTGTGTCATCAAATCTATGGATACATTTCCTTATTAGTTCATTGATTAAATAGAATGTATTTTATTTTATTACATTTAGATATTTAATTTTCATTATATAGTTATTTCAATGGCCTGTTCCTTTAATTATTTACATTTCTATATTGACTATTATAATTTATTCATTATTTCTTTCGCAATATTTTATTTTCCCTTACAAAGCATTTGAGAACACCCATATTATGTTTCATTACCCAGGTAAACAAGAAGTAAACAATGTTTGATATGTAGAGATTTACTATATGTATTAGAGTTATCCTTGAAGTCGTTTATTTATTTAGAAAGAACAAAATTAATAGGTTGTAATTATAATACTCTTTTTCAATTAAATACCAATGTATCTATCTGGTTTACCGAGACTACTAAACACTCATTCTTTTAGGGATTTATTCATTGTATGAATGACAATGTAAATTATAGTAGACACATTCTCTAGGTTATCTGGGGTTAGGGTGTTACATTATGTGTGTAGCATGATATATAAACTCACACACCCTCTCATTGAATTTTGGGAGAATAGATAGAACCTCATTTATCAATATCAACCCATCTTAGTGAACATATTAATGTAGAAATATCAACAAACAATAAAATAAAATACAACAATTCCCACCCCTAAAAACATTGGATTTCCAATATTAGTGGGGATATAGGAACCAAATCACAACATCATTACCAAATTCTAAAAAGAATATACTATCCAATATAAAATTCCAAATTATTAACACAAAAGAAAGAATATATAATAATATAGTGTAATTACCTAGCCCAGGTTCCAGAAATGCAAGGCCCCCCCAATTCGGTGTGTCCCATGACCATAGGAACACCATCCCATATGCTAGAGGCTACCGACTATCAATGTGGTCCTAAGTGAAAAAATGGGGATATTATACCAATATATCAATGTACAACCATAACAGATATAATATCAATATTTGTATAAATTAGTTGGAAATTATATTAAAATATAGACAGAGACAATTAGATTCCAAGATACATATTACATTATAGTATGATGAATTCAAAACATGTCAAGCCATCCTAAATATATACTCTCAAATACCAAACTATAAAAAGAACCAAAAAACATTCCTGAGTCCCATCCAGGTCCTAACATACCATTCTCTATCTAGTCATCCCATACCTAAATCAACCACATGTTTCATATAATTAACCTATTCTTGAATACAATTACTATCTGCTCAGGTAATCAATTTCTATAGAGGTATGATCTAGGTTTGACTACAATTTAGTTGAAAACCCCTAATGGTTTCTAATTCAATAAATAGTCTAATGAATTTTTCATGTAGATAGAAAGGTGTGTAATGAATAAATAATATAGGAAAAAAACATGGTTCCCAATTAAAAATTTACATTCATTCCATATAGAATTATGTTTAACCATTTTAATTCACATGGGGCCTTCATTTTTTATTTCAATAAACTTCAAACCTTGGAGCCTTAGTTCTAGTTTCGATTTATTATAGTACAAGGGACACAAATCCAAAATCATAGAGTATTTATCCAACTATAGAATTGGGAAATTGTACACCATGTTTAACCCTCCCAATAACTTGGTCACAAGTTTAAAAACAACTACCATCAGACCATGTTTCCAACTGAGACTCAAAACTCGATTTATGACCATCCCAACATTGATATGAAATTCCATGTCCATACCAAAGGATTCGTGATCATAAGACCATCCTCTAAAAACAATTGTGCATAGGGGAACTTGGACCATCACTATGGATTGACTAAAACAAAGTTGTGGAGTGGTAGTCCAGAATTCCAAAACAATTAGTCATAGTTTGGAAAACATGGAGCATTAGTCCATAAATCCATCTAGGATTCAACCCTTCATGTCCGAACATCCCTAATAATATAACTATAAATCATTGCCATGATTTATTACATATAACACATATAAATAAAACATTAAAATTTAAATCACTAATCTATATTCATATAACAAATTTTTTTAATATTATTCTGTCAATTTCAAAACTAAAAATACCCCCTTAAACAGTTCCATTTCATAAAATTAAAACATCATTTATCATTATTATGATATACCTTTAAATCAATACACGATTCAACAAAGTGTGACACATTTTACATGACATAAAATACTAAAACCTTACATAGTTTTCAGAATTTGGAATACACCATTAATACATGGGTCATTCCCTTTAAAAGGAAAAACATGATCCATGAATATAATTTTTCATCAAAACAATAAAGGATTATGAAATAATATTTATCAAATGGGTTACCACACATAAAATTCCAATAAAAATTTTAAATCCAATGGAAAACCCCCTCTAAATTATCTCTAGGTGAAAACATAATTTTAACAAATAAATAATTTAATCATACATCCCATTTAATAAATACTACAACTCGAAAAAATTCTAATCAAAAATATTTAAACCATTTCCAAATCCCCTTAGGAATTCTAAATAATCTACCATATATAAAATTCAATTATCCCTTTTATCGTGTTCACATAAAAACTAACAATTACATCCCATTATGTTTCATAAAAAAAACATCACAATGATTACCAATTCATTTAACAATTTTCAGTGTTTTGGCATACCCAATGGGTAAACATATGTCTATTGTTAAATCATCCAGGCATGGAATGGGGTCAATGAAGTTCCTCACTTTTCAATTGGATTCCCAAATATAATTCCCTTATCTAAATATAAATCAAATAAAGAGTAATTTCCATGGATGCATCAAACTATCTTTTATCAAAGATTAAAACCAATTTATTTAGATTATCTTATTTTGTTTGTCTCTTTTAATGTTACCAAATGGATTCATGGAGGTCCCGAGGGGGTCAGTGGCTTTTTTGGATCGAAGAACCATTTATTTTTAGATATATATTGGGTTATATGGTTAAAAGAAAACATTATGACCATATATCATGAATTCTCTCCAACCGTGTTGGGTGTTTCAGAGGGGAAAAGGGTGCCACAATGTTGTATTCAACCATATGAGAAACTTTTAATCACTATATGAAAATTTTATACCAATAGATAGATAAAAATCACCATATTTTTGCATATATTGGAAAACAATTCCAAAAAACAACATGGGGTCCCTCCTTAGATACTGTGGTTCTAACAATTGGTGCTTGGTTTGGCTAACCATACAACCACATCATGTGACACGATTTTTTATTTTGATGTCACATTTTTCCCCCGATTAATTTTCAAACCCCTCACCCTCTCTCTTTTCACCCAGGTGGACATGACATCCACATTTTCGAACATATGAGATCTCTACCTCTCCCATGGTTATGATTTGAGGTTTTTTACTCATCCATACTCCAAATAGAACATTTTCAGTCATGTTGGATCAACATTATTATGGAAATGAATTCTCATTCTTAAATTTATCATTTCACATCATATATATTATTCGATTAAGGTGAAACCTCATATGCCCTATTTTTAAGTTGTTAGACCGTTATAATTTTTTATTCCAATATACTTCACATTTGAGGCTAATTTTACATGAGGAGTGGTATATAACCATATAGAGTTTTTTATAAAATTTGTTCCCATATGTTTTGGTGATTTTATAGATTTATCTATTGTGTGGCTAGATTGAAACTGTGAAACATGACATTAAATAGTTCCTTTGATATAAAAATAATTATAACTATGAATTTATCCTCTGGAGGAACCATGCTATGTGATTAGAAGATTCCGAATTATTTATCACCTCCATTTAGGTGTGTTTTCTTTATGTTCCCTTTAATATAACTATTTTTTTGATCAATTCACCTCATAAGTGACTTAATTTCCCTGAAATTGTTTTTAAATTCATAATTAACTAAATATATTTATTATAATTAATTTAAATGTGTTGTAAATACTTTATTAAAAACTACAAATTCCTTTATTAATTAATTTTATTGCTTATGTCAAGTAAAATTGGGTGGAAAGGAAACCCCTAACGTTATATCAATATAAATATGACTTGTGATAATTGTAATTCCCTTGGTAACGTTGGAATTGATGATAAGATTCCATAAATGTGATTTCCCCTGGTATTATTTTTAATATGATTATTGGTTTGATATTTCCTATAGAATGATGGTTAAGGGACATTTTGAGCATGATGTCTTACTCAACCTTACATTGGGTGTTGGTCATGATATCTCGAAATTTAATATTGTTATATGGGAGGTGGGAATATTGTTCCACATTCATCTATATTGGGTTTTGGGAAAGAAGAGTCACATCACCTGTCTAGAGTGAAGAGCATGTCATCTCTTATTAATCATGAGATTTATATCATGTATCATTTTTGATATCCTATAGATCTTTAGACTTGTTATGGAGGATAATTTACATCCCAGTTCCACCCACCACCTATTAACCATGTATATAGATACATAAATCATCCTCTACTTAGTGAATATATGGGTAAAAAATATATAGATAATATATATATATATATTACTATATATATATGTATGGTTTAATATCATTATCTTGAACCAGCCTATATTGAAGTAGGTAGAGCCAGACAAGGGTATGGTAGGAACCTAAAAATGATGATTTTTATTTATTCAGATAATATTATTATTATTTATACCTACACACATCTTAGTTATGTACCCTAATTTTATTATATATAGACAATATTTTTGGGGCCTTACTAGGTTTTTATCTCACACAGTTCTCGAGCAACCATTTTACTCTTATAGAATACGTGTGTACAGGTATGGAAAAGGGAAATTTACCTACTATAAATGTTTGATTTTTTTAACTTTTATAATGGATCATGGATGCAGAGGATTTAGATTATCCTCAAGATGCATGTGGAGAAGTATTTTTTTTTCCTCTTTTATATTTTTCAATGGAATGTTGTATATTTATGTCCTCTATTTCTATTTTTGTGAATAAGAATTCCATGAAATCACTGTATATGAATCATTATATCATATTGTGTTGTTATTAAATTTTAGGTCTTATTTATGCTTCCGAAATTTATCATATTATTTTTTTGTGCCATTCAATTATACCATTCTTCCACTATGGAGGGTTACTGGTCTTGTTATTATATTGTCTGATTCTGTTGTGCTATTTGTTATTAATATTTTTTTATATTGTCTACTGATCAATTTATATAATGTTATAGTATGAATGTGTGTATACTCTCCCCACTCTTACACCTCAAACCATCACTTCTAGTAGGTAGACTCTAGCATATGGGGAGGCACACATGAGGCTATTTAACCTACTGGTTCGGGGCATCAGTTATATGGATACTTGGTTAGGATGTTACAAAGTGGTACCAGATGAGTTTATTTTCCTCTTGTCATACTATTTGAGAATTATAATGGAGACTAGGATATAATAGAATTTTGTAAGGAGCTAGTTATTTGGAGTAGCGAACCCACATTGAGGGGAAACCCAAAGTAATTGTGGATGGTTTAATGTTGTTTTAATTTTTCACCTATTATTACTGATATGAATTTAGAAATCAGTGATTCATATGATATATGATTATATTATTATTTATATTATTATGATGTAATTTTTTGGATGTTGGGATATATTTAATAAGGTTGGTTATTTTATTCGTCAGTATAGGGACCATAGAACTAATATTCCATGCATTCAGTCATTCCATGTCTAATTTCTGTGTGCACTTGCCTATCCCACGTAGTTAGTTTATGAATTCTTATTATTGAAATGTAATTTCATTTTATGTAGGGATAATATAATTGGATTAATTAATTTTCCTACATAAATCTAAATTGGGTTTTCCACATTGATTGGATATGACACCTAAATTAAAAAATTATAACATATTGAGGGTTATGGACCTAGTCGTTATGGATGGTGATATATATATATATATATTTATATTCATATGTCATTAAATGATTTATTTAATTAAATCTTTTAAATTAAAATAGATAGAACTATATAGGATGAAAATTGAAATGTAATGAATATTTTCTTTTATACATTTCAATTGGAACCCCATATACCAGCTCCTATATCATGTGATAAGATATCTGGACCCAAAATCAAACCTGTTAGTGGGTATTTATGTAGTATATTATGGTTTTTATGGCATGTTATTCTCTATCCATTTCATATATACATTTATTTTAGAGTAGTAAGAGTGGTGTGATCCGTTCATAGGAAGGAAATTTAGCATTCCTAGTTATCTAAATGAGATATTTTAACATTTTTCTTCACATTGGAGGCATGAAATATTAATTCTATAATCATGCCACCATAACATCCTTGAATAATACACCCTGAAGGTGGTGATGACCATTCACCGAAGCTGGTGGTCCCCAATCCACCTTTGATTCATCCCATATTTACACCTATAAAACCACTTAATTTTTCTAATATTGGAATGGAATCCAAGTTGCAAGAATGATTTTTTGGTATGATGAAGTCTATGCATGGTTCTGATCAAACATCCCTAAATATAGAGGATTTGGCTCATGTCTTGTAGCAGCTTCGTCCTCCCACCATTTCTAGAGATAGTAGACCAGATTCTTTTTATTCATGTTCATATGAGATTATTTATATCAATAAATATCTAGACCTGCCTATAGAAAATAGGATCCAACTAATTACTTTTGTGATATATTATTCTTCTATACGATGGTGGTATGTTATTACCAAGGAAGATCAACATTGAGATGTGGTATAGGAAGATTTCTAGGTGATATTTGATGATTAATTATTTCCAAAGTCATTGAGGAATGACTATGATATAGTTTCTATTAACTACCATCATTGAGCCATGTTTCTTATTGAATATTATTCTCATTTTACCAAGTTATATCATTTAACACCTACTCTATCGGGTGATGATAATACGATGACATGGTAATTCACCAATAGAATTATATACTCAATCCGATTGCATGTCAATGTTTTACAGATGATGAATATTTTTGATATTTTCAACCAGTTCCACATCAAAGATAGGAATAATAGGTAAGATTATGGTACAAGACATGGTCATACCCCTTATACTAAAAACATGTAGACAGTTTATTAGTGTAGGAAATTTGGACACATGAAATCTCAGTGTGTATGGGATCCAATCAGAGGCTACGGAAGGTTGGGCCATATCAAACACATCTTTATGACCATCCCATATTTTCCTTGGGAGAAAATATATACACCTACTTCAAATTATGGAGTAGATCCAATATTATCTCGTGAGATAGGCATTTGAAATACCACAAATCACCCAGGAAGATGTGGTGATCAAGGAAGATGTAATAAGAATGAGGAAATGTGGTACAAATAGATAACGATTGCGTAGGGAAGTCTGGATGTGACTCAGGGACATAGTATAGACCAATTACATGAAGTGATGTATATTCTATAATAAAAATTCATTGGAAGTTATATTGATTGAGATACTATTCAAGTATCCTCATTTTTAGTGTATGCTTTATTTTACAGAAGTGTGACACATTCATTTATATCTGAGAAAATTATGGATAGCATGGAACATGATATATAGTTTTACTATGGCGTGGTAACTAAATACCTCGTTGGTTTGTTACCAGGGAGAATTCACATGTGCAATGATTTCACCCTTGAGATAGGCCGATATCAATTCATGTGGAATCATTTCATCATTAAAAAGACTGGGTTTCATGTAATTATAAAGAGGGACTGGTCAATTTTCCATCAACCCCATATTAACTACTATCATTAATGGGTGATGTATATATCGCAATAGGGAGGTAAAAATGTGTACAATGTATAATGGGATATTCATGCATTTCAAGGTGGGCTATAACATTAGGGGATGTGTAGAGTGACATTCCAAATTTTGATTCTCTTAATGGATGAGAAAGGGTTGTGACCTACTATTTTCCAAACATTATTCGATCATTCCAATAACATCTTCCATGAAGTCATTTTTGGTCTACCTATAGCGATATAGGTAGAATTTTCTATTGAGATAGTTCTAGGAATGACACAGGTGTCCATTAATCCTTATAGGATGCAGCCTGTGGAGGATATAAAACTCATGAAAATGTTAGAGGACCTAGTGGATAAATAATTATTACACCCCCTAAAAATTTCCACGGGGATCACCAGTCTTTTTTTCCATGAAGGAAGATGGTACCATCTGGATTTTTGTAGATTATCAATTGTTAAACCAGCTCACGATTAAGAACTCGTTTCCATTACCATGAATATATTACTTATTTCATAAACTCCATGAAAAATGGGGTTTTCAAAGATTTATTCTAGTATGGGATCTAATGATATGTGTATAAGGTGATATTAAATACCTTAAATTTCATTTTGGAGAAGGTATAATCTCTATGAGAACCTAGTTATTCCATTCGGTCTCACGAGTGCACCTATAGTTTTTATAGATCAGATGAATCGAGGTCTCTCTCTTATATAGATTAATTTGTGGTAGTATTTTGGGGAAACATTGGTGTATTCACGTTATCAACATGACCATTCCAATCATATTGAGATCAAGTAGAATACACAATGGGATCACCATCATTATAATATGCTCAAAAAATTCCCCTTCTACATTGAATATGATCACTTCCTAAGTGATATTTTTACATTTCGATTAGAATAAGTAGGCCTAGAGAAGGAAACAACTATATTTTTCATGTAATAGACAATGAACGCTTTGATCTGTTGAGTTTATTATGGAAAAATGAGAATTACGGACACTCCATTAAGGATTTCTTGTACCTAGAAATGCCTCATATATTCTTGAATAAGAGGGGTGTGAAATTCTCATGGTTAGAAGATTGAAAATAAGCATTTTAGGACATGAATGTATGTTAACATCAGTGATGATCTAGATTTTTTCTGATTTCAAAAAGAGATAAACTTTATATTGTGATGAATCGGGTATCAATATGAGATCTATTTTGATGAAAAATGAGAATGTTGTATCATATGTTTCTTTTTAATTGAGGCCTCATGAACGGAATAATGTGACACATGACATTAGGATAATTTTGGTTGTTAATGTATTATGATTCTTGATAAAATATTTACATCGAGAAATTTTTTTGTTATTCCCTGATCACAAAAGCCGCATGAACTTATTTAAATGTCATGATCCAAATACCAGGATATGAATATGGGTTTTCTACTTGGCATCCTTTGATTTTGACTTTTCATACACATCTAGAAAAGAAAATACTATAGGTGATGGTATGAGATATAAGTCTCAAATAAAGGTGAATCAAAGAGGCTAGTGATGAGTGTAATCTCATGGACTTGTTTTCATTTATGTACATTGATGTTTAAATGGATTATGGGAAGACAATCTTCTTAGCCTTTGCAGTGACCTATATACTTCTTTAATGGGTGCGTTTGAGGAATGTTTTAGATGTTTAAGGAATAGTCCAAATTGATAACATATCATCTGAAGAATATTATTCTGGAGGGACTGTTGATGAGGATGAGACCCTATGATTTAATGGGTTTTTTTCAGTTTTAGTTGACATCATAGAGAGGCTGATGTGAGAATTTTAGGCCACAATTTTGGAGGTACATTTTCATGGAACCAAAATGTATTGAGATTTACATTTCTGGTGCAAGTTGTCTATTAGGGATTTGGAGATGGCTGGTTTTATCCAATGGAATTCCACTTTTTAGTAGGAGAAGGAAGAACATTAGTGACAGAAATGACTAATATAGACATTATACATTCTTGAGTGGAAGAGGGATGGTTTTCTATGGATTTTGGGACCATTTTTCCTAGATATCCTTAGAGAAATGATTAATTTTGGGGGTTATTTTATCATTTGATGATGGTTACACACATTATACATATTCAAGATAAATTCTCAGAATTTGAACTATAGAATATTTTCATTGAGAGGTCTTATGTCTTCATGAAGATCGAAAATATATCATATCTAACCAGGATTCTCAAATAACATACCAGTTCCAGAATGGGTTTCATAAAGACTTGGGTACAAAGGTGATTATTAGCATTGTATATCACCATCAAACTAACAGATCGATAGAGTGTTCAATTCAAGAGATAGATTAAATCCTTCATGAATGTGTATTTGATTATTGTGGTTGTTTGGGGAAACACATAATCCATGATGAGTAGTCTTATAATGAAAAATTACATGCTATAATTCATATAGATCATTATATACTAACTGATGCAAGCGACCACTTCAGTATTGGGTCATGGAATGTGTTTTCTTTTGACTTTACCCTAGGATGGTCCATTGAAAAATTTATAGGAAGGCCAAGTATAAGTCCCCAGCCTTAAACCTTACTTAATATTGAATTAAATGAGTAATTCACATTGAGGATCTTTCCAGGTTTAGAGTTTTAGAGAATTAGGACATAACTATTACATCTGAAAAGATTACAAAGTAGTCTCTTCTACTAAAATTTCCATAAAATAGAAACTCTTAAAAAGAAACATGTCTAGTTCCATGTTTTAGGTAGCATGAATTTCCCTTGAACCCATCCTTGAACCTATTCCACGCTAAGTCCTATGAAAAACATTTCAAAAACTTAGGATGAGCATAAAAAGCTCAGTAAGGGATACACAAGGAATGAAAACAGTTAGTTTTTCAAAACAACAAGTAAACCATGTATACTTCAACAAAGTAATACTTTTCACCTTTTCGAAGTAGTAAAAACTCATCACTGAATACAAGTTCATTACTTACCCTTCTGTAACCAAAAGATTACCATAAAACCCATATAAAGATCACATAACATATAAAGGTAACTTGGGACATAAACATACTTAGGTGGAATAACCATAAGGTCGACTTCCACACATATCACTTAATGGAATAGCCATTCGGCCAACTTCCATACATAATTAATGGAATAGTCATACGGCCTACTTCCATACCCAATGAATTAGAGGTTATAACGTAAACACCCGTCCTGGTATTCAGGGCACGACCCGTCATATGGTTTATCACGTAAACACCCGTAAAATGTCCAAGTACCATTATAAAATTATAACACATAAAACCAACATAAAGGAATGATAACATTTCTACATTTCAATCACAATATATCATTTAAATATATTGACATAATAGAATCCTTTATCAAATCAATTTTCAATACCAAAAAAAGTATATCGTATTTATTTTATTTAAAACATTACGGCTTGTTGAGGAAGCCAAAGATCAAATAATACTCGCGGCGGCGGAAAAGGACATTGTCACAGCGTACGTAAAAGAAACATTCCTTTGTGTATTTTAGTAAAATGCTTCATAGAAAAAAATATTCCTTTCGAATAAAAATAAAAAGTCAAAGGGGTTTATATACTGTATAAAAGAAGGTTGTGTATAAAACAAAATATGCCTCAATGAATGGATATTTAGATGAAGACCCTTACAAAGACGGTATCCTTGGTTTAAGGATAAATCAATTGCATAATTATGTGTGAAAAACGAATACACCGAATATAAGTGGATATTAACTGTAAAAAATCAGAGGTTATTCACACATATTCATAGAACGACATATTCAAGGAGTACAAGTTTATCCCAAAAAATCAAATTTGGGTTAAAAAGTTCCCTTGCAAAAATTTGACAGCCTAACGGCGTCACATCAAAATTCAGAAAAAGCGTTGATGAGAGATAAAAAAAGGTATCTCATCACTTAAAATTTAAATCTATATGGATATATGAGAACATATCCAAACATAACAATATGTGAATTAAAATACCCAACAAAAGAAGTCTTTTAAAAAGAAGAGGGTGAAGGTTCCCTTACCGACTTGGGTATCTTTCGAAACATACACCCCATGCAAGAAGGTCAATACATCATTGATGTAAATACTCATAAACGAATGTATATTACACAAAGAGTATAATAATGGGAAGTACATACACCACTCAAAGGAAATTGTGGGAAATGTAGCATAAATCTCACGTGAATAAAAGTGAGATGAAAAATCCCTTACGAAACTCGGCAGCCTAACGGTGCCACTTAAAACATCCAAAATGGGTTGATGAGATAAAATAGGGTCTCTAATCATATGATCAATAAAAATCACAGTAAGAGTAATATAAAAGAACATAAAAATAACAAGAAAGATGATCTTTAAAAGGAGCGACATAAAATAGTGTACTTAAAAAGAAAGAGAGGAGAAGGATCCCTTACCTCGGGTCTGACTTGACTCGATCGCTCTTTAACGTCCTAAATAATAAACTTGAGTTAATTTATATTTTCTTAAGAACCTTTTTCATGTTCATTATTCCTTTTATACCACTTATTTCAATTTTATAAACATTATGTAATCATTTAAGTTAATAATGTTTGTTTTGTCGATAATTGGTTCTTAAGTCGAAAGTGAACTTCTTACAATTACATGTTGTTCGTGAGGTCAAAGGTTCAATATATCCAGAATGATATTCATGATTTGGATATCATATATATCATATATATACAGAATATACATGTATTTATAATATTACATAATCATTTATAGGTAAAAATGAAATGCATCGTTCAGGGAGACGGTAAGTCGTACGTACGCATGAACACTACTTTCATTTCTTTTTCATATTAATGGAATTAAAACTAAATGAGAGGTATGTATATTTTAATTCCAGAATTATATTAATCATTTATATGTAACATACATTATATATATCCATTATAAATAAGTACTTATGATAGTACATTACATTTGGGAATAAGAAATGAATTGCGCCGTTCATGGAGACGGTAAGCCGTACGTACGCATGAACGCTACTTTCATTTCTATCTCATACATTAATGGAACGAAATAATAATTATATAGAGTTATATTATAATTCCAGTATAACATCATATATAATAACTTTAAATCCATCCTTTATAAATCCCACAGATGGCATTACCAAATCACATCACTTTGAGGGGGCGGTAGTCCGCACTTCCTAAAATGAAATTATCGTGTTTACCCACAATGGAGACCATAAAGGTATGCCAAAAAAGAAAAATACAGAAGCTTAAGTAAAACATAAACATATTATATATCATATATAAATATAGTTACATCTTAATGGCCACATTTTAAGGTGTTATCTGAGTGTTGAACAATCATCGTTTCGTGAGGCAGAAATTCGCCATCCACAGAAACAGTATGTTCTTTAACCATTAGATGTAGGTGTGTGTAAGGGTAGATCGAATCCTTCTTATAAAAACATCCTAGGTTATTAAAGATACTGTATTTGTTACAAAATAAATGAATAAAAATAGTTTAGGGGGTTTGAGTGGCAAAATAAAACACAAGGACTCAAGTGAAGACATTACCTTAAAATCGGGTATCTCCCTTTGGATTGAGCTAAAAGGCTTCCTTGGGAAGACTTCATACCAAAGTGAGGATTCAAGGAGTTATAAAGGTATTTGGAGAGATAAAATTGGTAGGGGTTGTCCGAGCCAAAGGCTTTTGGAGTGTGTGTAAGGAGGTAGAGGTGGGAGCCTTTTACAAGAGGAGAGGAGAGGCACTCTTGTATCGTTTCAAATGGTTACTTTATTTTCAAAAGAGTTTCGTATAATAAAGGTCCCAAATTGATGTATTTAAAGGATAAGGTGATAAGGGTTCTAAATCCACTCATCCAATAAGTTTTGGACATGTTTAGGTCTTAGATATTACATTATCATTCAATTTTATTTAAATCGTTAAATAATGAGGTCATCGCTGTATCATTATGATGTCATAAATAATTTAATTTATTTAATATCTAAAAATTATAAAAAAATAATATGATGTAGTAAATCTTTTTGGATTTCCAATGACTATTTATAGTAAAAAATATTACTTGATAACCCCATGTAAAAATTGTTTTAGTGAAAGAGTTCATGTTTGTGTCATTTTTACTTTAACATTAAATAAAAAGGTATTTATGTCATTTTCCAACCAAAGTGGCTCTATGGGGTCCCCAAGTTGACCCATGGATTGTATTTGTCGGACATGACACATCCAATGAGGGTAGGACATGTTTCTAGGTCATTTTATTTTATTAAAACATTATTCTTACCTTAAACTACACTAATTACCTCTAATCACGATTAAAAACTTAATAAGTAACTATTCACCAAAAAATTATTTTAATCCCATTGAACCACATTTTAATTCTTAATGACAACCATGTATGTCGGATTTTTGAAATTCAAAACACAAAGGTGGAAAAATTTCATTTCAATGGAAAATCAGTTTCTATAAGTACCACTTAGTGCTTGCACTATTCATCAAAAATTCAAGTTTCTCAGAAAATTACCAAAAATTCACCCTAAGCTATACCTGATATTCCGAATTCAAAAATGATGTCTATTTTAAAAATTTAAAAACATATATGTTTAATTAATTAATTTAATAATTAAATCCCGCTGTCAAAACAAATAGTGTGTTTTTATGAAACAAAATGTATCAAAAGATTGACACTAGTTTAAGTCCGATTTCAAAGTGAAATTAATTCCAATGAACACTATTGGATTAAATGGTAAAAATATAATCTAATTTGACTTTAAAAACAATTCAAAATATAATCTAATCATAAAAATTTATTAGATTAAAAAGGGTTTTTGAATTAAAATAAAACATTTTTCACTATTCATTGAAAAATGAACATTGTCAGAAAAATACCAAAAATTAACCCAAGGTAAATTTCAATGTCCCAAACATAAATAATATGTTTATTTTGAAAAACATAGCTTATAAAATTGTCAAAAGTGGATTTAAAAGGGGTTCGCCATCAAAAGGCGGTTAATCGGCCTTTTAAAGAATATTAGAATGTTTACGCTTAAAAACTAGATTCATTTTAATTTTTAATCCTCTATCATTTATTGTAAAGAGTAAAAATATTTGACAAACATATATAATAATTTTGTAGTTAGTTCTGTTCATTCCCGCCATTACAACGGCTAGGCATTAACTACCATCTAAAATAATATTATTTTATTATTAGAGTGCAACGTAAGATTCCCAAGAAACTCGTTGTTGCGTATTGGGTACGCCATCGAGCATAGCATCCCCTTTAAATCAATATTAATATTTTATTCACAAATATGGATAAATATAAAGATGTCATATTCTTTATTTACCTGGGGTGTTACATCCTTCCCCCCTTTTGGGAATTGTGTCCTCATAATTTTAAAAATTGGGCTCGGAAACATCCTTGAAAGTCCCACATCGGAACAAGAGTCGGTAAAACAATCACTTTAAAATAAAGAAAGATAAGTATAGAGGTCACCCGAGTTAACCCATAATAGTATTCCATGTAGGAAAACATGGACATGGAAGAGAAGGCAAAGGGTCATGTTCTTGAGGGAGAGTGATAGTAAACATGTCTTGGAGAAAGTTAACCATAAGAAAATCACAAACTTTTGATGGGTTAAACGGTATTCGATTCCCCAGTAGGAAAAGTTAATAGAAAACATTTTGTTTTAAGTTACTTTTATTGAGGAATTTATTCATAAGGAAACATAATCACTTATCATGTTGACTTTCAAGTTTTATTAGATTCCTTACACAAACTCATATTTTCTCCAAAAGACGAGTATTTAGGAAGACTTTTTCATATTACGAGTACTATAATCATTTTCTAGAGAATCACCTAATCCACCAAAGAGAACTATATACTTCCCGTGTCTTTAGGCATTGACCAAAACCAAAACCAAAAAGGTTAGTACAAGATCAGATAATCCAGAAAAGGATAACCCTTTAAAAAGAAAATCTATACTTAATCTCCAAAATTTGTCCAACAGAACCCAAAGTTCAACGAGGACCATCCGATAAACAATTTGTCCATAAAATTATTCAAAGTAAATCAATCTAAGATTGAAACCCAAATATTTGAAGGATTTAGTCACATAGTCTTCCAAGTTAAATCGTAACATTTATCTCCAAACAACATCAGTTGCTCCTAAAGTCTCGTATTGAAAAGTAATTAACCTAATCACATTTCCTCCATGATAGGTTAATAATTTTCATAAATAACCCAAAATCAACTTACTCTTAATTCATAAAATCATATAACTAAAAAGAATTAGTCAAACTAACCAGGGACTTCACGTAGTCTAGTGGTAGGCAATAAATACCAGTTGCACTTTGGTTGTGGGTTCGATTCGCACAGCTTTTTCTGACGCGACGGGTTGTCACATGGTCTGCGTGTTGACCTTTTTCGAAAACTATATAATTCTCAAATAATTCCCCAAGAAGAGATAAAATCATCAAAAATAACCATAACATAATTTAACCTCAATTTTATCTCATGCCTTTCACTTCCATCATATAGTAACCCATAATTACCTCAAAAGTAAGGATCATATAAACCCAAATGGTTCTTTATAACTATGTCCACAAAAGAAAAGATAACTATTCCTTGAATAAAATTTGCATATATTAAACATCAGGGTTACACATAATATAAAAATTCTTCTAATGTAACCCCATCATCAAAAGAGACTTAATACTCTTAAGAATTTTACCATTACTCTTGAAGCCCTTATATGTTGACATGTTACTCATTCAACATTCTTCATGATCCATTAACCATTCCTTTCCAACTTATTCTGAAATACTTCTTTCCTACAAAAAAAATCATGAATCATATCCTATGATTCCAAAATTGTAAAAAAATAGTTATGAAATAATCCATACCCTTGATTGTTCATTGTCAGTTTCTTCATCCTCAATCGGAATGGCATTAGGTATTGGTAAATGAATATTTGTACGATCTTGGTGATCCCATTCCCATAACTTCTTCCTAGGACATGTGTTTTCATAATGACCATGCACACCACATTTAAAACATTCAATTGATCCCTCAGAAATAACTTCTTTCCCTTTCCTCGAGTCAACTAGATGCTTCCTTTTTCCATGGTAGGTTCTTGCTTTATGACCTTCATTTCCACATCTATATCATATTTCTGTCCCTTTGAATAAATTTCCTAGGTGTTTCTTTCCACATCATTGACACATAGGTTTTTGAACACACTTACCTTTATGATTTTTACATGTAGTTCCGTAGGGATTTGTTTCTCGCATATATGATGCCTTATAGAAATCACCAAGGTTTAGGTGGTCAATCATGAATCCAGATAGTTGGTTGAGGATAAACACAAGAGTTCTCATTGCAGCTCCCATATCATTCAGATGCTCACTCAGAAAACTGTCATAGTTTTCTTCACATCCACTGTTACTTTGGTGCCTGCTAGATCCAGCCATTTACTAAAACCAAAAAGGGTCAGTGTGAGTATATCAACAAAACCATCATGTACTAATGAGGAAGATATACTTACTCATTCACTTTATATAAAATCTATGACTCTTTCCGAAATCCTAACAATTATGGTAATGTCACTTATGCTTAAAGACTACCCTAACCTCTAAAGTTATCTAAACCGACCTTTCATACCAACTATAAGGCCCTAGCCTTAAACCTTACTTAATATTGAATTAAATGAGTAATTCACATTGAGTATCTTTTCAGGTTTAGAGTTTTAGAGAATTAGGACATAACTATTACATCTCAAAAGATTACAAAGTAGTCGCTTCTACTAAAATTTCCATAAATTAAAAACTCTTAAAAAGAAACATGTCTAGTTCCATGTTTTAGGCAGCATGAATTTCCCTTGAACCCATCCTTGACCCTATTCCACGCTAAGTCCTGGAAAAAACATTTCAAAAACTTGGGATGAGCATAAAAAGCTCAGTAAGGGATACACAAAGAATGAAAACTGTTAGTTTTTCAAAACAACAAGTAAACCATGTATACTTCAACAAAGTAATACATTTCACCTTTTCGAAGTAGTAAAAACTCTTCGCTGAATAAAAGGTCATTAATTACCCTTCTGTAACCAAAATATTAACATAAAACCCATTTAAAGATCACATAACTTATACAGGTAACTTGGTACATAAACATACTTAAGTGGAATAACCATAAGGTCGACTTCCACACATATCACTTAATGGAATATCCATTCGGCCAACTTCCATACATACTTAATGGAATAGCCATACGACCGACTTCCATACCCAATGAATTATAGATTATAACGTAACCACCCATCCTGGTATTCACGGCACCACCCGTCATATGGTTTATCACGTAACCACCCGTAAAATGTCCAAGTACCATTATAAAATTATAACACATAAAACCAATATAAAGGAATGATAACATTTCCACATTTCAATCACAATATATCATTTAAATATATTGACATAATAGAATCCGTTATCAAAACCATTTTCAATACCCAAAAAAAGAATATGGTATTTATTTTATTTAAAAACATTACGGCTTGTTGAGGAAGCCAAAGATCAAATAATACTCGCGGTGGTAAAAAAGGTCGTTGTCACCGCGTACGTAAAAGAAACATTCCTTTGTGTCTTTTAGTAAAACGCTTAGTAGAAAAAAAGATTCGGTTTTAATAAATATTAAAGTCAAAGGGGTTATAAACCGTATAAAAGAAGGTTGTGTATAAAACAAAATATGCCTCAATGAATAGAGATTGAGACGAAGACCCTTACAAAGATGGTACCCTTGGTTTAAGGATAAATCAATTGCATAATTATGTGTGACAAACAAATACACCAAATATAAGTGGATATTAAGTGTAAAACAATCAGAGGTTATTCACACATATTCATAGAACGACATATTCATGGAGCCCAAGTTTATCCCAAAGAATCAAATTTGGGTTAAAAAGTTCCCTTGCCAAAATTTGACAGCCTAACGACATCACTTCAAAATTCAGAAAAAGAGTTAATGAGAGATAAAAAAAGGTATCTCATCACTTAAAATTTACATCAATAAAGATATATGAGAACATATCCTAATATAAAAATATGTGAATTAAAAGACCCAACAAAAGAAGTCTTTTAAAAAGAGGAGGGTGAAAGGTTCCCCTACCGACTTGGGTATCTTTCGAAACATACACCCCATGAAAGAAGGTCAATACATCATTGATGTAAATACTCATAAACAAAATTATATTACACAAAGAGTACAATAATGGGAAGTACATACACCACTCAAAGGAAATTGTGGGAAATGTAGCATAAATCCCACGGGAATAAAAGTGAGATGAAAAATACCTTACGAAAACTCGGCAGCCTAACGACGCCACTTAAAACTTCCAAAATGGATTGATGAGAGAAAATAGGGTCTCTCATAATATGAACAATAAAAATCACAGTAAGATTAATATTAAAGAACATCCCAATAACAAGAAAGGCGATCTTTAAAAGGAGCGACATAAAATAGTGTACTTAAAAAGAATGAGAGGAGTAGGACCCCATACCTCGGGTCCGACTTGACTCGATCGTTCTTTAACGTCCTGAATAATAAACTTGACTTAATTTATATTTTCTTAAGAACCTTTTTCAAGTTCATTATTCCTTTTATATCACTTATTTCCATTTTATAAACATTATGTAATCATTTAAGTTAATAATGTTTGTTCTGTCGATATTTGGTTCTTAAGTCAAAAGTGAACTTCTTACAATTACATGTTGTTCGTGTGGTCAAGGTTCATTATATTCAGAATGATATTCATGATTTGGATATCATATATATCATATATATCCAGCATATTCATGTATTTATAATATTACATAATCATTTAGAGGTATGAAATGAAATGCACTGTTTGTGGAGAAGGTAAGCCGTACATACACATGAACGCTACTTTCATTTCTTTGTCATATTAATGGAATTAAAACTAAATGATATGTATGTATATTTTAATTCCAGAATTATATTTATCATTTATATCTAACATACACTATATATACACATTATAAATATGTACTTATGATAGTACATTACATTTGGGAATAAGAAATGAAATGCACCGTTCATGGAGACGGTAAGCCATACGTACGCATGAATGCTACTTTCATTTCTATTTCATACATTAATGTAAATAAATAATAATTATATATAGGTATATTATAATTACAGTATAACATCATATATAATAACTTTAAATATATCCTTTATACGTCCCACATATGACATTAACGAATCACATCACTTTGAGGGGGTGGTAGTCCGCACTTCCTAAAATGAAATTATCGTGTTTACCCACAATGGAGACCATAAAGGTATGCCACAAAAGAAAAATACTGAAGATTAAGTAAAAAATAAACATATTATATATCATATATAAATATAGTGACATCTTAATGTCCAACTTTGAAGGTGTTATATGAGTGTTGAACAATCATCGTTTCGTGAGGCAGAAATTCGCCATCCACAGAAACAGTATGCTCTTTAACCATTATATGTAGGTGTGTGTAAGTGTATCTCGAATAATTCTTATAAAAACATCCTAGTATATTGAGGATACTGTATATGTTACAAAATAAATTAATAAAAAGAGTTTAGGTGGTTAGAGTGGCAAAATAAAACAAAAGGTCTCAAGTGAAGACATTACGTTAAAATCGGGTAACTCCCTTTGGTTTGATCTAAAAGGCATCCTTGGGAAGACTTCTTCCCAATGTGAGGATTCAAGAAGTTATAGAGGGATTTGGAGAGACAAAATGGTCTGGGGTTGGCCGAGCCAAAGGCTTTGGGAGTGTGTGGAAGGAGGTATAGGTTGGGGCCTTTTATAAGAGGAGAGGAGGGGCACTCTTGTAAAGTTACAAAATGTTACTTTATTTTCAAAAGTTATTAGGATATTAAAGGTCCCAAATTGATTTATTTCGAGTATAAGGTGATAAGAGTTAGAAATACACTCATCCAATAGGTTTTTTACATGTTTAGGTCTTAGATATTACATTATATTTCCATTTTATTTAAATCGTTAAATAATGAGGTCATCGATGTATTATCATGATGTCATAAATAATTTAATTTATTTAATGTCTAAAAATTATGAAAAAAATACTATGATGTAGGAAATATTTTTATATTTCCAATGACTATTTATAGTAAAACATATGACTTCTATAACCCCATTTAAAAATTGTTTTAGTGAAACATTTAATGTTTGTGTCATTTTTACTTTAACAATAAATAAAAAGGTATTTATGTCATTTTCCTACCAAAGTGGATCTATGGGGTCCCCAAGTTGACCCATGGATTTTCTTGGTCGGACATGACACATCCAATGAGGTTAGGACATGGGTCTTGGTCATTTTATTTTATTCAAACATTATTCTTACCTTAAACTACACTAATTGCCTCTAATCGCGATTAAAAACTTAATAAGTTACTATTCACCAAAAAATTATTTTAATCCCATTGAAAAACATTTTAATTCTTAATGAAAACCATGTATGTAGGATTTTTTAAATTCAAAACACAAATGTGGAAAAATTTCATTTAAATGGAAAATCAGTTTTCAAAAGTACCACTTAGTGGTTTCACTATTCATCATAAATTGAAGTTTCTCAGAAAATTACCAAAAAATCACCCTAACCTATATCTGATATTCCAAATTCAAAAATTATATCTATTTTACAAAATTCAAAACATATATGTTGCATTAATTAATTTAATAAATAATTTCCACTGTCAAAACAAATAGCGTGTTTTTATGAAACAAAATGTATCAAAAGATTGACACTAGTTTAAGTCCGATTTCAAAGTGAAATTAATTCCAATGACCACTATTGGATTAAATGGTAAAAATATATTCTAATTTCACTTTAAAACCAATTAAAAATATAATCTAATCAAAAAAATATATTATATTAAAAAGAGGTTTTGAATTAAAATACAACATATTTCACTATTCATTGAAAAATGAACATTGTCAGAAAAATACCAAAAATTATCCCAAGGTAAATTTCAATGTCCCAAACATAAATAATATGTTTATTTTGAAAAATAGAGATTATAAAATTTTCAAAAAGTGGATTTAAAAGGGGTCCTCCATCAAAAGGCGGTTAATCGACCTTTTAAAGAATATTAGAATGTTTACACTTAAAAACTGGATTCATTTGCATTTTTAATCCTCTAACATTTATTGTAAAGAGTAAAAATATTTGACAAAACATATATAATAATTTTGTATTTAGTTCTATTCTTTCCCGCCATTACAACAGCTAGGCGTTAACTACCATTTAAAATAATATTATTTTATTATTAGAGTGCAACGTAAGATTCCAATGAAACTCGTTGTTGCGTATTGGGTACGCCATCGAGCATAGCATCCCCTTTAAAGAGATATTAATATTTTATTCACAAATAAGGATAAATATAATGATTTCATATTATTTATTTACATGGGGTGTTACACTAAGAGTTAAACTTCATTCATTCTACCCACTATGTTTTTTAAATGAATCATACCAATGAATTTACAGATAGAAAATCCTCAGAGAAAGTGGTCTATGCATAATGTCATTCAGATAGCTCATATTCGATAGTATTATCCAGAACCATCACAAGTTTTACATCATGAAATTGTCATGTTGGATGTATATGATACTATCAAGGAGAATGTTGTGCGTATTGTTGATTGTAGGATAATTAAATTCCAAGTTAGGTTAGTTCCTTTAGTAAAATTACTATGAAAGAATAGCAATGTACATGACATGACATGGGAATGGAAAGCTGATATACGAGCCTAGTGGCTAGAGAAATTATCTGAAGATACCTCTTTACCCCCTAAAGTCTAACTTGGGGATGAGTTACTTTATATACAGGAGGTTATAATGAATCAAATTTTTTAAAAGGTATAGATAATTAATTGTTTTTGGCCCAAATTCTTATATTCATTCATTTTAATGTTACTTAATTAATTCATGGAGTTTATATTGTTAATTGGAATATTTTCAGAGCCTAGAACCCTAGATTTTGGAGTAAATGTTGGGTCACACTATTAGGTGAAACTATTCCACACCACCATCTTGAATAGCGATAACTGTGAAATCCACATTGCAAGGATGTGGAAATATTTCAGGCATCTAGAAAGAGCCAAAGGACATGGTATGAAAATATATTAGAGAACTGTTCGCACAAACCACAAGATTTACTTCAATAAATTTAAAGTTTCCCTTGGGATTCACATGTTTTGGAAAACCATCTAGAAAAACTGAATGACCTCGTTTTTTTGGGTGACTTTAAAATTTTCCCCTCACTAAATTTAAGAAGAATCACCTTCTCTCTTTTCTCTCTAGTGGATATAAGTCCTCCATTTTCACACGTAACATATCTCTACCTCTCTCATTGATATAATTTGATGTCATTCCATCATCAATACCCCAAATATAATATCATTAGTCATGTTGGATCGACATCAGTAATCACTCGAACCCTCTTTATCCCATTTATCAATTCTCTTCAAATATATTGTTCTATTTATGTCAAAGTTCATATTCCCTATTTTTAAGAATTTATTCTATGTTTCATTAATCTTATGATCTATGTTAAAATGAAATCCATGATTAGATGAGGATTCATCTATGTAATTAAGGCAGGTGCTCTTGAATTAGTTCTTAAATATTTTGGTGATTTCATTTCTTTATCCATTAAGAGAAGTGATAATAATTTCCAAACATCACATCAAATTGGAATTTACATTTATAAATAATTATATTCTTGATGTTATGGTACCGATTACCAATTATAACGATTAATGGATTCCAACTTCTTGATCACCACCACTTTGGGCATGTCGTCTTTTCTTGACCCTTTAATATTATTATTTTTGGATTACTAAAAAACCTATGAAGTGTTTGATTTTTCCTTAAATTTGTTTTACATGATTAATTAATTAATTTTATAGATTCAAATTAATGATTATGGGATGGAATGACTTTATTTTGTACTCCCGATGACATGATTAATTAACAGTCTCGTTTATGTCAAGTAGAATTGGGTTGCAAGGCCACACCAAATGTTATATCAATGTGAATGTAAATTTGGTGAATTTTAATTCCCTTGGATATATTGGGATTAATTATTAAAATTATTTAGAGGAGATTCTTCATGATATTATTATTATTATTATTATTATTATTTATCTTTCCACTCTTAATGGTTGGGGAACAATGGTTATGAGACTTATTGGGAATGATGTTTCACTCTACCTTACATCGTGTATTGATCATTAAATCTCATTCCATTATAATTTTATCTGGGTGATGTGAATGTTTTTCCAAATTATTTCATATTGGATGTTGGTCTTGATGACTAAACCCACTTCTCTAAATTGATGAAGATGATTCCTCACATTCATCATCAGATTCAGGGAACATACCCATTTCACGAGCCTACAGCTTGTTAGACTTGTTATGGATTCACGATCTATGCCTCAGGTCTATCCATCACCCAATATCCATGTATATTCCATCTTATAAACTCACATATTTAGTGCATATAGATTTATATATCATATATATATATATATATATTATTAGTATATTTACGTATGGTTTCTGATAAAATTCCAACACATGCCTACAGGGAAGTAGGTAGAGCTATCTAAGTGTCAAGTAGTAACCTCAATATTATATTATTTATTTATCTGAAATTTATTATTCATATTTTTACCTGCACACTTCTTAACTATGTGAACTTCTATGATTATTTCAGGACACTGCTGGTGTTGGACTCTATGGAATTTACCTCAAACACAACTAGGGACACCTTAGAACCTGAGTAGACTACTTGTTTGTAGGCGTAGATAATGGATAGAAACTTACTATAAATATTTGATTTAATTTACGTATTCCATGTAGAAAATGTGTAATCATATGATCAAGATGATATTTGAGTAGTATTTTGGATATTTTGTATTTTTGTATTCCATGTTGTATATGATTTTCCCATTGTTATTTTACTTAACATCATCATTCAATGAAATCATTGTTTATGATTCCTCATGTGGTATTTTGATGTTATATCAGATGATGGGTTATTTAATCTCTGAAATTTTATCATATTTATTTATTTAATGTAATTATTTTATATTGAATGTCTACTACGATAAGTTACTAGTCCAGTTATTATATTGTCTCATTCCACGGATATTTTGTATTTATATGCATTCAATATTTCCTTTTTCACTTTATTTGATGTTACACTCTGATATTTGGTTATAGACACCCCATAGTACCACTAGAGATCATTTTTTCTAGTCGGTAGCCTTTGGTGTATGAGGATGCACACTTGAGGCCATGTGACCCGCTGGCTCCAGGCATAGGTTATGTAGATCCGGGGTCAGGATGTTTCCTTGTAAAAACTAAATACATATACCTAAAAATTAAATAATATGATAAAAATCATATACATTACATTCCACATGAACTTATAAACCCACTCATCCCAAAACCCTTTATTTGGGCTAAAATGGCCTCAAACACAACAACAAAAAGACCTTGGAAAACAAGGGTCTATAGATTTGGAAGAGAAGCAACAAAATATGAAACATATTCTTAATAATTGAAGGTTACATAGTCTGTGACATTCTTGGATCTTTTATTTAAATCCAAAAACACTCAAAAAGGATAATTCTTTAAGTTGAATCACCCATGGTGGAGTGGAGAACTCTTTGATTATCACAATTTCAATTGGGATCGAATTGGGGAGAAAATAAAGGGATCCACCTAAAATACTAATAGGAAAATATTTATTTTTAACACTATTTGTAACGCCCCGACCCCAGCTACCCAGAGTCGGTGCAATAATTACATAACATTGGCATGATCACAAGAAAGATCAAATCTCGAAAGACCGATTGGTTTAGTAGCCTTGGAAATACTAGATATAATCATAAAGTTTTACATTACATTTCAAAGTGAAAAACTACTACAACAACAAAGTCTTCATATCCACACTATTAACCCCTCATAATATCCCTGTAAGTCATTCATAAATTACTTCTTCACTACCTGGGAAAAATAAAACATAGAAAAGGGGTGAGCTCAAATGCCCAGTAAGGATAACAATATAGCGGAAACTTTCATCAATAAGAATAAACATTTAAGGCAATGTATAACTAAAACAAAAGCCTTTTAAACATGAACTTTCAACATGGTATGGCATAAATAAAATGAAATAATGCCATTTACTTATTCACATGGATATTCCACTAATCGAATAATCACATGCAAAAATAAATAACCACTTTCATAATGTTGGAATGCATAATGCCAGACTATCATAACCACATAGCCAAGGCCTCGTTCCAAGACTACAAATAAGATTTTGTCAAGGCCTTGTGCCAAGACACTAGTTTGTCTCATGAGACCTACCGATGCATCGAGGAGCTATAGCGGGCTCCACCCGTCACTTATTAAGTCCAATGCATTCCCATATGAAAAGGTTTAAACATAACATAAACATTCGTATTAAAACTAGCATACGAAATGTCAATACTTTCACAATAAACTATGAATGGTATAAAAATAGCACATCCACAGTCAAACATATCACAAAACCTTCAATACAATATAGAAGTTTTGTATCATAATAAATCAACTTCAAATAATCTTAAAATCCATCAAAGGATGTTGACATAGATGAAATCAAAATTCTTTTTAAAGAAGTATCTCCTTTTATTTTGAAATCATTTAAGATCCATATAAAATAAAACATTTTCTTTGAAAATATTCTTATAATCTTGTATGGAAAGCTTCGACGATTTTATAACGGCGGAAAATAACCGCACCCATCGTATATGTTAAAAAAAACATTCTTACCTCAATTCTGTCGAAAAGGTTAAAAAGGACCTTGTTTTGAAAACGACGGAAAGATTCCTTTATAAACCTCTTATAAAAAGTCAAACAAGGGTATAAATGACTTTAACCCATATTCTTGTAAATAGTAAAAATGTTTTGAAATACAATTTGAAGAAACATGGATGTGGATGATAACGAGATCCCAGTAGATTATTACGTATAAACAACCTCGGATAAAGAAGAGATTGTGAAATAACCCTTACCTTGTACTTTTCCTTGGTTGGGGTAGGTTAACCTCCTGTATAATGGTGAAATAGTTGTTATTAAATTATACAAGAATCATATATATTAATATGATATCATATATGATCTTTTAACATTGATTTGTTAATAATATCTTAGAATTATCGTCGTTTCGGGAGTTAACTTACTCATTTTCTTTTATATGTTTTGTTACATAAGTCATGGTTGTTGTATCTTATTCATATCCAGAATGATATACAGTCCTTAAACATCATTTTTAAATCATCAAATGATAATTATACTTGAATGGATACGATGGAGAATGAATCTCATCGCGTTCGTGGAGACGGTAGTCCGTACGTACGCACGAGCGACAATATCATTCTTTTGATATTAAAATAATATATAAATGGATGGTATATCATATATAAAGAATCATTAACATGTTATATTTATTATTTACATGAGTTACACATCATTATTATACCCATCCAAATAATATTATATTGAATAACAATTACACCACGACGTGGAGACGGTAAGCCGTACGTACGCACGTATGGTGACATGTTATTCAAAGGGTGGATATAATACTGAATATGGTTGTACCATACATATAATAACATCACAGTATATGTGAGATACTGGAGTTATTATTTCAGAATGGTAAGAACAAAGGAAGAAGAAGTGGAAGAAGAAATGAACTTAGAAAAGGGTGGTGAAATCATTACCTCTTCTTCGGGTTCTTCCTTTTGATTTGATCAAAAGGGCTCCTTAGGTTGGCTTTCTGATCACACTAAGGCCTCTAGGTTGTATTGAGGGATGTTGGGAGAGTATTTGGGCAGAGTTTGGCCGAACCAAAAGGCTTTGAAGGTGTGAAGAAATGAGAAGGAGGAGTGCCCTTTTATAAGAGGGGTGAGGGGCACCTTTGGAAAAGCTAGAAATATTAATTTATAATAAATTCATATTCGGTTTCTAAAGGCTCCAAAGTTGACTATTCAAAGGATGATGTGGGGATAGGTCGAAAACAACTCATCCAATAGAATTTAGACAGGTTTGGGTACTTATATTAACCTTATCTTTAAGTATTAACTCTAAGTTAATTAGTTTCACTTTTACAATGTCTCTTTGTATTTTTATATATTATGGTTAATAATCTTACTATATACATCCAAGATACCCCCAAGTGGTCCATTAATGATTAACCTATCATAATTTAAGTCTCTTGGCCGAACCTTAGATTTTTAGGAATTTAATATCAATTAATAATATAATATTTGTTTTAAGAACTCTTTTATGTCAATTTTGACACTATTCAATAGTTGATTTTTGTGAAACTCATAACAGATTGATTACTTCGAAAAAAGTCCATTAAATCAATCCTAATATATCATATTATCATATAAAATTAGTTTAATTCATTAAAAGTTTCATATTATATTTATTTGGGTATTTATAATATCAATTATTTTAATTTTTCACTATTACAGTAATTACTGCATCATCATTGTGTCATAAATAAATCAAATTATTTAATGTCTAAAAATTATAAATAAAATATCATTATGTAGGAAATCTTTTTAGCTTTCTAATGAATATTTATAATCTAAAATCCAACATATATAACCTTATGTAAAAATTGTTGTTCTAAAAGATATATGCTTGTGTCATTTTTGTATTCATTTTAACTAAATTAAAATAAAGTGTCATTATCACTTACAAGTGGATCCATGGGGTCCCAAAATAGACCCAAAGATGCCCATGGTCGACCATGTATTAACCAATAGGGTTAAGACACGTTTTTAGGGTAATTTAGTATTATTATAATATTATTTTTTTAACCCTTATTTACCGGATTTACCCTTAACCATGGTAAATAAAATATTTACCGCAGTAATTATTCAAAATGTCTAAAAATAAAAGTTACCTATTTACGCAATTTGAACATCCTGATTCCAAATATGGAATCCATTTTCCTAAATTCAAAACACAGAAGTGGCAGAAATTAATTTAAAATTAATTCCCGCTGTCAAAACAAAAAGCGTGTTTTTAAGAGATAATAACTACCAAAAGATTGACACTTGTTTATGTTCGGTTTAATTGTAAAATTATGTCCAATGACCAACATTATATTAAATGGTAAAAATATATTCTAAATATACTTTAAAACCACTCAAATTCATAATTTATCACTATTACTTATTTTGATTAAAAAAGTTGTTTTTAATTAAAATTTAGTAATTTTTACTATTCATCAAAATATAAAAGTTATCCGAAAAGTACCAAAATTTCACCCTAGGATAATTTCGATATTCCGAATCCAAAAAGGAAGTCCATTTTGAAATATAAAATATATATGATTTCAAAAAGTAGGTATCACTATTTACAACGGCTAGTTTAATTAGTTGTGGTGTGTGTTAGAACTCGAGGTTGCGTACAACACACGCTATCGCATTATTCGAAGGGAAACGTACCGTAGAAGATTGGGGTGTTACATTCTCCCCTCCTTCAAATAATTGCGTCCTCGCAATTTCTAGGGTATTACTGCATAAAAAGACTCGGGTGGTTCTTCATCATAAGTTCCTCGGGTTCCCACGTTGCCTCTTCCATCTTATGATTCCTCCACAAAACTTTTACCAGACGCGTCGTCCGGTTTCTCAGTACTTGTTCTCTCGTATCAAGAATCTTGATGGGCTCTTCGCAATAGGAAAGATCGGGTTCCAGTTCTAATTCTTCATAGGTGAGTACATGCGTTGGGTCAGGCATGTATTTCCTCAACAGAGATACGTGGAACACATCGTGAACTTTGGAGAGACTTGGCGGCATTGCCAATCGGTAAGCTACAGCCCCAATTCGTTCTAGAATTTCGAAAGGTCCGATGTACCTGGGACTCAATTTACCTTTTTTACCAAAACGTATGACTCCCTTCCATGGAGATACCTTCAGGAAAACATGATCACCGACTTGAAATTCCAAATCCTTCCTTCGATTATCGGCATAGCTCTTCTGCCTACTTTGAGCTGCTTTGATGTGATTTTGGATTACCTTCACCTTTTCCACCGTTTCCTCCACCAGTTCTGGGCCTACAAGTTTTCTTTCACCAACATCATCCCAACAGGTTGGTGTACGACATCTCTTTCCGTATAACGCTTCATATGGTGCCATTTGTATACTCGAATGGAAGCTATTGTTATAGGAAAATTCTACCAGTGGTAAATATTGATCCCACATACCCTGAAAGTCAAGTGAGCAAGATCTCAACATGTCTTCTAAGGTTTGAATAGTCCGTTCTGATTGTCCGTCTGTCTGAGGGTGGTAAGCAGTGCTCAAATGAAGTTCAGTATCCAGGGATTTCTGAAGACTTTTCCAAAATCTTGAAGTAAAACGGGGGTCACGATCAGAAACAATCGATAGGGGTACTCCATGAAGTCTCACAACTTCATTAATATATAGTCTTGCTAGACGTTCCAGGGGTAGATCTTCTCTTATAGCAAGAAAATGTGCTGACTTGGTAAGACGATCAACAATCACCCATATTGCATCCTTCCTTCTAGGAGTCTTTGGTAGCCCCATGACAAAGTCCATCGTAATATTGTCCCATTTCCACTCCGGTATGGGAAGCGGTTGCATGACTCCTCCAGGCTGTTGCCTTCCAGCTTTCACTTGTTGACAAACCATACATCTTGACACAAAATCAGCAATCTCCCTCTTCATATTGTCCCACCAAAAATGTTCTTTCAAATCTCTATACATTTTGGTGCTCCCAGGGTGTATAGAGAAATTGGAACTATGAGCATCATCCAGCAATTCCCTTTTTAGATCAGGTATATTGGGAACACAAAGTCTCTTCCCGAATTTCAAAATTCCATCTTCATACACAAAGTCTCTCAATCTCCCATCATTCACAGCTTTAATCTTCTTCTGAAATTCTTCATCATCGGTCTGGGAACTCTTAATCCTTTCTAGTAAAGATGGTTTGGCAACCATTTGAAAAAGCATTGATGTTTCACCTTCCCTGGTTATTCCCATGTCTATCTTCACTAGATCCATGAAAATTGGATCCCTTTCAATTCTCATCATGTTCAGAACTCCATGGTCTTTTCTGCTCAAAGCATCTGCTACTTTGTTTGCTTTCCCCGGGTGGTAGTGTATCGCGCAATCATAATCCTTGAGTAATTCAAGCCATCTCCTTTGCCTCATGTTGAGTTCTTTTTGTGAGAAAATATACTTCAAACTCTTGTGATCAGTATAAATCTCACATTTTTCACCATAGAGGTAGTGCCTCCATATCTTCAAAGCAAAGATCACAGCTGCTAACTCGAGATCATGAGTAGGATAGTTTTGTTCATGAATTTTCAACTGTCGTGATGCATAGGCAATAACTCTATCATTCTGCATAAGGACACAACCAAGTCCTTTCTTTGATGCATCACTATAAATAACGAACCCATCATTCCCCGATGGTAGAGTCAATATAGGAGCATTGACTAATCTTCTCTTCAGTTCTTCGAAACATTCTTCACACTCTTTTGTCCAAACAAATTTAACCCCTTTACGTGTGAGCTTCGTTAATGGGTTAGCCAATCGGGCAAAATTCTGGACGAAACGTCGATAATAACCTGCCAAACCAATGAAACTACGTACCTTAGTTATACTCGTAGGTGCTGGCCATTCTTGGATTGCCTTGGTCTTAGAAGGATCAACAGAGATTCCATCTTTAGAGACAATATGGCCAAGAAAAGAAATCTCATGAAGCCAGAATTCACACTTGCTAAACTTCCCATATAATTCATGCCTCCTCAGAGTCTTCAAGATAATGCGCAAGTGATTTTCATGATCTTTGTAGGTTTTGGAGTATACCAAGATATCATCAATAAATACCACCACAAATTCATCGAGATACTCCTTGAAAACTCTATTCATCAGATCCATGAATACAGAGGGTGCATTAGTCAATCCAAACGGCATTACAGTAAACTCGTAATGCCCGTACCTGGTTCGAAATGCTGTTTTCGGAATGTCTTCCTTATTTACACACAACTGATGGTATCCAGATCGAAGGTCAATCTTTGAAAAGTATTGAGCTCCATGCAGTTGGTCAAATAAATCATCAATACGAGGTAGGGGATACTTTTTCTTTATCGTTATAGCATTGATCTCCCTGTAATCGATACATAACCTCATAGATCCATCTTTCTTTTTAACAAAAAGAACAGGGGCTCCCCATGGAGAAACACTAGGGCGAATAAATCCCTTATTACTCAATTCCTCTAGTTGTTTCTTTAGTTCGACTAGCTCTACAGTGGCCATTCTATAAGGGGTCTTCGATATAGGCCTTGATCCAGGAATCAAATCAATAGAAAACTCAACTTCTCGTTCTGGAGGATGTCCAGGTAAATCTTCTGGAAATACATCTACAAATTCTTTCACAACAGGTACATCCTCTATTTGAACATTCCTTTCCTCACTGATAGTTACTTCATTCTCTTCCTCCCCAATAATTGAATTAAGTTGAGCTACTGGGGGTGGATCTAAATAAGAATTAGGTGGTGACGATTCTGCTCTAAAAATAAGGTGCTCCTTATCATTATCATCAAGAATCGTAACCTCTTTCTTCTTACAATAAATCTTCGCATCATAATCCGAAAGCCAGTCCATACCGAGGATTATATCAAACTCAATAATAGGTATGACGATGAAATCAGCAGATAAAGAAAATTTATGTGCTCTAATGGGGACTGATTCACAAAACTTTGTTGCAACGATACTTCCCTTAGGAGTTTTAACTGACAACTCCCTTATTAAATCAAATTGGAAATATCTAATTTTCTTAGCAAACTGGGAAGATATGAAACAATGCGATGATCCAGAATCAAATAATGCATTTGCTAAACTTGAGGAAACCATTAAATTACCTGCCACCACGTCTTTTGGAGCTTCTACCTCTGCAGTAGTGATAGCATAAGCCTGGCCTTGATCCCTTGGCCTTTTCTGAGGTAAGTTCTCCTGACGCTTAGGACATGCATTTGCATAATGCCCCATCTCCCTGCAATTGTAGCACTGAACGTTGGTAGCTTCCTTCTTCCCCTTGCAATCATGTGCTTGGTGGCCTTTTTCACCACACTTGTAACAGACTCCCATTCCCTTCAGGCAAGCACCGGGGTGTTTCTTCCCGCACTTACCACAAGATGGATATTCAACCTTTCCCTTCTTCCCCTTATTTCCATTCCCAGATTGATCAGCAGGTCTCTTCTTCTCTTGCTTTGCTTTAAAGTCATAAGACTTAGAGAATTCCTTTTCGGTCTTGATAGCACATGAGACAATGTCTTCGTACGATGAAAAGGATTGTGAGACTAATGCTCGACGGAGAAATGGTTTTAACCCATCAAAGAAACGATCAATCTTACTTCTTGGGTTGCGAATATAATCTCCAGCATACCTCGCTAACCTTGTAAATTTAGCCTCATACTTTGTGACATTATCATCCTCCTTTTGTCTCAGACTCAGAAATTGCCTTTCCATATCTGCTCGATGGTCGCGAGGAAAGTATTTTTCTAAAAACAGATCTTTGAACTCCCTCCATTCCATGTTTGATACTTCATCATCTTCCTTCATGTTTTGAATCAATGACCACCATTGATCAGCATCTCCAGTGAGGCGGTAAACTGCCATGGTAACTTTTTCCCTTTCACTACTCCCCAAAGCCTGAAATATTTTCTCTAGGGAAAATATCCATTGCTCAGCTACTAAGGGATTTGTACTCCCATTGAACGTTGGTGGTTGTTGTCTCATGAATCGGTCTAACATTGATCCTCCACGCTGCGGATCAGGGTGCTCCATACGGGTAAGGTTATTATTCATAACCTGAGTAAGTTGTCCCAGTACGGTGATTAGCTGATCAGCACCAGTTGCATCACCAGCCCCACTATAATTATCTTGAGCAGGAGGGCAATCCCTACATGGAGTGCGTGCATTGATACGGTTTCCATTTCTTCCACTAGGCGCCATTTCTAAAAAAATGGCATAAACTAGATCAGTTTATGCATCAAAATACATAATCCCATACTTATAAAACACTTAACATAAATTGAACTATTTATGGATATAATCCATAATCATAAAAATGTTTTTCTTTGAGGAAGTATATACTCATAAACCCTTCATAATGATTTGTAAAGATAATGAGAGTTATCCTAAGCATATCCCCCAGGAGTGTCGTAACCAAGAGTGCAGCAAGGCCCGTTGTCGTGCACCAGTTCCCGTTCGAGTCTAGCTCAAAGCGGTGTTTTCGGGTTTTACCCCTAGGTACATCTGTGCCAGAGCCGCCTCTACCTGCTCGTATCCAGACAGGGATGTATTGCTCGGAAAACTCACAAAATCTCTACAATACCAAAATTCTAGGAAGTTCTTCTATACTAATCCTCAAAGTTCATCTTAGGTCTACGTGCTCTAATCAGAGTTTATCTAAATCTAGCTTCCAAGGTTTGTACTAAACTTCCTCTGATACCAACTGTAACGCCCCGACCCCAGCTACCCAGAGTCGGTGCAATAATTACATAACATTGGCATGATCACAAGAAAGATCAAATCTCGAAAGACCGATTGGTTTAGTAGCCTTGGAAATACTAGATATAATCATAAGGTTTTACATTACATTTCAAAGTGAAAAACTACTACAACAACAAAGTCTTCATATCCACACTATTAACCCCTCATAATATCCCTGCAAGTCATTCATAAATTACTTCTTCACTACCTGGGAAAAATAAAACATAGAAAAGGGGTGAGCTCAAATGCCCAGTAAGGATAACAATATAGCGGAAACTTTCATCAATAAGAATAAACATTTAAGGCAATGTATAACTAAAACAAAAGCCTTTTAAACATGAACTTTCAACATGGTATGGCATAAATAAAATGAAATAATGCCATTTACTTATTCACATGGATATTCCACTAATCGAATAATCACATGCAAAAATAAATAACCACTTTCATAATGTTGGAATGCATAATGCCAGACTATCATAACCACATAGCCAAGGCCTCGTGCCAAGACTACAAATAAGATTTTGTCAAGGCCTTGTGCCAAGACACTAGTTTGTCTCATGAGACCTACCGATGCATCGAGGAGCTATAGCGGGCTCCACCCGTCACTTATTAAGTCCAATGCATTCCCATATGAAAAGGTTTAAACATAACATAAACATTCGTATTAAAACTAGCATACGAAATGTCAATACTTTCACAATAAACTATGAATGGTATAAAAATAGCACATCCACAGTCAAACATATCAAAAAACCTTCAATACAATATAGAAGTTTTGTATCATAATAAATCAACTTCAAATAATCTTAAAATCCATCAAAGGATGTTGACATAGATGAAATCAAAATTCTTTTTAAAGAAGTATCTCCTTTTATTTTGAAATCATTTAAGATCCATATAAAATAAAACATTTTCTTTGAAAATATTCTTATAATCTTGTATGGAAAGCTTCGACGATTTTATAACGGCGGAAAATAACCGCACCCGTCGTATATGTTAAAAAAAACATTCTTACCTCAATTCTGTCGAAAAGGTTAAAAAGGACCTTGTTTTGAAAACGACGGAAAGATTCCTTTATAAACCTCTTATAAAAAGTCAAACAATGGTATAAATGACTTTAACCCATATTCTTGTAAATAGTAAAAATGTTTTGAAATACAATTTGAAGAAACATGGATGTGGATGATAACGAGATCCCAGTAGATTATTACGTATAAACAACCTCGGATAAAGAAGAGATTGTGAAATAACCCTTACCTTGTACTTTTCCTTGGTTGGGGTAGGTTAACCTCCTGTATAATGGTGAAATAGTTGTTATTAAATTATACAAGAATCATATATATTAATATGATATCATATATGATCTTTTAACATTGATTTGTTAATAATATCTTAGAATTATCGTCGTTTCGGGAGTTAACTTACTCATTTTCTTTTATATGTTTTGTTACATAAGCCATGGTTGTTGTATCTTATTCATATCCAGAATGATATACAGTCCTTAAACATCATTTTTAAATCATCAAATGATAATTATACTTGAATGGATACGATGGAGAATGAATCTCATCGCGTTCGTGGAGACGGTAGTCCGTACGTACGCACGAGCGACAATATCATTCTTTTGATATTAAAATAATATATAAATGGATGGTATATCATATATAAAGAATCATTAACATGTTATATTTATTATTTACATGAGTTACACATCATTATTATACCCATCCAAATAATATTATATTGAATAACAATTACACCACGACGTGGAGACGGTAAGCCGTACGTACGCACGTATGGTGACATGTTATTCAAAGGGTGGATAGAATACTGAATATGGTTGTACCATACTTATAATAACATCACAGTATATGTGAGATACTGGAGTTATTATTTCAGAATGGTAAGAACAAAGGAAGAAGAAGTGGAAGAAGAAATGAACTTAGAAAAGGGTGGTGAAATCATTACCTCTTCTTCGGGTTCTTCCTTTTGATTTGATCAAAAGGGCTCCTTAGGTTGGCTTTCTGATCACACTAAGGCCTCTAGGTTGTATTGAGGGATGTTGGGAGAGTATTTGGGCAGAGTTTGGCCGAACCAAAAGGCTTTTAAGGTGTGAAGAAATGAGAAGGAGGAGTGCCCTTTTATAAGAGGGGTGAGGGGCACCTTTGGAAAAGCTAGAAATATTAATTTATAATAAATTCATATTCGGTTTCTAAAGGCTCCAAAGTTGACTATTCAAAGGATGAGGTGGGGATAGGTCGAAAACAACTCATACAATAGAATTTAGACAGGTTTGGGTACTTATATTAACCTTATCTTTAAGTATTAACTCTAAGTTAATTAGTTTCACTTTTACAATGTCTCTTTGTATTTTTATATATTATGGTTAATAAACTTACTATATACATCCAAGCGACCCCCAAGTGGTCCATTAATGATTAACCTATCATAATATAAGTCTCTTGGCCGATCCTTAGATTTTTAGGAATTTAATATCAATTAATAATATAATATTTGTTTTAAGAACTCTTTTATGTCAATTTTGACACTATTCAATAGTTGATTTTTGTGAAACTCATAACAGATTGATTACTTCGAACAAAGTCCATTAAATCAATCCTAATATATCATATTATCATATAAAATTAGTTTAATTCATTAAAAGTTTCATATTATATTTATTTGGGTATTTATAATATCAATTATTTTAATTTTTCACTATTACAGTAATTACTGCATCATCATTGTGTCATAAATAAAATAAATTATTTAATGTCTAAAAATTATAAATAAAATATCATTATGTGGGAAATCCTTTTAGCTTTCTAATGAATATTTATAATCTAAAATACAACATATATAACCCTATGTAAAAATTGTTGTTCTAAAAGATATATGCTTGTGTCATTTTTGTATTCATTTTAACTAAATTAAAATAAAGTGTCATTATCACTTACAAGTGGATCCATGGGGTCCCAAAATAGACCCAAAGATGCCCATGGTCGACCATGTATTAACCAATAGGGTTAAGACACGTTTTTAGGGTAATTTAGTATTATTATAATATTATTTTTTTAACCCTTATTTACCGGATTTACCTTTAACCATGGTAAATAAAATATTTACCGCAGTAATTATTCAAAATGTCTAAAAATAAAAGTTACCTATTTACGCAATTTGAACATCCTGATTCCAAATATGGAATCCATTTTCCTAAATTCAAAACACAGAAGTGGCAGAAATTAATTTAAAATTAATTCCCGCTGTCAAAACAAAAAGCGTGTTTTTAAGAGATAATAACTACCAAAAGATTGACACTTGTTTATGTTCGGTTTAATTGTAAAATTATGTCCAATGACCAACATTATATTAAATGGTAAAAATATATTCTAAATATACTTTAAAACCACTCAAATTCATAATTTATCACTATTACTTATTTTGATTAAAGAAGTTGTTTTTAATTAAAATTTAGTAATTTTTACTTTTCATCAAAATATAAAAGTTATCCGAAAAGTACCAAAATTTCACCCTAGGATAATTTCGATATTCCGAATCCAAAAATGAAGTCCATTTTGAAATATAAAATATATATGATTTCAAAAAGTAGGTATCACTATTTACAACGGCTAGTTTAATTAGTTGTGGTGTGTGTTAGAACTCGAGGTTGCGTACAACACACGCTATCGCATTATTCGAAGGGAAACGTACCGTAGAAGATTGGGGTGTTACACTACTTATGATTATTAAATTTTGGATGTATGGTTATCCAATTTATGTGCCAACTATGTGTCTCCATTTATTCATGTTGGGAAAAGGCCGCACTATTTGGATAATCCCTCGTATGGTTTTTCAAAAGTGTGCGGATTTTATGTGAATGAATCTATCTATGGGAGTCATTATTGAACATGCGTTAGGAAAGTCCAATGATATTTTAAAACCATGTGAGGGTTATGACATCAGATCTTCTTGAGACACTCCCACCCCACACAACTATGGCACAAGTCTAATCAAACAATGGGCCAACAGTGGAACATTCATATTTTTTCCTCTATTCCATAATTTCATGTCATGAATTTCTGATAAACCCTTGATACCTATCCAAATTCCCATAATCACTCAATTAATTATTTAGAATGTTTTTGTAACAACATATTTTGTCTTTGGCATACCTCATTTGAGGGTTAGGATTGTATAATGTTTTTCATTTTTTTCATCTTCATTGCACCTGTTTTCTTTCATTTTTGATGTGTTATCATTCTTTTCGATGGAAATTTATTTAGTTTTTTTGAATTCATAATGTATTACTCTCTATCGACATCCAAAGTTTTTAACATATTTATGTAAAAAAATAAATCATATAATAATATTTTCTATGAAGATTGTTTATATGTTATTATATGTTTCTATATTTAATTAGTTTTATGATATTTTTTATAATAATTAATTGTTTGATATTTATCTTATCAATTTATATAATTATATTTATGTTATTTATTTAAATTTTTTAATAAATAATACAATTTTTTCATAATTTTATTTTTGAAAAAAACCTTAATTTACCTTTGTATAATTGTCTATATAATATTTTATACAAATTTATGAATTTTTTTTTGGAATTTGAGAAATATTTTTCATATATATTTTATGTTAATTTTCTTTATTTTTAACTTGTTTTTAAGATAATTTTTATAAAAAAAGTTATGCTTAATTGTTTGTATGATAAGTTTATATTATGATAATTGTTTTTATTATAATTTTTCGTCTGTTACTATATGTGTTTTATGTATTATATATTATGTATTATATATTTAAGTTATTTCTTTTATATTTGAATTCAAATTATTTATATTCGTTTGATGATAAATTATGTATAATATTTGAAGAACAAATATGATATATTTTGTTTTTTTCATGATTAATAATGTATAAAATTTTATGAATAGTTTCTATAATAGTTTTTTAATGATCAAATAATTATTTATAAATAATTTTTTTGATTATATTTTTTAGGTTACAATTTAGATGTTTTTAAATACATTTAAATGATTATATTCATTATTATTTTCACCATTTATATTTTTATGATAGGTATTTAATATATCATAAATATATAAATTTACAAACAACCACTACAGAATATGAAAGAGGAGTTAATGATTTCATGGAATTTGGAAAAAGAAATATATAGAGTAAAGAATTTATTTTATGTTCATGAATGAAGTGTTTGTTTATAAGAATCTTATTATATAAAGAAATTTTTTATTATCTTAGGTCATTTTTTCTTAAATAATTATAAATATTAGAATAGTAATGGTTTAAGAAACTAAAATAAAATATCTATTGTTGATGAAAACATTTATAATGAGACATAAGACCATATTAAATAATAAATTCATGATGCATGGGTTGAAATATTTGAACAATTATACAAAGATTCTAGGAATCAACATTCTCATGATAATCTTAATTTATAGTGGTATCAGTAGTAACAATTTATGTTACATTGAATGAATGAAATGGGAGGATTTAAGAATGTTTCTCTAAAATTAATTTTGTATTAAATGAGTTACTTCCAGAAGGAAAAAGGCATCTAGATTCCAATTATGTGACAAGAAGATTAGTGTTCCCAATGGGAATGGGATAAAAAAAGATATACAGTTTCATCAATGATTAAGACTTTTATAGTCATAAATATAAATTTCTATCAAAATGTATTAAATTTAAGACATCATGATATAATATGGATGAAAAATTAATCTCTAATACATTATCCGTTACTAGTATCAAACCACCTTGTAAATTAATTTTTTACCTTCCAATAATTCTTTTTTTAAAGATTGTTATTACTAATTCAAATGATGTAAAAAAGTTAAGATGACATATAGATACAATAATATACGATATTAACTTACAAAATCCTGATTATTCATCACATTGGTTGAGATTTAATAAAGATATTCTTGATTTATGATATGAATTTAGAAAATTTGTAATGAGACTATGTATAAATAGAATGAATCCATACCAAAGCCTTTTATCCAACATAGTACATGACCTTTTTAGTTGATAGTTTAGAACTTTTACACATATATATGTATGTTGAAAAAAATATTTTATGATGATCTTGATTATTTTGACACCAATAAAACAAGTAAATAATACTGATGTATATCTTTCAACATTGACTAATGACTTGAAGAATCTATGAGATACATTCTTAATAAATTTTTATGCATAAAATAAATATTATTTTATTTTCGATCATATGAAAGTGTCCACTATTAATAAAATTTCCTTATATGTAAATTTATAAAGATAAAATTTTATGTGACATAAATCATATCCAAATTGTGATGATGGGACTTTATATTATCAATTTCAAAATGAACGAAAACCACTCTTCATGGGATAATAATGTTTTTTTTGTAATTGATTTTACTTTTAATTGACCGAAAAAATGAATTAATACATTCTAGGAATGTAATCTCCCCAAACCAATTTAATCTTAATAATATTAAGATATGTTGAAGTATATTTATAGGATATTTGGAATGAATGGATTGTCATATTCTCAAAAAAATAGTTGGAAAAAGCAATCCCTATTATTCAAACAACATTTTTGGACATTTTTAATGCTAAAACATAACAATAATGTTATTCATGTTGAGGGAAAAATGTTTGATAGATTAATTTGATTATTTATTGAGATTAATGGAAACAAAAAATAATAATTATATGGATGATTTCACTTCACGCCCTTGGGAATATGTTTTTTACATTAGGTTCATTACACATTAATCTCAAGTGAGAATCTGATATTTTAGTAATTTCATTTTATAATATTACCAAATAGGTATTCTTAAAATGTGAATAATTTTGTGTTATAAGATGATCGTAAATTAATAGACCTAAAATATCATAACATTAATGTTTTTATGCAACAACAACTACTACTCAGACTACGTTGTATATTGTCAAAACATTTAAAAAAATATTTCCATCAGGTTATTTAATTAATTTAAATCCATTTTTATAGAATTAAATGATCCAAATTCTTTATATTTGATGGAGAATGAAGCTCAAGTCATACATTTTCTATGAGAAATGCAATTCACACCCTCTCTTTTTAATGAAAGGGTGTATCTGGTTATTAATTTGGTGCATGAGATTAGAAAATGTGGGAATATTTATTATGTGGGATATATAATTTTATAATATATATTAAATATATAAAGGGATATGTAATGAAAAAAATTGACCAGAGGCGTATATTGTTTAAAAATAATTGTCAGAATATGTGATTGTGTTATGAACCAATGTTTAATAAGTAAAATGTCATTTGTGTTTGAATTAAATTACCTATTCTTTATAGAAAACACAAGCACATATTTTATATTATTATTATTATACAAGATTTAGAATATCAGTAATCATAATAACCATTGATAATATATCCATTGAACGGTGACGATACAATTAATACAAATAGAGTATTTTCAACAATCATATTGACATAGAATAAGGATATTATGGACTTGACTTGTAGAATCATACCCTATAAAGCCCAATTATCAGATCTTAAGAGGGAGATATATTCACTTGTATTTACATTGACCAATCCAAAGATCGATCCATCAAAAGAATCATGACCAATACTATATTATAGATAAGTTTATGTTTATTGATATCACTTCTCAAACCCTATATAGTGAAAAACCTCTTCAAAATCACTCCATCGTGAACCATATCATTATGGATTTTGCTTGTGTAATAGAGGGATATGTATCGGGATCCTAATAGTATATACATGTATATTTTTTATAATATTATAAGTATTAATATATTATTGTCATTACATTATAAAAGTTTTACTATTTTGAAATGATAAAAAAACCCGTGTTTTTTTAATATGAAATTTTTTAATTCAGATATTATATTTTGATAAATCCATTAGATCAAAAATTAAATTACATTTATATAAAATAATAAAATTAAATATTTCTTATAAATATTAATGATAATATTGTTTTTATTATGTCAAATGTAATTTTTATAAGGGTTTGGAAAATGTCATTTTCAAAAAACCAATAATTTCTTAATAAATGTCGATTCATGTTTTAAAAGTCAATATTTAAATATTTTTAAAATTAATTAGAATTTACAAATATTTTTTTGGAGTTATAATGTCGAAATTATTTAATAGGTAATTTCTAAAAAAATTGATACAACTATAATTTTCGTCTGAAAATTAAATAACGATGTAAATATATAGTGTGTATTATACATCCTAATGACCCAAAAATTATATAATAATATCTATAAATGGTTTAAACAACCAAATACATTTTTCCAATTTTATATAATGTGGTTTTTATTTTATTTGGATAAATTAATAAATAATTATTAATCCTCAATAACCTATATAATATTTTATGGTATTATAACACCTTCTTTTTTAACAAGACTCATATCGACATCACCGAGTGTGCTATTTTATTGAGTTAGTCATATAGAATTATAAAATAAATTAAGCACAAACATTTGAATAAAACCATGGGATTAACAATTATAATAGGTTTTCATTTTGATTACCTTATTGTATAGAGTCCAAAAACTATATTTGAGAAGTAACAAAGAATATGCCTCTATTTTCTAATATAAACCCACCCATTCTACCAATAATTTTCACTCAAAAAACATTGAACATGACCTTAATCATCCCAACAATATCTTTCCACAATTATTTCAAAAATATTCTGATAGGATTTTAGAATAAACCTTAAGGAAAGGGATAATTCCCTTAAAATCTTTTTTTATGATTATTTTTCATTTTATGCATTTAATTTATAATTCCCAAGGTTGGAATATGTTTTTACACATACATATTATTTTACATTTAAATTAAAAATGATGAGTCACCCATTTTTCTCTCATTAAAGTATTTAAATAATCATTATGTACTACCATTTTATTACCAAAATTTTGTTGTGGGTTTTCATGTCAAATGACTGCATTTTGAATATCCACCCCCAATCCTAATAAAAGGTATTCAAATAGATGTACATATCCTTCTCCAATATGCGACATCCATGAATGTAAAACTAAATTAATTATCATAGTTTTAACATTAATGAAATATATCCTTATATTAATGATCTCTATGGCACACTTATGCATGTACGTGATATGAAAGCGAGTGGTACACACACTGTTATATAGTGCTCCAATGCATTGGGTAATTTCTTAGACTAATGATAATTCCATTATGAGATTAAGGACAGAACCTAATCAATTATGGTACCTTTCCCACTATTCTATGATTTCATGGATGTTATTGATGACCTATTTTTATTATTTCTTGTTTGAATTTATATCCATATTTCCATTATTCCATTATATTATTAGAAAATATGATGCCTCTTCATTAATTTTTAGGATTCTCACTAATTTAATATACCATTGGAAATAATATTTAATAGTGTTTAATACTTTTATCATGTTATGAAATTATCATTCCCTTACTAGGATTTATATTTCGTGCCTTTATATTGTATGTCCCCAGGCCATCTCATGTAGTTTTGAGAACGATGGAAAATAATGAGCATATTGGGGATGTTATTAATAATGACGATGTTCATCATTTTTATGTTATAATTAAATGTAGGTATTTAAACAAGGACACTCTAATTCTCAATCATATGATTTTTAATATGTGTATTCTTATTTAATTTATCAATAATAAATTTGGTATAATGTAAATAGATATCATTTTTGGTATAATAGGAATGTATAGTTATTTTTGGAATGAGTATTAGAAAACTGATGTGAACAACTTAGAGATAAGAATTAATATATTAAAACTTATATAAATTATGGTAATGTGTAGATTATGTGGTTTTGATGAAAATGTATTTCTATCCTGACACTACAGGTTGATGTGGATCTGGAAATGGTGTTCCTATTTTAACACCTAAAAACACTGTATTGAGATTCTCTCAATTATGAACTAGTCCATGAAAATGGGCCTTGATGAAAAAGTGATTTGAAACACCTGGGTGATATTTTTTTGGTAATTTCACATTCTCATTATGGACCACTATTATGTGAAAAAATTTAGCAATAGAGTCTATATTAGAAAATAGATCATGGATAATAGATATTCAAGCTAATAAATTCATAACATAATGAAATATATGTAATTTATAATTTATCCTCGTAATGTTATTGAATAATAAATTATGTGTTTAATATTTTAAAAGTAATCATCTATAATATTCCATTTATTCTATCCAATTTCCAGACATAGGGGGAACCAAGTATACAATGAATGTGAAGGGAAATATGATGACAACCAAAACAAGATGCCCAAAAAAATGAGAGAGAGAGTCATGAAAACCTTGATGATAATTTCACATTTGAGTAAGGTTGGGAATAGAATGATAAACCTAGATTAATTCTCATACCCTCCCTAATAATGAAAAATAATCAATTAGAACCATTTTGAAACAAAGTCCTCCAAATTTAAATGGATAATTTGATCACTTAATCATAGAGAAATTGATAAACTCCACTAATAAGATATCCTCTATTATTCAATATTCTATTTAGAATAATTTCATAATTTTTATTTATCATATAGAGGTAGAAGTTTATCATTGGTAGAAATTGATCTATAAAATAATGTTTGAGGAATATATCAAATTGATAGGGTAAGAATAATTTTTTTAAAAAATATAAAAAAATATTTTACTCACATATCCTGACAATAAAAAAGGAGTGGTATTTCATTTCCATAAAGAAAAAAATACAATGAATGCATAGATTCATATTAGGAAAAGGTCAAAAGACATTTAGAATGTGGCATCATCTTTTTCATTACCCATGAAATCAATGTAGGCTTCCTCTTCGGAAGGATATAGCCATGTATATGAAAATATATGGTGATCTGAGACAACGATAGCTGAGTGGAAGTTGACCGATGTTCGCGAAAAGTTAGAATGGAGATCTGAAAATCTCAAGAGTCTTATGGAGATAAGAAGAGGAATTTTTAGTTAAATTCTTGTGGTGTGATGTGGAAATCTAATTGTGTTAAAATATTTTGACATCCCACTTTTAAAAATTATAGAAATTAAAACCCCACAAGTTTCTTAATATGGACGATTAAATACTATTGGTACGAGAAGAAACATCACATAACAAGAGATTTCTCAATGGAGAAACCCAATAATGTAATTGAAGATTCTAATGCTTCTGTAAACCGCCATCTACATTTCTATTGTTTCAGGAACATTTAAAAAGTCACAATGTAGAGAAATTTACTATTTTACGGGTATTTTGAGATAATAAGCGCCAACAACTTCCCTGGATGTAAGAGATAGATTATGCCATTAGAACCACTAAAGTTGATACTAACAGTGAACATGTGACATAAATGCTAGTAATTTATTAAATAATAGAGAACAAAATTTTTTTATTATGGTTCTATTCATTCCTTCAGATGACACATGTTTTATAGAACTATTCAAACACCACCATAATTAATAGAATATGATTTTTCTGTGAAAAATTAAAATGATGATATTATTTAATCCCAAATATATTACTCCTCACCTATATATATTTGTGAGATAATGTTCCCAAGAATCCTTGTGATAACCTTATTAGTCGAATTTGATTCAATTCCAGTTATATATTTTCTTTCTATACATAAAACCAACATAAATTTCCATGATAATGAAATCAATAACTAAATTTTGAATCATTCACTTAATCTATAAAACTGCACGGTGGTGGATAAATTTTATTTTCCACAAAAATCTAATGCATGGATATTATTTATTTATTATAAATAGTATCTAGATAAAATTATTTATTATTTATAAAAGAACATCATTGAAAAAAATATCATTGTAATAGAGTATGTTGACGTTTTTCTTGATGAATTCACTTGTCTTCATCCTAGATGATGCGTCGAATTTTCAATCAAGGTTATAATTATTTATTTTCCAAAATACAAAACTTCATATTAAATGGATGTTTAGGAAAATGAGTATCAAAAGAAAATAATATAGGGTAATCTATATGAAGGATTCACACACCCTCGTGAATCACCATGGGGTGAACCATCCCTCTTCATCAAGAATGAGTTACTATGCATTTTCATTGATTATCATGTTATAATCAAGATCTTGATAATAAACAAGTATCCTATTCCAATTATTCGTGACATGTTCAATTATATATAAGGATCTCACCTCTTCTCTATAGTGGATCTTTGGTTATGGTATTACCAATTAATGGTAAATAAGAAGGACATCCACAATCCTGAATTTAAAAAAGTTATAAGAACTATAAGTGAAAATAAAGTCAATTCATTTTTAGTAACTCCCCTTCAATATTCTTGGAAATGATAAATAGAGTCTTTAAATATTACCATGGATAATGTTTCGTAGTATTTATAGATTATACTATAATGTTCTTAAAAGGAAGGAGGGTAATGAAGATCATTTTAGAATTGTGGGATGAACCTTAAAATAGAATTACAATTATAAATATTATATATATTGTGAGTTTTTGTTGAAAGAATCTAAATTCATGGGGAACACTATCGCATATGATGGAATTTTTATGGGCCCTTCAGTGATATGTGTAATTAAAGGATGGAGGAGGAAAAAATGAGATATATATCAATATTTTTCTAGGACTAGATGGTTGTTATCATAAATTTTTTACAAATTTCCCATTATTATAAAATTCTAAAACCAAACTAACATGGAAGGTAGTTAATTTAGTTTGTAATAGTGAATATGAAGAGAGATTAAAGGAGTTGAAAAATAGGATTATCACTACATCTATATGTATGCAACATATAATAGGGGAATTTTTTTTGGTATACATCGATGCATTTAATAAGTGCATTCGTTGTGTACTAATGATGAATGAAATTGTTATATCCTATTCTGCAAAGAAAATTTAATTTTAATTAAAAAAACTATGAAGCACATGATCTGGAGTTGGTTTTAGTTCTTTTCTATTTGAAATTATGGTGTAATTATCAGTTTGGAGAGATATGTTGAGTATATATAGATGACAGTATCCTTAAGTATATATTGACATAGAAATAGCCAAATATGCACCAATGATGATGGCTATAGATGATTAAGGAATATGACATCCTGATCCACTATCATCGGGGGATTGAAATTAATGTGGCATAAAATCAAATTATAAATGGTCCAAAAATGTTTTCATTGATGAAAAATGGGAAAGATTAGATCTTCTAAGAATATAAAAAAATAGAAATATGAATCTTAATGAAAATAACATCATCAATCCTTTTAAAAATAAATAATCAACCATTCCTTTTCAAGAAGATAAATGATTCCTGAATAAATGCATTTGAAATTATTAAAAACGTGAATCTATATAAACAAATAAATCCTTAGAGTCTAAAATTAATGACGAATGAGTTGTAATATCTGGGTCATAACCTGGTGTACCATCAAATATTCATTTAACTAATGATATGTTGGATGATGGACATATCTCTGACCTAACAATCCATCTAGGGACCATGAATATATATTGATATATTAGATATCACAATTTATGGGACTTGATATATAAGGATCTTGTTGATTTTGAATCAAGGTGTGATTTATGTTTTACATTGAAGGATAAAACAAAAATATCCAAGGGGATGATGCAACCATTACTCATTTATACATGTAAATGGGAGAAAAACACCACGAATATTTTAAATGGTCATTTGAATACATCACTAGGATCCAGATCAATAAAGAATGTGGTGGATCCTATTACCAGGGATCATCACTTCATTTCCATTTGGGATAGCATATCAATTGATCAAATATAAAGGATATACATTATATTTTTAGTGAGTCTTCATAGAACACCACTTTCTATTATATCTGATCGAGAGTCATGATTTACCTTTATGGTCAATAAAAGTATCTCATGTGCTCTATAAAATGAATTAAAATTCAATATGAAATATAAATATCAAAATTATGTCCAATATGAGTTGACTATATAGAAACTAAATTATAAGATGAGATCATGATCAATATACTTCAACAAAGGATGATTGAAGCCACTTACTCTAGTGAAGTTCACATAAAATAGTATTTTCCACTCATGAATCTAAATATATACCTATGAATAAATTTATTTAATGAACATGGTAATACCTACATGCTTCGATTTTGTTGGTGAACATATACTTTTGGGTATAGAAATTGAGTACAGGGTCATGACCATTCATCATTACAATATAGTAGTATAGAGTTGACAGAAGAGCTATGCTAATAATATACTAAGATACATAGGGTTTGAAGTTAGATATAGGTTATTACTACCTAGATATCCATTTAATAATGTCATGATAATTTTTCAATAACGTAAACCATATCCAAGATAAATCGTTCCCTTTGAAATACTTGATCACATCTGAGCAGTGGTCCATCGACTAGAACTCCAACCTAACTTATCTAATGTAAATAATGTGGTCCATGTATCTCTTTATAGTATGTACACACCATACCCATTACATGTTCTAAATACATATGCGGTACCATTGTGTAGTCATATTTAATATTAGGATGATTTAGTGCATATCCTAGATCATAGATCCAATGTTCTATGAAATAATAGAATACACTTTGTCACATTTCAATGGATAAACCACATGTTTGAATAAGAGATGTCGGAACTAGAGAAGGTGAGGAAAAATAATTACACTCAATTTTTTTATGTGTGAAATTAATTTTTTGAGGGTTTAATTTCAAAATGTGGTAACACTATAACAACCCAAACATTTATAAATAAAATTTAATTTGTGATTGAACCAAATAAACTATTTTCTATTATGGTAATAGAAAATTAAAGAATGTTCTGGAATTTATTATTATAATACTAGATTTTAAAGATTGTTTACAATAATAGAAATGTATAATGTAGTCATTGAAATGTAATCATATGATTAGTATATATATATGGTTTTTATAAATACAATTAACATAGAAAAAGTACATGATGGCCTCGAATAGTTAGATCATAGCTTTTGAAGCCCATTTATTTCAGTTTCTGAGGGAGATAACATAATTTGAACTTTCCCTTTGTGAATAAAAATATAACATACATTTACTAATGATTTAGTGAAACTAGTATGGTAGAAGATCAAACTCATCGATATCACGACTTAAACCATGTATATTTAACTACCCAAGGAAAATCCCACCACCGCACACATTACCCATAGGTATTTCTCTAGTGTAACAAAGTGAAAAGTATCAATAACCTAATAATATGAAAATTAATATTTTATAGAATAATGAAATGATTTAGTTATTTTTTTCATTACATTTTAAAATATTTCTATTGTGAAAAACAAACGAGAAATAGTATTTTTCTATAATGATAAATTTTCAATTAAAATTTTTATTTATGAAGATTTCGGAATTTTAAAAATAATTTATATATTAATAAAAAAAAGTAAACATATTTTATTATATAATATTGATAATATAATTTTTATTAACTCCATTTACTTTTTATATTAGTGTTTGAAAACTATTTGTTTTAGAAAAATTATGTCCTTCACAATAATGGTTTTTTATTTTATAAAAGTCAAAAATTAAATATTAAAAAATGTATTTTTTAAAAAAAATATTATTTTTGGAATCATGACATTCACATTTTCCAAAGTTGAATTTTTCAAAATTTTTAAAGAGAGTGCAATATTTGGTTAAAAATTGAAATACAGTATTAATATACCATGTTTATGATCAAAACATAATGACCCAAATCAGATTTCATAAATGATATAAAGGGTAAACATTATCAAATATACGTTTCAACATTAATATAATGTGTTTTTTGAGGTTATTTTATTGATATTATAAAGGATTTAGGGATCCCTCAAAATCAATATTATATTTTATGGTTTTAAAATCATTTATTTGGTAACATGACTAACATCCAAATCAACGAGGTTAATATTTTAATCATTTTTTCACATGTCATTATAAATTAAATTAGTCCACTTATCTTTTTATGAAACCATTGGAAAACGTCTATGGGGGTGTTTTGTATTTTTGATTACTTTATTATATAGAGTACAACACCTATGTTTGGGAAATAATAAATAACTCCCCAGCATTTTCATATATAAACCCACACAAACACCCATTCATCTTCACTCAAAATCCATTTATCAATTCCATAATCTAAACATCCCACACTATAAGCTTCACATAGATTTCCCAAGCTCTCAATAAGACCCTACCAAACTTCTTAATCACCCCTCAATGAAAATCATCCTTTCGTTATCCTCTTTATTAAATAATCTTTTTCATTATATGATTTATATGTCCAATTCCAAATTTTGTGGTACATTTTTACAAATACCATGTACTATCAATTTGATTGAAAAATGATTGCATACCATGTTTTATCATTAAATCATTTTTTAATTGTTATTTTCTTTTATTATGTGGTAAATATTTCACTACAATTTTTCATGATGAACGATTGTGTTATAAATATCTGACCACATTTCCACAAAATGGAATTCACCTAGATATAAAATTTGATCATTAATATTATAATTACATATATGTATCCATAAATCCTTAATTTTTAGGTTAAAATTAATTAAATACATCCTTATATTATTCAATATATGTCCAATAATTATTCTTGTTCATGATATAAAATTTATTGGTGTTCCCAAGATTATATAGGGAACCAATGCATCAAGTAATCTTATAGCCCCATGAGACTTCAAGTATTTGATTAATTATTAACCTAATTAATTATAGGTATTTTTTGACCATTTTATAATGTATTGGATACTATCCTTTTCCTATGTATATGATTCTGTGTTTAGATTTTTTGACAAATTACCATCTTTCCATTATATAATAATGATATATCATGCCTCATTGAACATTTTTTTGATTCTTAATCCTTTTATATGATTATATAAAAAATATTTTTTTCAATTAATACATTATACATGTTATTAATTGGTTATTCTCTTACTATGATTTATATCTCACCCATTTCTTTTAATGGTCCTGAGGTTATCTAATGTAGTATTATGGAGGTAGTCAAATTATGAGTGTGATAAAAAAAGTTTCAATAATTATGGTGTACCATATTTTTTTATGTTCTGAAAAAATGTACCTTAATATTCCAATACATTATATTCTCAATCTTATGGTTTGTAATATAAATGTTCTTAATTTTAAATCATGAATTAATGTGTAATAAAGAAAAGGATTATCAAATATTGAGTTATTAAATAATTATTTGTATAATATAGAGAATATTAGTCTCAATATATCTCAATATTTCTTACTATATAGTGAGTTTTGATGGATTCCTGACTTAATAGTATTGTTCATTCGATATGATGTAGTGACATGGGAATATTTATACATTTTCATCAATAAAGATGATGTTACAAAATATATATAATCACATATAACTAAATTAAATATATGATATCTGAATTTAAATGTAATGTATTTGATTATCAATATACAAATATATTTTTAATGATTTAAACATAATTTAAACAAAGATATGACTTCATCAAAAACATTGAAATGGTGTGTTGGGGAACATCACTTAATATGATCACATGTTCTACTTTTTATATTAATGGGTACACATTTAACATATAAATTCCGGATGATAATAGTACTACTCAAAATAGTGGCGTAATGTTTATCTTTGAAATATGTTATTATTCAAGTGAAAAAGTTAAATAACCAATTTATGCATCAAAATCTTATTTTGGAGTTATTCATGATATATGCGAAAATTATTATAACAATCATTAAGTACATGTTACTAAGTTTAATTTGTTTTATATTAATAGTGGTGTGAAATTTTATGATTTAGGGTTTAATCTTCTTGATTTTAAAATATTTAGTCACAAATAGAAATTAATTTTTAATGAGACACAAGTGAAGAAAATATTTTGTTCTATAAATCTATCAAACGATCATTGGTCCATTATTTTTCATGGTAAAATAATTCATTTGGTTGATAATGATAATGATGATGCTACAAATTTATCAGATGATTCATTATATATTACACGTTTTCAAAATGTGAAAATGACTATAATGAATCATTGTCCGTGGAATATGAAATGGTCATGTTGAATAGATATGGTAATGCATTAAATTATTATACTAATTGTTAATATAAAAATATTATAATTTATTTCTTTTTTGAAATTTAAATGTATTAAAAAATTGTTTTATTTAATTAGATGTTTAATTATATATATATATATATTGATAAATTTTTTTATTTTTTGAAACCTTTTATATAAATCATTTATGGATAAAGAAATTTGAGTGAAACCCCAACTAACATCCTTATTTTTTGTTTACATTATGAATATAAAAATGTTTTTTGTAACTATGATATTTATGTTTTTAAAAGTTAATAATTCATATAATTTTATAATTAATGTTTGTATTTATTATTTTGACTAAAATATATTGTGGTAAAGAATAATGGATTCAAATTATTATTTTCAAACTTACACATGTATAATATAATTTTTTAACATACATATAGTTGCAATGCTTGTTCATAAATATTCAGTTTTCAAATAATACAATGGTACATAAAATATCACAACATTCCTCTATTTCAATGAGAGACAAAGACTAAGTAGAACATTTATATTGGTATATTTATGTTTTTTTATATTATAAAATATTAAAAAATTAATTCATTTAATTAATGTAAGTATATTATTTATAAAAATTATTCACAAGACTACGTAAACCTCAAATGGATGAGTCCTTTTCTTATTCTATTGGGAATAAAACTTCTACAATTGTCAGAAGTGGAATTAAAAATTTACCAAAAAAATAACTTTCTCATAGAGACCCTAAAATATATATAAATTTTCATGATAAGAAATACCCAACTATCCCAAATGTAATGAAGTTTAAAAGTTATATCTTATTGAAGATCCATTGTTGGATTATCATTTTTTATCCTTATTGAATTTTCCTCGAATATATGATGAAAGAGTACAAAATGAACTCAGTAACTATAAAATATCTTAATTTATTTTAATTTTCTAATTCTTTAAATATTATATATTATAAATAACTAATATTTTAATTATTCAATTACATATGATATTCACCTTTCATGACCCAGAGAAATTATTAAATGATAACTCTCATGTGTGGTGGCTTCCTGGGGAGATTTAAGAATAATGTCTATAAATTATTATGTATTTGGGATATTAAAAAATAAATCCTCATGCCACATGTACCGGTACATAGAGGTAAATATATAGACTAGATTTTTTAGTAGGTGATATGATGTGGAATTTTTCATATGAATTTTTTTTATATTGTAAAACCTCACATATATTTTCAATTTACTTATGAGTTTATTTTTATGTAAAAGATATCCAAGAGATCTCACCAAGTGATCCAAGCATATAATTTATACCCTCAAACATTATCACAAAGAGGATATCATTTTATTTATTAGAAAATTATTGATGAATATTTTGATGTTGTAAGAGGTAATTGACAAAATGTTTTAATAGATGACTATTTTAGTCATTCATCTTAACCAATCATTATGAAAAATGGAAAATATAGAGAAGGAGAAAATTAAATGTATGTCACCAAGAAATCTAATGAAGTATATGATATAATTATAAGAAAGAAAATTCTATTTTGGTGAATTTTTGAATTATTTATATTAATAAAATGTATATAACATTTCAATTTCTCATTTCTGGATGACCTTTAGATGAAAAAAATTTGAGGGACTTCAATCCATTTGAATATAATGGACATCCAAGCCCCAATTTTAGGAAATACAAAATACCCTATCTACATAATAAGATATGAATCAAGTGTCATAATTGTATGATCTAAATAATGATGTTAATTCTCAATATACAAGAGGGGGGTGAATTGTACACTTTAAAAAAAATTCCTTAGACAAGGAAAGATATAAGTTTAACAAAGTTAATCTAAGAAAATTCACAACACCTATAACACCAATTGGAGAATTGTAACAATTTATGAAGTTACAAACTTCTAGTTCTACGCATTTTCTTGAATCCGGAAAGTGATTCCAAAAACAGGTTCCATAAATATGGATCTAGAAATTGAAATTTAACTAAAGTTTACAATATGAGATTTTACCTTAAAGCGTATAGAATCTAAATGAATCAGAGTACAAGTGTAAGGAAATACAATAATTTTATACTCTCCTTACAATATGAAATGTAGTGGAAAACAAGTAGTAAAACTACTAGTTACAAGATATAAGTCTTTTCACCCAAAGAGAAGGTCATCCAACAACCTTGGATAAAGGTCCCTTGATTTATACATTCAAGAAATTCTATATTACCCACACTAGGGTAAGCCCTCAATATGAAGATTGGTGTCTCTGTCTTACTATCCCCGCAAGCCCTCTACTTCAACGTAGTTGGAACCTCTGTATTCCTCAGCAAGGAAGCCCTTGAACTTCAAGGTAGTCGGCACCTCTGTCTTCCTATCCCCGAAATTCGTCGATTGTAATCACCAACATTTGGAGTCGCATGAAGAAATCGGAACGAGTGGTTCAGTACACACAATGCATGAAAAGATTCTCTCTCTAGAAATCACCTTAACAGTGTGTGGTCTCTAGAGTGATCAACTTCTTATTGACCTCTTTCAAATGAGATCCTATTTATAGGAAAATTTCTAACGGTCGGATCCCTCCTCCAATGGTCATATTTTCCTTGAATATCGGAGGGACCTGTACATGTGTGACTAAACCAACGGTCAATTAAAAATAGAATGGACGACATCGTTTTATAACAAAAAATGTGTAAATGAAAGCACAACATTGTTTTACAATGAAACAAGTGTAAGATTAGTAAAACTAGAATTCGAAATGTATGTAAATAAAAGTTAGGAGTCTAACAAAAATGAAATTCAGAGTCTATAATAAAAGATGTTCAGATTCTGTTTTATTGGAATTCAGAACCGGAAATCTGTAAAATTCCAGAGTCTGAATTTCTAAAGAAATTCAGAGTCTAGTTTCACCAGAGTTCAGAATTTGAACTTGCAGAGTTCGAAGTCGAACTAGTAAATGTTTAGAGTTGAACTTCATAAGAGTTTAGAGTCGAACTCCTGAAAGTTTGGAGTCGAACATCATAAGAGTTCAGAGTAAAACTCATGAATGTTCGGAGTCGAACATCATAAGAGTTCGGATTCAAACTCATGAAAGATCAGAGTCGAACTTCATAAGAGTTCAGAGTCGAACTCATAAATGTTTGGAGTCAAAATTCATAAAATTTTAGAGTCAAACTCATGAATTTTCGGAGTCGAACTTCATAAGAGTTCAGTGTCGAAATCATGAAAGTTCGTATACAAAATTTGGAGTTTAACTTCATTATAGTTCATATCCAGAATTTAGTGTGGAACTTTATTACATTTCACATCCAGAATTCGGATCCTAAAAATAGAATACTCTACTTTTGGACATTATATGATTCTACGGTTTTGGGTATGAATCCGGTTTTTATACTTAAGAAAAATATTGATTTGTATAAGAAAATCATTATTAGGGTAAATTTCCATAAAGGAGAAAATTTTCCTTATGGAGGTAAAATATTGATTTACTTAAGTATAAGGTGTTTGTGATTTTCAAAACAAGAAGGAATGGAAAATTCATAAGGAAAACCTTTTTGACTCAAGAATCTCCCCCTTTTGGAAAGCACAAACATCCTTATGAAAAAGAATATAAGGACTTTGAAAAATTTCAGCACAAACATCCTTATGAAAAATAATATAAGGACATTGAAAAATTTCATTAGAATTTGAAATTAAAACATATGTCCCTTTGTTCATGGATGAAAGTGAATACAACTAACTCCACCTTAGGCATTGAAACTCTAAGGATTGTATTCTGAATTTCCGAAGTGGACTTTTCATTATCATGGAAATGAAGAACTTTGTAATGGAAAACTCCCCCTTACGTTAAGGATATTTCACTTCAAAATTTTTCATTATTCATTTTAAGTCCTTCTCCCTTTACAAGTAGTTTTTCTTCCTTGTACCCCTTTGTGATTTTCAAAAAGAATTTCGGGGATGGAAAATATGGTACCTGAAAGATTAGTAATAACACTACAATATACAACCAACCAAACAATATTTCATTAGAGTTGTCAAAAATTTTACAAGGAAAGAAAAATACAACAAAAGATCGGAGTGGATTTATTTGTCTTACTTTTCCTTTGAGATTATCTTCTTTATTATGGTTTTGAGTTTCTTCAAATCCCTTTGGTCTTCCTCGACTTGCCTCTGAAAGGATTTTGTATTTTCTTCTTGGGCTTTCAAATCCTCTACCTTAGCCTCGATGGCTTCTTTCTGCATCGTTAATATCTCATCTTGCTTTATGAGTCTTTTTTCAAGCTCGATCCGGAGATTTATATCACTTATAAGATTTTGAGCCAGAGAATTTGCATTGTCATTTTGTTCCTTTACTTGTTGACTTCGAGAACTCTACTCAATAATTAGCTCATCTTGAAGATTCTTAATCTTTTTATCCTCTGTATCAAAAGCATCTTTCACCCCATTCTGAAAATTATCAAAGATGGCCAAATCTTCTCCAAATCTCTTAGACCACAAAGTTAATTTGCTGCAAGACTTTCTATGCACATCATAATTGATAAGAAAACATGTATGGTCGGCCTCAATATTTATACACTTATCCATGACCATGGATAATGAATTCGATTTCTGATTCATACTTTGTTGCAGCATCTGGCATCTTGAATCTATAGTTAGAAAAATCGGAATGGTGTGCACCAACTTATTCTGAGATTCAACCAAAAAATCATGCCCATGAGCTGATAACTCCGAATCAGATAATACTCTTGGAGATTTTTCTTCCTCAAATGCACTAGTTTCATCATAGAAAAACCACCAACCTCCTTCCTGAAGACTTCTTTTGTTGGTGTATCCATCATGACTTGATTCCCCTTATCAGATTTCGTAATTAGTTCCTCATCAAGAGATACTTCATCAAATTCAGAAACATGAATAATCTGGTCTTCATCAATTTTCTCATTTTCTTGACCTTCCTCTGGGAAATTTTTCTAATAGAATTTTTCCTCATCATACAAAACATTTACTTGCTATTCTTCCCCAACCTCATCTTCTCAACTTCTTCTCCCTTTCCCAGAGTGTCTATTTTTGCAGATTGTGACTTCTCTTTGTAATCATCAAATCTCTTGATCAAGGCATTCAAATATTCACTTCCCTCTTCTTCTTCTTCTTCAACTTCTTCCTCTACTTATTCTTCTTCAGCTTCGATTTATTCTTCAACTATCATCTCTTTACCCTTGGAATTTTCATGAGTGACATAGTTCTTAACTGGAGTTTCTGGTAATGAAGGATCTGTACCGAAATTTTCCAGAACGGGAAGCATTTCAGAACCTATTTCAGTATCTATCAAAATATATTTCACTAGTTCATCTTCAGAACACTTCTTTTTCATCTTCTTTTCTTTTTCCTTCTTTTCTAACTCATCTTCATCTCTCTATTTTAGGTCCTTAGCCTCTTTAGGGACCAATCTGAACTGTGGATCTCCTTCTTTCCTCTTCTCTTTATCGTCCCTTCACCTGGCTTCCACTTCATCTGTATATGTTTTCTGCTTCTTTGGATTGGGAGGAGCAGAATGAGTTTCCTTAGACTTGGGATTTTCTTTATCAGCAACCACTTTCTTAATCTTCTTTTTATTCCTTGCCTTTTTAGACGGTTCTAGAGTTTGTGCATCTTTTTGAGCTTCTTCAACCTCTTCCACAGATAGAGGGTAAAATTAATTGGATTCACTGGAAAAACCCATCTTTACCCTCTTTAAGGTGTCGTCACTAACCAGCAGAAGCATACAATTCCCAACTTTTGATTTTCATTATACATTGAAAGACTCTAGGCACCGAACTATAAGCTTAGATTGTACGGCAAGTAACATGATTATATGTGCTCTTAAGTTTCCTTTCTTGATGTTCTTGATCGTGATCAGAACATGCCTCATCAAATTTATCATTCTTAGATTTACCAAGTAATATAAGACATAGATATCACTTTTCTTCATATTATCCATGTCACCCCTTCTTGGATGTAGAAAGCCTGGAACCCAAAGCTGAAGAATCCTATTGTTTAGAGAAAGTTGAGAAATCTTAGCAGTTGTTGCATCCTTGAGTTCAAGACATTCAAATGCCTTCACCTTGTTAAAGCCTTCTTGCACATCCGGAAGTTTGTGTGAGAAAAACTCCACTTCTCCTTCATAGGATAAACCAACCAAGCTCACAGCCTTGGTGTATGATAACGTGTAAGTCTTACCATAAGACTTAAATAAAAACCACTCTATGCCATCTTCCAACTAGAAGGAAACAGACTCATAGAACTCAATCAGAAAATCATTGTAAACCAGATCCTGTTTATCTGACTTTGCTAAACAAACATCCTTTCATCCATTCAATCTAATATTCTTTGATATAAGGGAATCAAACTTATAAAAATCCAGATGCACTAACCATTCCTTTAAAATAACCGCTTTGATATTGGTTTTGAAGTAGACATATCTTGAGATGTTTCTTCAGTAGAAATTCGTAACTGAGAGATTTGAAATATTCGGAACGACTTTTGAAAGGTTAGAAACAGTCTTAAGAAGAACAATAGGGCTTCGAGACGTGAAAGCTTTGAAAACCGATGTGGGACGAGTCTTGGGGTCCCCTTTATATAGGCGATGGATGTGACCTTTGATCTTCCAAAATCCATCTAATGGTTGAAAAACTTTTCGATCTGATCTGATGATTGAGAAAATTCCCACAAGGAAAACTTGACTCCGATCTTTTGAGGTTTTAAGAAAAACATTCGGATTAAAAAAAACAAGAAAGTACCAACAAGAAAAATATGATTATGAAAATTTAAGAAAGGAAATCATACCTTTAGGATTAGCTAGAAATATTGATCATAATTGTTAATATTCTTCTTGTAGAAATGAATTTAAAAACAAAAAAAAACTAATTACGAGAAAGAAGAAAAATTCTCATTACGAAAGTTCCAGTTCGAAAATCTCATTACGAAATTTCTAGTACAAAAATTTCATTACGAATGTTCCAGTATGAAAATTTCATAATGAAAACTCAAGTATGAAAATTCTATTACAAAAATCCGATTACGAAAATTCTCATTAGGAAAAATTGATTATCAAAATTCTCATTACTAAAAATCGATTACAAAAATTCTCATTACGAAAATTCGATTACAAAAATTCTCATTACAAAAATTTATGTTCTGAAAATTTTCATTACGATAATTATCAGAATGAAAATCTCCATTCCGAAAGTTTTTATTCCAGAATTTCCATTCAAGAAATTTTCATTCTGATAATTTCCAAAAAAACATGTTACAAAAAAATTTTGTAACAAAAGTACAAAAATGTCAACAAAAAATTTTGGTTGAACTAGAATACAAATGTACTCCCCCTATGAAAATGTGTTTATTACTGTAAGGAGATTTGTTCAATAGGAATTTAATGAAGAAGTATTAACTTACAGTTATCATTCTTAACTTCTATTTAATATATTAAAATCTATCGGAGTGTAATGATTATTTGAAAATATCCTCAAGTTGATCTTGAGTTCCGATTTATTGAATAATGATAACTCCTTTAAGTGTATGATCCCTAAGAAACTGATGCCTAATATCTATGTGCTTTGAACATGATTGATGCGCATGGTTCTTACTAAGGGGAATGGAACTTTTGTTATCACACAAAATTTGAGTCTTAATAAAACTCAAGCCATAATCTGCTAGTGTGTGTTGCATCCACAAAACTTGAGCACAACAACTTCCAGCTGGTACATATTCAGCTTCAGTAGTGGAAAGTGCTACTGATTGTTACTTCATGAATGACCAAGAAACTAATGAATCTCCTATGAAATTACAAGTTCCAGATGTACTCTTTCTATCCATTCTACATCCACAAAAGTCAGCATCCTAAAATCATTTTAAAACAAAATCATTTCCAGAATTATAAAACAATCTTAGATCCATGGTCCCCTTTAAGTAGCAAAAAATTCTTTTTACTTCCTTAAAGTTAGATTCCTTAGGATTTGATTGATATCTCGCACATAGGAATACTGAAAATATAAATTCTGGTCGACTAGTTTTCAAGTATAGTAGACTTCCTATCATACCTCTAAAAGAAGTTTGATCTACTAGTTTCCCAGCTTTATCAAGATCTAAAGAGTTTGAGGTACCGATGGGAGTACTTATACTCTTAGTGTTGTCATATCCATACTTTTTAAGAAGATATTTAACATAATTATGTTGAGATATATAGGTTCTTTCTGATTTTTGAGAAATTTGAAAACTACGGAAAAAATATAACTCACCCATCACACTCATTTCAAACTCATATTTCATTAGACTTTCAAAAGAATCAGTTAAAGATTGCTGAGTTGAACCAAGTATGATGTCATCAACATAAATTTGAATAATCAAAACATTTTTATTATCCTTTTTTATAAAAGGGTTGGATCTGCATTTCCCTTAACATAGTTATTTTGAAAAGAAAATCCTGTAAGTATATCATAACAAGCTCGTGGGGCTTGTTTAAGGCTATAAAAAATTTGGTAAGTCTAAAAACGTGATCAAGATGTTTTTTATCTTCAAATCCAGAAGGTTGTTCAACAAAAACTTCCACTTGAACATAACCATTAAGGAAAGCACATTTCACCTCCATTTGAAAAAGTTTAAAATCGATGAATGTTGCAAAGGCAAGTAAGATACGAATACATTCAAGTCTACCTACTGGAGCGTAGGTTTCTTCATATTCTATTCCTTATTGCTGATTATAGCCTTTAGCAACTAGTCTAGATTTATTTCATAAAATGAATCCATTTTCATCACATGTTTTTCTAAAGACCCATTTTACTATAATAACAGATGTTTCCATAGGTCTTTCAACCAAGGTCCAGACATTATTCCAATCAAATTCTTTTAGTTCATCTTATATATATTTGATCTAATCATCATCACCTAAATCTTTATCAGTTCTTTTTGGTTCTAAATGGGAATGAAATGATAGATGTTCTACTTCATTTCTTAAGGAACTTCTAGTCCTTACAGGTTGATTTACATCACCAATGATACTATCACTGGGATTATTCTTAAGAAACACATGATTTGGGTTTTGTAAAACCTATTCATCAACATAGGGTAGAAAGTATTCTGGGGTAAATGTTTCAGAATTATCTTCTTGAACATTTTCCTTATCATAAGGATATTCTATCAAAGTTTGATAATCAGTTTTTGAAAACACATCTGATGATATAGGTTGGGATGGTTTAAAAACAAAAGTATCATTTTCATCAAATTTTACATGCACTGTTTCTTCAACAGTACAAGTGTTTTTATTGAATACTCTATAAGCCTTAGATGTTGTGGAGTAGCCTAAGAAAATTCCATCATCATATTTTGGTGCAAATTTTTGTATATTGTCTTTAGTATTCAAGATGAATACCTTGCATCCAAAAACCTTGAAGTATTAAAGTATAGGTTTTGTACTATTCCATAACTCATAAGGAGTTTTATTAAGAAAAGGTCTAATCAAAACTCGATTTTTATTATAACAAGAAATACATATAGATTTAGCCCAGAAATGTCTAGCTATAGGATATTCGCTCAACATGGTTCAAGTTATATCTTGAAGAATTCTATTTCGTCTTTCAACTAAACCATTTTGTTGACGATTTCTAGGTGCTGAAAAGTTGTGAGTAATACCTTTTCTACAACAAAAGATTTCAAAATCAGAATTTTGAAATTATCCTCCACAATCACTATGAATAGTTTTTAGTGGAAGATTTTTCTCATTTTTAACATGGTATCTAAAACTATTGAAATAAGAAAAATCTTCAGACTTCTTTTCTAGAAAGTAGACCCATGTAAATCTAGTGTAATCATCAACTAGAACAAACACATAGTATTTTCCTGCAATGCTTCCAGTTTGTGCTGGACTAAAAATATCCATGTGCACTAACTGTAATGCATCATTTGTTAAGACTTCACCGATTGATTTAAAACTAGATTTATGTTTCTTTCTATATTGACAAGGATCACAAACTCTAGAAGAATCAAATCTATGCTTCGGTAGATCCTTAACTAGTTTCTTCTTAGAAAGTTTGCATAACTTCCTAAGGTTACAGTGACGTAATATTATATGCCATAACCAATAATGATCTTCCATTTCACTAAGGCAAGGTAGGTCATGGCTCCTAAGGTATTCTAAGTTCAAAGTGTAAACATTCTCTTGCCTATTGGCTGAGAGAATAAATTCTTCCTTGAATTGTGAACTATGGACTTATCATTCCTAAAATTCATAAGGTATAATTCATCGCATAACTGACTTATGCTAATGAGGATGTTCTTATTACCCTTAACAAATAAAACATTTGAAATTAATGTTTTAACAAGGAGAATAATATTACATATACCAACAATTTCTCCCTGAGCATTATCTCTGAAAGATACCTTTCGTCATTTCGTTTTGATAATCTTATCAAAATAGCTTTTGTTATCAGTCATGTTCCAGGAATATACACTATCCATGTACCATGTATTTTTGTTGGTACATTCTTTATCTTCCTGAAAACAAGCAAATAATTAGAATTTTAGAATCCAAACTTGTTTGGATCCGATATTTCCAGATAAATTTTTTTTGGCACCCACATCTTCTTAGAAAAATATGCTTTATGGAAACCTAGAGATTGGGTTTTTTTTAAAGAGAAATTATTTTCCCAGTGACCACCACATTGACACTTGGTACAAAATGGGTCACTTTATGTAACAAAGTAGTTATTACTAAAAGTTGGTTTTTCTTGAGTATAACCAAATCTTGATTTGTTTCTTAATGGTCGTATTTATGAATACATTTTATCAAAATTTTCTTTACCATGGGTAATGTTTGATAAACACATATTTAAGGAAAAAATTTCAGACTTGAGTTTTATAATCAAGGTTTTATCTTCAAAATCATTAGGTTTAGAACTATAGCTAAGCTCGAAAACACTTTTCTTAAAAATTACTTTTTCTAACACTTTATAAAGTCTGTTCTTCTCAGAACGTACTTCCTTAAGATTTTTTGAAATACTTTGAAAATCAAAAATTTTCCTATCAAGATCTTTAGAATGATCTAATATTTCTTTTGTAAGAATAGTATTCCTAGAGTTTTCCTTATCCAGTTTTTTTATTGAGTTTGGAATTCTCAATCTCAAGAAGTTCAGAAAACCTAGAAACGTCTTCATATATAGGTGAGTATTTTCTTCATCAGAAGAGGATTCTTCATCTGAAGAGTTATAATATTTTCTGTCATTAGAATTTAAAGAAACATTAGTCAGTTATTCAACATTGTGTACCTTATCCATGAAGCAATGATTTTTAATAGTTATTCTGACTATAAGACCAATATTATTTTGTCCTGAAGATTCATAATCAGAAGATGCATCTGAAGAGTCACCACCACTGGCACTCTAGGTGTCATTAGCTTTTAGAACTTTCTTAGCTTTGGCATTATAATAATTCTCTATGTTCCTTTCAGAATGCCTTTCTTTTCTTTCTTTCTTTTAGAGTAAAGGGAAATCCAGTCTAAAATGTCCAACTCTCTTGCATTCATAACAAGTAACTTCTCCAACATTCCCATCTTTCCTTTCCTTTTTCTTATACATGGATTGGAAATTACTCTGACCATCTATCTTGTTCATTCTTCGGTCATGATTTTCTAACTCATTCTATGAGACTTAACTCTCACATGATTTATATTGGATAATAACTTTCTTATACTTGGATCTATTTACTCTCTCAGGAGTATTAGCTTTCATATGATTTGATGTTGTTTTTAAAAGAAAAAGTACCATTTTCATTATTCTTTTTGATGTTGTCATCATCTTTCTTCATTCTTGTTTCATGTTGGATAAGAGTTCCAAAAAGTCCATCTAACAAAATTTGAGTAGCCTTCCTGTTCTCATTAATAGATGTTCTTTTAGACTCCCACTCACCAGCCATAATATCAATTATCTTATCCAAAAGAGCTTCATAATCTAATCCTTTCTCTCACATAGACTAATGATTGATCACTATAGTCATAAATCTATGTTGAACTTTACAAATTGGTTCTCCATACGGAATGTTGAATCTATGGTATTATCCTCTAAGAATAGATCGCCTAGTTTGAATCACATTAAAAGTCTGAAAGTGTGTAACCTCTAACTTCTTCCAGATACAAATACCTGCTTCACAAGAAGAAATTTGTATATATATATTTCTAGTCATTGAACATAGTAAATTATTGTGTAATTTGTAATTGAGTTTATATTCTTACTTTTCATGGTTAGTGAATGTTCTAACTTCCTTATCAGGAATTTTATAATCTCCAGTAAGCATAATGAAATTATCCACTCCAGTATTGATAACGAAAGTCTTCATAAGATCTCTCCAGTAATCATAATCATTCCCATCAAAAATTGGTGGTCTTGTAGGGTTTAGATTGTCAATAGAACCAATGTTGATTCCTTCCATATATAAGAAAATCTTTCGCAACCAAACTTGTTAGAAGGAAAATTTTGTAACCACAAAGTTAGGAATGAACAAATTTGGAATGAAAATTTGGAATGACAAAGTTCGGAATGAAACTATCTTTCTATGAAACGATGAAGAACAACAAAAAAGTGAGCATGAAAAACTTATATGTGAGTATATGTATTTCAGAGACCTCCTCTGATACTAATTGTAGGATCAAAATAATGATGTAGATGCTCAATATACAATGGGGTGAATTGTACCTTTTAAAGAAATTTCCTTAGACAAGGAATGATCTAAGTTTAAAAAAGATAATCTAAGAAAAATCACAACACCTTTAACACCAATTGGAGAATTGGAACAAGGTATGAAGTTACAAACATCTATTTCTATGCACTTGCTTGAATCTGGAATGTGATTCCGAAAATAGGTTCTGGAAATATGGATCTGGAAATTGAAACCTAACTAAAGTTTACAATATGAGATTCTACCATAAATCATATAGAATCTAAATGAATCAGAGTATAAGTTTAAGAAAATATAAGAATGTTACACTCTACTTAAAATATGAAATGCAGCGGAAAACAAGTAGTACAGCTACTAGTTACAAGATATAAGTCTTTTAACCCAAGGAGAAGGGTATCCAACAACCTCGGATAAAGGTCCCTTGATTTATACATTCAATCAAGTCTGTCTTACCCACACGAGGGTAAGCCCTCGATACAAAGATCAGTGTCTCTATCTTTCAATCCCCACAATCCCTCAACTTCAATGTAGTTGGAACCTCTGTCTTCCTTAGCAAGGAAGTCCTCTAACTTCATGGTAGTCGGCACCTCTGTTTTCCTATCGCCGGAAGCCCTCGAATGTAATCACCAACATTCAGAGTCGCACGAATCCATCTGAATGAGAGGTTGAGTACACACAAAGCATGAATATCTTCTCTCTATAGAAACCACCTTAATAGTGTGTGGTCTCTAGAGTGATCAACTTCTTATTTAGTGCTTTCAAATGAGCTCCTATTTATAGGAAAATATCCAATGGTCGGCTCCCTCCTACAACGGTCATATTTTCGTTGAATATCGGAGGGACCTGTGCACGTGTCACTAATCCAACAGTTAATTAGAAATAGAATGGACGACATTTTTTTATAACAAAACATGTGTAACCGAAAGCACGTCATAGTTTTACAACGAAACAAGTGTAAGCTTATGTAAAACTATAATTCAGAATGTATGTAAATAAAAGTTTGGAGTCTAACCAAAATGAAATTCGGAGTCTGTAATAAAATATGTTTGGATTCTGTTTTATAGGAATTTGTAACCTGAAATCTGTAGAAGTTTGGAGTCTGAATTTCTAAAGAAATTAGAAGTCTGGTTTCACCAGAGTTTAGAATCTGAACTTCTAGAGTTCGAAGTCGAACAAGTAAAAGTTCGGGGTTGAAATTCATAAGAGTTCGAAGTCGAACTCCTGAATTTTTGGAGTCGAACTTCATAAGATTTCAGAGTCAAACTCATGAAAGTTCGGAGTCGAACTCATGAATGATCGGAGTCAAACTTCATAAGATTTCAGAATCAAACTCATGAATGTTCGGAGTCGAACATCATAAGAGTTCAGAGTCAAACTCGTGAAAGTTCAGGGTCGAACTTCATAAGAGTTCGGAGTCAAACTCATTAATGTTCGTATCCAAAATTTGTAGAGGAACTTCTTTATAGTTCACATCCAATAATAGGAGTGGAACTTTATTACAGTTCACATCTAGAATTCGGATCCTAAAAACAGAATACTCTACTTTTTGACATTATATGATTCCGGGGTTTTTGATATGAATCCGGTTTTTAAAATTAAGAAAAATATTGATATGAATATGAAAATCTAGATTAGGGTAAATTTCCTTAAAGAAAAAAATTTTCCTTATTGAGGAAAAATATCGATTTGCTTAAGTATAAGGTGTTTTTGATTTTTAAAACATGAAGTAAAGGAAAATTCATAAGGAAAACCTTGTTCACTCAATAGTAATTATGAATTATTATATTTAACTTCATATTAAATCAGAGGGCCCAAAATTATATTCCTTAAAATATGATCTTAAAGACCTAAAATAGTCTATCGGTGATCAAATTAAATAATCTATGATGCTATGTTTGTAAAATTAATCTCAAAATCATAGCCTAGAAAGCCTACATAGAAAATAAATCATGAACACCATACCTACTCAGATCCTCCACATCCTTATTCAATTACGACATTATACATTGATTTTTATGATCGGGATCCCAATATATGTATGGTATCATATAAAGTTGTATATAATTTTGGGGACTCTGTACATCACAAACCCTATGACATTGAGTTAGTTGTCAATACCAATAGTTGTTATTATTAATTCATATAGTTTACTTTCAATACCTATATAGCATGTTACAATAGTCAAAGATTATTTAGATCATTCATTACATTGTCCATGAATTATTATTAATTATCTAACATTTTAGGTATTCATTATTTCTTAAATATAATTTATATTTAATGGAAAATTATTTATATTATGTTCTTATATTAAATTTATATAAGTGTATATTTTAAAAAAAAGGATTAGAAAACATGATATAAAACGTTCATGAAACAAAAAATTATGATATATATTGGATTTATAATTGGCTAGAAGGATTAGTCTGATGTTCTTCATCATTGGTTAATATTAATGAGTTTTTGAATAAGTTTAATATATGTAGAATGTACTATCCATTAAGAATTTCCAAATATGTTTTGATGGATCTTGTTTATTTTTATAAGCTCAGTGTGCTAGTATTTTAGTTTTTTTTCCATTTATGTGATTTTTGTTTTACTTTTTAATCCATTTAGGATTTTTGATTTAATTTTACTTAATATAAAAATTACTTAATAAGGATTATACTCACTATTGACATTCAGTAATATACTGGGAATTTTTATATTCTTATAGATATCAAATACATTATAAATCCTTAAAAATATTTGAATAATTATGTGAGAATTACATATATGTGTTTGTGTGTAATATTATAATATAATGATATTAGTTAGTGGAATTTTCCATTCATATATGGGTAATATTACATAGATAATAATAAAATTTATCCTTTATAATTAAATTCACTATGAACATTTTATATTTGTAGAGGTTATTATATTTAAGGTGTTTTATTCCCACATGAATGAAAATTATTTTGGTTTTGATATTTATTAGTTGGTCTTCAAAAAAAATTTATAACTTTTTTAAACAGGTGTGCTTAATTTTTTAAAATATAATTTTATTTTTAATTCATTCACATGTTTTTCTAGCTGGTATGTGGAAGTAAAGGTCATGTCAAAATTTTAAAAAAGATCACTTTTGGATAAATGATCCAATTGAAATCCAATATATTAAATTAATGGTAAATATATTTTATATTAGATAATATATGTGTGTGTGTGTATTGTTTTTATTACAATGTTGATTTTATATAATTGCAGTTTCATCGTAAAAAGGACGGGTATAATGAAAATTTTATGTCTTAAGATTCATGCTTGAGATAAGAACAACTAGAAAAATGATAAATTTTTATAAAGTAAGTAATATTAATTTTGTTATGATTCATTTCAAAATATTACGTCTTATAATATTATAACATTATTTTTTTTGTATATGTATAATTTTCTCAAGGTGTATTCAAATGAAGTCCATAACTGCCATTGGTGATTGTATAAAAATTAGTTGTTATGAGTTATTTAAATATAAATTATAATTTTAATAAACTAGATTTTCCCTAGACCATCCTTTGTGAATACCTAGTGTGTGTGCTATTTTTGGAGCTACTAGTGGATTAATTTAAGAGTTTCCCAAATCTCTAGTTTTTCCATCAGCATGTTAGTGCATCGGCATGTGAGTGCATCGACATCTTATTGTGTCATCAGGTCATTGCATCAGTATGTAAGCCCATCTGTGAGTCAGGGGCTTCGACATCAGTGATTTAAGGGTGTCGACATCGGTAGGTCAGGAAATGGGTAGGTTGAGATTTCGGTAGGTTGTGGTATTGGTGATTCAGGGCATCGGTTGGTCATGGAGTCAGTGAGTCAGGGCATCGGTAGGTCAGGGCGTCGGGAAGTCCAGGTGTCAGTAAGACGTGGTGTTGGTGAGTTTAGGAATTAGTCGGTTGAGGCATCGGTAGGTCCGGATGATAATAGGTCATTGGGTTGGTAGGTCATTGCATTAGTGTCTCAATGTCTGTAGGTTGTTTCAGTGGCTTAGCGTTGGTGACACACCAATTGGTGACTCATTTTTTATTTTTCCCAGTTTTTTCAAATTTTCATATTTCTCCCCTCTTATGTTTTATTTGACATAAACCATGTTTAATGTCTTCCTCTAGTGTTTTTAAGGGGGTTTCAGTGGGTATAGATTATATCATTAAATATCCTAACGTCTCGGGTGATTTGAGATACCCAAACTGCGTGGTCTTGACCACAATCCCACAATTAATGTCTCTCAAAACTGTTCATCCTTTAAAATAAGATCCGACTCTTCAGATCTAGGATATTACCTTCCTTTTGTGTTTTTTCCTATGATCCTTCCTCCCTAGACCTACCATCCACCTATATTAGAGGCCCTCCTGCTCAGTTTTCGTGGTGTTCTTCCCTACTACTCGTGTAACCCTTGTTCATGGAGCAAGGATGAAAATTTATCATATGATCATCCATGAAGGGATTTATTTTTCCTCTCCTTAATTTTGCAACATGGAGGTGAGAATGCTAATGAAACCTTTTGAGAAAAGGATGAAAATATTATATCATAAAAAACAAATAGATATGGATTGAATTTTATCAAAATATAACACATGTAACTAAAATGATAGGAAAAGAGTGGTTGATGTTGATCAACTGTTTTATTTTTTATCTTTGATTCCGTTATGGTTTTCTTGGCTATATACCTTCTGAATATCATGGTTGTTAGTTGTGTTCTCTTGCACACTAATAATTTTGTGTTCTGTTGAGAAGCTTGAATAAATTATTGTAACATGATATTTTATTAATAATTTATACAGGGTTAAATAAATGAGTTCTCCAAGGTCAGGCCCATTATGTGACCACACCAGTTAAAATTATGTGGAAATAAAGAACCTCCGTTGGTTAAATTTGAACGTACATACATCATATTGATTGGTGTGGCCGAGTGCGGTGTTCTGCGAAGTTTTATTACCTTATGTGATTTGTGTGGTGATGTTTTTGGGGGGAAAGTTATGGTTACAAGGTTGTGTAGATGAGTGGGCTCCATGATAAGGGTGTGTTATAAGTGTACATCGAGGATGCGGTTAATGGTAGTTGTTTTGGGCTATATGGGTGGGGTGGTATAGGGGGTGAGTTTGCTTCTCAGTCAAAGAGATTGATTGATTGTGTAATGGATGGAAATGTACGTATCTGAACTCCCTTTTTTTTATTTTGTTCATTGAGAGATGTTGGTAAGTGGGACTGCAATGTGGATATGGACTTGTTTGTGCATTGGGACTACAAATCTGGTTTGGTTCTACTTTTTAGTGGAACTGTGCTTTGGTTTTTCATTTTGGTTTGGTATGTTTGTGGTTGGTAGTTTCCTAGTTTTTATAGAATAAATTACAGTGAATCACTTAATTAATCAATGGAAAGAGGTTTAATGATATGGGGTTGTGTTATGTTTTTGTATTGGATGTTGTGTGGTTATGCGTATTGGGGTAGCAGTAAAAGTTGTACTGGTGGGATCATTAGTTTGGTTTTTTGAAACTCGTATGTTGGGATGAGTGTTTTCTTTCGTATACACATACAAATTTTAGTTCCCTGTAATTTTTATAAGCACCACCCCCATTGAGAACTATGTTCTGAAAACCTCCATTTCATGGGGGTGGGTGTCGTTCCCAATAGCTTGGTGAGAGGATGGTTGATATGTTTCTGAATTTCTTTCTCGAACCCTCTTCAGGGTTCCTACCGCTCGATCATATATGTGCAAGATGTAATGGTTTGAGACTTACCATTACTAAAGATCATCCAGGAAAGGATTTTCTAGGGGGTGAGAGGCCTTGGTGTTTGAGTGTTGGGTTTGTTTCCCATGTTTCTTCGGGATGAAGACCAGGTGTCTTCAGCCGAGTGGTGTGGTTGTTGAGGCCCACGTGTGTGCGGTAATTTTGTGGCACTAGGACTGAATATGGAAAGAGTGGTAGCATTAAGACATTATTTTGTTAGTGTTCCTTGGTGAGGCTGGGAAAGTTAGTATTCCATAGTAGGGTCATTGAGGTTCTATTATTTTTTCATAGGGACGTTAGTATGTTCCATCATTTGTTCATAGGTTGATTTCGTTTTTCTACATGGTATAATTGGATACTCACCCTACGTCTGTAAAATGGAGTTTTTGTTTTTAGGAGGAGTTTTAGGGCCATGAGAGACTTTACTAGCTCGGGCGTCAGTATTAGTTGATGTTTCATTATATAAATTTTCTGTTTGGAACATTAAATAGGATTTTTAATTTCACCTTGTTTTATAATTACTATTGTAAATGCATGGGAGAATGGATTTTGGATTCACTTAAACTTTTGGTATTTATAATTTTTCTGATTTACCATCATAACTCCAGATATTGTTTCATAAAAAGTGTAGTGCCTTCCATTTTTATGAGAAATTCTTTACCCTTGGTTCTAATATCCACTCCATGGCCTATAAAGGTTGGACTCATTGGTCATTATCTCTCTTTCATCATGATGAAGGAATGTTATTTTAGTTTGTTGTTCCTTCCCTGATCTTGGGGAAGGCAGGCCGTCACAAATGGTATTAGAGGATAGGTTTTTGGGAGTTTGAGAGGTAGGATGGAGCTCAATGTTATGAATAATGAGGATTTCATGGGATGTTAGGGAAACAATGTTATGAAAACATGTTACATGAAATAGGATAGGGATGATCGTGTTGGACATGGTATTTTAGGTCACCCTGTGATCTGATGTAAGGACACTGGACCTTCTCAATGACCATGTGAGGCTACAGTGATGGCAGGGTATTGAACCTAGGAAATGTACATTCATCATAATGACTTTTGTTCTTGTGTGTATGGGGTGTTACGAGTATTTAAAATAAATTAATAATTAAACCCAAACTTAATGAAATTTTCCACACTACTCAAGCTTATGAATTCCTTGTTTACATTTCAGGTAGGAAGCTCGGATGTCACCCCTAATTGGTATGAGTAGTTGTGGCACGACAGGTTGACCTAGTTGATCCATGAAGGGATGATTGATAATATTATGATAACAAGTAGAAGAAGATGATTTGTGGCTTCCAGCCGAAGACTCTAGAAACGTACGAGGGAAGTGTGTCAGTCCTGGAGAAAAAGAGTTGGCTTGAGGAGCTGGTGATCACTTTTAGCTTGATCCGGGCTCTGACATAGTTCTGGGTTCTTCTAATAGTGATACAAATGAGGTTAGAATTACGTCAGTGGTGGACGCTTTATATTGGGGTGAGGAAGGAAATTGAGGTCTTATGGGATGAAATTTAAAGGGAGTTCGTGGAAGACTTCCATTCATCCGTGATAAAGTATGAGAATAAGTAAGAGCTACTCTCCTTCCAATAGGGGAGTATGTTAGTGAGGGAACGAGGGATCATGTCCAAGGATCTCATACGCTTCAGAAAAGATCTTTTTCAGGATGGCGAGTCTTGATAGAGACACTTATCGAAGGCACTCTGACCCTCTCTTAAATATGTTATTACTCTTTTCACTCTACTAATGTATATAGAGGTTCAGAATAAGGATGAAGTACTTGAAGGGATTTAGTCACTGGGAGGTGTGCCTTAAGAGGGGAGCCGACCATGTTTGTGAAAGGAGAATTCTATCAGCAATAGGTTTCCCACATCATGTCCTTCAAGGTTTCAGCCAATGGGGTGTAAGCCTCAACTATTTCAATTCTGATATCCTATTACTCAATCATATTCTATGGGATCAGAACCATGGTGCTTTATATGAGCATGATGTAGACTTCTTTGGAACTAGTGTTCAGTTCGAGTGCCGTATAGTGGGGATGGAATGTTTAGGGACCACCTTATCAGTAGTTCCCAGTTAGTCCTTTCCATCAATAGGGGCATCGAGCTCCCTCTTGACAGAGAGTAGATGATGCTGGAGGAGGTCAATCTAAGGATTATTTTCAAGGACCTTGACTAGGGAATGATTAGGGAGGTATTTGATAGTATAGATGAAGAGGAGGTGGGTCTATCCAGTTGCATGCTATAGAGGTAGCAGTTCTAGTAATGATAGAGGTTATTCAAGGTACGATCTTTCAGTTTAGTACTCTCGTGTGTGATTTGTTTGATTAAGTATCCTCACAATCCTTTATTTCAACCAGTCTTGTCCATGATCTGGGACAATAGATAGAGATACTTCCCATGCCCTTGGTGTTGACTATGCTAGTTGGAGGTCAAAACAACATGTTTAATGTTTTTCATTGTTTAAAACTGATTTTGGGGCTGTATCAGTCTAGTGGGGATCTTTATATACTACAGATTCACCCATATGATGTCATCCACGACATCAACTAGTTATTTTTTATGCACATTTCTATCAATTGTTTCCAGAGAAGAGTCACATTTTCACATGTGGGTGGCCAACATTTAGCTTTTGTTGGTGAGCAGAATTATAGAAGGGAAGATTGAAATTCAAGCCCCTTCATTATTTGTTTGCTGAGATATAAGTGGAATCTGCAGATTCAATGATGGTGGAAGTTTCGGGGATTTTTAGTGTGTTATTGAATGACTTCCCTAAAGAGTTTTTGACTCTACCACGTCGATGTGATTTTGAGTTTGAGATAGACTTACAACCATGTGTACATATGATTTCGATAGATCCCTATCAGATGGTGCCTTCTGAGTTGCGGGAGTTGCGGATTCATGTTGATGGCCTGATGAAGAAGGGTTTGGTCCTACCAAGTGTGACACAATGGGGTTCTTTATTCTTATCCACAAAGAAGGTGGATGGTGGCATGAGTATGTGGATAGACTATTGGAGACTAAATCAAGTGATTGTTAAGAACCGTTACCCTTGTTCGAGGATCGATGCTCTAATTGACTAGTTAAAGGCAGTAGGTTGGTTCTATTAGATCAATCTATGGTCTGGATATCACTAGTTTATGGAAATGGAGGGTGACATCCCGAAGACAGCATTTAGGTGAAGATATGAGCACTAAGAGTCTGTAGTCATGCTAATTGGTGTCACAAAATCACTAGCCTTATTTATTGAGCTTGTGAACTCTGTTTTTTGCGAGTACATAGACTTGTTTATCATTCTTTTCATCAATGAAATCTTGATATACTCAAAATCTAAGGTGGAAAATGGTGGGCATCTGAGGACTATCTTGGAAGGTGCTCCGACAGCACCATCACTATTGAAATTTTTCTAAGTGAAATTTCTATATACGAGGGGTGAACTTTGTCATAAAAACGGTGTATCCACATGGGATAATAGTGTACTTGTCGATGTTTGAAGATATTGTTTATATGGTAACAACATGAAATGTGTTGCAGGCTCGTAGCATCCTAAGTATAGTAGGTTATTACAGAAGGTTGATTCCTGATTTGTATCAATTCATAGCCCAAATTATATCTTTGACCAAAAACAACCAATACTTCATATGTAATGTGATGTGTCTGAATGATTTTAGCTATAGGAAGGGGAATTAAGTTATTACCCCGGTGCTTAGGTTGCTGGAGGAAGGGGTGATGTTTGAGGTTCTCTATGGTACGTTCGGCCTAAGCATGGGATGTATGTTGATGAAGCAGTACAGATTAATATCAAATGGTTCTAGGATGTTACATCCTCATGAACATAAGTATCCCACCCATGATTTAGAGCCTATGTCTGTTGTGTTTACATTGAGGTTTTGGCAGCATTTCCTCATCGAGGAGTGCTCTGTGGTCTTCTTGGAACAAAAGTGCATGAGGTATATCTTTTCCAAATGAGACCCGAACTTGCAACTATGAAGGTGGATGAGTTACTTTAGGATTAAAAAAATCAAAATCTATTACATCCTAGTAATGGGGAAAGTGGTGGATGATTCATTTAGCACGATGATGCATAAGGAGGAGATTTGGGAATCCATGAACACTTGGATGGCAATGGAGGAGTTGGCCAATTTGTGTTAAGATTCTAGAGAAGATAGTGGTATAGGCTATCTGTTTCAGATGATAGTTTAGTTTTATGGGGTGTGATGAGTAGTGGATTTTTAGTGGGGAGACATAGAGACTAAGGTAATGTATGATCACATTGTTCAAGGTGATGCTTCAAAATGGTGGTCGAAGGATAATATTAATCGGATGGTGTTCTATGGGAACATGTTTGTACCTGAGGCAATCCAGGAGGGAGTTATCCATGACATCCATAGATCACCCCTGGTTGTGCATCCATGAGACTATTAGATGTGCTGAGACCTAAGGGAACAACCTTTGGGGATTTATTTGAAGTGGGTAGTGGCAGAGTATTTTCAATGATTCCTAATGTGTGATTAGGTGAAGGATGAGCACCTTATTCTTGAAGTCATGTTGCGGCCCTGGGATATTCCTGAGATAAAGTGGGATGACATAGAGATGTATTTGGTTATAGGATTACCTAGTACATAGGGAGGATTTGTTTATCTTTGAGTAGTGGTGGATTTATTGATGAAATCAGCTCACTTCCAGGAAATCAAGGAGTTGAGCATAGAAAATTTCTTAGCATAAAGATATGTAGGCGAAGTGGTGCTGCTACACAGAGTTACGAGACCCATTTTCTTGGATCAGGATACATGTTTCACATCACGGTTATGGAACGGATTGCAGCATGCCTTTAGAACCCAGTTACGCCTTGGCAATGCCTACTACCCTTAGATGGATGGGAAAATAGAGAGGACAATCCAGATGTTGGAAGATATGTTTTGGGTCTGTGTCATGGAAATCAAAGGGTCTTGGGTATGACACATTTCCATTGTATAGTTATCCAACTATAATATCTATCTGTCTACCATTATCATTTCACTATTAAATTCCTTGTGCAGAACATCATGTTGTTCACCTATGTGATGGATAGTGGTAGGGGAAGCATCCATTATTTTTCCCGAGGTAGTGAAGAGCATAATGGGGAAGGTTCAGCTTGTGAGTGAAATAATGAGGGTGATTCAGGATATATAAAATACATATGACCATCATATGAGGAGGCCATTGGAGGTCGAGGTTGGGGACCATGTGTTCTTAATGGTCTCCCCTTGTCATGGAAATCGGAGTTTTAGAAGGGGAAGCATGATTTCTCCCAGGTTCACAAGACCTTTCGAGGCGTTGAGACAAGTTCACCAGGTGGAATATTAGCTGGAATAGCCATCGTGTTTCATATACCTCTTTTTCTGTTGGTATCTACATGAAGACTCCCACATCATAGAATAGGGATAGTTGGATGTCCAGAATTATGTGACATTCATGGTGTGACAGGTAAGGATAAGGGATCGCGAGGAGAAGTTCTTGCATGGACTGACCATTCCATTTGTTTGTTTGTTATAGAGGAATGGTGGCCAAGAGGAGAGTACTTGGGAATGGGAGGCACATATGCGTACCCAATACCCAAAGCAGTTATATGTTTCTCTAGATTTTGGCTTTGTACCTTGATTAGGATGAAATGTTTGACCCTGTTTACTCCATAATAATTTGTTTCTATGATGCTTGATTTTTATGAAAAGTCCTAACTATAGGGAGTGGAGAACGTGATACCAAATAAATACACAATAATGTAGAAGTGATTAAACTTATTTAGGAAAGATAGTTCAGCCCAAAGTGGATTGTATCTTCATTTGGAGTAAAGATTTCACTATCCCACGTGTTTGGATGCTACAACTTTTGGTGTTTTTGTGGATACGTGAGAAAGTGGTGAGGTAGGGTTTCTATAGTTTTTCATGAAATAAATAATAAGGAGGTGATCTAGGATTTCAAGGTTCTCACTCCATCTCTAGAACAACACATAGTGGTTTAATCTTGAGAGGTATCTTAAGGGATATTTGTTCGGACACTCTTTTCTTCTAGGTTAGTTTTGATATTATCAGGGACAAGAATAATTTGATAAGTATCTAATGTAATAAATCAAATTTCCCTAGGACCATTGTGAAAATTAAATGTGTGAGGTTTTCTAGGAGATGTATGTGGAATACTTCAATAGTTTTCCAAATTTACAATTTTTCCATTAGGATGTCAGTGTGTCGGCATGTACCTGCGTTAGTATATCAATGAATCATCCTTTTAGTGCATCAGCAAGTTAGGGGAATCAAAATAGGTGATTCAAGGGCATCGAAATTTGTGGGATAGGGTGTCACTAGGTCAAGGAATTGGTAGGTCCTGGCATCAGTGAGCTGGGCTCCAGTAGGTTGAGGCGTCGGTGATTTAGGGAATCTGTAGTTCAATGCATTGGTAGTTCAATCTATTGGTAGGTCATGGAATCGGTGAGTCAGGGCATCAGTAGGTCGAGGCTTCAGTAGGTCAGAGTGAAAATAGTTCATGGCATTGGAAGGTCATTACATCAGCAGCTCAACGTCATTAGGTCTCAATGGTGGATTTGTGTTGGTCACCCACCCATCAGTGACCCTTTTACAGTCTTTACATTTTTTCAGTTTCACCCCTCTTAAGTTTTATTGGAAATAATCAAATTTTAAATCCTTATTAATGTCATTGTTTTGGTTTTTAAAGGATATTTATTATATTTTTATATATAAAAACTTCATGGGTGAGTTGAGACACCCAACCCGCATGGTCTTTACCATGACCCCACAATTAATGTCCTTTAATATGTTTCATCCTTTTAAATAGTATTCAACTCTTCCATACTAGGATTATCCCTCAATCATGTGTTTTCCATTTACCCTTTTTATGCATAGAGCCTTCCCCCTAGATGAGTCATTATCTTATGCTAGAGGCCCTCTTGCTCAGTTTTCTTGTAGTTCGTCCATGATTCTCACATGACCCCATGTTCTTGGCATAGAAAGAAACATCCATTATTTTATCATACAAGTTGGGATTTGATTAGACTATAGTTAATTGTGGATCATGTGGGGTGGTAAATCCAATGAATCCTTTTGAGAAACAACTAAAAAACATTTCATTGAAACGTGAAACATATAATGATTGAATTTTAACAAAAAATAACACGGTTAAATAAAATGGCGGGCATAGAGGGGTTGATAGTGATCACATTTTTAACTTATTATAATTTATTTTGTTATAGTTGTTTTTTGGTTATATTCCTCCAAAAAATCATTACTTTTTTTTGCCTTTTCTATCTCATTAATAATGTTATGTTCTATTGAGGTGCTTGTATAAATGACTGTAACATGAAATCTGCTTAATCACATACAAATGGTTAAATAAATTAATTCCCTAGGATCAAGACCATCATGTGATCACCCCTTTTACAATTAAGTTGAATTAAGGAACCTCTACTGGTTAAATCTGAATGTACTTACATCCAATTGATAGATGTGGATGAGTGATGTTTTTCAACGAGTTTTATAACCATGTGTGTGTTGTGTGGTGCTATTTTTCGGAGCACGGTTGTGGGTATAAGGTTGGGAAGTGGAGTGGGATTTGTGAGAGGGGTGTGGTATAAGTGTACAGTGGGGATGTGGTTAATGGTATTTACTATGGAATTTTTGTGTGGGGTGGTACATCTGGTGAGTTGGCTTCACAGTCTGAGAGATTTATAGATTTCAGAATGGATGGTCTTATAGGTAGTTAAACAACCTATAATGTGCTGTGGTTGCTGAGAGTTGTTGGGTAGTAGGACTGTTGTGTGGATATGGACTTGTTTGTGTAGTGGGATGGTAAATCTGGTTTTGTGTTGTTGTGTAGTGGGAATATAGTTTGGTTTATCTTGTTGTTTTGGTATGGTAGTGGATGGTAGTTTCTGGGTAGTGATGGAATAAATTATATTGAATACCTTAATTAATACATTTAAAGTGATTAATTGAATAATGGCTTGGGTTATGCTTTGGTAGTGTCTATTTTGTTGTTGTGAATATTGGGGTAGTAGAAAAAGTTGTATTGGTGGAATCGTTTATTCATTTGTTTAAAACGCATATGTTGGGAAGCGTGTTTTATTACCAATACAAATATAAATTATAGTTTCTTGTGACTCCAATATGAACCCCACTCTTATTGAAAACTATGTGACAAACAAATCCATTTCATAGGGGGAGAATGTCCTTCCCAACATCCCAGTGGAAGGATGGATGGCTCGCTACAAACATTCTTCATCGCACCTCTTCTAGGTTCTTGCCACTCGAGCATATCCGGGCATCCTATAATGGCTTGGGTCTTAGAATAGCCCAAGATACTTTAGGAATGGGTTTGTTTTGGATGATAGGACTTGGTGTTTACCAGTAACGTTTTTTAATTGTATCTTCCGGATGAGGCCCAAGTGTCTTCAGGCGAGTGGTGTGGTTTGGTTGGCCTAGATGTCTGCAAGGAGGGATTGTGTTTTATTTGAGTCATAGATGTATGGGAGAAGGTTGTGGTAGTCGGACAACATATGAGATGAGTGGTAGTGTCAAGAAGTTATCTACTTGGGATTAGCAGTTAACCTATGGTTAGGTGGTGTAGGTTACCCAAATATTGATGTTCTTATACAACTACATTACATGACTTGTGTTATTTGGTGAGTGTGCCTTGGTGAGGTTAGGATTGTTAGTAATCCATGGTAGGTGATTTTAGTTGGTTCCATCAATTTTTCATGGGTGGATTAAGTTTTTGTACTGGGTAATCTTGTATATTCACCCTACATATTTAAAAATGTTTTCAGGTTTCTTGGAGGACATTGAGGACAATGCTGGACTTTACAAGCTTGGGGGTCATGATTAGTTTTCATTTAAACTTATACTCTTTTATTTTGGAACGTTACATTTCTGTTTCCTTTTTAACATGTATCATCATTAATTAAGAAATTCATGGGGGAATTGATTTTTGAAACACTAATAATTTTGGTTTTTGGAGTTATTGGGAATTTCAATCTTATCTCGCAATCTGTTTCTATAAAAATATTAATCACTTCTATATTTGTGTGAGATTTTATACCATCAGTTAGAGTCTCCACTATGGTGCCTATGAAGGTGGGACTTTGGGGTCATTATCTTTAATTTATATTGATTGTGGAAGGGTCTGGTAGATTATTGTTCCTTCCATCATGTTGGATAAAGTGTGTTGTGACAATAATGAATGTCAATTTTAAATACAACTTAATCAATGAGTATTTAGAAAATTATTTTCTACTAATGTTGCTATATTATATTTTTATAGATTTTCCCTCTTTTGTATAATGGGTTATGGAATTATAAAAAAATATACTCCCTAAATTAGAAATTATTTTTAAAATGTATATCAAGTATAACTCTTATAATTAATGTTTATAAATATATTATTTAGACAATCATTATCTAAATTATGTTGGTATATTATAATTTTCTTCTATAATTTTAATTTCTAAATAATTTATTATGGATTTATAATACAATCGTAACACTACACAATAATTTAATTTAAAATGACACATCATATTTGTCTCTATTAATTAAATTTTATAATTTGTATTTAAATAATATTTCTCTTATTTATGATTGTACATAAACATTTTTAAATTGTTTTTATCTAATGTAAAATGGTTTAGGGATTTATAGTACAAGAGACACAATACACAATCCTTTCATTTATGAATACACATAGGTATATGTCTTTTAAATAATGTTTGAAATATGAATATTTAAAAATTTATTTTAATCATTATATTTTATTAATTTTTTTATTGGGTTATTATCTACTATATTAAGGGTTGAGGAGTTTTAATTCAATAACCACACTATAAAATCCCTTAATTTATAATTATATATTGTGTTTGTATATTCTATTTAATGTTTAAAAAATTAGTATTTAGTCAATAAATTTTGACATTAAGATGGATTATTATATATTCCTTTATGGGGGTTTCAATTTTTATAAAGTATTTTGGATTTATAAAATAATCACGACACTAAAAAAGAATTTAATTTAGAAATATACATCATGTATGTATCTTTTAATTAACGTTTAAAAAATTGTATTTATAAAATCATTATTTTCAATGTTTTTTTAAATTATATCTCATTTTACTAGGTTGTAATTTATGTTATTAGATATTATAGATAATTATAATAATTTCTAATGAAAATTAATTTAGAAGGATACATTCGTTATTTAACATTTATTTAGTTTATTAAATAAGAGTATTTAGAAAAATAAATCAAATTTATGTTGGAATATTTTTTTTACAATTTGATTGTCCACAATATAAATTATTATGGATTTATAAAATAATCATCACACCACACATGAATTTAGATTATAATGATATATCATGTATTTTTCTAAATAACGTTCTTATATTTTGTTTGTTTTTATACCATTTTTTTCCAATGTATAATGATTTTTGGGATTATAAAACAGTTTACACAAAATAGAATCCTTTTATTTAGAAATACATATCATGAATTCCAAAAAACATGAGTAACCAAACCAATAACTCATATGATTGAGATAAAATACGTAATGCAGTGAGATATACAAATCCTTAATGTTATGTTACACTATAACCGAATCAATTTAAAATAAATACTAAGAATTATATATAATTCATGATATAAAATCCAATAAAGACAAATTAAACAAAAAAACATTTCTCTACCATATTCATATTACTTTTTAATCTTATAATAATGTATAAAGGAATCTATATTATCACATTAAAAATCAGACCAATCATAAATTTCATTATTATAAATTGATTTTTTTTAATATACAATAGTTTCCAATGAAAATATTCATAAAAAAGAAACAACATGTTTTTATTAATGAAAATAGAAATTAACACCATTATAAACATTTTATAAAATCACCTTGTAAATAAGTTTACTAGATAAATAAAAATATTGTTAAAATCCAACCATTAATATTTATGAAGTTAAATTATTATTTTTATCATTCATTTGTGTAAAAAACTATTAGTCAAATCCCATGAATATCCTAGAAAATAACTCAATGATTTGATAAACCTACCCAATTTGTTAGAAAGTTGTATAAACCTAATGTTCTATGTTTAATTCTTGAATGATATCAAAAAAACCTATATGAACCATTAGACAATATTTTAACACCAATAAATCCTTGAAATCCCACATAAGTAATGTTGAGTCATTTTTCAAAAATCACTTTTTCATAATCCATTCTATTGACAAATCACATAAAATTTCATATTTTGAATGCACTTACTAGAAGAATTGTTTATTATATTTTTATAGTGATGTAACATTAGATTTGTATTTTAAATGAATATATTATAAATTATAATGTTATATCATTTATTTTTATTATATATGTTCACTAATGTATAGTTGTATATGAATGATGAACATACCCACCATAGATGTTTTTTTCTAACTATGTATGATTAAAATATAAATAATAATATATATGAAATGTCATTAATATTTAATATTTTTTTATGTTATACAATATTTATCTAAAATATGATTATTATTTTAAACAATATTGTTCTCTAATTTATTTTATTTTTCATTTTACCAATTTTATGATATTTAATGTAATTTATTTTATTAATAAAAAAATAAACTTTCCACATTGAGTTATAAAAAATCGATCCTGAATCAAACTAACGGGGCTTTCACAACGAGTCATTATGATAAGACAACATTGAATTTCACATTCCAGGTCATCTTTTGTAATAAGTGATGAGGAAAGTCCTATGAAAACATTTCATCATGAAAATCATATGATATTTTTTATTAGTTTTTAGTTAAAACCAATGTTGACAGGATCTATGTGATCTTCTCCAAATTGGATCTACAGATAGCCAAAATTGAAAATAAGGGACATTTTTCTCTACTAGGTAGAATAATATTATATGTTATATGTGGAAATACATTTTTAATATTATATTAAAAATAAAGTCATTTAATAACCTGTATGTTATATTTTAGTTAGTGTTTTGACTTTAGTTTTATGAATAATGATGCTGAAAATATAATTTATAACATCGCTTGCAAAAACATTTATTAAAAATAATTATAAAAAATAAAAAACCCATCATGGAAATATTTAATTCCACTACTATGTGGAAGGGATATCTGATAATATATTCTAAATTATGGTCTGAATATCTATTAGTGTGAGGATAAATATGTTCTTATAACAGAAATTTAATTAAATTTTTGGGTCTTTATTCATATTCAAAAGAGGTATTTATCTCAAATGGTTATATAGAAACAAATCATTAATAATATTCCTATTATAGGAGTGTTTTTTGATGTCTCTATGGATGTTTTTTCTACTATTACATTGAATATTTATTCTTATTATTCAATATAACACATGATTGGCACTATACCTATTTTAATATATCTATATAGAATGTACACATTTGAGTTTTATGAATTAAGTAACCAAATCAAACAAAATATAGTTATGGGTTTGTTTTTACATTTCTGTCACTATGGGGGGCATTTGATCATTATAAAATAATTAAAGATGGATTAATGTGTCTGTACAATGATTATGTTGAACGTAAAAATATTAATATCAATAATTACTATACACAAAAGTTTTTTGATGATTTTTTGACCAAATAATGTGGAAATAATTCTTTTTTCTAAGAGTGATATTAAATATAGATACTATCTATTGAAGTTCAAAAAGAATACATACTCATGATAGACTTCTGTACGTGGTGTAGACACTATACATCTGTAATAATGTGATTTATTCATAGTAATTCTCCCACTATCAATATATATTTTAGATACATTTTATTTATACTATGAATTTATTAATTTTTTTAGTTCTTATAGAAAATATTATTATATATTTATATATCATGGAAGTGTATAAAAATTAAATATAGATTTATTTAATATCCTAAGGAAGGATAAATTGGATTTGAATTTTAAAATGTGAAAAATTTACAGAAATTAAATATCAGTTTTGGGTTATATAACCTCATTAGATCATATTACTGTGGATCCATCAAAAATAGAAGTTATCAAACAAGGACTTATACCATCCATGATAACTAAGAGCTGTATATTTCTTCGATTTACTACCTATTATCAACTAATTGTAAATAAAATCAAATGGATTTATAATCCACCAAACAACATAACTCAAAATTTTTCCATGATCATATAGTACCATAATTCAAAAGAAACATGTATGAAACTAATGAAAATGGTGTTCTGGTCACATATTTTCACAGTAGACTACATTGGAGTTGGTTTTATGATTTTATGTCATATAATGAAGTAGTTACTAGTTTATATTTTAACATAGAGTGATATGCTACCATATAATTCCCTAATCTATTTGATAGTCCATGAGTTGATTAAATCAACTAATGACAATGATTTAGTAGTAGTAATATTTTAAGAAATGATGTAGAGGAATTATATTTTCATATAATTATCAGACATATAAACTGATCAAAAAATATTTATGTTTATATTTACCAATAAAGTGTTAAACATGTATAATAGAATGTGTTTGCATTTTATTAGTGATTATGAATACCCATACATTACTTACTATCTTATGAGATAAAAGTGGATGGTGCTTTGGTTGAATGGATCATTCCATATAATCAATGATGATTATCATAAATGATCCAATATATATATATTTCTAATGGAAATAAACTAAAAATATGACTGAATTGAGGAAATATTTTCATTCTTGTATCATTATTGAATAATTATATTTGATGATTAAATAAGGGAATAAGGTTAATGGAGAGTTGAAAAGTATTATAATAAATGTTCTTGTGTTCATTAATGAATACTATAATGTGATATTATTCAATAATTGATTGTGTGTCCCATTAACACCAAACATGAAAAAAGTGCAGTTTTTATAATCTAATTTCACATCAGTTTCAATTTATTATAAATGTAAAAACATTTAGAGATATATAGATTAATTCTTTTTGTGTGGTAAAAAAAGGGAGATATTGAAGAATATAAATCTTGGTGCATGCTATGTCTGGATGATATATAAAATTAAAAAAAATAGAAGGGATTTTTTCAAATATTAAATATATTAAAATGGAAAAGGGAATTCACAGCCATGGATTTTTCCATTGGACTCCCTATAACATATAAAGGCCAAAATACTATTGGGTTGTATTTGATAAACTTTTAAATTTAGGACACATTTTGTCAAAATAATATGATACCAATACTTATAATATTTCTAGTATATTTATTAAGGAAGTGATAAGGATTTCTTGAGTGCCACATTTAATTGTATCTAATCAATATTTGAGGTTTACCTCAACATTATTGAGGTGAAAACAATAAATTAATGACATTGATATGTGTTTAAGTACTATCTATCATCCTCAAAAATATTTTTATTATAATAGAAAAATAAAAACCCAATAGGATATTCATACATCATATTTTGTATATATATTGGGTTTTTTGGAATAAAACAATCCTCTTATTAAATTCCTTTAAAAATATGTTTCACTTGAGAATTCAGATGAATCCTTTTGAGCACTCTGTAGAAAAATGTGTCCAAATCCTAAATAAATTGGTGATGATTTTAAATAAAATATTTTGGGTCTAGAGCTAAATGGGTTGAAAGTAAATATGGATATATCTATTCAACATTAAATTATGGTAGTTCATATTTTGCATAAGGGTCGTGGGGTCAAGATTTAGTGATATATTGAATTTAAATCTGGTGAGAATATACTCTTGTGAATATCTACAAGGAATAATGTTATTATATTAATAAATTAGAGAAATTATAGCTCTATATGTTACTCCTCCATAAAATAAAATATATTTTAATAAGAGTAAATTTAATTTCATTGATATCTTATGATGAAAACAACACTAGGTTTAAACAAAACAATGGTTAGTCATAATGTATGAATTAAATTGAAAATTATTTTTTATATATTTCAGAAAACATATTTAAAAAAATAATTTTTTTTGAAACTAGGACACCAAAATTATCATGGGGTGAATTTTTGGGATTTTTTTAAAAGGACTGTTTTATTGATAAATAGTGAACAATATTGAATTGTAATTAAAAAATAAAATTTCATTTAAATAATTTGTATTGATAAATTGTATTTTAAATTTCTCATAAACTAACATAATTTTGATTTTTTATGAATTAATGTAATTCAGATCATTATAATCATTTTCATATTGAATTTGGATATAAAAACATTAAAAAAATTTATGTTTTGACTTTAGAAATCCATTTTCTCTTTGTGGAAATGGGAGTAATTTTACATATAATTTTGGAACCAACAAGAATTTAATTTGAAAAAATGGATTTCATATTTGAAATAATAATAATAATTCATAATATCTAATAAGGACAACTTAATTTTTTTACCAAAATGAATTATGAATGGTGTATAAATTAATTACCATGGTTAATGTAAAAATTTACTTATCGATGTTTATATTAGAATGATAAGAGTAAAAATGACCTAAAATAATATATTATTTTTATTTAATGTGTTTTTTTTCTATGGACATCAATATATATAAAATATTTCTATTCTATTCCCCATTCTGTGGAATATGAACCATATAATAAGCTAAATAAAGAAAAATTTCAAAAACACACTTTTCTTCATTTTAATTTCTATAATGATTTGGGATATGGACAGATACTACATTTGTTCAATTATTTATATAATTTACAAAAAAAATAAGATTTTAATTATAATAATTTATCTTTATTTTTTATTAAATAGATAATTACATAAAATTCTGACGAAATTCCAATTTAATAATTATTTAGTTCACAATAAAATCAAATAAATTATACTTAAAATATCAAATGTGAAGTAAATTGAGTGAATTATTTTATTAAATTAATAATTTAGATTAATATACCATGTTAAAATGGTGTGAAAATAATATATTACATTTCTGTAATTTTTTGATATTTTTAAAATTTATATTAAATAAAAAAATTTAAAATGGATATTAATTTTTTTATAATAAATTATAATTTATAAAATTATTTAAAATTGATAAAAGTAATAAATTATTCCATGTGACATTATAATTATCATAAATATATAATATATTCTAATCATGGGCCTAGTTTTCATTTATAAATATTATATTGAACCGAATTAGTAAAAACTCAATTAGTGTCGTGATGGATTAAGAAGTGTTTTTGCATGATATATTCTACTTCTGTTAAAATATATTTTCAACAAAAATAAAATATTCATTTAATAAACTTAATATAATATTTAGAATCAGTGGGTATAAACATTCTATTACATATCTATTTTAATAAGTCATATTTTATAAATTACATTGGTTTGAAAAGTTTTTATCGCAGTGAAAACCAAAATTAATAAAAATAAGGAAACATATATATTAAGAATCAAATTTTCCAAAAAATGTTTTCTCATTGAGTGGTGGAGGTTTTTATTGACCATATATTTCATCAAATAATTTAGTTATATGTTTTGAATCCACATTAAGTTATTTTTACCTCCAAATAGTGAATAATGTTGAGCAATTATAAGAATTATACTCCTCCACAACTATAAAGTAAAACATTCTCCTATAACATCATTACACCTTTCATTCAATTTGGATCCTATTAACTATAGAAAAATAACATCACAACATATCAACCCTAATCCTAGAAGCATTATATGTGTCTAAAATCTAACCTAGGAAGGATTCTACATAATCCTATGGAGGATACCCTAAGAAGATGAAAAGTTTTTATAATATTTTCATAACCTACAATAATCCTCACTACCATACACTAGGTTACGAAATCATCATTAAACTGTATATATGACTACCACCTCTCATAATTATGTCATTCATTCTTCCATTACAATATACCATAGTTGGAAATGATTATTGATCTAAATAATATGTATATAATATTTTTCACATTTGTATAACTCTTTATTAACTATAACATATATAGATTTTTACATTTCATTTCATAAGAGATTTTATAACATACCCCTTTTTTATGGTGGACTATCGCCTATTGTATAAAGAATAACATGATAAATCTTCTATGTTATGTTTACTAATATATTAATATGATTATTTTACGACAATGTCGCACCTTATATCCCTCAACTGTGAAATTACTTATTTATCTTGTTTATATGTGGACTACCATCTCCACATAGATATATTATTCAGGGTCCTTAACTGCATAAAGATAATAGAAATAATAAACTATTTAATGAATATATTATATATATATATAATATTTTATTAGTATTATATGTTTTTAAAACAGTATTTATAATTCTTTCCTTTATTTTTATAGAATGTGGAAATCATGCATATGCATACATATAGACTACCGTCTCCTTGAATGGCATAATTAATTTTTAAATCACAAAATTATACGAATGGTTAAGAATATTTCAATAATTAATATTTATAAAATTTATATGATGATTAAAATTCCAAATTTTAGGGAACCATGATCAAGATTATTGAACCATAATGGAAAAATCGAAACAAACAAAAAAAATATTTTTCACATTGAATAGTGATTTCAATGAATAATTATTAATGAAATGATAAAAAAATGTCATAAAAATCCTTCTATTATATTATATGTATGACTATTCATCTAATATATAATTATAATAAATTTAGATTTTTTTAATGGAGGTTACATTGCTTACAAAACTAGATAAACATGTTATAAGGATTTCGTGTTGCAAGAATAATTTTTATCAAGAATATTAATTATTTAATTTCATTATCATAAATTTATTTAATCTATATATAGAAAATATTTTAAATTTTTATATCATATAGTTATTACTAGAAATAAAAAATTCCCTTTAACTTTCCTCTCCTTATGTACTCAATGGGCTGAAATAAATCTTTTTTGGAAAATCTCAATTGTTATTTATTGAGGGAAGAATATTTTTTATATGTCAAAAGATTCATTAAAATGATTTCAATAATGTTTTTGCCATTTTACTATGTTGTTTTATTTCCTTGTTACCCATGTCTATCCTTCTATAAAAACTAAAATGGAAACAAGTTATTATTTACCTATTATGGTACTAATAAATCTTTAATGAAGTTAATGATGGAATGATAGTTTTAATCTATACTACATGAATAGATATTCCAACCATAATTACCACTAATTTAACTAAATATTTCAAATCATTTTTCAATTAAAATGTTCTCTTTTATATTTCGGATATTTAATATTTTAAATCAGTGATTTGAGAATGAAAAAGATAATTTCTTTATGTGATATTCAAGTAATATTTTAAATGAAATTTTCATATATGATAACACTATTTTTTTTTTATGATTCCCTAGGTATATGGACCTATAATAAATCCATATTTTTATTCTGATGTTTTAGGATTATAATGATATAATATGGATGAAATCCATTTTTTGAATGGGTTAATTTATTTTGAGATGATAAATGTTTTTCAGTACTTATGTCATACATATGAATGGATTATTATTATGGGATGGGTGGGTATGTTATGTACTATTAAGTAATTGGTAAATGATTAATGTATTACTGTATGAATGGGTAATGGAATGTAATACCATTCACAACATGGTTACATGAGAGGTTATCCTATGGCCACAAGGGTACACAATAGGTTATCAGAGGCCTAAAATTTGTATATTGGGGGTTATCCCGAGAAAATATTTTGATGAATTAATTGGTTTATAAATTTTTCTAAATATTTATAAGATTATAATTATTCCATAAATTTTTCTACACTATTATAAAAAGACATTATATCAAATTTATTAACTCGTGATATACATTCTTTTATTTTTTATGACTATTTTTTGTAAACATCCATTCCTTATGTCGCGTCTCATTAATACGATATAAGAATTTTTTGTATTTTTTTAAATTTTAAACTCATATTATCAGACCATTATGTTCAATTTATTATTTAAAATGATCATTAATTAATATCTCACAAGTTTCCCATCATTAAGAATTGTGTATCTCCCTTTATTATTTTTCCTCTTTTCCATTATATATAGAATGGGTTTTATTGTGATATGTCTAATCATGGAAATATTTGTAAATAAATTATATGAAGATGTTATAGATATTATATATACAAGTCCATTATGAATCATTGTTTATAAATAAAATAATCTATTAAGGATATTGTTTGGATCATGATTTTATAAAATGAATATTCAACTAATAATAAATATATATATTTTTTATTTTATTTTTTTTCTCCTAAAAAAAAATAAATTATAAATGTGTCTATGTAATAAAAAATCCATATTGAAGTATGAAATATATATATTTTCAAGACATACCATATCAATAAATGAAAAAAAATCATTGTCAGCTTCAATCAAGATAAAATTATATGGAGTAATTTTTTATATATAAGTCAAGAATATCCCTAAACAATTGATAAATGGAATGTAGGTGAAACCCTTAAATCCAATGAATAGAAAACATACTCCTAATAATATAAAATAATTGGACTAATATTTATTCATATTCATAGTGTATGGGTTGGAATGAAAAATGTTGTGATATTTCATATATCTTGATAAGCAGTACCATTACATAATCTATATAGAAGGATAATGTGGATTTCTATAAAATTAAATATCCAAAGTGCAAAAAAAAACTCGAAAGGAAGGTTACGTTGATTAAAAAACACTGATAAAACAATTCAATGAATTGAATAACATATGAAGATATCAAGAATCATTTTTTTCATACCATGATGTCAATCCCCATCAAATATTAATATAATCATAAAAAATAGGAATAATATAATCCAAAAAAATGTCCCATTAGGTGAGAACATATTGAATAATAAATGGTAAAGGTATGTGGAAAATTTAAAATTAATTATAGAAAACATTTTGAATGTTATTGTAATGAAAATTTTATAGTACACATTAAAATTAAATTTTTTAAAAGGATGTGTGAATATTTTAAAATTATTTTTTCTAAATAATTTTATCCGGTAATGAATCCTTGAAAATACATCAAGTAATCCAATGAATTTTTTTCTAGAATATAAAATATTTTATGGTAAAGGTAAGAAACTTTTGATATTTTTAAAGTCTATATTTTGAAAATCTAAATTAAAATAATTATAATAGATATCATTTTCATTGAAAAATTATTTTCTTAGAGAGAATAGAAATGTACTATATAGTAAAATCTTATTATGGGGGATCCAAATCAACTAAAATAATATTTCAAAATAAAAAAATTAATTCCCAATGAAAGGAGATTTGAGTTATCAATATCCCTTCAGAGAAACATAGTCAATGTTGAAAGAAATAGTTTAAAAGAGGATTAATTGGGAATTTTTATAAAAAAATTATCTAAAACAACATGTGTAATAAATGTTTATAATATTCTATATTTATATAAAACAATTTCAAGAGAAAGAAAATAAATCATTACATAGAAAATGAGTTACCAAAAACACTTATAATTAGGGTTCCACATTATTAAAAATCCTTTTGATTAAAAGAACATAACATGGAATAAAACTTCTATTTAATTAATAGTCAATAAAAATATATGGGACAGTATATAGATAAATCATCATAAAAATGAATCATGTTGTTTATCATTTAATGGGTCTAAATAAATAATATGTTGGGAAAAGATAACCACTACCTTGTTTCCATGCTATTTCGAATGAACTCTAACCACATGTATAAAAAAATAACCAAATTAATATAAAATTTTAAAAAATTATTCATATAATTTACCTTTTATAGACTTGAATTATTTTTATTCTCTATATGTATGTCAGTTAGTCATCATCCATTATTAATATTAGGTGTAAGTAATATTTATTATTTTAAACTAGTTTCATAATATCCATGTATTTCTTCATTATGATCCAAATATTAATAATTTATAATTCATAAAAGGTACTAGAACTTCTATTATTTAATTATTTTATTTTTTTTAATATCATTTAAAAATTATTTTTATTATTATTCATGACGATGAAGTCAATGGGGATATTTTTTTGTAATTATTACGAAAAAGAAAGTGTTTTCTAAATAAATGATTCAAATTTTCTTCTTACCACTATGAAGAAAAAAACTATTTACTAACTAATACCCTATATTATGTTTTAAAATCTAACCATGATAGAATTTTATAGATTTTTTCACAGAGGTGGCTAAACCAACCCAACAAAAATATGCTTCAATCTATTAGTGAGTATGGATATTGAAGACATTCCATTATTATAATATCATTATCAAAAAATTAAAATGAAATTATATAGATTTTATTATAGAGGTGAATCATGATTTCTATGAATTATAAAATTATGGTAAATGGAAAACAAAATTTCACCTATAAAGTCATCACTTTTCCTCATTGTAAGTTAGTTTTAGACGGTTAGTTTTAGGATGATCACTTATTTCAAATTTTAATTTTACATTCGGTAATATGTATTTTCAGAACCTTAAAATTTAGATCAATAATATATCTATTCATTAATCACATTTAAATTAATATACATGAAAGGTGGTGATCCAATATGATATGGGTTGTTCATGGATTGGGTATTATGAACATGTTCATGGGAAATTTTTTCATATAGATAATGAATAGTTAATTTATAGATAATGATTATATCATCTAAAAAACAACATTCTAGTATATTATTTATTTTTATTTAATTATTTAAAAATAGTTATAATGGTAATTTAGGTGGTTGAATAAGGATAAGGAAACAAAGTTATAGAGCATATAATAGTTGAGTTTAGGATTACGAATGTCCCTTAAAGTGTCATTTAGAAATTAGGAAAGTAAGGGAATTTTTTAGTAATGAGGTTTATAAATATATATATATAAGATCTATAAAAATTAAATTTTGTAGTGTTTAATTGGAAATTTTATCTTTATTTTTTTTTAATTTAACTTTGTAGAAGTGAGATCCTTTAATAGCTGCAAAAGTGGTATAAATTGTGGAAACATAATTATAAGTGTTAAGAATAGAATTTCATGAGATTTCGGGGAATATGTGGGAAAATATGTTTGATAAATTTAGTTAATAATTTAAAACATAACAATTTTATTATATATCATCCATGTTGAAAATTAATTATTTAAATTGGGACCACATTGGGATACCCATTTTTAAAATTATTAATCTTGATTAAAATTTAACCCAGATATGTAGTTTATTACAAAAAATAATAGATTGTTCCTCATTCCAAATATAATGATGATGAATCATAATTTGGAATCCATTAATTCATAATCAATATCTAAATATGATAAAATTTACTTTTAAATTATGAGATAAATTTTTTTGATAAAATTGTTTTGTAGAAAAGTGAAATTTAAATCCTAAAGTATTTGTAATATTCTTTGAAATTGATTTATTTATCATTTTAAAAATCATATTATGATCTTTATGTTAAATTTAATCAATTTTTTTTAAAATAAATAATTTTAGAACAAATTCATTCCAAGAAAAGAAATTGAATTACCCTAGTAACTATTATTTACCTTGCTAACATAATTGGATTCCTAATATTAAAATTGCACAATATATTATTTTAATAACAATTATTAAAAATATTAATATAATATTCTCCAAATAATATTCCTAATCATCATGAGTTGGTGACTAGATCATGGATTTATAAAATAAAATTTTTTAATCCATATAACTATATAAGAAACACGATAAAAGTCGGTGTTCCAACCCACGTCTAGGATAAAGTACCTAAATCAAATAGGTTAAACAATGCCCCAATATTATATCCTCAAATAACATGAAACATTTCCAATATATTATTTGTAAACCCCTGTAAATGGTAGATATCATCTCCATTAGTCACCTCCATTACCCTAAGTCCCATGACTCAGGTATACCTACCACCTCAAAGAGGTGATCTTATTTTTCTTTGATAGGGTATAAGATAAAAAAAATCCTATGTTAATGGAAATGTGTGAGGAAAATTCACATAGGATCCCACGAAATATTCCATAAGAAATTTTTTACCAATTAATAATTTATTTTATTAATTTAAATAATACATGGCATGACATGAAATATATAAATTTCTGAAAATACATTCTTCTAAATAAAAGAACATTAATGATATAAAAAGAGATTAAAATGAACATATTTTCTAAAAAAATATATAAAAACATATGGTATGATTAAAATATCTATATCACTGGTGGAATGTATAATCATGTCAAGAAAAATAGATAGACATGCTTAAAATTAATGTGTTACATTAGTTTCTGATAATTGGGTCCTCTAAGTAATAATTCATCCTCGCATATCAATATAGGTGTGTGCACTCAAATAAACACCCCATTAGTGGACAAATTATGTTAAATTAATATACACCCCATTTGGAAACCAATCATGGGAAATCATGTTTGACATGGTTTTGTTTGCATTTTCATAGTCAATCCATTACCATGGAATCATAGTCCTCGATAACCATTCCTAATAACCCATATATTACCCATTAGAATATGTGATTTAAAAAATCAATCAATTTAGAGAAATCAATGATTTCAAATAATTTTCTTCATTCAGAGTTCAATTGGAAAATTTTAGTTTCAATATGACTTTTTTATTTGAAAAAAATCCCAGGTTTTCATCAAATCCAATCCCATTGAATTAATATTTCTTTTTACAAAATTTCTTCAAGAATCATCATAAAATAATTTGATCGAATCATATTTCAATTCAATCAAACATTTTTCATAAAATCCATACAAGAATTACAATTCCATTGAAATTTAGTCATTTTCAAAATCCCATTCCCATTTTAAATTAACCAACAAATGGCTCAATAACATGTTTTCAAATAATTTAAAAAATAATATCAAAAAAATGAAAAAAAAATTAGGGTTGAATTGCAGTGTAATTTCTAGTGAAACCACCAACCTTTACAAAATTTTTTAATTCAACACCCACAAAAATAACTCTAGTGGGAATTGAGGTGAACTGAATCAATACAAAAATAATATAATAAAATGTTTTCAAAATGAATATTTTATTCATCAATAACATTATTATATGTCATTTCCCATGAATAAGATTAGAGTAAATTAGTAAAAACTACGGGAGCGTAGATTCACTAAACAAAATATGATCTAATGAAAACAGTATTGATTATATCCACTATGATAATGAGATAAAATAGTAAAAATATATTAATTAGAGCCTAAAAAACAAGGAATCATGTTAGGTTTACATAGGGGTGTTTTGGTGTAATACTAGGGTTATTTGTAATTTTAATGGAATTATCATGTGAATAAAAAACCAAGAGGATGGTTTACCAATTTTGAAAAATGGGTTTTAGTAACCATATTCCAGAATCATGATCCCATATTAGACTTTTGGATAAGGTGAATGGTATTCATAAATTATTATACTAAATATGATCAAAATAGTTACACCCTCACTATCCAAGTTTATATGGACAATAAGGGTAGTTAAACAGATTAGAATAACTATATTCCTTCTTAAAATTGAACAATATTAGATTCATAGTTTCTATGGACAAAACAATCCATTTAAACTATTCATATTTTAACTGTTAAATACCATGAAACATTCCAAATTTTTCAAAATTTCACTCAAAATAGCCTAAAACAAGTCACAAGCAATGTACAATCAAAATAAGTTTCATTAAGTACCTAAAAGAAATTAACAAGATGTTATAACCACACCAATATATATACACATTTTGTCCCGAAAAATCCTATATATAGGATTACATATAAAATTTAATGGCCAATACTCCCCCATCAATGCCTCAATCTCCCAAGAATAATGTTAATTAAAACTATGATGTCATATCACTTATACCAATGTTACCATATTCACATGAAGAAACTTTTTCTCATATTCTAAAATCAAGTATAGATCCAAATTCTATGATAAATTAGGGTTTACATCATGATATCTCTATTTTAGGAGGTGTTCTGGTTCAAAGATAAACTTATGCAAATGTGATAGATGAAACACATTGTGTATAAAATTAAAATACCCAAGCAGGAAGAAATTGTAAATCACTTTTCCCACCTTCTCAACAATATTTAAAGTATCCAAAAACCTTAGTGTAAGAATTCCATTTTTATGAAGTCTCTAGATACCCAAATGAGGTGAAACTCTAATGAAAACCTACTAAACAACTGAAAACTATAAAGGTTATCAAGGAGAATAAACATATTAATTATATCATCTCTATGTTATTCAAATTTTTGACGGAATCAAAAAAAATATCCATCACCTTCTATTGGACTAAACATATTCCAACTAATGATGTTTCACTCATATTTTTACAACATAATTGATGTTTAAATGGACCACAATTCAAGGCCAAAAATGGAGAAATTTCAATCATAGAATATATATTTTTTCAGTAAACTCAACCAGTCCCTAATAGACATTCAATGTCCATCATATGCAAAAATTCAAGTGTTTATATTATCTTCATGAATATATATATATCTCATTTATTATTCCATATTCCCGTGGATGATATGTCAACATCAAACATACATGGGATCATATTTTATTCTAGAGGCATATCCATAAACTAGATGTTAAATGTTTATTCCTATTAGTGACTATAATAAAGTAATCTCTAATTAAACTAGTAATATATTTCAGTAACATATTTTTCATGTGATCTACTTGGGTTATATGATAAATGGGTATAATTTGATCTGCATTGGTCCATTGATAGATCATCACCCATATAGTATTCTTCCCCTGAGGAGTGTATTGACTCCGAACAAAATATGCCCATAGTAGTGTCATCTAACATCCATGTCAGCACTGGAGGTGGGTAAAGAAAACTCGAAGGTCTATAGTGTCTGGCTTGACATGGTGGAATGCATAACAATGAGAAATAATTCCAGTAGTGTGTCACCTAAAACCTGACCATCAGAATCATCAATCTAAATCATAGAACATCATTGCAATACAATGGATAACTACCCATTATTAATTATAGTAATCACTTATTATAGCGTGTCTCATAGGAATATCTAAAGTATATTGGTTCTTGAAACATTGGATGCCCACTAAAGAGAACAAAAACTCACTGTTGTCCTCCATATGATAAAGTGTCCATAATTCCATAGAATTCATCATCATCTTTATGACCCCTAATAATTATTTTGAGATGAGTGGAGGTTAATTGAACACTTTCAAGAACAAATTTGATGTTCGGCTCACTAACACTCCAATAAAAATAAGAAAGGAGATCCATCAAAATCCACTCATCTAATTATTCCATGATATCCTAGATTGTATGGTTCCTACTAAATGAATCAGTGATGATAGTCACATTATAAGAGTTTTAGAAACAAATAAACTCCGTATACTGTAGGTTCACCACCCATCGCCTCTATCAGAAATATTTTTTTAGATAATATCTTACTCAATATCTTCGGGTTAGGATATATGGAAAAGAAATATATGAAAAGGTAATGATTCCATCAATTAACAGAATTCAACATAGCTATGTCTTCATGATCCTGGGTCAGATAGTTGATGTTATGTGGAATAATATTTCTACAACCACATCCACACAATGATCACATTCAAAAAGGATACAACCCAAACTAAAATCAAATGATTTAATAATAAAAAAACACTATCCATCCTCTTGAGTTGTAAAAAGTAGATCTAAATTCAATAAAAAATTTAAATCATCAAAATTTATTTTGAAATTTCATTTCCCACATTAATTTCAATCCATTTTGATCAAGATTGTTCATTCGAGAATCCATATTCAAGATTCTTCTATAATGAATGAGTTGTGGTACTGTTGGAATATATTTTTTGTTAATAAAATAACCATTGTAAGAGCATTGGTTAAACCAAAACAAATAACAATATATTGATAATTGGTATACATGCACCTAATAGTGGTATTTGAATTCCAAAAACATTAATTCCCAACTGGTGATAAACATATTAATGTTAAATATTTGAGAATTTCATAACCCATTTCAGACAATCAAAAAGTCATATATATGTTGAATTGAATATTTTTTCATTAATATGAGTTTATTGAGTTTACCATAATCAACACATAGATGAGTTATAACATTACCTTTTTTTTACAAAAATAATAAGAACCATCCTCTGTGACACACTCGATTGTATAACTCATTTCATTACCGATTCATCTAACAGAGTTTTTAACTCCTTCAATTTTTCTCGAACTATATGGAAATATGAATAAGACACTAGCTAAGTACCAGTTATTAAATAAATGGAAATATCTCCACCAATACTGGTATCAAGACATATAAATTAAATTGAAACTCATATGGAAAATCAATGAAAATTGGACTCAGATCACTACTCAATGATTCTGACTATATGATAATTGAAATTTCTTAAATTACCCTACCCAACTCTTAAAATCAAGGTCCTGATAAACTTGACCCCAGTTCACACTCTCTTTGGAAAACATTAAAGACCACTTCATGAATAGTGAAAGATACCCACAAAAAATAACAGTAAATCCAGGCCTTATGAGGAATCAGATATTCTAACAAGATAATATTATCAAGATATTTTATGTCAATAACAAGAAAATTATAGGGAAGATATCTCTCTAATAGAGTTAGAACATAAGAGATGAAAGAGAAAACCAACAAATTATTCCATTGAAGGGGAATAATAATTATAAGGCCCCATCATTAGACCTTACATAATATTGAATTAAATGAGTAATTCACATTGAGGATCTTTTCAGGTTTAGAGTTTTAGAGAATTAGGACATAACTATTACATCTCAAAAGATTACAAAGTAGTCGCTTCTACAAAAATTTCCATAAAATAAAAACTCTTAAAAAGAAACATTTCTAGTTCCATGTTTTAGGTAGCATGACTTTTCCATGAACCCATCCTTGACCCTATTCCACGCTAAGTCCTGTGAAAAACATTTCAAAAACTTGGGATGAGCATAAAAAGCTCAGTAAGGGATACACAAAGAATGAAAACTGTTAGTTTTTTAAAACAACAAGTAAACCATGTATACTTCAACAAAGTAATACTTTTCACCTTTTTGAAGTAGTAAAAACTCTTCGCTGAATAAAAGTTCATTACTTACCATTTTGTAACCAAAATATTACCATAAAACCCATATAAAGATCACATAACATATAAAGGTAACTTGGGACATAAACATACTTAAGTGAAATAACCATAAGGTCGACTTCCACAAATATCACTTAATGGAATAGCCATTCGGCCAACTTCCATACATACTTAATGGAATAGCCATACGGCCGAATTCCATACCCAATGCATTAGAGGTTATAACGTAACCACCCGTCCTGGTATTCACGGCACCACCCGTCATATGGTTTATCACGTAACCACCCGTAAAATGTCCAAGTACCATTATAAAATTATAACACATATAACCAAAATAAAGGAATGATAACATTTCCACATTTCAATCACAATATATCATTTAAATATATTGACATAATAGAATCCTTTATCAAAACCATTTTCAATACCAAAAAAAGTATATGGTATTTATTTTATTTAAAAACATTACGGCTTTTTGAGGAATCCAAAGATCAAATAATACTCGTGGCGGCGGAAAAGGTCGTTGTCACCGCGTACGTAAAAGAAACATTAATTTGTGTCTTTAAGTAAAATGCTTCATAGAAAAAAAGATTCCTTTTGATTAAACATAAACGTCAAAGGGGTTTATACACTGTATAAAAGAAGGTTGTGTATAAAACAAAATATGCCTCAATGAATGGAGATTGAGATGAAGACCCATACAAAGACGGTATCCTTGGTTTAAGGATAAATCAATTGCATAATTATGTGTGACAAATGATTACAACAAATATAAGTTGATATTAAGTGTAAAACAATCAGAGGTTATTCACACATAGTCATAGAACGACATATTCAAGGAGTACAAGTTTATCCCAAAGAATCAAATTTGGGTTAAAAAGTTCCTTTGCAAAAATTTGACAGCCTAACGACGTCACTTCAAAATTCTGAAAAATAGTTGATGAGAGATAAAAAAGGTATATCATCACATAAAATTTACATCAATAAGGATATATGAGAACATATCCCAACATAACAATATGTTAATTAAAAGACCCAACAAAAGAAGTCTTTTAAAAAGAGAAGGGTGAAAGGTTCCCTTACTGACTTGGGTATCTTTCGAAACATACACCCCATGGAAGAAGGTCAATACATCATTGATGTAAATAATAATAAACGAAAGTATATTACACAAAGATTATAATAATGGGAATTACATACACCACTCAAAGGAAATTGTGGGAAATTTAGCATAAATCTCATGGGAATAAATGTGAGATGAAAAATCCCTTACGAAAACTCGGCAGCCTAACGGCGCCACTAAAAACATCCAAAATGGATTGATGAGAGAAAATAGTGTCTCTCATCATATGAACAATAAAAATCACAGTAAGAGAAATATAAAATAACTTCCCAATAACAAGAAAGATGAGCTTTAAAAGGAGCGACATAAAATAGTGTACTTAAAAAGAAAGAGAGGAGTATGATCCCTTACCTCGGGTCCGACTTGACTCGATCGTTCTTTAACGTCCTGAATAATAAACATGAGTTAATTTATATTTTCTTAATAACATTTTTCAAGTTCATTATTACTTTTATATCACTTATTTCCATTTTATAAACATTATGTAATCATTTAAGTTAATAATGTTTGTTTTGTCGATATTTGGTTCTTAAGTCGAATGTGAACTTCTTACAATTACATGTTGTTCGTGTGGTCAAAGGTTCATTATATACATAATGATATTCATGATTTGTATATCATATATATCATATATATCAAGAATATACATGTATTTATAATATTACATAATCATTTAGAGGTAAGTAATGAAATGCACCATTCATGGAGACGGTAAGTCATACGTACACAGGAACGCTACTTTAATTTCTTTGTCATATTAATGGAATTAAAACTAAATGAGAGGTATGTATATTTTAATTCCAGAATTATATTCATCCTTTATATGTAACATAAATTATATATATCTATTATAAATATGTACTTATGATAGTACATTACATTTGGGAATAAGAAATGAAATGCCCCGTTCATGGAGACGGTAAGCCGTACGTACGCATGAACGCTACTTTCATTTCTATGTCATACATTAATGGAAAGAAATAATAATGATATAGAGTTATATTATAATTCCAGTATAAAATAATATATAATAACTTTAAATCCATCCTTTATGTGTTCCATATATGGCATTAACGAATGACATCACGATGAGGGGGCGGTAGTCCGCACTTCCTAAAATGAAATTATCATGTTTACCCACAATGGAGACCATAAAGGTATGCCAAAAAAGAAAAATACAGAAGCTTAAGTAAAACATAAACATATTATATAGTATATATAAATATAGTGACATCTTAATAGCCACCTTTGAAGGTGTTATATGAGTGTTGAACGATCATCGTTTCGTGAGGCAGAAATTCACCATCCACGGAAACAGTATGTTCTTTAACCATTAGATGTAGGTTTGTGTAAGTGTAGCACAAATCCTTCTTATAACAACATAATATTATATTTTATATACTTGAGTTGTTACAAAATAAATGAATAAAAAGAGTTTAGGGGGTTGGAGTGGCAAAATAAAACAAAAGGACTCAAGTGAAGACATTACCTTAAAATCGGGTAACTCCCTTTGGTTTGAGCTAAAAGGATTCCTTGGGAGGTCTTCATCCCAAATTGAGGATTCAAGGAGTTATAGAGGTATGTGGAGAGACAAAATGGGCAGGTTTTGGCCGAGCCAAAGGCTTTGGGAGTGTGGGTAAGGAGGTAGAGGTGGGGGCCTTTTATAAGAGGAGAGGAGGGGCACTCTTGTAAAGTTACCAAATGTTACTTTATTTTCAAAAGAGTTTCAGATATTAAAGGTCCCACATTGAAATATTTCTAGGATAAGGTAATAAGGGTTCGAAATCCACTCATCCAATAGGTTTTGGACATGTTTAGGTCTTAGATATTGCATTATCATTCCATTTTATTTAAATCGTTAAATAATGAGGTCATTGTTGTATCATCATGATGTCATAAATAGTTTAATTTATTTAATGTCTAAAAATTATAAAACAAATACTATGATGTAGGAAATCTTATTATATTTACAATGACTATTTATAGTCAAAAATATGACTTGTATAAGCCCATGAAAAAATTGTTTTAGTGAAATATTTCATGTTTGTGTCATTTTTTCTTTAACATTAAATAAAAATGTATTTATGTCATTTTCCAACCAAAGTGGCTCTATGGGGTCACCATGTTGACCCATGGATTTTCTTGTTCGGTCATGACACATCCAATGAGGGTAGGACATGTGTCTAAGTCATTTTATTTTATTAAAACATTATTCTTATCTTAAACTACACTAATTACCTCTAATCGCGATTAAAAACTTAATAAGTTACTATTCACCAAAAAATTATTTTAATCCCATTGAACCAAATTTTAATTCATAATGACAACCATGTATGTAGGATTTTTGAAATTCAAAACACAAAGGTGGAAAATTTTCATTTAAATGGAAAATCAGTTTTTATAAGTACCACTTAGTGGTTTCATTATTCATCAAAAATTGATGTTTCTCAGAAAATTACCAAAAATTAACCCTAAGCTATATCTGATATTCTGAATTCAAAAATTATGTCTACTTTAAAAAATTCAAAAAATATAAGTTTCATTAATTAATTTAATAATTATTTCCCGCTGTCAAAACAAATGGCGTGTTTTTATGAAACAAAATGTATCAAAAGATTGACACTAGTTTAAGTCTGATTTCAAATAGAAATTAATTCCAATGACCACTATTGGATTAAATGGTAAAAATATATTCTAATTTCACTTTAAAACCAATTAAAAAGATAATTTAATCATAAAAATATATTATATTAAAAAGAGGTTTTGAATTGAAATACAACATTTTCACTATTCATTGAAAATTGAACATTGTCAGAAAAATACCAAAAATTAACCCAAGGTAAATTTCAATGTCCCGAACATAAATAATATGTTTATTTTGAAAAATATAGCTTATAAAAATGTCAAAAATTGTATTTAAATGTGGTCCTCCATCAAAAGGTGGTTAATCGACCTTTTAATGAATATTAGACTGTTTACGCTTAAAAACTGGATTCATTTGCATTTTTAATCCTCTAACATTTATTGTAAAGAGTAAAAATATTTTACAAACGTATATAATCATTTTGTAGTTAGTTCTGTTCATTCCCTCCATTACAACAGTCAGGCGTTAAGTACCATAAAAAATAATATTATTTTATTATTAAAGTGCAACGTAAGATTTCCAAGAAACTCGTTGTTGCGTATTAGGTACGCCATCGAGCATACAATCCCCTTTAAAGAAATATTAATATTTTTTTCACAAATATGGATAAATATAAACATGTCATATTATTTATTTACCTGGGGTGTTACAGTAATATTTATTACCAAAGGGAAAATATCTATATAATGATTTAATAGGTTCATGATATGGGTTGATATAAATTATTTAGATGTAAGAGTATCAAATAATGATGTCAAAAAAGTTGAAATATAATTATAAAAACTCTCAATGTCACTGGATATAGACCATATTAATCTATAGAATCTTACACTATGTAATGAATCATTATTCGTGATTCATGTGGCTAGAAACTCATTGTTCATAATGAATCTTATTTAACCTATTTACATTTAGGATTTTTGATCTAGTTTTACTATATAGAGATTACAAAACATCATAGAACATTTGGAGGTTAACTAAGCTACCATGAAAACTATAGATCCTGGGTTCTTTAGAGCAACCCCCCTTTGAATGATTAACCTTTCCACACTAAAATCGTGTCATATGATTTTTATATAAACGTTATGAGGTATAACTGATTACTTCTACTATGATCCACCATGAGACTCATTAAATTTCTATTACTTTTTAAGGAACCAATAGAACATACTCTATGATAAAAAAGGAACTCACTTCAAACAAAACATAACAGAAATTTCAATATCATCTATTATTTCATTATAAAATACATTTGAAAAAAAGTGTGTTTCATCATCAAAAATATGATATGATATCATATTGAAGAATTATATAAAATCTTTGAGCACTCTATTTCTCCGTCATTTCTACCTCAGATGAAAATTGAAAAATATCTAAAAATATTCTCATACTATGTCGAAGCCCTTTCACCCTACTTGTATCTAATAAACTCCACTGATTTCTCGGAGAACAAATATTATGGATAATAATGATAATTGAAAATAAATCTAATGTTTCCCGCCACAAACATTCATTTTTCTTTATTATCACCATCGAATACCACTATCTCCAACTAGGCCCTAAAAACAATAAGGTAGAACATTTCACTATTATACCATATAATGTTTTCAAGAACAAAAAAATATGCCACATATTTTCAACCAATCAATAACCTCTTGAGGATTATTGGATCCTTGGAAAGATGGTTTCTTATGGAAAAAAATCATGATCATGATTATCATATTAATACAATAGAGGTTCCATTATAAGATTATAAATTGTAATTGGTGAAGGTTCATGTCTCAGAGCATGAATAGCATGCACCACTATATCAAATAGGTTATAGTCTCCTTAATAATTTACCTATTATGGTTAATCAAAAAATTTCTCCTATGTCCAGTTAAAAATGTTAGGGGGGTTGTGATGGTACAAAACCTAAATAATGATCATTGTAACATCATAAAGGATACATTGATTAACAAACCAAACAATAGATACAAGAAAATAATTTCCTTCTTTATAAATCATGATTTTTATACCCAAAAACTAAAATAAAAATTGGGTAATGGTAGATAATTAGAAAAAATTATTTCTCAAACGAACATTTCATGAAGAACAATTGTGAAATTGGCTTGTTAGGATGAGTTCTAGAAAATAAGTCACTTGAAACTACCTGATAAGTCCAAGTACTGTATAATTATTACGTTGATGAAATCCAAAAACAATTTTATATCATTAATGAAAATAGATAATACCTTTGTCACCAATTTATCGTAAACTATACTAGATACATTGGTGCAATGTTTCCTAAACCATTCCTCAAATATCTTGAACATCGTTCCTGATCCCATTAGGTTGGTGATTAGCACCTAGAATCATACATGAATAAATAAGGACCCATTTTATCCTCAAAAAACAAATTATATATGATACAAGTTAGTATTCTAACACACCTCAAGGATAAAGTAAAGTAATTAAATAGGTAATAAATACCCCAATTATACATTATATAATGACATAATATCAATCCAATTATCGATTGGTTTACCCAGGTAATAGGTGGAACACCTCATTACTAGTCAACTCCATCATTCTAGGTCCCATGAATAATGTACACATGCCTTCTTTAAGAAGTGCATTCCCTTTTCATAGAAATATCATATGACAATAAAGAAACTTTCTAAGAAAATGATAGGGTAATAGAGAAATTCTCAAGTACGACACCAACAAAGTTTCAATGTGAAATTATACAAAAATAAACTATTTATAATTTCAATGAAAATAAAATTCATGGAATGTTATTTTTCTATTTTCAAGAACACAAGATTTTATATTAAATGGATGGATGTTGTAAAAACATTCATAAATAATCAGTTTTTTATAAAATAATTATGTAAAAACAATTGGTATAAATAAAATATATCGATAATAAATGATATAAATAATCTATGTCAAACAAAAAAACAATACTAATAATCCCAAATTTTTATTAATTACCAGAAATAGGATCCTTACACTTTTTAATTTTCTCCACAACTATAGATAGTTGTGAACACACAAATCAAAACATCATTGGGTGACCCATTATGGTAAAATATTCAAAACCACATTAAACAAACCATTAGGGGAAAATAATCAACACCATATTAGGAGACCCATCATAAGAAATAATTAATTACATTTATGATATAGTGTTGTAATCATCAAACCATTTATAAGATATTGGAGTCCTAAAATTCCTTTCCTAATCACCCACTAACTATCTTAGATCACATGTTTTTAAAATAATCAATAAATCATGGAAAATATATAATATGAAATAATTTCTTTATTAAACGTTCAATTTCCCTTTTTTAGTTTAATTATACATTTTCCTTTTAACCAAATGGTATGATTTCATTGAACTGATGAATTTTCACATCATCTTAAATTTAAAGAAAACTTTTTTCAACGTCAATAACAAATCATTTTTTCAATTATACATTCAATTCAAGACATCCGTTTTTACAAAATCCACATAATAAGTTTAATTACATTAATATTTTTGGTTCGAAAATATTTTCAGTATTAACCATGTTCCCTAATCATACACACCATTTGATTTCTATGTTTGGTTCATATTTTGGCCACATGATTAGTTTAACCATGCAACCACTATACAAACCCTCACTATCCAAGCATTCACTATTTTGGTGGGGTGGCCACACAGTTGGGATAACCCATGAACCACCATTTAGTGGCACAACATTTTTGGTAGATTTTCAAGACAAAATATCATGTATTTCCCAAAACATAATCAAACCATTCACTACCTCAAAATGATACAAATTGTTTTCAAAATTTCTCCTAAAAAACCAATGAGAAGACGTAAACAAATTAAGTTCAAACTACTGTCCAATAAGTACTTCAAATAAGGTTCAGAAATGTTATATTTTTTTTGTCAAAATAAGCAAATTAATATATTTTATTCAAAAGGATACGTTTTAATTAATAAATAAGTCTTATTACAAATGTATATATACTAATATTATATTTTAAATTCCTTTGTTTAAATAATAAATCTTATTTTAATTTTTAAATTTATTTTATAAATCAATTACTAATTTTTTACACAAAAAAAATTTATAGGTACTATTTATTTGTTGTCACTGTTTCACAGTTTGTTGTCTTTATGTGTTTCTTATGAAGAATGATGTCATAAAAAATAAATTATTTAATTGCAAGCATGTACTAAATTGGCAGAGTTAAAAATTCCCCAGGAGAAACCTAAATTTTATCATCATAAGTTTAATAATCAGTTAAAAATAATATTATTCAAGTGTATATAAAAGATATATATAACTAAATATATATTTTAAAATAAGGTGTCTACCTCAATATCCTTTGTGGGAATAGGAAAAATATTTTCATTCATTATGTTAAAAAAACTATTTTCTATATTTACTCCCTTTATACACATAATTTTATCCTTGTTTATGGAAGAAAAATCATTGGCTGATTCTCCCTATATTTTTTAAATTATGGAAATTTAATCATATTTTTTCATCGTGTACATAACGTATTTTTTTGACACTATACATCTCTTCAATAATTATTTTTTGGAATTTTAATACTTTCATATGGTTATTCACAATTCTTGGTGTCTAGATTGGTATTATCATTAAATTTATCACATAAAATTCTTGTAATATTTGGTTTCCTGTTAATAAAATCTTCTTATTATACATGGAATATATTTTGAAGAATATTCCTATTGGATTTACCTATTAATAAAATTATAATGAGTTACTATATTTGATGAACAAAATCGTATAATCATTATTAGATAATTACATAATGAAATATAATTCATAATGTCTTAAGCCTGAAAATTATTATATTATATTTTTTACCAACCCAAATTAGTCAATGTTTAAGATATGATTCATTTGTTTGGGATGTCTAATATTCATTAATCTAATTCAACAACATAAAAATCCTATTACAATGTTCTGTAAATAAAAAGTTATTTACTAATGAATGCCTACTAGGAGTTTCAAAATGGATGTGTAGTAATGCCACCTTGTTATGAACTGGGTGATAAATGAGTTAATTAACAACAAACCATTTTTATGTTTTTTACCCCAAGTTACCTTTATGTGAGAGATAACATCCATTTGTAGTATATAAACAATGGTATAATTTAATGGATAACTAGACAATATTCATTTTACCGAAACATTGAAATTTTATCATATATTCATATTAATCCCATAGACTTATCCCTAGGGTATTCACTAATGTTATATTATCTTAATCTCATTTTTATTCAATATTAAATCAATTATCCTAAATGAGATATCCATAAAATTCAATTTATTTTCAACATTAACATAATTCTCTTTAAAGAAATTTATATCCATAACCAATAACATTCTATGATTCAAATTTATCTAACCCTACTCTAAGACCAACTATGGTAACATATACCCACAGTCCCTGATTTGGAATTAATAAAACATACTTTAAATAAAGGATTCGATGATATCAATAGATTCATAGACATAACTATACCAAAATGAAATGGCATTATGAAATTATTTGAATACACAAATTTCCAATACCATTTATTTTTATGGATTTATAGAATTTGGAAGAATCATAAACTAGTGTTCTCCATTAATTTCTCAACTAATAGACATTATTTTTTTATATAAGAAACTAAGTAATATATAATAATTTATAAATATGTCCCAAAAATTCTCCAAATTATCTATCCTATTATACATATCCTTTTTAAAACATTATATCATAACTTATGGAAATCAAAACATAAGAACTGGTGAGTTAAACATTTGGTCATGGTGAACATAATTCATAATAATCGATGAACCTAAGTGATCATAAGTTTAGTATAAATAATATGGTATTAATTGATAATAAAAATAATTACACATTAAAATGAAACACATACCTTATTATATATATAAGTATGTAGGAAAATAAATATTCACATAGATAATAATATCAAAATTTTGGGTGATGTAATATATAATTCAAAACACCTTTATTATATCGTAAAGGCCCTAACATTGTCTTTTCCCTTTCTATTAAAAACACATCAAAGTATTCATTCATTTCATCAAGACCATATCTAAGACATCCATGCTGACTTCAAAAATTATCCACCATATTCCCAAACTATTTTAACTTGTGAGACTTAATAACACAACTGTGGGTTATATAATATTAGAAAACATCAATAATTTCATTAAGTCATATATATTAACCATATTAGAATACGAGTAAAAAATACATAATAAATTTTTTAAATAATCATCCATATTGGAATAAAAATATAGAGAAAAACAATACTTTTAACAATGTGAATAAAATAGGTAACGTGATCATAACACAACTAGATAAAGATGTTCACTGGTCAATAAAAACATTGTAAATTTTCCAATAATTTTCGATAATAGAATTACATGATATGGAATGCCAATATTTTTCTTATGTTAATACAAGGGATTAAATAATAATAACCAATAAAGAGGAAGATGAATAATGGTTAAATAATGAATACATACCTTCATGAATAATCAATTAACATTTATATCATAATTAAGAATATACATATATTTATTAATAACCCAATAATAAAATGGAATATCATTATATGTAAATAAACCTCAAGATAAAAAAATATATATTTATGGTATAAAACTTAGTTAACAATTTCCATAATCAATTGATATATGTTATCTAGGAGAACATCATTCAATAAGTTGTAGGTAAAATAAAATATTAAAATTGAAATGGAATTGAGAGGGATGTTATGACTATTAATGAGCGATTGTTAGGCATGAAAAATACATTATTCATTCATAACATTTGTAGATAATAAAATTACATAATATATCCTATAAATGATGTTGGATGGTTGAAAAAATAACATATTTCATGTTTAAAATTAAACATTCAGAAGGATTTTGACCAAAATAAGGAATATATTCTCAAAAGAATTATTTGATCATCATCACAAAACATTCGTTCATGAATTTTATTTTATGTTACCCTGAGTTCAATCAACTAAAATGATAACTATAATAATATATAATAGAGGTAACATCATGAAACATAATAGAAAATAGAGAAAGACCTTGTGAATTTGGAAGTAAAATACAATGAAAATATAATAGAATTTTTAGAAAAGAGATTCAATACTATCAAATTGGCAGTGTTTCGGGTCACATTCAGAATACATTTTTTAAAAGTTGAACTAAAACAATTTAAAATTTACTTTTAAAAAGTGATTCTGATAATGGATACTTTAAAAATAAATTTCATTATCCCTGGAAATATGTTTTGTAAAATAGATCATTTTTTCTTGAAAAGAAAAACTAATCGATATTTTAAAAGTAAATATTAGAAAACCCACATCTTTGTAAAAAGGGTGGTAAAATATTCATTTTTAATAAAACAAAATTTTATTAAAGGGGAATATAAAAAACCATATAAAAAAAATCTTATAGTGAAATAACATAATCAAGAAAAATGAAAATTTTATGAGTTAACATTCTATCTTATTCAAAAAATATTTGAGTTATCAATAACCATTGTTAAAAAAATATAATGTATAAAATATATTAATAAGTTTTTATATGCTAAAAATTGTAAAAAAATGAGATAATTAAAGATATTAAATTCAAATGGTCTAATATACTCACTATATATGTAATAAGTTAAACACAGTTATCATAAATCAAATAATAAAATTGAGTTACCAAATCCTCTTATGAATGTCGTGATACTTGAGTATAGGTCTAGTGGAATGGAAGATCATGATTTAGATTAGAATATATATTGAACAAAAATTAAAAAAATAACATGGTATGTTAAATCAACAGAACAATAAAGGGGATAAAGTGCATAATAGGAAACATGTCTCAATGAATCAGACTTAAGACCAACAAAACCCTTTCATTTTTACCCAACATAGTCAAATATTATTTGAACTCCATTATCATAAACACACCTATCTTAATATTTTCTGAACCTTATTCATATCTATAAAATTTTAAAAAAATTGCTTATAATTATTCACTAAATGTATATGAGTAAGTTAATATCTATTTTCAATATCATGTTTGAGTAATCATGATCATTTTGAAATAGTTTTTTATTTTTTTGATGTTATTATTTATTATCCAAAAATTAAACATTTCAAATTCATTCATGGAGCATTAAAGTTTTATTTATATATATTTATATTGTTATTGTAACGCCCCGACCCCAGCTACCCGGAGCCGGTGCGTCACTTCGTAACATTGGCATGATCACAAAAGATCAAGTCTCGAAAGACCGATTAGTTTAGTAGCCTTGGAAACACTAGATACATTCGTAAACGTTACATTACATCATAAAGTGAAAAACTACAATAACAAAGTCTCCATAGTCCACACTCATATCCTCTTCTGACTATCCCTGCAGGTCATTCATAAAATACTTCTTCACATCCTGGAAAATATTAAAACATTGAAAGGGGTGAGCTCAGATGCTCAGTAAGGATAACAATATTGCGGAAGCTTTCATAAATAAACATTAACATTTAAGGCAATGTATAACTAAAACAAAAGCCTTTTAAACATGAACTTCAACATAATATGGCAAAAGTAAAATGAGATAATGCCATTCTCTTCTTCACATGGATATTCTACTGGTCGAATAATCACATGCAATATCAATAACCACTTTCATAATGATGGAATGCATAATGCCAGACTATCATAACCACGTAGTCAAGGCCTCGTGCCAAGACCACAAATAAGATTTTGTCAAGGCCTCGTGCCAAGACACTAGTTTGTCTCATGAGACCTGCCGATGCATCGAGGAGCTATAGCGGGCTCCACCCGTCACTTATTAAGTCCAATGCATTCCTCATATGAATAGGTTTAAACATATCATAAACCATAACATAATCGTATCTCATAAAACAGGCATAAAGGAAACATAACATTTCCACATTTCAATCACAAGATATAAATACAACACATTGATATAATAAAAATGCTTTCAAAACCATTTTCAATACCAAAATAAAAGAGAGTTAAAACTTTGTATTTATTTTTCATTAAAAAAAATGATGGCTTGAAGAGGAAGCCGGATCTCAAATAATGGTCACGGCGGCGGAGAAGTCGTTGTCGCCGCATAAGTACGGAAAGAAAAACATTCCCTTTTGTCGTTTAGTAAAACGCTTCGTATAAAAAAGATTCCTTTTGAATAAATGCAAAAGTCAAAGGGTTTTATACACCGTATAAAAGGAAAGTTGTGTATAAAGCCAAAATATGCCTCAATGAAAGGGGATAGAGACGAAGTCCTTAAAAAGATCATTTTTAAAAATAAAATAGATCTATTATGTGTATTCACTATAGGTACACATAAAGAAAGTAAAAATAAAAAAATAGGATATAATATCATGACATAATTTGAAAGTAGGAGATTAACCCAAAGAATGGAAGTTGGGTTAAGAAGTTCCCTTACCTCGTGTCTGACTTGACTCAACCGTTCTTTAACCTCCTGAATAATAAACTAGAGTTAATATATACCTTATTAAGAACCATTTTCAATTTCATTATCCTTATTATATCACTTATTACAATGATATGAACATTATGTAATTATTTAAGTTAATAACGGTCGTTTTGTCGATCTTTGGTACTTGAGTCAAAAATAAACTTCTTATAATTACAAGTTGTTCATGTGGTGAAATATCCATTATATCCGGAATTATATTCATGATGTAGATATCATATATATCATATATACAGTATATACATTCATTCATAATGTCACGTAACATTTAGAGGTAAGAAATGAAATGCACCGTTCATGGAGACGGTAAGCCGTACGTACGCATGAACGCTACTTTCATTTCAATTTCATATTTAATGGAAGTAAATCATAATGATATAAATGTATAATATAATTCCAGTATAATATAGTGTATAATACCATTTACTCCATCCTTTATACATCCCACATATGGCATTTACGATTCAAATCACTTTGAGGGGGCGGTAGTCCGCACTTCCTAAAATGAAATTATCGCGTTTTACCCATAATGGAAATCATAAAGTATTCCATAAATGAGAAATACAGAAGCATAAGTAAAACAAAAACATATTATATATCATATATAAAAATAGTGACATCTTAATGGCCACCTTTGAAGGTGTTATATGAGTGTTGAACAATCATCGCTTCGTGAGGCAGAAATTCGCCATCCACAGAAACCGTATGTTCTTTAACCATTAGATGTAGGTGTGTGTAAGTGTAGCTCGAATCCTTCTTATAACAACATCCTAGTATATTGAGGATACTGGTGTTGTTACAAAAGAAATGAATAAAAAGAGTTTAGGGGGTTGGAGAAGAAAAATAAAACAAAACAACATTATAAAAGACATTACCTCAAAATCGGGTAACTCTTTTTGATTTGAGCCAAAGGCTTCCTTGGGAAGAGTTCTGCCCAAAGTGAGGATTCTAGGAGTAAGATAGGGATGTTGGGAGAGTATTTGGGCAGAGTTTGGCCGAGCCAAATGGCTTGAAGGTGTGAATAAGGTGGGAGAGGTGGGGGCCTTTTATAAGTGGAGAGGAGGGGCACTTTTGGAAAGTAATGAAATGTTACATTATTTCAAAATGCTTTTCGGATTCTAAAGGTCCCACATCTATATAATTCGAGGCTAAGGTGATAAGGTTTCGAAATATCTTCATCCAATAGGCTTTGGACAAGTGTAAGCCTCGGATTTTGCATTATCTTCTCATTTTATTTAAATCGTCAAATAATGATGTCATCGCTGCATCATTATTATGTCATAAATACTTTAATTTATTTAATGTCTAAAAATTATAAAACAAATACTATGATGTAGGAAATCTTTTTAGCTTTCCAATGACTATTTATAATCAAAATTTGGACTTGTATAACCCCAATTAAAAATTGTTTTAGTAGAACAATTTATGTTAGTGTCATTTTCACTTTAACATTAAATAAAAACTAATTTATGTCATTTCCCAACAAAAGTGGATCCATGGGGTCCCCAAGTTAGGCCATGGCTTGTCTTGGTCGGCCATGACTCAACCAATGAGGTTGGGACATGTGTCTAGGTCATTTAATATTATTAAAGTATTATCTATACCTTAAACTACACTAATTACCACTAATCGCGATTAAGAACTTAATAAGTCACTATTCACCAAAAAATTATTATAATCTCATTGAACCACATTTTACTTCTTAATGACAACCATGTATGTCGGATTTTTGAAAATCAAATCACAGAAGTGGTAATATTTCATTTAAACGAAAAATCAGTTATTTAACTACCACTTAGTGGTTTCACTATTCATCAAAAATTGAAGTTTCTCAGAACAATGCCAAAATTTCATCCTAAGCTATAATTGATATTCCGAATTCAAAAATGATGTCTATTTTACAAAATTCCAAACATATAAGTTGCATTAATTAATTTTATAATTAATTCCCGCTGTTACGACAAATAGCGTGTTTTCAAGAAACAATTTATATCAAAAGATTGGCAATTGTTTATGTCCAAATTCAATGTTAAATTAATTCTAATGACCACCATTGGATAAAATGGTAAAAATATATTCTAATTATACATTAAATCCACTCAATAGTATAACTTATCACTATAAATTATTTTGATTAAAAAAGTTGTTTTAAGTATTTTTCACTATTCATAAAAAATTAGAAGTTCTCAGAAAAATACCAAAAATTCAACATAGGCTAATTTCGATATTACGAATACAAAAATGAAGTCCATTTTGAAATATAAAATTTCTATAATTTTAAAAAGTGGTTATTACTATTCATAACGACTAGTTTGATTTGTCGCGATGTTTTAGAACTCGAAGTTGCGTACAATGCAAGCTATTGTATTATTGAATGAGAAGCGTATCGTGGAAGCTCGGGGTGTTACATTCTCCCCTCCTTCAATAAATTGCGTCCTCGCAATTTGAAATTTTTCTTGGAAAATAAAAGGTTGAAAATAGAAAATACCTTTGTGGAAAACCCACATCGGAAATAAGGTTAATAGAATTTAGTCTTAATAAGAGGGAAATGGAAATAAGAAAGTCACCACCAAATCATGATCTCGATAAGGAGAACATTGGTGGCAATTAGAGACATATAATTTGAGGAAAAACGTAAATATTTGTAGGGATTGATTGAGGTCATCAATCACAATCAACTGTCAAATTGAGGGCCTCAAAGCCTTCAATCTATGTTGATTTAAAATATCATCAGTTCAACAAAACATAAGTTATTAGGATAACACATTTTTTTTGTTTTAATATCCCTTTACTAAAGTTTAAGAATTAATTTATTCATTGAATAAGAGATAGGTATATATATATATATGTGTTTGACATTAGAGTTTCAACCTTCAACTCATCTTTCACTCAAAAGATAATAGAACTCAAAAATATTATACTTATCATAATTGTATAAGGTTCCAAAGGTTAACACATACCATTTAGATTAGTAAAATTATTTTGTAATAACCAGGGACTTTCTGTAGGCTAGTGGTAGGAAATAAAGGCCTGTCGCACTTTGATTGTGGGTTCGATTCCTACAGCTTTGTCCGACGCGACGGGTTATGCCCCACCCTGCAGGTTGTCCTTTTCCTAAAACTATAGTATCATAATATTCCAAAAATAATAAAATTTTTTAACCTTAAACAATACTATCCAAAGTTCAACTTAATCCATTCCAACCTTAATAGTTATCCAAAATACCTCCGTCCAGACTTTCTCTAAAAGGTCTCTAAATTCCAAAATCAATTTATCAGATTCCCAAAACAAAGAAAAGTTTCTCTTATTGTCACATACTAAAAATATGATTACCTTAATCATATTAAAACCTTACTGAAATCAAAAAGTACTGCAGTACAATCCTTATATAGATCACATTATTCTAATAACCAGAATATAATCCATGAGTCCAAAAGCACTAATACATTAGTTATTCTGCTTCAACTGTAGTAATAGCATAAGATTGTCCTTGATCCCTTGGCCTTTTCTGAGGTAAGTTTCCTTGACGCTTAGGACATTCATTTGCATAATGACCCATTTCTCTACAATTGTAGCATTCAACTTTGACAGCCTCTTTCCTTCCCTTGCAATCACGTGCCTGGTGACCCTTTTCTCCACATTTATAACAAACTCCCATTCCTTTTAGGCAAGTACCAGGGTGATTCTTCCCACAATTATCACATAATGGAAAATCCTTCTTTCCCTTTTTCCCTTTATCTGTCTCTTGTTCTACCGTTCTCTTCTTCTCTTGCTTTACTTTGTTGTCATAAGACTTAGAGAATTCCTTTTCTGTCTTGATAGCACACGAGACAATATCTTCGTATGATGAAAAGGATTGTGATACCAAAGCTCGACGGAGAAATGGTTTTAACCCATCAAAGAAACGATCAATCTTACTCCTTGGGTTACGTATATAATCGGCAGCATGCCTCGCTAACCTTGTAAAGTTAGCCTCATACTTTGCGACATTCTCATCCTCCTTCTGCCTCAGACTCAGAAATTGCCTTTCCATATCTGCTCGATGGTCACGAGGAAAGTATTTTTCTAAGAAAAGATCTTTGAACTCCCTCCATTCCATATTCGATACGTCATCATCTTCCTTTGTGTTTTGAATCAGCGACCACCACTGATCGGCATCTCCAGTGAGGCGGTAAACTTCCATGACAACATTCTCCCTTTCACTACTCCCCAGGGCATGGAATATTTTCTCTAAGGAATTTATCCATTGCTCAGCTACTATAGGATTTGTACTCCCATTGAAGGTTGGCGGTTGTTGCCTCATGAAACGGTCTAGCATTGATCCTCCACGTTGCGGATCAGGGTGCTCCATACGAGTAAGGTTGTTATTCATAACCTGCGTGAGTTGTCCCAGTATGGTGAGAAGCTGATCAGCACCAGTTGTATCACTAGCTCCACCATAATTATCCTGAGCAGGAGGGAAATCCCTACACGGAGTTCGTGCATTGATACAGTTTCCATTCCTTCTACTAGGCGCCATTTCTAAACAATGGCATAAACTAGATTAGTTTATGAATCAAAATACATAATTCCATACTTGTAAAACACTTAACATAAATTGAACTAATTATGGATATAATCCATAATTATAAAAATGTATTCTTTGAGGAAGTATATACTCGTAACCCTTCATAGTGGTTTGTAAAGAAAATGGGAATTATCCAAAGCATATCCCCCGGGAGTGTCGTAACCAAGAGTGCAGCAAGGCCCGTTGTCGTGCACCAGTTCCCGTTCGAGTCTAGCTCAAAGCGGTGTTTTCGGGTTTTACCCCTAGGTACATCTGTGCCAGAGCCGCCTCTACCTGCTCGTATCCAGACAGGAATGTATTGCTTGGAAAACTCACAAAATCTCTACAATACCAATATTCTAAGATGTTCTTTTATACTAATCCTCAAAGTCTATCTTCGGGCTATGTGCTCTAATCAGAGTTTATCTAAATCTAGCTTCCAAGGTTAGTACTAAACTGCCTCTGATACCAACTGTAACGCCCCGACCCCAGCTACCCGGAGCCGGTGCGTCACTTCGTAACATTGGCATGATCACAAAAGATCAAGTCTCGAAAGACCGATTAGTTTAGTAGCCTTGGAAACACTAGATACATTCGTAAACGTTACATTACATCATAAAGTGAAAAACTACAATAACAAAGTCTCCATAGTCCACACTCATATCCTCTTCTGACTATCCCTGCAGGTCATTCATAAAATACTTCTTCACATCCTGGAAAATATTAAAACATTGAAAGGGGTGAGCTCAGATGCTCAGTAAGGATAACAATATTGCGGAAGCTTTCATAAATAAACATTAACATTTAAGGCAATGTATAACTAAAACAAAAGCCTTTTAAACATGAACTTCAACATAATATGGCAAAAGTAAAATGAGATAATGCCATTCTCTTCTTCACATGGATATTCTACTGGTCGAATAATCACATGCAATATCAATAACCACTTTCATAATGATGGAATGCATAATGCCAGACTATCATAACCACGTAGTCAAGGCCTCGTGCCAAGACCACAAATAAGATTTTGTCAAGGCCTCGTGCCAAGACACTAGTTTGTCTCATGAGACCTGCCGATGCATCGAGGAGCTATAGCGGGCTCCACCCGTCACTTATTAAGTCCAATGCATTCCTCATATGAATAGGTTTAAACATATCATAAACCATAACATAATCGTATCTCATAAAACAGGCATAAAGGAAACATAACATTTCCACATTTCAATCACAAGATATAAATACAACACATTGATATAATAAAAATGCTTTCAAAACCATTTTCAATACCAAAATAAAAGAGAGTTAAAACTTTGTATTTATTTTTCATTAAAAAAAATGATGGCTTGAAGAGGAAGCCGGATCTCAAATAATGGTCACGGCGGCGGAGAAGTCGTTGTCGCCGCATAAGTACGGAAAGAAAAACATTCCCTTTTGTCGTTTAGTAAAACGCTTCGTATAAAAAAGATTCCTTTTGAATAAATGCAAAAGTCAAAGGGTTTTATACACCGTATAAAAGGAAAGTTGTGTATAAAGCCAAAATATGCCTCAATGAAAGGGGATAGAGACGAAGTCCTTAAAAAGATCATTTTTAAAAATAAAATAGATCTATTATGTGTATTCACTATAGGTACACATAAAGAAAGTAAAAATAAAAAAATAGGATATAATATCATGACATAATTTGAAAGTAGGAGATTAACCCAAAGAATGGAAGTTGGGTTAAGAAGTTCCCTTACCTCGTGTCTGACTTGACTCAACCGTTCTTTAACCTCCTGAATAATAAACTAGAGTTAATATATACCTTATTAAGAACCATTTTCAATTTCATTATCCTTATTATATCACTTATTACAATGATATGAACATTATGTAATTATTTAAGTTAATAACGGTCGTTTTGTCGATCTTTGGTACTTGAGTCAAAAATAAACTTCTTATAATTACAAGTTGTTCATGTGGTGAAATATCCATTATATCCGGAATTATATTCATGATGTAGATATCATATATATCATATATACAGTATATACATTCATTCATAATGTCACGTAACATTTAGAGGTAAGAAATGAAATGCACCGTTCATGGAGACGGTAAGCCGTACGTACGCATGAACGCTACTTTCATTTCAATTTCATATTTAATGGAAGTAAATCATAATGATATAAATGTATAATATAATTCCAGTATAATATAGTGTATAATACCATTTACTCCATCCTTTATACATCCCACATATGGCATTTACGATTCAAATCACTTTGAGGGGGCGGTAGTCCGCACTTCCTAAAATGAAATTATCGCGTTTTACCCATAATGGAAATCATAAAGTATTCCATAAATGAGAAATACAGAAGCATAAGTAAAACAAAAACATATTATATATCATATATAAAAATAGTGACATCTTAATGGCCACCTTTGAAGGTGTTATATGAGTGTTGAACAATCATCGCTTCGTGAGGCAGAAATTCGCCATCCACAGAAACCGTATGTTCTTTAACCATTAGATGTAGGTGTGTGTAAGTGTAGCTCGAATCCTTCTTATAACAACATCCTAGTATATTGAGGATACTGGTGTTGTTACAAAAGAAATGAATAAAAAGAGTTTAGGGGGTTGGAGAAGAAAAATAAAACAAAACAACATTATAAAAGACATTACCTCAAAATCGGGTAACTCTTTTTGATTTGAGCCAAAGGCTTCCTTGGGAAGAGTTCTGCCCAAAGTGAGGATTCTAGGAGTAAGATAGGGATGTTGGGAGAGTATTTGGGCAGAGGTTGGCCGAGCCAAATGGCTTGAAGGTGTGAATAAGGTGGGAGAGGTGGGGGCCTTTTATAAGTGGAGAGGAGGGGCACTTTTGGAAAGTAATGAAATGTTACATTATTTCAAAATGCTTTTCGGATTCTAAAGGTCCCACATCTATATAATTCGAGGCTAAGGTGATAAGGTTTCGAAATATCTTCATCCAATAGGCTTTGGACAAGTGTAAGCCTCGGATTTTGCATTATCTTCTCATTTTATTTAAATCGTCAAATAATGATGTCATCGCTGCATCATTATTATGTCATAAATACTTTAATTTATTTAATGTCTAAAAATTATAAAACAAATACTATGATGTAGGAAATCTTTTTAGCTTTCCAATGACTATTTATAATCAAAATTTGGACTTGTATAACCCCAATTAAAAATTGTTTTAGTAGAACAATTTATGTTAGTGTCATTTTCACTTTAACATTAAATAAAAACTAATTTATGTCATTTCCCAACAAAAGTGGATCCATGGGGTCCCCAAGTTAGGCCATGGCTTGTCTTGGTCGGCCATGACTCAACCAATGAGGTTGGGACATGTGTCTAGGTCATTTAATATTATTAAAGTATTATCTATACCTTAAACTACACTAATTACCACTAATCGCGATTAAGAACTTAATAAGTCACTATTCACCAAAAAATTATTATAATCTCATTGAACCACATTTTACTTCTTAATGACAACCATGTATGTCGGATTTTTGAAAATCAAATCACAGAAGTGGTAATATTTCATTTAAACGAAAAATCAGTTATTTAACTACCACTTAGTGGTTTCACTATTCATCAAAAATTGAAGTTTCTCAGAACAATGCCAAAATTTCATCCTAAGCTATAATTGATATTCCGAATTCAAAAATGATGTCTATTTTACAAAATTCCAAACATATAAGTTGCATTAATTAATTTTATAATTAATTCCCGCTGTTACGACAAATAGCGTGTTTTCAAGAAACAATTTATATCAAAAGATTGGCAATTGTTTATGTCCAAATTCAATGTTAAATTAATTCTAATGACCACCATTGGATAAAATGGTAAAAATATATTCTAATTATACATTAAATCCACTCAATAGTATAACTTATCACTATAAATTATTTTGATTAAAAAAGTTGTTTTAAGTATTTTTCACTATTCATAAAAAATTAGAAGTTCTCAGAAAAATACCAAAAATTCAACATAGGCTAATTTCGATATTACGAATACAAAAATGAAGTCCATTTTGAAATATAAAATTTCTATAATTTTAAAAAGTGGTTATTACTATTCATAACGACTAGTTTGATTTGTCGCGATGTTTTAGAACTCGAAGTTGCGTACAATGCAAGCTATTGTATTATTGAATGAGAAGCGTATCGTGGAAGCTCGGGGTGTTACATTCTCCCCTCCTTCAATAAATTGCGTCCTCGCAATTTGAAATTTTTCTTGGAAAATAAAAGGTTGAAAATAGAAAATACCTTTGTGGAAAACCCACATCGGAAATAAGGTTAATAGAATTTAGTCTTAATAAGAGGGAAATGGAAATAAGAAAGTCACCACCAAATCATGATCTCGATAAGGAGAACATTGGTGGCAATTAGAGACATATAATTTGAGGAAAAACGTAAATATTTGTAGGGATTGATTGAGGTCATCAATCACAATCAACTGTCAAATTGAGGGCCTCAAAGCCTTCAATCTATGTTGATTTAAAATATCATCAGTTCAACAAAACATAAGTTATTAGGATAACACATTTTTTTTGTTTTAATATCCCTTTACTAAAGTTTAAGAATTAATTTATTCATTGAATAAGAGATAGGTATATATATATATATGTGTTTGACATTAGAGTTTCAACCTTCAACTCATCTTTCACTCAAAAGATAATAGAACTCAAAAATATTATACTTATCATAATTGTATAAGGTTCCAAAGGTTAACACATACCATTTAGATTAGTAAAATTATTTTGTAATAACCAGGGACTTTCTGTAGGCTAGTGGTAGGAAATAAAGGCCTGTCGCACTTTGATTGTGGGTTCGATTCCTACAGCTTTGTCCGACGCGACGGGTTATGCCCCACCCTGCAGGTTGTCCTTTTCCTAAAACTATAGTATCATAATATTCCAAAAATAATAAAATTTTTTAACCTTAAACAATACTATCCAAAGTTCAACTTAATCCATTCCAACCTTAATAGTTATCCAAAATACCTCCGTCCAGACTTTCTCTAAAAGGTCTCTAAATTCCAAAATCAATTTATCAGATTCCCAAAACAAAGAAAAGTTTCTCTTATTGTCACATACTAAAAATATGATTACCTTAATCATATTAAAACCTTACTGAAATCAAAAAGTACTGCAGTACAATCCTTATATAGATCACATTATTCTAATAACCAGAATATAATCCATGAGTCCAAAAGCACTAATACATTAGTTATTCTGCTTCAACTGTAGTAATAGCATAAGATTGTCCTTGATCCCTTGGCCTTTTCTGAGGTAAGTTTCCTTGACGCTTAGGACATTCATTTGCATAATGACCCATTTCTCTACAATTGTAGCATTCAACTTTGACAGCCTCTTTCCTTCCCTTGCAATCACGTGCCTGGTGACCCTTTTCTCCACATTTATAACAAACTCCCATTCCTTTTAGGCAAGTACCAGGGTGATTCTTCCCACAATTATCACATAATGGAAAATCCTTCTTTCCCTTTTTCCCTTTATCTGTCTCTTGTTCTACCGTTCTCTTCTTCTCTTGCTTTACTTTGTTGTCATAAGACTTAGAGAATTCCTTTTCTGTCTTGATAGCACACGAGACAATATCTTCGTATGATGAAAAGGATTGTGATACCAAAGCTCGATGGAGAAATGGTTTTAACCCATCAAAGAAACGATCAATCTTACTCCTTGGGTTACGTATATAATCGGCAGCATGCCTCGCTAACCTTGTAAAGTTAGCCTCATACTTTGCGACATTCTCATCCTCCTTCTGCCTCAGACTCAGAAATTGCCTTTCCATATCTGCTCGATGGTCACGAGGAAAGTATTTTTCTAAGAAAAGATCTTTGAACTCCCTCCATTCCATATTCGATACGTCATCATCTTCCTTTGTGTTTTGAATCAGCGACCACCACTGATCGGCATCTCCAGTGAGGCGGTAAACTTCCATGACAACATTCTCCCTTTCACTACTCCCCAGGGCATGGAATATTTTCTCTAAGGAATTTATCCATTGCTCAGCTACTATAGGATTTGTACTCCCATTGAAGGTTGGCGGTTGTTGCCTCATGAAACGGTCTAGCATTGATCCTCCACGTTGCGGATCAGGGTGCTCCATACGAGTAAGGTTGTTATTCATAACCTGCGTGAGTTGTCCCAGTATGGTGAGAAGCTGATCAGCACCAGTTGTATCACTAGCTCCACCATAATTATCCTGAGCAGGAGGGAAATCCCTACACGGAGTTCGTGCATTGATACAGTTTCCATTCCTTCTACTAGGCGCCATTTCTAAACAATGGCATAAACTAGATTAGTTTATGAATCAAAATACATAATTCCATACTTGTAAAACACTTAACATAAATTGAACTAATTATGGATATAATCCATAATTATAAAAATGTATTCTTTGAGGAAGTATATACTCGTAACCCTTCATAGTGGTTTGTAAAGAAAATGGGAATTATCCAAAGCATATCCCCCGGGAGTGTCGTAACCAAGAGTGCAGCAAGGCCCGTTGTCGTGCACCAGTTCCCGTTCGAGTCTAGCTCAAAGCGGTGTTTTCGGGTTTTACCCCTAGGTACATCTGTGCCAGAGCCGCCTCTACCTGCTCGTATCCAGACAGGAATGTATTGCTTGGAAAACTCACAAAATCTCTACAATACCAATATTCTAAGATGTTCTTTTATACTAATCCTCAAAGTCTATCTTCGGGCTATGTGCTCTAATCAGAGTTTATCTAAATCTAGCTTCCAAGGTTAGTACTAAACTGCCTCTGATACCAACTGTAACGCCCCGACCCCAGCTACCCGGAGCCGGTGCGTCACTTCGTAACATTGGCATGATCACAAAAGATCAAGTCTCGAAAGACCGATTAGTTTAGTAGCCTTGGAAACACTAGATACATTCGTAAACGTTACATTACATCATAAAGTGAAAAACTACAATAACAAAGTCTCCATAGTCCACACTCATATCCTCTTCTGACTATCCCTGCAGGTCATTCATAAAATACTTCTTCACATCCTGGAAAATATTAAAACATTGAAAGGGGTGAGCTCAGATGCTCAGTAAGGATAACAATATTGCGGAAGCTTTCATAAATAAACATTAACATTTAAGGCAATGTATAACTAAAACAAAAGCCTTTTAAACATGAACTTCAACATAATATGGCAAAAGTAAAATGAGATAATGCCATTCTCTTCTTCACATGGATATTCTACTGGTCGAATAATCACATGCAATATCAATAACCACTTTCATAATGATGGAATGCATAATGCCAGACTATCATAACCACGTAGTCAAGGCCTCGTGCCAAGACCACAAATAAGATTTTGTCAAGGCCTCGTGCCAAGACACTAGTTTGTCTCATGAGACCTGCCGATGCATCGAGGAGCTATAGCGGGCTCCACCCGTCACTTATTAAGTCCAATGCATTCCTCATATGAATAGGTTTAAACATATCATAAACCATAACATAATCGTATCTCATAAAACAGGCATAAAGGAAACATAACATTTCCACATTTCAATCACAAGATATAAATACAACACATTGATATAATAAAAATGCTTTCAAAACCATTTTCAATACCAAAATAAAAGAGAGTTAAAACTTTGTATTTATTTTTCATTAAAAAAAATGATGGCTTGAAGAGGAAGCCGGATCTCAAATAATGGTCACGGCGGCGGAGAAGTCGTTGTCGCCGCATAAGTACGGAAAGAAAAACATTCCCTTTTGTCGTTTAGTAAAACGCTTCGTATAAAAAAGATTCCTTTTGAATAAATGCAAAAGTCAAAGGGTTTTATACACCGTATAAAAGGAAAGTTGTGTATAAAGCCAAAATATGCCTCAATGAAAGGGGATAGAGACGAAGTCCTTAAAAAGATCATTTTTAAAAATAAAATAGATCTATTATGTGTATTCACTATAGGTACACATAAAGAAAGTAAAAATAAAAAAATAGGATATAATATCATGACATAATTTGAAAGTAGGAGATTAACCCAAAGAATGGAAGTTGGGTTAAGAAGTTCCCTTACCTCGTGTCTGACTTGACTCAACCGTTCTTTAACCTCCTGAATAATAAACTAGAGTTAATATATACCTTATTAAGAACCATTTTCAATTTCATTATCCTTATTATATCACTTATTACAATGATATGAACATTATGTAATTATTTAAGTTAATAACGGTCGTTTTGTCGATCTTTGGTACTTGAGTCAAAAATAAACTTCTTATAATTACAAGTTGTTCATGTGGTGAAATATCCATTATATCCGGAATTATATTCATGATGTAGATATCATATATATCATATATACAGTATATACATTCATTCATAATGTCACGTAACATTTAGAGGTAGGAAATGAAATGCACCGTTCATGGAGACGGTAAGCCGTACGTACGCATGAACGCTACTTTCATTTCAATTTCATATTTAATGGAAGTAAATCATAATGATATAAATGTATAATATAATTCCAGTATAATATAGTGTATAATACCATTTACTCCATCCTTTATACATCCCACATATGGCATTTACGATTCAAATCACTTTGAGGGGGCGGTAGTCCGCACTTCCTAAAATGAAATTATCGCGTTTTACCCATAATGGAAATCATAAAGTATGCCATAAATGAGAAATACAGAAGCATAAGTAAAACAAAAACATATTATATATCATATATAAAAATAGTGACATCTTAATGGCCACCTTTGAAGGTGTTATATGAGTGTTGAACAATCATCGCTTCGTGAGGCAGAAATTCGCCATCCACAGAAACCGTATGTTTTTTAACCATTAGATGTAGGTGTGTGTAAGTGTAGCTCGAATACTTCTTATAACAACATCCTAGTATATTGAGGATACTGGTGTTGTTACAAAAGAAATGAATAAAAAGATTTTAGGGGGTTGGAGAAGAAAAATAAAACAAAACAACATTATAAAAGACATTACCTCAAAATCGGGTAACTCTTTTTGATTTGAGCCAAAGGCTTCCTTGGGAAGAGTTCTGCCCAAAGTGAGGATTCTAGGAGTAAGAGAGGGATGTTGGGAGAGTATTTGGGCAGAGGTTGGCCGAGCCAAATGGCTTGAAGGTGTGAATAAGGTGGGAGAGGTGGGGGCCTTTTATAAGTGGAGAGGAGGGGCACTTTTGGAAAGTAATGAAATGTTACATTATTTCAAAATGCTTTTCGGATTCTAAAGGTCCCACATCTATATAATTCGAGGCTAAGGTGATAAGGTTTCGAAATATCTTCATCCAATAGGCTTTGGACAAGTGTAAGCCTCGAATTTTGCATTATCTTCTCATTTTATTTAAATCGTCAAATAATGATGTCATCGCTGCATCATTATTATGTCATAAATACTTTAATTTATTTAATGTCTAAAAATTATAAAACAAATACTATGATGTAGGAAATCTTTTTAGCTTTCCAATGACTATTTATAATCAAAATTTGGACTTTTATAACCCCAATTAAAAATTGTTTTAGTAGAACAATTTATGTTAGTGTCATTTTCACTTTAACATTAAATAAAAACTAATTTATGTCATTTCCCAACAAAAGTGGATCCATGGGGTCCCCAAGTTAGGCCATGGCTTGTCTTGGTCGGCCATGACTCAACCAATGAGGTTGGGACATGTGTCTAGGTCATTTAATATTATTAAAGTATTATCTATACCTTAAACTACACTAATTACCACTAATCGCGATTAAGAACTTAATAAGTCACTATTCACCAAAAAATTATTATAATCTCATTGAACCACATTTTACTTCTTAATGACAACCATGTATGTCGGATTTTTGAAAATCAAATCACAGAAGTGGTAATATTTCATTTAAACAAAAAATCAGTTATTTAACTACCACTTAGTGGTTTCACTATTCATCAAAAATTGAAGTTTCTCAGAACAATGCCAAAATTTCATCCTAAGCTATAATTGATATTCCGAATTCAAAAATGATGTCTATTTTACAAAATTCCAAACATATAAGTTGCATTAATTAATTTTATAATTAATTCCCGCTGTTACGACAAATAGCGTGTTTTCAAGAAACAATTTATATCAAAAGATTGGCAATTGTTTATGTCCAAATTCAATGTTAAATTAATTCTAATGACCACCATTGGATAAAATGGTAAAAATATATTCTAATTATACATTAAATCCACTCAATAGTATAACTTATCACTATAAATTATTTTGATTAAAAAAGTTGTTTTAAGTATTTTTCACTATTCATAAAAAATTAGAAGTTCTCAGAAAAATACCAAAAATTCAACATAGGCTAATTTCGATATTACGAATACAAAAATGAAGTCCATTTTGAAATATAAAATTTCTATAATTTTAAAAAGTGGTTATTACTATTCATAACGACTAGTTTGATTTGTCGCGATGTTTTAGAACTCGAAGTTGCGTACAATGCAAGCTATTGTATTATTGAATGAGAAGCGTATCGTGGAAGCTCGGGGTGTTACAGTTATAAATTTATTTTTTTATGTACGTGAGTTATTATTCACGATCTTATAACGTATAATAAACAAGTTCTGTTTTCTTGTATATGAGATAAAATTTTATATTTCTATTATAAAAAATAATTATAATTATTTTTTTACATCCAATATTATGTATCCAAATTATTTTTTCATAAATATTTGTATCATTGGTCATCTAGGTGGTCAAAACAACCCAATATGAACATGCTTAAGTCTATGTGTGGTTATGTAATGGATGATTTTATTTTTCTATAATAATTTTATCTAAAATACGATCATTCTATTTATATTTTATTAATTTGATTATTCAAAATTTGGATAATTTATAAGAATAAGGTTAATGAAAATATATTTGTAGATATTAATAAATCACATTTTGTCATAGTATGTTCATTTTATGCCATTTATTTTACAGTGATACCATATTACCAAAATTAAATATTGAATAAATCTTTTATGTTCATATCATATTAAATATTAAATAAATAACATATATACTTAGTAAACCCATTTATATGACCATCCTTTTTTAATTGTTATGTAAGAAATTGTTTTTCAAGAAGGCGGTGGTCGACACTTGTGCAAGAGAATTTTTTTAATTAACAACATAAATATTCACTAAACCATATTGATTAATTATATCGTATATATATTTTATATTTACATTTCGTAAGATATATTATAATGCCCTTTGTCTGTATGATGGACTTCTGACTCCTGAAATGATGCGATTTTTTGTTTAGTAAATCTTCAAATAGATGGTGGTAAAAATAAATTTAATGATTATATGTGATAAACATGACATTTTTATGATATTAGATAAATATTTCGCATTGTTTAGTGATAATACTTACCATTTTAAATTATTCCTTTTCACTCACAAAATGATTATAGCATTGTTTATGTATATGTAGTTTACCATCTTCATGAAGAGATGTGACTTTATTTTCATCACCACAAAACATGGATGATATATAATTATAAAACATGGTATATAATATATTATGATCATTCGATAAATGTAACATATTACATACCTTCATTCCATATTGATCAATAAAAATGGAAATGTTACTCATGAGGACTTATGACCTACCGTCTCCATGAACATATATATATCATTTTTGTAACCATAATTTTTGATTGGATTTAGTAACATAGATGATTTAAATATATTATAATTTTTTCTAGATTATTAATTTGGAGATGATTTACCTATATATAATTTAAAATAACAAGATCTTTCATGGAGAAACACACATGAGAATACAAGTCAATCAACTCCCAAAATAAAGAAAATAATGAATGATTATTAATGAATGTATAACAAGATGTTATGATAGGAGAAAATATGATATTATAAATATAAATATTTTACTTTTAAATATTAGAAACAAGTTCATGGACACTAAAACATTGGTTAAAAATTTAAATCTAAAATGAAGCATGAGGTAAGGGATGTCATCTTAATTTCATGTCATTAATGAAAATTGTTACATTTTTCTCATTATTTATTTTATACGGTGTATACTTACATCCCATTTTACTTGTAATATGATTAATAAAATATTATTCATTGTATTTTATTTTTATATTTGAATTATTTCAAATAAGTGAAGTTTACATGAAATTTAGGATGTGGTAAATGTTAATGTGAAATATCAGGATATTTTCATATTCCTAATTTTATCGTGAAACAGTCACATTAATATAAAAAATTATTATTAAAAATTAAATTTCTATAAATTTGTCTTATTATTATCTGATGGATATGGTTATTAACTAAACCATATACCATTATACGTTTGTGTTTAATTTTATTTTTTATGATTAATAAGGTATACATTTATAAATTAATATTTTTTTACTCAATATTTATACATTATTATAAGGAAAAATTTTGATCAATTAAATTGATTATAAAATATATTATTAATAATTTAGATATTAATTAAAATTGTTGGGGACTATTTACTAAAATTTACTAGATTCATTGGAATTATCATGAGTTGATTCAGTTGGACAAAATAGATGGGGTTTCACACATTATTTTCAAAATATACATCTAAATATTACTGATGAAAACTATTTCATGTTCTTAGGAATCATGAATTTTGACAATTAATAATTTTGTTCATTTAGTATTCAATAATTATTATCTATGGAAAGTTTTCTATTATATTATATATGGATCCATTTCATTCTAATTTTATTAATTAAATTACATGATTTTTCAATTTTTTACATTTACATATTTATTATTCCATATCATTTTCCTGATGATAAGTTATTTAAATTGATTGTGTGTTTTTATATTTGTCTTTAGATATTGATTCATGAAATCTTTTACTGTACATAACCATTAATGATCGTATGTCCTCACCCTAATTTTATTTCTTTTACATGGTAATGGTGATGAGTCCTTTTAATGAGTTTCAAAGATGTTGAGAATATTCAGTTGTGATGTTTTTTTTGTTCTCCTATTATATAATGGGTATTATGCATATATCTAGTTTCAAAAAAACTAAACGGATCCATCCATCATGCTTTGACCCTATCTATCTATTACCATGTTATAAAGAAAGGAACCAACTGATATCTATTGGTTTCTAGGTCATTACAGTTATTTTTAGAGTACGTTTAGTAGAAACTATGGGAACTACATTCAGGAAAACATATATTACGGAACATAACCATGTGATATGATTTTTATGAAAAATATAAAAAAAGATCCTAAATTGTTTGTAAGTAAGATATTGTATGTGTTTTACTTGAAATACATCTCTATCTACAAATTTAATGCGAATGTTTTTAAGTCACATTGGTACATTGGGGAAATAAATCTGAAAAGTCCTTATTGGGCTAGACTTGATCATCACCTGATGAGAGATAACAATCCTTACTATGCACTTAGATTGAAAATCATTAGATAAATTCTTACAATAAATCACATTTTGATTATAAACCACTAAGAAGGATTTAAAAATATTGATATCCCAAAAGAAACAAATATTATGGTTCTGAGAATAAACCAAATAAATTCTAATTTATGCTTGGATTTAAACAATATTTGGAATTATAGATTATGAATTAAAATTCGTAATTATATTTTCTAATATATTATATTAAATAATTTATAAAAGGATCATATAATAAAGAAGAGTATCTATAATCTTGTCTAGTGTTGAGATTACCCAACTAAAATGACAATATAGTTAGTATTGGAAATGTAAAAATTACATTTATATTAGTATATAATTACATGGTGATAAAAAAGGACATTTCATTGATTGTGAAACCCTTTCCAAATACATTTTCTCTTATATGAGGTAATTGTATGCTTCATAATACCACATAATTTTTTTAGAAATATAGATCCAATGGTACTTGATAAATGTATTAATTCATTGGAGAACATATTTATGGTGTTGTCATGTAGTGAAAGGAAAAATTTTACACTTGCAGTATATTATCTTAAAGGGGATTTTAATAAATTGTGTTAATGAATCCATAATACTAGGGATTAATATGAAAAAGAACTAATTGAAATTACTTCTTAAAGGCGTACATTTTTTGGAAAAATATTTACTTCATGTTAAGAAACATAGATGAATATATAATTATTTATCTTAAATAAAATGTTAGAAAAAATTATTCAAGAGTATGAAGATATTATTAAGTCGTAATATAGGTATTCTACAGATTACATATGAAACAAAAATTGAATGATTTACTATTTAATATAAGGGGATACACCATGTTTGGGAAGGGTGTTAATCTCTCAAAGGTTATCTTCAGATGATGAAATAGTTTTCTCTGCTATCAAGATTAAGTAATAATTATCAAATTAATACGGATTTATAGGGAAGGTATATAATAAGTTCATGAAAAAGAAAATAAATTTTCAAGGTATGAAGGGAAATAAGTATTTTCCCACATGTGATAATTTTGGAAAGAATCTCCCAGGAGATATGCTGAATGGATTGGATTTTTCCTATTACTATGTAGATACGTCCACTATATTCATTATTGGAAGGATGATAATGAAATCTCTATTGATAAATTATTAAAATTTAATAAGATGGGGAACTATGAAAATGAATTCAAAATCCATCAAGGGAATATAAATTAAACGAAGCAAACATGTCATGGTTAATTATATTCTATTGGTACAACCAACTTGAATTGGTTAATATGATTATGTATTTGGATCCATGATATATAATATAAATTGATTATTTTATGATATTCACTTCATAAGAATTATGAAATATATAAGGATTGTATTGAAGTACTATTTCATTAAGGATATAAGAAAATATGATTAATGTTACAATGAAAAGAGATTTAGTATTATATTGATCTTTTTTTAAAACACTTTAGCGAGGGAAATATAACTCAAAATATATTTCAGATATTTATATAATTATTTTTGGATAAATATTTCATTTCTTGGATTAATAATATTATAAATTACAAATTAACATTGAATTTATTAATGATAAGATAATTTTTGAAATTTAGTTACCATCATTCTATACATTTGTATCATAATATTTTAGATGGTTCTAACTGTTAAATTTTTTTAAATGGTTCTTTTGTACATTTTATGAGGGTTTTTCTTATTTTATTACTTCAACCTGTGATGATTTTTGCATATTTGATAAACTATGATAACCATTTTTTCTATAATATTAAATAGTGATCAATGGAATTAATTATTATAATATAATTTATCTTAATATCAATTAAAGGTGAATTTGTGTGCTTTAGGCCTAGAAAATTTCATTTTTGGAGAATGTGATAAATTGAAAACTGATCAAGGAAAGGCCGAATAAAGATACAATTCTAATGAAATGGAATTATTTATTGTATGTATATATTCTCATGAATGTTCATTAACTTTTGAAAATGGATCAGCATAAAAAATTTATTCATAATACCATAATTTCAAATTATTTTAAATAACTTTTCAAACATAATTTTTTATGGTTTTGTAGGCGTTAACCTTATCTAGATCACCACATTTCTTGTGATCAATGAACATTATCACTATCAATTAATAATTTCATTATATTATTCTTTTACATGTCATTTTTTTATTTCCCATCTATATTATTCAACGTGAAATCATATTCGTTATTCCCAAGAACCATTATACATAGAATTATCTCTTATTTTGGGGATGTTATATTAAAACTTTTATAATGTGGGTTTTTCAATAATATAATTTTAAAATATAAAACCATTCATTATTGAGGTAATTTATTAATTATAAGGGTGAGATTTATTTATTTTTGGGATAATTTAACAAAAATTGAATTAAAATATATTTCTTTTAGAAAAAAATTAATTTTATCTATAGATTATGATGCATATATCTCTGTGTAATGAAAAAAAACGATCACAACCCATCCCCTGAGGACCATGTCGTGAAAACTCCAAGCCTGCCTTCTATAAGCCAGGGGCTGGTGACTAGCACCAATGGAGTAATTCCCTAAAACTGGAAGGAAATTACCTTTATAAACTGTAAACACACACGCAAGGAACCACACAGCTGGACAAAACACCAAGTATATTGTATAACAAAAGATTACTAAAAGTAAAAGGGGCTATAATACAAGCCCAACTAGAAAGTAAAACTACAAAATTAATACAAAACAACTGAATAATGTTAAATAAGAAGATACTAGGTCGCCCTCTGAGTTCTTAACTGAAGGGTAGGTACTGATCGCCTCCTCAGCACTCCATGTCCGTCTGTCTCTTTTGGGTACTGACTTGTTGTATGGTCCACCTTCGGGTACCATCCGGTCCTGGTACTCTCAACCTCAATCAGTGTTGTCAGTCGTCTATGACCAACACAACATGGTGCAGGCATAGCCCGTGTAGGGGTGAGTATAACGATACTCAGTAGGGACCTTGAGACCCTCAACATTTCACAAAATCCACAAAGGATAAAGTACTAAGAATGAAATCAACATATAACCCTATTTAGGTATATTCCCATACATATACATGTTATCAAGTAATACCTCTCAAACATGAGAAAAACACATAAAAACTGACTCATCTCAAACAAGGATATTATTTTAGGGGTGTTATAAAGTAACATCCCCAGTGACATTATCGAATCCTCAGCTGCTGGAGAATTCCTTCCCTATTAAGTATAGTGGGCCTATCACGACACCAAGCGTGCTTCCCAAAAACCATGGACTGTTTGGGTACTCATCCTGTTGAGTATCATGGGTCTGCCACGTCACACAGGGGCACTCTCCAATGTGGCTCTGCCGTGTCACCAAGTGTGCTCCCCTTATAGACTACTGAGGTACTCCACATGTCAAGTATCGTTGGTCTACCGCATCACACAAAAGCGATCTGCACCGTGGGTCTGCTGCAACACCAAGGCTCTCCCCAACGGGCTAGTAGAGTCACTCTTAATCAAAATGGTGAGCAGTCGTTAGGTCTCAGCTATCTATTACGTATCCACACTACGCTCACTCGTCTCCGGGAGGATCCTCTCCACGAGCTACTGGTCAATAATGTAACTGTCACAAAGTCCTACGAAGAATTATCTCAATGTTCTTCCACATCGTAGGGGTCTCAACGTAACAGATGGTGCGTCAATTGGACGCTCAGTCTGTGAGTTATTAATCTTTTAGTCTTAGGGGATCAGTTGGATTCGTTCACTATCCAACCTGACCATATCTCAACAATACGCCAAACATCAGTGGGGTATACTAAAAGGGACCGTTAGACTCCAAGATTTCTAGCACCACTGAAGGTTCGACAAATAGATGTTCGGTGTCAATGATATGGCCTAAAGAGCATAAATGGGTCGTAGTGGGCCTGGGCTCGGGTCCACCCGGCCTCAACTATTGGGTCTGGCCTGACCAGTTGGGCAGGCCAGCCTGTTGCTTCGGCTCGGCCCACTGGACCCAACCTAGAAGCCTGTGAGTTGTCGTAGAGAGTTGTGAGGGAGCAGACCAGCTACAAGGGTGAGGACCGGCAGTGAGTCAGCGCGAGGACATTTTGGCTTGTAGGGCGTCGTGTGGTCAGCTTGGCTTGGAGGGCACCGCTTGGGCATCCCGCCCTAGGTCGTGGGGCCGGTTTAGCTCTTAGGGTCGCGGGGAGGGGTGTCTCGGCCTGAGGGCTGGGGTGGCACGACTGGGTCTAGTTTGTCCATAAGGGGGCGCGACCAGGGTCGGTTCGGCCAGGAGGTTGGAATGGTCGGGGCGCAACGCGACTGGGGTAGGGTGTGGCCCTGGGGCGGCACGACCAGGGTGCGGCGTGGTGGGGGGATGGTTCGTCTGGGATGTTGGGGTGCTGCAGGGGCGGCGTGGGTCACGGAGGCCATAGGTGGGGCACCTTTTCCTTCATCACCTTTGTCGCCTCCCTCCGTTTCAAAGAACACAGCAAATCAACACAATGGTAATGGAGAGGATGAGCCATGTTATTTTGGCCCACACTCTCCTCATTAGAGTGTTTTCAAGAGGTTACCAAGAACAATGCACAACAAACCCTCCTGCAAGGATTCTTCCCAACATGTGAAAGAAAAGATGGGGGGTTCATGGAATGTGATAATGAAATAGCATTAAACCCCTACATCGTATTGTTCTTTGACTTTGATGAGGAGGGAAGGTCGGTCGTCGAAGACCTCCCATGTCGGTTGCCTCTACCTGGTGCATCGGAGGAAGAAGTCAAAGACGTTCCTCACTAGCATTCTTTGGGAGGAAGTATCCTTCTTGGAAGAAGCATTCTTCATGGAGGAATCATTATTTATTGGAGAGAATAATCCTCTAAGTGCTGGGAATCACGTCACATTATGAGCACTTAATCACTTGGTGAATTCATCCCAAATCCTCCTCACAAGCTCGCTTTTTATAAGAGATTGGGGAAATGTAGGTAACGATTATGGAATTTATGAGGGTTCATATATTTGCATCCTTCCAAAAATAGAATGATGTTGTTACATAATTTAAAGAGGGGACAATCCAATTAACTAAGTTGGCACAACTAATAAAGTGCATTACCACAATTAATGTGGAGGAAGTGGAGAGCCTTTTCCACAGTAATGAGGGGGGTTGAGATTTTCTCTCAGTTAAAGGGGGGTTTCAAGGGGGTTTAATCCCGGGTGGTCCCCACCACCATAACCTCTCATGAGAGGTTAAGGTCTGATGGTCCCCAATTCCAATATCCACATGGAGGTTTAGTTCTGGTGGACCCCACCTCCCAAAACCCACATGGGTGCTGCAAATACAAATAAAAATGTCACACACTTTTATTTTTATTATATTCTCACTCAAAGATCCCAAAAACTATATTTTACTCTCAACCCACTGTCGTCAAGATGAAAGTTTCCTTAAGGGAAAACTAGCGATGAGGGTTCAACGGTGCCCTCAGATTTCAAGTTCAAGCACCGGTTCAAAATATAGAAAAACATGCTAGCACATTAATGAACGTACTCGAATTAATGTTCAGAAATTCATTTTAGGCACCCCGGACCTCAGAATCATGCACCATCAATTTTCATGGTCTTGTAAAATTCTCATTTATTTAAAAAAGGTAACCTGGAAATTATTGGTATTTACATTCTCCCCACCTCAGGATTTATGTTCCCATAATCCAGAACTAAAAATATGGGAAGAAGTGTGGGTACTGGGCATGCATCTGAGCCTCCCGCTCACATTTGCTCTCCTGGAGGTTCTCATGCGGCCAGCGAACATGCACAAGAGGTATCGAACGTACATGAAGGACTCGCTCCTGTTGATCCTCCACCACTACTTGAACCTCCATAAAAGGTGCCTCATCATCGACATCGAACTTTCCATGGTCGATGATGTGAGAATGGTCGGGCACATATTTCCTCAGCTGGGATACGTGAAAGATTCCATGCACCCGGTGAAACTGAGGTGAAATATCTAAGCAGTAATCCACCACTCCAAATCTGCTGAGGACAAGAAAAGGTCCAATGAATCTCAGAGATAACATGATGCCTCAACAAAATCTCTGCATACCTCATCGAGGTGAGACCCATAGAAAGACATGGTCACCATCCTTGAACTCTAGAGGTCTATGTCTCCTGTTGACATACGACTTCTGCCTGCTCTGTGCAGTCTTCATCTTCTCATGGATGATCTGAACCTTCTCCTTGGTAGCTCATATCATCTCTTGTACTAAGAGTGCTAACTCACCTAGGTATGTATAGCAATAAAGTGATCTGAAAGGTCTCCCATACAATGCCTCAAAAGGTTCCATCCAAATGGTCGAGTGATATCTGTTGTTGTATGAAAACTCCTCCAAAGGTAAGTGATCCTCTCAGCTATGAACAAAGTCGAGGAAACAAGCACGCATCATTTCCTCGAGGTTATGAATGGTCTGCTCAATCTAACCATCTATTTGAGGATGGAAGGCGGTGCTCAAATGAAGCTATGTCCTGAAATCCACCTGCAACCCCTTCCATAGTTGGGAAGTAAAACATGCATCACGATCGGAGACAATCATCAAAGGTTATCCATGTAGCCGAAAAATCTCTTGAAAATAGAGGCATCCTAAGCTCTCTAATGATCCTTGATCTCTGATCACTAGGTAGTGGGATGACATGGTTAGTCGGTCGAAGTCACCCAAATCAAGTCATGTCCCCTGAATTTACATGGAATTCACTTCACGAAGTCCATTTATATCCCATCCCACTTCCACTCTTGGTCCTCTAAAGGCTGAACCATGCCTGCTGGTACCTGATTCTCCTCCTTCACTTGATGAAAAGTGAGGAATCGAGAGACAAACTCTACAACTTCTTTCTTTATTCCCGGCCACCAGTGATATCGTCGGAGGTCTTGGTACATCTTTTCCACTCCTGGATTTACTGCTAGAGGTGATCTGTGGAACTCCCTCAACACTTCCTCCTGAAGTGACACTGGTACCATGGTACATCCTTTTAAGATGATTACGTGCTCCCCACCATCATAAAATCCATCAAGTAACTGTCCAGTGGACATGTGAGCATGTCGTGTCTCGCAGTCATCATCCCCACAGTATGCCACCCTGACTCACTAAAGAAGTGGGGGAGTGACTGTAAGAGACTGATGTAAAGCGTCCCCATATCGATCCACAAATGATAACTACAAAGCGGCTAGATACTTTGTCGCCTCAACTAGAATATGTATACCAGATCACCTGCTGTGTGAATCTACTATGAAGTTTCCCTTTCAAGGTGTATATACTATCACAAAGTCATAGTACTGGAGAAACTCAAGCCAACATCATTGTCTCAGGTCCAAGTCATTCTGGGAGAAGATATACCTGAGACTCTTGTGATCAGAGTACATGGTAAAATGATCGCCCATCAGATAGTGCAGCCACATATTCAAGACAAAGAATACAACTGCTAACTCTAGGTCATGGGTTGCGTAGTTCTGCTCATGTAGTCCCAGCTATTGAGAACCATATTCTATCACTGCTTGCTCTTGTATTAGGACACATCTAAGTCTAGTACCTGATGCGTCGCAGTAGACTACGAACCCCACCCCTTCCTCTGGAAGCCTCATGATGGGGGCACTAGTCAAACTTAGCCTCTGATTCTAAAAGCTCTGCTGGCATCTCTCCAACCACACAAAGGGTTTCCCGTTCTTCTTCAAGGCTGATAGTGGTGCTGCAACTCTAGGGAAATCTAGTAGAAATCTCTGGTAGTATCCATCCAATCCCATGAAATGTTGTACCTTTGTCACACTCTAGGGTGGCTCCCACGCAAGTACCCGCCTCAATATTCACTTGATCCACTGCAACTCCAACCTCAGACATGAAATGTCCCAGAAAGTTAACCTCTAGGATAAAAAATAGCACTTCGAGAGTTTACCAAAATACAGTGCTCTCGGAGTGTTTCTAGTACTAGCTGCAAATGATCGGTATGCTCCTCCTCTGTAGCTGAGTATATCAGAATTTTGTCGATAAAGACCACTACAAAGTGATCAAGGTACAGCTGAAAGACCCTATTCAGGACTCTTTTGACCACTTCTGGAGCATTAGTCATGCCGAAAGGCATAACCATGAATTCTTAGTGTCTGTATCGACATCTGAATGCAGTCTTCTTCAAATACTCATCTCGAACTATGAGAAGGTGATAGACTAATCTTAGGTCTATCTTCAAGAACCATCATTATCCCTTCATCTGATCAAAGCAGTAGTCAATAATTGTGAGTGGGTACTTGTTCTTCATTGTCACCTAGTACAGGGACTGATATTCAACACAAATACTCAAGTTCCAAACTTCTTTCTTGGCGAATAGAATCGGGGATGACCAGGAAGAAACAGTGGTCCAGATGAGCCCCTTCACCTACAAGTCTTCATGTTGTACCCACGGCCCATGAAGCTCTGTGGGAGCCATCCGATATGCTGTTGTAGATATCAGTGTCGTCTCGGGGAAGAATTCAATATAAAATACCACCTCTTTGTGAGGTGGTAGACCTGTGACATCATCAGGGAAAACATTTGTGTATTGGTCCACCAATACAGGATAACTCAGACTCTGCAAATCAACAGCTTTTAGGGTATTTCCAGCCAACTAATTAGTGATTAGCTTCACTATACTCTAGGTAAGTCCACCCTTTGTTGAAAAGGCTCTCTTCTCACCAGTGAAGGTAACCCTAGTCTCATCTGTGCGGACACACCGCACTTTGTGCCTAATACAATCAATATGAGAATAGACTATAGATAACCAGTCCATACCCAAGATGACGTCATAAGGCATCGACGCCACTACTAATAGATCCCAGCCAAATCTCTCGCCTCCTAGTGTAATCTCACACTACCAGCACAAGCGCGTAATCATTTAATCTGCTCCCATAGGAGTCTCTATCAATAAGAATCGAGCCAAAGGCTCCTTCAGAATCTCTAAGCTCCAAACGAGGGCAGTGGCAATAAAATAATGACTTAAACATGTGTCTATAAGTAATAAAACTATGGTGGAGTAGACACAGATCATACCTTGTATCATCTTCGGAGCACCATGATCATAATCCTCAGTTGCCTGAAGCTGAGCTCTCCCCTGTCCACCTCCTCCCTGCGGTCGCGGTGGACCACCTGGTGGTGGTGGTAGTAACATCTCAAAACGTCGCCCACCGACAACTACATGACCCACTCCTCTTCCACGTCCACCAACTCCCTGCTAACCACCTTGATCGAACCTATGTCTCTGTCTGGGCGGTCCCTCGACCATCTTCTGATCATCTGAACATCGGGTCGGACATCCACGAGCCATATGACCCTTCCTAACATATTCATAACAATTCCCTCTCCTAGCATGTTTTTCTCTGCTTTGGGTTCCCTGCCCAACTGATCTTGAATCATGCGGTCATCCACCTATCGGTCAGGTCCTCTTGGACCTATGCAACATCTCTCCTATTCCAGCTGCAGAAGACTCTGCTACGTGTCAACTGGTGGTGTATCTCACTGCTGGAGACGACTCAGCAAGGAATCTCTCCACTATGAGGTCTCTCACTAACACCCCTGCATGTGTGGGGATGATGATTGAGATCACTGAAGCCCTGATCTCCCACCTGATTCCCTGCTCAAAGGTTAAGGCCCTGAAGAATGGGTCCTACACCATATCGATGGAGTAGCATGAGAGGTATATGAACCTCACTGAGTACTGAGATACAATAATTTTTACCTACTACATATGAAGTATATCCTTTATTCGTACTTCACGAAGAGTCATTGTAACAAACTCTTTCTAAAACATGCTCTTGAAGTCTGCCCATAGAAGTGTTACCTCATCATGGACCTGGATCATCAAGCTCCACAATCTGCCTGATGCTGCCTATAGAAGGATGGCAGCAAGTATGAACATGAGATCGGATGGTGTCCCTACCCGTCAGAAAACTCTCACTATAGCCTCCAGCCAATCCTCAGACCCCTTTGGGTCCATCTCTCCCCTCGACCTAGGTGGCCTCTAGCATTGTAACTCATGCAAAGTGCTCAAGCAGCGTGCACCGTCTGCTACTGGTGCTGGTGGCATCGGTGGCTCAACGGTAAATGGTACCATTGGATCCTCTACAGGTGCCTCTCTTAGAAGAGGTCCCTTCACCAAGGCCTTGTCACTCGGTGGGCTATCTTTGAGTACTACTCTCTGAAATCTAGCTGACTGTCTACATGGAGGAATCCTGAAAAGAATCAGATGTGACAGGGTCAAAAGATATACCTGGTGAACTGACCTGGAGAGCTGACTTAAAGAAAATTTTTTATAACCCACATGAAATTGGGGTTTTTGTGCACTGAGTTAGAAATCAGGAGTCAGGGTACTTGTGTATAGATACGTCGACCACCGCACAAAGACTGGTCTCCCTAAACTAAAAACCACACTCACTACACTTAACACTTTTTCTTCACATTAAATATTATATTCCTAAGTTATACGGTAGAACCAACTCCTCTGATACCAATTTTTCATGACCCGTCCCTCAGGGCCCATGTCGTGACTACCCCAATCCCTCCTTCCATAGGCCAGGGGATGGCGACTAGCACCAATGGCGTAATTCCCTAAAACTGGGAAGGTATTGCCTTTATAACCTGTAAACACACACACAAGCAAGAACACAGATGGACGAAACATCATGTAAACTGTTTAAAAAGAGAGTGCTAAAAGTAAAAGGGTCCAAAATAAAAGCCCAACTGGAAAGTACAAGTACAAAAAAATATAAAACCACTAAATAAATTGAAATAGGCAGCTACATGGTTTCCCTCCATGTTCCTACCTGAAGGGAAGGTACAGATAGCCTCCTTATCACTCCACGTCCATACGTCTCATTTGAGTACCAACACACCATATGGTCCACCTCCGAGAACCATCTAGTCCTAGTACTCTCAGCCTCGATCAGCAGTTTCCATCGTCTGAAACCAACACAATAAGGTGCGGGCATAGCCCGTGTAGGGGTGAGTATAATGATACTCAGTAGGGACCCCGAGACCCTCAAGGTCTCACAAAATCCACTAATGAAAAACAAAAAATATTGAAATCAACAGATAATCCTACTTAGGTATATGACCATACATATACCAAAGTTATCAATTGATCTATCTCAATAATGAGGAAAACATAAAAAAAATAGACTCAACTCAAAGAAGGATTTTATTCTAGGGGTAGTTCCAAGTAACATCCCTAGTAACATTATTGAAACCTCAGCTACTAGAAACTCCTCTTCTATCGAGTATAGTGCTTGCTGTGACACCAAGATCACTTCCCACTAACCTTGGACTAATGAGGTATTCCTCCTATCGAGTACTGTGGGTCTGCCGCGTCACCCAGAGGTGCTCCCCACAGTGGGTCTGTCACGTCCCTAAGAGTGCTGCCCCACGTAGCCTGCTGAAGTAAATCTCTTATCGAGTACGATGGGTCTTCTGGGTAACACAGAGGCTCTCCCCACTATGGGTCTTCCACAACACCAAGGTGCTCTTCACTGGGCTAGTAGAGTCACTCCGAGTGATAATGGTTAGTAGTCGTTAGGTCTAAGCCAGCTACTAGGTCTCCGCACTACGCTTGCTCATCTCTAGGAGGATTCACACCATGAACTACTAGTCTATACTATAACTATAACGAATTCCCATGAATAATTATCTCAAAATTCAACCGCGTCATAGGGGTCTCAACGTAACATATGACATGTCAATCGGAAGCCCGGTCTGTGAGTTATTAGCCTTTTAGTCCTAGGGGCCTGGTTGGATTCGTGCATGATCCAACCAGACTATATCAGAACTATACCCCAAGCTTTAGGGGGGTGAACTCAAAGGGACCATCATGCTCCATGATTTCTAGTGCTACTGACGGTTCTTCAAACAGACATCCAGTGTCAAAGATATGGCCGAAAGAATGTAAATGGGTCGTAGTGGGCCTGGGTCTTGTCCAACATAGTCTGACCGACCCGACCTAACCTTGTCTGGGCCGACCTGGTTCGGGTCAACCAGACCTAACCCATTGGATCAGGCCAGGCCTGTTGGACGAGCCAGCCCATTGGGTTCATCTCGGCCCGTTGGGCCTAGCCATATCGGCCACGAGGCGCCCCAGAGAGCCGTCAGGGGGTGGACTGCCCGCGAGAGCACAGACATGACGCAAGTAAGAGTGAGGGAGGTTCGACCCAGAGTGTGCCACGTGGGAGGCTCGACCTGGAGGAACCCGCGAGGGTGGCTAAACCCAAGGCCCGGTGCTAGTTCGGCTTAGAGGGCCACGACGAGGGGTGGCTCGACCCGGGGGCGAGGGTGGCACAGACGAGGTCAGTTCAGTTGGATGGTCAGAGTGGCCGAGGTGCATCACGGCTGGGAGGAGGTGCGGCCGAGGGGAGGCACGGCCGAGGGGTGGGGTTGGGGGGGCACAGCTGGGGGTGGCGCGGTTGGGGTGTGGCACATTCAGGGTGCGGTGCGGCCAAGGACGGTTTGGCCAAGAGGTTGGGGTGCCGCAGGGGCATCCTGGGTCATGGAGGCCGCAGGTGGCGGCATCGTTGCATTTTTTTCCTTCATCTCCTTCCACTGTCTCAAAAAACATAACAAATCAACACTAGGGTTATGGAGTGGACAAGCCATGATAGTTTGACCCACATTATCCATATTATAGCGATAGCAAGAGGTTCATCGGACCAAAGAACAACAAACCCTCCCACAAGGATTCTTCCCAACCAGCAAAAGAAAATAAGGGGGTTCCTGGAAGGTGATAAACAAATAAGAAAATCCATATCTCATATTGATCGTTGATGATGATGAGGAGGGAAGGTTGGTCATCGAAGACATCCCACATTATTTTCCTCTGCAAGGTTCTTCCGAGGAAGAAGTCGAAGACGTTCCTCTCTGGTGTTCATTGTGGAGGAAGCGTTCTTCGTGGAGTAAGCGTTCTTCATTGGAGAGAATAATCCTCCAAGTGTTGGGTGTCATGTCACTATACTAGTGCTTTGTTGCTTGGTAAATCCATCCCAAATCCAACTCCCAAGAACACTATATATAGGAGAGGGGGGAAAGGTAGGTAAAGACATTGGAATTTATGACGGTTCATTTATTAGGAACCTTCCAAAATTTCAACGACACTGTTACTAAATTTAAAAAGGGGGAATGCCAATTTACTATGTGGCACAATTAATAAGGTGAATTGGAACAATTATTGTGGAGGAAGTCAAGAAGATCCTCCACATTAATGAGTGGGTTGAGAGTTTCTCACAATTAAAGGGGGTTTCAATGTGGGTTTAATCCCAGGGGGTCACCACCACCATAACCTCTCATGGGAGGTTATGGTCTGCTGGTCCCCACTTCCAACTTTAACATTGATGTTTAGTTTCAATGGACTCTACCTCCCAACACCCACATGGGTGCTGAAAATTCAAATAAAAATGTCACACACATTTATATTAATTTTATTATTACCCAAAAAATCCAATAATTATGTTTCACTCTTGACCCACTGTCGTCGAGGTGAAAGACTCACTAAGAGAAAATTGGGGCGGCAAGTTTAACTGTGCCCTCATATTTCAATTCCGAGCACCAGTTCAAAAGTTATAAAAACTAGCATGCATGTTTACTGAACGTACCTGAGATGATGTTCATAAATTCATTCTTGGTGCTCCAGGACTCAAAATCATGCACCATCAATTTTCACGGACTCGTAAAATTCCCATATATTTAAAAATCTTGCATGGAAATTCTTTGTCTTTATAAGAATGATTAGTCCTGATTCTAATACATAATTTCAAATCATTTTTTATATATTTAATAATATTTATTTAGTTAAATAAAAATCAGTTTCGAAATTATGACATGACAAATATATTATGGTGAATATTGGAATTTTTTGGAAAATTATCATTTATTTATGAATATTAAAAAGTAGTGAATTATAATTTATAACTGGATTTCTGTTCAAATAATTTATTATGTAAGATTATATATAAAATTGTTTTTAAAGTCAAATTAATTTGAGTATATATAATTAAATCCAAATTAATTTATTATAGTAATTTTATTATGAATTTTGATATATAGGCTTTGTAATCATTTGAGAATTTTCACTCTAAAAACCCAATTTATCATCACATATATCAGATTTATTTGAAAATAAATCACATATAAGAATTTAATTTGAAAAAATTGATTAAATATTTGAAGTAATTATTATTTTTAATTTCTAATATGTTCAAATTATTTTTTTTACCAAAATGAATATTGAATGAAATAAAAAAATTTATCATTGTTAATATGAATATTGGTTTACCAGTAGTTAAACTAAAATTATAAGAGTGAAAATGACTTCAAATATTATCTTCATTTTATTAAATTACATTATTTTATAATTTTTTAAAATATTATATGAAATAATTAAAATAATTTCCACTTGAATTTTAATATAATTCATATAAAATTTTGTATATAAAGGAGAAAAAGGATACACCGGTTCTTTTTAATTCTTATAATTCATTTGGATATGTAAAAAATTAGATTTAATTATAGATACTTTTTTTACGATAAATTAAATTTTTTACATAATAATTCATATTTTATGTTTTAGATACCATATTTACATAATATTATTACTAAAATGAAATATAGAAAATATTTATAATGAATACACTGACCGTAAGTTAGTAAAAAATTGTTAGTTTTTTTTATGTTTAATGAGTGTTTTTTTCTGGTTACATTAATATTTTTTTAGTAATATTCAAAACAAATAGTATTCTCGTTAGATAAATTTTATTTCATACATTGATTCATTTAGTCTAAATTTTATAATATTTATCACTTTAAATTAGTCTTAATTTATAAACTACCTAGAATAGAAAACTATTTACCATATAAGAAACCCAAAATGGTAAAAAATAATGAAACATTAGAAGTTATGGCATAAAATGTTTAAAATTGGGATTATTATTTTTTTAGTGGTTTTTATCTATCATATAATGCCTCCAATGATTTAGTTATAAAATTTGGATCCACTTATGTAATATTGACCTCCCAATAGTAAATACATTTGAGTTTTTAGAATAATTCCACTCACCTTGAACAATAAAAGGGAACTCACTCCCTATGCTTATTGAAACCTATCAAGACATTTGGGTCACCCATTACTAGAATAAATCACATAAAAAATTCCCTAAAATCATCTTATTAGACATAGTTTTTGGTGTTATACATCTTATGATGGATTTAGTACAAACCTATGCATGATACCCGAAAAATAGGTAATGTTCTACAACAAGCATCTTTAATTTACATATTTATCTACATCATTTAATTTTTATAAAAAATTAATGATATAATATCCAAATATATATAATGGTATTTTTATAGTAATATAATGACCTACAACCATTCCCAAATTTGTCAAATAGGTTTAGAAATTATTGTTCGTGTGTATAGAAGACTATCGCCTAAAAAACTGATGACATTTGCTCTTCCATTATCACCATTAATGGTTGGGAATGATGACATCCAAAAAGGTTATGTAAAATATTTACAACATATTTAATCATATACATTCACTATATCATATATAATGTTTATTCTTCCATTTCTTAGGAGATAAAAAATTGTCGCCCCTTATATATGGTGTATTACATTCTCGAGAAGTCATGTGTTTCATATTTTACAAATGCTTGACATGGAAGGTGATAAAGGTAATGTTAAAAAAAATACGTGAAAAGGATTAAATAATTATTTTAATGAAATCCTTTAAATTATTTAAATATAAATATTATAATTCCCATTCATTTCTTTTAATACATGTAATGATGAAAACAACATTTGGGTACTTGTTGATTTATGCCTTCACGAACTAACCTCACACTCATTACATAACCACACCACATGGATGATATATATATACAAGTAAATAATATTGTTTATAATAAATTATTATATTTAATTAAATGTAAAATATTACATAGATCCTTTTAAGAATGATCATTGAAAAATGGAAACAATATGCATGTGTACGTACACCCTACCGTATCCATGATCTTAACGTCATTCATTTTCGTAACCATAAATAATGATTTTTTTAAAAGTAAAATTGAATTATAATTATTAAAATTATTCCATGACTATTATTATGAAGATTATATAACTATATATTATGTTTTTGAACTAGATCATTCATGAGGAAATACGCTTGAGAAAAAAAGGAAATTAACACCCAAAACAATGAAAAAAATGAAATATTATTAATAAACGGGTAATAATATGTTATAAAAGGATCAAATATGATATTAAAAATATTAATATAGTGTTTATTAGTTAATTAATTATTCCAAAATAATATATAGTTGGTTTAACATGTTCTACCAAAATAAGCATGAGGTAATGGATTTAGACTCAATTTCATTTCATCGAGGAAAATTATATTGTTATAAACCATGGTTATTTTATACGGTTAATATATAATTAAAATTTTACATGTAATATAAAGAATAATACTATATTATCTTCCAATTTGAAATATTTCAACTATGAGGATTTAACATATAATTTAAAAAATTACAAATTTCATTTGAGAATCTCAAATTCTGTGGTGATTGATCACATTCTCTTGAAAAAATCACATTACTGTAATAATTTTACATTATACATTACATTTATATCAAATATATATTCACATGTGAGGAATATTATTAATACCTATTTTATATATAATTAAGAATATGGTTCTTAATTTGAATATTATTTGATTAAATTTCTAATATATTGAATTTTTTTTATTATTTACTCAATAAAGATACATTATGAAAAGGAATATTGCTTATACATTAAATCAATTATTTGTTTTATGAGGAATGATTTAGAAATCTATGAAATGATTTGGGGAGCATTTAATGAAATCTATTTGATGCATCATATGTCTCATTAGATGAATTTGTTAGCCAATAATATGGGTTTTAACCATGTACGATCTATACCATGTTTTGAATGTTCTTGATTATAACGGTATCATGTGCCTGGGAAACACAAGTTTTGATAATTAAGAATTACTTTAATTTATAATTATATTATTATTATAAGTGATATTTTTTCATTCATTTTATCTATGGATTTATTTCATTTTCAGTTTATTGATTATATGAATTTTTTTATTTAGCATACCATATTGAATATAACTTATCCATTCATGAAATAAATTTTTTTATATAGAACGTGGGTCAAGTTATTTACCGTTACATATATATTATTTTTTATTAATTCATTATATGTTCTGAAATACAAAGCTCCTACTAATCATTTTAGTTGACCCTTATTTTGTTTCCTAACCCTTGGTAATAAAAATGAATCATTTGAATGAAAATCAATGCTGTTAAGTATTTTTTTTGTTATGATTTATTTTTGTATCCCAATGTAAAATAGGTATCGTGTATGTATCTAGTTTTTTAGTACAACAATATATATCCATACATTAGGATTCAAAACATTGTATAAATTTCAATTTAATAGTGTAACTCCCTAGCACCATGCTACTAGGTTTAGGGTCATTACAATTGATATATTTTTTCTTAGATGATTATTATTTAATTGGGGTTCTTATATTATCACATGGAGCTTCTAACACACATATATTGAATTCTTGGTGGATTAAATGAATATATCTTATTGATTTATATAAATAATCATTAACATGTAATAAATATATAGGTTTTACTGCTAGATAAAAAAATTCTATAGAAGAACAATTCATAGAAATCATAGATCGATCATATAAAATTATAAATAATAGAACTACTCACCTAATTGACTTTATATAGAGGTATCATATGATTTTGGAGGATACATAGTTACCCAAATATTCTATAAAGTAGTGATATCCCCATTTTTCAATTAGAGTGGTAGAATTTTGATGTAAAATTTATTTATTAAGGGGTAAAATATAAATCCTCATAACTTTATATGTAATTCCTTTATAATAAACATGAATTACTTGATATATATTTTTACAAACAACCCCAATTATAAATGAAATGTTATATAACATAAGAATATTACCATGTCATTGGATTTTTGGGTTTGAATAGTATTAAATAAAAGATAATAAATATATGTATGATTTCATAAATTCAAAATTTTTGGTTAATGATTAAGAAATACTCCTAAATTTTTTAATTTGAATTTATATTGATTATAAGGACAAGTTTCGAAGAAGTTTGGTTTACATGTTATGTATTTTAATATAAATAAATTATACTAATCACTTTTTAAATATAATTTCAATGAAAAATATTGATTATTTATTTGAGTAAATGAATAATAATTTCTGAATTATATAACAAAATTTTAAAAATGGAATAAAAGTCATTTAATGTTAAAGGGATATTTTTAATGAAAAAGATCTTTTATGTGTAATGTTTTGTCAAATAAATCTATATTGATTAATTTTTAATGAAATTATTGAATTAGTTTATCAAAAAATTATTTTTAGATTACTTTGATTGTGTTTATTATGTATTGAATTCGTTTTAATTGACATTTTCTTCTATAAAATGAATTAATATAAAAATGGGTATTCATTTGATTTAACATTATTATTTTTAAAATTAAATTAATTCAACTATAAATCTTTAATTTTTATAAAATTTATTATATTTTTAAAATATAATGAACAAATTTGGTAATGAATGTACATTAATTTTTTCATATTTAATAGTAAAAACCTTAGTAAATTGTTACCTCGGTTATAGTTAAAAAAGCATTATCAGGGGAGTTAAAATAATATATGGAGGTAATACTGATGCATAAATATATATAATTATTATTTTCATGAGTGGTTTTGACCATATATTATCTTATATTTTAATTTTTGTCAATTTTAAGGAATTATAGTTCAGAATGACATTAATTAAAATATTTTAAATAATTCCAATTTTTTCATTTGTCATACTAATAAAAGGGAAACACTTCTCCCCCCTCCATATAATGTTGGAGCCTTCTAGATCAACTATTACTATGCTTAATACATTATTAGATTCTTTACCTTCATCCCTGATCATCAGGTATTATCCTATATCAAATAACACATGGAATAAGGATTAATCTAAAGGAGGTATCTCATATAAGAAGTATAAATCAACAACAATATATTTTGATATTAATTATTCCTTAACATCATATAAATGTGCTTTATCCATCATAAAATAATGAATTTAACTGTATAATTATACTGAGAAGTTACTATAATGTGTAAGATACATTTTTTACCACATTACCGTCATCTTTGAAATGAATGTATCACTCAAGTGTTCAAGTGGACCACCACTTCTATATAGTGATGTGAGTCATTTTCAATAACCAAAATTCATTGATACTTATAATTATTAATTTACTAAATATAAAATTTATTTATGCTAATTTTTTAATTCTGTATTTATAATAACTTTTCAAAACCAATGTTATTAATATACCTTAATTCATTATTAATTACATAATGATTGAAAAAATAGAATCTCAATAGATAGTGAGTCTTACTGTAGTTAGTAAATTGGGTACATAGAACATTTTCATGAAACATGGATGCAAAAAATTATTCAAAAACACCAAAACATTCCCTTTTAGGCCATTGATCCTCTAATATGACATGTAATAACCTAGTGACATACATTAGGAAATGGGATGGCATAAATCCGATTAGGGTAATAATTATAGAATATAATGTTGAATGTAATACATAATATTCAGAGTAATGTCAAGGATACCTATAAAGGGAGGGAGTCATAAAGATCATCAGTGAAGCATTCTATAACATGAAAACATTAGGGAATAATTGGAATGTGGAAACAATATAAGAAATGACCTAAAAAGAATAATCTAAGGATAACATCCATGACATTAAAAACAAGGTTCATAGGATTAAATCTTATGAACTATAAAAGGAATGACATGAGATAAAAACCATAACCCATGTAATGGAGGGATATATAATTTTGGGTCAACTATTCACATTAATATAATGTTAAAACATTTTTTCACTGTATAGATATTACATAATAAGAACACCTTTCATTGATTTCTCCCTAATGATTATGTTTATCAAATTATGTACATAAAATCCCAAATCAAAGAAAGATATATAAAATTTTGTGAATAACGTAGAGTAAAAATATGGAATTTTATTCACTACACTAATGTTTTTCTGAGAAAATAATAAGATATTTTTAAGAACCTAACTATTTTTTATAAAGGTCTATGGTATGGGTGAATTAGAGTGAATGGTGGTCTCTCACTATATGTGAATCATATTGAAATTAAAGTGATGAATAAAAATATTAAACATGGGAAATTTGAAATAGAAAAGACATAGTAAAAATAAATTACATGAAGTAAAAAAGTAATATAGGGAGTCCCTTACCTTTCGAGAGAACATCTAAATGATTTGGAAAATACTATTAAGGGATTTTTAAAACCTTGGGGAGAATTTATATATGTATAAACTTTGTCACATCATAATAATTGGGTTATGAGTGAAGAGTAGTGGGATTATGGGTGGGTATTGAAATCCAATTATAGTGGATATCATTACTAATTTCTATTCTTATGTTTTGAACTGTGTATGATAAATTAATCAAAACTAATAAACTTTATATTTTGATGACTATATTTACATTTAAATAGGATTGGTTTTCAATATTTTGTAATGCTAATAACCATGTATATTAAAATAATTCCAATTGAGATGAGAAATTGATCCAAATTAATAATGAATTTATTTTAAATAAATTATAATATTATATCTATTTTTAGATGATTCATTAACTGAGTATTAAATGAATCAAATAACCTAAAAATAATTTTTCTAAAATGAATATTTTAATTCTTTTTTAATGTATTTAATAAAATTTATTACACCTCTTTGGGATATTGTGATATCCTAATATACAAAATATATTTATAATGTTTTTTCCACAAAAGTATTAATATCTAATGATTATGATCAACTCAGTATTCTCAAATTTCAATATGTTGATTTATAAAATAATATTTTTCCTCAAAAAAATTTAATAAATATGAGAATTTTCCCTATTAGAAAAAGAAACATATTTACTAGAAAATATATGATTTTATGATATTATTCTAAGATACAGCAATTTTATAGAAATTTCATAAGCTTGTTTTGGTGATCTTTTTCTTTGTTTTGAGTAATATTGATTGTATTTTACCTTAAAAAGTTTTTTTTTTTGAAATTTGTGAATTTTGAAATGAGGTTTTGTAATGTGTGGTTGGTACATGATTTTCCAAAACCCTATCACAATGCCAGAAAACACTGAGAACCCAAAAAATAAGGTATTCACAGTAATGGACCACAGTTTGTCCAGATGTATACCCATTTAATAATAACTGTGTTACTATAACACCCCAAGCTTCCACGGTATGTTTCCCTTTGAATAATGCAATGACATGAATTTTACGCAACTTCAAGATTCTAACAGACCACAACCAATAAAACTAGTTGTTATGAATAATAATACATACTTTTTGAAATTTTATAAATTTTATCTATCGAAATGGACTTCAGTTCTGGATTCGTAATATCAAAATTATCTTAGGGTGAAATTTTGGTACTCTTCGAATAACTTTCATATTTTGATGAATAGTGAAAATTACTATATTTTAATTAAAAACAACTTTTTTAATCGAAATAATTAATAGTGATAAATTATTTGCAAAACAATGATCCATCATTGTCACATAACAATGCAAGTAAGCCACTAACACTTCATCCATCATATCAGAAAGAAATACCATCCTCTAAACAAAACAAGTGACTAAGCCACTAACCACCGCAGAAGGGGCAAAACCTCATCTTTTTCACTTGGGATTTCTAAGAACGAGGATCACAGAATCACCACGAAGGAACATCTTGCTAATGAACCTATCCTTGTTCATAGAAAGACCCTTCTTCTTCCCTTTCCCGGTTTTTGGAACCTCTGTTCAGATCTCCCTCACATTTTCAAGAACCATGTTGCAATGCCTATCAAATGCCCTCACACGCCCCAGAAGCTTCCTGTTGTTTCGACAATTAATAAGCACCTGGGTGTTGTTCTTGACACTCATCATCAAAACAGAGAGAGGGCCGGTGTTAAATTATTCCTCTTCATTCTTCGCACCATCTTCTTCCATTGGTCCGCTCATCTTAAAAGGGGGAGCCTTTCAAAAATCTCAAACAGCTACGACCTTGGGGTTCAGAGCAGGACGACTAAGCTGGAAGCACCGCGACCTCTCAGTGTCGATTCGCACCACAATCACGCAACCTTGACGTAGATCTAACACTAGATGGGAGAAAATCGACGCAGAAAACCCTCTTCCTCTAAACCCTTGTCGACCTTCAACCGATGTTGTAAGAAATATCTTTCCAGTTTGTGGAAGGAGAAACCCTACGTGAAGAACAGGGAAACGAGCGGGGAAGCGAGGGGGTGCCCCCGTGATAAATTATTATTTTGATTGGTTTTAAATTATATTTAGAATATATTTTTACAATTTAATACAATGTTGTTCATTGGATGAGATTTCACATATAAACCATACATAAACAAGTGTTAATCTTTTGATAGTTATTATATCTTAAAAACACGCTATTTGTTTTGACGACGATAATTAATTTTTAAATTAATTAATTCAACTTATATATTTTGAATTTTGTAAAATAGACATCATTTTTTAATTCATAATATCAAATATATCTTAGGACTAATTTTTGGTATTTTTCTTGAAACTTTCATTTTTTGATGAATATTGAAACCGCTAAGTGGTAGTTAAAAAACTGAATTTTTCATAAAACTTAATTTTACCTCTTATGTGAGTGGAATTTCAAAAATCCGAGAGACATAGTTAATATCAAGGAGTAAAATGTGGTTCATTGAGATGAAAATAATTTTTGGTGAATAGTAACATTTTACTTTTATTTACCACGGTTAAAAGTAAATAGGGTAATTAAGGGGGAAAATGATATTAATATTATCCTAACACATATCCTACTTCTATTGGACCAGTTTATCTCGACCAAAAACAACCTTAGGAATACAATATTATCATTTATGTCCACTTGGATTAGATTTGGACATTTATTATTATTTAATTCAATGAAGAGTTAAAAGAGTTAAAATCAATGTTTATTTACTAAAACATTTTTAATATAGGGTTACACATAAGATATATTAGATTATAAATATTAATTAGAAAGCTCATAAGATTTAATAAATAATTATATTTTATTTATAATTTTTAGACATTAAATAATTTAATTTATTTATGACACAATGATGATGCAGTAATTACCATAATAGTGAAAAATTAAAATAATTGATATTATAAATAACCAAATAAATATAATTGGAGATCTATATTGAATTAAACTAATTTTCTAAGTTAATATGACATATTATGATTTATTTAATTCACATTGTTCGAAGTAATAATTCTTTAATCAGTTTCAAAAAAATCAATTATTGAATAGTTACAAAATTGACATAAAAGAGTTTTTAAAACAAATATTATATTATGAATTGATATAAAATTTCTAAATATATACGGTTCAGCTGAGAGACCTATATCATGATAGGTTTATCATTAATGGACCAGTTGGGGGTTTCTTTGATGTATATAGTGTGTTTATTAACCATGTCATATAAAAATACAATGAGACATTGTAAAAGTGAAACTAATTAACTAAGAGTTAATACTTAAATATAAGGTTAATATAATAACACAAAACTGTCTAAATTCTATTGGTTGAGTGGTTTTCTATATATACCCACCTTAACCGTTAAATAATCCACTTTGGAGCCATTATAAACCGAATATGAATTTATTATAAAATAATATTTCTAGCTTTTCCAAAGGTGCCCCTCACCCCTATTATAAAAAGGCACCACCCCATCTTATTACTTCACACCTTCAAAGCCTTTTGGTTCGGCCAAAACCTGCCCAAATACTCTATCAACTTTACTCAATACAACCTAGAGGCCTTATTTTGATCATAAATCCAACCTAAGGATCCCTTTTGATCAAATAAAAAGTAAGAACCCGAAGAAGAGGTAATGTTTTTACCACCCTTTTTCAAATTATTTTCTTCTTCAACTTCTTCTTTCTTTTTTATTCCCATTCTAAAATAATTAATCCAGTATCTCCTATATACTATAATATTATTTTAAATATGGTACAACCATATTCAGTATTTAATCCATTCTTTGAATGACATGTCACTATACGTGTGTACGTACGGCTTACCGTCTCGACGTCATAGTGTAATTGTCATTCAATAAATTATTATTTGGATGGGTATAATAATGATGTTTAATTCTTGTATATAATAAATATAACATGATAATTATTCTTTCTATATGATATACCATCCAATTATATACTATTTTAACATCAAAAGATTGATATTGTCGCTCGTGCGTACGTACGGACTACCGTCTCCACGAAAGCGATGAGATTAATTCTCCGTCGTATCTTTTCAAGTATAATTATCATTTTATGATTTAAAAATAATGTTTAAGGTCATTATATAATTCTGGATATGAATAAGAGACTACCTATCCATAAAAAACATGGCTTATGTAACAAAGAATATAATGGAAAACGAGTAAGTTAACACACGAAATGACGATAATACTAACATTTTATTAACAAATCAATGTTAAAAGATCATAAATGATATCATATTAATGTAAATGATTCTTGTATAATTCAATAACAATTATTTCACCATTATAAAATAGGTTAAAGTACCGTCGACCAAGGAAAATGTACAAAGTAAGGGGTTTCTTATCTCACTTTTAATTCAGTGAGATTTCCATTGTTCGCCACTTATTTATTACATGTGGAGTGTGTAATTCCCATGATTGTGTTCATTGTGTAATATAATTTAAATTTATGGGTATTTAAATCATCATTGTATGATCTTTATTTCATGGGTGAATCTTTCATAAGTTACCAAATCGATAAGGGAATTTGAAATTTCAATTTCCACTCATTCGGCTTTACGCATACTTCATTGATTATTATACTCCAAGATTATGTGTGGCATCACTATTAATTTGATTATGTCATAGTTTCCACTCCCCTTTCTGTGGATATACTTTTTATACACATAATCACATCATTGATAATTTCTCAAGTCATTGGTATGAACTTGATAAGAGTAATGTTTTCTCAATCTTGATTTGTTGAGATAAACATCAAATTCATTGGTGTTGTTTTTACTAGAATATGTGTGAATGTACTTTGATTTTTTAACACTGAATATCCAATCATGTTTAGTGTATTTATATTTTTCAAACATAATTATGTCGTTGATATATCCTTAACCTAAGGATATGGTATTTAAGAGAGATTTCATCTCAATTTAAATTCCATTGAGACTTATTTGTTGTTATACACCAAATCACTTTTATGTGGTGTATATAATGTACTTTGACATGGTATATCATCAATCCCTTTATTCTCATGATATTAAAATTTTTTGATTACCTCAATTATTTGTATTCAAGTGTCTCTCTTTTGGTTAGAAACTCTAACTAAAATAACATTTTTAAATGTTTTAAAGACTTATTCTTCTAAATCATGCACATTAATGTCCATGTTTTAAAAAATGGTTTTAAGGATTTATTTATATGGACATTAAAGTTTTAAAATTAAAACTCCTTTTAAAAGTTTCAAAGTGGTATGGGACACTTTGATTCTAAAATCTATTTTAAATGGATTCTTGACAAATAGTGCGACTTTTAAATGATTTCAAGAAAAGGGGGGATATTTCACTCTAATTGTTTTGATGATTATTTTCATCTATGTCAATATCCTTCATCATTCTCGATTGAGGTTATTATGATACAATACAATCTTCTATATTGTATCGAATGAGTTATGTTTGATTGTGGATGTGGTATTTTTATACCATTCATGGTTTGTGGATAAGGTATTGACATTTCATATGCTAGTTTTAATACGAATGTTTATGTTATGTTTAACACTTTTCATATGAGGAATGCATTGGACTTAGTGAGTGATGGGTGGAGCCCGCTATAGCTTCTCGATGCATCGGTAGGTCTCGTGAGACAAACTAGTGTCTTGGCACAAGGCCTTGCCAAAATCTTATTTGTAGTCTTGTCACGAGGCCTTGGCTATGTGGTTATGATAGTCTGGAATTATGCATTCCATCATTATGAAAGTGGATATTGATATTGCATGTGATTGTTCGACTAGTTGAATATCCATGTGAACATGTAAATGACATTATTTCATTTTATCTTTTCCATATTATGCTGATGTTAAAGTTTAAAAGGCTTTTGTTTTAGTTATAAATTGCTTTAAGTGTTTATTCTTATCTATGAAAGCTTCTGCTATATTGTTATTCTTACTGAGAATCTGAGCTCACCCCTTTCAATGTTTTATTTTTCCCATGATGTGAAGAAGTAATTTATGAATGACCTGTAGGGATAGTATAAGGGGATATGAAGACAAGATGTTGTTGTAGTTTTTTTACCCTATGATGTAATGTAAGACTTATGAATATATCTAGTGTTTCCAAGAGTAATAAACTAATCAGTCTTTCGAGACTTGATCCTTTGTGATCATGCCAATATTATATAATAAGGCACCGACTCTGGGTATCTAGGGTCGGGGCATTATAGTGGGTATTAGAGGAAGTTTAGTACAAACATTGGAAGATAGATTTAGATAAACTCTGATTAGAGAACGTAGACCTAAGATGAAATTTGAGGATTAGTATAGATGAACTTTCTATAATTTTGGTGTTGTAGAGATTTTGTGATTTTTACGAGAAATACATCCTTGTCTGGATACGAGGAGGTAGAGGCAGCTCTGGCACAGATTTACCTAGGGGTAAAACCCGAAAACACCGCTTTTAGCTAGACTTGAACATGAACTGGTGCACGACAACGGGCCTTTCTACACTGTTGGTTACGACACTCCTGGGGGATATGCTTAGTATAATTTACATTTTCGTTACTAACCGATTCGATGTATTAGATATATAAGATGAGAGTAAATGACCTTGGTTAATCCTAATGTGTTTCAAATTGAGAATATGGTGACATGTTAATCACTAAATGTTTTTATGACTACTGTTACTCACACAATGATTTCTTGTTTCAGTCAATGGCTGGATTCCATGGAAGTCATAGTGACTTTGAGAATGATGTACAAGGTGGGAATAGTGGTGGCAATGAGAAAAAAAATGGAATGTTGATAGGCGTAAAAGATATCGTCTTTAGGACAAATAAATTTTTCAAAAATATGATAAAAAATATATATATTAACTAATTACCGGACTCAACAAAGAAGAGATAGGTGATGAATGATAAGAGCTCCAGTAGTGGAGACCACGGAGAAAGGAATCCTCAATTTCCATGTAACGACCCAAAGATTCATTAATGGAAAATCCCTCTTGATCCAGTTAAATGTTTCTTTATGAAAAATGTTTTTATAAGATGTCAACTTCTTTAGTTTTACGTTACGATTTATTACCGTTACTTTTATAGCCGTTGAACAGTGATCATCTGAGTAGTATAAATATAAGGCTTTAACGAACCCATTTTTACTCAGACAAAGGAAGCGATGGCCTCATCCAGTAGAATTGCCCCTTACGAAGCCCATTTGTCAGAGCTCGGAAAATAGGTGGCGTCTTTGGGATTTTACCTTGACCAAGCCCAAGCTGAACTTCATCAAGTCAAGCTCGAACTTGATCGTCTATGGGAAAAGTGGAAGTTGATTGAAATTACAACTTGAGCGATGTTATCCGAGCCACCCCAAGAGTCTGTCACCATCGCACAACTTACCCTTAGGTCTTATGCGGCTATTTTAAGGGGTTATGTAACAAATAAGTACCACCATATTCATGTACATTATTTCTGTATATAATAACGAATATAATTTCTAGTCATTTTTGATACATTGTAATTAGTTGTTAAAGTACAAATGGTGTTTTTAGTTATCATTTAACTAAGAATTATATTTTATTAAATTAAAGGATTTTTTAATTAAATAATATTTTAATAAAATATTATTATTAATATTAAATTTATTTTTAGTAAATATAAATTATCTTATAATTTTATGAATGAAATTAAAATTTTTATTAAGGTTTGGAAGCCATTTCTGTCAAAACCCGTGAATTTTTTATAATTGTCGGTTTTTATTTTAAAAGTGAAAATTCACATATTTAGAAAATTATTTAGATAAAATAAATATTATTTTTGGAATCAGGACGTCGAATTTATCCAACGGTGAATTTTTCATAATTTTCTGAGACAGTCAAATTTTTGGGTAAAAATTAAATAACAGTTAAATATATAATGTGTTTTATGACATCATAATGACCCAATGGTGATGTAATAAAATACCATAATCCTTATGTTCGGCCAATATGTGTTTTATCATTAAAATAATGAGGTTTTGGGTTTGTTTGACTTACTTTTCAAAGCATTAATGGAGCCCCCAAGACTTATTCAACACTTTGCCTTTTTAAATTAATTTCCATGGGATTGTGACTCACCTCCACATAAGCAACCCTAATTTTTTAATAATCAAAGACCTTGTCCTTTTAAAATATTGTTTTCTTCTTTCCTTTTCCAGAAACCATGGGCAAATACCATGGGATGGTTTGTGGTTTAGATTTTTTTAATATAAGGTGTCCCAAACCTAAAAAATAAAGAATTCCCTCACCTTTCCTATATAAACCCACCCAAGCTCCCACTTCCTCCTCACTCAAAGCCCTTGGAGTTCATCCAACCTCTGCCCTACTCTCTCTATAATCCTCTCAAGGTGACCACGCTCCCATGAAGCCTCTCACAAGCCTCTCTCTAGCCTTTGGAAGCACACTTCCAAGTAAGGGTTTTTTCTTCCTTTCTCATTTTTGTCAATTTTCTTTAAGTTGTATTGCCCTTTTAATTTCAATTATGATTATTGGGTTATGGTTTCTCACCTCTCCCATACTTCTCTATTATTGTTTGAATAATGGGAGACCCCTTTCTCTCTCATTAAATGCCTCCCATGTACACCGGTTACTATACCGAAATTCCGAAAGGAACCTTTTTCTCCCCTTCTATATTCAAGAAATACTTTTGTATAATGAATCTAAATTCCTTTTCAATTGTTGAGACATGTATCTATATGACCTCCTTACTTTTCATTACATGTAAATATGATGAGGAACCCCTTTCTCTCTCATCAACCATTTTTATGAATTCTTATGTCACGCCGTTACGCTGCCGAAATCACACCAATTTTCTAAGCCAATATCATTGTGTAGTGAATACCATGCCCATTTATCCATCAAGGGTATTCACCATTATGCACATTTACTAATTGATTATAAATTTTCATGTATGAATTCCACATTCCTTTATCGTGGAATAAATGATTATGTTTTATGAATCCATGTTTTATGATCCATGTGGCACACTTATGCATGAAATGAAATGTTTAAGAAGGGTGCGCCCTTTATAGCGCTCCAATGCATTGGGTAAAGTATAGTATCATGATACGTCATGTGCAATGAGTGTTGACTCATGCTAATTCAAGTAAAACGAGGGTTTACTCGTGCTTCAAGTGAAATGAGGGTTTACTCATGCTTCATGTGCAATGAGCCTTGGCTCATGCTAATTCAATGTTAAGTGTTGTTGCCACATTTCCATGTTATGATTATCATTCTTTATCATGCCTTTATGTTCATGTTACTATAATGCTCTATTGATGTTCCTATTGCCTAACATGTATTTTACTCCTCATGTTATTCATTGTGTACTCCCTTACTGGGCTTTATAGCTCATCCTTTTCTTATGCATGTCCTCAGGTTATCCCATGTAATGCTAAGTACGATGGAATGTAGTGGTCATGTAAAGGATGTTTTCAATAAAGATGTTGTATTTAATGTTTAAAGTTTTTATGTAATGATCCTAAGACCCAAAGACACTAAACCTCTGGATCTTCTTTGTTGGATGAAGTGATTTTTTATGTAATAAAGCATGTTTAAGTTGTAATAAAAAGCAGGGTTGTCATAGTTGGTATCAGAGGATAGGTTTAGTTATTTTTGGGATTAGGAAACCCTAGTAAAGCCTTAGATACAAGACTAAGTATAATAAAAACATCCCTAAGTTTTGGTAAATACTAAGTAAGTGGTTTATCAAACAAATACATCCCTGTCTGGATACGAGCAGGTAGAGGCGACTCTGGCACAGTTGTATCCTAGGGGTAAAACCCGAAAACACCGCTTTGAGCTAGACTCGAACGGGAACTGGTGCATGACAACGGGCCTTGCTGCAATCTTGGTTACGACACTCCTGGGGGATATGATTTGATAAATTTACAATCTTAATATGAACCCTTATTAAGGGAAAAAAAATGCCCCTAAGAATATATGTTAGAAGGAAGATCATGAAAATACTGGATTGAATCCTATAGACTCATGGGTTAAAGAGATTAAAGTTTATTTATAAGTCATCAGATTTTGTCTTCGGATTACCCTTTATGTGTTACCCCTAACTTTACTTTTATTCCAGCCAATGGCCGGTAATAGGAGAACTCGGGATAACTACCGGTGTGAAGATTAGTGTGATGATTGTACTTATGAGATGCCCAATCCAATGGGAGCGGGAATCGCGAACTTTGTCACGCTTATCTCTCAGCTAACTCAAGTTTTTAATAGAAACATTGGTCAAGAGGAACGTTCAACCCCCCCTAAGAAAGAACAAGTCGCTATCGAGAGATTCATGAGACAAAGGCCTTCTACTTTTAGTGGATCATCTGATCCCACGATCGCTGAACAATGGATAAACTCCATTGAAAAGATATTCTCCATCCTCCAATGCTCTGAAAAAGAGAAGGTTCTCATGGCGTCTTATCGTATGGAGGGTGAAGCTGATCAATGGTGGACGTTGATCAAAAATACGATGCTTGAGGAGGAGATCGAGGGTTTGGAATGGATGGAATTCTGGAAGATGTTTTTCGATAAATATTTTCCACGCACCCTCCGTCTTAAGATGGAAAGGGACTTCCTTTCCCTCAAACAGAAAGATGAAGAATCTGTGGGAGTGTACGAGGCAAACGTCACAACGCTTTCACGATACGCTTCCGGCTTTGTCGTTACCCCCGAATGCAAGGTTGACCGCTTCTTTGGTGGGCTGAAGCCTAGCTTGCGGAAAGCATTAGCTATCCGTGACTTCGACAGCTATGAGGAAATTGTCCGATGTGCCCTCAAGGTTTAAATGGAGATCGGAGAATCACAGGGGTATCATGGGGACAAGAAACGTAAGGTGGACTTCAATGCTGGTGGTCCGATCGATAAATCCAATGGCGCTAAGAAGTTCCAGCACCCCACTTGCCAAAAGTGTGGAAAGAAGCACCCTAGAAATTGCCTTAGGGGGACAAGAAAATGCTTCATGTGTGGAAGAGAAGGGCACCTAGCTGTTAACTATCAACAAGAAGGACCCGCGACTACGAAAGAGGAGAGGAACGCTCCGTTCGAACCTCAACGCATTGTTCAATGCTACAAATGCAAAGAACTGGGTCATTTTGAAAATCAGTGCCCTAATCCAAGGGTTATCGGAGGCAACCAGCAACCTCCAAGACAGCCAGGAAGAACTTTTTCCATCACTTCTGCCGAAGTGAACCCCGACAACGAAGTGGTGAGAGGTACGCTAGTTATTCATTCAAGAATAGCGAATGTACTTTTTGATTCAGGTTCTACGCATTCTTTTATATCTCAAAAGTTTAGTAGAACAATCCCTGCACCACCACAAATCATGGAAGTAAAGATGTCGGTGAGTACGAAAAATGGGGCAATCATTTCATACCATGAGTATAAGTCCTCCCCTGTTATAATCTGGGGATTTAATTTTCCGGAGAACCTCATCATACTCCCTATGGTGGAATTTGATGAAATTCTTGGCATGGATTGGCTTTCCTTATATAGAGCCAACATAAATTGTCGGGAGAGGGAAATCACACTCCATATGGAGAATCGACCCCCAATTCTTTACAAGTGTCAGGAGGAAGATGAATCTCCTTTAGCTCCATCATCTCAAGAATGGATATTACTGCATTATGAGCACGTATATCTGGCTCAGATGATTGAATCCAAGAAAGAAACCACTTTGAAGAAATGCCTATTGTGAGGGAATTCGCTGAAGTATTTCCCGAGGAACTTCCTGGTCTTCCTCCTGGAAGAGATGTTGAGTTATCAATTGAACTTATACCTGGGGTGCTACCAATATCCAAGACTCCATATAGAATGGCTGTTCTTGAGCTTGAAGAGCTGAAGAAACAACTACAAGAGAATCTGGATAAAGTGTTTATACACCCAAGTGCATCACCATGGGGTGCACCAGTCCTCTTCGTCAAGAAGAAGGATGGGTCAATGTAGCTTTGCATCGATTACCGTGAACTTAACAAAATCACGATAAAGAACAAGTATCCTCTCCCAAGAATTGATGACTTGTTTGATCAGCTGCGTGGAGCACAATACTTCTCCAAGGTGGACTTGTGATCGGGATATTATCAAGTAAGGTTGAAGAAGGAAGATATCCCCAAGACTACTTTTCGTACAAGGTACGGGTACAATTAATTCATAGTAATGCCTTTCGGACTCACCAATGCTCCAGAAATATTCATGCACTTGATGAATATAGTCTTTAGAGATTACCTAGACAAATTTGTGGTAGTCTTTATAGATGATATTCTAATATACTCCAAAACCAAGGAGGACCATGAGGAGCATTTAAGAACTATACTGGAGACTTTCCGCAAGGAGAAGCTCTATGCCAAGTACAGCAAGTGTGAGTTCTGGTTGAAGGAGGTCTCATTCATGGTCCATATCATCACAACCAATGGGATATCTGTGGACCCCTCTAAAACAAATGCAATTGAGGGATGGCTGAGGCCAACATCGGTAACTGATATCCGTAGCATCTTGGGGTTAGCTGGATATTATCGACGATTTGTGAGAAATTTCTCACGATTGTCCAACCCTCTTACCAAGCTAACTCGAAAGGGAGTAAAGTTTTCTTGGAGTGATGAATGCGAAGAAAGCTTCAAGGAGTTTAAAAAGAGGCTTATCACAACACCCGTGCTCACTTTACCCACAAGTGGGGAGCTTCTTGTGGTATTCAGTGGTGCTTAAAAGAAGGGCTTACGATGTGTTCTGATGCAGAATGATAAAGTGATATCCTATGCCTCAAGGCAGTTGAAAATCCATGAGAGAAACTATCCAACACATGATCTGGAGTTGGCGGCGGTGATCTTTTCCTTGAAAATCTTGCGGCATTATCTCTATGGAGAGAAATGTGAGATATATTCTGACCACAGGAGTCTTAAATATATATTCACACAGAAAGAGCTTAATATGCACCAGAGAAGATGGATAGAGCTCATCAAGGATTATGACTATTCAGTACATTACCACCCTGGGAAAGCGAACAAGGTGGCAGATGCCCTATATAGAAAGGATCCAGCGATTCTATCAATGATGATAATTGAGAAGGATCCAATCTTCTTAGACTTAATGAAGATAGATGTGGGAATCATAAATAAGGGAACACCATCAATCCTTTCACAAATGATTGCTAAACCATCTCTTTTGGAAAGGATAAAGGATGCTCAAAAGGATGATGTGGGAATCCAAGAAAAAGTGGAAGCTATCAAAAAGGGAAAATCCTCAGAGTTTAATGTTAATGAAGAAGGAATTGTGCGGTTTGGGAAAACACTATGTGTTCCATCAAGTTCGGAGCTGAAGAAGGAACTTTTGGATGATGCACATAGTTCAAATTTCTCTATTCACCCAAGGAGCACAAAGATGTATCAAGATCTCCGAGAAAACTTTTGGTGGGATAATATGAAGAAGGAGATCGCTGAATATACATCAAAGTGCCTGGTGTGTCATCTAGTGAAGGCAGAGAGGCAGAAGTCTAAGGGGATGATCAACCATTTCCCATACCAGAATGGAAATGGGAGAACATCACCATGGACTTTGTCACCGGACTTCCAAGGACATCCAAAGGCAACAATGCAATCTGGGTTGTTGTGGATCTTCTTAAAAAGACTGCACACTTCATTACTATTCGAGAGTATTTCTCTTTGGATCAACTGGCATAGATATATATCATGGATGTGGTACGGTTTCATGGAGTACCACTATCTATTGTTTCTGACCGAGATCCAAGATTTACCTCTATGTTTTGGAAGAGTCTTCAACATGATCTGAATACAGAACTGAACTTTAGTACGGCCTATCATCCTCAAACTGATGGCCAATCCGAGTGGACTATCCAAACACTTGAGGATATGTTGAGAGCATGCTCAATGGACTTTAAAGGAGGATGGGATCAACATCTTCCTCTGGTTGAGTTCTCTTATAATAATAGTTTCCACTCGAGCATCCAAATGGCACAATATGAAGCCCTGTATGGGAAAAGGTGTAGAACACTGGCATGTTGAGATGAGGTCGGTGAACGTAAGCTTCTTTTACCAGAAATGGTCGAAGAAATGGTGGAGAAGGTGAAAACCATTCAGCAGCATATCAAGGCAGCCCAATGTCGACAGAAGAGTTATGCAGATAATCATCGACGAAACCATGAGTTTAAAGTCGAAGACATGGTGTTTTTACGCATATCTCCGTGGAAGAAGGTCATGAGGTTTGGAAAGAAAGGGAAGTTAAGTCCAAGGTACATCGGCCCCTTCAAGATTCTTGATCGTGTTGGGGCTGTGGCCTATCGACTAGCACATCCACCTACTATGGCCAAGGTGCATGATGTCTTTCATGTATCCCTCTTAAGTAAGTACATACCGGACCCTTCACATGTACTCTCTTCCGAGGTGGTACAATTGGAAGATGATCATTATTATGAGGAGCAACCAGTGAAGATCTTAGATAGTAGAGAAAAAGTTCTATGAAATAAGACAATGCCCCTCATCAAGGTGTTGTGGAGAAACCACAAGTTTGATGAAGCAAATTGGGAGTCAGAGGATATGATGAAGCTGAGTTACCCACATTTGTTTTAGTGTGGGAAAAGGAAAATTTCGAGGGCAAAATTTCTTAAGGGGGGAATATTGTAATGACCCAAAGTTTCATTAATGGAAAACCCCTCTTGATACAGTTAAATGTTTCTTTATGAAAAATGTTTTTATAAGATGTCAGCTTCTTTAGTTTTACGTTAAGATTTGTGAAAGTTACTTTTATAGCCATTGAACAGTGATCATCTGAGTAGTATAAATATAAGGCTTTAACGAACCCATTTCTACTCAGACAAAGGAAGCGATGGCCTCATATAGTAGAATTTCCCTTTACGAAGCCCATTTGTTAGAGCTCGGAAAAGAGGTGGTGTATTAGGGATTTTCCCTTGACCAAGCCCAAGATGAGCTTCATCAAGTCAAGCTCGAACGTGATCGTCTACGGGAAAAGTGGAAGTTGATTGAAATTACAACTCGAGCGATGTTATCTGATCCACCCCAAGAGTCTGTCACCATCGCACACCTTACCCTTAGGTGTTATGCGTCTATTTTAAGGGGTTATATAACAAATAAGTAGAACCATGTTCATGTACCATATTTCTATATATAATAATGAATATAATTTCTAGTCATTTTTGATACATTGTAATTAGTTTTTAAAGTACAAATGGTGTTTTTAGTTATTATTTAATTAAGAATTATATTTTATTAAATTAAAAGATTTTTGAATTAAATAATATTTTAATAAAATATTATTATTAATATGAAATTGATTTTTATTAAATATAAATGATCTTATAGTTTTATGAATGCAATTAAAATTTTTATTATGGTTTGAAAGCCATTTCTGTCAAAACCCGTGAATTTTTTATAAATGTTGGTTTTTATTTTAAAAGTGAAAATTCACATATTTAGAAAATTATTTAGATAAAATAAATATTATTTTTGGAATCAGGACTTCCAATTTATCCAATGGTGAATTTTTCATAATTTTCTGAGACAGTCAATTTTTTGGGTAAAAATAAAATACCATTTAAATATATAATGTGTTTTATGACATCATAATGACCCAATGGTGAAGCAATAAAATACCATAATCCTTTTGTTCGGCCAATATGTGTTTTATCATTAAAATAATGAGGTTTTGGGTTTGTTTGACTTACTTTTCAAAGCATTAATGGTGCCCTCAAGACTTATTCAACACTTTGCCTTTTTAAATTAATTTCCATGGGAGTCTGACTCACCTCCACATAAGCAACCCTAATTTTTTAATAAGTTCGGACCTTGGCCTTGTAAAATATTGTTTTCCTCGTTACTTTTCTAGAAACCATGGGCAAATACCATGGGATGGTTTGTGGTTTGGATTATTTTAATATAAGGGGTCCCAAACCTAAATAATAAAGAATTCCCTCACCTTTCCTATATAAACCCACCCAAGCTCCCACTTCTTCCTCACTCAAAGCCCTTGGAGTTCGTCCAACCTCTGACCTACTCTCTCTAGAATCCTCTCAAGGTGCCCCAATCTCCCAAGAAGCCTCTCACAAGAATCTCTCTAGCCTTTGGAAGCACACATCCATGTAAGGGTTTTTTCTTCCTTTCTCATTTTTGTCAATTTTCTTTAAGTTGTATTGCCCTTTTAATTTCAATTATGAATGTTGGGGTATGGTTTCGCACCTCTCACATTATGCCCTATTATTGTTTGAATGATGGGAGACCCCTTTCTCTCTCATTAAATGCCTCCCATGTACACCCGTTACTATGCCGAAATTCCGAAAGGAACCTTTTTCTCCCCTTCTATATTCAAGCAATACTTTTGTATCATGAATCTAAATTACATTTCAATTGTTTGTACATGTATCTATATGACCTAATTACTTTATATTACATGTAAATATGATGAGGAACCCCTTTGTCTATCATCAACCATTTTTATGAATTCTTAGGTCACGCTGTTACGCTGCCGAAATCACACCGATTTTCTAAGCCAATATCATTGTGTAGTAAATACCATGCCCATTTCTCCATCAAGGGTATTCACCTTTATGCACATTTACTAATTGATTATAAAGTTTCATGTATGAATTCCACATTCCTTTATCGTGTAATAAATGATTATGTTTTATGAATCCTTGTTTTATGATCCATGTGGCACACTTATGCATGAAATGAAATGTTTAAGAAGGGTGTGCCCTTTATAGCACTCCAATGCATTGGGTAAAGTATAGTATCATGATACATCATGTGAAATGAGTGTTGACTCATGATAATTCAAGTGCACCGAGGGTTTACTCGTGCTTCAAGTGCAATGAGGGTTTACTCATGCTCCATGTGCAATGAGCCTTGGCTCATGCTAATTCAATGTTAAGTGTTGTTACCACATTTCCATGTTATGATTATCATGCTTTATCATGCCTTTATGTTCATGTTACTCTTATGCTCTATTGATATTACTATTTCCTAACATGTATTGTATTCCTCATGTTATTCATTGTGTACTCCCTTACTGGGCTTTATAGCTCACCCTTTTCTTATGCAAGTCCTCAGGTTATCCCATGCAATGCTATGTACGAAGGAATGTAGTGGTCATGTAAAGGAAGTTTTCAATAAAGATGTTGTAATTAAAGTTTAAAGTTTTTATGTAATGATACTAAGTCCCAAAGACACTAAACCTCTCGATCTTCTTTGTTGGATCAAGTGAAGTTTTATGTAATAAAGCATGTTTAAGTTGTAATAAAAGGCAGGGTTGTCATATTCCATCATGCTGGAAATGTGGAAGGAGACACCTAGAAAAGTGTCTTAATGTGACAAATAAATGTTTTACATGCAGGAAGGAAAGACATAAAGTGAATAATTGCTGAAGAAAAAATAAGAGTATTATAGAATAAGATAAAAAATGGTTCCAATAGTCCATTTACAGTCATTTGTCGTAAATTTAGGGGACCTGGCCATTACCCGAGTGAATGCCCTATTCTATAGGATATTTTCTTAGTCAAAGAAGAAGCTATGTGGAAATAAATGGTTGGATAAATGTTTAAAAATTATTAGTGATCCTTGTTGATGGGTTGAATTTGGAATAATTTTCTCTCATATTTTCAACCCTACAGTTTTCCATATGAGAATGATATTTGAGGAAGAATTATCTTTCCTCTTGTGGATATAGTTATAAATAACCATTTGGTTTTATATGATAGTTGGGTTTGAGGAAATTATAAGTTATTATAATTTGGGATGAAAATGCAAGGTATGAGATAAGATTTGTGGTTAAATTATGTTATGGTTATTTTGAGGAATTTATCTCATTTTGGTAATGTCATAAAATATAGTATTTGAAAAAGCACAACACGCAAACTGTGTGACAACCCGTCACGTCGAACAATGCTATGGGAATCAAACCCACAACCAAAGTGCGATTGGGATTTATCGTATACCACTTGACTACATGAAGTCCCTGGTTAGTGTGACTATTATTTTTAGTTAAATGATTTTATTGATCAATAATAATTTGATTTGGGATCTTATGTCTTATCAAATGAATGCCCTTAGTATAGGAAAATGATTTGGTAATTAAGTGATAAATGTCATTTTGGAAGTTGTTTGCTTTGCTGTATAGAAAATAGAATAGTATGTGATTTCATTTGAGGAGTAATGGTGGATTTTTATCTACGTTTTTATTGTCGATTTATAGTGATTTGGGTTGTTTATGGAAATGATTACGTTAATTAGTTTTAAGTATGTGACTTTAAGAGTAATTAATGTCATTTAGAAATACAATTTAACATGGAAGACTACATTCTTATAAGTTTTGAGTTTCAATATTAGTTTGGATTATATTAAATTATTTTAAGGACAATTGATTATTTAATGATATTTATTTAACTTTCGGGTATTGATGGTTTAATTTTCGAAAATTAATATTAGTTTTTTTTTCTCTAATGGAATATCTATTTTGGAGATCGTCAGATATTATACTAACCATTTTGGTTTTGATTAATATCTAAAGACAAGGTAAATATATAATTTATCTTACGTGGATCATGTATTTATATAGAAGTTTATTCTAGCTCTTCCATTGGGACGAAGTCTTCTTGAATACTCATTGTTCAAAAAAAATGAGTTAGTGGTAAAAAGTTATTAAAGAATGAAACTCTTCATAAAAAGTAAGTATATCCCTTTATTTTCATAGTCAATATCATAAATTAATTCCTCGTCCTTATGTAATGTAACTTAAAACAAAAAAATGTTGTCTGTTTACTTTTCCTACTGGGAGACTAAGGATCGTTTGTCCCAACACAAGTTTGTGATTTTCTTATTGTTAACTTTCTCTTGATCATGTTTTCTATCCCTCTCCATCAGAACTGAACACTTAGTTTATCATCCATATCCATGTTTTCCTACATGTAATCCTAGTATGGGTTATCTTGGGTGACCATTATACCTCTCTTCCTTTTAAATTGATAGATTTATTGACTCTTTTTCCGATGTGCGACATTCCATTATATTCTCAAGACCAATTTTAAAAAAAACTATGAGGAAGCAATTTATTGAAGGAGGGGAGAATGTAACACCCCAAGCTTCTACGGTACGTTTCCCTTTGAATAATGCAATGACGTGCATTATAGACAACTTCGAGATTATAACACACTACAACCAATCAAACTAGCCGTTATGAATAGTAATACATACATTTTGAAATTTTATAAATTTTATCTTTCGAAATGAACTTCAGTTTTGGATTCATAATATCGAAATTAGATTAGGGTGAAATTTTTGTACATTTCGGATAACTTTAATATTTTGATGAATAGTGAAAATTAATAAATTTTAATTAAAAACAACTTTTTTAATCGAAATAATTAATAGTGATAAATTATTAATTTGAGTGGTTTTAAAGTATATTTAGAATATATTTTTACAATTTAATACAATGTTGGTAATTGGATGATATTTCACATATAAACCATACATAAACTAGTGTCAATCTTTTGATAGTTATTATCTCTTTAAAACACGTTATTTGTTTTGACGATGGGAATTAATTTTTAAATTAATTAATGCAACTGATATGTTTTGAATTTGGTAAAATAGACATAATTTTTGAATTCATAATATCAAATATAGCTTATGCCTAATTTTTGGTATTTTTCTGGAAACATTCATTTTTTGATAAATAGTGAAACCACTAAGTGGTAGTTAAAAAATTGAATTTTTCATAAAACATAATTTTACCGCTTCTGTGACTGGAATTTCAAAAATCCGAGAGATACAGTTAATATTAACGAGTAGAATGTGGTTCATTGAGATGAAAATAACTTTTGGTGAATAGTAACTTTTTACTTTTATTTACCACGGTTAAAAGTAAATAGGGTAATTAAGGGTAAAAATGATATTAATATTATCCTAACACATGTCCTAATTCTATTGGACAAGTGTATCTCGACCAAAAACAACCTTAGGAATAAAATTTTATCATTTAGGTCCACTTGGATTATATTAGGACATTTATTATTATTTAATTCAGAGAAGAGTAAAAAGAGTTAAAATCAAAGTGTATTTACTAAAACATTTGTAATAAAGGGTTACACATAAGATAAATTAGATTATAAATATTCATTAGAAAGATAAAAATTGTTCCTACATAATGATATTTTATTTTTATTTTTTATACATTAAATAGTTTAATATATTTATGACACAATGATGATGCAGTAATTACCATAATAGTGAAAAACTAAAATAATTGATATTATAAAGACCCAAATAAATATAATTGGATATTTTTATTGAATTAAAATACTTTTATAGGTTAATATGAAATATTTGGATTGATTTAATTTAGTTTTTTCTATGTAATCATTCTGTTATGAGTTTCAAAAAAATCAATTATTTAATAGTTTCAAAATTGACATAAAAGACTTTTTAAAACAAATATTATGTTATTAATTGATATTAAATTCCTAAAAATCTAGGTTTCGGCCAAGAGACTTATATCATGATAGGTGTATCATTAATGGATCACTTGGGGGTCTAATAGATGTATATATTATTTTTATTAACCGTATAATATATAAATACAATGAGACATTGTAAAAGTGAAACATAATTAACTAAGAGTTAATACTTAATGATAAGGTTAATATAACGACCCAAACCTATCTACATTCTTTTGGTTGAGTGGTTTTCGACCTATCCCCATCTTAAACTTTAAATAATCTACATTGGAGCCATTAGAAACCGAATATTAATTTATTATAAAATAATATTTATAGCTTTTCCAAAGGTGCCCCTCACCCCTCTTATAAAAGGGAACCCCCCTTTCTCATTACTTCACACCTTAAAATAATGTTTGATTGACCAAAACCTACCCAAATACTCTCTCAAATCTCATCACTACAACCTATAGGCCTTAGTTTGATCATAAATCCAACCTAAAAATCTCTTTTGATCAAATAAAAAGGAAGAACCCGAAGAAGAGGTAATGTTTTTACCATCCTTTTTCAAATTCTTTTCTTCTTCAACTTCTTCTTTATTTTTTATTACCGTTATAAAATAATAAATCCAGTATCTCATATATAATATAATATTATTATAAATATGGTACAACCATATTCTGTATTCTATCCATCCTTTTAATGACATGTCACCATACGTGTGTACGTACGGCTTACCGTTTCCAGGTCGTGGTGTAATGGTCATTCAATAAATTATCATTGGATGGGTATAATAATGATGTGTAATTATTGTAAATAATAAATATAACATGATTATTATTTTTTCTATATGATATACCATCCAATTATATATTATTTTAACATCAAAATAATGATATTGTCGCTCGTACGTACGTACGGACTACCGTCTCCACGAGAGCGATGAGATTCATTCTCCATCGTATCCATTCAAGTATAATTATCATTAGATGATTTAAAAATAATGTTTAAGGACTTGATATAATTCTGGATATGAATAATATACAACCTATCCATAACAAACATGGCTTAGGTAACAAAGAATATAAAGGAAAATGAGTATGTTAACACCCGAAATGACGATAATACTAAGATATTATTAACCAATCAATGTTAAAAGATCATATATTATATCATATTAAAGTAAATGATTCTTTTATAATTCAAAAAAAATTATTTCATCATTATAAATGAGTTTAACTTACCTTCGACCGAGGAAAAATTACCAAGTAAGGGGTTTCTTATCTCACTTTTAATTCAGTGAGATTTCCATTGTTCACCACTTATTTATTACATGTGGTGTGTGTGCTGGACATGATTGTATTCATTGTGTAATATAATTTAAATTTATGGGTATTTACATCATAATTTTATGATCCTTGTTTCATGGGTGCATGTTTCATAAGTTACCAAATCGATAAGGGAATCTGAAATTTCAATTTCCACTCATTCGGCTTTACGTATACTTCATTGATTATTTTACTCCAAGATTATGTGTGGAATCACTATTCATTTGATTATGTCATAATTTCCACTCCACGTTCTGGGGATATACTTTTTATAAACATAATCACTCCATTGATAATTTCTCAATTCATCGGTATGAACTTGATTAGAGTAATGTTTACTCAATCTCGATTTGTTGAGATAAACATCAAATTCATTGGTGTTGTTTTTACTAGAATATGTTTGAATGTCCTTTGATTGTTTTTCAATGAATATCCAATCATATATAGTGTATTTATATTTTTCACACATAATTATGTTGTTTATTTATCCTTAACCTAAGGATACGACCTTTATGAGAGATTTCATCTCAATTTAAATTCCATTGAGACTTCTTTGTTGTTATACACCAATTCACTTTTATGTGGTGTATATAATGTTCTTTGACATAGTATATCATGAATCCATTTATTCTCATGATATTAAAAAGTTTTGATTACCTCAAATATTTCTAGTCAAGTGTCTATCTTTTGGTTAGAAACTCTAACTAAAATACCATTTTTAAATGTTTTAAATACTTATTCTTCTAAATCTTGCTTATTAATGTCCATGTTTTAAAAAATGGTTTTAATGATTTATTTATATGGACATTAATGTTTTAAAATTAAAAATCATTTTAAAATTTTCAATTTGGTATGGGACACTTTGATTCTAAAATATATTTTAAATGGATTCTTGACAAATAGTGTGTCTTTTAAATGATTTCAAGAAAAAGGGGGATATTTCACTCTAATTGTTCTGATGAATATTTTATTCTATGTCAATATCCTTCATCATTCTCGCTTGAGGTTATTATGATACAATACAATCTTCCATATTGTATCGAATGAGTTATGTTTGACTGTGGATGTGCTATTTGTATACCATTCATGGATTGTGGATAATGTATTGACATTTCGTATGCTAGTTTTAATACGAATGTTTATGTTATGTTTAAAACTTTTCATATGAGGAATGCATTGGACTTAGTAAGTGATGGGTGGAGCCCACTATAGCTCCTTGATGCATCGGTAGGTCTCATGAGAAAAACTAGTGTCTTGGAACAAGGCCTTGGAAAAATATTATTTGTAGTCTTGGCACAAGGCCTTGGCAATGTGATTTTGATAGTCTGGAATTTAGCATTCCATCATTATGAAAGTGGTTATTGATATATCATGTGATTGTTCGAATAGTAGAATATCCATGTGAATAAGTAAATGGAATTATTTCATTTTATCTTTTCCATATTGTGCTGAAGTTAAAGTTTAAAAGGCTTTTGTTTTAGTTATAAAATTCCTTAAGTTTTTATGCTTATCTATGAAAGCTTCTGCTATATTGTTATCCTTACTGAGGATCTAAGATCACCTCTTTCAATGTTTTATTTTTCCCAGGATGTGAAGAAGTAATTTATGAATGACCTGCAGGGATAGTATGAGGGGATATGAAGACAAGATGTTGTTGTAGTTTTTTTATCCTTATGATGTAATGTAACAATTATGAATATATCTAGTGTTTCCAAGAGTACTAAACTAATCAGGCTTTTGAGACTTGATCCTTTCTGATCATGCCAATGTTATGTAATAATGCACCGACTCTGGGTATCTAGGGTTGGGGCGTTACAATTACTACATAATAGGGTCACATGGTTAGGTGCATATTAAGTAAAATCATCCACCACATATAAGAAACCAGTCACATTAAAAAATATATCCCCCTAAAATTGGATAAAAAAATTATGAATTATCTTAACATCACCTTATATTGAAAATAATAAAACAGAAACTTTTTTTCTCTTTTTTAGGAATTTAGATGTGTTATATGGTATTATAACCTCTATTCATCGTGAATCTAATCTCAGATTGATGATCTGCACCTCTCCTGATATTATCCTATCTTCCTGAATGTTTTCCTCACACTCTCCCATCGTTCTCTCATAAATTGAAGGGATGTTTTACTAAGATATTAACAAACACAAGTAAATATATATATAGGTTTAAATGTATCTATTAATTTTAATTTTGGATATAGGTTTCATATATATATCTCATTCTTCATTTTGATATTTTTTTTTCTAATTCAATATGTGGATTTTTGTTGGCAAGCATTCATCATCGATTTTGAGGTAGGTGGTCTAAATTCTTTTCTAATTGTATTTAATTCCAATTCAATGTATTCATTTTGAAATTTCAATTAGTATTTTTTCAATAAAATCTTTAATTGATTAATTAATATATGGAATCATGGTATTTATTAATGGATGCATCATTTGATTATGAAATGACTTGAGTAAGGTAAAATTGAATTTTGATAATTTTTATTATAAAAATAGTTGTATTGGATCAATTAATTGGTAAATTAATTAATGGAATGATATTATTGTGTAATTTGATGATAAATATAATGTTTATTTTGATAATTAATTGAGTTTGTGTAATTATCAAATTAATGTGTTTTTGAATTCATTATTAATTAGAATTATGAGATGGATGGTTTATCCTTAGTTTTTTCATGGTATATAAGATTAAATGTTTATTAATTTCTTAATGGTGAATTTTTATATTATTTAATGTGATTAATGTATTAAATCATGTTTGTTATGATAATTGAAATGGTACACCATGGTGTGAAAGCATAATGAGAGGGTTAATATTTCTTAACCATGTTAAAATTGATTTGTTTGTTATATTGTGATTAATTGATAAATGGGTTTTGGGAAATAGATTGATGCTTCAAATATCTATGAGTTTCTTGACAAAGAGTTCTAGACTTAAAATACAGGCTTGTTATAATCAGTGTGTTACAATGACCTCTACTTCAATAGCCCACTTGTGTGATGCATGCGATAATTAGTGTTGGACACATACTAGTTATTAAAAAACCCACTTGTATGTTTTATTGATGATGGGTGTGGGAAATAGACTATTGATTCAAAATACCACATGTGTGATTGATTGATGAATCGGTTGTGGGGAATGAATTAACGCTTCCAATACCCTTGTGGTCTTTGCCTTGGCATTCTAGGACCAAAATGTTAGCATCATACTATAGTCCAATTAGGCATGACATGAATTGTAATTAAATGTATCATGAAAGATGATGAGTTATAATTATTTTATAATTGAATATGTGTTATAGTATAAAATTCAGCATATACTGATGTAGGCATGGAGGGTTTAGGTTTCCATAAGATCTGGGGGTTTTATGTTGATACATAATAAATAAATTATTATGTAAATGTTTTACCATGTTGTATATATATTTTATTTGAACAACTAAATACACAATTATTAGATGAATATTTTTTAGACATCATTGGTAGTTGAAAAATATTTTGTACTCACATCCTAATTGGGATTCTAGATCTTTTCTTGAATAGATTTATTGGTTTTAGGAGAGGATAAGTGAATGCGCCTATGTTAGATGGATGATATAGGGTAGATCATGGATAAGAGAACTAGACATGATATGGGGACACTATTGGGAGTGTTGTTGTCTCTTTAATTTGGTTTTCATTAGATAGTTGACTGTTATTTTAGCTTGACATAGCTACTAATTTAGTTTGGATATTGTATTTCGTTTTTTGACATCTTGTGACACTGCTTTGTCTTATTATTGGTTATATCATTTCGAAATTGTTTATTTATTACCCACTTTTTTTTTGATTTTATATAGATGGGATAGTATCTATAGGATCTATATTATACCATTGCTTCTTGTGTGTAACCAAGGACATATGGGGAGGAGATATTAAGGTTATGTAACCAACCATCTCAGGGCACCATTGTGAGGAACCACAGTCAGGACATCACTAACTGGTATTAGTGGAGTTTCCTTTTATTTTTCTTTTTTATTACTATTGTGGAATAGAAGGAAATAAAAATGGATTATTAGGGCCTTAGTTAAGATCATTTGAATGGGAGGAGATATCCCATGTAAGAGGGTAAAATATAGTAACCAAGGGTGGGTATATGGTTATTATCATCCGCTTTTATAGTTGAATGTTATTTAACATTGAGTGATACACTTATTATGTGATGTGATTATTGTTTCTGACTTTTTATGATATTTTACTCATATCCAGGTATGTAATGATAGTTTTGTATAGATGAATAATTATAGGAACTCATAAATTATTGTGACATGAATTATTTTTTTGGAATTAATAGGAAAACAGGTTTTGGAGAAGTTATTAAAATTAAATGGTTTTTGTATTCTTGTGTAATTGAATTGAAAATGGTTCCTGATATAAAATTGGATGTTTTAAAATGGTGAATGATGTGAATAAATTATAGAATAATAAAAAAAATGAGAATGTTTTTACCCTTTTATAACCATGAATTGTATATAGGATGGTTACATGAAGTGAGAGTCCCTTAGTTTGATCGTGGGTTGGAAAAAGGTTGATGACTTTGTACACACTTTTGTGAATCCCCATAATTTTGTTAATGTTTTGTAATAATTCTTATGATGTGTTTTTATATTTTATATGTATTTCACAATGATTAAATTTTCATACAAGATGATTGGAATATATGGTTGGAAATGATCATCCTGCAGTGGAACTAGTTGCCTAAATAGTGATGGGTGAAGGATTCATAGGTAAATTTCATGATAATTGTAATGACCCAGCCTTAAACATTATACATTCTTGAATTATGTTAATAATTCACATTGAGGATATTTTCGGCATTATATCATTATTGAATTAGGTCATGAAATATACATAACAATGAGAATATTACAAGTATACACTTCTACAAACTATCAATTTTTTAAAAAAACATAAAAATTTATAAATAGAAACATATCTTATTCCATGTTTTAGACAAAATTAATTTAATTGATCCCATCCTTAACACTATTCATATTTAAGTGTTGTGAAGAAACATTTCAAAACATTGGATGATCATAAAAATATCAATAAAGGATATATACTGATGGAAAATGGTAAGTTTTTCAAATCCACATTTAATCCATGAATACATTATCATAATGTATTACAATTCACCATAAATAATTAGGAAAAATAAGTTATTAAATATAACCTCATTGCTTACCCTTTTGAAAACAAAAGATTACCATAAATCCCATAGAAAAAACAAATAACATATAAATGTAACTTGGGGCCTAAACATACTGGAATGGAATAACCATACGGGTAACATCAACACATATCACAAAATTGAATTTTCATACGACCGACTTCCATACCCAATGCATTGGTGGTTATAATATAACCATACATCCTTGGTTTATCCTGGAACAACCCATCATTTAGTTTATCATGTAACCGCCCATCAAATGTCCAAGTAATTTTATGTAATCATCAAACATAAATGATTTCTAATGTCAACATTACAAACCTAAATTTCATTTTCAACAAAAACAAATAATTTCAATGTATTGAAATAGTAAATCAACATTCAAAAACAATTTTCAATAATTGAACACCCCAAAAGTGAATAAGGAATTTTTTTCCTTTTAAAAACATTAAAGCTTATATAGGAAGCCAACTAATTATTACAGTGGTAGAGAGGTCATTGTCACCACATACGTTAAAAAACATTCATTTTTTTATTTTGTAAAATTTTTTGTAAAAATAATATTACCTTTGAGTGGATATAAATTTCAAAGAGGTTTATTATACACCGTGTAATAGAAGGTGTTTTATATTATCAAAACATCTATCAATAAAAGGATATTGAGACAATGTCCCATACCTTGAGTCCGACTTGTCACGTATGTTTCAAGTTCTTCCTGAATAATAAAAAGAACTTAATTTTACTTGAAATTTATCCTTTTTCAAGTTTATTATTCCTTTTATATCACTTCTTATCTTTCTATAAAAACTAGATAATTATTTGAGTTTATATCAGACATTTTTTCGATGTTCGGAACTTCAGTAAAAAATGAACTTGTTATAATTAAAAAAAATCATGTGGTCGAATGTCTATTATATATAGAATGATATGCATGATTTAGATATCCTATATATAATATATATCCAGAATATATGTATTTATAATAATCTATAACATTTGTATATATGAAATGAAATTCATCGTTCATGGTGACTGTAAGTCGTACATATGAAAGAATTCTACTTTCTTTTTTTTCATATGTAAGGTAATGAAAACTAAAAGATACATAGTTATATTATAATTCCATTATAATAACTATATTTTATTTTTTACACAAGTTAATTCATTATATCTTTTACACATTCCATGTATAGCATGAACAATTCATATCTCTTTGAGGGGACGGTAATTACACTTCCTTGAATGGAATTATCGTATTTATACAACAAGAAAATCATAAAGGTATGTTATAAATGAGAATTATTGAAGCCTAGAGATAAAATAAATTACCTATATATCATATATAATTATAGATCCATGATAATGGTCTCCTTGAGAGGTGGTAACAGAATATTCTGCCATCATCATTTCGTGAGTTAGTTGTTCATTTTCCACAGAAACAGTATGTTCTATACCCATTAGATAGAGGTACGTGTAAGTGTAGTTCAAATACATAACATAAAAACATCCAAGTATATTGATTATACTGGTGTTATTATGTAATAAATTAATAATAATAGAATAGGGAGTGGATAGGGAAAATACAAGGAAATAACTTGAGAGAAGATGTTACCTTTAAATTGGGTAACTCTCTTTCGTTTGAATAATAAGGATTCATTGAATTTTCTTATGCCAACGGTTTGGATTATAGGTGTAAGATTGGTATTTTGGGTTCTTATTTATGTATAGTATGGGAAATACAAGAGGTCATGAGAAGATTGAGTAAGTGTTAGAGGTGATACCCTTTTATAAGAGGGAGGAGGGGCTCTTTAAGAATGTTTAAACGTATTATTTAATTATAAACTGTTTCTGGATTCAAAAGGTTAAAAACTCATTAAATTTGAATATAAGATAAATATAAGTCGAAATAAATCATCCAATAAAATTTGGATATTTTTAGAATAATTTTTAATCATTATATTTTTTTTATTTAACCCTTTTTTACCCTTTCCATTTAATCAAGCATTTATCACATTGAGAAACAAAATAGTTACCAAAAAACAAAAAATATCAAATAAAAGTGTCAATAATAAAATTGTATATATATTATAACTATTTGGAGGAATCATGTATTTTTTTAATTTTATTATATTTAATAAAATATTATATATTTTAAAATATGAATTATGTAAATTTTGACAGTATTCATATCATAACATTTTTTAAAATCCAAAACAACTTGATTTCTTCGAACAGACTTCATTAATATAGATATAACACGTAAATATCATCTATAAAATTCTTGTATAAAATCAAAATAACAAAATCACATTTATTTTAACATTTATAATATCATTTATTTGAATCCTTTATTAATGAAGTAATTAGTGCATTGTTATTGTGTCATAATTAAATTAATTAATTTATTGTATCAAAACTATAAATAAATCACAATGATATAGGAAATATTTTTATCTTGAAAATTCATATTTACAGTTAAATTGATCACTTATATAAATTTATAAAAATATTGTTTTAGTAAAAGATATATGATTAGGTTATATTTTACTTAACATTAAATTAAAATTAATTAAATGTCATTTTCACACACAAGAGGCTCCCTGGGGTCCAAAAATCTACCCAAGGATGCCTTTGGCTAGAAATATTTGATAAAATATAGTATGAAAATTTGGTAGGGTACTTTAATATTATTATAATATTATTTTTTATTCTTATTTAACGGAATTACCCTTTAACTAAGGTAAATAAACTATTTACTGAAGTTATTATTCATAATTTCTAAAAATAGAAGCTAACTATTAACACAATTTGGACCTCCTGATTCCAAATATGGAATCAATTTTTCCAAATTAAAAACCCAAAACCTGTATAAATTATTTTAAAATTAATTATTGTTGTCAAAACCAATAAGCGTGTTTTTAATAAGTAAAATCTACGAAGAAATTGACATGCATTTATGTATAATTTCTATGTTAAATTACATAAAATGACGAAAATTGGATTACATGTTAAAATTATAATCAAATTAAAATTTAAAACCAATTAAAATTACAGATTAACTACATAAATAAATTATATTAAAATGAAATTTTGAATTAATATGCAGTATTTTCACTATTCATTAAAAAAATGAACTTTAGCAGAAAAATACCAAAATATTATCCAAAGTAAATTTTTATATTCCACTTATAATAGAATTTTATTTTTTAAAATAAAACATATAAATTTTTCCAAACAATATTTAAAAAGGGTTCCCCATCACAGGGAAGTAAAACTACATTTTTAGAAAAATACTTCTTTTATCTGAAAAAATGAATTTATTCTTATATCATACCTAGAAAATATTTAAGATGAATTTAAAACAATACATTGAAAATATATCATATATTTTTCATTAAATAAAAATTCATAAAGATTGATATAAAATCACAATTATTCCCTTTTAAATTAGTTTTCATAAAAACACATCATTTATATTCAAAAGGTTTTTATTTCTATTTCTAATAAACTTTGAAACAAATGATTCATTATGGAAAAATGAATAAAAAATATTTAAAAATTCAGTTGATACTATTCATTACCTCCATTTCAAGGGATAGGAATTAAATACCTTTCAAAATAATAATTATATTTTTGTATTATATTTTTGTATAACTCTAAGTTGTGTGAAACGTAAGATTTCGGAGAATCCCATTGTTTCTTTTCAAGTACACTATTAGAAGAAGAGTACCCATTAACATAAAGTTAATATCTTATTACTAAGTATTAATTTAAATAAAAAGATATTTTTCTTTGAATACATGGTTCGTTACATCCTTCCCCCTTTTATAAATTGTGTCCTCTAATTTTAAAATTAGGCTCAGAAACATCATTGAATGTCCCACATTAGAGAAATATTAAATAAAACAATCAATTTAAAAGAAATAAATAAGAGTATAATGGTCACCTGAGATAACCCACACTATGATTCCATGTAGGAGAACATGGATATAGAAGAGAAACTAAGTGTCCAGTTCTAATGGAGAGTAATAGAAAACATGACCAGGATAATGTTAACCACCAGAAAATCACAAACTTATGATAGGTTAAATGGTCTTTGATTCCCCTTGTAGGAAAATTAAATAGAAAATGTTTTTTGTTTTAGGATCCATTTTCATAAAGTTGAGTAATTTATTTATGATCATTAATAAGAACATAAGAAAAAATAATTACATGTCATGTAGACTTTCATCCATTAAAAAATTTCTACCACAAACTCATATTTTCTCCAAATAATGAGTATTCATGATGACTTGGTAACATCAAAAGCAAAAGAATCAACTTCTAGATAATCATGTAATACAAAAAAGATGAACCATATATTTCCCCCAACATTATACATTAATTATAGAAAACATGGTTAGTACAACAAAAGATAATCCCCAAAACGTATAATCTTTTATAAAAAATAAATACTACTCTTAATCTATATAATTTAACAAATAATAGCCCAAGATCAACAGAGATCATTCAATACATAAATTGTCCTTAAATTATTAAAAATAATAAAAACTATGTTTGAATCCCAAAATACATAAGTATTTTATCAAATAGTCTTCCACAAAAATCACAACATTTATCTCTAAATAACATCGAAAACTCTTAAAGTCTCATACTGAAAAGTAATTATCCAAATCACATATTCACTATGATAGGTTAATCATTTCCATAAATAAAACAAATCACTATATTTCCACAATAAAAACATAAATTCTTCCAAAAAAAATTTCAACCATTTATCCTCAAATGAAATCCAATAGAATTCTATTTTCCTTAGGCATATTATGTTCCCCAAAAGAGATAACATCATCCCAATAACCTTTATCACTTAATCTCCAAACCATTTTCCTATAATAAGGATATCTATTTGATAAAACATAAGTTTCCAAAATCAATTTATTATTGAACTATAAAATCATTTAACTAAAATTAATTAGTGACACTAATGTGGGAGTTCCCGTTTGTCAGTGGTAGGTGATGCACCCTTGTTGCCCTTCAGTTGTGGGTTTGATTCTTGCGTCCTTGCAGAACATCATTGGTTGTCACCCATCCTAATGTTTTCCCTTTTTCTAAAACCATATAATTCTTATAACATTTTAAAAAATGATAATTTTCTCAAAAAAACTATAATCTTCTTCACTCTCAATGGTTATCTAATACATTTTATTTTGCATCCCAAAAAGTAATAACCTTTAATTGCTTCAAATTTAATGATCATATAAACCCAAATGGTTCTGTATAACTATATTCAGAAAATAATATATAATTCATCCTCAAATATCATTTTCATAAACAATATTCATGGTGACACGTACAAGGTAAATGTCTTTCCATGTAGTCCCGTCAATAAAATAACATTATTAATTTTATACATTTCATCACCATTATATCTAACATAACACACAAATATCTAAAATTACGAAATATTATTCATGGAAAATTATACCTAATCCCATAACCATTTTTTCCAAATTATTTCCTCATACTTATTTCCTACAAAAAAAATCATGAATCATATAATAAGATTAAATAATGTAATAACATCTACTGAGAAATAATCCATACATTATATTGGTAATTTTCAGTTCCCTAATTCCTCAATTATAATTGAATTTGGAATTGGTAAAAATATATTGTTATAGTCCTTCTAATACCATTCTTGAACCTTATTTATAGAAAATTTATTTGTGTAATGATCATTCACACTAACTTTAAAAATTCAATTAATCCCTCAGAAAGAAGTTATTTCCCTCTCCTGGAGTTTACTAGAAGCTTCCTTTTTTTCTGGGAATGTTATGGATTTATGACCTTAATTACCACATATATAGCATTTTGTAGTCCCTTTTAAGAATTTTACTAGGTGTTTAGTTCCACATCCTTTAATGATGGGTTTTTTAATATACTTATATTTATGATTATTACCTGAAATTCCGTAGGGACATGTTTCTCACATATATGATTCCTTATAAAAATCCCCAAGGGTCAGGTGGTCAATCATGAATCCAAATAGATAGTTGAGAATAATGACAAGATTTATCATTGTAGCATCCCATTTTATTCAGTTTCATATTCAAAATTCCATCACAGTTTTCTTCAAATCCATTGTTACTTTGGTTCCTACAAGATCTACCCATATAATAAAACAAATAAGTCCAGTCCGAGTATATCAGTAAAATCATCATATATAATCTTATGAGGAGGGTAAACACTAATATATACTTATTCATGTTATCTTAAATTCATTAAATTTATCTAAAATAACTATTAATCATCCTAATAAGCTTGCCATTGTGGACATGTCACTTATTCTAAAAGAACATTGTACCATCTAATGTTATCAAAACCGACCTCTGATACCAACTATGAGGACCCGACATTAAACATTACATAATATTGAATTATTTTAATAATTAGCAATGAAAATATTTTCAGGTTTAATGCTTTAGAGAATTAGGTTATAACATATACATAATAACATGAATGTTACAAGTTGACTCTTCTAGTCACTATCCATTTTTTCATAAAACAAAAAATGACAAAAAAAGTAACATGTCTACTTCCAGGTTTTAGACAGCATGACATTTCCTTGATCTCATCCAAGAACCTATTCATCATTATGTCCTTTGAAAAACATTTGAAAACATGGGATGAGCATAAAATCCTTGGTAAGGGATACATAAAGAAGGAAAACAATTAGTTTTTTAAAATAACTTGTAAACCATGAATAATTTATCATATAGTAATACTTTTCACCTTAAAGAAGTTGTAAAAACACAGAACTAAATATAGGATCATTTATTACCCTTTTTGTAACCAAAATATTACTATAAATCCCATATAAATTAATATATAACATATTAAGGTAATTTGGGACACAAACATACTGAAATAAAATACCCATACAGTCGACTAACAAACATATCACTAAATGGAATGTACAAACATCCTAATTCCATACCTAATTCATTTGATGTTATAATGTGACCACCTATCCTTGGTTTATCATGGAACCATCCATTATTTGTTTTATCACGTAGCTACCCATTAAATGTCCATGTACCATTTCATAATCAACACACATAAATGATAGAAAATATTATCTTTTCCAACATAAATTTCATTTGTAATCACAAACAATAATTTCAAGATATTTAAATAGTAAATACCATTTCCAAACCCATTTTAAATAAATAATCTCTCAAAAAGGGAATAAGTAATTTATTTTACTTTTAAAAACATTAAGGCTTATAGAGGAAGACAAATAATTATTACGATGGTAGAGAGGTCATTGTCGCTACATACATTAATAAACATTCCTTTGGTCATTTAGTAAAACACATAGTAGAAATAATATCCCCTATGAATGAATGTAAAATCCAAAGGGATTTAATATAAACCGTGTAAAAAAGAGGTTTATATTATCAAAACATGCATCCATGAAAGGATCTGGAGACAAAGTCCCTTACATTGAGTCCAACTTGTCTTGTATGTTCTTTATTCTTCATTAATAATAAAAATAAGTAAATTTCAATTTATTCAGAACCTTTTTCAAGTATATTATTCCTTTTATATAATTCAGTACCTTGCAATAAAAATTATTTACTTATTTGAGTTCATATCAAACATTATTTAGATTTTCGGAACATCAGTAAAAAATTAACTTGTTATAATTACAAATTTCCCATGTGGTCCAAATTATATTATATACAGAATGATATTAATGAGTTAGATATCATATATATCATATATATATAGTAGATATATATTTATAATTATCCATTATATTTGGATATATGAAATGAATTTCATAGTTCACGGTGACGGTAAGCCGTACGTATGGATGAACACTATATTCATTTTTTCATATTTAATGGAATGAAAACTAATTAATTCACTGGAATATTATAATTCAAGTATAATATATATATTATATAAGTTTTATAATTTCGTTAATTACATTCTTTATATGTTGTATGTATAGTGGGAATGAGTTATATCACTCTGAGGGGGCGGTAGTCTCCACTTCCTCAAATAAAATTATCATTTTTATACAACATGAAAATCATAAAGGTATGTTTGAAATGATAATTACAGAATCATTGAGATTAAATATATATCATATATATCATATATAATTATAGTTCCATCATAATTGCTACCATGATACGTTGTAGGAGAGTATTGAACAATCATCATTTTGTGAGGTAGTAGTTCACCGTCCACAAAAATAGTATTTTCTATACCCATTATATGGAGGTGTGTGTAAGTGTACTTCAAATACATCTCACAATAATATACTAGTATATTGAGTATATTGGTGTATTTATGTAATCAAAGAATATGAAAATAATAGGTAGTGGAGAAAGAAAATAAAATGGAATAACATTAGAGAAGATGTTACCTTTAAATCAGGTAACTCCCTTTGGATTGAACCAAAAGGATTTTTTTAAATAGACTTATACGTATGTTATTAATTCTAGGTAGAATATAGGAACATTTTTTGATTATTTGGGAAGATTTTTGATGAGACAGGGGGCTTGATAGGTGTGGGTAAGGCTTAGAGGTGATTCTCTTTTATATGTGGGAGGATGGGCTCTTTAGGAATGTTTTAATGTATTATTTTATTATAAAATAAGTTTTGATTTAAAAATGTCCAGAACTCATTAAATGAAAATATAAGATGAATATATGTTGAAATAAAATCATCCAGTATGAATTAGATATTTTTTCGATATTTTTTAATCCTTTATTTTTTACTTAACACTTTTTTAATCTTACTGTTTTATCAAACATTGAACACTTTGAGAGTCCAAATAGTTTCCAAAACATAAAAAATATCCAATTAAAGGGTCAATAATATTATTATAGACATATGTTAACAATTTGGCTGAGTAGTAGATTTTTTTGGAATTTTATAGTATTTAATGAAATATTTTATATTTTAAAATATGAATTATGTCAATTTTGACATTATTTATATGATGAATTTTTTTAAACCCGAAAAAACCTTATTACATTGAAAAAACATAATTTATATAGACATAACATGTCACTATAATATTGGAAATTCACATATTACATCAATAAAAAAAATATATTTATTTTATCACTTATAAAATCATTTATTTGAATCATTTATTAATGAATTAATCACTCCATCATCATTGTGTCATAATTAAATTAATTTATATAATTTATAAAAATTTCAAATAAAATACCATGATATAGGAAATATTTTTAACTTTTTAATGAAAATTTATAGTCGAAGATATCACTTATATAACCCCATATAAAGTTTTTTTAGTAAAAGATATATGTTTATGTTATATTTTCATTAACATTAAATTAAAATTAATTAAATGTCATTTTCACACACAAGTGGCCTCATGGGGTCTTAAAACCGACCCAAGAATGCCCATGGTAGGACATATTTTTTAAAATAGGGATTTTATATGTTTTAGGGTAATTTATTATTATTATTAAACCTTATTTATTGGATTTACACTTCAACAATGGTAAATGAAATATATACTGAACTTAATATTCATAATGTATAAGAATAAAATTTACCTATATACACAATTTTGACATCCTAATTCAAAATATGGAATGCATTTTTCACATTCCTAACATTGAAGATTCATAAAAATACATCCTTTATATTGAATTTGTTTTTATTTCATTTTATAATAAATTTTGTAACCAATGAATCATTATTTAAACATGTGTAAACCATATTTCAAAATTTATTTGATAATGTTCCTTCCAACCATTTAAATGGATATGAATTAAATACCCTTTATAATAATAATAATATTATTGTATTATGCTTCAGTAGAAATCAAGGTTATGTGAAAGATAAGATTTCAGAGAAACCTGTTGTTGCGTTTCAAGTACGCTATCAGAAGAAGAATTCCATTTAACATAAAATTAATATTTTAATCATAAATATTAATTTAAATCATAAATTATTATTATATAAATACATGGGTCATTACAGTAATTTTTCTCTCTTTATAATGTTTATTGGGAAAGACCCAGAGAGGATTCTGAAGAGTATTTTCTAAACTCATAGTGGAGTTCTAGTTACATCACCCTATGACTTTTACCTGATAGAGTGGACATGTTAAAGCTTAGTTCCTGGTTGATTTAATTTATAATATACATGAAAAACTAGAAACTCTTGCTGAGAAAAGAGTTAGACAGACTGTAAAGACCTGGAAATTCCGAGGAAATTTTTTTCTTAATTTTCTTTGGAATTTTATGAGAACGCAGTTTCTAACGGCGCCTGATTTTGAGGCCCGGTGTGCCCGGAATTAATTTCCGAAGTTTTGCTCCGGTACATTCAGTGAACGAACAAGAGGGTTTTCCTATCTTTTGAACCAGTTCTCGGAATTGAAATCTGATGGCACCGATAAACTCGCAACGCCGGTAATCGCTTAAGGGAACCTTTACCATAGTTGCGTTTGTGCGGAAGAAGAAGTTAATTAATGGGGTTTAATTAAAAAAGTAAATAAAATTGTTAAATCAATTTTATTTCTTTTTCAAGGTGGTTAGTTTCTCCCATGGGAAGTTGGTGGTGGGGCCCACATATACCCAACTTCCCATGTGTGGATAATTAAAAGGGTGGGGCCCACATGAACCCCCCCCCCCACCTTTTCAATTTTTCCCTAACTCCCTAACCCCTCTTAACCCCTCACATTCCTAACTCCCCATTAATTCACCTTCTTTGTTATTTGACAACTTGTTGTAATTAATTTGTTGAGTTACATGTAAGTTTTTGAAATTCAAACAATTGAATTTCAAATTCTTTGTTGTGTTAATAAAATAAGTTTAGAACATTTTTCATTAGGGGTTGGTGTTGGGTTGTTTGAGAGATTTTTGGAGAAAAATCTAAGGAACACCTTCTTCCTCGACGAAGAACACCATTCTTCAACGAAGAACTTCTCCACCGAAGAACACGGTTCTTCCGTGACGCCGTATCCGCGACATGACGTTATTCTTCCGCGTCATCTCTTCCACGACGGTTTTCCGCGATGAAATCGCCGTCAACGACTTCGAATCCTCGCTTCGCGACGTCGACGTTCTTTCCACGTGACGCCCGACCTCCGCGACGCTTGTCTTCCGCGGGTCATTGACGAACACCATTCCTAAACCGAGGTAGGGTATTATTGTTATTTTATTAAATTTTTCCGTGGATGATTCTAGTTTATCGATGATCGTGGATTTTCGACTAGATCATATCATTTAACGAGAGGCGGTCCAGACCGCACTAACACGGCCGAACCCCCCTCCTATGTTCATTTTTGATTCTTGTGGATGGAACAGAATGGCCTGGTGCTGTCGCACAATGCGAGAATCACACGGCAAGTATTACGTGACGCCGTCGCGCCACGCCGTGAAAAGAAAGAACAAGGATGCGACACCGTCGCGCCGCGTCGGAGAAACCAAAGACATCCGCGGACGGAGTCGGGCTACGGCGAAGGGGCGCGGTGCCAGCACGCCGCGCCAGAGAACCACGAAGACGGTGCGTTTCGTTTTGACATGCGGACGGAGTCGGGCGACGACGAAGCAGGTCGTTTGGGAGTTTGAATCCCTTCGCAGTGAAGGTGGAGTCCCGGGGGGACCATAGGCGAAGACGGCAGGAGGAACGGACCACCGGAGCGCGTCTGGTGGTCCACGGAATGTGGTGGCGGCGCGCCGCCGGAAGGGAGGCGGTCGGCGGTTCGCCGCCTGCCACAATTAGCGGCGAAGGGCGGGGGATCCACGCACTCCTCCTGTGGTGTCCGCTCAGCCGCGCTGGCTGGGCCGCGGCCGGCCGGTCGGGCCGGACCGTGTCGGACCGAGCGGGGCCCGGCAGGGTCGGCACGGGCCCAGACCCCCGTTTTCGGACCACTTTCGGTCAAAAGCCTGTAACATGAGCTACGGCCCTCCAAACGATTCGCCGTCAGCAGAAACGCGATCCTTGGATCGGGACGGTCATTTCGGTATATCGTACGCAAGGATTCCGATTACTTTGGGTTCGGCCGGGTTGGTTCGGATATAAAACCAACCGGGCCCTCGGAGCGGAAACGCTTAAATCTTGAGCTCCAAACGTCTGATTGACGTGCCGTCGACTTTGATGGATTTCTCTAAGTGAGACGGATCTTTTGGGTTACTCTTCTTGAGGTTTGGATGTCGTCGGAGTGCAGTCGGGTTCGTTCGCTCACGAAACCAACCGGTCCCCTGGAACGAGAAAGCCAATAACTCACAGACCAGGCGTCTGATTGTCGCACCGTCTATTCCGTTGAATTCCTCTTGATGAGACAGAACTTTTGGCATACTTCGCCCGGGTTATGGATACAGTTGGATAGTGGCCAGGTTGGATCAGACCCGAAATCCAACTGGGACCTTGGAAGAGAAAAGCCGATATCTTTCAGACTGGACGTCCGTTTGATGAACCGTCAGCGGCATTGTTGATCATGTTGAGGAACAGTCCCTATGAGTATATCCTATGAGTGTTTGGGGTACAGTTGAGAGATGGCCGGGATTGGTTCGCTCACGAAACCAACCGGGCCCCGGGGACGAAAAGGCTAGTAACTCACAGACCGGGCGTCCGACTGACGCCCCGTCTGTTGCATTGAGACCCCTATGACGTGGTGGTTCTTTGAGATACTTCTTCGTGGGACGTTGAGATACTTTGAGTATCGACCTGTAGCTCATGGAGCGGACCCTCCCAGAGACGAGCGTGCGGAGTACGGAGACCGTGTAGACGACTGAGACCTGACGACTGCTTGACCGACTCGACTTGGAGTGAGTCGACTAGCCCAGTGGACGGAGCACTACTTTCTGAGGTGCAGACCCATGGCGGACAGAGCACTACCTGTGTGACAGTGCAGACCCGCCGTACTCGTCCGGAGAGTACCTCAGCATGCTACTAGGGGGTGTGCACTACTATTTTTGGGTGACATACCTCGGCGGGAATCACTACTCTGTCTGGGTGGCTGACCCGTGGTACTCGACAGGAGAAGTATCTCACCAGTCTTAGGTTAGTGAGCAGTACCTCAGAGTCGTGACAGGACCACTGTACACTCTAGAGACGGAGCTCTTCAGCAGTTATGGTTTCGATAATAAAAATCCTGGTTTAAGCTGAGACTTTTTACCTTTTTGTTTACCTCATGATTGAGATGGGTCGCTTGATAACTTAGGTATATGTATGGGCATATACCTGGGTAGTGGTTATCCGTTGATTTCATGATCCTTGTGTTTCCTCATGATTGAGATGGGTTACTTGATAACTTAGGTATATGAATGGGCATATACCTAAGTAGAGGTTATCTGTTGAGATCTTCTTTGTGGTTATCCTTGTTGGTTTTAGTGAGACCATGAGGGTCTCGAGGTCCCTACTGAGTATCGTTATACTCACCCCTGCACGGGCTATGCCTGTACCTCGTTGTGTTGGTTGTAGACGACGGGCAGTGCTGACGGAGGCCGAGTGTTCGAGGACTGGACGGTACCCGGAGGTGGACTACACGACGAGTCAGTATCCGGAGGTGGAATTCATAGCGAGATGACACTCAGAGGAGGTTGACGGGTGAGAGTTTTGTGGAGGCTATCTGTACCTACCCTTCAGGTAGGATCCGTGGTGGACAATCCAGGAGCTGCGCCATCTGTACCTACCCTTCAGGTAGGATCCGAGGAGGACAACCCAGGAGCCGCTTCCTTCCCTCCAGTTGTTGTCTTTTTCTGTTGTACTTTGTTCTGCTATAGTTTTCCTTTCTTTTGGGTTTGTATTCTAGCCCATTTTCCTTTCAGCACTTCTCTTTGTACATAGTGTTTACTTCCGCTTGTACTCTATGGTGTTTGTTTACTTTTATAAAGGTAATTCCTTCCAAGTTATCGGGATTTACGCCTTTAGTGCTAGTCGCCAGCCCCTGGCCTATGGAAGGCGGGCTTGGGGTAGTCATGGCACGGGCCCCGAGGACGGGTCGTGACAAATTTGTATTAAATGAGTCGGTTCTACCGCAGAACTTATAACTCTGATATTTTCTTTCTGTGAAGCATTAGTGTTAAGGGTACTGAGTGTGGTTTTCAGTTCAGGGAGTCCAGTGTTCGTGCGGGCGGCCGACGTATCCATACACCAGGACCCTGACAACTGATTTCCAAATTTGTGCACGAAAACACTGATTGCGTGTGTGTTTTCAAAGGTTTTCCCTTAAAACAGCTCAAACCAGGTCAGCTCACCAGGTATAATCGTTTGACTGTGTTATGTTGATTCTATCAGGATGCCTTTTCTCGGACGACCAGCTAGATTCCCGAGAGTGGTTCGTACTGATAGCCCACCAAGTGACGTGGCCTATGTACAGATCCCTTTTTCAGTTGAGGAACTAGTGGAGGCACCAGCGGTACTACTACCCATTCGGCCACCGATGTCACCAGCCCCAACAGTAGAGGGTGAACATCTCTTGAGCGCACTGCATGAGTTCCAGCGCTAGAGGCCACCCAGGTTCCAGGGAGGGATGGACCCGCAGGCAGCTGAGGATTGGCTGGAGGATGTGGTGAGAGTCTTCAGGCTAGTGGGGACGTCGGCAGACTTCATGGTGATCTTTGCTGCCATCCTCCTTCAGGCAACAACAGACAGGTGGTGGAGCCACTTCTTTTAGTTTTGCGACGGGATGACCTTCGCGTGGGCAGACTTCGAGACCTTCTTCAGGGTGGAGTTTGTGCCAGTAGCTCTACATTCCGAGCGTGTACTGTATCTTCTTCCTTTTCCGCGTGTTTTTCGATCAGTAGCCGACACATCTGTGGGCAGTAGATAGATGATGCAGAGGTCCAGGAGGACCAGAATAGCAGTTGGACGATCTCGGGTTTTAGGACCAGTGGTGCTGGGCACCCAAGGTGGGGTCAGAGCCAGGCGTGCCAGAAACGACAATGTTACTCCTGCGGCGGGAAGGGTCACCTGGCACGTGACTGTCCGACTCCTCGTACGGTTGATCAGAGGGTGTTGGATGAGCCACTGAGACAGAGGCAGCGGCTGGTGCATTAGCAACAGCCGAGTAGTGGAAAAGGCAGTAGAGCTCCGGGATTAGGTGTACATGAGAGGAACAAGTGGATACGTCCCTTGTACTTCTAGTTCCATGTTGCTGTTGTATTCATGTCTTTGTACTATGAGCTGCAATAATAAAAAGACAATTATCTTGTGATGTATGCTTTCCTGTCCTTTTTTTGGTTGATACTGAGTGGTCCTAGTTAAGACTGTTGACTTGACCCTCACTTTCGATATTTCTACTGGAGGAGACCCAGTGACCTCACACTGATGCCGACAGTGTGACTCGACCCTTGGAGGCGAGAGTGACAGTTGGATATCTTGGTAGTTACGTCGAGGCCTTACAACGTCATCCGTGGCATGAATTCATCATTCATGTTGGGATTGACTGTATTACGCAATGAATGTGGTTCATCCAGGGGATGAGATCGAGTTTCTCTATTCCGCAAAGGAGAAATTTTAGCAGCTCTTACAGATCTTATGCAAAGAAGGTACAGATCATCCAGGAGCGGATGAAGACTGCATAGTGCAGTAAGAAACAGGAAACCGGCTCCAGTCATAGAGACTCGATCGTGTTAAATGTTAATGAAGAGGAAGATTATAGGAGAGATGAGTCTGAGAAGCATCAGACGTGGAGGCAGAGCTAGGAGAGCAGCATGAGGTGGTGTACATCCTAACATGGTATAACCACCCGCCTTAGTTTTTCCCGCCAAGCTCAGAGAGCTGGAGGGAGGAGGAAAAGTGTGGCTGCATGCGGTCAAGGAGTGTGACCCAATGGCTCTAGAAATGATTCAAGGGACAGTCTGTGTCCACTGCTAGCTGCTGTAGTAACGAAAATCGATATGAATCATTCCTTGCTTTCACAAATCTTTTTCCAGACCTAGAGTTTCCGGTAAGCCGTGGACTTGACCCTCACGTCTGGAGATACCTTGGGAGGAGACTCGATAATCACAGTTACGCCGAAATTGTGGTCAGACCCTCGAGGAGAGAGTTCCGGTTGGAATCTCTTGGTGGCAGCGTCGAGGCCTTACGACATTTGTTTGAGTATGGAATGGGAAATAACTATTCATACTCAAATTGACGGTTTTAGGAAAACGTCGGGATGAGTTTTCCTGGGTCGGCGAAAAGGAAACCCCAGGCAGCACAGGATAAACTCTTTCACAGGAGGGTGCGATCGATCACTCTTGAGTCAGTCAACCTTACCCTCGTAGAGGAAGTTGTTTCGAGTTCCAGTCCTAACAAAAAAAGGAGACCTTTGGAGTTCGAGGATGACGATCACGTCCTTATACGGGTCTCACCTCGACGAGGTTTACGGAGATGTGGCCAAGGCGGCAAGTTATCTCCAAGGTTAAGCAGACCTTCTTAGGTCCTCAGCTGGGTAGGCGGGGTGGTTTACCACTTGACCAATTCACCGCAGTTGCACCAAGTGCACGGCAACTTCCATGTATCTCAACTGAGGATATACATGCTCGACCCTTCGCATATAATCGACCATGAGGAGCTGGACGATGGCGATGGGGTGTCTTTCACGGAGGTTCCAGTGGGGATCGAGGATTGACAGGAGCATATCCTACGAGGATGATCAATTCCTCAGGTGCACTTTCTCTGGCAGTACGACAACCTCCAGGTAAGCACATGGGAGCGGAAGGATCAGATACGTGCTCTGTACCGCTTTTGTGACCGTAGTATGTGTTGAAGCATTACAGGGACGTAAATCCCTGAGGTGGGAGTAATGTAAAGACCCGTAAATTTCAAGGAAATTTTTTTCTTATTTTTCTTTGGAATTTTACAAGAACGCAGTTTCTGACGGCACCTGATTCCGAGGCCCGGTGTGCCTGGAATTAATTTCCGAAGTTTGGCTCAGGTACATTCAGTGAACGAATGAGCGGGTTTTCCTATATTTTGAACCGGTGCTCGAAATTGAAATCTGATGGCACCGATGAACTCGCAATGCCGGTAATCGCTTAAGGGAACCTTTACCATAGTTACGTTTGTACGTAAGAAGAAGTTAATTAATGGGGTTTAATTAAAAAAGTAAATAAAATCGTTAAATCATTTTTATTTCTTTTTCAAGGTGGTTAGTTTCTCCCATGGGAAGTTGGTGGTGGGGCCCACATCTACCCAACTTCCCATGTGTGGATAATTAAAACGGTGTGGCCCACACGAACCCCCGCACCTTTTCAATTTTTCCCTAACTCCCTAACCCCTCTTAACCCCTCACATTCCTAACTCCCCATTAACTCACCTTCTTTATTATTTAACAAATTGTTGTAATTAATTTGGTGAGTTACATGTAAGTTTTTGAAATTCAAACAATTGAATTTCAAATGCTTTGTTGTGTTAATAAAATAAGTTTAGAACTTATTTCATTGGGGGTTGGTGTTGGGTTGTTTGAGAGCTTTTTGGAGTAAAAGCTAAGAAACACATTCTTCCTCGACGAAGAACGCGAAGAACACCATTCTTCAACGAAGAACTTCTCCGCCAAAGAACACGGTTCTTCCGCGACGCCATATCCGTGACACGATGTTCTTCTTCCACGTCGTCTCTTCCGCGATGGTTTTCCGTGACAAAATCATCGTCAACGATTTCGAATCCTCGCTTCACGATGTCGACGTTCTTTCCCCGCGACGCCCGACCTCCGCGACGCTCGTCTTCCGCGGGTCATTGACGAACACCGTTCTTGAACCGAGGTAGGGGATTATTGTTATTTCATTTAATTTTTCCATTGATTATTCTAGTTTATCGATTATCGTGGATTTTTGACTAGATGATATCATTTAACGAGAGGGGGGCTGGACCGCACTAACATGGCCGAACCCCCCTCCTTTGTTCATGTTTGATTCTTGTGGATGGAACGGAATGGCGTGGTGTCGTCGCACCACGCGAGAATCACACGGAAAGTATTACGCGATGTCGTCGCGCTGCGCCGTGAAAAGAAAGAAAATGGATGCGACGCCATCGTGCCACGTCGGAGAAACTGAAGACATCCGCGGACGGAGTCGGGCCATGGAGAAGGGGCGCGGTGCCAGCACGCCGGGCTGGAGAACCACGAAGACGACACGTTTCTTTTTGACATGCGGACGGAGTCGGGCGACGACGAAGCAGGCCGTTTGGGCGTTTGAATCCCCTCGCAGTGAAGGTGGGGTCCCGGGGGACCATAGGCGAAGACAGCAGGAGGAACGGACCACCGGAGCGCGTCCGGTGGTCCGCGGAAGGCGGTGGCGACGCGCCGCTGGAAGGGAGGCGGTCAGCGGTTCGCCGCCGGCCTCAATTAGCGGCGAAGGGCGGGGGAGCCACGCACCCCGCCCGCGGTGTCCACTCGGCCGTGCGGGCTGAGCCGCGGGCGGCCGGTCGGGCCGGACCGCGCCGGACCGAGCAGGACCGAGTCGGGCCCAGCCGGGTTGCGTCGACCCGGTTCGGCCGACCCAGGGGGGGTCGGGCCGGGCGGCCCCAGCCCAGACCCCCGTTTTCGGACCACTTTCGGTCAAAAGCCCGTAACATGAGCTACGACACTCCAAACGACTCACCGTCTGCGGAAAAAAGATCCTTGGATCGAGATGGTCGTTTCGGTATATCGCACTCAAGGTTTCGGATTACTTTGGGTTCGGCCGGGTTGGTTCGGATATGAAACCAACCGGGCCCTCGGAGCGGAAACACTAATATCTTGAGCTCCGGACATCTGATTGACGCGCTGTCGAATTTGATGGATTCCTCTAAGTGAGAAGGATATTTTGGATTACTCTACTCCAGGTTTGGATGTCGTCGGAGTGTGGTCGGGTTGGTTCTCTCACAAAACCAACTGGGACCCTGGAACGAGAAAGCCAATAACTCACAGACCGGGCGTCCGATAGTCGCGCCGTCTGTTCCGTTGAATTCCTCTTGATGAGACGGAACTCTTGGCATACTTTGCCCGAGTTATGGATACAGTTGGATAGTGGTCATGTTGGATCGCACTCGAAATCCAACTGGGACCTTGGAACTGAAAAGATGATATCTTTCAGACTGGACGTCCGTTTGACGAACCGTCAGTGGCGTTGGTGATCACGTTGAGAAACAGTACCTATGAGTATACACTATGAGAGTTCAGGGTACAGTTGAGATACGGCCAGGATTGGTTCACCCACGAAACGAACCGGGCCCCTGGGACAAAAAGGCTAGTAACTCACAGACCGGGCGTCCGATTGATGTGCCGTCTGTTGCGTTGAGACCCCTATGACGAGGCGGTCCTTTGAGATACTTATACGTGGGACATTGAGATACTTAGAGTATCGACCTGTAGCTCATGGAGCAGACCCTCCCAGAGACGAGCGTGCGGAGTACGTAGACCGTGTAGCCGATTGAGACCTGACGACTGCTTGACCGACTCGACTTGGAGTGAGTGGACTAGCCCAGTGGACAGAGAACTACATTATGAGGTGCAGACCCATGGCGGACGGAGCACTACCTGTGTGACAGGGCAGACCCCCCGTACTCGTCCGGAGAGTACCCCGGCAGGCTACTAGGGGGTGTGCACTACTATGTTTGGGTGACATACCTCGGCGGGAAGCACTACTGTGTCTGGGTGGCCGACCCGCGATACTCGACAGGAGGAGTACCTCAACAGTCTTAGGTTAGTGAGCAGTACCTCAGAGTCGTGACAATACCACTGTACACTTCAAAGACGGAGCTCTTTAGCAGTTACAGTTTCGATAATAAAAATCCTGGTATGAGCTGAGACTTTTGACCTTTTTGTTTACCTCATGATTGAGATGGGTCACTTGATAACTTAGGTATATGTATGGGCATATTCCTGGGTAGTGGTTATCCGTTGATTTCATGATCCTTGTGTTTCCTCATGACTGAGATGGGTTACTTGATAACATAGGTATATGTATGTGCATATACCTAAGTAGAGGTTATCTGTTGAGATCTTCTTTGTGGTTATCCTTGCTGGTTTTAGTGAGACCGTGAGGGTCTCGGGGTCCCTACTGAGTATCGTTAAACTCACCCCTGCACGGGCTATGCCCGCACCATGTTGTGTTGGTTGTAGACGACAGGCAGTGCTGACGGAGGACGAGTGTTCGAGGACTAGACGGTACCCAGAGGTGGACTACACGAAGAGTTAGTATCCATGGGTGGACTTCATGGCGAGACGACACTCAGAGGAGGTTGACGGGTGAGAGCGTTGTGGAGGCTATCTGTACCTACCCTTCAGGTAGGATCCATGGTGGACGATCCAGGAGCTGCGCCATCTGTACCTACCCTTCAGGTAGGATCCGAGGAGGACGACCTAGGAGCCGCTTCCTTCCCTCCAGCTGTTGTCTTTTCCTGTTGTACTTTTTTCAGTTGTAGTTATACTTTCTTTTGGGTTTGTATTCTGGCCCATTCTCCTTTCAGCACTTCTCTATGTACTTAGTGTTTACATCCGCTTGTACTCTATGGTGTTTGTTTACTTTTATAAAAGCAATGCCTTCCCAGTTATCGGGATTTACGCCTTTGGTGCTAGTCACCAGCCCCTGGCCTATGGAAGGCGGGCTTGGGGTAGTCACGGCACGGGCCTCGAGGACGGGTTGTGACACAGATAGCATACATGTTACATGTTCTGATGCAGCATTAGCATGTCATCCAAAATTGGGAAGGATATCTGGACAATATATAGTAGATGAACATTTAGTAAACATTCTCATATCACTTTTACCCTAAGACGCATAGGTAGAAGATACTGGACAAGTTTATATGGATTACTCGGGGGATCATTTACATGATTGACTATACTAGTCTCATTATAGATCTATAGTGATTTTCTCATATATTGGAAGAAGATGAGAATATGGTGTAAGTATGTTCATAAGATGGATTTAAATGTGATATTATGTACTAGGTGAATATATTTTAGTTGAAAATCTTTTCTAAAGTGGTAATCCAGGATCTCAGTTCTAAGGGGAACGTAAAGGAGGCTCCAAATAGAAGATAGTTGGGTTCTTTTCTATAACTAAGAGGTAATTCTTTAAATGGTAGGAAGCATCCCTATAGGAATTACATAAAGTGTGATAGAAGGAAGAGTGTCTAGGTAGAAGGGTTAATCACATAGGACCCTGCCTATATAACATGTCACCATTGTGGTATTTTGAGTTCATTTCGTAGAAATTATCCCCAACGATTTGTTTAGTTATGATCTTGTGGAAGGATGGTACATCTAATAAGTTTCTATAAGAGACCCCAATTTATGAATAAGGTTGGGGTTTCTAGTATGAAACATAATGTGGGAAGGGGTTTTCTAAACTGTATCATCCTGACACTTAGAGTTATGTTATAGGTGGAGTTATAGGCAGTGAATGTGGTGATTCTATGGAAGGGTGCCCATATTAGTAGTGTGGTGAATCTCAAGGGACATAGAATATATCATAAAGACTAAAGGTCAAAAAGTTTCATGAAGTTATTGAAACATTTCTAGATAGAGAGGATAGACCATCGATAATTATCCGAACTATTATTGTTTCTTATATGCTGGCTAGTGCCTTATTTGATACCAGAACCTCTCAATATATTATATCTTCACAACTTGTGAATGATTTGAGCATGACTATGGAGTTTTTTTAGTGAGTTTATGATGATAGATTCGCCTCTTGGAATACAGTGGTGTGATATCTATTCGTTCAAGGGGTGTCCTCTCAATTTTGGAGACTATCGTTTTAGTTTGGATAATCAAATCCTTGACATGTAATGATTCGACGTAATAATGGATTTGGAATAGTTAAAATCATATCTACCCCACATTTATTTTTACTATAGGGGAGTGAATTTTATATCTCATGAGGGTGAAAATTATATTCATAAAGGATAATAGGTTATCATGGCATGTTATGTTGGTCTAGTTCGTCATCAAATGGTGGAGGTTTCCACCTAGGTTTCTTGTCTTTTTATGTATGATGGAGTTGTAAAACATGATTTTTTCCACCAATGGTGGATAATATTTAGAATTTAGTTCTTCAATAAGTGATGGGGATTCCTCCTAAGAGGGATATGTAATTTACAATTGAGCTCGATATAGGGGATGAACATGTTTCTATTCCACCATAAATAATGAATCAAATAGAACATCAAGAGATAAATTATCAGCTTGAAGAGTTTATGTATTAGGGGTTTATCGATTTCATTACGGCACATTGGGGGTTATATAGTCTATTTTTCTAAGAAGTATGGTAGTAATTTCAGTTATGTGTTAATTAATAGATGTTCAACTGGATGATATAGAAGAAACATTATCCACTTTCACAAATCGATGATCTCTTTGACCAATAGAGGTGATATTGTGTATTCTCTAAGATTGACTTGAGATCGGGTTATCATCAGTTGAGATTTCAACCTTTTGAAATACCTTGGAATAATTTTATATGTATGTATAAACATTATGATTTCTTCTGGATGTCATTTATGATGAGGTATGCACCATCAGTGTGTATAGACATGATGAAAAAAATCTTTCACCCATAACTACACCTGTTTGTGGATGAAATTTTCATGCAATCCAAGACCCATGAAAATCATGCCCAATATATTGGCATCATCCTGAGTACACTAAAAAAACATCATATATAAACAATCATATATATGATTAAATTTTTTATTGATCATCCACAGTTCTTTGGTCACATCATCTCATAGGAAGGTGTCTCTATGGTCCCAGATATTGTGTACGTAGTAGTTTCATGGTTGAATTCCTAGAATGTTTTTTATATTCATAGAATTATAGGATTGATATTTTATTATTAGAGGGTCATCCAAGAATTTCCTATTTTGAAACGTATCTTTCAGGCTTGATCAATAATGGGTAAAATATTTTGTGGTTTGGGTCTAGTGTGAATTCCATCTAAGAGTTATAGAAGTTTATTTAAATTGAAAGAATCTTGATCCTAATTGAGATGGGTGAAGAGTATATAGTACTTTTTATGATTCTGGGATCAGTCTTTGTATGGTTTTTATGTAGGGATATTGAATTGTGGAATATGGGTAATTTTAGATGAGGTCACATGAATGGAACTACCCTACACACAACCTTGAGTTAGCTATTGTTGTTTTTTATTTGATGCTTTGGAAGCATTATCTTATGGGAGAAAATTTTAAAATCTATAAAAACCATAAGATAATTATGGATATATTTTTTCAACTATAGATTAATCTCAAAAAAGAAGATATGGGTTGAGTATATTACATCATTTGACAGTGAGATATCATATTCACCTAGTAAAGGAAACAATGTTCCTGACAGTCTAAGTAGGAAACTCATACCCTAGTAGTTAAAGAGTTAGTTTATAGTGGAAGATAAAGAATTTACTAGAAGATATTATTATTGTAGAATAGGAGGAACATATGAAGATAACTCTGATATTATTCTTAGTGGATTCTATACTTTTGACTCAAATTAGGGAAAGATAGTATTAAGATATAGAATGTTTGTCATTTATGGATAACTGTGAAGGTGGAATTCACCATCATATTTTACTAGAGATTAGGATGATATAATCTAAACCATGTATTGGGTTGTTGTGACAATGAGAATGTGGGAGTATATGATGCATGAATTTCATGCCACAAGATGGAGGTGTAGCTGAGGTTGAACAGAATTTACCATGATCTGCATTGATATATGGGTGTCCAGGTATGAAAAAATAGATAACAGGTTTCCAGACATGACATTAAACCAATAAATAGGTGTAGTGTAACATCCAAAGTATGTAATGAATAATAGATATTTTATCTATGTCTGCTAATGATTAAGATAGTGTTTTAGAGGCTTAAAATGAAAATAAATACAATCTTATGCAGGGAATACACTAATATTCTTAAAAGATTTTTTTACTGCCTTTTGATGGAAAAACCTTTTTAAATATATCTTTTGACAATTTTATAAGGTATGTTTGTCAAAATAAACTTATTCTTTATGATTGGGACATCAAAATTTACTTTGTGTGAATTTTTGGTATTGTTCTGACAATGTTCATTTTTTTAATGAATAGTGAAAAATGTAGTATTTTAATTCCAAACCTCCTTTTAATCTAATTTATTTATATGATTATATTATCTTTTGAATTGGTTTTGAAGTGAAATTAGAATATATTTTTACCATTTTATCCAATGGTGGTAATTGGAATCAATTTCACTTTGAAATTTGACTTAAACTAGTGTCAATATTTTAATACTTATTGTTTCATAAAAATACGCTATTTGTCATGACAGTGAGAATCAGTTATTAAATTAATTAATGCAACTTAAATGTTTTGAATTTTTTAAAATAGAAATCATTTTTGAATTCGGAATATCAAATATAGCTTAGGGTGGTGTTTTGGTATCTTTCTGAAAAACATCAATTTTTGATGAATAGTGAAACCACTAAGTAGTAGTTAAAGAAACTGATTTTTCGTTTAAATGAAACTTTTCCACTTCTGTGATTTCATTTTCAAAAATCTGACATACATGGTTGTCATTAATAAGTAAAATTTGGTTCAATGAGATTAAAATATTTTTTTGGTGAATATTAACTTTTAAGTTCTTAATCGCGATTAGTGGTAATTAGTGTAGTTTTGGGTAAAAATAATGTTTTAATAATATGAGATGAGTTTGACACATGTCCTACCCACATTGGATGTGTCATGGCCGACCACGAAAATCCATGGGTCAATGTGGGGACCCCATGGAGCCTATTTGTTTGGGAAATGACATATATAATTTTTTATTTAATGTTAAAGTAAAAATGACACAAACATGAGATTTTTTACTAAAACAAATTTTACATTGGGTTATACAAGTCAGATTTTTGATTATAAATATTAATTGGAAATATAAAACGATTTTCTATGTCATAGTATTTTTTTTATAATTTTTAGACTTTAAATAAATTAAATTATTTATGACATCATGATGATGCAACGATTACCTCATTAATAAAGGATTTAAATAAAATGAAATGATAATGTAAAATATATGAACTACACATGTCCAAAACCTATTTGATGGGTGGATTTCTAACCCTTATCACATTACCCTCCAATTATATCAATGTGGGACCTTTTTAATCCTAAACGCATTTTAAAATAATGTAACATTTATTTACTTTCCAAGAGTACCCCTCCTCTCCTCTTATAAAAGGCCCCCACATCTACCTCCTTACCCACACTCCCAAAGCCTTTGTCTCGGCCAACCCCTGCCCATTTTTTCTCTCCACATCCCTCTATTACTCCTTTAAGACTCACTTTGGGCAGAAGTCTTCTCAAGGAAGCCTTTGAGCTCAAACCAAAGGGAGTTACCCGATTTTAAGGTAATGTCTTCACCTGAGTCCTTTTGTTTTATTTTGCTTCTCCAACCCCCTAAACTCTTTTTATTCATTTCTTTTGTAACAAATCCAGTATGTTCAATATACTAGGATGTTTTTATAAGAAGGATTCGAGCTACACTTACACACACCTACATCTAATGGTTAATGAACATACTGTTTCCATGGATGGTGAATTTATGCCTCCCGAAACGATGATTGTTCAACATTATTTTAACACCTTCAAAGGTGGACATTAAGATGAAACTATATTTATATATGATATATAATATGTTTATGTTTTCCTTATGCTTCTGTATTTTTCATATTGGGCATACCTTTATGGTTTCCATTATGGGTAAACACGATATCTTCATTTAAGTAAGTGCGGACTACCGCCCCCTCAAAGTGATTTGATTCAATAAATATCATATGTGGGACGTATAAAGGATGGAACTATGATATTATATTTGATATTACACTGGAATTATAATATACCTTTATATCATTATGATTCCATTCTATAAAATATGAAATAGAAATGAAAGTAGCGTTCATGCGTATGTACGACTTACCGTCTCCAGGAACGGTGCATTTCATTTCTTACCTCTAAATGATTATGTAATAATATAAATGCATGTATATACTGGATATATATGATATATATATCATGATTATAATTCTGGATATAATGGATACATGAACAACTTGTAATTATAAAGGGTTTATTTTTTACTCAAGTATCAATAATCGTTAAAACGACCGTTATTAACTTAAATAATTACACAGTGTTCATGACATGGAAATAAGTGATATAAAAGGAATAATTAACTTCAAAAGGGTTCTTAAACAAGTAGAAATTAACTCACGTTTATTATTCAGGAGATTAAAGAACGACCGAGTCAAGTCGGACCCGAGGTATGGGACTTCATCTCAATCTCCTTTCATTGAGGCATATTTTGTTTTATACACAACCTTATTTTATACGATGTATAAACCCCTTTGACTTTTACGTTTATTCAAAATGAATCTTTTTTATACAAAGCGTTTACTAAATGACAAAAGGGAATGTTTTTGTCATACGTATGCTGTGACAACAACTTCTCTGCTTCCGTGACCATTATTTGAGTTTCGGCTTCCTCTACAAGCCATACATTTTTTTAACCAGAAAAATAAATACCATGTTTTACATTTCTTTTATTTTGGTATTGAAAATTGTTTTCATAATGTTTTTATATCAATGTGTTGTATTTATATCTTGTGATTGAAAGGTGGAAGTGTTATGTTTCCTTTATGCATTTTTATGTGATACGATTATGTTGAGTTTCTTGGGAATTATTAAGAAGACTGGTGGTTCCATGATACACTAAGGGCGGGTGAGCCCGGTATAGATCTCCAATGCATTGGGTAGCACAAAGGAGTGAAACGTTAAGGATTATCCAAAGAGAATTAGGTAATATACTATGATTGGTATTCCAAACGTAACCAAGAGGGTTACTCCCTACGTAAGAATGTTATGAATGCCTCAAGTTGCCTTTATGTATTATGATTTCTATGATTTATTCATGATTTGATGAGGTATGTTAAAGTGATTATGTTTTATGGGTAAAGTATGATTTCATTCTTATGTATATATGTACCCATGTTTCCTTTCCATATATTTTTTATATCCCTTACTGAGCTTTTTATGCTCATCCCAAGTTTTTTTGAAATGATTTCACAGGTCAAGGGAAAGGTACATGATATGATGATAGTGTCAAGGAAGTGTCAAGAAAGAATCCATGTTTTATTTTAAATATGTTTCCATTGATGGGAATGAAGAATACTATCTTTATATAAGCACTTTGTTTATATGTGGATTGTAATGCAATTTTTATGATCTAATTCTCTAAAACTCTAAACCCTAAAAGATCCTCAATGTGTAATCTTGTAATAACTCAATATTAAGTAAGGATTAAGGATGGGGCCTTATAGTTCATATCAAAGGGAGGTTTAGATAACATTAGGAGTCAGAATTCTATTAAATTATTATCCAAAAATATTTTTTTATGGTCAAATTGATGTGATATAGTATTTGAATATTACCATGTTGCTTCATCTAAGACATGTTTGTTCAGAATGGTTTTCCATAGAGGAAACAGGGAAGCAGTGTTATGAAGGCATACAGAAGGAAATAACCTTCCGAATCAGCATCCTGAGATGGTCGGAATTAGAACTGAACAGTTTGTTTCTATAATGGAGCAGTTGAATCAAGCGATAAATGGTGGTGGTATCCATGCACGAGATCAGCCAGATCAACCGTAGAGGAACATGTCAGTGGTGGAACATTTCATGAGGCAACATCCCCCATCATTAAGAGGATTATCTGACCCTGTGTTAGCTGAAGGGTGCATTATAGCACTAGAGAAGATTTTCGATGTCATGGGGTGTTCAGACAATCAAAAGGTTAGTCTTGCTATTTACCGTTTGGAGGGTGAGGCAGATTAGTGGTGGTCTATGGTTAAAAATATCAGGGACGCCGATGAGATTGATGCTCTTGACTGGGATGAAATCAAAGGTATGTTTCTTGAGAAGTATTTTCCTATGGTTGTTCGACTTAGGATGGAAAAGAAATTCTTGGAATTGAGGTAAGAGGAAGACTCAGTGGCTACCTATGAATAAAGGTTCACTCGATTGTCAAGGTATGCTCCAAATTTTATCCGAGACCTTGATAGTAAAATCAATCGTTTTTACTCAGGATTAAAGCAAAAATATCGAAGGGCATTAGATTCTCGTGAGTTTAAAAGTTATGAAAATATTGTTCGATGTGCTGAGAAGGTGGAAATGGAGTTTGCCGATGATCAAGTGTTTTATAACAACCAACAGAAGAAGAGACCGAGGTGGCGGGAGAAAGGTAAGAATTCTTCAAAAAAAGTCAGATGGTAAAAAAACTAAGTTTCTAGTTTGTGATAAATGTGGAAAAAGGCATGATGGGGAATGCCTTATGAATTCTGGAATGTGCTACCGATGTGGTAAGATGGGACATAAGGCTCGTGATTGCACTAAAAAGGATCAAGGTGAAGGTAAGACCAAATTTGATTTACAGTTATTGAAATGTAATAAGTTAAATGAGATGGGTCACTATGAAAACTAGTGTCTGACAAAGAGCTTGAGTGATGGGAAGCAGTTAGAATACAAGTAGAAAGGGGTGGTGAAATCCTATACAACTACTTCAGCAGATGTCGGGCCATCAAAAGAAGTTGTATCAGGTACTTGGTTTGTTTTTTCAGATTATGCCAGTGTGTTGTTTGATTCGGGGTCTACACATTCTTTCATCTATGAATACTTTTCTAGTAAAATGGGAGTACCATCTCAAGAAATGACTCATGATCTTTTGGTAAAAACACCTAGGGGATATGTTGAGGCAAAAAGAATTTATAAGAATCTTCCTATCCTTATCTGTGGAAAGAACCTACTTGCAAACCTTATTGTTCTAACTCTAGTAGAGTTTGATGTTATCCTGGGTATGGATTGGATCTCTATTTACCATGCTATGATTGACTGTAGAGGTAAATAAGTTTCTTTTCAGAAATACTTTCAGTTTGTGTACTAAAATGAACCCTTACTGTTGATAACTTATCAAGAGGCCAAGAAACTTGTAAAATATGGAAATGAATGTTACCTTGCACACATGGTTGAAAATAAAGGAACTGTTTAGATTAATGATGTGCCAGTGGTAAATAGGTATCCTGATGTTTTTCCTAATGTTTTTCCTGATGAGTTTCTTGGAATAATTCCAGATCGGGAAGTTAAGTTTACTGTTGACTTAGTTCCTGATGCTAAGCAAATTTCAAAACCCCCATATCGAATGGCTCAAATTGAACTTTTAGAGTTGAAGGATCAATTGCAAGATTTATTAGAGAAAGGTTTCATTCGACCTAGCACATCACCATGGGGTGCTCCTGTTTTATTTGTTAAAAAGAAAGATGGTTCAATGAGTCTGTGCATTGATTATAGTGCCTTGAATAACATCACTGTTAAGAACAAATATCCTTTTCCTCATATCGATGATTTGTTTGATCAACTCCAGGGAACTCAGTATTTTTCAAAGATTGACTTGAGATCGGGGTACCATCAGCTGAAGGTAAAGGAAACAGGTGTTTCGAAGATTGCGTTTCGTACAAGATATGGCCATTATGAATTTGTAGTAATTCCTTTTGGGCTAACCAATGCACCTTCTGTATTCATGGACTTAATGAATAGAATTTTCCATGAGTTCTTTGATAGGTTTGTGGTGGTTTTCATTGATTATATTTTGGTGTTTTCTAAAAGTAAAGAGGAGCATGAAATACATTTAAGGGTTATCTTGAAAACCATAAAAGAAAAGAAATTGTATGGGAAATTCAGCAAGTGCGAGTTTTGGTTGCAACAAATTTCATTCCATGGTCACATTGTTTCTAAAGATGGGATAACTGTTGATCCTGCAAAAACAAAAGTTGCGGAAGAATAGCCATGACCCACAAATGTAACTGAGATTCGTAGATTCCTTGGTTTGGTAGGCTATTACCAAAGGTTTGTTATAAATTTTTCATGGTTGTCTAGTCCAATGACTAAGATAACTCGGAAGGGTATTAATTTTATCTGGAAAAAAGAATGTGATGATTGTTTTCAGGAATTGAAAAGAAGATTGGTGAAAGCTCCAGTTTTGTCACTACCTTCCAGGAATGGGGAGTTTGTTATATATAGTGATGCTTCATTGAAAGGACCTGGTTGTGTCCTAAAGCAGAATGATCAGGTAATTTCTTATGCTTCACGACAGTTGAAAACTCATTAGGTAATTTACCCTATACATTATTTGGAATTAGCTACTGTTGTTTTCTCTTTAAAAATTTGGAGACATCATTTGTATGGAGTAAAGTGTGAAATATATACTGATCAAAAAAGTATAAAGTATATATTCACTCAGAAAGAGTTAAACATGAGATAGAGGGGATGGATGTAATTAAACAAGGATTATGATTGTATAATTCATTACCATCCAGGAAAAGAAAATAATGTGGCTGATGCTTTGAGTCGAAAAAGTAATGCTTCATTAACAATGTTGTGTTTGAAACGTGATCCTTTGATTAAGGATTTGATGAACTTTGGCATAGAAGTTTTTGGCACAGGATGTTCTTCTGTTTTGTTTCAGGTATCATTGAGATCATCTCTATCAGATAGAATCAAGCAAGCACATAAGCAATACAGTGAGTTGCAGAAAAAGGTAGAGATGGTTCAGAAAGGTAAGTTTCCTGAATTCCACATTGATAATGATTGAGTTTTGAGATATGGGAAGAGATTTTGTGTGCCTTGTGATTCACAGTTGAAGAGAGAGTTGTAATGTGAAGCTCATAGTTCTCCATTTTATGTTCATCCTGGCAGTACTATGATGTACAAAGATCTGTGGGAGTATTACTGGTGGGATGGAATGAAAAGAGATATTGATGATTCTACTGTGAAGTGTTTGACTTGTCAGTTGGTTAAAGCAGAGAATAAGTTACCAAAAGGGATGCTTCAGCCTTTACAAGTGTTAGAGTGGAAATGGGAGAATATATCCATGAACTTTGTTGTGTGATTACCGAAGACATCTCGAGGTAATAATGCAATCTGGGTTATTGTTGATCGCTTGAATAAATCTTCTCATTTCCGTGCTATACGCGTTCCCTTTTCCCTAGATCAACTTTCCCGTTTGTATCTTAAAGAGATAGTCAGGTTACATGGAGTTCCTCTCTCCATTGTATCTGACTATGATCCCAGGTTCACTTCTAACTTTTGGAAAGGCCTTCCTAAGTCGTTGGGTACTGAATTAAATTTTAGTACAATATTTCATCCTCAATCAGATGGGTAGTTAGAACGAACAATTCAGAACTAGGAGGATATGCAACGAGCATGTTCAATGGATTATCAGGGAAGTTGGGACCAACATCATTCTTTGGTTGAATTTTCATATAATAACAGTTTTCATTCTAGTATACATATGGCACCATTTCATGCATTATATGTGAAGCGGTGTCGAACTACAGCTTTCTGGGATGAAGTGGGTGAAAGGAAGTTGATGGGACCAGAATTGGTAGAAGAGTTGGCAGAAAAAGTTCAGCTGATACAGAAACACATGAGAAAAGCTCAGAGTAGGCAGAAGAGTTATGCGGACAACAGGAGGAAGGATCTCTCTTTTGAAGTAAGTGATCATGTTTTTCTCAAAGTATCACCATGGAAAAGTGTGACGCAGTTTGGAAAGAAAGGAAAGCTGAGTCCAAGGTTCATTGGACCATATGAAATTCTGGAGAGAGTTGGATCTGTTGCTTACCGAGTGGCTTTACCTCTGAGTTTATCTCAGGTACACAATGTTTTTCACGTTTCGATGTTGAGAAAGTACATGCCAGATCCATCTCATTTTTGAGTCCACAGGTAGTTCATCTGGAAGAGAACCTATCTTATGAGGAACAACCGTTCCAGATTCATGACCACAGGGAGCAATTGTTATGGAATAAGGTGATTAATCAGGTAAAGGTTTTGTGAAAAAACCACATGATGGAAGAGGTAGCATGGGAATCTGAAAATTCAATGAGGGATAAGTACCCCCATTTATTCGATAAGTAAATAATTTGTGGGGAAAAAATTTTCTAAAGGGGGGAAGGATGTAACATCCCAAGTAAGTAATGAATAATATATATTGTTATCTTTGACTATTAATGATTAAGATAGTGTTTTAGAGGCTTAAAATGAAAATAAATAGAATCTTATGCATGGAATACACTAATATTCTTAAAAGACTGTTTTACTTCCTTTTGATGGAAAACGCTTTTTAATCTATCTTTTGACAATTTTATAAGCTATGTTTGTCAAAATAAACTTATTCTTTATGATTGGGACATCAAAACTTACTTTGTGTGAATTTTTGGTATTTTTCTGACAATGTTCATTTTTTAAATGAATAGTGAAAAATGTTGTATTTGAATTCAAAACCTCCTTTTAATCTAATTTATTTTTATTATTAGATTATCTTTTGAATTGGTTTTGAAGTGAAATTAGAATATATTTTTACCATTTTATCCAATGGTGGTCATTGGAATCAATTTCACTTTGAAATTGGACTTAAACTAGTGTCAATCTTTTGATACTTATTGTTTCATAAAAACACGCTATTTGTCATGACAGTGGGAATTAGTTATTAAATTAATTAATGAAACTTACATGTTTTGAATTTTTTAAAATAGACATCATTTGTGAATTCAGAATATCAAATATAGCTTAGGGTGAAGTTTTGGTATCTTTCTAAAAAACTTCAATTTTTGATGAATAGTGAAACCACTAAGTGGTAGTTAAAGAAACTGATTTTTCGTTTAAATGAAACTTTTCCACTTCTGTGATTTTATTTTCAAAAATCCAACATACATGGTTGTCATTAAGAAGTAAAATTTGGTTCAATGATATTAAAATATTTTTTTGGTGAATAGTAACTTTTAAGTTCTTAATCACGATTAGTGGTAATTAGTGTAGTTTAAGGTAAAAATAATGTTTTAATAATATGAGATGAGCTTGAAACATGTCCTAACCTCATTGGATGTGTCATGGACGACCATGAAAATCCATGAGTCAACTTGGGGACCCCATGGAGCCACTTTGGTTGGGAAATGACATAAATAATTTTTTATTTAATGTTAAAGTAAAAATGACACAAACATGAAATGTTTTACTAAAACAATTTTTACATGGGGTTATACAAGTCAGATTTTTTATTATAAAACGTCATTGGAAATATAAAAGGATTTCCTACATCATAGTATTTGTTTTATAATTTTTAGACTTCAAATGAATTAAATTATTTATGACATCATGATGATGCACCGATTATATCATTAATAAAGGATTTAAATAAAATGAAATGATAATGTAAAATCTATGACCTACACATGTCCAAAACCTATTTTATGGGTTGATTTCGAACCCTTATCACCTTAACCTCTAATTATATCAATTTGGGACCTTTTGAATCTGAAACTCATTTTAAAATAATGTAACATTTCTTTACTTTCCAAGAGTGTCCATCCTCTCCTCTCATAAAAGGCCCCCACCTCTACCACCTTACCCACACTCCCAAAGCCTTTGTCTCGGCCAACCCCTGCCCATTTTGACTCAACACATTCCTATATTACTCCTAGAAGCATCACATTGGGAACAAGTCTTCCCAAGGAAGCCTTTGAGCTCAAACCAAGGGGAGTTACCCGATTTTAAGGTAATGTCTTCACTTGAGTCCTTTTGTTTTATTTTTCTTCTCCAACCCCGTAAACTCTTTTTATTCATTTATTTTGTAAAAACTTCAGTATCTTCAATATACTAGGATGTTTTTATAAGAATTATTAGAGCTACACTTACACACACCTACATCTAATGGTTAAAGAACGTACTGTTTCCGTGGATGGTGAATTTATGCCTCCCGAAATGAAGATTGTTCAACATTCTTTTAACACCTTCAAAGGTGGACATTAAGATGACACTCTATTTATATACAATATATAATATGTTTATGTATTTTTCTTAGGCTTCTTTATTTTTAATTTTGGGCATACCTTTATGGTTTCCATTATGGGTAAACGCGATATCTTCATTTAAGGAAGTGCAGACTACCGCCCCCCTCAAAGTGATTTGATTCGTTAAATACCATATGTGGGACGTATAAAGGATGAAACTATGATATTATATATGATATTATACTGTAATTATAATATACCTTTATATCATTATTATTCCATTCTATAAAATACGAAATAGAAATGAATGTAGCATTCATGCGTACGTACGGCTTACCGTCTCCATGAATGGTGAATTTCATTTCTTACCTCTAAATGATTATGTAATATTATAAATGAATGTATATACTGGATATATATGATATATAAATCATGATTAAAATTATTGATATAATGGATACCTGAACAACTTGTAATTATAAAGGGTTTATTTTTGACTCAAGTACCAATGATCGTTAAAATGACCGTTATTAACTTAAATAATTACATAGTGTTCATGACATGGAAATAAGTGATATTAAAGGAATAATGAACTTGAAAAAGGTTCTTAAACAAGTAGAAATTAACTCAAGTTTATTATTCATGAGATTAAAGAACGACCGAGTCAAGTCGGACCCGAGGTATGGGACTTCGTCTCAATCTCCTTTCATTGAGGCATATTTTGTTTTTTACACAACCTTCTTTTATATGGTGTATAAACCCCTTTGACATTTACATTTATTCAAAAGTAATCTTTTTTATACGAAGCGTTTACTAAATGACAAAACGGAATGATTTTGTCGTACGTATGCGGAGACAACCACTTCTCCGCCGCCTTGACCATTATTTGAGTTTCGGCTTCCTCTACGAGCCATACATTTTAAAAAAAAAATAAATACCATGTTTTACTTTTATTTTATTTTGGTATTGAAAATTGTTTTCATAATGTTTTTATATCAATGTGTTGTATTGATATCTTGTGATTTAAAGGAGGAAATGTTATGTTTCCTTTTTGCATGTTTTATGTGATACGATTATGTTGAGGTTCTTGGGCATTATTAAGAAGATGGGTGGTTCCGTGATAGACTAAGGGTGGGTGAGCACGATATAGCTCTCCAATGCATTGGGTAATGCGAAGGAGTAAAACGTTAAGGTTTCTCCGAAGAGATTTAGGGAATATACTATGATGAGTATTCCAAACGTAACCAAAAGGGTTACTCCCTACATAAGAATGTTATGAATGCCTCAATTTGCCTTTATGTCTTATGGTTTCTATGATTTATTCATGATTTGATGAGGTATGTTAAAGTGCTTATGTTTGATGGGTAAAGTATTATTTCATTCTTGTGTATATATGTACCCATGTTTCCTTTCCATATATTTTTTATATCCCTTACTGAGCTTTTTATGCTCATCCCAAGTTTTTTTGAAATGTTTTCATAGGTCAAGGTAAAGGTACATGATATGATGATAGTGTCAAGAAAGTTTCAAGAAAGAATCCTTGTATTATTTTAAATATGTTTCCATTGATCGGAATGAAGAATACTATCTTTATGTAACCACTTTGTTTATATGTGTAATGTAATGAAAGTTTTATGATCTAATTCTCTAAAACTCTAAACCCGTAAAGATCCTCAACGTGTAATCTTGTAATAACTCAAGATTAAGTAAGGTTTATCGCTGGGGCCTTATATGTAGGCTAAGAATCTTCATCCTGGTGGTTCACTAAAGCTATTTCCATTCCAAAATTGAGGTGGGAGGATGTTACCATGGAAATTGCGGTGGGTATTCCAAGGAAACCATGGAAGAATGATGCTACATTGGTGATAGTAGATCAAATGATGAATGTAGCTCATTTTTTCCAATATGAGAGACATTATCAGTAGATTTAGGAATGGCTAAAATAATTTATTGGGTTTGGGGAAAAGCACATATAATTGGTGGAGTACTCATATAACACAATTTTCTAGAATACTATTCAGGTGGCACAATATGAGGAAATTTATGGTATTCCATGTAGATCATTAATATGATGGATGAAGGTAGGGGAATTTTAGTTATTAGGACTGAGTATCATACATGAAACATCAGAGAAGGTTTAATTATTTCAAAAAATTATGGCTATGGATAAGAGTATATAAAAGTTATGTGCGGATAAAATATGGTGATCCCTTGAATTTTCATTGGGTGATCATGTGTTCCTTCAGGCGTCACCTTGATTGGTTCCCCTTAAGATTTAGAGGAATGGAATTTTGAAACCCATGTTCTTTGGGCTATTTCAGGTTGTGAAGAAAATAGGGCTAGTAGCATACCTAATGAAACATATACAGAGGTATAGTTATATGTATGATTTTTTATGTGTCACAAATTTAGTGGTATGACCCCGAACAATCTCATGTTATTCATGTAGATGATGTTGAGTTTGAGAATGATTTGTCCTTTTAGAATCATCTGATATATTTTATGGATAATATTGAGAAAATGTTGTGGGGATATACCATGCCATTAATTCAATTATTGTGGAAATAAGGGAATGTTTTGGAGAAAACATGGGAGACATAAGTAGATATACAGGCTCCATGGCGCGATCATTTTACCTCAAAATCTTAGTAATGATTTGGATTAAAACTCCTGGAAGATCTGTTATAATCTAGGGATATTGAAAGATCCTCAACTTTTCTATAGATTTCTCAAATTCTTTTTTAGGATCCCTTTTCCATTTTTTGAGTATATCTTGTTGGGGTTTAACCTTGGGGTGTTTTTGGGTAAATTTGAGGATGTTTTTATCGATGTGGGGTAGTGTATGTTTGGCGCATGGGTTTCCTAGACCATGTTCCCATGCCAGAGAACCATGTAAACTTGATATAGGCGATCAAGGTGGATGGATTATTTTCAATTAGTTTACACTTATAATTGTAACTATGAGACTTCCTATGTAGAGGATATAATTTAGGCACATTGTTAAGGAAAAATATGGTCCCCATATAGGAATTTTTGCATATAAAATATTAAATCCCAAAAAAATTGATTAAAAAATCCCAACCCCCTCACACGGACATCAATCTATGTCAACCATACACAAACATAATAATTTCCTCTTGTTTTTAGAGGCTTACAGAAGAGTAAAAAGGTTTTACAATGTCCATTATTCATGAATCTAACACAGATTAGAGATACATACCTCTTTTGATAGAAGATTCTAAAACTATTTGGTTTCCTACCACTCTCATATATTTCACTCATCCCTAGAATGGATGTTTTAGTATGTTGGTAATCGATCTATATATTGGTTTACATTTTTCTACCATGTTTGATCCTGGGTTTAGGATTCATATCTACATTACATAATTCATTGTGATCTTAGTTCTCAGATTCAATTTGGGGATTTCATTTGGAGAGCGTTCATACTCAATTTTGAGTTAGGTTTCCCAAATTCAATTCATATATTCTTGAATTCCAATGACATGTATGTGTTGAGAAATTTCAATTGTAATTTTTGACAAATGAATCATGAATTGATTAAATCAATTGAATAATTAATTTATGAAATCATAGAATTGAATAACTTATTTTTCATGTGATTACAGAAAGAGTTGAATAAGGGAAAATTGATTTTTGGAAATTGTAATTAGGAAATTTGTGGAATTGGATAAATTATTTTTTAAATTAATTAATGGAATATTGTGTTTGTATAATTGATTTAATAATTAATTTTTTATTTTTTTAGTAATTTGGTCTTTTCAATTTGTCAATTAATGTGTTATGAATTAATTGACATTAAGAACTATATTATGGTTGTTTTAACCTTAATGGGTTAATGTGATATATGATTTAATGGTAATAATTTGTTTAATGGTAAATTTCTATAATATTCTATGTTATTGATGTATTGAATCATTTTTCTTTTGATAATGGAAATGGTATACGATGATGTGAAAATGTGATGAGATGGTTAATGTTGATTAAACGTATTAAATTTGATTTGTGTATTATATTTTGATTGATTGATAAAAAAACATTTGGGACATGGAATGATGATTTAAATTCCCATGTGTTTCTAGAAGTGATGTTGTAGACCCTAAAAACATTCTTTTGGATTGGTATTTGGGACATAGATTTCTACATTGAAAGAAAATATGTGTGATTCCTCTGATAATGAGTGGCATACAATGACTTTTGATTCAAAATCCAACTGTTGTTAATAATTGATGATGAATGTGGGACAAAAAATTCAACATCAAAAGGCGAACCATGTGATTGATTGATGAAAATATTTTCAGATATATATTAATGATTAAATACTCATGGGATCCAAGATATAGTATTTTATTGCCAAAATGTTGGTATTAGAGTATGGTCAAATTATTTATGATGTTAATTGATATTAAATGGTTAATGAAATCCCATGGGTTATAATGATTTATGAATAGAATATGAGTTATGGTTCAGACTCCGGCATGGATTGAAGAGGATATTGAGGCTTCAGGTGTCCTCAGGAACCATGGGGTTTCTATGGTCAAATAAAGAATAATTTATTATGTAAACTATTTACATTATTTACTATATTTTATTCTTTATAAAACTATATATAATATTATTGAATGGATATTATTTTAGGTATTATTGGTGGTGGATTATTGAGTTGAACTCACACCCTACTCGGGCTGCGTGATTGGTACCCAAATATATTTCATGTTCGTTTGATGGTATAAGGGAAATGGATTATTTTAGATAAATGATATGGGATAGAGCATAGACTATGAAACCATAAATCATGTTAGGACCCACATAAGAGTGTCATTGTGTCTTTATTTTGGTTATTTAATATACACATGGCACTTATTTTAACCTGAAATATCTTTAACCTTAGTTTGGATAATGTATTCTTGTTTTAGTCATCTTGTGATACTAGTTTGTGTAGTTATTAATTATTTCAATTGGTTATTATTTATTTATTTTAACTCCTATGATTATTTGATATAGAAGATATAGTCTCCACATGATCGATATTAATCCCTTGCAACTATTTGTTAGCCTTGGGCATATGGGGAGGTACCCATGAGGTGACGTGACCAATTAGATTGGGGAACCGTTGTGTTACACCTAGGGCATGACATTACAATTAACTCAATTATCAAAATTATAAAAATGATAATGGAAATAAATAAATTAGTTTATCATCTATATTTCAATAATTAATAAATAATGAAAATGTTTTATTAAATTATATTTATTTTAAATATTATTGAATTAACACAAATAGTGAATTCATTGAAAATACATAATTACAATTAAATTTATAAATATATATAACGTGTAAAAATATAACTTCTCTTTAATTTATTGTATAATAATTGATATAAAATAATTAAAATTAAAAAATTAAAATAATTATGTTATCAAAAATTATATAATTTTTTGCAGTAATATGGTTTGGCTACATAACACCTTATAAGACCAACGTAGGACCTAAGCATATGGTGTGTTAAAGTGGTTCTTTCCATGGTGATTTAATGGAGAGATTTTATTATATTATCTCACTAATATTAAACTTCTCCCAATAATGGGATTTTGAAATAAATTTTTTGAATCTCAACATGGGATAGGTAGGGATTCGATACAATAGATCATTGTCATCCCTTCATAAATATATTTCAATTGGACTTATCATAACTTTTGAAATATATTAATCTGAATGGTCACTATACAATTATTTTTTTTGAAAAGTTATTATTCATTAGGGTCATTTTAGTATAATAATGTATATGAGTTGAAAATAACTAAGGTAGGGCACGGTTTTTCTATAAATATAACACTTAATGTGAAATTTATTTATTTATATTTTAATTTCTTTTTTATTTGTTAGGATGATTACATTATTCCACCCTTAAGAAATATCACCCTCTACTTTTCATTTTTTACACTATAGTTCATTAGTGTACTTCCATTTAGCAACTACATATGGTTGTCATTTTTTTACATTAATCATGTTGTTTGAACTCAACATGTTTACTAGGGTAGTTATCTGATTTTGTAGATCATTTTTCAGCAATATGAGATCCTTACTAGTTTCTCCTCATATGAATTGCGATTCTACAAGGGTATCACCCCATGATTAAATATAGGCGATAGTTCTCATATATAATTCCAAAAGAATGAATCCCATAAAATGGAATGTAATTTTGATAATTTACGTAGGAGTTTAAGTTAATGTTTCATAGATCTGATGTGATAGGGAATTCAAAATTGTTTTATGTATATAGGAATAAGCTTTACCATCATAAAAAACCATTAATTTATTCCATGAATATTTATGAAGGAACACATTTCTTTTGACCTAAATCCCTAGATCTCATTGATGATTGTCTATATATCATTTACAATTAATATATGTGTATTATATATGAAGTTGAATGGTTTAAACCATCTCTGTCATCTCTTATATAAAATAATGTCTCATAATTATCCTCTCACAAACAGAATCCCATAATCTGGGAGTCTCAATCCTCTTCCCATATATATTCTAATAACGAAAAATTTGAATCATATAATTAAAATATTTTCATATTATAACACTAGTATGGATTTTTTTTATTTAAAAAATACACAGAAATCCATTGAAAAGTTTCACATAATATACTGTAGTATTTGAATGGGTTTTTAGGTTAACTATCCTTATGAGTTACATAATAACTATTCAAACATAGATCATTATCTAATTCGTACTGATGTATTCTCTAGAACATTGAGGTAATCACAAAATCTCAATAAAATATAATAGAGATTTGATGTTCAGAATATCTTACCTATTCCCATATGTATATCTGGGTGAGTTATTAAATATTAAACTTTTTCTTAACTATAATTAATGTCACTTAATTTTTAAGGTGATAAAATACCACTCAGATGGAATGACTTCCTTTATAGGTCATGGGGAGTCCTATAATAAAATTGATGGTTCTCTTTTCCCATTTCTATATAAAAATGGAAAAAAATTCATCATACCATAGCATTATACCATTCACCATTAAAATTTATTCATACCATGAAACATGATTCAAATTTTATAATCTTCATCACAATGTTATCAAAATATTTTTTTGATTCAAAATTCAATACATCATAGTGATTCATCGATAAATAGAGAAGGATGATCTATTCAAAACAACTTGTGAATCCCTCTTCAATTATGGGTTTGAGGAGACAAAAATTCTAGGTTCAAACCATTGAAATCCACATTTACAAAAGTTGAACATCAGCATATTCTGAACTATCCTATATAACTCTCCATCATCTTTTTAGGTCACCATGATCCCCTCAATAATCTATTGTTATGTAATTATATAGTTATATTACTGTAAAATTAAATTTATTTTTTCCATATATGTATTTATATATTTAATGCACATGAAGAATTTATTGCATTAAATACACCTTATTGATCTGGTGGTTGGATCATTTCTACTCATAGAAACATCAATAATATTCACCTTCCGAGGATGGAAAAGTATTAAATAATCATAATCCTTGATCATCCCTAACCACATTTTTTTGATTCATATTGACATACTATTTTGAGTATGTAGTTGAGGCCTTTTTTATCTATATATTTGAAAAACAGCTCCCAATAGATATAATTTCACTAAATCCTTAACATGAATATCAAATCAATAGATTCCATGTAATATGTCGGTTAGATCATATATGGATCATTAATTCGATATAGGTATAGTCAATCAATTATTAATCTTATATGAGTAGGAAATATGATATATTTTAAGATTCATTTCTATAAATCACAATTATTTCCATTGTACTGGGTAATGTTTAATGACGTTTATTGATTTCCATATTCATTAACTATAAAATTCATTCCTCATATTATTTAGTGTGGATAAAAACAATTCAAATGAAAGTTTTCAAGGATAATTTTCAATAATATCATTAAAACTACCTCAAAAATCAATGGTAGTACTAACATAATACATAGAATCAATGGATATCAATCACTGATGTTGGTCTATGTCATCATTCAATATTGTCTATTTTTTATGAATCCATATTTTTCTATTTTTCAATGATATCATGTCCCATGGATGTAACATTATCCATATAATAATTGGATATTATACTCTTTATATATAAAAATTTCTTTTCACATGGTCTTAATTAAATCATTAAAATTCACCACATTTTCTATTTTAGTATTTTAGTATATTAAAATTTCATAATTAAAGACTCAACCAAATTTTTTGATGTAATCTATGATGAATATATTGATTACTTAAATAAAAATAGATAGAGTATTAACATGTATAAATGGAATCACTATCGACTCTTTGTAATTATGAATTTTATGAAAATAAATATTTAGGTTATTCTCCATATTCACATTTACATGGTAATATACTTGCTAAATATCCCCATTAGAGAAATACTAAGATTCATATGTCACCTATAACAATAAATCAATTAATGGAAGAGGATACATGTTCTTTATCATGGTATGTGAGATCTAATGATAATATATATAGAGGTGCATTGACCCATTCATTTTTTTATGAATAAGATTCGTAAAACCCATAATAATTCACATTGGCGTATAAAACTTTTTTTCAATTTATCCATCAGATGACTCTCAATATCATAAATTTCAATAGTGTCCAATATATATATTGTCATAGTAATTGTAATATATTCATGTGTAATTTTTTTAAAAAATTATAAATCCAATTATGATGAGTATAGTTGATTTATTTGGTGACACCTCATCATATTCCATTAAAATTTGAATATCATCATGATTGATCTTCTCCTTGGTCTCAAACTTTTATTCATGACACAGATTATAATAATGAAATAATATTAAGTATAGAGATGATAATTCCTAATGAGATCCATTCCACTAATTGAACTTGAATAGATTCATAGGGATATTTCTATATGGATGGTGATTTCATTCTCTCAAAAATTTATGTTGGATATTTAATATGAAAGTAGATGGATATTTATAATTACATTGAATTCTATTAAATAGAATACCAAAAGGGGTAATGGAAAATTTCCCCACATATATTGATAGGGGAGATAACATATACATGGGATGGAAAAATATCCTTCTTTTATCACTAATAACTCCACTTTCATGTTTTGAGCTATTGTTTGAATTGTTCTACATTTGCATATAATTTTGAAAAAATTCATAGTACTCGAATCATGTTTCATGATCTATATACTCGAATTAATAATTAAGGTACCTATCAGAACATTTTAGGCAGTATATACATCATCATTTAGGATGTAATAATATCTATCTTTCTCTCTATGAAATTCATGTTAGAATCCATTGTTATCATAATAAATCATAATCATAGTGAATTGTTTAACATAATGAAATTTTATATGTAATTTAGACATTGGATTACATGATAATGGTTGAAAATAGAAATACTTTCATCCATTATATTAGTTGGTTTATCCCCATGCAATTAACTTACATTATGGCATTCTTTCCCATACTTGAATAATTTCCTTATCCCCATTATGATATTTCTAGGATTATTCTTCCATGACTATTGATAAGTGGGATGTTTTTCACTTATACCACTATGATATTTATCTATCAATATACTAGAAAATATATCCATTGAAAATATCTTATCTAAATATCCATGAATTATTTAATATTCAGTTATATACATTTTAACATTCAAGGAACATTGTACAATATCCGAATATTAGTAAAATGCTTGAATCACCAATACATTTCATATACATAGATTTATAAAGAAAAAGAAGAAACCGAACTTAATTTATTGGTTAATGTCAATGATGGAGGCATATTGTGATATTATTATGTTGTTTTACTCATATTCCCTGATATATTCAACATCCTTTTACATGAAGATATAATAAATCCTCAATATTTTATGTCAGGGTGAGAGGAAAATATTAATTTAAAAACTTTCTGGAATTGTCCCCACTCCATCAGTTTGATTTATTCGTAAGGGTTTGTATTTTTATTCAATGAATACCATTGATTTATTTTCATTACTAATAAACCATCGTGGACTTCTCTTAGTGAAATTATTGAATGAAAAAAAAGATAATTTCAATAGTGTTGATATGTTGTTCTATAATTTATCTATCAAAAGATACACTCTGTGCCAAAGGCCTTGTTCAAAATACATTTAGATTTGAAACAGTATCCTTCATATGAGGATATAGTGTTTCCCTTATATTAAATTTTCTATTCAAAACATGAGTTAATTGAGAATATATTATAATAAATCTACTGACCTCTACTCCCATCAGGTTGGTTATCTCATTTTTTAATTCAATACATCCTTCACCACCTTGGTTGTTGACTCAGTTTCTACTATTCACATCCATTAATATAAATAGAAAAAAAATTATGGATGATTATTTTAAAACAACTAAACACATAAAATTTAAAATATATATTTTGCAGTATAACTCATAAATTAAATAATTTTTTTAAACTATAAATCACTGCATTTTAATCAATGTTATCTAAGTTACATTTTCTAACATAATTTTTTGTTGGAATATTTTTCCCATTCAAAATGAATAATAATAGCATGTGAATTTAGAAATATATATCCCAAGGTAGTATCAAACATGGTGTACAGAAATATTATTTCTTCATGAATGAGGAGACATTAATGTCAAATTTATAATGAATTTTTTAGGGTAACTAACTATAAGTGTAACTATTATGAAGATGCATCCACTTTTATTATCTAGATTGGGTTTTTCATCAATATAAAACACTAACCTAATACTTAACAATAATTTTAACATTATTGAAAATGTTTACTATTATCAATAAGTAATAACTATGTTTTTATTGTCATTTACCCCCCCCCCCCCAATGACTATACTAGGATCTGTTTCCATCTTTGAAAATCCATATCTTTAATACCATTTAATTAATTATTTATATCATTAGAATATACATAATAAATTCCAAAAATATATTGAGTACCATTGTATTTGAGAAATAATATAAATAGATAACTAACATGGTACATGGTTATAAAAATGTTATTATAAAACTCTAAATCATTCCCTTATACTAAATTGTTCTTATAATACTCTATGTGATAACCTTGAGACATATATAAAAAAATTGGGTTTTATAAATCAGAATAAGATAATAATCAGAGAATAACAAGATGAATGTAATACATGTTAGTCAAGAGGAATAGAAATGTAAAATAAAATGAGTAATAATCATATACATGATCATTTTTGTAGGAAATAATATATTAATATCCAGGATTCACTACATGGTGGAAACAACATTTTACATGACATAATATTCATAAGTCAAAGATTACAACCAAGACATCATAAAATAGAGTGATTTAAATAACATCTCAGGAACCACACATGGATTCTCATGGAAAAAAATATTACCAATTTTTATGGAGGGGTATATAATTATTTTCCCACCCATCAAATTTATTTCATGAACATGGATTTGTGTTCCACATATATAATATAATATAAGAAAAATATCCATCACTTTTAATCCCACAGTTAAGAAGTATGGGTAAAAGGCCTTGTATTGCACAATTAATAATGATGGGTACAACTAGTTGAATATCCTAGAGTGTAAATATAGAGTAGTATTCACAATACACAAGGTTGTTAGAGAAAATCGAATGATAATTTCTAATGAATAGTGGGTGAACAAAAATACTTATGAAAGTAGTGAATGAGAGTGAATAGTGATATTTTATTACATGGGAACCATAAAGATACTAATGTGATGTGTAAAAACACATTTCAAGAAGTAAAATTTTAAATAAAACTGTCTTGGTAATGAAAATGCCCATAATATACAAATAAGGCGTTGTAGTCCAATACCTTCTAAGGGATCTTCTCGATGATTGGTAAAATCATCTTATGTGTTTCAAAATTTATTTGGAGGGATTTTGAGAAGGATATATGGAGTGCATTCACACTCAATGTACTTTTTGGGATACAGAGATGAAGTATTGGTGTTCATTTATATAAAAAGTGGATGAATTTCATTATAAATTTCAAAACATAGTTTGTGACACTATATGATAACATAATAAAAACTAATAACCTTACCTTGTTTCATGAAAACAATTTCTATGAAATATTATTGATCTTAAAGATTTTATGTCATTGAATATGATATATTAAAATAACACCATTACTATCTTAAAAGTGAGTCAGTTTTAAAAATAATTGAGTATAAGAACATTAAATATATTATTGGATTTTTTTGATTCAGTAATGTATTCTAAATTTTACCAAATAAAATAAAAAATCATTATTTTAATGGTAAAATCTATATTTGTTATTATGTTACTTTTATATAAATTTTTATGTCACATTTGGCCTATTATGATATCATAATATCAACATTATATTCATACTATAATTAATATTTACCAAAAAATTGACTATATCTAAAATTTATAAAAAATTTATCATTAGCTAATTTCAATATTATTATTTCAATAATTATTATATATTTTCTCAAAAAAATTAAAAAAATTATATTTTTCACTTTTAAATTAAATTCCCAACACACTGGAAAATACTTATTTTTATGGTTTTAAAATAATTTAACCTTATAAATATTATTCTTGTCTTTTTAAAATTATATTTTTATTTTTTTTAAATATTTATTATTTATTTTGAATATTTTATTAAAATGTCAACTTATAGAAAAATTATAATTTTTTAGAAATTGTTTCTTAAAAAATAACAATTTCACAGAAATACAATTATGATTTCTCATGTCTAAATAAAAGTTTTATCACAATAAATATATAATATTGATTAATTAATAATAAAACTGATAAATATAATCATTAGTTTTTAAAAAGTAAATATAAAATTTGTATTACTAGTTTCTTGTTACATTATAATTTATTACACCAATGTACATAACAAGGGTATGTTGTGTGATGGGGGTGACTTTATGGGGCAGTTCTTTAAACATGGTTTGGATTGATATCTCAATAATATTGAACATCTCTAATCAATGCTTTCATTTGATCCTTAATTATTATTTTTGTACTTGGGAATAGTCAAAGGAAAATCCATGTGAAGAAATATCCCTCATATACTTTGTTAGATGAGCTTCATATGGAATGATCCTATAGATTGATTCAATCACTTATTTTATCTATATCAATGGGAGTTTAACATAAACATTGATATATATATATATATATTATTCTTGATTCTCACATTAAAATGTCTATATTACCGGTTGTAAATATTTTTAATGGAATTTTAATCATATATGCTTTATAGGTCTACTATAACTGAAGTAGTGTATGTGATTTATATAACAATATTACCTAATAGTGTGTTTATTAATTCCTAAGGAAGTTTCATTTGTGAAATTATGTGTTTTTACATATATATTTTTAATTTAATCATTATTTCAAATAGTTAAGAGATACAATGTTCATGAATATGTATTGGATAACATCTCCATGAATGATGTAAATCATTTTTCAATTTCAAACTCTAATGGATAGTGGTAAATATGTATATAAAAACTATATGTGATATTATTATCATGAATACCATTATAGAGATAATGTAACAAAAATCATGATGTAAGGGACCTAAAATATGAATCAAAACATACATAAAACACAATACTATTATGACCCATAAATAATGATTATAATAAAGAATTTATAATTTATTAGTGATGAAATGTTATTTGTGGATGATATATGATAGTATATGTAATAATATTGTTATGGTTCAGAATTATAATAAATTTAAATTTATTATAAATTATTTTAGAGTTAATATGATGAATGTTGAACATGATCCAAATTTCTTACATAATAGTTCCATTTTTATCCAGATTGTTTATGCTTAAAATTGTGTAAATAAAAATATATGATATATCTCTGAAAATTAGTTTTTTATTTATTATAAAATAATTATTTATATATATTACAATTATTCCATTCCTTTTATTCACGTTATCTACCCAAGAGAAAGAATTATTTTTTTAGTGAAACCCAACTATTCTTCTCTTTATAGTCACGAATAATTTTTATCTAAGGCCATATTTTTATTAAATTAATTATAATATTATTTTTAAAATTATCCTAATAAAATTTAATTTAATTATTACCTATGTTTTATATTTTTTATAAATTATTAAAGGGGTTACACTTGACTTTTATCTGAATAATTCCCACATTATTTTTTATCAAAAAACCAAAAAGAATCATTGTTTCATTGTACACCACATGAATAGATTTCTCCACCACCATGACTAAATTCACCATGAATGGTTAATTTATCTCATTTCATGGTTATTTTAAATAAAAATATTTCCATTATTAATTTTAAAATTTTCATAATTTAAATGAGTGATTTCTAAAGGAAATTGTTATATTCCTCAAAATATATTACAGTGGTATATTAATGACATTTTGAATCAATGTAAATGTTACCTCATGTAACTAAACCATCATTTAGGTAATTATTTTATGATACCATAATTATTATTTTTGTTGATGTTTCTTGATTATGTGTTGAAATATTGTTGAAAATGGTTTCCTTCCCACTGGTTAAGCTATGCAAAAATGATAAATGCTTTCATGGTCATGTGAATACAAATGAATGCATAATAATTTTTTAATATGATGTTTAGATATAGAAATATTTTTAATTTTGTTGGTATTAATTTTTTATTAGGTCAAAGGGTACAAGGGATTTTAACCAAAGACAAATTTTGGTACACATGAGGTTATTGCAGTCCAATTAGTGCATATAAGAGGTTATCTAATTCCAAAAAAGGTCACATTTGTGGCTAGTCAGACACTTAATTAGAAAAATGGATATATATTCAAATAAAATAATGTGATAAATGTGTTAGAGGATTTCCTTGACATAACATTTACATGATTATGATTATTCTACACTTTCTACCACCCATTAATGACATGATATTTTGAAAATTCAATGATCTCTTGTATCATATTCATGATTCCATTATCATCCCTGACTTATGAAATAAAAAAGATTACGTTGAGATTTATAAGTATTATTTATTAATTGATGGAAATGGTTTTCAAATTCAATATTCAGGTTCTTGTACCCCTATACTAAGGATTTTCATAAACGATATATGATATCACCCATGATTACCCTTAAAAATATTATACGGATTACGTGTATAATGATTATTTTTCCCAGCATATAATGTATAGTATTAACTATGAAATTTATTATAATGGTGGTAGTTATCAATAACATAATGGTAGAATATGTTGACATTTTATGTGCTATTTTTTCACATGACCTTGTTTTTATTGACACATAACCACAATGGTCGAGGAATAGATCATAATGATATAAATTGATTACTCATCGAAGAATTTGTAATATTTATGTATGTAATGTTTTATACTCCTCACAAAACATGTAAACATACTATGTTTGCCTCTAGTCAATGGTGTAGGGTTGGGGGAGTATTCAAAAATTCATAGCCTTGACAACTAATATACGAGGAGACACCATGTGCATAAGGCCAAAATGGGTGTTTACTACCCTAATTGATTCTAGTGTAGGAGAATAAAGAATAAAAAACATAATGATATATATATATATAATAAAGAAGAAAGGGGAAAATACCTAATCCCAACACTCCTTATATAGTTATTGTTCCATGTGATAATCCATCTACCATTACCAAATACTAGGAACGAAATAAATCATGCATCAATGATCCAATATCAAATAACGATTAATCATTTTTTTATTAATCCATATTTAATAAAATAGTAATTATTGAAGGTAGGTGATTAAATTAATTACTCACAATATAGACCATCTATTACTTTCAAAATCCACAAAATCATTTAAAATAACAAGATCATTTTATTTATTTAACCATATCTATTAATTTTCATTATCATTTAATTATAATTCCATAATTTTAGGAAATAAGAAATATTTTATTATATCATTGTAGATTTATATATATATATATATATTAATATATTATAATCACAAAAATTTGACATATAATAATTAATATATATTAAAATGATTGAGTAAATAATAATAAAGCATGTAATATATGTCATCCATCTTGTATAATCGTCATCACCTTCCCACATCATCACAACTAGCCATCATTAAATTGAATGAACCTCTAACACCAAAATAATATCACCATATCACTAACCTCATAACTAAAATAACCATATGTTATTAGAACATCGAATTAATAAAGTATGTATTTTAATGATAACATTTTACAACTATCATTAATAATTTTAGATGTAATCAATATCAATGGAAAATTAGTATAACACTATTAAAGCATAGATCATAATAACGACTATGGCCAAACACATTCCTAAATAAATATTTATTTGAAATAGTTATCATTATATTATTTTGGGGTGATTAATAAATTTCATTTAGAATATATTACCATAATAATAAATGTATTTCCACAATTTTAAATATCTACGATAATTATTTCTATTTTATCAAAACCGAAGATGATAATTCCTATAATATTTTATAGAAACAAAATAAAGTCAATATGAAAGCTCTATTATTTTAAAAATCATTATAATTACATATATTATTTAAAAAATAGGAATGAATGAAATTATAATGATAATTCAACATAACAACAGTCACAATATCTAGAAAATAATGTTTATCCATAAATCTAATCAATACATTCTCTTAAAGCCATATCATAATTAATTTTGTTCCTTTTTAATTACGACATTAAATATAATAATATCTAATAAATAATTTTAAATACTAGATCTTGATTATCCACATTCAAAATTATATAATAACAGAATCTCATGAATCCCGTACCAGAATTCGTAGATGATATAGTGAGTAAAAATTTTATTACCAACATCATAGAATGAAACTGTGATGGTATAACATTGTTGGTAAACTATTGAACATGTAATAGGGTAGAATATGATAGATTATTCTATTAGGAAACCAGGATTGAAAACATAATCCATATTCTATAAAATAATATCTGAACATTTTAAGATATATTTCTGTTAAAAATATAAATTATATGATTAACTTTCATTAAACGCAACATATAATTAAAATAAAAAATAAAAAACAATTGAAATATTTTCACATGAATGTTAAAATAATTTCAATATATGAATATAAAAATTTTCAAAGTGTGAAATTTTGGAATATATATAAAATAATTGATTTTAATTCAATAGTTTCAAAAAAAAATTCAAAACTAAAAATTATTTTCTTTAAAAAGTACCATTATTCCTTGAATAGGGTGTAAATTTAAGATAGTCCTCCTTTATATATTATTATGTTTATTAATTTTATATAAATTGTATTTATACTTCAATTTGGTATAAGTTTATTTTTTTCGTGAAACAAAAATTTAAAAAACATTTTTCATTATGTTTTATCAATTTATAATAAATGAAATTTATGAAACTTAAAAGAAATGAATTTTATGAAATGGAAATAATTTTTTTATTTATAAATTAATATTTATTTCATTTTTATGAATTCATATTTATTTATGTTCATTTTTTTTGAAAAGTAATTTTTTTTTGAAATACTATATAATTTGGATATATCCATCTCATAATTATGTGATAAATATTTTTCAAAATTATGGAACGAAATTTTTTGGGTTAAAATACTAATGTTATCATGGAAAAATACATCATAACATATAAATAATAAATTTATTAATATTAAATATGGAATTAAGTTTTAGTAAAATTGTAGTTCTGAACTACAATAGAAACGTTGAATTTCATATCACAAATATAATATTTTAGAAGATGAAATATATATAAATTTATATTATATATGAGGTAATAATTATTATTATTATATATATATTTATATATATAGATATTCTGGAGTTATAATATAATTTATTTATCCAAATTCTTGTGTAATGAATACAGAAGCCAATAAAAGTCAAGAGAAAAAATCAAATATGTTTTCCTATCATATATGGGAGTTCATATAAACATTGAATGAACAAAAAAAATTATCTTTAATTCATTTAATTTATTATAATTATGGAATGTTTTATTCATTTATTAGTAATGAAATTTTTACCTTTAATTCTTATACAATGGTAACACAATGCTTGTGTAAGTATTTGAAAATAGTAGGAAACAATTTTAGAAAACATTACTCTTCCACAATAATTTTATTATCATTTTTACATTTTTATTTATATATAAAATTATTATATTCAAATTTCATTTTTCATGATTTTTTCTCAATTCAAATTAAATTAATCATCTCAAAATGAAATAAATGATATTTCATTTTGATCAATGATTTAATAAATTATTTATAATTTATAAAAATATTATAGTAGGACAGGTTGGATCCTAAATGGTAGAAAATGTCTTTTATTAGAAATTTTTTAGAATATTTTTTTATAGTTAAAATAATATCCCATCAATATCAATAACATTGTTACCATAGTTAAGGATAATATTTTTAACGAAGGGTTTAAAAAATTTTATGGTTAATAAAACAACACAACTTTTATAAATTCTGTTTATTGATGGGATTAAAACCACATAAAATATTACCTTTCACATCATTTCAAAAGGATCCCATAATCTCATGATAATGAATATATTAGCATTAAATATTTTTAATATTTCAACATGATTGCATTCATTAATTATAAAAAACCACCACATATCATCTCTTATATCAAACACATTGGTCTAAATTGATTGAAAAAACCCTACCGTAAACTCTTATAAAAATTAATTCCATAAATTAGGGGATATTTTATTCCTTGAATACCGTTCATAGGATATATATGAAGATATCCAAGGGTCTTTATCAAAGATTTTCTAATCATTAATATCAAGAACATTCATTTGTCTTTTTATATTACCACATCAAATTATATGATAAAAATTATTAAATAAATAAAAAATGACCTAAAATATTTTAAAATGTAATTAATATTTATAGAAAAATATTTATCCAAATCCTTAAATATAAAATGTGAAAGAAAACAACCTCACTAGTGTATGTTAGACTACGAAGTCACGAACAAATGAGTTTTATTCAATTATTGCCTCACAAGGCTTGTAATAAAGATATAAATAATTAATATTTATGATACTAATAAACTAATAATGAGTATTCTATAATATAATGTTATATAAATCCTTACCATTATACTAATTTAATATTATTGACATCACTATTTTTTAATTTTGGTATACCATCTCCCCCAAGCGATGCCATTTGTATTTCAGGTTTTATTCCCATGTAAGATTTTAATTATGTATATATTATATATTAATGGTTGTTCTATCATTATAAATATTACAGATACTATATAACCATGACTATAATATATGAACTATAAATTTTGAGTAAAAAAAAACTAGAAAAATGATGTTGTTAACCCCTATGAAAGTGACAAAAATAAATTATTATTAATACAAGGGTGATAAGATGTTATAAATGAATCATAAATGATACATAGTAATTTTATATTTTTTTTAATTTAATTATAATAAAACTAAATTTATTATATATTAAAATGGAAATAAAAATGAGTTATGTCATAATTGAGGTAAGGGATTCCTTCACAGCTTACACACTGATAAGACATATTAGGTACTATGAACCTATTTAATATTATGTGGTTTATATAAATCCCATTTAATGTATATGACTACAATATATCTATATTTATGATGGAAAATTTTTAAATTATTTTTCATATTTCAAGGGGTTACAATTTAAATGATACAAAACTGCTAATAATTTATTTTACAATATCTTTTTTATTGGTTTCATATAATTTTTAGTGAGATAATATTATATTATAAAATTCATGAGATTAATCTACTTTGTTATCCTCTTGATATTCACTATGTTTTCTATTTTATTCAATATTTTTACAATAACTGGAAAATAAATCATGTAATGATATTTTACAATAAAAACTGATCTTATTTCAATCATTATTAAGAATATATTTCTTCTATGTCCATATTTTTCTGAAAAATTTCATAAAAAACAATATAATTAAAAAGATTATTTATTATTGAATTTTTTAAACAACTTTTTCAAAGGATTTAATTTGAATGTTATATGGTTGTTTGAATAGAGAAGAGTTATAATTTTTTTAAAAGGACTAAAATAAGTTATTGTCTTAGTGTAATTACCTTTAATGGATTCTCCTAAGTCTATAATGTTTTATACTATTTTTATTCATTACCACGTTTTTAATGTTGTTAAAAAATAAATGTTATTATTTTTATTTCATCTATATTATTTATTTATTTAATGATTACGATTTTATTACAAAAAAAATATTTTTTATTAATTTATATCCATAAAATATCCAGTAATATATTTTATCATTACATTTTTAATGAACCATTCAATTTTTTAAGGTTGTCATTCATTTGGAATTAGATTTCTCTAAAATGTCCACATTAATCATATAATAGAATAAATTAATGAATAAACCATATCTAATTACATCATATTTTGTTTTTCCTTGAAATCAATTAGAGTGACTAGGTAAATATTAATATTCATCAACAAAAAAATAATTATGCATGTTTTTAAAAAGAAATATTATTTAAAAATTTAATTGAACATTCAATATTTCAGGATTGAATTGGTCATTCAATGATCAGTGGGGGATATGATTATGTATCCCCTCGATTCAATTACTAGTCACTTGATAAAAAATAGATGGAAAAATTAATTAAATTAAGTTTTGGTTTATATGTATCAATTCATTAAAATATATCTTCATAAGTACCTTATTGTAAATCTATCATGATTTTTGACATCATAACATATAAAATTTTACATTTCCTTTATTGATAATTTGATTATTATTATCCATAGTGTTACTTAATTTACAATATACATGGATTCATTTCATGCTCAAGTTATTTTCTAAAAGGAATGTTATTTAGTTATTTACCATACCATGATGATTATTCCATCTATACTCATGATAACAACTACTATATATATGTCCATTAATGGGCATCTTATCTCACCCATTATTTATTTTCTTTAGCATATGATATGAAGAATTATATAATGAAAAATATTAGGGATACTTAAATTTTCTTTATGCTATGTTTTTTATATTTCCATTTTAGTATAGGAATAATGAAATTAATAGGTACATCACGAATAATAAATTAATAAATCTTTTGAGATGTTCTATGTTTTATATTAGAAAAATGTTATAATTTAGACACCTAATATAGATTACTCGAGTTGGGTATGTTCATGCCATTATCAAAGAATCTTTATTAAAATCATTAGCTTCTTGATTTTTTTAAAAAACATATCAAACATGAGAATAATGAATATTTCTTATTGTATTTGTTAACTTCTCACCATTATTTGTTTTTTCATTTTAAAGATAAACATCCATGAAAACCACATGATAAATATTTCTGTTCCTTTATGTAGTGATTGATCAATAAAGAAAATGGGAATCAATAATCATTATATATGTAAGGTGTTATCCATTTAGTAACCCAATAATGCTATTGTTGTAACTGAACTAATCAATACCATATTAGGGAAGTGTCCTTAGATTATAAAAATTAACCATTTCTATAAGGAGGATCATATTGTTCCAATGTTTGATTCACCTATTTTTGATCACATTATCTTTTTTAATCCTTTATCCTTTAATATAACTACTAATACATTGGTAGACGAACAATATATTATTTCAATAAAATATATATTCTTTTCTTTGGGATACATCATTCAATATTCAAAACCAACAATTGATATAATATTAGTAAGAGGATGAACCTAACCTCTAAATGGAAATTATTTCGATCACATGGGTTTAACATCATTTTCATGATAGATATTTTTCCCGAATAGTTGGGGAAAACTCAACATTTATTATATTCCAATTTTATGAGAGTTTATGGATGTAGTTCTCAAAGAGTTTCCTAGTCATCTAAAAATTTGTGAAGTTTATTTTTCAATAGGAGTCATTCATGGTGTTAGTAATATTTAACAAAATGCATATATACAAATTTCGATTGATTTTCATGAATTTTTTATCAAACTTGATGAGAATCGAGATAAGGTATTCATTTCTCTTAATTATTCACAATGGGGTTTCACATGTTCATTTTTTTTAAAAATAATGACTGATCGATACAATTTTTTTCTATGAAATTAAAAAAATCATAGTTAATAAATTTCATTTTCAACCTCATATCAATGATATTTTTGATGAATTATGAGTTGATAGAATTAATTCAAGATTAATATATGTTCTGGATATAATTAGATAAGGGTCAATAGGGAGGATACAACCCAGAAAATATTTTTATGATGTATTGACATTATGAATTAATTGAAATTTCAATAGGGTTTATCAATTTTACTTCTATCATAAAATATTTAATTAATAGATTATTTTTGGATTACCTTGATAAGCTATTTTATATATGAATTTATGATACTCATATATGTTCAAAAATTAATTATGTTCATGATAAAAATTTTAGAATTATACTAATGACCCAATGGATGTAATTGTAAAAATAAATATAAATAATGTTAAAATTTTTGCTAAAATATACCTCATTATTAGGTCATAATAAATTATGTGATTTTATATCAGAGGATTCTTCATAAGAGAATATTGTTGGGAAATGACCAAGAACGCCCTTGTAATTGTGATCAATAGTTTTCTTAGAATGGATAGATACAAACAATGATTTTGTGTGTTATTTACCATATATAACTAATACAATCACTATTTGGACTTAGAGGGGATCTATGTTATTGTGGAAAAATGAATTTGTAGAGGGTATCAATTATATAAATATAAAATTTCTCAATATTCATGTGTGTACACTACCTTACAGTGGGTAATGATATGTGATATACAATGATTCATTAAAAAAGAGACTAGGATTATTCATCTTGAAAAATTATATTGAAATATATAATTCCTATAACAAATAAGAAATTTATGAGAAAAAATACCTGATAAAAAATTGATAGTTGGAAGAAGAAATGTTTTCATTTATTATATGGTGGAATTAAATATATGTTGGATTTTTTTATATATTTAATGACCATAAATTCTTGAATTTTAGATTTACATAGATATACTGTTATTTTTAGTACATAGTATAGTTGGAGTAGATCATTGTTTATGACCACTCAATACATTACCATGATTGGATGGAAAACAATGTGGGTGATGCTTTGAAGTCAAAATTAAAAATTTTTATTTTCCATGATGAGAATAAAAAAGATAAAATGTTTATGTATTTGATGATGTTTAATATTAAAATATCAATAATTTTGGAGAGAACCTATCTTTCTCAGATGAATGTTCAACCATCTATGAATGTGAGGATTAAAAATGGGTAGAAAAAAGATGGTGAATTATATAAGTATATGAGGAATGTTTCTAATTTCTACCATGATCAGGATATAATGAAACAGTTCAAAAACTATGTATGTGTTCTATCGATACCATAATTGAAGAAGTATTTATTTTTGTTAATGATCATTATTCAAAATTCATTATTTATCCAAAAAGTACAAATATGTTTAGTGATATGAAATTATATTTTAAATGGGATAACATTAAAAGGGATATTGTAGAGCATATAACATTATGCCATAATTTTTAGTCAATTAATTATGAGAGAAATAATTCCATGTGTATGTCAAAAGAATTTAGAATACCTTAATCGAAATGGAAAATAATTACATTGTATTTTTTCATAACACATCTCAAAAACTCTAAATGAAATTACTCTATTTGGGTTATAGTTTATTTGCTTATATAATGAGTGAATTTTATCACTACTAGAAAATATTTCAATCTTGAAAAACATCCCTTGATTTATATTATGTTCATTTTGTGATTTTATTTAGTAATAAACTCAATCATATTTGATTGGGATACATGGATTACATTTCTTCTTTAGAGAATCCTTATATCATCCCCGATAATAAAGTCACTCAAATAAGAAGAATGGATTCATTAGGGTATGTCAAGAACTCCTCCCCATATTCTATAAGCTTCTGGATAGTAGCAAGGGTGTGATCAATATAGTGGGGAGAATATAACCTTGGGTATGATGTATATTTAAGAAGAGAAAAGTAATATAAATGTCATAATTAATGTAATCAATAAATAGAAACCATATGATACAGATAGGAAATAAAAAAACATTAAACCAATAGTATTAAATAATGTAATGAGGTTATGAGATGAGTCTAAATGTTAAACATCAGATAGTGAAATAAAATAATCTAGAAAACATAATTTAAACCCAAAAAAATCTGGTCCCAATACCCATGTTTCTACCATCTCCAATCTCTGTCCCATCCAGTAACAAATAAATCCACAGCAAGATCCCTTCCCCTTTTCCAATAATACATCCATGTAATCTACTCAATTAACAAATTGAGTCTTGAATAGGGAGTGAGTATAATTTAATAGTTTAACACTACCACGGATCAATATAACCATCTTGATAATAAGTGTATGAAATAAATTTTTAAAAATAAATTTTAAATAATATAGGAATACATTATATAAAAATCATTCTTTGTATCCCTTTTGGAATATCTCTGATCAAGTTGAATAATCATTCAAACCAAACACCACATAAACATGGAAACACATAACCTACATTGGTGTCATGTATTAATATCTCTAATCAAGTCTCACAACCCTTCCATCCGTACCACATAAACATGGTAAAATAAAAAAATATTCGGTTAAAACCTGCTATATATGTATTTTAGATACAGTTCGGTAAGGGACTGCTCAATATATGCCTTACCACATGCTACTGTCTTACCCCTCTCTATATAAGCAATATATCTTTTCTATTGTATTGGTACCACTCAATTTATGAAGTATAGCATGGGATTAAAAATTTGCAGCTCAGTATAAGTGTTACAACAAGGTAATGAAATTATCATGAAAAATATAAGTAGTAAAACTTGGGAATGGGAATAACCCACCCAATATAATCATTACATAATGTTAATAAAACAAGTCAAAATATATTGGATATCATAATATCAAATCATACAGCTCAATGGATAATTATGAAAATTTTCATTTACCATTCAATTTAACTTCTTTTATAAAAAAATAATCAATATTCATATCTAGAAAAAATAATAAAATTACCCAGGGACTCAATTTCATGCAATCACATAAGGTGTCATGTAATGATAAACACACCGTAATCCATTATAAAATACAATTTAATCATGGGGTTTCTTACCGAATGTGTATCCAAGAGATATATCATTATAATTGGATCTAAAGGGATTCAAATGAATAATCCAATTCGTTTTATAATCAATTAAGGTGAAAATATTGTTAGAAAAATCACAATATTTCAAATAAATTTTAATTATTCGAGATATATAGTTAATATTTAAACCCCCTACCATTCACCGGTAATCAAACCATATTTCCTATTGGATTATCCAATGAAAGTGAAGGATAAAATAATAGGAAGAAGGATCCTAGAGCAAAACCAATCCTGACCAAAACAAAAAATAACCATGTTAATGATATTACACCCCATTGGCTAGGTAATAATGGGATAGAAAGGAAAACTATTGAAAACACACCCACTAGTGATTGGATGCATTATTGGGATGTCTGGAAAGGATGATGGAACTCAAAAATCACATAAGATACTCTATAAAGACTATATGATGATGGATATAGTGGATGGAATTGAAAATAATGTATTTATCATCATCAAAATTGATTCTCGAGAAATAACACATCATGTAATTTAGTTACAAAACATTTATTTTTCTTTATATGGATACAATGATAATCAATTGCCTCAGTTGAATTAATATTTTTTCATATCATTACACAATGCGAAATTATTACATGATGGGTAACATCTTCATGTAGTGTATTGGTTTCATTACATGTGTCTTTAATTCGTTACACCTCATGTAACACCATTATAAGACATATAAATCCCTTTAAAAAAGAATCTCAACTAAATTTCCAAAATGGAACATAACCACCTATAAATCCATCCAAATAATGGAAACCACATATAAACCCATTAAACATGTTTATATCTAGAATATATTCTTTAAATAAAATAGACATCCCATGGAATTATTTCATTTTTAAAATAATGGAATGTCGACTCAAATAAATACTTTTCCACCACAACATAAAATAAAAAATTTGAAGATGGATATAATTGGAAAAAGAAGGGATATTATAAACACCCAACCATATTACATGTCACCTTCAAGAATCTATGTGCATCATTCCAGGGACTTGGAAAACAATTCTGGAATCTATGCTCACATATCAGACTCCCAATCCCTAATCTTCTTTGAAACTCTCACATGCTACCATAGTACTTGAATCAATGGTATAGTCATACCTTGAAGATACTTCATAGTAAAGACCAAAATATATATTTGATTCTCTAAAATAGATGAATCATAATTATGCTCAAATTATATGATTTAAACTACATGATAAGTGTTGGGATGATATCTTCAATGTTTTCATGATTGGAATAGGCCAAACAAGGAACTGTAGAATTGTGGATGGAATAATTGGTATGCCATTAGACCTAACCTATCCAATATCTAAAATCGCTTACACACCAAGGTGACAGCTTTCCCTATTTCTTGATATAGTAGTGTCCCAACCTAGGAGACAACAAAATGAAAATATAATGACCAACCTCAATCTACCTAGGTCATATATGATGGTTACTGTATGATATATTCCTTCTATACAATGTAAAAAAATGCCTCATGGTATACTTAACCTTATAATATGTCTCATTAAATTGTCATTCCCTAACAAACACTAATTCACATACCCCTAGCCAGTATATAGGTAAATGGAATGTAATTCCATAAAATTTCCCAAAATTTTCCATTTGGATGGAATCCATGATGATTTTATTACATTAAAACTCCATAATATCCATATGCTTATCCTTTGACCCACAAAAATCCAAAACATAGGCACGTTACTAGTCTTATAAATCCTTAATAGTCTACTCAGATTGACCATTCATCAAGGATGATTGGTCGTACTCAAAAAAACCAATGATATATGACCATTATGAAGAACCTGCTAAAACCATGTTGTGAAATGAGGATCTCTCTCAGAAATGATACCCCTCAAAATACTATAGAGATAAACTACCTTGTTCATGTATATACTACCCACATTCATACATATTAAAGGTCTCTCGGATATGAAAGATGTGGGATAAATTATTTAAGCAATCCATGATCATATATTAAAAATTTATTACTTGTTATCATGTGTAATCATGTAACAAAATCTACAGTGACATCATCTTATTTGCACTCTGAAATCATAAAAGGATACAAAATCCTCATTGGCCCATGGTTAGTGAAGCATCTTGATGTAAATAATTCCACATCATTCTTTATATCTGACCACTAATGAATTATATAAATATCAAGAATCATATTAGTTAAAATAGGATGAACAACTCTTCTAGAAGATTGGAATTCTCTCATCAACTCCTTGCGTACGCTGGTAGGAACCCATACATATTCAATGAATATAAGAGAATTGTCCCTACTAAGAGACCATACTGATGTTGTCTACGCACCATATAATATTTCTCTTATAAATATGACCTTTTTATCTGATAAAATCTATATCATAATATGGTCCCAATGCATAGGTATAATAGATGTCTAATTGAGATATACCTGTCTTGTAGACTCTTGAACTTCTAATTGCATGTCTGTAAGAAGTTACATCATCATCCACTCTTCAAAATACTCCCATGTTCTATATTTCTGTGTCTTTCATCTCAATTCATCTAAAATTAATTTATACATTCCCAATTTATAATATAAATCGAAATCTAAATAGAAAAAAATAATTGACCCCCCTCCTCTGCCAGAGGTTTATCTACAACTATGAAAAGATTCCCCTGATGCTATTGCAGTTTGTGTATAGAAAAACCTCTCACCAATGAGATAATTAATACAAAATCATTGGATATATACCATTACATATTACTTCAAATAATTTGTAGGGTAATTTTATCTTGTTGAATGAGATTTCTAGAGATAGAAGAAACCACTCGATCCCCCAATATCAGAACTTCTCTGAGTAAACTGAATATGTGTCATTGTACACAGTATAATCTTTATTTAGAAAATTTAAAGTGACGATTGGTGTAGAGGGAAGACTGAATTCTAGCTCTCTATAGTATCTATTATAAGAATCTGACTAAAAAAACAGCAATCCCTTCTTGTTCTTCCCTAAAAAAAGTTCTTCCAAATGGGAAGAGTCCAAGATAAAGAACTAATAATAAACTGTAAAGACTAGAAAGATCTTAATCTCATAGAAATTTTTGGGGTACTCACTAAATATGATGTATGCATCATTATCTATGTTCATATGCACTCTTACCATTGAGATGACATACCTGAAGAAGTACACATTATCAATTTAGAATACTTATTTGTATAGGTTGGAGTAAAGCTGATTTTATCTCAATTTACTCAAGATGATGGCAATATGATTCACACTATTGTCTACTAACTAGAATGACACAATGTTTTCATCTACAAAAACCACCATATTCCATTCCCTGAAAGGATGAGTGATATGATTCATCATGGAAATGAACAACAGCTGTGCATTGGGGAAACCAAATACCTCACTATGACCTCATAAAAGTTATACCTTCTCCTAAAACATGACTAATATATATTTGATTGTATCACAATAAAATGATGGAATCGTTTCCTCAACTATATCTTCAAAAATATCTTAGAACCTCTCAACTGATCGAAGATATCATTTATACAGAGAAGGGGATACATGTTTTTGACCTTCATATGGTTTAGTCTCTCGTAATATACACATATGAACAAATACGCATAAAAATATTTAGAGAAGTGAATTGGAGAAACCCAAGGAGTTTGAAATATTTAACTTCCAGATCATCCAAATAAACCTTCCACTCCTTAAGCTCATCTAGTGATATTCTATAAGGTGGGATTGAGTCAGGTTTTTCTTCTAGAACAAACATGATTGTAAATGTGATCACTAGCTCAAGTTGTACGTTAGGAAAGACATATAGAAAACAATATAGAACTATATTAAAACATTCACGCTTCATTCCACCATCATCTAGAGAAACACTGGCTATATTAGCTATGGGACATTATTATAATCATTTAATTTTTTATCTGCATCTATTCTGGAGATCCCATTCAACCTGATGATAATATCTACCTCTTTCTAGAGATATAAAGGCAACTCTACCCCAATAATAGTTAATATGACCCTGGAATAGAACTTCCTCTTCCATACAATGAATCAAATTGAGTCCTTTAATTTCAATCATAAATGGTTGCAAAATAAAATAGAAAACACCAATCTCTAGAGAACATACACTAAAAAAATTGATATTATATGACCCACTCCCAACGGTGTGTCGATGAATAATGAACCAACGAATATTTCTACATACAATCCCATTTTTTTAAATATGATATAAAATTAATATAATGATCAATTATGAAATCAATAGAAGTTAGGGTAGATGATATGAATATTGTACATCTAACAGTAGGTGGTCATGAATCCACATTAGTTTAACTAGTCATCATAACATGTAGCTGACTAGCCATTCTACCTTAAGATACAGTCTAAATCCACTATGTTATTCCATATTTTTGGGTAATTCCATTCATGTATGGGTGTACCACACCCACATCCTTGACCATAACTTCATAAGGATCTCTAGCTACCTTTCTTCCAGGGAGTACTTGATTTATTAATAGACTCTGGTATGGGTCAAGTCCCCTAACACTACTCCTCTACTATATACACATAAAATACCTTTATAGGTTGTCCATAATTACATAATAAAGACAATACAAAGTGGAGTAGATACACTAAATATGATTGTGTCCCAACATTCCACACTAAAAAATTTATAATGGAACATGGTACAGAGATAGATTCTAACTTCCTCGACTGCTCTGAATGATGTATCCTTAGAGAAAACTATAAGAATGATTCATTTTTATACAAAATGACGTGTTCCAATATATCACTACTAAAACAACCTAGTAACTTATTAAGAAATATCTCAGAGTCCTTTCTGTTATGAGTTCCAAATACATTATATCTACAAAATGGCTTAGAAAAAAACACATTCACCTAAAAACTAATCTCATGAAAAAGACCATCAAGATGATGTATCACTCTTATATATCATTAGTAGATAAATATGGAATAAATAACTATAGGTTGGTGAAACATTCAGTGTAGTCTAGCACTGATATGTCCACATATGTCAAGTGAATTAACTCATGATCCTTCTAATCCTTCAATGTATAGGGATAGAAATATATCAAGGACATTTTCTTAATTTCCTTCCAATATAATTCGTCTTATCATACATATTTTTCTAGAACATCCCACCAACACGTGGATGGTATATGATGTATATATACAAATGGCTAAAATCATATATATGGAAGTGTTTTAATTTTATTAAAGATCATCTGGAATGGCCAGATTTAGAGATATGATTCATTTTGTCCTCCCCCTTATGAACATATGAAGATTCTTTAACTGAAACTATATCATAATCTCAGACATTGACGTCATGGTATAATAAATCCCTATTTCCATGCATCACATGACCCTCCAAAAGCATCTGCAATGCTATACATCCATCAGATCCTCATTAGATATAGTATGTTATGGTTCAACTATGTTAGGAGTGTGTCTGTTGACACTCTCCCTATACTCAACTATAGGATGATGATGATACATTTTCTCTACATGGTAAAAGCACTCCTTAAAAATTCACTATAATAACAAGGTCCACCTCGACATGTGAAAACAATAGATAACCACAACTATGGGTCTCTCTAAACAAGGAATACAAGTGTATTAGCACGTCATTATAGTTAATTTATTTAATTTAACATATATAAGTTATATATTATATTTTTATCATTGGAATTTATATATCAAAAAAAAAATATACATATCATGAACATTGAATATAATTATATATTACTACGGTCCAATCAAGATGCATTAATTCTCATCTCATTCCATTCTAGGACATGATTATAAATATCAAGATCCAATAAAGTCATAAAAAACAGCACCAAACAACATTTGAATAAACCGAGTTGAAATAACATCAACAAAATCATGAAGACAACATCAACAACAATCGTATCAATAGGAACTAATATTTTCTAACATATATTACATGTTACTCCAATTCACAAGAACAATAAAAATTAACGACACATCCTAGTATGCTTTTTACCATTAAAAAATAGTAATTAAATATAAAATAAAATCACTCTCCACTAATACTACTTTTTAATGTCCCATGATCCAATAATCTCTCACACGGCCATAATGTTTCTGTTATGAGACCCTATGAGCACATCCATGTTATCCAGAGGCCAGCGACTAAAAGAGGAAGTGTCATCAATATAGTGGGTAGACTATACTCCAGGTATAGAGTGCATATTATTGGAAATAAAAAATATAAATGACGAAATCAGTGAAGCAATTGATCCTAAAAAATATTATACCATTAGTATGTAAAGGTGAAACCAATATACAAATATTAATGAATCAAGTAATGAAATGTTGAGATGTTTCTAATTTTCAAACTCAAAACAATAAAATAAAATAACATAACAAACTAAAAGTAATCCCAAAATAGTCATGTCCTAAAACCCATGTCATTCCCATCTAAAAACTATATCCCATCCAAAAAAAAATAAATAACAAGGTCCCATTCCATTTTTCAATCATTCAACAATGTAATTTTATTTGTTACCTAATGGCATACCAAATAGGGTGTGAGTATAAATCAGTATGTCGACACATCTCTATCTAAATATAACTTGTATGGTAATAAGTGTATTCAATAATGTAATAAAAAAATGTATTACTTAATCATTTAATTTAATATGTAGATCATCCTTCTTTGGAACAATTCCAGAAAATATCTTATAAATTATCATAATCATTCCAATCAACTACCATATGACTATGATAAAATGTAACCTTCTTGAGTTACAAGCATTAATTTCACTACGAATGTGATATAACCATTCAATCAATACAATATCAACATTTTAAAATCACATAAATCTTGGTCAAAACACTCTATATAATTATTTCAAAATAGTATTGGGTATAGCTCTATCAATATAAAAATTACATCATGGAACTAGGCTAAGATAGCAATATAACAGAGTTATATCATTGGATTGAGTTTAGCCTACTCAATATAATAATTAAAACATCAAAATGGGAATCGCCACTCATTAACAAAGTTACTGTAAGGTACTAGGCTTATCCCTCTCTATTTAAGTATTATAGAATGGGTCTAAGCATATCCCACTAAATATAATCATTAAAACATTTAAATAAACATAATTACAACATCAATGGATATCATAATATATAATAATTAATCCCTATGAAAAAATATGAATATTAACAATTTTCATTCAATTTGACATCATTTATATTCAAAATAATCAACGGTCATATTTATGACATATAAAGAATTAACCATGGCTTATATATCAATAAATAACATAAGTTCACATGTCAGGGTAAACTCAATTTATACCATTAGCCAATTCAGTTTAATCAAGGGTTTTCTCTCCCAAAAAGTATCCAAAATCCATGTCATAAGAATTAAATCCAAAACGATTATAGTGAATTGTCCCATTAAAAATTTAATGAACTTAGCCACTCATCATATTTAATTAATAAACATGTTACACATACTTTTCTACTAAATTAGATATAGATTTAATATCCCCCCCATCCTTTAACCGGTGAACAAAACACACTTTTTGTAGGATACACTAATTAGAACGAAGGACTATAGTCTAGATAAAATAATTTAATATCATAAATGATCAAGATCAAAAGAAAAAACAACTAAGGTCAGGATATTAAAGACCAATGTCAAGAAAAAAAGAGAGTTAAGTTAAAATTGAAGAAAAAATATCAAGAGTGATCATATTCATTATGAGGACATCTAGAAATGAGGATGGTTCTCCAAAATAACCTTTGAGATTCTATAGGGTTGATAGACGGAAGGATATTTTGGATGGAATAAAAAATTATCTTCATGAAACCTTTAACATTTCTGATTGAGATATTACATTTCATGTCATGCAGTTACATGTAGTTGATCTATTTCTAGAGGGATATGTCAAAAATCATATAAACATGGGTGAATTAATATTTTTCCAAAACATTAAACCATATTTAACCACATAATATTCTACATTGGTTTCACAAAATGGGTCTAGAAGACATTACACATTGTGTAACACCTTTACATAGCGTGTAAATCCACTATAGATAGTTTGTAATCCCTTTTTTGTAAAATGGTATCTAAACCACATCCCAATACTTATAAAAAAAGAAAAACCAACGTAAAACCATTTTACATGTTTACATATAGACTCTATTAATTCATTAAATCATATTTCCCCAGTAATTATGTCATTTTTACCAACAAAGTTCTTCTTTCATGAAACAAACCTAGCTACCATGAAAGAAACCAAAATAATTTAAGAGGGATGCAACTAAAAAATTATGGGATCATAAAATCATTCTATGAGTTATGGATACAATGTTAGGAATCATTCATGCATTACATCAATATAAGGATGTTAAGTCCAAGAATACCATTCAATCTCATGAAGATATGTTTAATGATTTGTCTATGGATTTCAAAGGTTGTTTCAATAAATGCCATCCTTTGGTATATTTTTATACAATAATATATTTCACTCAATTATTCATATTAGTCCTTAAAAATTCCACTGTCGATGTAGGTGAATACATCCTTCAATATGGGATAGATTAAGATAAATATAGATAGTAAGAAATATTATATAAAAGGAAATTGAAGAAAATGTTATATCCTCTTGGAAATAAATAAGGGAAGCTCATATTAATCAAAAAAGACATTATAACAATCAACAGGGGATATAGAGTTCACTATTGGTGATATGAAATTTTTATGAATATATCCATGTTAGAAGGAAATTTAATTTTTAGAGATTTTTAAGATGATCCCAAAATAAATTGTTCTATATGAGAATCAACATCATAAATGGGTTTTAGTCTATGGATTGTTGCTTACACAGTTTCTCCTGGAAGATCATGATGTTTTCTATGTATCACTAAAATGGGAGTCCATACCTAATCGTTCAAATGTACAAAAATTATATTTCATGATACTAGAGTATGATTAGTCTTATTTGGAATAAAATGAGGAAATTTTGTATTGTAGAGATAATGTTTTATGAATTAAGGCCACTCATTCATGATGTTCCTAGTCAAGATCTGAGTATCACCGAGAGGGGGAGGGGGTGAAGCAGTGATATATTTTTCTTTTTATGTTTCCTTCTAATTTAAAAAACATTCACTTCCTATTAAAGACTTTCTTCTCTGCGGAACACACACAACCATAGGAACATAAGATTAACAAGGTTCAATACTCATAAAGAGTATCTATGCCTTGGTATGGTATGAAAATTATCCATTAACACACAATCCACATGAAAACAATCTTTTGATGTGGATTACAATGAGTATGATATACCCTTACACTCGTTTAGCACTTGGAAAACAATCCGCAAGTGTGTGTGTACCCTCTTAACAAAAATAAGGAATTACAATATTTCAGTACTTCTTTACAATTGACCAATTGTATTCTCTAAAGTATAGATCTTCACTTTACTAACCATAAGGTAGAAATAACTCCTATATGCACATCACAATATGTGCGAAGAACCCAAATTTTTTGCACAGCCTTTAGGGTTTCTAGGGTGCAATTTAAATGGAATGCGTATAAAAATTCCTATTTTGGGGTGAAAAACCTTTTTTGCGCAACTTCCAATTTTCGTGCAGCACCCCACTTTTTTCGCACACTCTTATTATTTTTGTGAAAACCTCTTTCCTTTCACGCAACTCACTTAGCGTAAAATATTACGCACACCAGAGCCTGGAATTTCTTCTATGTTTCGAGAAACACAAATGGGAGGGGTTCACCTCATATTTATAGGAATTTTTTACCCCGTGAGAAAAACACCTATCCACGAGTAAAAACCCTATTTAGGCACGTAAAAAAATTTTCATGCAACATCAGATTACGCAAAATGATCTTATTTTTCGTGCACCTCATGCCTTTTCCATTTTTCGAGCTTCTTATCTCAAAACACCTCTTGCACAAAAAACATCATACCACTATTTCATGCATCCCACAATTATTTCATAAAGCCTTTTAATTTTTCATGAATACCGCTAGTATTTCACACACTTATTTCTTTTTCATGCATCCCGCACAAATTTTTCTCATCCTGCTGATTTTTTCGCGCATCCCACTACTATTTCGCGCGACAATCATTTTTTTCCCGTACACGCCTCATTTTTTCGCGGACTCCATTCCTTTTTCATTTCCTTCCTCTGCTTCCCATAACAATTCATCCGAAGTCATCATGATCTCCACTATCGTGATATATTTCCTTTGATAGATCAGATTTGGCATCATTAGAATTAAAATAGAAAGTATAGAAATATCCCTATCTTTTAGCAGAATCATTCCTTCCAATCAAAACTATATATGAATAGCATCATACTTTCTCCCAATTTCCTTCATAAGTATTGAATCACAAGTTCTCCTGACTTATAATATTTTTGAAATACATATCAGCGAAGCATCTTCTGGTTTCAAGTCCTTTACAAAGTGAATTGATTTATCTTCATTTACAACAAAACACAACACTTTTCAAAAGATAACTATTTAAACTTCTTTCTCCATCCAACTTGGTCCCAACAATCTCCCCCTACATATTTTCTTGTCAACCAAGATTTATAAATCACTGAACTTTTTTATCCTTAAGAAATGGATTACTTATCAAATATTCTAAGCCAAATTGAGCTAACTCATTATAGAAAACAAGAAATATTGACAGCCAAAACCATGATGTCCAAAAGTAGTGACTATGAAATCTCGTAAGCGTTTTTCTTCAGAAATTTCCTATTAAATATCATGATCGTATTCCTCAGACTTCTTCAGAACATATTTCAAGATTATACATTAGAATTATTCAAATCATCAACTTTCCAGGAAAACAACATTGTTTCCTAAAACAACTCCATAAAATAATTGTAATAGTTCACACACATACATATTGGATTCACAGCTTACACTTACTCCCCATTAATGCGTGAATCTAGATGGATAGATTTGTGAAACAATTCTCTCCCTATACAACACTATACAAAGGAAAGATGGGAGTGGGGACAAAAATAGGTACCTTAAACTTGATGATAATGAGGTTGGACACCCATGTTCAACATCAATTTTGCAAATGGTTCCTTCAGTAATGGTTATGTGAATATATCAGCTACTTGTTCAGATGTAGGAACATACTCCAGCCTCAATTCATTCTTCTCCACCTACTATTTTATGAATTGATACTTTATATAAATATGTTTTTAATGAGAATGTTATACCATATTTCTTGTAATATTGTTTGCACTCTGATTATCACAGCCCAAGAGTAATGATAGCTTTACATCAACAAGTAGATCTTTCAGCTGAGTCCTCATCTACATTAGTTGAGTTGCAGCTTGTGTAGCAGCAACACACTCAGCATCAGCTGTGCTAAGAGTTACATAATTCTGTTTCTTTGTATGCCAATTGACACATCTTTTCCCTAGAAAGAAAACTCCACCAGATTTGGATCTTTGATTATCAACATTTCCTACCCAATCAGCATCAGAATACCTGTATAGATCAATATTTAATGAGCCATCATACCTGATTCCAAAATTTCATGTTCCTTTGATATATCGTAGATTTGTTTTTCTAAAAATAATATGTGATTATTTAGGAGCACTCTGAAATATTGCACATAATGTGAAAGCATAGATGATGTTGGGTCTTGAGGCAGTCAAATACAATAGACTTCTAATCAGCTTTCAAAACTCTTTCTGATCAACTTCATTTCCTTCTCTACCTTTAGACATCTTGATTCCCACTGAAATAGGTGTGGACAATGGATTTGAATTTTCCATGCCAAACTTCTTTAGAAGTTCCTTAGAAAACTTTTCTTGAGACAGAAAGACTTGATTCTTTTTATGTGAGATTTGTAGCCCCATAAAGTATTTCATTTCACCCTGCATGGAAATCACAAATTTCTTCTTCATCTCCTTTGAAAATCTTTCACATTATCTTTTATCATTCACAGCAATGATTATGAAATCAACATAAAAAATGACGATCTGTGAAAACTTTTGACACACCTTGATTTAAAGATTGTTATCAAATCTACCTTTCTTAAAATTCAACTTCTTCAAGCAAGTATCTAATATAGAATACCATGCCCTCAGAGACTATTTTAGCCCATAAAAAACCTTCTTCAACCTGCACACATAGATTTCATGCTTACAAATAACAAATCCACAAGGTCGATCAATGTAAACATCCTCGTCAAGGTCACCATTCAAGAATGTGGATTTTACATCCATTTGAAATATTTTGTATCCTCTTTGTGCAGCAAGGGCAAAAAAGATTCGGATTATTTCAAATCTTGCCACCGGAGCAATGGTTTCATCAAAATCAATGCCTTCAATTTTTGAAATCCCTTTGCAAACCAATCTTTCATTGTTTCTTATTACTTTACCTTCTTCATTCAGCTTGTTCTGGAAAACCCACTTTGTACCAATAATGTGCTTGTTGTCCGACAAGGGTACAAGTTTCCACGTATCAATTTTATCTATCTGATCAAGATCTTCATTCAAATGATGAACCCATTCTGGATGCTCAAATTCTTCATTTACACAATTTGGTTCAACTTTCGAATAATGATAAGTATGTGATATAGCATTCGTTGTTCATATTGTTGGAATCTTCTTATTTTTATCTCCAATAATGTTCTGATCCTCCACTTGTTTCTTCATCCTAGGAACAATTATTTGAACTCCATCTTAATCACTCGAGATTTATGAGTCAGATTCCTCTTATTGAGTAGGATTAACACAGTCTGCAACATTATCAGAATTTTTAGCATAATCTTCTCTATCCCGGTCGATTTCAACATCAACATATGACTGATTTTCTTTCTCAGTATTTACAACAACTTTTACATATGAATAATCAATAATTCTTCTTGTTTCGTTGTTGAGGCATCTATATCCTCTTCTTTCTAGAGCATTTCCCTGAAAAATTCTGCCATCTCCGCTTTTCTAAAACATTCCCAGGTTTTCACGTTTCTTCTTTATAATACAAGGACTCCCAAAAACTCTCAAGTGTTTAAGACTTGGAGTTTTTTCATATGACATTTCATATGGAGTCATCTCTGAGTATGGACTATGGAAACATCTGTTCTTAATATACACAATAGTGATCTTGGCTTGCCTCCAATAATAATGAGAAATATTATGTTAAAGTAACATAGGTCTCCCCATTTCTACTAGACTTAGATTATTTCTTTCAGCAACACCATTTTTTTGAGGTGTATATGGTGAACTGAACTCATACCGAATTCCATGTTTCTCAAGGTAACTTTCAAACACTTCATTCTTATACTCACCACCATTATCAGTTCTCAACTTCTTCACTGAATACTAACATTCCATCTATTCTTTCCTCTGGATACTCATAAACATTTTTAGATCATCAGACTTATGTATCATGTACTTAACACAAGTAATGCGAGTAAATTCATCAATGAACATAATTAAGTACATATATCCATTATTTTATTACTTTCTCATTCATCCACATATATTAGATTTTATAATTTCAAAGGGTTGTATTGAAGGAATTTCAACTCCCTTATTAATAGAATTTGTAATCTTCCCTTTTTCACAAATAGTGCATCACCAATCTCTTTTTATTGATAAATCATTCATATCTCAAACACTATCTCTATTTTATAACTGGAACATATTTCTTTGACACATATGTCCCAAACATTTATGCCATAACTGATTTTCATCTTCCATATCCATGTAACAAGAGTTCTGCACTTCACCAACTTTGAACAAATTCTCTCTTGTACGTTAGCCTCATGTAACTATGTTTCCATAATTTTCACTTTTCACAAAAAATCCATCTTTTCTAAAGATAACCTTGTTTCCCTCATCATAGAGTTGTGAAACACTAAGAAGGTTATGTTTCAGCCCATCAAAATATAGTGTTTTCCTGGATTTCATCTTTTATTTTCCAATGATGGTTGATCCAACACCTTTGATCCTTAGTGATTCATCATTTCCAAAGGTCATTATTCCTTCATTGAAGTCTTTCGCATTTTTCAGAAACATTAAGTCTCCTATCATATGATAGGAACACCCACTATACAGAATATTTGGACATTCTCATTGTGTAGCTTTCAAAGCAGTTTTGAAAACGAGAACTTTTTCTTCTTCTTTGTATTCAACTTTCTTTTGTTCTTCCTCTAGTTTCCTAGCCATGTCATTGTGTTCTAGATAGACGACCATAAAATCTTTCTTTTCAGACTTATCAGACTTTTCCATTTTAGAATTTAAAAACACAAGCATCTGAGGATTATTAAGAATCTTTTGTTGCTCTGGTAACACACTTAAGTAGCCCTTAGTAAGATGTCCAGGTCGATCAAATCTTCCACAAATAGTTTCTAGTGGTTGGAACTGATTCTCAACTTTCACACCTACATTCTCATATATCTTATAAAATTTGTTTAGAGACTTTCTATTTTGAATATATTGACCCTCCCTCAATCATTTTTTTTAAAAACTTGTGGAATAGTTTCAATGTTGTTGGTTTAACCAACACATATTTTCCATTTTTCTGAATCCATCACAATACCAGTAGTAATCATAGAAATAATATTTTCCTCTGAAATTTCAATACAGACTAGAGTTGTGAACACACTTCTCAATGACCTTGTTAATATAACTCTACTAACCATGAACCTTTATGTTTTCATTTTTAACTCTCTTCTTTGGCTCAAATTTATCAGTACAAGAGGTATTAGAAGATTTTCTTGACCCAATATTTTTATGAACTTCTGATTTTTTAGCATTGATGAGTTTGGCCACATACATGATCTTTACATCCTTATTCTTAACAGAACTAGTTCCATATTTCTTTTCAACCTTTGAATATTCCTTTTGTAGATCCTCATTTGGTTCATTCTTACTGGAACATTCACCAACTTCTGAGAAGTTTTTTTGAAACTGACATTCATTTCTTTAACAAGATAAAGCCTATGATGGACAAGTTCCAGCTCTTATTATTTTGCCTTCAACTTTACTTCAAGATGATCATTGCGATTCTTTGCATTCTCCAGATAATTCTTCAGATCATTAATATGCTTTTCTATATTTGTTTTCTTATCATGAGAAATTTATTCATTTTTTAATGTTGAATTTTCTTTTATCAACTTCTTATTTTCTTTCTCAAGTCTTCTGATCTTTCTCAAACATTCCTTCAGCTCTTTTTTTAGATATTGTTCACGTTAGGTTTATTTTTCTTCAGTACTACTGATCTCATAATCAACATTATTCACTATTGCAAAAAAGTTACTCTCTCTAGATTTCTCACCAATATATTTTTCAGATCCAGTCTCACTATCATCATCATCTTCACTTTTTGAAAACAAGCTTATTATTTTTCATTTGAATAACTTTTTATCATTATCTTTTCTATAATATTTATCTTTTCCACATTGTTTCTTCCATGACCTTCTTGGTCTTCTGTGTTCTTAAACACTATCTTAATCTTTCCCTTTTTGAGGACAATTATCCACAATGTGCCCAAATGTTCCACATCTGAAAAATTTCAAAGGGAGTTTTCCTTTGTATTTCCATGTTCCTCTTTTCACATTTTTAGAAAAAAAGGAATGTATTTCATCAAAATTCTAACATACCTCATTTTCATAGTCAAATTAAATAGATTTATCATCAATAAGAATTTTATTCTACTTCTCTTTATTTACAGACTTGAAATACATTTCTCTATCAGATTTTGATTTACTCTTCATAGTCTTCTCCCTTCTCATTTAATAAGTTATTATAATGATATGTAAATCATCCAGAGAGAATATTTCAGGATATCTATCTTCCAGTGATGAAAATTTAGCACCAAATTTGTCTGGAAGAATTCGTGTGATATTTTCAAAAACTGTAAAGACTTCCAACTTTTCACCAAGACATCTGATTGTACTGACAATGTCATTAATCCTAGTAAATAATTCCATAAAAGATTCAAATTATCCCATTTTTATGTCTTCATACCTCATCCTCCATATTTCTAGTTTTTGCTTCTTAAATTTTGTATTTCCTTCATATATGTTCTTCAACTTATCAAAGATTCCATTAGCTGTAGCCACACCTTTTAATCTTAAGAACTCACTCTCAGAAAGAGATATCAGTAATGCATTTTTAGCTCTTCCATCATTCAAAAGATTCTTCTTATCAGCAAGTGTAACAGGAACCATTTCATCAATTGGAGTAAATCCATTAGTTGTAGTTTCAATAACATTATACACAAAAGAAAAAAGATAAGGCATAATTCTATCATTCAAGATATGATAATTATTTCCATAAAAAATTGGAATCCAATTACTATTCATGAAATTTAGAATCTCCATCACAACTTCTCTTCAAACACTTCAGTTAAGAATAAATGAAGGGAACCTATCCCTCTAATACCAATTGAAGTTCCCAGTTAGGATCCAGTGTCACTGATAGGGGGAGGGTGAGAATCAGTTATATCATTTTATTTTTATGCTTCCTTCTAATTTAAACAACCTTCAACTCCTATTAAAGAGTTTCTTCACTTCTGAACACACACAACTATAGGAACGCAAGATTTACAAGGTTCGCTATCAACAAGAGTAGTTACGTCCTTGGTATGGTATGGAAATAATCCAGTACCACAAAATCCACTAGAAAACAATACTTTTATGTGGAATTCAACGAGTAGTATATACCCTTACACTCGTGTAGCACATGGAAAACAATCCACAAGGGCGTGTGAACCCTCTTAACATAAATAGGTAATTACAGTGTTTTAGTGCTTATTTATAATTTAATAGTTGTATTCTCTGAAGTACAGATCATCACTTTCCCACCTAAAATCTGGTAAGAACTCCCATACGCACAACCGAATATGTGCGAAGAACGCAAATTTTTCACGTAGCCTTTAGGGTTTATTGTGAGAAATTCAAATGGGTTGCGTGTAAAAATTCCATTTTGGCATGAAAAACCTTTTTCGAGCAATATCCACTTTTTGTGCAGCTTCTGACTTTTTTCGCACACCCTTTTGCTTTTTGCGCAAACCTATTTCTTTTCGCGTAAATTACTTAGCATAATATTTTACATTCAATAGAGCTTGGAATTTCCTCTAAGTGTCAAGAAACACAAATGATAGGTGTTCACCTTATATTTATAGGCATTTTTGACCCTGTGTGAAAATCACCTATCCACACGTAAAAACCCTTTTTTGGCACCTAAAAATTCTTTTACGCAATATCAAATTTTTCGAAATGCTCTTATTTTTTGTGCACATCATGCCTTTTCAATTTTTGGAGTTTCTGATCTCGAAACACCTCTTGCATGAAAATCATAACTTCTCTATTTCGCGCATCCCATAATTATTTCACCCAGCTTTTTTATTTTTCATGAATCTAACTAATATTTTTCACACCGCTTTCTTTTTCATGCATCCTGCACATATATCGCATATCCTGCTGATTTTTTCTTGCATCCCACTACTACTTCGCATAACCTTCATATTTTTCCCGCACTCGGTCCATTTTTTCACGCACTACATGTCATTTTAATTTTTCAATGTTCTGATCATGAATCATTCCTTGCATGAAAAAATCTAAACTATCTTCAATCTTGTGCTCAACATCCAGATTGTCCATTCCTTGGTCATTTCTTTCCTCACTGCTTCCCATAACCATTCTTTATCATTACTCACAAACTCCACTATAGTGATATATATACTTTGATAGATCATATTTGGCATCATCAGAATTACAATAGAATGTACGGAAACTTCCATATCATCTAGCAGCATCATTCCATACAATCAAAACTGAATATGACTGGCATCATCCTTTCTCCCCCTTTACATCATAGGGCTTGAATCAAAAGTTCTCCTAAATTATGATATTCTTGAAATACATATTAGCGAAGCATCTTCTAGTTTCAAGTCCATTAAAAGTAAATTGATTTAAATTCTTTGACAATAAAAGAAAACACTCTGCAAAAGAAAAATCTTCAAACTTATTTCTCCATAAAACTTGGTCCCAATAATTCGGTCAATGTTTTGTGGATAAAAAATAAATTTGAGGATTATATATGGGAAAAAAATTTGTGATGAGGTTATTGTATCCCCCTTTATTTATTGGTTTGATTGAAATTCTAGAGTGAAATAATTATAACCAGGGTAGAATTTAAGACCATGATATTTTATAATATATTTATATTTATATAAATATAACATCATTGATATATTCCTCTATAAAAAACATAAATTTAAAAATAATCATGAATAATAATTGAAACATTATTATATGAAAATTATATTTTATTTGAGTCATTGTGCTAATAATATATGATGAATAAATTTTCATATTTCTAAAAAAATAATGATTTTCTATAAGGACATGACCAAAAACATTTCATAATCTTGAATTAAATGAATAATTTAAATTGAGGATATTTTTAGGTTTAGAGATTTAGAGAATTAGGTCATAAATATTACATATCAACTTGAAAATTACATGTAGTTACTACTACTCAGTATTGGTTTGTTTCATAATATAAAAACTATTAAAACGAAACAAGTCTAGTTCTATGTTTTAGAAAACATGACTTTTCCTTGATCCCATCCTTGAACATATTCATCTTTAAGTCATGTGGAAAACATTTCGAAAACATGGGATGAGTATAAAAATCTCAATAACGGTTATAAAATAAATAAAGGAAACAATAACCCATCAATACATACAAATCACGGAAACCATACATTTCGATCATAACATACCTTAATAAATCATAATATTTGTTAATAACACATTGAAATCATAAATCATAAAAATAAATTATGGAATACAAAACATACTTACATTGTAGATATCACAACTAAATAGGGATTAATATTGGAATACCCATAAATATATATTCCCTAAATATCTTAGGAGAAACATTAACATTTACCTCTGTCACCTTACCCAATGCATTAGAGAGCTATCTCGGGCTCACACACCTTGTTTTATCACGGAACCACCCATATATGTAAACAATTCCCAATAATAATCACATGTTCATAACACATAAAACAAGAATAAATTAATGGCAACATTTCCATATTGCAATCATAACATATAATTTCAAGATAGAGACATAATAAATTATTTATCAAACCATTTTCAAAACCATTTAAAACATTTAATTAAGAAATTTTTGAATCAAAGTGTCCCATACCACTTTGTCTTTTTTTGAGGAATTACCATTTTAAAACACTAATGTTACTTTAAATAAATCCTTTAAACCATTTTTTAAACATGTACATTAATGATAATGATTTAGAAAAATAAATATTTAAAACAATATTTTAATTAAGGTGTTCTTAACCAAATGAGAGATGCTTGAATAAAAATAATTAAGAAATAACATTTAATCAAAACCTTATAATATCATCATAATAAAGTTACTCATGATATAATATTTTAAAGGTCAGTATATACACCATATAAAATAGAATTGGTGCATAACAACAATGAAGTCTCAATTGAATGTAAATTGAAATGAAATTCCTTATAAAAAGAGTATCCTTAAATTAAGGATAAATTTATGCCATAATTATATATGAAAAATATAAATACATCCAATATAAGGGTATATTATGTGTAAAAAAATCAGATGATATTCACTCATATTCATATAATTACATAATCATGAAGTTGATGTTTAACGAAAGGATTGAAATTGGGTGAAGAAGTTCCCTTACAGAAATTTGGCAGCCTAACGACGTCACTTTATAATTTAGAAAATGAGTTGATGGGAGATAAAAGGGTGTATAATCCCATAGAGATAAAATTTACATCAATAATGATATATAAGAATATATCCCATCATAAAAATATGTAAATTAAAATACATAACAAAACAAAGTATTTTAAAAAAAAGGATAACGAAAGGTTCCCTTACCAATTTGGTAACATATAAAACATACACCAAATGAAAGAAAGATAATTATATGAATATGTAAATACCCATAAATTAATGTATATTACACAAATAATAAAATCATGGGAAGTACATCTACTACACAAAAGAAAATAGTGGCAAATATATCATTAATCTCACGGGAATAAAAAGTTAGATGAAAACCCCTTACCACGTTGTAATCAATCGAGTTGTATGGCCAAAATCTAATAATCAAAAAAATAATAATAGAATAAAATTAATATAAATATAACCATGATAATATATAACAAATGGAATTACAAAACACACCACATGTAATAAATAAGTGTCGAACAATGGAAATGTCACGAAATTATATGTGACATAAGAAATCCCTTACCCCGTGCCCGACTTGACCCATTCATTATTTAATCTCCTGAATAATAATATAATGTTAATTTATACTTCATTAATAATAGTTTTCGTTTTATTATTTCTTTTATATAACTTTCAACCATGTTATAAACATTATGCAATCATTTAAATTAATAATGGTCATTTTATCGATATTTGGTACTTGAGTCAAAAATGATCTTATAATTACAAGTTGTTCTTGTGGTCAAAAACACATTATCTACATAATGATATAGATGATTTAATTATAATATATATAATAAATATCCAGTATGTTTATGTATTTATAATAGTACATAACATTTGGTGATAAGAAATGAAATACACCATTTATAGAGATGGTAAGTCGGACGTACGCACGAATGCTACATTCATTTCTTTTTCATATTTCATGGAATAAAAACAAAATAATAAATAGGTATACTATAATTATAGTATAATATCATATATAATTTCATTAAATCTATCCTTTATACATTCCATGTATGGCATGAATGAGTCATATCACTTTCAGGGGACGGTAATCCACACTTCCTCAAATAAAATTATCATATTTACCCACTATGGAAAACCATAAAGGTATTCAATAAATGAAAAATAAAAAATGCTTGAAACTATATAAATATGATATATATCACATATAAATACATTTTTATATTAATGGACATTATAATAGGTAGTATGATATAATTGAACAATCATCGTTTCGTGAGGCGCTAGTTTTCCACCAACAGAAACAATATGTTTTTTACCCATTAGATGGAGATGCGTGTAACTGTAATAAGAATAATTATCATAAAAACAACCTATTATATTGATGATATTAGTTTTATTGAAAAATATAATTATAATAATAGTTTAGGGGGTTGGATAAGTAAAATAAATCAAAAGAACATAAGATAAGATATTACCTTTATATCGGGTATCTTCCTTTGATTTTAACCAAAAGGTTTACTTGAATTTCCTTCAACCAAGGGGAAGGATTCTATGAGGAGGAGAGGGATGTAGGGGAGATTAATTGGTCATAGTATGGATGAGCCAAGGGGCTTGAGAAGTGTGATAAATGGGTTAGGAGTTAGTGATTTATATAAGGGGGAGGAGGGGCTCCTTAGGAAATCTTGAAAATATTATTTTATTATATAATTATATTCTGTTTCAAAAAATACAAAACTAATTAATTTCCACGATTAGAATGATCAGGTTTAAAATAATATCATACAATAAAAAATTTATAGGTTTAGGATATTGTGTTAATCATTATTATATTATTTATTTAAACCATTCATTAATGAGGTAAACACTACATCGTTTTTGTGTCATAAATATTTTTATTTATATAAATTATAAAAATTCTAAATAAATATAATGATGTAGGAAATATTTTTAGATTTTAAAGGAATATTTATAATCTAAGTGATAACTTATATAACTTCATGTAAGCATTTTTTTAAATAAATATATATGTTTAAGTCATTTTTGTATTTACATTAAATTAATTAATATAATGTGTCATTATCACTCCCAAATGGCTCAATGGTGTCCCAAAATCGACCCTAGGATTCTTATGGTTGGAAATGTATCAACCAATTTTATTAGGACACATGATAGGATAATTTAATATTATTATAATTATATTTTGTTACCCTTATTTTCCTGATTTACCCTTTAACCATGGTAAATAAAATTTTTACTGAACTATATATTCATAAATTATAATAAAAAGTTACCTATTTACACAATTTATATATCCTAATTGTAAAAATGGAATCCATTTTCCAAATAGAAAACACAAAAGTGGCAGAAATTAAATTTAAAATCAATTCCCGCTTTCAAAACAAAGAGTGTCTTTAATAAATAATAACTATCAAAAGATTGACACTTATTTATGTCCAATTTCAAAGTGAAATTAATTCCAAAGACCAACATTGGATTAAATAGTAAAAAAATAACATAATTATACATTAAACCAAATAAAAATCATGTTTTGTCCTTATAAATAAATTATATTAAAAGGTAGTTTTGAATTAAAATATAGTATTTCCATTATACATTAAAAAATGAATTTTATCAGAAAAATACCAAATATTTACCCAAAGAAAATTTTGATATCCCGATTCTAAATAATTTTTTTTAAAATAGATCATATAAAAGTTACAAAATCTATATTTACATAGGGTTCTTCATCAAAAGGCTATAAATCTACCTTTTAAAGAATATTACAGTATTTATGATTAAAATCCGATTATTTCTTATTTTCAGCATCATAAATTTTTTTGATAAAAGTAAAAACATTTAAGAATCATATTTAATCATAATATTTTTTGTTTTTTTATTTCCACCATTAAAAAAACTATGTATTAACTGTAATTTAAAATAATTATAATATATTAATATTTTTCTATATAACTCAACGTTGTGTGGAATGTATGTTTTCATTGAAACCAGTTATTAAGTATCAGGTATTCTATCGAACATAGAATCCTAATAAGGTAAAAATAATATTTTAATCACAAATTTTAATAAATATAAAAAAGTTATATTCTATATTTACCTGGGATATTACATCCTTCCCCCTATTAGGAATTGCGTCCTAAAAATTTAAAAACAATACTTACAAGTATAATTGATTGATCCACATCGAAAAAATAGTTAATAAAAATATAACCTTAAAATAAAGAAAGAGAAATAAAGAGGTCAACCGATAAATCTTATACTAAGATTCCATGTTAACCACCAATTTCTGATGGATATGTAAGAGAAAATATCCATCAATTTCTGATGGAGGGTGATAGAAGACATGATAAAAAAAGTTAACCACCATAAAATCACAAACATGTGATGGGTTAAACAGTCTTTGATTCCCCAGTAGGAAAAGTTATTGGACAACATTATTGTATTATGTTACTTTTCATAAAGTTGAGGAATTTATTTATGAGCTTAACTAAAAAAATAAGGAAACATACTTACCTGTCATGTAGAATTTAATCCTTTACTAAATTTCTACCACAAACTCATCTTTTCTCCAAATAATGAGCATTCAAAATGATATTGTCACATTAAAATAACTACAATTACCTTCTATAGTATCAAATAATCCAAAAAAGATGAACTATATATTTCCCCTGTCTTTAGACATCATCCAAAACCTAAATATTTAGTACAATATTAGATAATCCCAAAAACTGATAATACATTATAAAAATAAATACTACTCTTAATCTCAAAAATTTGACATAAAATACCCAACGATTGGAAAATACCATTAAATAAACAAATGTCATTAAAATTATTCAAAGTAACCCAAACAAATATTGTAACCCAAAGTTCAGAAGGATTTAATCACATAGTCTTCTAAAGTAAATCTGAACATTTATCTCCAAATAAAATCTACTACTCTTAAAGACTCATAATAAAGTGTAATTAACAAAAACATATATTCTCTATGATAGGTTAAGCATTTTTATAAATAAAAAAAATCACCATATGTCCATAATAAAAATAGACATTCTTCCAAAAATAAATTCTACCATTACTCATCAAAAAAAAATATAAATTTTTCTTGTATAACATTTTTATATATCAAACTTCTGGGATACACATATTATAAAAATTATTCCAATGTAATCTGATCCTCAAAAGAGCCTTAATACTTTTAAGTAATTTATCATCTTAAGATATACGATTACTCTTTAACAACATATATGTTGACTTATTACTCATTCAACGTTCTACATGGTACATTAACCATTCTGTACCAACTTATTATAAAATACTTCTTTCCTACAAACAAAATATTGAATCATATCCTTTGATTCAATAATATCAAAACGTATGTTAAGAAATAATCAATACCTTTCATTTGTTATTTTTAGTTTCTTCATCCTCAATCAGAATGGAAATAGGTATTGGTAAAAATATATTTGTATGATTCTGGGGATATCATTCCCAAAACATCTTCGTAGGACATCTATTTGTATAATGAACATTCACACCACATTTAAAATATTCAATTGATCCCTCAGAAAGAACATATTTCCCTTTCCTAGATTCAACTTGATGCTTCCTTTTTGCATGGATGGTTCATTCTTTATAACCTTTATTCCCACATCTATAGAATCTTCCCATCCCTTCTAAGAATTTTACTAGGTGTTTCTTTCCACATCCTTGACACATTGGTTTGTAAACATTCTTACCTTTAATATTATTACCTGAAATCTGTAGGTATTTGTTTCTCACATATACGATGCCTTATAAAAATAACCATGGTTTAGATGTAAAATCATGATTCCATATAGTTAGTTGAGAATAACCACAAGAGTTCTCATTGCTTCTCCCATTTCATTTAGTTGATCATTCAGAAAACCATCATAGTTTTCTTCATATCCACTGTTACTTTTGTGCCAGATAGTTCTGGCCATTTACTAAAACCAAAATGAGAAGTGTGAGTATATCAGAAAAATCATCATATTATATTTTATGGGGAGGGTAAATACTAAGATAGGATTATTCATGATATATAAAACTCATTAAATTTATTTAAAATAACTATGGATATTTATAATATGTTATCCATTATTGTTATGTCAATGAAACTTAAATAACACCCTAACCTCTAATGTTATCTAAACCGACCTCTAATATCATATATAAGGACCCAGCCATAAAAAATTACAGAATCATGAATTAAATGAATAATTCACATTATGGATATTTTTATGATTGTGTTTTTAGAGAATTAGGCCATAACTATATCATATCACCTTGAAAAATACATGTAGATACGACTACTTAGTATCCATTTTTTCATTAAATAAAAACTCTTAAAAAGAAACGTGTCTAGTTCCATGTTTTAGACTACATGACTTTTCCTTTATCCAATCCTTGACCCTATTCATTTTCAAGTCGCATGGAAAAGATTTAAAAAAATATGGGATGATCATAAAAATCTAACTAAAGGTTATAAAATAAGTAAAGGAAACATTAACCCATAAATAAATAGAAATTAATGAAACTATTCTTTTCGATCATAACATACCTCATGAAATCATATAATTTATAAATAACACATAGACATCATAAATCATAAAGGTAACTTATGGCATACCAAACATAGCCACATTGTAGATATCCCAACTACATAGGGAGTTAAATTGTAATACCCATCACAATATATTCCCTATATCACATGGGAGAAACATTAATGTTTACCTCTATCAGGTAACCCAATGCATTGGAGAGCTATATTGGGCTCTCCAACCCTAGGTTTATCACAGAACCACCTATATACGTATTCAATTCCCAATAATCATATCATATTCATAACACATAAAATAATAATAGATGAAAGATAACATTTCCACATTTCAAACACAACATATCATTTTAAGATATAGACATAATGAATGCTTTATCAAACAATTTTTAAAACCATTTTAATCATTTAGTAAATTGATTTTGAATAAAAGTGTCCAATAGAACATTGAATATTTTAAGAGGGTTAAAAATTTATAACATTGATGTAAATATAAATAAATCCTTAAAACCATTTCTAAAACATGGTCATTAATTAAAATGATTTAGAAGAATAAATCATTAAAACAATATTATAGTTATGGAGTTCTTCACCAAATGATAGATGCTTGAATACAAATAATTAAGGAATAAAATTTAGTAAAGACTTAATAATATCATAAAAATGAAGTTATTCATGATATAATAGGTCAACAGACAGTATATACACCATATAAAAGTTAATTGGTTCATAACATCAATGAAGTCTCAATGGAATGTAAATTGATATGAAGTCCCTTATAATGATGATATCCTTGGATTAAAGATAAATAAATGACATAATTATTTGTGACAAATATTAAATACACCCAATATAAGTGGATATTAAGTGTAAAAAAATCAGAGTTATTTCACACATATTCATAGAATGACAGAATAAAGAAGTAGAAGTATTACCCAAAGGATTGAAATTGGGTGAAGAAGTCCCCTTACAGAAATTCTACAGACTAACGACGTCACTTTAAAATTTCGAAAATGTTTTGATGAGAGGGAAAGGGTATCTCATCACCTAGACATAAAATTTATATAAATAAGGATATATAAGAACATATCCCAACATAACAATATGTAACTTAAAATATATAATAAAAAAAGTCTTTTAAAAAGAGGAGGGTTAAAGGATCCCTTAACGATTTGGTAACATACGAAACATACACCCCATGAAATAAGGATAATTCAATGAAGATGTAAATACCCATAAATTAAATTATAATACAAAAATAATAAAATCATGGGTAGTATATTAACCACACAAAAGAAAATAGTGGGAAATATAGCATGAATCTCACGGGAATAAAATGTGAGTGGACAACCCCTTACCACGTTGTAATCAATAGAGTCGTATGAACAAAAGTTAATAACTAAAAAATGAATCATAGAATACCATAAATACCCAAAAATCATGATAATATATAACAAATGGCGATACACAATATACCACATGCAGTAAATAAGTGGCGAACTATGGAAATCTCATGAAATTAAAATTGAGATAAGAAAACCCCTTACCTTGTGTACAACATGACCAGTTCGTTATTTAATCTCCTGAATAAGAAGATAAATTTAATTTATACTTGATTAAGAATAATTTTAATGTTTATTATTCCTTTTATATAACTTATTACCTTTTTATAAACATTATGCAATCATTTATGTTAATAATGGTTGTTTTGTCGATATTTGGTACATGAGTCAAAAATGAACTTCTTATAATTAGATGTGGTTCATGTTGTCAAATGTATATTATCTCTAGAATGATATTCATGATTTCTATATCATATATATCATATATATCCACTATATGAATTTATTTATAATAGTACAAAAAATTTGGAGATACGAAATGAAATGCACCGTTCATAGAGACGGTAAGTTGTACATACATATGAACTCAACTTTCATTTCTATTTCATATTTAATGGAATGAAAACACAATGATACATAGGTATATGATAATTTATGTATAATATCATATATAATTTCATTAAAACCATCCTTTATACACTCCAAATTTGGCATGAACATGTCATATCACTTTGAGGGGATGGTTGTCCGCAATTCCTCAAATGAAATTATCTTATTTACCCACTATGGAAAACCATAAGGGTACTCTATAAATGAAAAATACCGATGTATAGAAACAATATAAATATAATATATATCACATATAAATACACTATCATCATAATGTCCTTCATAAGAGGCTGTATGAGATAATTGAACTATCATCATTTTGTGAGGCGTTAGTTTTCTGTCCCCAAGAAACTATATGTTCTATACCTTTTAAATGGAGGTGTGTGTAAGTGTAGTTAGAATAATTCTAAAAAAAATAGTATATTGAGGATCATGTTTATGATATAAAATAAAGGAATAAATATATTTTAGGGGGTTCGAGAAGTAAAATAAAACAAAATAACGTAAGAGAAGATGTTACCTTTAAATCAGGTATCTCACTTCGGTTTGAACCAAAAGGATTACTTAAATTGCTTTATGCCTATTTGAAGGATTAAAATAGGATTAGAGAGTTGTAGAATTATTAATTGGTAAGATTTTGGATAATCCTAGGGGATTCATAAGGGGGAGGAATTGGTTAGAAATGAGGGAATTTTATAAGGGGGGAGAGGCTCTTTAAGAAAACATGAAAATATTTTTTTTATTATATTATTATTTTCGGTTACTAAAAGTCCAAAACTCATTAAAGTATTATATAAGATGAATCATGTTATAAATAGAATCATCCAATAAGAATTTAACAGTTTTTGGATATTTTTTTAATCTTTATAATCTTATTTACTTACTGCATTCATTAATGATGTAAACACTGCATCATTATTGTGTTACAAATATTTTTATTTATTTGATGTCTAACAATTATAAAAAAATATCATGATTTATGAAATATTTTTATCTTTTAAATTAATATTAATATTCTAAGATATAACTTTTATAAACCCATGTAAGAATTTATTTACTAAAATATTTATGTTTAAGTCTTTTTTGTCTATACTTTAAATTAATTAATATAAAGTGTCATTATCACACCCAAGTGGCTCCATGGGGTCCCAAAATCAACCCAAGGATGTCCATGTTCAGAATTTTATCAACCAATAGGATTAAGACACATGTTAGGTTGATTTAATAATATTATTATAATATTTGGTTTCCCTTATTTACCAGATTTACCCTTTAACCATTATAAATAAAGTTTTTACTGAAGTAAATATTCATAATAACTAAAAAAATATACCTATATACACAATTTGTACCTCCGGATTCCATATATGGAATAATTGTATCCAAATTAATAACATCATATTGGCGGGAATTAATTTCCAATTAATTTCCACTGTCAAAACAGAAAGCATGTTTTTAAGAAATAATAACTATCAACAGATTGACACTTATTTATGTCCAATTTCAAAGTGAAATTACTTCCAATAACAAACATTGGATTGAATAGTAAAAACAAATTACAATTTCACTTTAAAACCAATTAAAAACATAATCCAACCTTATAAATAAATTATATTAAATGTTAGTTTTGAATTAAAATACTGTATTTTCACTATTCATAAAAAATTAAATTTTATTAGAAAAATACCAAAAAGTTACCCAAAGTAAAATTTGATGTCCCAATTCTGAAAGAAGAATATTATTTTTTTCAAATTGAACACATAAAATTGGACAAATCTAGATTTCTGGTTGGTTCTCCATCAAAAGGCGGTAAATCTACCTTTTAATGAATATTAGAGTATTTATGCTTAAAATCATATTATTTCTTTTTATAAAACTCTAAAATTTATTAGATATAATTATAAAAAATTAAGAAACATATTTAATCCTAATATGGTTATTTTTTCCATTATCTCCAAAACAATTCCTATCCATTAACTATCATGTAAAATATTAATATTATATTAATATTTTTCATTATAACTCAATGTTGTGTGCAACGTAAGTTTTAAATGAAACCTATTTTTGTGTAATGTGTATGTCTTCGAAAATAGAATCCAATTTTATGTAATTTTTTTTAATTCACAAATTTTAATGTATATTAAAAATCTATTATCTTTATTTACCTAGGATGTTACATTTTTAGTGAATATTGTAAATACTGATTTTTTTAAAAAAATGTCACCTAAATCATTGAAAATCAAAATAATTCCTTGAATTTGATAATTACTTATTTTAAGACACTTTATGTTATAAATTGTCTAATTTTTACATTGTAATAATCATTATACATTATTTTTTTATAAGATATTCTTTGAGCATAAAAAAAATTTATGAAATAATATTTTTCAGTTTAATTTTATGAATTTTACAAAATAAAAGTAATTATCAATTACATGATTATAATTTTATTAAATGGATTTCGTTATTATAATAAGAAACTAAAATTTATCTTTTGTTCTATATTGAGATATTTTTTTAATAGTAAAATTATTAGTGAATAATAAAAATGTTATTTTATGAAATATGATATCGTTTATAATATCTAAAAGATGTTATTATTATAAAAAGTTTCTTAAAATTATTGAAATAATAAATTTTCATTAAATAAAAAATAAATTTAAATATTAAAACATATAACTTATTATTTATTTCATGAAAAATATGAATATGATTTTCCGTGTCGACGTAGTGCTTTCCCAGGATTGGAAAAGTGAAATTTCGTCACCTAATGTTAAATTTTGATATCGAAAAAGTTTTTTTCATGTTTAATAATATATATGATGTATTATTTATTATTTTTTTGGATATGTATGAATTTTATATTTATATAAAATTTATCTCATCTTTATTCTTTTCAACTCTAGGCCGTTGATTGAATACTATCTATTCCATATTAAATAAGTATTCATGACATATATTTTAGTAAATATACATATTTAATGAATATAAATGTTTTTATATGACTTAAATTTTTTATTTTTATTATATTAACTTATTTTTAATGTTTGTGATGGTCTAGTAACATTAAAATAATATGCCACAGTAAAACACTTTTTCTAAAATTTGGTGAAAAATGATTGTATTGAATTTTAAAAACATTAAAAAAATAATGTTTTTATAAAATATTATGGTTCCATGGGAAATGAATTTCTAATATTAATTTATTATTGATAGTAAACTGTATTATTTTCCATTATTATCTTTTTAATTATGTATTTGATGTTACCATAAAAGAGTAGTCCCAAATCAAACATTAATGACGTTTTATGATGGATTATATTTTCCTAAATAATTTAAATATCTTTATTTTTTAATAGAGAATTTTAAGGGCCATAAATAGTCTAAAATTAAATCCATGAACTATTTATGTCCTTATATTAACAATATAAGTATATTTATATCACATTATGATTTAAAAACATGATAATGTTATTATGGTAAAAACTGAAAGATTATGGGGTTTAAACAAAAGCTTCATTTATTAAAAACAAGTAAATACTAAAAAAATATTCATGGTCAAAAGAACAGAAATCATATCATTTATTATAGTTGATAATAGAGACACATGGTTCCTCTTTTCCTTTAAAATAATTGTATTAAATTTAAATATTTTTTACATCATGTGTTTCCTTTCATTCATTATAAAATGGAACATCATGGCATCTCTTATATATGCCACATAGAGCCTCAAATATTGACAAAACCTATGAGACAATCATATTAACATCCACAAGAAATATTATTTAGGTTATTCCCTTTAAAATTTATGATAATTAGTTCCATCATGTTGATAGTTAATGGCTCTCACTCAAATATGAAGTAATCATATTCAATGAGCACATTCATTATTTGTGTGCATTTACCAAAATAAATTAAATAATAAACATTCCAATATAAAAACAAAATTTTATCCCATATACATATATTCTATATTTTTTAATATATAATATTTAATATTATATTTCTCCATTAAATTGGAATCAATTCCAACACTCATGTACACGAAAAACTACCACCTCACAAACCTATGTATTTTTTTCATTACCACCTCAAATAGATTTTCATCATGTTGGAAATAATGAATATATATATTACAAAATAAATCATTATAATTTTTTAACTATAATATATCATATAATTCATTACCCATTCTCCTATTAAAAAATAAAAATAGCGCATGTGGTTACATACGAACTTCCATCTCCATGAAGCAATGCAATTCATTTTTCATGTTCATTCCACAAAGATGAAAAGTAATTAGTATATACTAATTACATATTATTTTTAGGAAATTATTATTATTATATATATTTTATAAACATGATTATGATATAAGGACCACAATTTCTGAATCCAAATGTACTTTAATGGTAAAGTAATTAACACCCCAAACAATGGTATTAATACATGATTGTTAAAAAATGTGAGGCGAGAAGTTATAAATATATCACATATGATATTATAGTTATTTATTTAGTTATTATATATATTTAAATTAAATACATGTTCATTATACATGATTATAACGAACTTACAAGGATATTAAATATTACATTAAGTGGATTCGACTTCATTTCCACTCCGTTGAATAATATTTGGTATTATGCACATATTTATTTTTGAGTTGTGTATATACTTCCATATTTATGTATTTAAAATGAATATATATTTATTCAATATATTCCATGTTTTGATTCATTTTACTTTATAAATGGGTTACAATTTTAATGTATCTAATTGGGTTAGAGTTATTTTAAAATATAATTTATCTATTATTGATTATATTTTTCCTTGAAGGAATATAATAATAAATAATGTATTAACATCATATGTTTTATTTTACTCCAGATATTTAATGATTTTCCTTCTTTATCATCATTATTTTACACATATTTCAATTAAATCAGTCAAATAAATTTTGAAAGGAAAATATGATATAATTTCTATTTTGATTCATTATATTTTTCGTCCATTAAAATATTATTCAAAATTTATTTACAATATATCATTTTATTTACTAAAAATGTATGATTAGGAAATTTTATTTTCTCAATTAACATTTAAATGGGTTTAAAATAATATTTATTATATTTTTTAGAAATATATTTTTAAATTTAATAAAAACATTTACAAAAATATGAGTCATTCTATTGTAAACAATGTAAAATGAATTTACTACCCCATAACCGTTTTACACTATTTTGTATTTTTATACATGGTGTCAATTGATTTTTAATTATTAATTATTAAAGAAATTTTATTTAAATATGTGTATTCTATTTTCATTATTTCTTCAAATGAAATTACTTTCATACAAAACATATCATTTTGATGAATTAGTAGTCATATTTCATATAATATTAATTTTTGTTTTTTTTAATTATCTTGAAACATTCACAGTATTATGATTATTTTTCATTGGAATGTACATTTATATTAAATATCTATATTCTTAATATCATCAAAATTATTATTTCATAAACAATATATCATTTTAACATATGTTTTTTCAAATTGAATGATTTTTGTTTGACTAGGGAAACAATAATCATTTTTATTCGTTACCCATTATAGATATTTATTTTCCATAAATATTTTTAACTAAATTTATCATAGAATATATGATTAATTCATTGGATATTAAATGAAGAGTTCATCTTAGAATACTTATTTGACATATCGACTTGTCACACGAGACAAACTAGTTGGGTTTTTTGAAAAATTCACACTCAACCTAACCATCTAATAAAATATCATTTTAAAATACTTTTATTGTGAAGATATGATGATATATGAGATCATTAAATAAAACATTAATAGTTTCCATTATTGAGAAATCATTTACACTTATCTATATAATTAATTATTTGGAATTATACATGGTTTTATTTTGTTCTCAATTTATTGATTAAATGGATCTTGTTTTCAATTATTACCAATTTTCAAATTGTTGGAACTTATTTATGCATGATATCTTCCACTATACATAAATTTTACTGACTATCTAATTTCTCTCATTACTTTTTCCCATTCCCTATTATATGATGTTTTGTGAAATATTAATTATTTGATCGTGTTTCTTATGGAATAGTTAGTTATATTTCCAATATAATATAGAAGTCATGTATATATAAGGTTCATCAAATTTAATAAACTTATTGAACCTTATTGATATTAATCCTTGTATCTTATAAAAATGTATTCATGTAGAATAGGTTATAGGATATTATATTTTGTATTGTTTCATATACATCTCGACTTCACATGTTAGACCCCACCCCTAGATGAACATTATTGAAATTAGGTAGCGGGAGAAGAAAATTCATAAATAAAATTAAAATAGTTATTTAGAATGTCAAATAACACACTAGGTAATATATTTATTAAAATCATATATATAACTATATTGATATATATAATTGTTATAATTTTCAGCAAAATTGAATTACGAACCAAAATCCTAATTTTTTATTCCATTACCCATACTAAATATATGTGAATTTGAAGACACAATTGATTGATATATATATATATATATATATATATTATAAAACCCCCATAGAACTTTATTTGATTATATAGTGATGTTTTGTTTTTTTCAAGCAAATCATGTTTTATGTATTATAGTGAAGTTATTAAAATATTTTTTCACTATTAATTTATATTTTTTTATTAATCCTCTATTTTATTATATTTTCGAATAAGAAGTTATTTAATATCATTATTTTTTTATTTTATAGACATAATAAAATTTAAATAACATAATGAATATTTTTTTTGTTAAAAGAATGATAAAATACAATATATATATGGTATTTACTATATATTTATAAAAAATAATCCATATATATATATAGAATGTGTAAGATATTTAAATTCTCATTTCAATGAAATTATGGGAATAAAATTGTTTTGTGTTATTTTTATATCATAATAAAATTAATAAAATTTGACATGTATCATTCATAATAACTATTTATCATATTAAATTAATTTATTATATATAAATATTTTCAAAAAAATAATAATATAAATAAATAATTTTTTTGGAGTATTTAAAAATTGAAAAAAAATTCCCAAACCGGTGAAGGTTTTGTGGGTCTTGCACCTCCAAGCACTATGATCATTATTTTCAGAGTTCTCTAGCTGGTTTTGATTGTTGTGGGAGGGGAATTATTCTTATAACCTTGTTGGAGGGGTTGCAGAATGGGATCCTATTGAAGCTTGCTTGGGTCTCCTCTTCCCTAGATCATATCTGGGAATCTCAGGACTGATCGACCCTCGTGTGGGGGGAGTAGTGGTGATTATTTTTGGGTGATGGTTATTCTTTAGGGCTTTTTTGTCTAATAACTCCCTCAGGTGTTGAAGATGGTCTCCTAGTGAAATATTGCTCTTTCTTGCAATGGTGGATTTGGATCAGGTGGTTTTTTGAATGTTGCACTTGTGGTCTTTGGAAACCTCTAATGTTGGATTTGTAACTAATCTTTTTTTTCCTCATAGAATTGGTTGACAGGCATCAAAATGGATTGATGAATTCCTGAGTGAGGTATGATTTTCTTTTTTGCATATTTTTATGAGGGTCACCTTCCTTTTTTATGCATGGTTGATGAATTGGTGATGGAATTAAGGGTTTGGAATTTTTCATCATTACATTTGGGTACATTTAATTTATTTACTATTGAGAGTGTGGCCTCGAAAGGGGGATGAGTATGTTGACACCCATCATCCACTCGTACGTCCTTGTTTGACATATGGGTACCTTTCTTGATTTTTTTTCATGTTGTAATTCTTGAGTTTTGTTGCATATGGTTGTCTTTCTATGATTTATTTAGTAGAATCTTTAGGTGGGTGTCTCGAAAAAGAGATATATGTGATTGCGTCTATCATTTGGTTCTTCCTCCACAGTTAATGTGTGTGAGAGTAATGACATTACTTGTTGTTCTGCAAGCATAGTACAACCTCTTAACTGGGGGAAACACTCGTCTTTGAACAATCACATGCTCACTCATTTTTTATGAGTGATGACACACTTTCCTTATTCTTTTTGGACATATTCTCTTCATTAATCACCTTGTCCATCCATTAGGTTTGTTTTATTAGGATCATCAATCATTACTATAATGCGTTACCGATCACCCATTTTTTATAATAGTATTTCATGATTTATTTTCAGTAAAGGGGGATCGCCCTCTTCCTCTTTTTTAATAATCCCTCCCACAACATTGGTATCAAATTTAAAACATCTTTAGACTCTTTAAAAACATGATAAATGAGAAAGGGTTCAAGATAATCCAATACCTTATACAATATATGACAAGGTGTATTGGTCAATTTACATCATTCCATGGTTAAGTTATTCCATCAATCAAACAAATTGATTCATAAGAAATATCTTAGTAATTTTTATGGATATTTAACTTGATATAGTTTCATAATTAAGGTATTACATATAATTAATGATGATGAAAAAAAATTCACTCCTGAGTAATAAAAAAAATCTCCCAATAAATTTTAATTAAATGGATTCCCTTGCATTAAATTTATTTTGATATATGTAAATTGAATGTACAATTAACATAGTTTAATATTTTTAAATAATAAGATAGTGGACTAAATGACATTATATTTATCATTATAAATGTTGAATACAATGATAATGTTATTTTATAACCCAATTGGTAATAATTCAAGGTTTTTTTATTTATGTATTATCATTATCCATGAATGATCCATCATGTATTTTATGTTATCAAAAATACTCTAGGATTTGTTCATAGTATAATAGCATTAAAATCCAAGATTTTAAAAATCATAGAATATCTATAATTTCAAATAAAACAAATGAATCAAAGACTAGTATGATATTATACCCATGATCATTACATTTTTATTTTATGGAAAATTATAATGGTATTTAAATTAATATAAATAAATACTATTACATTTTATTCATGAATAGAATCTGGTGAATTTAGTTTTTTCTCATTTTATCCAATCATTATTTAAGTTTAAATAATTTTGTTCAAAAAATATTTTAAAATTCCAACTATAAGTTAATGTTTAGTTAAATATATATAAAAAAAAGAAATAATTTTGAATATATTATTTCTAATCGCTATCTGTCATCTATGATCACGATCGATAAAAAATAAGAATATGATTCATATAAACCAATAATCATAGTTTATTCTTTTACAAAAACTCTCTATGATTTTAAATTATTTTTCCTTTTAAGAAATATTATGATGAAAAACATTCTTTGAACATGAAACAAAACAAAAACATTTCAAAACCTATTATATATTGATTCTCAATTAGGATTTATTTAGGTGCGTTTAAACACATGCACCAACATTGTAAAAAATATTTATAACTAATTGTAATTTTGAAAAATTATTCCATTATAAAATTAAATTTTAGATTCTTAATTAATAATATAATATCTCTAAGATTAATAATTTTTCCATTGAAGTTTTAACTTAATATGACTTATTTTATGGGAAAAAATATATTTTAGAAAATGTATATTTATTATTCTAGTAAAATATTTTTTATAGACAATATTATATAACTAATATTGTTACAAATTGATTGGGAAAAATAATAAGAATTTTTAATACTATGAAATCTTATATTCGTATAAAAAAAATTTCATATATATTTTGGTTAAATTAAATTTAAAATTTTATAATTGTAGAAATTTAATTCGACCGTATTATCATTATTTTTTTACAAAAAAAATGTTTTATTAGGATTTGTTTTTTTATTTTGATAAAATAACAGATTTTGTAGTGATTAGTAAAAAATTTTGATTTTAGAAAAAAAGAAACTTCTAAGAAATAATCAAGATAATAAAATATTTTATATATGTAATATCACCCTTATAACCCATCCATTTGTGTGTGTGTGTGTGTGTTTTTTTAGGTGCTCAAGGATGGTTATTATGATGTTTCTGGGAAAATGAGGAATATTGGGAGCCATTGCCTTTTTGGAAAGGTTGTGATGTAGAGCCTAGGGCTGCCTCGTATTCTGGGACTCTGTAGTGTGGTATCCCAGCTATAGCATGTGAGGCATCAATGATGACTTTTGAGGCTACTACCTTTTTGTGTGCGGTTTTTTATTGTTGGTTGGTAGTGATACATGGACATTCTTAATATTTTTCGCTTCATTGTGTTTTGAGGAGGCTTTGGTGTAGGTGTTTTGGGGACTTATACCAAATTGGTGGAGGTTTTTCCATTGGAAATAGGATTTACCAATGTCCCTCTATCAAGAATATTTGATTTAGTTATGTTTATTCCTTTTTCCTCAAACACATTATAGGACCAATGTGTATAAGGAATGGTTCATTGGGTTTCACCATAGAAACACTTATGTTTGATATTATTATGGCATTTCCATATGAGAAAAACCATACGATTAAGAAAATATGTTTTCCAATATAAAACACAACGTATATAAATCAGATTTTCATGCAAAAACCTCACTTGAAATCTATGTTCCCTAGAGTTATTATGGATTTTGAATGAGGTCTCCTTCAATTGGGGTTACACCCCATCCTCTGAAGATTAATCAATAGTGGCCAGAGCAAGGTTATTCAACTTCTATATATGATTCTCCTCCATTATAACTTGATTTCCTCTGGTTATGAATTCTATGATTTTATATTTTTGTCATTCTGGTGGATTTTTAATTAACTTTTCCTGGTTACATTGAGAAATTATGTATTTTCTAAAATATATTTCTTATACAAGATATGTCATCAGAGATATGTGTTTGAATTCCATATGTTTTTCATGAACATCAAATTTTTTAGGTATGTGATTCATTACTTCCCTATTTTATTAACTAAATCCTAAATTGATTATGATTAAGTTTCATTTAGTAAAGATGGAATTAATCAAATAAATAATAAAATGAAATAAATAACAATAGATTTATGGATATTAATTACACGTGTTTTACAAAATGATAATAATTATCTTCAGGATTTACTAGATACTCTGTAATCTATTTTATATAGGTAAGAATGTTTTTTATTATATGATTAACAGGTTATTATTGATAAAATTTGTTATGAACATAAACTGAAAATTGGTTTTCTTCATATTAATTTTTTTTCACATGTGTACGGTAAACATTGATCATGTAATTTAATGTAAAAAAAATTATACTTATTACAGGTATAATATAAAATTATTATTCCATATGTTAATGAAATTTTCTAATGATCATAATGATCAAATTCTTATTTATGAGAATAATAATAAAAATCATGTAAATGAGATCCTTTTATCACTCAATTTGTAAAATATTTGAATAAATGATAAGGGAATCCTTAAAAAAAATATAATTGCATGTTATAGATAATTAATTATGTTTCCCATGAATATAACATGTGATAATTTAAGTAGATAATTAAAAAGGAATAAAAACTAGTTGTTTGAGAAACAAAAATTACTGGGTTTGATATTTCTCATTTACTAATAAATTATTAATGTATTATGTTGGTTAAAGAGAGATCCCATTTATATATTAATAATGAATTTCTTTTTTTGAACTGGATATCCCCATTGAATCTGATTTATTTATACTACCATCTATTTTACTCAATATGTGGTCCATTCCATGTGATGTGATGTTATCCTTGGTGGCTGATGAACATGGGTTAGAAGGCCCAAAGTTTGTGGAAACATTTTATGCATATAATATAAATATAAATTTTGATAAAAATGATAGTTTTTATGATGAAAATGGGATGATATAATGTTTTTATGATGAGGTTACCTATTTTTCCATAATATGGATACATCATATAGATGAATATGTCGAATGGTCTAATGAATAAATTTTTTTCTTCATTAATTTCCACACTACTAGGTCCAGTTTTTTATTCATGGTTATTCAACTCTCTTGGGGCTATAAGGACATGTTTCCAAGAGTACCTAGTATTATGGAATTTTAATAATGTTTAATGAATGTTTTAATCCATATAGTTATTTATTGTTTGAATACACAAATTTTAACACTAAGAAACCATCTAAATGATTTCATTATTTCTCTAGGTAATTGACCTTAGGTGAGGATAAAATATGTAGATCAGCCTAGGACTCAGTTATATCCCATAATGTTATTATGATTTAAATTATATCATGTATGTTTTATGATATCACATGATATCCATCCCTTATTGGTAGGGAGAGTAACACTTACTGGGCTCTAGGATTTCGTTTCACAGAACATCTTGGTTGCAGAGGTACATATAGATGAATACACCCTTTGGACCTACTCTGTTCTCATGGTAGTGTATGTTCTAGTGTGCGTGGTTTATAGTTTTCCCATATATGTTTGTAGTAGTATGTAAATACATGTGGTTATTCTATATATAGTATCCATAGATTGAGGTATGTATCCTTTTTTGATGCCATATTATGTTTTTTGAATGGGTGGGTAATGATTGGGAGTGTTTTGAAGGTTTTTTGGAATGATTTGGAGGCTATTCTAAGGGTGCATGAATTGATCATAGTTTGAGTCAACCATGCAGCTTCTTCGGGAAACTATGAAAGTTAAGGTAGTTTTATTTCACAAGGTTGTTGCATAGTTTTTATAACCATGCATGACATTTATCCAGGGTCCCACTTGAGGTTGTAGTAGAACTATGATTTGTGTAACTGTTGGAGCTAACCATGCACGACATTAAAAATTGATGTTTTTAAAAACATGTCAACTCTGGAATTTTCCTAAATCATTGATTCTTCTTCCCACTCGAACGTCACTTTTTATTTCATCAACTCATGGTTTAGGGAGGCTCTCCCCATCATCTTGGATGTGAATCAACTGGTTTTATTTGTGGGTTGAAAGTACTTCTTCTGTGGTAATTCTATATCCTTAGTGTTTTTGTAGTTTTCTCTAGATCTAGTTTTCCCACTATCCTAGATTTCTATATTTACATCCATCGCACATAGATAGAGGGTTCTCATTACCTATAATTATTAGAATTGAGATTTTTAAAGTAAGCAAGAGGGATTTAAGGTGATTTTGAGGAATATTTCACTCAGATTTGTTGTATGCTTGGTTATTGGTCAATTTTACCAAAACCTAATGTAGGTAGCTTCGCTATCATTTCCATTTGGATATAATTGGAATGATCAAATTTTAAACTAGTTGTTTTTCTTTAAATTTGTTTTTATTATGACTTGATAAGCATGTTTAGAACCCATCTTTTCATTTCTTTGGGTATTTTGGAAAAATGGGGGTTTGTTGTGAAATTTGATTTGTGTGGAATTTTATTATAGTGATTTTAATATTGGTGGGTTGGTTTGTTTTTGTAAAATGAGGTGTGAAAATGGTTTTCAATAAAATGGTGGTTTTATTGAAATGGGATTGGGAATGTCTGTGGCATAATGGATTTTTCAGTAAATGGTTTTTTATTGAAGAGATTGGATTAAAGGGTCGTTTGGTTGAAAATTGTTGTCTTTGAATGATTTTTGGAAAATGGTGGTTGATATTATGTGGTTATTATTTTTTTATGTGGTTTTGTTATGGAAATTGTTAGTTGTATTTTTGTTTTTACATGATGGGTGTTGTTGGAATGGGGGTTGACATATGAATTTAATCATGGTTGGGAATGTATAGAAAGTGGGTGTGAATCACCGCCATCCAAGGGAAGTGGGAATGAATTAACATTATAAAAGGTGGATGGGTTCAGACATCATGTTGCACCATCAATGGTGACACTGATCTTTAGTGTGTATTGTTTCAAACGTAGGAATAGGGTTGGGATATGCTGAAGGCCATACTAGTTGGAATGGTTTATGAACATGAGAAACGGTAATTGGGTAAATAATGAGTTCAATTGCATTGGATGGTTTATTTCCTTGAGAATGTGTTGATTTGGGTGGATGTTTTTGGGTAAGGATGATTTTGGGTTGATTTCAATTGTTGAACGTCTTTAATTCCTTTATATAAATTGTTTTATATTACTGGGCTAGTGGTTTTTTATATCAGCGTGTGTAGGGACGTCATTTTGGGTAAACCAACTACGTATTATTAGTCACCGCCTACTTTCGATCATTGGTACTTTTTAGATGTTGTAGTATGGGAAATAGGTAAAGTTAAATCATATCCTTCCTTTAGTGGTGCATCGTGATGCTGGTGGGGTATTATGGTGCTTAGATCATGTATATTGGTGAGGTGATATGGAGTTGTTATATATCTTCTTTGGGTTTGGTTTTTTAATATTATTCTTAGTATAATGAATGTGGATTACATTAGATTGGTCCATTGGTTTTGTTCAGTTTTGAAACATTTTAGACTTGAGTAAAGTAGTTATTTTGGTATTGGGACATTTGATTGGGTGTTTTCATTAAAATGGTAATGTAATCCCCCAACATTCATGACGCCCTCGAAATGTAGTTTCATACATTGGATCCTTGTGGATGTCACCTAAAGATGAGTAGCACTTCCACCCCGACTGAAGAAAATGAGTATGGGACGGTTATTTCAAGTGCTATCAGTTTGTTTGGTCCATGACATTCAAGTTTGTTAGTTTTTTTGGTGTTGATTATTGATCATAGATCTAACATTTTTTATTGGTGTATTATATATGTTGGGATGGTTTCATGGAATAGAATTTTTGGAATATGAAATATATTGAATAAAATGTCCTAGCTATCCCTTTTATGTTAAACTTCATATTTCCTAGGATTTTGGTACATAAGGGTTTTGGAGACACATATAGGAGTGTGATATCATTTTTATGGGTGTATCTAATGATATGAAAATGAAATTCATGGTAGAAATTACATCCCACTAGGATTTCATATTTCATTTTTCCTACAGATATATGATGTGTTATGAATGTGTTGATTTTTTAAAAATACAGAAATGGTGTTTATATGTATGGTTTGAATAACGAATAGTTGTGGTATTTTGAAAATGGGTCAATTTTTAGAACATAGTGTATTTTACAAATATGGTTGAACATGGAATTATTGGTTTTGATATATGGAATGTGATATAATTTGAAATTGTAAGCCTCGCAATGCTAGGGAGTGATATTTTTATTGGATTTTATGTTTATATTAATGGAACTACGTAGGCATCGTAGAGACCTACAGGAAGAATTTGGTACAATTCAACCTCAAGAGAGGATTCTGAGTCTGGTCAAAAATTCTATTAGAGATTTTGGGTATGTGAGGCAAAGATAAATTTTCTTCTTCTAGGGAGGTGCTAGTCTGGTTGAATGGGATATGTCGGAAGGTAAAAGGTTTTGGGAGACACAATATCTTGTGGTAATGAGTTGATAGTTTGGGGAAATCGATAGTGACACAAGGGAAGATTTTCCCAGAGTTTTAGGATCCATATAATATATATCATTTGTGATTCGTCAAAGGTGGAATTGATTCATACCGAGTAGAATCATTTTTTGGTAGATGGTGCAGTTGTGTACATGATCTGTAGAAAAAAACATGAATGCATGTAGTCAGTGGTAAGGATGGTTTTAAAGGATTGAATCATTTTGATATCTAAACATATATTTAGATAATAATTAATAGAGGCACTAGTGTTGTTTTTGGATGGAAAATAAATGGGTAGCTAAAGGGTGGAAGCATTCCTTGAAGTGCTGGTGATTCCTGAGGTGAGGGTGGTCCCATGGTTATTATGGTTGTACGTATGCATTGACTATTGGGTGAGATGTTTAGAACGACTTTAGGCCGATGAGGCTGATAGAGTTGGATGAATGATCAGGTAAGTAAGTTGGTTTTGGGATAGACCCTGGAGTTGTTTGGGTTGTGTGATCAATATTTAGTTCTACTGTGTGGTCTTAGGAAAGTGAAATACCTTGAGGGCCCAGATGTGGTCCATGTGAGGGCATAGACTTGTAAATCCCGATGTTGTTCGAGATGAGTGAAAAGGTGGATCAGGATAAGAACCCATAGTTATTTATGAAACCAATGAAATTAGATTGAATATGTGTTATAATGTTGGTTCTTTATCAGTGGGGGTGACCATTAACTGTCATTTGTTAACCACCAATGCCTTTATAGATGCAATTGGTTGTGTGGTGTCAATCATTCCAAAAGAGGATTTTTTACACTCTCTCGGGAGAGCGTCCCTATGTTGTTGATATCCACAGTTTTAAATCATGTCAGAGTAACAATGGTTAATTGTTGGTGAGGTGCCTCTGGGAAGGTAAGCATGATACTTCTGGGAGTTCAAGGTGTCCTAATAGTGGGAGATGACATCAATGATGGATAATCATGGCACTGTTTGTTAATGACACATCATCAATCGTGTAGAGAGTGATAATCAATATCAGGGCATTGTCTTGGGTACACTGAGGGAGATACATTTTTTTCCTAGTGGATTATATCTATCACTGGGATATGGGATATCATCGATGTGATAGATGTTGGGATGCTATATGTGGTGTTAGATGGTGGGATTTGGACCATCGATCATGTATGGGTGAGGTCCTCAGGATAGACAAAAGGTCAAGGAATTTCCATGATTTCAATCTCAAAAACAATTAATGGTAAATGGGAAATTTATTTTAATTGTTTTGGAAAAAACTAAATGACCGTATCTTTTTTTAGTGGGTTCTAATTATTTTTGAAATATTAGATGGGATGGTCAGACATACTTGAGGAGAGTTGAAACAATGAAACTTTTAAGGTGGGGAGTGTTAATTCGATCATAGAAGTGTGGAAAAAATATGGGGGGGGGATGAGGAGCACATTTGGGATCCTTCCCAAGGATTAGGTAGGTCTTGTATGTGGTGGATGATTAATCAAATCTTGGGTTTGTGGCTTTGGGATATTCTAAAATAATTCTGATATGCATATGTTAGAATTTTTGTTTGGTCTGGTAGTGTAAGTGGGGTATTATAACATCAACGAGAATCAGGTGTAGACCCGAGTAAATGGTTCTGGGCGACACTGGGATATCAATTGATGAAAAGTAATATTATATTTGGGTAATGTCACAATTTAAGCATATAATTCGGGTGTTCCAATGTTGTGTCGACCAAGGGAATGTGTACACGGACTATTATGTTGCATTAAGATCAGGGTTGGGGTGTTCTCTCATGCAAGGAGATAATGTGATGGCTTATTCCTCACTATAATTTTGGTTGCATGAGAGAAGCCTTCCAACACATGATTTGGATTTGGCATAGGTTATTGATTCATTGAAAACAATAAATCAAAATATCATCAGTGAGAAATTCATAGGTATATGACGAACATAAAATATTGGAGAATATTTTTTCATAGAGTGATTTTAATTTTATGAAAAATAAATAGATAGATTATCCAATCATGGATGACTTTGAATTGATGTACACACATGGAAAAGGCAACTCAGTGGTGGATGCACTAAGTCAGAAGTCAAACACTTAGGTGGAAAAAGATGCTTTAGACCATTGGTAGTAGATGTTAATAATAGTTGAAAAACTATTCAAATGTGAGGAACAAGGTGACATATTTTTCTTCTATCCAGTTTCATTAGATCCTGACTTGCATGGATTTATTAAAGTCGCATAGATGTTGGATTCATAATTTGCAGCTATGAGGTAAAAACTAAATAGTGGGGATATAATTTAGTGATGGAAACTAGATATGAATTCTATGTTGTGCTTACAAAATTAGATGGTTGCAATAATTTATTTTTAATAGAAATTTCTTAGTGTTTATCATCATTTTAGATGGGATGTCCATCCATGAATATAGAATATGTGTAAGGAGTTATATGTGCAATTTTGATGGGATGGTATGAAAAAGTATATGGCCAAGTTTGTTTTGATATTCATATTTTTTCATCAAGTCAATGAAGAGAATCAGTGGTTGGAAGGTATGTGGTAGTATTTACCTATCATTATGTGGAAATCAAACCAGATAGACCTATATTTTATTACATGTCTCCCAATATAGGTTAGTATTCAAAATTTCATATGTGTGATAGTGGATTTTCTCACAAATTCATCCCATTTCATCTATATTCATTAATATCATACAGTGGATGATCCATTCAAAACCAATATCCATGAGGTGGTATAGAGGAATGGTGTACTAGTTTTGATTACATTAGATAGATATATGAGGCACTTGTCTCATTTATATATATGATTGTAATGTTCCCTTGGGACTCAATTAAAAATAATAAAGACATATCATCCTCATACGGATGGGTAGTCTGAGAGGATGATACAAATTTTTGAAGATGTGTCTAGGGATCATGTAGTGTACATTGAAGACTAATGGGAGGAGAACATTCCATTGGTGTGGTTCTCCTATAATAAATGTTATCATCCCTCCATATATATGGATCTGTTTGAAGCATTATATGGGTGTTTGTGTCATTCTCCAATATGTTGTGTGAAAATGGTTGACACATTGATGGTTGGACTAATCCTTTATTAAGAGAAAAAATAGAATATTAAGTAGATCAAAACTACAGTGGATATGGCATAGAGTCCTCAAAAATCATATGTGAACCATCATCGACGACCATTATTGTTCGAGGTGAGTAATCATGTTTTCTTGAGAATATTTGTGAGGTGGGAACATCATTATTTTGATAATAATAGAATGTTATATCCAATGTATATTGGGCCTTTTGAGATACAAGAGATGGGTGGATATGGGGAATATCATTTAGATTTTCCACCATGATTCAGTTCAATGCATAATGTGTTTCATGTTCCACAGTTGAAAAAGTATCATCCAAATTCTGACCATGTGATTTGTTAGGATCGTGTTAGTCTAGAAATAGATGTTTCCTTGGTGCATGTTCCAGTGTATATTGTCGATACGAAAGAGAATTTATTGTGTATTAAAAGAATCATTTTAGTTTAGGTTTTGTGGAAACATGGTCAAATTATAGAGGAGACATGAGAGTAGGAGAAATATATGTCGGGCAATGGCCTAATCTCTTCAGGTAAATAAACGGTTCTCTACTATTCTAAGATAGAAAGTCCAATGGTTGTGAGAATATAGAACCCCACGTTAGATGTATTTATCTCCTGGTGATGTCTTTTTTTGTATTTAAAATGGCAGGGTTGTATAGTTTTTAAGGTTTTGTATAAGGATATAGCTTTTATAAAGGTTCCAAATTTGAGAACAGTTTGAGAAAACTATGAAGCTTCTCCAGGAACCTTGCAAGTCAAGATAATGGTATTTATCTTGATCATAACATGTTTTTTCTAACAATGTAGTCCATCTATGTGGGGTCCCTCTAGAGGTAGTAGAAGGATCACAGTTAGTGCACGATTTTTTCTAACTATGTGAGCTAAGTGTGAGCTTTATTAAAAATAGGTTATTTAAAAAAGGGTCCACTTGGGATTTTCTGAAAATCACATATTCCTCTTCCCACTCAATCCCTACTCTGGACTTCATCAAATCAGGGTTTAGGGAGGCTCTCCCACTCATTTTTTGTAATTTAATTTAAGGGTTTTCTTGGTGGTTTGAAGGAGGCTATTCATTACTAAGTCTCTCTCTTTGTTTTTTTAGTTTTTCTGTAGATCTAGTCTCCCTCTCTCCAGGTTTTCAAGATCTAGTTCTATATCATGTAGATATAGTGTTTTTTGCCTATATTGATTACATTTGGGATTTTTCATGATATATAAACGGATCTAAGGTGATTTTGTGGATGATTTCAACCACATTATTGGTGCAGTTATGCATTGGTAGATTTCACCAAACTGTAATGTTTTTGGCATCACTCTCATATTCATTTTTATAGATCTATATGGTTTCAATTCCAAATTAGTTTGTTTTCCTTGAAATTGTTTTTGATTGTGACTTGTGATTCTTATTAAGAACCCATTTTCTGATGCATTGTGGATTTTGAAAAAAATGGGGGTTTTTGTGCAATGTGCATTATGTGGTATTTTAAAATAGTGAATTTAAAAATTTTGGGTTGGATTGTTTTCAGAAAAATGAGTTACTGAAATGGATTTTAATAAAATAGTGTTTTATTTAAATGTGGTTGGGAATGGATGTGGAATAATTTTGTTATTAATAAATGTGATTTTAATGAAATGTTTGGTGTGAAGGGTTGTTTGGTTGGAAATTTTTGTCTTGGCATGATTGTTGAAAAATGATGGTTGATTTGATGTGTTAATTATTTTTTGCCTTGTTTTTATGTTTCAGAAATTATGAGTTGGCCTTTTTTGTGACTTGATGGATGTTTTTGGAATCTGTGTTGGATTTTGAATTTAATCATGGCTGGGGAAGGATGAATATTGGTCGTGAAGAACCACCATCATAGGGAAGTGGGTGTGATGTACCACTATAAAATGTGAATGTGTTTGAATGTGAATTCCCACTGTCAATGGTGATGGTAAGCTCTGGTGTGTCTGTGAAAAATGATAATTTGGTTGGGATATGCATGCATCCATTGTAGTAGGAAGAGTTTATGATAATGAGAATGGTGATTTGGGTTAATGATGTGTTTGGTTGTATTGGTTTGTTAATTTTCTTGGTATTGTGATGATTTTAGTTAATTACATTGGGTAAGGACGGGTTTGTCTTGATGTTAATTTTTGAACTGAATTAATGTATTTATATAAAAAAATTATATAATTGTGCTAATGGTTCAATCCTTGTCACGTGTGTAGAGAATTAATTTTGGAGAAACCTACTAATTTTTATTAATCAACCCCCCTTTTGGAACTTTGCAGCTTTTATAGATGTTGTACTCTGAGATATTGGGAATGTAAATGCATCTCATTCCTTTAGTGGTGCATCATGATGCTATAGAGGTATATTCATACATGGAACTTATATCTTGGTGTGGAGTTGTGGAATTGTTTCATAGATACTTTGGGATTTTTTGTTTAGTCTTCCACATACTAATCTGATTATTGATTATTGTAGTTTAGTTGTACTGTTCTTTTGTTTTTGTGGAGTAATTAAACAATGTTTACATGCATCATGTAGTTAGTTTGGTATTGGCATGTCTGGTTGGGTTTTTTCATTCAAAAGGGAAAATATTCCCCTATAGTTCATGATGACCTCGACAATTATTTTCAGCCTTTGGCACCTTGGGGATGTCTCTTATTGTTTAGTATCAATTACTCATCAACTCAAGACAATTAGGAGGGTAAGGATGTCACATCACATACCCTATATCTAGATATATGACCTAAAAATTTTTATATCTAAAAATTTGATAGTCTATGATGTCTTATTGTATATAATCAATGTATGATCTGTAATAGATTGAGGAATAATATATGATGTATAATTCATGACATAATGGAAGTGGTGGATATAGAAAAATACATGGTGATTAAATCGATATATGAATGGGATGATGAGATTCATTATGTGATACATAGAAAATGTGTCTCCATGATGATATCATTTGGAGAGTGGTGTCTTAGAATGTATGATGTTGGGATAGGGTTGAAAACCAATGGGGTAGTGGTAACTAGGTACAATTTTTCTATTTGAATAATAAATGATCTCGTGTATGTGATTCATAGAGAGTTATTTACATGTTGAGGATATAGGACTAGTAAATATATTTATTTGATGAGTTAGTTTCATTTATGATCACTGTGATTTAAAATTAATTTTTTATATTTCTCATGATATGATTTAGTGAGGATCCTGCTGAGTATGCTATAATTCTCAAACCATGTCTATAAAAACTATTTTTCAATTACAGAAGGTCAGGGTTCGAGATCCATATAGATTTTACTAGATCTTGGTTTATGTGGGGAAGTTTTGGTATCATGGTCATTAACAAGTTTTCCTCCACTTTAGTAATTATATGTTCTTATTAAATTATTTTTTTATGATATTACAAGTACAGACATTGAATTTTATTTATTTATCTGATTATTTTTATAACTGTGTATCCATATTAACTCTCTGTTCCTTATATTTTGATTAGAGTGTAATGCATCCATTTTGTATGTAGTATATGCAGTCGTAATTTTTCCCCAGCTTATGGAATCATAGAGGGGGGACTCAGGGGGTCTCTATCCTCTGTATCTCATTTCTGGAATTATAGGGGTAATATTTGTGTAGAGGGTTTCTTGAAACATTGGTATTGAATGACTAGGTAGAAGGATAAAATAGAGTTTTCTATTATCCATAGGTGAGACATCATTGGTTAGTCGTGAAATGGTGTTAAATATAGTTATTAAGTCATGTAAACATGGATTACTAGATGGGATAGAATTATTTTGTCTTTTTAGTGATCTGATTTATATAACATGTTTTTTTCAATTCCTTTAATGTGTCATGATACTCGTTTTGGGGTAGAGACTTATACAAATACCTAGAAACATTGTTCTGTGACCTTATTTTTGAAATTGGTTGAAATTGTGATTATGTGGAGCCTAAAATAAAAGTAAAAAAATAATTTTTTAATTTCAAATATTACATATACTTGTTTTAAGAGTCATTAATATTTTTTTATTTTGAATGTAAGGATCCTAGTTAAAGTCCACATTTTTTTACTCTAAAGATGATTATTTTTATATACCAGGAACCATCATTGAGTAGAGGTCAATGGAAATGGCACGTAAATGATGAGAATTTCAGTTTTTCATTTCCACTGTTAGTAGATGTTAAAAGGATCTATTTGTAACAATTTCACCTTAAATTTTTTTTGGATGTAGTGAAATATTTTATTTTGATCCATGCTATGATGGGGCATTGTGTTTCATTATTTTTTTGATATGATATGTATTAGAGATGAAATTTTTGATCTTATTCCTCAGGAAACATTATTTATCAATGGAATCATGGGAAGATTTCATGAAAATGTATTGAGTTGAGTTTAATTATATGAACACACATATAGTAAGTCACCAAGAGTTGTTTACCCTTTAGAAGTGATGATCCATCATGTGGGAGTTTAGAATCCATTTTTATACTCTTCTATGATATGATTCAGACCAATTTTTTGATGAGGATGGTTGGGTGAAGTATTTTGAAAAGGATTTACATACATAAAACATATATTGGGTTAGACCATTTATATTTTCAACATTTATCATCTTGTTTGAAGGATAAGAGGTTTTTGAGAGGATGATAGATTTAACTAGATCGTTATTTGATGGGATTCATTTGGATTTCATATAAAGTATATCTATAGTCCGAGGTTAGTTGTTTCTTGGATAGAAGAGTGATAGGAAGCTAGGTTGTAGGCCCAATCATTATCATCTAATTTACCTTGGAGTGGTAGATCCTAGTAATTTTTCAGTGGATTAGATTTAGTTTCTTCTTTTGAAGGATAAAGATATCAGTAGAAAGAGTGAGTGAGCATTCGGAGAAGACAATGTGAATAAGGTGATCCATTTAGGGTTCATATAATGATCCAACTTATGTTAAGGTACAAGTGGTAGGATTCCCTATCCTAGGATCATCAGAGTGGTGATGGGGAATGCAGAGGGTACCCTCCCCCTAATAAAATCATTTTTATCAGATAATTGAGAATGTCTGTTGATGTGACATTAATCATGGTTTGAGAGGCCATTGATGTTTTCATGGTCATCACCAAGACCTAGTGTTTCTAGTTTCAGGAGAGTCAGACATCATTCAATGTACCCTATTTTATTATTGTATATAAGGGAATGTTTTTCATATTCAAGAGAAACAAAAAACTTTATACCACCTTCCATAGTCAAGACATTCAGAAATGAGGTGGTGTGACCTTTAACACCATGGGATTTAAAAAATATATTTGGATACCATGCTCACCTTTATGATTTTTTTATAGACACTGAGATAGTATTGGGGAAGCACATTTCTTCGAGAGACATTGAAATATTATGGATAAAACCATAAAAAATTATCCATAATTTGTAATAGTTGTCTTTGGTTTAGGATATTATGTATTCCTCATAATTTTGGTTGTATTTTATGATGTATACAGAGAGGTACCAATGTTTATTCCAAGTCAAAACCCTTTAATGGGGGAATGAAGTGTTTCAACCCTTTCCTTCCATGATGACTGTGTAATTTTTGAGGTTTTCATATTCTGAACTACTCAGGTTTTATTGGGTTATAAAAGTTTACCAATATTTTTTTCAAGAGGGATTGCATAATTACCCCCTCTATGAGAGATCAACATTAGGATTCATAAAATGTATGGAGTTTATCATATTATTATGTCTCTATATAGTATTATTCCTTAATAGTTGCATGGTATTTGGGTATAGTAGAATGATTTACTTCTACATTGTTTTGTTTTGATGAGTGTGTCATAATGGTTTGTAACTATTTTTTTGTGAATAATGTTGATTTTTAATTGTGACATTGTATCAAATATCATCATTATAATTTGGTGAAAATGATGTACTAATATCCTATTCCATGGATGGATGACTATTTCAATCATCTTAAAAGATAAATTTGGTATTTAAAAATGATCTGATGTTAGTATATAATCATAATTGTGTGGTGGATGAGGATATTCTAAATAATAATATGTAATTTGATATTGATCATTATGAGTTAATTATGATTATGGCTGGTGTGAATAATTATCAATTCATGTTCTTGGGTTTGATGAAAAAAGTTTTTACAGAGATCTTGGATCTTTTAATAGTGGGTTTTATAGATGTAATCCGTTTCTTCTACTCATTTTATAATCAATAGACAAGTCACATGCATGTTAGTTTAGTAGTACATTGTCATAAAAAATCATTAGGTTTTTTACAATGTGTGATTTATGGTATCAAAAAAATTTCATGAGGAATTTGGTGTCTTAGTAAGTATTATTTTTGGATCCTTTATTTATTATAGCTGTTTTTTCTTAGGAAAAAATCATGAATCTTATAGATGTGTGATTATTACTTAGTCTTATAGGATATTATAGGATGTTCATAAATTATTAATCATAGTTTTAACCAAAAATAACATTTTTCAATATATAGTATCATGAATTTATCATGACAATCTAGCATTAGGAATCTTTCATGTATTTTTTATATAAGATGTTCAGTACTCTAGTTCCTTATCTGGGATAAAAGGGATTCCTTTTCAACTTTTTAATTGACACATTATATCGTGGTTTAGGTTATGTTCTTGTATATAAGATATCTTATGTTTCTAATTTTTCATTCATGTTATTTATCCATGAGTGTAATTTTTCCGTCCATGATCTCATGTGAATAGTAGTTTTTCTTTCATAGTTTTTGAGGTGAAATTAACTAATCGGATGACATTTAGTGGTTTTTACCACACATAAGAACATACCATATGTATTCTCCCAGTATGAATTGAACTTTTCATTGGGAATTTGGATGTAATGTTTTTAAGATTATGAATTTTAAAATTTTTATTCACAAAGTAAGGGTAATATAGTGGTGGAAATGTTGAGAAAGTGGTTGATTAGTAATGGTATGCATCAATCATGATATCTATAGAGAGTTATAGAAGTGGATTCAATAATTCATCTACACATGGTAGAAGCCCGAAGATGATATTTTTTTGATGAAAGATTAGTAATCTTTGTTGTAGCTATTTTAAAAGTCCCTACATTTGGATACTAAGCTAGAGTTCTAGAGAGACTAAGTAGGTCTTTGGTGATGCCTCAGATGGTTAGTTTGATGATGATCACAATTAGGTCTCATTTATTAGGGGTATTTTCATCTCTTTATTTCGTCATGAAGTGGTTATCTTTATGTACCATATTACCACCTATTAGGTAAATCTTGGTGTGTAAAAATTTTACTGGTCAATGAGATGTAATTTTTTGTGGTTGTGTTTGAAGTGAATAGATGAAAATATTTCACTCCCTATTTTCATTTTCCCATAAGGAAAAGGTTAATTACAATGTTCTTGTTGGTTTTATCACGCCATTATATATTACTTAGTAGAATCGGTAGGATCTCTATATGGAAATCATTACCGTTAATCTCATTATCAAGGATGATTTATCTCTATATGAGTGATAGTGGATTGTTTGAGGAAATCATACCACTTCATTGTGATCTTGTTGTAGAGATCATTTTATGTTTTCTCAAGGACGTATCAGGTGGATGTGGTGGGACTATATGGATTCATGTTTATGATCATATCTGATCATGACCCTAATTTTACTTCTAGTGTGTTTAGAGGTCTCTATTTTTCGGTTTTCTCATAGTTATATATTATAAATGATTTTCATAATTAGATAGATGGTTAGACCGAGCAGATTATCTATAATATTGAATACATGATAAAATATGTTGTTCTATAAATTGGAGATTTGTGGATTGGATATATTATTCTATTTTAGTTTTCATTCAAAAATAGTGTTCAACCCACATTCAGAATACCACAATATGAATATATTTACAACATAACATTCATTATTTGATTTATAGGACTGGGGTGATTGAAGAATTAATATTCATTATATAACTAGTAATGAATATGAAAAATATTTTTTAGGTAATTCACGAAGGATGAATAAGTGTAGGATCCTTCGATGTCCAATGCTGATCATAAAAGGATACCACTAGAGTTTGATGTTGAAGATAAAATATTCTTAAAGGTGATGAAAATACATTAAATAATCCTAATCATTTTCTTTGGTTTGTTGGGCCATTCAATGTGATGGCACACATTTGTGTCATGACGTATCAGATACCACACCCCCCATATATGATCTCAATAGATTCTGTATTCATGTGATGAAGCTCTGTCATTATAATCATAACTACTCACATATAATTTATTAGGGTGATGTAAATGTTAATGATTATGATACCTTTAATGAGTGGAATGTATATTTCAAGGAAATCCATGAGATTGTGTTGTATCAGCATGTTATTCTATTGGTTAATGTATTATTCCAGAATAATGGCATAGTGGAGAATATCCATGATATTTTTTCATTGATATATTATCGATACCACAATATATTTTCTTTTTCCCTCTTCTATTATTGCTATTACTTTTTTGGGTGTTGAACTTCAAAATTTATTACATAGTTTCTCTGTTTTTTAAGTTATGGAATTTATTTCATTAGAGAATTATCTCCCTATGGATTGTATTGGACTTATTTATTTAATAAGATGTTATTTTGTGCTATTTTTCATGGATTTAAGAGGATAGTCTCCACTGATTTTTAGATTCTATAGAGGTATATTTCACGGTTATTGTTTAGACAACACTTTTATATTTTCTCACATGGTGTGGTTGTAAAATTATATAGGGTGAGAATAGTATGTGATGTATCTTATACAAGGGACTGAATGCTTCTATAAATTCATGTTGTTTGCATTATATGATGGTGGTTCTTAGAGACGATTCACATTGATTTATGAGTGAAATAATTAATAGTAGGGGTGACATAATAAATTTTCACAATGTTGGGGACTATAGCCATGAAATATGAAATTAAAATGGATTTTTTTTCATGGTATTCTAGCTATGATGTATGAGTTATTGGGGTGGGGTTTTTAGGATACATTAATTTTGATGGTGGATATTACATGTTTTTTGGATACATAATAGGCCCTTCCACTATGTCATGCACTGTGACATGTAGCAAGGATTCTACATCAATAGGGTTTTAAGAATTTTATCCAAATCTAGGGTGCATGTGCCTTGGGTTGTAGGATTATCAATAGTTTCTATGCCCCATTAAATAGGATCTAGCAGGGTCTTCTCTATATTCTTCATACATGGGATATGATGAATGGGTTTTTGTGTGACTACCTTGTATATCCTGTTTTATTTATTTAAACATTGTTATCCTAAGGGTTCTACAATGGTAATATAAATTATGTTTTCCTACAAATACCCATGAGGAACTCTAATTTTTTTTTAAAAAAACAACTATTATAAATCATAGACTCTCTTGAGTTCTTTTTTGTGGCCCTTGATTCCCATTTTTAGTATGATTATATCCATGACAATTGAGATCAATTTGTTATGGTCCAAATAAGGTTATTATTTTTTTCTAGCAGTTTATCCAGTATTTGATATTATATTACTCAGATAATTCATTCTGTGATATGATGTTGGATCTGTATTATAAAAATAGTGTTATTTTTATTATTTCATTTATGTTTATAGAATTAAATCCATGGTAGATAATAGTTTTCTTCTCGGTAGAGGCTATAAAATATCTATATCAGTGTTTAATATTTATTTATAGAATATCAATAGTCTAATGAAGGGGAATAATTTCTTCTATTATATTTATGTACAATAATAAATTGATCACTATATAGTTTAATTTTTAGTTCATTCAATTAATATATTGAATGATATACTAGATTAAATTAAAAATAATTATGGCTTGGGATAGAAAGAGTTTTCCATAATGAAACAGTTTACTTCTTTAGTTACCAGTTTGTTTGTCATCTAATATACATTATTTATAATATTTGTTATGCATGAATTAGTTTATGTTCTAGGAGAAATATTTAAGGGTGACATTTCCAATAATTTGTTATTTATATAAATAACTAATGAGGAAATTGTAATGAAGGCATTGTTGATATAATTTTATAGAGATGTAATTTAATGTTATTGAATGTTTAATTTAGTGTTCTCATTCCTATGCTCAAGGGAATAGAAAAAGAACCATGTATTTGGATATATAGTTTATATGAATAATAAAAATGGCATTCTTGACATAAATTGTTCTTTTTTGCAGTTTATAATAATTAAAATTAATGATTCATGAATGTTAAAATAAATATAATATCCAATTATTGACTCGTCATTATTATTCTCATGTATTTGACATGATATAATTTAAATAGGTTATTCAATATTAATTTTTTTAATTATAATGTTATATGGTTGGGGATGTGAGTACTTGTATTCTAATGAAGTATGACTGCATTTTTTTGGCATCAGAGTGACCCTTCTTTCAGGTGGAGGGTAAATTTATTGTTTTGATGGATTAACATTACTTGTTGTATTTTTTTAATATTTTAATCAGTCTATTTGTATCCAAATGTTAGAATTTATATATGATTTGAGGTGATCCTTTGATGGATGATGAGATATGTTTTGGGAGGATTATAGTTTGTGGTAATAGTTTAAACTTATAAAAGTGAGATATAAAGTGGTATACATGAGGGTGTCAAGGATGGATCTAGTATGATATAATTAATTAAAGCTAGGATTACCCATTTTGTGATTAAGATAGATTCATTATATTTATCAATATATTTAATGGAATGATTTATTGGTTTTATTTTTATCAGCATTGTTTGAACAATATAAGAGGCAATTAGTTATAATCAGTTTGTCATCAACCATAATAGTGGTATAGGTTGTTTCCAATATTTCATTGATTTATGAAATGGTAATAATATTAATAATTTTTTTAACCAATGGGGTAAATTCGTGATGGAATGAAAAAATGTTAAATTTTGAGAAACTATGGACTTAGTTGGATTATTATTTGAGGTCATGAAATTATCTTAAGGTTAATAATGTTTAGATTAAATAAATGATATCTTATGATAAGAATAATGTTATTTTGAGAAAATTTAATTATTTATAAATGAAAAAATTAAAAAATTAATAATAATGATAAGTGAATTAATTAAAATGTTGCACCGTATATTCTTACGGGCTTATCAAATATCTAGTCCACTATATTTTTAGACGAGTGTATGACTTATGTTAACAATAGATAAACATAAGGATATATTAATATAATAATTTCGTTGTGAGAAGTAATATATTCTTTATTTACTATGATTTTATATTCTAACAACCCCTTTTTTGTCATGGATATTGACATAAATTTGACAATATGAGTGTGTTTCCCCAAAATATTGTTTGGTAAGGGGAATATGTAAAACAGAACACTTTGGATCCTCTTTCTAATCTAGGTAGTATATTTTCAAGTACGCATAGTGGATTGTTTCCCAATACATGTATGTAGAGTGTTATAATTCATTGTGGTGATTTAATAAACATGTTTCTCCAGATATAGTATCAAATTGGTTATTATAGATAATTGGGCCATGGATCTTTGAATATACATTATATTAATAGATTTAGTTCTAATAAAAAAAATTATTAGTTTTGTGGTCAATGATTGAGTAAAATTAGTAATTTTTTCTAAATATAATGAAGAAGCACATATTCATTCTAATAAAAGGTAATGTATTTCTTATTGTACTTGTTTATTTATTCGAGCCTTTATTTTATTCGAAAATAAATTATTTTTAATTTTCTCTTCATCTATATTTTTCATTTTTCATTTTATATTCATTTCCAAAATAGTTCATTCAATTTTTTATTATTTTCAATAAATTAAAATTTTCAAAATTGAATCACTTTATATCAATGGATTACCTGTTAAAACAACCATAAAAATTGGTACACTCTAATATATTAAATAATAAATAAAAAAAATTGAAATGGAAATCATGAAAAATTACCCTCATTGTAATGAATCTAGTGCGGTTTTAAATGTCATGATTTCTTATTTGTACTGATTTTATGGAATATTATTTTATCATCTAAGAATTTAAATTCATTTTAAACAAGTATTTATATCCTTTTCAAATACAATGAATAAAATTAAATAATATATTGTTTTTTAAATGTTGATTTTTTAATTTTTTGGATTCTTTATTTGAGATGGTTTTGTTTTCTATATTCCATTAATATAATAAGGATAAATTACATAATTAAGATTTGGTACATCTTGTTTTATCCCTTAAAAATTAGTAAATTATTGTTTTGGATTTTATAAATCATGTGATGAAACGTTTATATGGTTACAGTTATAAGGTCTACCAATGTTTCCAATGGGTAACATAGATCAATCAATTATGTAACTTTCTGAAAAGGTGAATTTAACATTTAATACTATAAACTAATAATATTGGTTTTCTAGGTTATTTTTTTTCTTCATTAGTGGACATATTAATAATTGCATGAAGGTTTTTGTGTGACTATGATGAGATTAATTATATATTTATAAAATTATAGGTTATATTTTATTATGGTTTTTGAATTTCCTTTTAAACAAGTATCAAATAGTATTTTATTCTAATAAGAAATTTGATTCCATTAATTAAAATTTAACATATAATTTCACCTTACATGTGTTATATTTTATAGATATAACGAAAAAAATGAATAGGACAACCTATTTTAATGATTATATAACATTTTTAGTAAACTAAAAACATTTATCCTCATTATGAGTATGTATAAAATGTATATTATTGTATTTCATTATAAAAATATTCTTTTTCCTAGAATTTTTATTTATAAATTATCTAAAATATATGGTAATATCCAATTTTTTATAACTGAAAACATATATTTTAATATTTTATCAACTCCCATAGATAATCATACATGGTTATTATTTTTAATCATAATTATACATAATATTTATATGGTTATTTTATATTAGAAGTAATATTTGGGGATTTTGGATGGAAATATAATGGTGAGACCCATTTTCATTATTAAAATATTCAAATAATAAAGGGTAATCATATAAATTTATCCATTTACAGTAATTCAAATTATAGTACACATCATAATATAATGTTGTTAGACTCTCATCCTATATGAAATTTCATCAGGATATATATAGATATAGACAATCGATTAATAGACCTGTGTAATAGTCTTTATGTTATTCAACATAAATGGAATGTAGATTGTTATTATATAATTTAGGAATAACCAACCATTTGAATATTCATAAAAAGAAATAAGAAATTTATATTTTGGAAGAACCTGTTAAAAAATATAATCATTAATTATGTTGTATTAACCTCTATTTAAATATATTTTAATATTTCATAAAAAAATTATATGATGAACTAATAAATGTATTATTGTTTAAATTTTTATCTAATTCATTCTTATCTATTTTTAGTTATTTTCTATTATTGTTTTTAATATTTATTATTAAAGGTAAAATATTTAAACATGTTTTAGAATTGTTGTTTTTATGTCTCTATTTGTGAAATTTTCAACTTTTCATATAACATGGTCACTTTTAACATTGAGGGAATATTATTAATTTCATCTAATAAGATATATTTATATATATATTTGGTTACTAAACTATTTTCATAATTTAGTGGTTGTTTTGGGGGAATCAATATCAGACTAATGTGATATTCACCTAGTTAAGGGAAATTTTTTTATTAGGTTAATCATACATATTATCTCCATATACCTTTTGGTTTATAATGCACTTACTGACATAGAGTTTGGGATTTCTTATACAAATGAATCAGGATACTAATCTTGGGTTTCAAAATTATTTGTTAGGATTATTCTCAGAAAAATTACTATTATAATGTTCCACCATTTTTTTATGAAATTTATAAGCATTGAGGATTTCCACATATCTTGTATAATAATAGAGAAATATGTTATATAATATTTTACAAAATATACACCACTTTGGGGAAAATTTAATAGATGAAAATAATTCACTAAGTTTGTCCTCAGTTAAAATGAATAAATCATATATGTCCCCTCATAATTAGGATGCTCAAAGTCAATGAAAAATATCATGTTTATTAAATTTCATTAAAATGTTTCATGGGAATATTTTTTGAGATAACTTTTTATTTGGGAATTAAATAAATTTCAATAAACAATATATATGATGTTTTCTGAGTTATTTTTATGTTGATTATTATAGTTTTTTCAAGACATTGTTGTATAACAGTTGTATGTGTCTAATTTTTTAAGATTTGGTGAAACATTTTCCATTTATTAAATTTAATATGTGATAATAATTTTTTAATGTAATATTATTATTTTTGTCCTGTTTAAAATATGTATTTATACTGAAATATACATATAAATTAATTGGAATCATTTTTTCATCAGTATTTTTCATTGAGACAAATTTTAAAGAATATTATTTCATTAAAAAAAATAAAATGTTTAATAATGGTAGTTAGGTGTACATGTGAAATTTGAATGTTTTATTTATTGTTTTATTTTGATATTTTACTTGTGAATTTTTTTTGTAAATCATAATTTAATTATAATATGATGTGTGTAATTTATAAATATATGATTTTAACTTAATTTGAATTTATGATATTTAAATTATTTTGTTTCTTCAATTCTAATATCCATATAATTTTATTAAGTTATAGAGAATGTATCTCAATTTTATATGGATACCCATATATGCAGTCATGATCCAAATAGATTTTGGAGTTTTATCCTGGGATACAATCTAAACAATGTGGGTTTTCAGGTACGAGAGTATAAAAATAGTTTCATATGATCTATATATTATTTGCATAGATTTATTGTAAAAAATATAAGATATAATTATAAATAAAAATAGTATTATAATCTATTAAAAATATTACATAATGTGATTTTAAATTTTGAACCTCTCAATTAATAACATTGTGTGAATTTTGATTGAAAATACACTATAATCAAAACATTAAGTGGATTTTAGAAGAAAAAATACCTAAATAAAAACGTCATTTACAAATAACATATATATGTTAATAGTTATATAAAAATCATAAAATATAACTAAATATTCATAGAAATAGATTCTAAATAATTTTTTTTCATTTATCACTTTCAATTACTCCCACAAAAAACTTTTACTAATTATGATTTATCATTAATAAAAGTTAACCATTTTTAGGGTAGTTCTTATTTATAAATAATCTTTTACCCACATTCAAAGACATAATCTTCCATAATATTTCATTAACATAAAAAATTTATTTATAGTAATATATCTCATTAATTAATCTATCAATACAAGGATTATAAAATTCCAATTCTCATGTTTTACTATGTTATTTATGATAAAAGGTTTCCAATTTGGGTGTGGAAATTTTCAGTTTTTGTTTAATAATTTCAATAAAAAAAACAATAAAGGATAACCATATAAAGACACATTTAAATGAATTTACGTGTGTATCATAGAACTTTATTACTCTAATAAAATCTAATTCATTCATTCATTAATTATAATAACATTTTGTAGCTAATTTATAAATTTTTAAATCTATAGTATTTTCATTTACTTAAATTAATTATATTATTAAAAATAAAAATAAAACAAAGAAAAACATTAAAATTTTCTTCTAAAATATAGGTTACATGTTTCTATGAATTACTAGTTTTGTTATTTCTTATTGATGTGAAAAAAATAATTTTCATCACATTATAAAAAAATAATTTTCATTTAAAAATATCAACCAAAACATAATAAAAGCACAAGAAGTATCATTTCACAAGGATAAATAAACATGGAAATGATAATTGTGCAACAAAAATGATATTTAAACACATGAAAAATGTATATTAATAAATATTTCATCAAGTAAATTTTCTAATAATATTAATTTTATAAAATTAAATTATTAAGTAATAGTATTTCGAATAAATGGCATTATTATATCCATGTTCTTTAAATATGTTTCTATTTCTATTGAGTATATAATATAGAATAAAAAATATTAGTTGAAAATAAAATAATATTCTATGATAGCCCCCATAATTTAAAATAATTTTTAACGAATCTATAATTATATTTATTATTTAAATAGGTAAAATAAATCAATGGTTTTAGAGTAAATAAAAAAATAAACTGTAAAATAGTGTAATAAATTATTTTTCTCATGAAGAAGAGGGATCATAGGAGAGGTGAATGGGTGAAGAAGGATTCCATGTTTGATATGTATGGGAGAAAATTGGATCAAATATATAAATAATTCATTAAGGGTGTAAAAGAATAAAATTAATCCCCTCCTAATATTTTTAAGACAACCTTATTTTCCCATAATTATTAAAATAGAGGCCTTTTATACATTATTTTATTCCCAAAACCATATACACTATATATTTTAAATCTTGACATGAGGACATTGCAAATTTATTCTAGTAATGATTTTTTTTTTCTAATGAGACATTTCATTGTTTAAATAATATAACATTTAATTTATTAACACTATTTAATTTCTATAATTTCATTATATGTCATTTCAAATAATTTTTCAAATTTTACATATATATTATATAATTGTAATATATTTATTCTTACTATAATTATAAATAAATAATAAATAACTATGATCTATTAGATTAAATAATTAAATTAATATAATATATTCAAAATAACATTATTATTAAAGAGGAAATAAAAATAATTATTGATTAAGTATATTATATAATTTAAAAATTCCTAAAAGTGAATGAAAATATTCATTGTAATAGAATATTTTGAATTTGATAATGAATATAAGTTAATTCAAAAATCATAAAATCCTTAATTACAAAATTAATTATTTAAAATTATAAAGACATGACTAAATTATTATCTTGTGAAATATTAGTTTATACCTTTGAGGATGAATTTATGATATTATTATTTGAATTTATGATACATATTGTTGATTAAATTTTATTATTTAAATTTATAAAAGTTTATATTTTGTTTTCATATTAATAATATAAAGAATTTCTTTTGATTCTCTCAATCAATGAATTTAATAAAATTACTTATTAGTTATTTTTGTATGAAATTTAAGATGATTTATGTTCCATGTATAATATTTCTAATGATTTATCATGAGAATAATTGTTAAAATAAATAAATAAATATATCTATATTTAAAAATTATGAAATAATGGTGATTTTTTTTTCCAATAATATTGTTTATAAAAATGGATTTATATTATTTTAATATAAGATATGTCTTTAATATGTTATTGTTTTGCTTTGGGTTGTATTAAGGTCCCTCATCTACCATAATAGTGATTAAAGAATATAATTTTTATACCTTAATAGGTAAATAATTATAGTTATTATGATATAATTAGAATATATATTAGTAAGGATCCCATAAATTATAATTGAGTAATAAATTATGGATACATAAAAAACATATAATAATGTAATTTTGTTCATTTGAAGATAATATAGTGGTTACTAATTATATAATTAATTCAAATAATAATAATTATCACTCAAGCACTATTATTTATGTTTATTAATTATATTACTTTATTACAATTAGTTTAGAAGTGTAAAATGGAACAACTATTTCATTATTGTGGAATATATTATATAAATACGAGTTATAAAAAATAGGGGTTTTAAATATTTGAATTTTTTTATTGAAAATTTTCTATATTCTGTGGTTATAAAAATCATAATACTATTCAGGATAATGTCTTTTACAAAAGGTTAAAACTATGTGAATGATCATTAAAAAGGTGAAAATTCATACAAATTCTCTTTCCTTAAGGGGAAACAATAAAGATGGATCATAATCATGGGAATTATTATAACACCCATATGTTTTAGAATATATTCCACCTAAATTAAATTCTATTTTTTAAGAACATGTGTAAAATGTAACAATAGGTTGAAATAAATATGATAAACTATTAAAAGATTAATTTTCGATGATGTAATTATCTCTTAGAAGATTAATTGGTACATATAAATATTAATAATTAAATAATAAAATGAAATTGGATTACACAACTATACTTTAAATTATCTGGTTATCAATAGAATCGAAATGAAAACAAAATTTATTATATAGATTATGAAATTCAATTCTAAATAAAAAATGTAATTCATATGATTTTTTATAGTAACAAAATAAATAAATTGTAATTTGTGAATTATTTTAAATGAAAATTTATATTACATGTTATATAATCTTTATTATAATTTATAAAATTTTTATTCTAATTATGGAATATAAATAAAATATTTTTATTCTTAAAAACTATATTTTTCTTAAATGTTCTTTTATCTCATTTTATAAATTTTTTATAATTTTTATAAAATTTTTATAAAATTTATATTATTAATTTTTCTTTATTTTCTATATAATAATGTCAAAAATATTTAATATGTATTATTTTGAATTTTTTTTTTTTGAATTTTTTTTGAAAAATAATGAAAAGTATTGACACACATGGGTTATTGATTCCATTCAATTTAATGTTGAGTATCGATATAAAAAGAATTTTATACTTATGATTTTTTTAAAACCATTTTTTGATGTGAATTGGTTTCTAATTTTAAAATTAATTCTCTAAACTAAATGATTTGTAATTGGAAAAATGGATTCCATTTTTGGAATCCTAATAATATAGACTAGTTAACATGGTCAACTTGTTTTTAGTCTTAATAAATATTAAAAAAGTAAAAATTAATTATCATGGATAAGGTAATAATGTGTTTACCGAGGTATATACTAAAAATATAATTTTTAAATTTACATAATATATTTTATATTTTTTATTGGATGGATGAATTTGAAAAATATATCTTATAATGATTGATAATGAGTTATTTCATAGACTTGTGGAATGTGTAAATCTTGTGTAAATTTATTATCATTAAAAATATCAATTGTGTTCCTTCCGCCAATAATAAAATGACACCCATATCCAATAATATTCAAACATTACGATCTCATTGGTTCAACAAATACCTAACCAAATTAAATCCTAATATATATACCCTCATCTTGGTGTGTATGTTTTGGTCATAAACCTATTCTAGGATGGAATTCTGTATAAACATAAAGATATTATGCAAATAAGCGATATAATTATTAACCACGCACCATTGTATTATTTCATACTCTATCATAGTAGATGCTTTAACAACTATGATAAATTAATAAAACAATTTTCTTATACATATTCATTTCATATATTGTAAATTTAGTAACCTCTCTCTATCTAATCGTCCAAAAAATAGGAAATGAAACCATATATTATGTGTACGTAGGATAAGAGACTCATAAACTATTGTAATTCTTTTTACATCACCAAATATTAGGGATATATATAATTATTTATAGATGTATATATATTATTTATTTCATGAATATACTTATGATATTATAACATCATGTCAACAGTAACAACTTATAATCTGAAGGAATGCAACAACGTCACTCATTCATATGTGTGGACTAAAGTCTCCACATAGTGATGTGAGGAGTTATTTATTTTATTTTTTGAAAAGAATTATAAAAATCAAACATTTAATGAATATTTTTTATTTTAATGATATAATAATTATTTTTCAAATTATATTTATTTTAAAATTTCATCTATTCTATCTCTTAAAAATTTGAAAATCATTTATGTATCCTTACAAACCACCATATCCAAGAATGGTGTGACTTGTATTTTAATCTCTAACTATTATTGAATATTTTATATAATTATATAATCAATATATATAATATTTATAACATTATTTAAATTATATATATTTTTGAACCATGTTTAATGTACAAGGACTGGAACAAAAAAACCAAAACATAATTGAAAAAAAGTAATAAACACTTGAAGCTACAATTTAAACAAATATATGTTAATAAATAGATTATAAAAAGAAAATTTAAAGTCAAATATTGATTTATGTATTATAATTGTTTTCTGATAGATTTTTAATAATTTTATATTTATTATAAGGGAGGTTTCAACATATATTACGGAAATTAAACATGAGTAAACGGTTCTCTTCACACTTTTATATCTGTGAGACATACTGCACATTCACCAAATATGTTTCTATATTTTTTATATACATTCCCTTTGACATGTTATATCATGCATAAAATTATATTCAAGGTATTTCATTTTTCATTTGAATTTGTGCCATTCATGGTGGTTATGATTCAAATGTTACCCAGGTTGTAGTTGTTTTATAATTACATTCTTATAATTTATTTGGACAATTTATGATAATTTCAATGAAGAATTAATATTATGATAAATCCAACAAAACTCATGAAATTTTATCTCTTTTTTTATTCATGAAAATTTGAGTTAATTTTTACATTTTTCTAACTATGTAACCTGAATTGATTGAGAATTTTTTTTTCCAAAAAATCAATCATAATTTATCAATTAAATTGAAAATACATTTAGATATATATCTATGTTCTCCAAAAATATTTTCAAAATTGATTTAAATATCCTCCAAAATTATTTTATAATTAGTATTTTACCCATCATTTAATTTTATGAAATATTTTGAAGGTAAAAATATTATCATTATATAAATAGTTTACATTTTATCTTTTTAGGACGGTGATACTGGAATGTTTTTAATAGAATGTACATAAATAAAAACCATCATGGCCACTAATTTAATTAATGAATCCATTAAATTATTAAATGATTCATTTAAATTATATTTTTTAATTGATGGGATATTTTTTAAAAGATATTATCAATGTGAAATGGATATTATCCAAAAAAATAATTTTAATTAAATATTTACGGTATTTAAAATTCTCAATGATAAAAACCTGGAGTTTACTTATTATTCACCATGAATAAGTTGTAATTATATAATCCTTTTTATTTCTCTTGATGTATTATGAAAAATTTGACTAGAGATATTCAATTTTGATACCAATATTCATATTAAAATGGATTAATTATGATTATGTTCATTGATTGGGGAATTTATTGACATTAATTATAATGATAGTCTCCAATACAAATGAAAAAATTGATTATGTTATTTTATTAGGGAAATTATTATCTTTAATTATATTAATTGTTTAAATAATAATGTTTATGTGATCATGTTTCGCCCCATTCATATGAAAAATGAATTGAGAATATTATGTGATGGACATGGCCCACTATATACCCATGATACTTTAGTACTTCTTAGGAGAAAAACTATCTTTGGTTTTCATTAAGGCCCCACCCATTTATTTTAATATCATGGAATATTAACATGAAAATATGGTTTTGATTATTGGAATTTTGAAATCACTCATTATGAGATTACTTTTTGATGATCAATTGATTATTAGATAATTTATGTTATGCTCGTATAATTTTCATGCTTATGCAGATATTTTTTAGTAATTATTTAATCATTATTTATTCCTTCTATATTATTTTACCTGAAATTCCTTTTAAACAAATTTAATAAGTTTTTTATTTACCAATAAATATTTAATTTGAAATCCTCAATTATACACATACACTTATTGAACATCTGATATCCCGACATTCGATATTTTTTAGGATTCCATGAAATGTGTTATAATTGATACCCAATGATGTGATAAAATAAATAGTAGTGTTATCAAAGTCAATACTATGTTGCAATTTAGGTTTTAAAATTAATGTCTGTTTAATGTATGTATCTTGTTTTCAATTAATATTAAATGGCTGGGTCCATGGGGATGTGATCACTTATATCAAGAACAAATTTAATAATTTCACCATCGACTTTGGGTACTAGGGTTAGGTTAATTATAGTTAGTAAATGATGAAATATTTTATAAACCTTGGGAAATAGATTTTTGAAATCATAGATCATTTAATAAATTCCTTGGATTAATGTTGATTTTCTCTCTATGTATATTATAACATCGTAGTGTTTTGGTAGGGTAGTGATTATGTGATTTCACTATAAATAAATACCTTTTTGTTTACTAGAAGTGTATGTGGATCTTAAATTATTCTACACAGGGGGAAGAAATCACAAATGTGTGCATTGGTCTTGACACATTCATAGCCTAGTGAAAAAAAATGTGCCATGATGCATAACTTGTTTGACACTCCCATGTGATATGTTTCTGTTAATTCACTTTTTCATTACAAACAATGCCTATTTACATGAATATATGATTAAAATGAATGAACTAGGTTAATATTAAGGAGTTTTAGATTTATTTTACGATGCCATGTTTTAGGCTTTCTATTAATTATTTTTTATTTTCACAATATGATTATTATTTCTCATAATGATTTTTTTTTCAATTTTTTAAACACAATGAAATCCGGTTAACATTTAATATGACATAAAATTTGGTGATTATGATAAATCAAATGGGATTTAAGAATATTCAATGATATCATGGTTAGTCTTAATTAGTTATCATGACATATAGATGTAAAAATAAATAGAATGAAACATTCAAACCAGCAAATAAAGAGAATTATTGAGTCTATTAAGAGCTCGATAGATAATGATCAATAATGAAATAAGTCTCAATTTCAAAATGTTGATGGAAACACCTAGGAAAATGTCTCAATGTTTTTTTATAGTTTTTTATTTTAATAAAATGAGGGAATATTTCAATTAATTGATAAGGAAATGTGACAACATCTATTGGAAAATATATATTTATTGAATTATTTCTATTTATTATTTGTTTTCAATAATTGGGATTACATGGGAATTATCTATGTCAGTTATAAATATAAATTTTTAACTCCTAAGAAAATAATGTTACTATGTTATACTCATTATTAATGAGACTGTGTTAATGTTTTCATGTATTTGGATTGAATAATTATGTTATAGGAATATTTTAATGAATTTTATTTTTTATATCAATAATGAAACATGTATGTTTCGTGAATAATATATGTATTCATCTAGGATTAATGTAAAAGTTAAGGGTACAATAATGTGTTTATGAGTTCAAGGATGATAATATGTGGATAGTCTTATACATACCTAATGATGTATTATCTGTTGGATGTACCTTGGAGGAAATTATTATTTTGTAATATATGTTTGAGGCTTATGAAATAATTATTTAAAACTTTTTTTCTAGTGAAAATGTCAGTTGAGGAATAATGTTTTATATTTTTCAAACATATATTTTTGGTTAAATATATTTTATAGGGTTGATATGATTATTTATGATATTTTAAGAATATCTATTTAATAAACTTTGTTTTGTTAAAAATATAATCCATAAAGAATACCATTATATTTAAAAATAGATTTTATGAATTATGTAGTTTTTTATGAATATTTTATTTTTTAGGATGAATATATGATTTATATTAATTTTTTTTCTAAAGAGTAAAACCTTAATGTCATGTAACAACCCATTTCATCCAATACTATCATGGTACATGATCCCACAAACATATTTAGTTAAGTGTGCATCACCATATACTGGACTACATAATGTCTGGGTCAATATTTATATTTTTGAAATGATTAATTAAAAATGATTATGTTTATTGTGGGAATCATATTATAGGATCAAATATTTTTGGGATATTTAAGTTATTAATGGTATTTGAGGAGATGATTAATAATTAAGTCGTATGTTAAACCATTATGTTTAATGAAAATTAGTATTTGGGATGAATAATATTTTTTTCAAATATGTAAGATGAATGGTTTTAAAGGTAAATTATTAAGAAATGTTTAAACATGGGTATTACTATTTATGTTTAGAGAATAATGTGTTATTTTTTATAACCTATGCAAAAAACTTTTTCAATATATATTTAGACATATATATAATTTTATTAAACACTTTTTTGGGTTTTTTATACATTAAAAGGTAATTTTAGTGATTTAATTGAAAGAATTCATCTTGGATTTTCATTTCATGAAGTATGAAATAAAGTGAAAATAGATAAAATATCATTCAAAGGATGACATTAAAATTTTGAAATTAAAATATTTCAAGTATAGTTTTATGTTGTTCACTATCATAATTGTAAATTCATCCCTCCAACTTTTGAAAATTCTTTTGAAATAAAAATGTTTTTCTTTTAATTTAGTTTATTATGAACTGATAGTCTCTTCACTAATCACATGATTTTGTTGTCTATGTCGTTATCTTTCCACTAATTGTATCTTCCATTACACTCTATATTCCCTTGAGAAAAATTATTCATGTCTATGTCTATATTTCTACTTCCCTCTAATGTTTTCCTACATGGAATCCTAATGATGTGTTATTATTGACTGTTTTTTTACTTCCCATTATCTCTATTGATGTTGAAGTTATATTAACCATTTTATGATATAGATTTTAAGAAATGGTTAGACAAATGAAGGCCAAAATAAAAATTCTTATGATAAATTTATATATTTGGGTAGAATGTAACACCTCAAGAATTTATTAAATATTACACTTTAAATATTTATGATATCATTGACAGCTTATGTTATATGAAACACTAGGTTTAAATGAACCAATATATAAAAATAAAATAAAATTTCTTTATTATTAAACTTATAACATATACATCAAACTGAATGTTATGAATAATATTATTTATATTATAATATTTATATGGTTTATAAATATATTAAATAAAAAATTTGGTTATCCATTTATTATAAATGAAAATATTATTCATTTGAAGAAAAATAAATTTTTACCTAAAAGACTGTTTTTATGCATGTAATGTGCTTTATTCATAATAAAATAAATAAATAAATATTTTGAATAATTTTAATGAAATTTATATATTATAAAAAATAAGATTCTAGTTCAATAAAGTAAAATTTTATATATACATGGGATAATAAAAATTTTGATTTAGGATAAAAAGAATATATTTTTCAAAAAGTAGTTTCATCACGTTTTCCTACTAATTTTAATAATAATTTTCTCAGTTCTAAAAAATATAATATAAAAATAGATATTATTTTTTGAAATAATAATTTCCTTATATTTTTATAATGAATTATTGATAATTTCTACAAAAGTGGAATAATTTTTCGACGAATAGTGGTAGATGTTGTTTGTTATTGATAACTAGCTATTCATTAAAAGAATTTTCATCAAATAAATTTTTTTATAATATTTTTAAAAAACTAAAAAATAGTTCAATTATATTATAATTAACCGATTTTTGTTAAATTAAATTTTTTTTATTATTGATATAAAATCATTTTATTCATAAGAAAAATTTCCCTCTCGAATTTTTTTATGTGCTTGGGTGTTTAATTTTATATTGGACATATCAAATTATGAAATTTAAATTTTAATAAATATATTCCCTATAAGTAATAATAATAATTATTATTATTATATAATAATGCTATTAATTTTTTTGGTTAGAATTAATAGTTATAATAGTAAACATTATTACCACAGTTAATATTAGAAGTATTTTATCATGGGTTAATATAAACTCATTATGGGTAAAATTACATAAGAAATCATATAATATCTATTAGATGATGATATTTATACATTTTATCAAATAAAGTTTTATAATAAAACATTTTCCATCCTTATAGCATGTGTAAAATATGTGTACATTTTATTGTTTTAAAATTTTCAATGTTTGTCCTCTACCTCAGAAAGAAATGGTTATCCCTTATCTTCTCCTATACACAGATTAAGAGACCCTTTTTAATAAATGAACTATATAAATAAATTACAAATAACAATACCCATGATCTATTTTACTTTTTTTCTTTGAATTCTATTCTAGAAATAATTCAAATATAAACATGAGGATGTTCTCAAAAGAAGAGGAATAATTTAAAATCATGAATATTCATATTATTTCTTCCCCTAATCAATAATAATATTCTACATTTATGATAAAAAAATATAATTAGTATCTTATATAGTCATATATGGCATTATATTAAAATAATAACTTATATACTTCTGATATTACATCAAATGCGAAATAAAAATATCAATCTCCAGTACAATGGACTACCACTACGCGAACCAAGGTAATTCATTGTCAATTTACACCTATTATGAAAAGATATAATGATGTAATAAATATATATATATAAATTATGATACTATTATTCCTCTAAAATTCTATTATCATATCAAAATTATTACATTCCAATTCATTGGAAAATGATAAGGTCGTTTGTGCGTATGTATAGACTACCTTCTCCACATAACAAATTAAAATATCTTTCATTTCATTTATGAAAGGGTTGTAATTAAGATATGTTCAATGAATATATAATATTCATATGATACAATAATAATCTATAAATGTGATTAAATATATACCTTTCTTTCATTATATCTTGAAAAAAATAAAACAGTGTTCATGCATGTGTATCGAATATCGTCTATATAAACGATTTGACTCATATTTTTTTCTCCAAAACTAATGGGGTATAATAAATACATATGTAATAAATATTTATAAAACCTAAATATTTATTAAAATTATGTATATAAGGGGAAGATGATCAATATACAAGGAACAAAACTACAAAACCAAAACATACAATAAAAATGAAGTAGTTATTACCCGAAAAAGAAATTTTAACAAAGAATTATTCAGAAACTATTGAAAAAAGATATATGAAAAATAATATATGGAATTTTTTATATATATATTTTCTTTTATAAGACTTATAATATTTTTATATTTATAATCTGGTAATTTTGAGTATGTACATTGGAAATTAAAAATAATGTAAGGGGTTTTCATCTCACTTTTACATCAACGAGACATGTTTCTTTTTCAACACCATTATAATTATTTTGTGTATATAATTCCACATTCATATGTTATGTGATTAATTTATTTATATTATATTTATTTTAGGTTTTATTTGATACTATTTGAGTAATGGGTTTATGATTGAAAACCAACAAATTTATTAATGGTTTTTCAATTGAAATGTCATCATTTATTAAGATTATTTATGATTTTGTTTACAATCATTAAATATTATGATATATCTTTTAATATAATCATAAAATTACATATCCCAGAAGTATTCTTGAACATTTAAATTAATAGTAAAAAAATTACACTCAGTTACTTAAAATTATTTAGAAAATTATTTTATGAAAAAAATTAAATAATTTATCTCTTTAGTTATAAATCATTCATACCTCAAGATCCATGTTTTCTAAAAAAATTATAAACTTTTTTAAAAATCATCCAACTGATATATAAAATAAATTTGTACTCATTTTGGAATTTTTAAAAATAAATACATAAAAGAATATTCATGTTGTTTTCCAATTTATGTACATTCAACTATTAACAATAGTGAGAATGTATTGTATTTTAATGGAATATATAGAATTAACTACTGTGGAACCCACTATGTAATATTTAGATTCCTTTACAAGATTTCATTATTACTTTAAAATAAAATTTCATTCAAAATGTTTTAAAAAAATTTTGTTTTAAATTTTTTCTTTCAATGTTAAAAGGATATTTACCAAAATAATGTTTTTAATTTCACTTTTATTGTATTTCTATTTCTCTATAACAAAACCATCATTTTTATTAAGAGTCATTTGGAATAGGTTGTAATTTTACTGTACTTGTTATTTTTTAAATGTTTAATGATCATTTTAACAATGTTTGAACTATTTTGATACTATTTTTCATATTACACTTGGTGGTTTGTGATTCTGTCTATTTATTTGAGAAGTTATTAATATATCATATATTGGATTCCAATTTGAATGTTTTCATTGATTATATTTATTAATTAAGTAAATTATTAACATTTTTTATACAACTTATTTAATTCAAATATTAATATGAACATTTTTATCCCCATTCATATGATGAATTCATTATACATAGCAACGGGTGGTTTGGGCCTCCTATTACCCCTTGATCCGTTAGTAGGTATCATTAAATAATATAATTAAGGTTTTGTCCACCATAATACCTATTTATGTAAGGTGTAATTTTATGATGCCATAATGGTATAATTATAATATTTGGTATTATAAATTCCCATATTATGACATTAGAAATTAATTTCCACAAAATTATTTTATTTTTTATGAGATCTATGTTTATGAATAAAGCTTATTATATTATTTACATAGAATGATTTTATTATTATTTATTACTTCTATATTATTCTCTATTCACAACTTATTTATTTAGTAAAATGTTTCACTATTTATTTAAATATCCATATTGATTGTGATCTATGATGTTACAAAAATACTCTTAATAATAATCTGATCCCACAATTTTCTTATGTTTCATTTCCCTATGATTTCATGAAATTTTTTATGATTGTAATTCAAGGATATTCTAAATGGAATAGTGTTATTATCCATTATAATAATTTTTTTCTTTTAATTATTGAAATATAATGTTAGTTTCATGTATGAACCTAGTTTTCCAAGACTAAAAAACCATTCAAACCATTGGAATTTAATTTCTTGAATCTATATTCTATGAAATAATAAAACAAAAACTCTAGGCTACAAATTATAGTGTATTTATAATTATTTTTAATTGGTGTAATAAAACCCATTCATAGAAAAGAGTTACTATTTTATTTATCTATAATTTTGGTTAGATTTCATCAATTACACACTTAATGTTTGTAGATCAAATTTTGGATATATATGAATGGTTTTCAGTCTTGATTATAGTATGGGATACATCCTTTTATTTAAGATGTCTTGACCATTAAATTGAATAATTTTATAATTCCAAAATTGAAATTTTTAAAAAAATTATAGTACGAACCTATTTTATTAATAGTTTCTCAATTCTCTTATCCAAATCTTACGCGGATAAATAAGAAATAATTTCATTTATTTTATATCCTTCTTCATCAATTGATCCATTAAAATATTAAAATGATTTCATTTGGATTAGGTGTGTGCATTCCAAATTTTCACTCTAAAAAATTTTCAATATCAATTTAATCTTGGATTCTAAATCAATCATCAACCATAATGGAAATGAAATAGAATACTATTGTTTGAAATTTAATAATAAAGAAACATTATATTCTACTGTATTTTAGCAATGTCATAATCCATTTTAATTATTTCTCTCTTGAAGGTGAGTTACTTATGGTTATTTGATACAGTTGATTTTGTGAAATTATATTCATTTTAAAAGATATGTAGTATTATTATTTCCAAAATTCCACTTCTATCAAGATATAAATATATCTAATACCAATGATGTGATTGATAAATTTGAGGAATTTTATTTATAACAGGAATATATGTATTATGATATATAATTAGTTATTTATTTTAAAACTAGTTGTTTATGTAAAAATTTGGTTTTAGAAAAGTATAAATAGATCATTACAAATAAATAAGAACATTAAATGAAAATGTTTCATGAAAATTTTGAAATATAATAAATCATGTTCAAATATGTTTTTTAAAAAGGGTTCTTTTTAGACCCCTTCTATACAATTTAATTGTTCTGTTATTATTTCTGATTTTTTATGTTTCATAGATGTGTTGCTTTCCAAAAAATCAATGGTTGGATAAATTTTTTAATATTCAATAAAAATTTTATTGAATTTTTTTATTAGAATGTTTTAATTTCCCTTTTAAATCCACATAAATTGATATTTTCTTGATGGTTGTGTCCCCTTTTTATGAAAATAATTTTGTTATGTCTTGTGTATAAATATTCATGTACCAATAAAAATTGTATTATTATATGAAACATGTATACCTTGTAAAATGGGATGATTGATAAGATGTTTTTTGTGATGACATGGTATTTTATAATATTTCATATCATATAATTTTATAATTAACATATGATTCATTTTTTTCTTCAACCTGACTATGTGATAGGTCATCTGAAATCTAGGAAAATATGTATGTTATTTAAATCCATACTACAAAAGACTAAATTTCTACATTGGATATTTTCATTCTTTATGAATCAAGATTTTTATAAGGAGTTATATTGATGAGTCCAGTGAGTATATGTTGGGATCTTACTTCTTTTAGGAATGAAGTATATCATAATATTTGGTTCCAATTGAATTTTTATATATTTTTCACACATGAATTCCAATTTGGATTCCATTGGTTCTTACTTTGTTTTTTGATGGTATTATGTTTTGGATTATTGATACACATTTTGTTTATATGTCATTGTTCTCATCATAGTTTAGTGGAACTAGTTATAGTATTTCCCTTTTATATATATTCGTTTAATTCATATAATTTATAAAATATTAATACAAATATTATCAATTTATTGATTTTCTACATACAAAAAATCTTTATAAAAAATTGGTTGAGAAAATTATTGTAATGAGATATTTTAATATTTTAAAAAAATTGTTAAAAAACATTTATGTTCATAATTATTTGTTATCATAATTATTTATTTTAAAACATTTAATTCCATTATATAATTAAAATTTAGTAAATATAGAAGTTATATTTCAATGTGAATCATGATTTTTTTAGAATACGTAACATTAGTCTTTAAAATTCATATGTATTTCAAAATATGAATTTATATTTTATATTTTTAAAAGGAGAAATAAATTATCCATTTGATAGATATATGATATTTTCTTCTTTTTTTATCATATTAAAACCTATAATCTAAATTATTTTCAATGTATTATTTATCAAATTAATTTAAAAATAAATTAGAATAAACAATTAGTGAAATCCATAAGGGCATGTTTATCACACATAATATATAGTCACAATTATTTTTGTTTATAAATTCTGTTATCATATTGATTTCAAAGTTATGATAACTAATTATATGAAGACTTATTTCATCTATAATCTTTTTTTATAATGATATTGGAATCTTATAGTACCATGTGTTATTACATTAGTGGTTTTTTGTTTGGGTTTATTTATAGTTTTTATGTAACATCCAATTCCACATACTGTATTATTATAACCATCAATATTTAGTATCATTGTTTATTATTTATTCATGATGGATTTATATTGAAAAACAATAGATCAACATTAAAATTTTATTGTACAACGTTTTCCTTGTATTGATATTTATATAAATACATTTCTCATTCATGGACGTCCAACGTACGAATGCACCACACTGAATTGTAAGTTATGTTAAACTATTAATTTATTGTTATTAGGGGTAAAACTATTAAAATATGTATATATTTTTATACCCTCATGATTGGTAGTATTCTATAGTGATTTAGGATATGTTTTGTGATTTTTAAAGACTTAAAAGGATTAAATTATTTTTGTATGTATACTGGTTCTTTAAAATATAAAATTAATGTTCACATTTTTTACAGGTGGGTTAGGGATGTAAAATTCTTTTATTATCCTAAATTAGAAGGTTTTTCATTACTAATAAAATAATAAAAACATATGCGATGAAACATGAATTTCTATGTGTAGTTAAATTTAATATATTTTAGTGACCAATATATTTAAATATGATTTTATGGTGTTTCATTAAGTATTGGGGTTAAAATGAATGAGGAATCAAGGATATATTATTGGGACATGGTATAACATTTGTTTCATAGCCTATATAGAATATCCTATACATCTCATTTTGGAAAATTTTTTGTCTCTTCATTAATTTTAGAATCATTAATCCAAACCATATATAGACATAAATTGCCTTATTTTATTTCATTTTATCTTTTTTTTACTTCCAAATTTCTTCTAATGACATTATCATTTATTAGAGTTCAATATAATATGTTTTTGAGATTTAGTGTTGTTTTTGGGATGAGTTATGTTTTAAATTATGATAATTTTTTGGTTTATGTTATAATTTAACTATTTCTTCATGAAAATAATATCATTATAATTTAATGTTTTAATAAAAATATTTTATGGTTTATATGTAAAATTATTTTTTTATTGGGAATGAAAAAAAAATTAATGATTTTATATTAAAATTCATCATCCTTATTAATATGAAGGAATATTTTATAATTTTTTACTAAGTATCTATTTTCAAAATGTAGTGGGCTATTTTGAAAACATATGTGAATGATTTTATTTCCATACTACCAATGATGAAATTTTATCATGTAGATGATTCGTGGAATGAATTTTAAATATTTTTCATAATCACAGTGAACTCATTAAATTTATGTATGATATACTAAAATGAATTTATAAATTTTTATTACCTTTTTCTGGTAAGAATAAATTTATTATTTTATGTTTAATTTTTTTAAAATTTATTGTTTGAGAACTTGTGCTTGATCCATTTTTTTATATATATTTGGAAATTTTTATTTTTGGTATGTATTTATTAACAATAAATTTTATATTTTTAGAATATACCACCTAAAAATTTCTTGGTAAAAAATTTAATTTCCAAATCTAGTGATGAAACATGGGGTTATTTTTTGTCAACATTAAATTATAACCCTTCTTATTAATTTTTATATTGATACTCAGAACCCATTGGTGGAGAGAGGTTAGTATATATTGTTAAACCATATTTAATTCCTTTCAAATCATTTTCTAATTTCATTCCATTGTTTATTGAATTGGGGATATTGACTTTTTAATGTATAATGATGAAATATTCAATTTTTTAATAAATTTTATGTCATAAAAAATGGAATCCATATTTGGAATCTTTTTAGGATAGATCTGATCATGGATGGAGTCTATCATGCCGTACTAATTTCTTGATAGGATGTATTTAGATAATTTTATAAATTTTCATTTAGTTTTATTATACACTGAAGGTGAATGTGGAGAATTAAAAAAAAATCAAGACCCTCCATTATAAAAAGATACCAGTGAAGATGTGTGTTTAATTTCTCTCTAAGTTAGTTTTTTAATTTTTTATCTATTATCTAATATCATTATAAATTATATATTCACTTTTGGATCAATTTACCTACACTTTATTAAATTTATATATTGATTTTTTATTTATTTCTTATATGTGGCCAAATGAGCCAGGTTTTTGGATTCTAGTCAATCCAGGAAACCAATGATAAATAATGTATCAATTACATAAGTGAAATCCATGGGTAAATAAACATGTTAGATGTAGAGTCTATAAAAAAATATTAAAATATTTTTTGATTGATGTAAATTATTATAATCAACATACCTCTTCTCATAAGAGTGATAGATCTAACTTATGGCTCTAATGTGGGATGCATAGGCAATAAATGTCCTTATTCATGATATATTTAATGAACTAACACCATTATAATCATTTATATCACTATCCTAAATTATATAATATGAATATCATGTGGAAGATGAAGAAATAATATATTAATCCTTAATGCGGTTAATATTCTATTTCTAGATTCATGCTTATTGGGTTTAGAGTAGATTAAGGAATCTAATATAATTCTTAATTAGGTATTCCTTAAGTATCTCTTTTATTCAAATTTCATTTGATGTTAATTATTTTTTATTCATTCTATGGTGATTATTATTTTCCATTATATATATATATATATATATATATATTATTTTAGTAGGTAAATGGGATATATATTTAGACAGTTTACACATGAGACATATTTAGTGAATTTTTGGGGAACAATTAACAGATTTATCATATCGAACATTATGTACTAGTTAAATCCCCATGTTGATATTATTAATTTCAAATGATAGGTTCCTTAAAAAGGCCCTTGGCGTATTTATTGTTTTGTTTTATGTCAAGTTTACCCATGGATGTTTTAATATGAGATATTTCATTCCATGCGATTAATTTTTTACTTTTTGTGTCATTTGTAATTCCCATTATTTCTTTATTGAAGAATAATTCTGAATTATGTTATAATTTATTCACAAATTATAATTTATTAATATTTTTTGAAACCATATCAATGGTATATTGGTTGAATTTTTTTGTGTTTTATTCTATTTTTGAATTAATTACATATTTCATGAGTGGTATTTTATGTTTTGGATGTGGTTTTTCTTTTTATTGAGTGTTTTGTTGATATGTTCCTAATTCGTTGATTATTTTATAATATGATTTTATACTATTTATCTAGAGATCCTATGAAAAAATCTATGATGTGGGGAGACATATGATTGGTTTTATAATTATCTGATATTCAAATCTCTATAATGTGAAATATTTTATAATTTTGGTTATCATATGATTCTTTTTGAATTTTTTAATTTGCCATGTGGATTATTGATAATCCATTTCAGTCTTGTGAATGATCACTTTTCAATATAAATTTACTGGTCAAGGAATTGTTTTTATAAAGAGAAGCATTCTCATACAACCACATTGTGTATACCGCAACCCTCCCAATTATAGTTTTGTGATCAATTCGTGGTGGTATGAGGTTATTATATATATCAATAAATTTCATTTTAAATGATAACATATTTTTTCATGATATGGATCAATTTGTACAATGATGATGTTACTTTTAATGGTATACAACAAGCCACATGATTTTGTTAATGAGGTTTGACATTAATTAAATTCATCTTTCAAATTGATATATAGTGGTGCAAGGTGACATGATATTGAGATTTGTGTTTTATCGTATCATTATTACTTAACATATTATATAAATATATTCTATCTTACATTTTTAACAGTGTTTTCAATTTCAGAATTTATATTTTTTAGAAAATTTCATGTTTTGGGGTACCTATATGTTTTCAAATCACATTGAAGTATCAATGTATATAAAAATTTTATAAGGTGAAATATACATAGATGAGAATTAAATAAGTAGAGAAAAAATTTATTATGGTCATCAAATAAGGATAAACCAACTAAATTATACTTCTTCCTGGGAATTGTTGTTCTTTGGTGTGGAATGACTAGATAATTACTAGGAATAACCATCTGATAGACCAATATATTTTCAAAGATAACATACTTGAGTTGTAGATATTTTTATAGGGTTTCTGTAGTTAATATTTATTCCCGACATAGGTTTTAATCATGATTCTAGTGTTTTCTATATGTTTGGTGGATTATTTTGTAAAATCATCTTTAAAATTTATTTAAAACATTCCGAAACTAGAATTTTATGATAGTAGAAACATAAAAATGCTATAATTTTTTCAATTAGAACTCCCCACATCATCATTTCTTATTGAAAAATGACAATGATATATAAGTTATTTTTATGAATCCTATTTCTTTTTTATAATAAAATACTCAATGGATTTTATGTGGATTTGGAAGGAATAAAATTTTAAACATTAAAATCTTTTTTTTTTGAAAATTTCTTATTGGGCCTTTATTAATACGTGAATTGAAATTGTCATATTGATCTATCCTATGGTCATAGATGAAATAAGAATTAGGATTTGGTTCTAAATTGTTAATAAATGTCATCATCTCCATTTTTTCAACCACTATTGAAATTGTTTTTTTTTCTTTTTTTTCATATATATTTCATTTGAATAATATGTATTTATAATTCCATGTGATTCTTTAGTTTTTTAATTTAATTTTAAATTAAAATAAAACTATGTGTGATATATCATATGCATTTTTAAATTGTTTTCAATTATTTAACCATGTTAGGATTGGTATGTAATTTTATTTTTAGCTCGTCATTTATAGATTAAATGTTTTTCAATTCTATGTGTTTTTTCAAAATCAAGAGATTATTTTAAATTGAATTTTTTATAACGGATTATCTTGACAGTTGTTTTATTTTCTATGATTTTGAATATTATTTTTTTGTTTCTTTTATAAAATCGTTTTTTTCACTGAAATTATATTTTCAACACATAGTTTTCAATAATATAAGTTATAATTCTCTAAGGAAAGAGTTCATTTTAAAATGTATTTCTTATATTGTTTTTACATTTTTGAAATGATATTTTAAAAAATTAATTTCCAATTTAAATATAGTGTCCTAGTAGGATCCAATTTTAGAAGTTCTATTCATGATTTTGGACACCCTATACTAAACCCCTTTTTAGTGTATCAGGATACGAATTAATAAATACATGGTAAGAACAGACTAGTTAGGTGATTGATGAATAATTAAGATAATGGGTTATTTATTGAGAGGAAATTATAGGCAAGTTCAAGTATTTTATTATTATTTAATAATTATTTATTCTCTGATCATTTTTTTGTAACCTACATTATATTTTATCTAATTAGAATAATAGGAAACTATGTGAGAGATATAGATTCATGATATTTTATCGTATATTAAGACACATTCTACATTCCAATATATTATTTGATAACCCTTCATGGGGGTACACCAGATGTGATATTAAACGAATGATTACAGTTTATTTCAAATAAAAACACCGCATATTTAGAATTTTAGTTGCATATTACTATGAATAGGTTTTCTCATGTAATAACCTATTTAATGGTATATAACTATTAAATTATATATTTATTATATTATTTTGGGCGTTCCCATTAAAAACTATACATGTATCACCTAAATCAAATCTTTTTATAGAGGATGAATTTATATACATGTTTTCAAATTTATTATAATAATTTATATCATTTGAATATTATTTTTCTCAATATTTAAATGATAGTGTTTTTTAGATTTCAAAATTTATTTATAAAAAATTTCAATTTTGAGAGATATTTTGAAATTGAAATGTTTATTTTTATCATTTTTTATTCAATAAAGATAGATTTCCATCTCTTAATAATTTAAATTTTGTTATATTCAACATTTTTCTTCAAAACATGATTTATAAAATTGAAAAATTGAAAAATAGATTTCAATGGAAAAAAATATTTTCTGTTGCATATTTTAATATTTGAAATAGTGCATTTAATCCTACTGGTTATTAATTTTCCTAATATGTTATTAGTATTTTTTTAAAGGATCCATGTTTTCTCTATTAAATAAATGTATGTTATTTTCATTAACTATGATTTAAAAATAAAAAAGGATATTATATATATTGTTCAATATAAAATTAATAAATAAAATTAGAAAAATTGTATTGATGTTTTTCTTAAATAAAATTCCGAATTTTTAGTTCGATCCCTACAATGATATATTTATATAAATTTAACTTCTATGTTACCATGTTGATTATAACTTTTTATAAATTGTTAGATGATATTCATTTCATTATTCTGAAATACTTTTTTGGGATGTTATGGGAATATTGTGTAACCTATAGGTGATTCAATAGTTGATTGTGAATACAGTTCGTTTTGGGTTTATACGTATAATCCAATTTATCAAGCCATGTAATTATTTTAACTCATATTAATCCAAATTCTATTAATTTTCAAAAGAAACATTTTTTCATTATAATACTGAGTTTGGTGGTTCAATTTGATAATGATATATTTTTATTGTTTTATTATTTGTATCAGTCTATTTAACATGAACGAACAACCAATGTATGGATGCACTCTAAATGATTCCCATCCAGGATCTAGTGTATAGTTGATCTTATTTAAATGGAAAAACATTCCATGTGGTTCTATTATCATCACCATTTAATTTATCTAGTAAAATGTGATTATGAATTCTTCTCAGGCCTTATGGTTATTTGGAGTTTATGATGTGCCATGTTTACTTTGCAATTTTTAGTATATATATGCAGAAGTATCATGAAATTATTAGTAGCTTAACATTTTTATTATTAGTGTATAGTTAAAGAATAATCTATACCATATCATGTATTGTATTATTCTTATTCCTATGATAAATAGTGATTGCTATAAGGTTAGGGGACCTTTGTATCGTAATAGTGAATTTACTATAGTTTATATTCAATTAATCTATGGTGGATTCCATATAGTTCTTCAATTAGTGGATCCAATATATGCATGTCTCCTAGAAATTTGTCATTATTCAAATTTATTTTCCAAATATAGAGTTTTCAAAAAAAACATTATGGGGCTATGGGGAAATTCCTTAAAAGTTCTCCATATATCTCGCATCATTCATTCTCTCTTTATAGTGTGTGTTTTATGGTTTACTTATTAATTTGTATAAATATATATTTTTAGTGGTCCTTTAATTTATTTTCTCATCCCCCCTCTCATTTATTTGGTTCCATTATTCTTCTATTAACATATACTATACAAGGAAAAAAAATATCATATATAGATTTATCTAATAATAAATGTTTTCATTTTTTAAGGTATACAAATTTATTAATCATTAATAATATATTTCATGAAAAAATATTAGTTATTTACATTATTCTATTATAGATGTTTTAAAAACATTACCTTTATTAATGGAACCATGGGTATATGATGGAATGAAAATTTTTGACAATCAAGATGAATTTACGACTTGTTATTTATAATATATTTTAGAAACAATTTGCATTTTTTCTCTTTTTTCTATTTTATATAATGTGTTTATTTTACTAGTGATGTGAATTTTCACTCTAGTAATAATTTATTCATGCATCATTATTGATAATAATTATATAATTGTATCTTACAAATTTGTTTATATAAAATTGATGTCTTTAACTACACTTATTCACATAAACTAGGAATTAATGGTTTTAATACGATTCAATGGCAGTAGGGTGTATTTTTCTTATGAATTTAAATATATAATTTTCTACACCAATAAATATAATGTATCTGTGTAATTTATTTCGTTATAGGATTTTTACTAATGTTGTTTTTAAATAGATATTTTTTGTATGGTTTCTCAAAAATTTATTGTTTTGCAGTCTCATTTTCATACATAAAAAACATATATTTATATAAATATAATTTAACTTTTTTAAACAAAACCAATGAAATGGTTCCAAATTTTATTAAATTTTTTTCATGGGATTATTTTATTCAAACAAGATCATTTATATAGAGTTTTATTGGATGTGTCATGTCAGTTATTGGTATGACACAAATTCTGATTTCATGTGTAATCATGTTATTTTTTTGGAACCTTTTTGAAACACCATTTGATTCAATTAGTAACTATAATAGAAATTTAAATATAATTTTCTTCAAATTTGAAACTATTCATAAAATAACATTCAAAAGTAAACATTTCTCCCTTTTTAGGGGAGAATTACCTAGTGACTCTCATTATGATTATCTTAGGGTTAATTTATTTTCTAATAAAATGAATTCTAGATATTTGTTCCTCTGGATAACATCTATTAGTTTATTTATCATTTTTAACTATTCAATACAATGATTTATATTTTGGGACATTTTTATACAATAATACATGGAAATGATTGTTTATTTTTCCTTTATATTGTTGATATGTTTTTTATTATGGTTGAAATACAATGTCAATTTTATAATGAATTACATATGGTTAGTTCATTCTGGGTTGTCATTATTATATTACACTTATATTATATCATAATAATTTCTAATTTGGGGACATTTTGTGAAAAAAACTAAAGAATTTAAAAAACAATTAAAATATGAGTTGGGATTATATTCATACTATATTTTCAGTAAATTAAATGACTATGTTTTATAAACACCTAAATTAACTTCCATTGACCATTTATATATTAAATTATTTTTTATAATTGGTACTTCATAAAACTATTATAATTGTGTGTCGTGTATTTTATAGTGATTAAAATTTATAGAATGAAATGTGATTTTTTTAAATGTAATTTTAATTTTAAAATAGGATAATTTATGTTAAAATATTATATTATTCTTAACATTGAAACTATTATTTTATGTGTTTGAAATATAATGATTTTAATATAATTTTTGTGATAATAACTTGAATTGTATTTTATCCTACATGAACAAAAATATTTTAAAATTGATGTTTTTATCAGGTATATAATCATCATTTTGAGAAATTCAAATTTATGATATTGTTCTGTTATATTTCATTCTTTACGACCATCTTTTTCTTAGTATTTGAGTTTTATATGATTTTTAAGTCCCATGTTTGGATTCTAAATCCCAATTATTTATAATGTATTCACCTATTTGGTATGTGAAAATGAAAAATATTTTTTTACAAATACAGTTGTTGAATAATGATGTTTTTCACTGTTTATTTAATGAAATTGGTGAAAACATGGTAATATAAAATCATTTAAAAATAATTTAATTTATTTGGATTCAAAGTGAGTTTTAATAAAAATGGATTTCTATTTTAAATGGTATTAAATATATTATTATGTAGTTTAATTTAATTATTTATATGAAAAGGAATTTTAATTATGGTAAAAGGTAAATTTCATTATATATTAGTTTTTATTTCATCTCTGCATTTCCCTTTAATGTGCTGAAATAATTTTTATTAATGATTAACCCCCATTTTTTCCCTTATTAATGTATCTTTAGGCTTATTAGAAACTATTTTTTTAATTCATTGTCCTTGTATTATATCAAATCAGTTATTTTATGTGACAATTTCAGAGGTGTAGTGAGAATAATTATTGATTTTTTTGAATCATGATAATATTATAAATTATTGTAGTGTATAACATGGGAACCTATGAACTAATTAGAAGATGATGATGAGATATTTACTAGATAAGGCTACACAATGGCCAATACCATAGGTATGATGGTTTTATTCTTGCGGGTTATGTCTCGATGAGACTATGAGGGTATGCTAGGGTTAAGTTCAGTTAAGGTCACCTGGGACAATATAATTCATAATAACACATACCATTATTTATTTCCATTGTCATAACAAGTTAAATATTGGTGTTTTCTAATGAATCATTATTTTTTATAATTAATTTTAATCAAGATCCATATTTATGGAATTGATTGTATACAAGTTTCCAAATTTTTTATTATAACTATTCATAATTGGGTGTTTATATTTTATGTATTTTTATGTGGGTGATAATTATGCGTTATTTATTAATATATTGGTCAGTTAACCTTTTCAAACATTTTTTAAAAGTGGTTCTGTTAATTTCATAGAAAATTGGGATGTTTTTAGTTCTTGTTTTTTAAAATTTAGTGTCCACCATCTCGACTAAATTAATTTTTTCCCAAATTTAAAAGATAGATTCCATAATTACTTATATTTATAAATATTTTACATCAATTTCATTAAATGAAATAATTTAAGTATACGTTAACATGTTCGTTTTTTTTAAATAGAAGAAAACATATATTCCTGTATCTATTGCAATGTAGAATGAGATAGATTTATCATTCAAGCATAAGAATATGTTTTAGGTGGTACACATGATGGACATTTTTATTTTTATAAGTATATTTTTATAAAAATTTATTTATGGAAACTATATTTATCATATTGGGGAATTGTGGAAAATATGAAGACGAATTTTAGTGAGATTTACATGAAACACAAATATGGGTTGTAGAAAATTTCTTTTTTTAATAACATGTTTTATCATATGTTTCATAAAATGTAATAATTTATGTCATTGATTTTTTTATTTTTTTTAGTTGTATTATTGAATCAATTAAAATAATATAAGGGTTTTTTTCATTAAAATTGTATTTTATTTATTATTTAGAAGTGATAATTTGATGATTATAAACAATTTGGAACTGAATATTATGTTTCTTTTCTTACATATTTTGTATTTGTCCATATGACATAGGAATTGGCCATGAAATACTTCATAGATAAACTCTAAATTCATATGTTTTTATATCAGGTGAAATATTGATAGAGTCTCACACATTGGTATAAATGTTTTAGTTTTTATCACAAGGGAAATGGAAATATCCAGTGGGTCGTGATTTTGACCAAGAAATGTAACATGTTAGGTTATCCAAGGAGAATGTGTTAAAATATTTATTAGAGAATAATTCCATGATAAGGACCTACGTACATGAGAATTTCTATTGGTTTTATGGGTGTGAAACAATAGTGTGACGCTATGATTTGCATAACATTAGAGGAACATTAATGGATAATTTATCTATCTCTTACCTTCCCCATACCTCATGGTTTCATGAATAGTTGTGATTTCTACTTTTTTTGAATTATTTATCAAGAATCATGATTTAAACTATTGGTTTTTGATCTACATTGAAATTATATAAGATTATTTGGGGGTTTTGTTAGAATTTGGCTTGAAAAAATAAAATTGATTTATGGAATAATGGATGAATAGATGACCTCAAAAGTAGGGATGTGGTAAAATTACCAATCCTGAATGCTTTTTAAGAATTCTCCATTGTTGGATATTGGTCAATCAGGCCATGCTGAACTATTATATATGGTTCTTAATCAAATTTTATTTCTTATTTAGACACCATTATTTTTGGGAATTTGTGATTGGTTCTTGGTAGTTAAAAAGGAAACATTGTTTCTCTTGTGATATTATTTCATTTTTTGGGTTATTTTTTAAATTATTGAATGATATTTTCTTTGAAGTTATGGAAATAATGTTTTTTATGTTAATTGTTGTTTTCATGGGCAAAAAATTACGGTGAAATAAAACAATTATGATAGAATGTTGTTTCTTAGAAATGATTGTTCATTTTGAAATAGTTTATTCACAAATAATTAATGAAAAATACAATAAATATATTAATGAATATTTTTTGAAATGATTTCATTACATTTAAATGGATTTAATTTTTTAATACATTGAAAGAAAATTTGTTGATTCTGTCATAAAAACGATTTTTTGAAAAATAATATAATGATCACTATTTGGGATGTGGGAGAATAAATAGAGTTGGATTATAAAAGTGAACTTTTATTTATTAAAAACGAGATACAATATTTTTTTGTTGTTCTATATGTATTTTTGAGATGTGTGATTTATTAAACATTTTATTTTCTTCTAATAATGGGTTGCCTTATTAAGGCGTGTATTTTAGTATATTTAAATATATGGAATGATTTTAAAGAAAATGAAATTCTTGGGATTTAATTTTTTATGGATCTATATATAAAATTTTATTCCTTATTTTAGATTCATGAGGTCTAAGTAGAAAATGAAGACATGAATTTAAAGAATTATTTTTCTATATTATTTAACGATTTCTCAATGGAAACGTCATGGTGAGATATTGTTCTATAATTATAGAGGTTTTATTTAGGGAGATTTTGTTTTCAATGTGTGGTTTCAAGGAGGGTTTATGAATTTTATTATTAGAATAATGATATTTTCATCTATGTTTTATATTTTGGGGATAATAATGATTAACTTTATTTCATGATTTCAGATATAATTATTATCGACATTTTTAGGAAAATTTTTATTGATGTATTTTCCTTATAAATTCAAATGAGGAATAATTTTTAAATGTTCTATTTTTTTATTATTATGTACCACATAGTTTTGTTGTCTCCGTTATGGTATTTATAGTGTGTTTTTGTGATTTTAAATTCTAACATTGAGGGTTTATAAATTTAATTTATTGGGTGTATGGTTGGGTGAAAAATAAAGTCTTGTGATATTATTTTGTGGCCATGTAAATTGGGAGATGGTATTTGGAGTGATGTCTCTTGTTACACACAATACATTAAAATCATAATCACATTTATTCATTCAATAATTTATTAGTGTTCTCATTTTAGGAATTTAATTAAGGTCTTATCATTATATTATTTTAACCATATGTTTTTCATATTTGGGATATTAAATTTATAGATGTTTGGATTCATATTAGTTTTCTAGGGTTATTTGTGTATTTATATTTATGGATTTATTTGAGTCCTTTTTAATTGAATCAATCTTTTTTTAGGTGTTAGTGAGTTCATTTGGAACCATACCATCTTCTATGGGGATTAATATTATAGGGACTCATTCCCTATTACAAGTCATTGTATATATTCACCATTTTATGAATAAATAATAGTAACAATTCAAACATTGTGTGGATTCCAAAAATTATTTTTTCTTCACTTTTGTGTCAATATTTTTCATTGTAATGGTTTGATGGTTTGGAATTCACAACCTTTATATTGGTAATAAGATACGTTGTCATTGATTTTGTTAAAGATGGTTTCTATGATATGTCTGAAACCTGGTTTTTTTAGGTTCATTTTGTATCTATGATTCTGAAATATAATTATAGGATAAAGATTGATCTCATCCATTATTCTGTTGACCTTTTATTTTGGGATATTTAATGTACAATATAAAATTATAGAGGTGAGAATTATGACATCCCAACAATTCACTACCCTCCTATTTCATTTATTTTTTATTCCTTTCTCTTTATACATATATCTTTATCCATATCCTTTGTGTTGAATTTACATTAAATTTAAAATATTCATCGTTGTAGTGAATGTCACGTTAAAAATTAAGGTTTAGTTTAAATTGTGACGAAACAATTCATCATCCCTAAATTTTTAAATGTGAAATTGCCTTTTTGATGCACAATTACTCTAACCATGTGTCATTCCCAAAAAAAATTCCCGGTAAACTAGTATATTTATCATGGTTTCTGGAATGTTTTCCAGACTATAAAATCACATTTTGAATATATTCATGATCATTAAAAATATAATTTTACAAAACTATCCCACAAAATTTTGACCCCCCAAATAATCTCTAATACACCATCATTTGAAATTCATTATACAAATACACATATTCCATAAATTTTACTTCCTAAATAATGGATATCCATTTACTATTCCATGTTTTAGGATTAAATCCTCAAGATTGACTCCATCATATATATTTTTCTTACTTTTACTATAATCTATTTTACATAAATGATCATGTGGGTTTCTGGGGGATTGATTTCTCCAAGGTATTTATTTACTTTTTTACAATATCCTATTTTTGTGTTGAAATATTTTAATTCTTTTGAAATTATTTACCACATTTGATTTTAAATAGGTAGTGTGTGAGGTATATTTCTCATTAATCTATCCATTTTATTTAATGCAATTTATTTTTAACATGTTTATAACCCATTTTTTGAGAAATTTTAAATTAATAAGATATGTTTTAATTTATATTATCCCAGTATATTGGTTTTATTATTTTCATTCAATGATATAACATTTATTACCTATGTTTTAATTATTATGACTATTTTTATAACTTTTACCAACTCTAGTACATTGGATAATTAATAATATAGAATTATCAAATTTTATAAACACCACTTGTTTTCTTATTATTTTGTGTTTGGTGTTGTTGGTAAAATGTGTTGGAGGAGTTTAAAGAGATAAAAATAAGTTAATATGAAATATGGATCCAAGAATATTTTTCATCAAGAATTGATATTAACTTCTTTAATATTATCAATGTGAGTGTTATTAATTTATTTTTGGGTGTGACTTATTTTATGAAGTCAATTTTTTCACTATGTGAGATTCATTTAGAGAGTGAACTGGAAATTGATATTTTAAGCTTTGGAAATTGGATTTTTATAAAACATAGAAACTAAAATATTTTTTGAGTGAATCCCTAATTCATGTTGGGAATGGGTTCATGGCTCTACATTTTATTTTATATTATATCCTTAAAATCCTCATAACAATTCCTTCCTTACATATTGATTTATCTCCTTTATAAATTTTTAGAAAAAAAATATTTGATCGAGTATTTGACACTATAAAATATTCAAGTGATGATCCATGAGAATTATAGGATTCATAATGAATCATTTAAGGCTGTGTGGATTAACCATTCATGGAAAGTGTATTCCCTATTTCCAGTTTTAATGGAAAAAATTTGGTTTTATTTATTTTATAAATAAAATTTCACCTTATATTAAATGATTTAACCTATTGATACTATACAAGATCTATCTCATACATGATGTCTTCTGAATGTTAGTGAAGTAAAATTCCCTAATAATTAATGATAAATTTAAAGTTGTTTTTTCCCATAATGATGATTGTTTTAAAAAACATCATGTCATAAATGGGTTGTGGGTTTCGATGGGGAGGCACATTACTTTTGTCTATTAATTACAAACTTTTAATGAGATATTATAAAATTAGACATGTTTCTATGTGTCATATTGAATGGAATAAGTGGGGCATTCATCCAAAAACTTTTTTGGTGGGGTAAATATATTCACACACAAGTATAATGATGTTATAAGGAATGCATGGGTACTTGTTTTTGTGAAAATAATGAAGGTATTCAATATTTATATTAATTAATTAATTTTCTAGTTGTGAAGGAAGACCAATATATAGTGATATTGATTACTAATAATATTTTTATCTTATTTTATGTGTATTGGGATAACTATAGTCCATAATTTTCATATTTCCTCTATTTCTTTAAAACTATTAGGTAAATTGATTATTTACATAGTGAAATAATGGAAAAGTTACTAGGAGTATAATATTGGGTTGTTATACTATCTCTTTTATCTGAAATAATGTTCATAGAGAGATATTTTTTCTCATTATATTTATATAGGTACACGTTTATTCCTCACTAGTAAACCACTTTAAGAGTCATTGTCATAATTTGTGGAGTAATATATTAGAGCTTTTTTGTCCTAATTAGGAGTGGATCCCCCTTTGTGCTAAAATATTAGATTGCTTTGGGTTTTTTGTTTCTTTTTTTTACCCTTCCACTATTACTCTATGTTGGTCTTGAATTTTTTGGTTTTTGATAGTTTGGTATTTTTTATTACTGTTGTATTTTTTTCATGAATAATTTATAGAGGATCATTTGGATTTTTATGTTTATATATCATGTTAGGATTTTGTATGTGTCTATATAAGCGAAATAGTTTTGAACATGAAATTTTTTTAATAAATTTAAATTTTTTAAAAAAAAAATTATTGGTAATGATAAATATTTATAGTTTAACCTATTACCCTTTTCAAGAAAATAAATTTGACGGATGTTACAAATGGAATCATTTTTTACTATCCTTGAGTGGGGATTGTGTCAAGATAAGGTATTCATTTAGAATTTAAAATTCTATCATAAAAATATGCATCTAAAATTATGGTGATTCACTTCATGTTATAAAGGAATTATAAATATATAATTTTTATTATGAACATCTATGTGTGCTTTTAATGTCCCAGTGCTTACCATATAAGACATTGGAATATTTTTAATAATAGTTTGAGAGTTAGGACTGAGATGGAAGGAGATTATGCACCCCAATGTTCTCATAATTAAATTTTGAAATATATTAAGTATATTAAATATACTGATCCTGTTGTTTTCATGAAAAAGTAGAAAAATTGTAGATTGGGGTCCAAGGTGTGAATTTTTAGGGAATGATTGAGTTTATAAAGTTTTTTTACCCTATGAATGACTTAAACATTGTCAGCATCATGTGTTTACTTAAATCGTATAAGCGGGTGAATAAATAAAATAAATAAATAAATATAATTTATTTTTATTCCTTGAAATAATGAAATAATAAAATTATTTAGACAACATACTAAAACTAAATTTTAGGGTTGGAACCCTCAACAATTGATTTTATATAGGATCCAGTTCAAGAATTTCCAAGGATAAACACTGATAGATTTAGCTTTGGCGATCTATGTGCCAACAAAAATAGAGGATCTCACAAAAAAATGAATGTTGGACATTCTTCATCATAAATTGATCCAAATTAATGTTGGATGTTTTATTTGTGGATTATTCTCATTTTATTATCCTTTAGTGATTTCCAACCAAGTGACTAATAGATTGATTTGAGGATCAGTCATTTTTTTGGATGTCGGTTAAGTTATGGGATTTGGGATGATTATCACTTTTTATTAATTTGATGTTATACCACTAAATTCACATTTCTTATGACAATGGATTGAGTATATAATGAAAAAATTATATGGTTCATTCCACAATTTCACGTTTTTTGGTTCCTCATTTCCATTATATGTTTGTTCATCATTGGTGTTTATTTGGGTCTGTGATTCGATGAATAACTAGTGAAAGATCATAGAAAATTAAGATATTTGGCACAACTCATCATCACTATGGTTTGGTTATGGAGATTCAACAATCCATGTTCCATATATGGATATAGGAGAAAATCCATGGATTCATTAGTGGTGTTCCTTTTGGTTTTGGTGTGCAGTACTGGCGAGGTGTGATGATTTGCATATCCTAAGTGGCAGGTATGGTCGGAATGATTAAAGACCGGCCATCGGTGGTGATGAGTTTTGTAAAAACCTATATATATAGAATTTTTTTATTATTTCTAGTGTAATATATGGTCATGGGGTCCTGATGGAATATTTGTGATGATCTCCCACATGTTTTGGGATAAAACCCACCACACGTCTTTAGTCTCATGAACACATGTCGTACACCCATTCTGTGGGATGCTGGTGTTTTTGTGTGGATAAATGTATCAAATACTATGTTATCCAAATAACATATTAGGGACCCATATCCAACTATTTCAGTGTGTACATGGACTACACATCCTAGATTTCAGGTAGAGTTTCACGTCATGTGAACAGTGTGACACGTTGTGTATACCCTTCCAGGCAGCTTGACACGTACAATATGTATATGCCTATGAGATATTATGGTCTTAAACACCATGGATGGATATCCACAAGTCATTTACTAAGGGGAGTATAGGAAAATGGTGGGGGGGCTACATGCGAAGTGCTTTCCTAGACAACCACACACCATTTACCCAAGAGGCACACCATGTATTTATAAAATGTACATGTCATGTGATCATGAGAAATGGGAAGTAACCTGACTAGTAAAGAATTAAAAGTCTTCATAGAGACACACCATGTAATACATTGAGGACAAGTTGGATTCCCATTTCTTCTTAACTCAACTTAATTTCATTTTTCCTTGCATTTATTTGGTTTAGTATAAGTTCAGTGTGTTCCCTTAGTCCCCCTAATAAGGGTTTAGTGTAGTATCTGTTTATCATCATAGTGTGTGACCCATAAAAAGTTTATTGGTGGTTTTTCAAGTGAGTGTGGGTTCCCTTTATTTTGGGGTGATGTGTATCAGACCTCTTCGACTACTATCTTAGTGTCTTGGATCATGTATCCCTCCGAGTGGCCTTGAGAGATGCTCGTTTATTCTTCATGTTAACATTTATGGGATTTATGGAATTTGTGTTACCAATATTTACACAGGAATCAATACCATATCTATGAGGATGTTTCTAATAGCTTCTAGTTTCCCTTCATTGTGTCCTTGGATTTGACCCCTATATATGTATCAAGATATGATCATTTATATAGTGTATTTGTATAGTTGAATGTATATATGTTGTGAACAATATCAATTTTTCATTATGAATAGTATTATATAGAACTGATAATCCTTACCTCTAGGATGAGTGTAATTAGTAGTAGTATAGTATGGGGATCAGTTTCTTTCCAATGATTGTTGTCATGAAATATCACAGTGTAACTGTGGATTGTAGTGGTTGTGAAATTTTGGAATCAAATCCTTTTTTGAGAATACCAAGATGTAAATTAATTTATCTCCCATTATGATTGAAATAGGTGATGAGAGGACTAATATAGATTATTTGAGTAAGGTTATTTAAAGGTTTCTTACTAGGTATATTTTTACTCAACTCTTCATAGTTTCTCCCACATTTTATTTTACTTATTAATAAATCAAACATTTTGAGGTTTCCTCTCTAGACAAGTAGTAGGTGAAGATAGTTTGGGCTAGGCAGAACGAGGTGTATACTAGTGTTGAATTTGACAAGTCCCCTCATTCTGAAAAGATCAAACATTACATTCTAGTTTTTTTTGTATATTGTTCCCCTTTTATGCTTTCCTGTTGTTATTTTTGTAATGTAGTAGTGAGAATATAGATATACTCATTAATTATTTTCATATTTTTATCATTTCATAATTTTTTTCATGGATATGTCTGTGTGATTACATGTACTTCAGAATAATGCCTCTCAAGTGTGTGATATTATTTCTTATCATTGTCACCATACCACAACCTATTAGAGATGGTCCTATTCTAGTCGGGTCTTGAGCCTTGTGGGGTCAGGACATAACATAATGGTATCAAAGGAGTATGTGGACTGATGCTTAATGAAATAACCTAGTGTATGGATCCGAGTTATTTATAATCTTTTATCAAGATTATAGGATTGGTGTGGGTTGTAGGGAGATAATTTTAATGTTTCTAAAGTGTTTATCTCATTCTATGGCATGAAGTGTGGGTGTGTCGACTGACACATAGATTCCCCAGGACCTTGATAACCTATTTTATTAATCAATATATATATATATATATATTGGTCCTAGGTAAAACATTGGTTCATTCATTATATAGGAATGTGTTGTATTTTCCAAAAAACATTAGTCATCTCTCCAAATACACTCATCGAATGTGGTAAATAATGTCTTCATTCAAGTTATATTAATGATGATGAAACATGATGTTTTCACAATAGGATTTATATATTCAACGGATGTGTGATGAGGTCTCCATGTGGAGGTGTGTCCATGAGGAGAATTCCTTCCGAGTAGAAACCTCAACGATTTCCCTCCCGTTGAGAATCATGTAAACCAACCTACGAGGGATCATGAGGTTGTGTCTTACTAGACCGATCCATGGATAGATCTGTTGGTGTTTAAAGATTATGCCCAGGGTTCAAGTTCATATCATGAGCTTCCAAAGTATGGATCACCCATGGAATATGGTCATCCAAATCTATCATTAGCATGGATGTGAAAAACAAGAAACATGAGGATTCATAAGATATTTCAAAGGAAGATAAATTCTATGAGACAGATACATTTCTTTTCGTAGTATAGGTGATGAAATACCCTATGGAATTATTGTCCACACATTTTACTATTTTTAGGGAGGATATTAGAAAACTTCATAGGTATATACATCAATTGGAGGAGGGATTTTTTTGGGGAAGATGACCTGATAGAGGGAAAAATGAGTAGTAGCAGTGGAAGGTTCTAGAGTTTGATTCTACCATAAGTACCCCTAGGTGGACCAATTCATGGTTGGGAAGCTTGTTTTTAGGCAATTGAATAGCTACATTCATTTGTTGTTCATTATCTTGAGGCTAATGGAGTGTTTCATGATAAGATCTATGTTCCCTTATATCTTATAGTTTTACTTTTAGACATAAGTAAGTGACACCCTTTTCCTCATTTTTTAGTTATTTTTCTTTATAGATTCATGGAATTAGTGGAGAAATGTGTTGGTGAATTTAGGAATGTCTTATATCTGTAAGGAATAGGTGAAATTCCATGACCATGACACACTCTTGAGATGAAATCCAAAACAATGGGGGTGATTCATTACTCTCAAATGTTTATAGTGTCAAGGTTTGGTGGAAAAGTTTATCTAGATTTTTTTGGTGGTTTATTTATATTTAATGTTGGTGGGTAAGGCCTTGTTTGTGGTAAAAATGTTGGATAATGAAAGGATTAATCACATATTATAGGATCTCAAAGAGACTTCAATTGTGGTTTGAGGTACAACGTGTGTCTCTACATCCAATTTTATTTTTTCACATTGATTTATGATCGATTTTGCAATATATATATCCCCAAATTTGAGACATAGTGATAGTAGGGAAGCCATTTTTTAAAATTGTGTTTGACAATCCTACAAAGGGGATCATTGATTGCACACTACTAATGATATTCTAACCTGACTCTGAGATGATAGAGAGTGATCCAAACATGAAAATATTTCTGTATTGGTAGTGGGACCCAATAATATTTTCTTCAATATGGACTGGTTCTATTCCATCCATGCCTATAAGAGTTTTTCTAGCGTGTGTATATATTATTGTATGTTGGGATGAATTTTTTCGTCTTTGTTAATGGTTGATCCCGAAATAAGAGAAGACGATCTCATTTATAGGATGATCCCAACATTTCATTATCATTTATATAGTATTTGACATGGAGTTTTATATTTAATGATATTTCAATTCCATTAATGGTGGAGGAGTTCAAAGGAATACTTCTTGAAGACGTGTTAGGTTTACCTCAACATTTAGAGTTTTCTTCTATATGGACTTGCACCAGGGATATCATGATATATATATATATATATATATATATTCGAGTTTATCAGATAACCTAGGGTTCCTATATGAGTTTAAGGTGGAGTCAATGGATTATAGAGAAATGGGATTTGTAATTCTAGGTGAGTTTCCTTGGGAATCCATTTGTATCCGTAGAGGTCGGTGAGGTCTTGAGGTTGGATTTGTATTGTTTTCACGCATACCATTTAACATGAGAGAAATTTTATAGTCCTAATAATTAATGTATTATTCTAAAAATTGATGGGGGAAAATGATATTATTAGATTTTGACCATGGTATGGGTTTTCAACAGCTCCATGTTTTTAAGGCGGAAGTATGAATCTTGACTTCTTAGATTCAATGTGGCTTATTTGAGTACTTGGTGACACTTTTTTCTTGTTGAACTCTGTATAAGTGTATGTTAGACTTAGGGATTTGATCCTTAATCCATATTTGATTATTTCATTATAGTTTCCTTCAAGGGAATCAATGTTTTTTTATCATCAATTTTGTGCATATGAGAAACATGAGGATGTTTTTTTACCTCAAGTTGATATATGTTACACATCAAATCATTTGAAATATTGGGTGGAATGAATCATCGATTTTGACAATGAGATATTTTGTGAACAGATATCTACTGGATATAATTCTTATACATTCCTCAAACTGGGGAATCATTTAATATTTTTTATTTGGGAAGAATGGGGTTTTCCATTAGGATTTGAGAATATGTGCAAAGGAGGTTTTTCCTTTAGTAGTACCTCTTTTGGAGATTTTGATATACTGGGATCTCATGGATTTTGGTGGGAAGGAAAGGGAGTTGTAGTAATTTTTCACGATAATCTTATAATTTCATTAAAATCTAATGGTAATAATAAATAATGATTTGTTGAGATTTTGAGACACTTATGTGTGGTAGAGGTAGTACAGAATTGTGAAATTACCTCAAAATTTGTTTTAGAATATGATTTTAACCTCACAACACAATTTTGTGATATTATTAAGTAAAACTTTTTGGGACACACATTTTATTGAGAAAATATTTTTACCCCATCCAATTTTCATGGTTAAATGAACCATTAAGGTTCCAGTAAACATGATTTTGTTTTTCATGTTGGTTTTGAACCACTAATGGGAGGATCATCGACAATTGATGGGGTTTGGAAATCATGATGATTTCTACTCCACCACTAATAAATCACCTTTTTGAGGCCATGTTTGAGTGAATTTTCTAGACACTATTGTATTGGTAATAACCAGTGGGTAACAATGCTTTTGGCTTGTATTGGTGCTACAGATAGTTGTAAAGGGTACTGTTAATCCACAAGAGTATGATGATTATCTAGTAAACATCAGTGGTCCTCAATGGACTAATTTAATAGGCCTTTATATTTTTAGAGTTATGGAGTATTATACACCGTGATAGGCCATATATGGGAATATATGTCCATTTCCTTTCCTTCCACACTTTCATGATTGGGAGGTGGTGTTCCGCCTAACCTCATGTCCATAATGGATTTTGGTTACATGGTGTTCTCCACTTGTTGTAACACATTAAGTATTTACATGGATAATCATATGTTAACGGCCTATGTGAAATGGGTTGTGGGAGTTATGTTTACTATTTCAAGGATCTAGTGAAATTGAGGAATAATATGAGAAATTTCATTCAAGGGAAAACATTTTACATGGATGATTTTTTTGAAAATAATTGGAAATAGTTTGGAGAAACGGTGGGATTCAGGGACCCATTTAAGAGCTCAATATCTATGAATATTTTTTAGATTGTCCTTTTCAAATTTGTAAGACCCTAAAGGAGGGAATATTTTAATATCCATGGTTTTCCATATGTAATCCTTTGGAATCTATCACGAAATGTTTTTAGAACCTGCTATTGATATAGATTCAAATCCAAATAGATGGTGTACCCATAATAAATTTTTTCAATAGATTAAATATATTAAATATCAGGCTCATAAAATTTTACAAAAAATAGTTAAATATGTACCTTATGGGGATCAGATCAAAAAATTAATAGAATTTTTTAGATTATAATACTTCTTTTATCCTTGGTGAGACATAAAATTTTTTAGTGTCGGGTGTTTGGGTAAACCGTGTTCATGAGAGAACAAATAAAAAAATTAATTTATTTAATTTATTTTGATTCAATGAGGAAAACTCTTTATTAACATCTTTATAAACACAATTATAATCAAATATAAATCTTCTCCTCATAACAATGAAATATTTTAGAGGATTTGTTGGAGGAGTTTTTTAGGTGAACACTGATAGATTAAACTTCAGTGATTTTTGTGCCAACAAAAATCTAGGATCTCTCTATCAACATAGTTGTGTGATTTTTATTCATAAAAAATTGATCATAATCAATGTTAGTTGTATAATTATTTTATTTATCCCTTTTTATTAACCCAAAATAAACACAAAACAATCGAGTAATATATTGACTCTCAGATCAGTGTTTTTTAGGGTGTGGGTATTTTTTTAGATTTGAGAGTTATTTTTATTTTTTCATTAAATAATATACCTATTTTTATCCATTAATACAACAATAGATCAAGGATGAAATCAAAAAAGGCCTAGGTTTATTCATCACATTTTTGTTTTTTTGTTAATATACCCATTATATTTTCATTAAATATTCCCACATATTTGTGCATGTGATTCCATGAATACCCAATGAATGATTATTGTGCATAAGATATATGGAACAATTGGTCAATATTGTGGGTCACATATGGAGACTCAATGATGTGGTTGAAGTATATGGATTCATAGTGATTCACACCTATCATGGGGAGTGGAAAAATGATATTTAATATTACATAAGTAGAGACTATTGGGTAACCTAGGTAGTCTCATGAATTGGAGTGCACACAAAATAGTTTGTCATATAAATTTGGGAAATAAGTAGATACAGATTTTGAAATTGATTAAGATTTAAATGAAAGAATGGAACATATATTGAACATAATTTATGGATATAGTGATGTTTTTAGTGTATCCTCACATGTTTCAATGTCATCATGGTCATAAAAATCAATTCTCATCACTTTCTATTGACTGATAAATTAATGACTACTCGATCATGTTATCAAACACATTTGTTTGAAGGATGAAATGAAAACCACTCCTATGTTCCTAAATGTTCATAAACCATTACAAATCATTTAAGGAAAATACTGATTGGGAATTTTTTTCTTTATATAAATCTTGAATCCATTCACTTATTTCACACACGTGTTAGTGATCATCAGACACTCACCACCTAACACAAGTTGCTCGATCGAGATGAAAAACTCTGGGAAGAGGGAGTTTAATGTTCTTCCACCAAATATATAATCAGTGAATGAATTGAAAACAAAAAATATAGTTTAATTAATATAATTTGACACCACTAAAAATAGATATTTTTCAATAGAAAAGATATTTTTACATTAAACAAAAAATATGACATTACAAATGGGAAACACATCCTTCCCCAATCAGTCAAAACCATTACCCCTCCATGATACGGGTAATTGAGATGAATTAAGAAGGAGAATTCATTATAAATATACGTAAAATAAAAAAAATAAAATTGTGAAATCTAAAAAGTTCTCTTACATGGATTCCCAGAAGTAATCGAATGGAATGAGATATAATGATTTGGGATGGGGGAGCTCTCCTCCATTTATTGGCAAGAATATGTCCTCCATAAGTTATCACATTTTTCACCTATTAAATTTTTGATTATCATGTTTTATCCTTCATTAAATATGTTCAATGTTTCCTTCTTATTTATCCCTCAATATTTTTTCTTAATTTTCCACAATAACTTGGGGTAAATAATTTCTTATTGGTTATTAAATTTTCTGGATGAAGGTTCCAAGAAGCTTCCTTCAAAATGTTTCATCTGATGGCTGCCTTTATGATCTTAAAATTTTATGAAATTAATTGGATGAATGTGTCTATGAGACTAAATTCACTTATATGTATAATAACCTAATTTTTTGGTATGTATACATTTTTTTCTTCCATTACATAGGTGGGGTCCAAGCTATCTACCCGAACAATTTTTCCACAAGACATATTTTTTCAGGGCGCATGATGGTCGAAACAACTTTTGTCCTTGAAAAAAAAGATGATTATAATATATCCATGAATAAAAAATTCACTCATATTGGATTAAAATTTTTAAATTTATTCCTACAAAACCGTTATGATTTAAATCTATCATATTTCTAGATTATATAAATTTTTTATTTTTTGTTTAAAACACACCATATGTCCTAAAATAAAACATATAATCTCAAATTGATAAAATTTAGTTACTCTAAATAATTGAAATTAATATAAAAAAGAGAAAAATATTGTCTCTATCAATTTCCCCACAGTTATCACTTGTATTCATCAATAACAATGAATCAAAATAAAATCAAAGAGGATTTGAAACACATACTAATTAGATCAACCTAATCCACAAAAAGATATAATGCCTCATCCAATACAATTATATAAAGATTCCCATTTAGATAATTTAATATATTTTCACTTTATTTCTCATCCCATTCACACAAGACACATATATCACAAGATTTTCCTCCAATATCAGAAATTTCTAATTTCAATGAGTTTTTTTTCATCTAATCTCATGAAAGGACCAAAGACTTCATGAATCCTTAAATCTCCACCCAATTTGAGAAAAGAAAATGTGTTTATCATAAAGAATTATGATGGTTGTTCTGTGGATTCTGGTTGGTTGGAATTAGATGTGAAAATTTCTATGGCCAAAAAGGGGTTTGGATCTTTATGAAACAAAATTTAAAGATTCTAATTTTCACTCAAGAATGGTCTCATTATATTCCCCTTTGTAGAAAATAAAATCCATAATCATGAAAAATCAAGGAATGTTCTCACCGTTTAGCATTTCACTATAAAAATTTCAATATTCCCAAACATAGTTTTTCCTGAAATCTCCAAAAAAGAACAGAATCATTAATTATGAAATGTCTAAAAAGGAAAAACATTTAATAGAATTATTTTTTTAGCATCAAAAAAATCTAATAAAAATTTTCTTTTCCACACATTGTATCACCAAATGAGGTATCACACCATAAAATAGCTTCTCCCGCACTTAAGATAAATTTATAATTCAATTTAACTTCTAGATCTGGTTCGATAGAGACAAATAGATTGTAATGTGATGAGCCAAATAGGGTTTTTCATGAATACCATGGAATATAAGGATTATTGTACAATATATGGTAGAATGAAATGGATTTTCATGAAATAGGGGGTTTGAAAACAAATACATTCCTCAATCATTTAAATCACAAGTACCTCAAACCCTTAATTATTTATAATAAAAAAATCATATTTTGGTTAAAGAATAGAAGTTATGGTTCTCTCCTGAAGGGAGGAGAATGTAATGAATAAGAAAAAACTGTTTTAGAAGCCTCACAAGAAATTTATTTCAAAAATAAAGAGAGTGAGATATGCCATGGGATTCAGTAATCAGATTACTTTTCATGAAACACTCAAATATTTTAAGGTGAAAGAAATTAATTATCAACATTAATTTAATCTTTTATTAATAGAATACAGTATATCACTCATTGAAATGGGTTCTATGATTTTAAATGACAATTATTTCAGGTCAAAGATATAAAAAACAAAAAAATTAACAAAAATTCTAAAAGCATGATTTTTTATAGAAAAATAATCAATTGAAAATCATGAACTACAAAGGTTCCAAATCCTATACATAAATAATGTAGTGTCTTCAATGAATTATAATATATTTAACATGCAAGAATATTTAAAATGGATCACAGTATTCACGAAAGTGTATATTATTTGTACTGACTAACATATTAGTAGTGCACCATTGAGTTTAGATCCTTGGTTTTTCTCCCCAAAAAATTGTAAGAAGAACTAAAAATGATAAAATAATAAATTTAATAAAATATAATAAAATTGAAATAGAATGGGAAAATTTGAATAGATCTTATTTTAATCCCGTAACTGAGCCTTAGAATTTGACAAAATCTAGGTGGGCTATTCTAATTGGTCATCCCAAATCTGATGGTGGGTGATGTTTCTTGCTCATGAACCAACAAATATCGTTCCTTCTAGAATGCACTTGATCCTTTTTTGAGAGATCTATAGATATAGTATGTAGAATACACACCCATTGGAATAAGTGAATGATTCATGTTGTATGCATGATAATTAATGATAAATACCCTTTCATAGTTTAAACTTACATAATTTCTTATTCATTCAGTTGTGTGTTCTAATGGTATTATGGATCAATTGAATAATTAAAGGGAATGTGATAGTTTAATTATATTTGAAAAATAAAACATTATAACGAATCAATATAAAATTATTCCTTGTTAATGTGACCAACATTCATCTCATTTTCCTTAAAGAACCCTACTTGGATCTTCTCATGTACTCCCTATAATAAATGTTCAACATGATTGGGGAGATCCAGATGTTCTTCATCAGGAGAATATTCGTTTTCATCCTCATCCACTAATCCAATGGATGTATTGACTGAATCTGAAAATTGGAAACGTTTATAGGTGATACTCAATTTAGTTTCAACAAAATTATAAGATAATGTGTTCATGAAAATATTATGACCATGATTTTATTCATCTTCAATCTCTTCTTCAGCGGAAAGCACCTCTTGGAGATGAGTAGCAGTAGATAGAGGAAGGTAGCCCATCTTTTACATTTTTTGGATATCCATTAAAAAATAACGGGATACTACATAGGAATCTCCTTGTACCATGGAAACATAAAAAAACAAGAAAGTAATGTGAGAAATCATTTATCTCATGGTTCATCGCATCAAAAATTTGTTTCATTATGTCTTCCCTTTGGCCTTCAATGAACTATTTGAATAATTTCCCCTCATTGTTTTACTTCCAAAATAACCTAACCTATATAACAAAATATAAAAAACTATATTCCATTGAAAAGGGTTATTAAATAATTGTTTCTTTCATCAGTGGGTAATTATTCCATGAATTAAATAAATAATCCGCTGAAAAAATCATGTAAAGTTATTTTTTTTAATTTTTTTAATTTGAAAATAGTCAAATATATATAATTTTGTGGTGGAACTACTTCCCTAGAAATTATTCCATGTTTTATGAATGCCAATCGTGGGGATTAAAAAACAATATTTAATATTACCTATGTATACTCTAGTATAAAATGTAAGTAGTCTCCAGGAGAGGAGTGTACACAAAAAATATTTTCACTTAAATTTATGTAATAAATTGATGTTGATTTGGAAATTGATTGAGTATAAAAATAAATAATTCAATGAATTTTGATCCCAAGTTATGGAGAGAGTGATGGGTTAGGGTAGGATCTCTTTTTTCAATGTCATCATTGTAATATAAATCAGTTCTCACCTAATCAAATTGAATGTTAAAAGAATGACACCTTGATCAAATTGTTTGACACACTTGTAGAAGTAATGAAAACTAGTCTGGTGTGCATAAAATATCATAAACCATTCCTAAAAATTTATTTAAGGTCCCAATAAAGAATTTTTTATCTTTAAAAATCTAGAAAAAATCTCATGTTTCGAACATGTTCCAACGACAACTAGACAAACACCACCTAATAGAATTTTCTCGATTGATACAAACTACACTAGGATAAGGGAGTTTAATGTTATTAAAAAAAAGAAATAATAAAATTATTAAAAAACAAAAATAAAATATTATTAATATAATTATACAACACTATAAATAGAGATCATTCAAAAGAAAATAGATTTTTACATTAAAGAACAAGATACCGACATCACAAAAGGGAAACTCCCCTTCCCCAATCACTCAAAATCTTTACCCCTCCATGGGAAGGGTAATATAGATGAATGTGAATAATTAAGTCATTACAAATATATGGAAAAAATAAATAATACAGTAACTGTTGAATGTTCTCTTACTTAGTGCCCTATAAGGAGTTGAATGTAATGAGATAGAATGATTTTTCAAAAGAGGAGTTATCCTCATTTTATACGCCAGAATACATCCCCCAAAAGGCATAACATTTTGGATCCATTAACCACACAATTCACACATTTTATAATTCATAAAATAAGTTCATATATGTATTTTATGTTCACCATAAAAAATTTAGCTTAATTTTCCAACGGATATAGGAGTTATGATTTTTTTATTTTCTATAACATATTCTAGATATAGGATAGAGGAAGATTCCTTAGAAATATATCATTTTAAGGCCATATTAATGATAAAAAAATTACATGTAGTTTATTTAAAGAATGATCATATGATTTCTAATTCCATTCCAAGTTCAATAACCTCAATGTGATGTTTTTAGACTATGTTGTGCTTCTGTTATGGAGTAGGGGTTCACACTGTCTGTCTTAACAACTTTTTCGCGTGATTGATTTTTTCAGGGCTCCAAATTTTCGTAAATTCTTTTGGTCTTGAAGAAAAGGTTGAAGAATATAAATAAATTTATCCAATAAAAAAATAACCACACATGTTGGATAAATAATTTATGAGAAATTCCAAAAATATCCTTGTGATTAAAATCAGTTAAAATGCATGATTAAAAAACATTTTTCTCAAAACACACCATAAATCCAAAACTGATCCATATAAGCTCCAATTGATATAATATTTAGTGTTTAGAAAATTTTAATCCATATCAAAATGAGTAAAATATTAGCTATATTAATTCCCTAACACTTATCACTTGGAAAACTAGATTAGTAAGTATCAAATTAAAATCAATGAAAATTCAAAACACATACCAATGAGATCTTTCAAATCCACTCTAAGAAACAAAAATATATCATGCATCATAAAAAACCCATTATTGCAAGACGACCCATTCTATCATTTAATATATTTACACTTCATTTATTGTCACATTCACACAATACACCTACCTCACATGAATTTTCTCCTATATCACAAATGTAAATTTTGAATAAGGCTTTTCACATCCAAACTCATTAAAGGGTCACCATAGGCTTGATAAATTCCTACATATCCACCTGATTTGAGTTAAAGAAATTATAATTAACATTAAGACATTGGAGGTTTGTTTTGGGTATTATGGTTTGTAGGATTGAGTTGTTAAAAAATTTGTGGCTAAAAAGGGGGTTTTGGCTCTTTTGGAATCAAAATTGAATGATTCTAATTTTAAATCATGTATGGTCTCTTTCTATTCCAGTTTATATAATATCAACTCCATCATCATGAAAATAAAGGAAAGTTCAAACCATTTATAATTTCATGAGAAAAAATTTCAATCTTCCAAAACATAGTTTTTCTTGAAAACTCCATAAAAGCACATCATCTTCCATCATGAATTCTCTAGAAAGGAATAAATGTTAATATAATTATTTATTTAGTGGAAACATAAGATCCTAAAAATGTAATTTTTTACCCAAAGTATCACCAAATTAGATACACACCAAAATACAACTTCCAATACACTTAGGATCAACTAGATAAAGAAATTTAACTTCACGAGTGGGTTAGATTGGGAAAAAATTCCTGTAATGTGGCTAAAATAATAGGTTGTTCATGGATTCTAAGGGATACAATGACTAAAATTACAAGGAAGGACATGGTAAAAAAATAATTCAAAAGGGGGATTTAAAAACAAATTAATTCCTCAATCATTTAAAACACAAGTACCTCAATCCTTCGTGTTTTGATAGGAATAAATAAATTTGTGGTCAAAGTACATATGTTGTAGTTATCTGATGAATTGAGGTGAATGTAAATAATTTGAAAAAAAACATAAAAGCCTCATAATAAAGTGATTTCAAAAATAAATATAGTGAGATGTGGAATGTGAATAAAAAATCAGAGTACTTTTAATAATATTCCAATATATTTCATCTTGAAACAATTCCATTTTTAACATTAATTTATGCTCAGTTTCAGGGAATTGAATGGTTCTCTCATTGAAATGGGATTCAAAAATTTTAGTGAAATTCAATTCAGATTAATGTTTTAAAAATACACAAGCAAACATAAAAAAATAAAAAAACCTTTTTTAAGCAGAAAAAAATTGAAAATCCTAAACTACAAAAGTTCCCTACCCAAAACTAAAATTATGAATTGTCATCAATGAATAAAATATTATTTAGCTTGTATGAATATTTTAAAATGAATCAAAACAAGCATGAAGATGTAAAAAGAGTTATGATTAACTTATTATCAGTGCAACGTTGAGTTAAGCTCTTTAGTTTTTCTCCCCAAAAACCTATATGAAAAACTAATAAAGTTAAAATAATAAAATTATTATAATAAAATATAAATGTAAGTATAATGAGAAAAAAATTCATGATCTTATTTTAATCCCCTAATTGGCCCATTGGTTTTGACTTCCTACTGATGGGATATTCTAATTGGTCATCCATAATATGATGGTGGTTGATGTTTCATGCTCACGAACCAACAAAAATAATTCTTTCCAGAATGAAATTCTTCCATTTTGTTGAGGGATTTGTTTATATAGTATGAAAAATACACACTATAGGAAACTTTTTCAAACATTCATGGTGTAGGTAGGATAATGAATTATTCCTCCCCTTTCTTTGTTTATACTTGCACAATTTATTCTTCATTTACCAATGCTTTCGCATGGTATGTCTGCATGAATGTTAGTGTTTAATTCTATTGAAAATAATTAAATCATGATGAAAATTTTTAAAGTTAATCCATTTTAATGTGTCCATAATTCATCTCATTTTCCAAAGAAAAATTAATTTGATCTTCCCATGTACTCCCTTCAATAATTCTCATCATGATTGGTGAGATCAAAATGTTCATCATTAGGTGCATCTACCTTTTTCTTCCTCATCCACCAAGGCACTATATGTGTCGATTGAATCAGAAAATTTAAAAAAATGTGAGGTGATAATCTATTTAGTTTAAAAAAATAATATATCGTGTTCATGTAAATATCATCTCCTTAAGTTTGTTTTTCTTTAATCACTTATTCAGTGTAAAAAAGCCACTTTGATTTGAGTAGTTGTAGATAGAGGAAGGTAGTCAGTCTCATCCATTTTGTGAATCTCTATTGAAAAATCAGGTAAGAGTAAGTGTGGATCTTCTTGGACCTTATATGTTTCACAAAATTATTTAATGTAACGGGATAACATATTTATCTCTTGGAACATTTCACCAATATTTGTTTGTTCATGTCCTCCCTCAGGTCGCCAATGAATTCATTGAATACATCCACCATTTATTTGATATCCAATATAACCTCAATGGTCTAATAATAGATAAGTCTCCATACTCCATTGAAAAAGGTGATTCAATTGTTTTTCTTTCATCAGTGGGTCATTGTTGGATGAATTAATGAAAAAAGTATTTGAAATCTTCATTGAAAATGATGTTTATATTTTTAAATTTTTTTAAGAGTAAAATATATATAATTAGTTTCTGGAACTACCTTCCTTGAAACAATTTAAAATTTGATGCACACCTAACATGGTTAATTGAATAAAAAATATTTAATAATACATATGTATGTTATAGTATATAACATATGATGTATCCTGAAGAGGATTACACACAAAACTGTTTGTCACTTATATTTGGGAAAGAAGAAGATGTTAATTTTTAAATATATTGAGTTTAAAATGATAGAATGCAATAAATTTTTAAAAAAATTGATAGGGAGAGTGAAGGGTTTAGGGTAATATCACCGTTTTCAATTTCATCTTGTTCATTGAAATCAGTTCACATCTTTTACTATTTAATGATATATGAAGGAATCCTCCATCGTGTTTTCAGAGATGATTGGTTGAATGAAGCAATGAAAACCAATATTATGTGCATGAAAGTTCATAAAACATACCATTAAATTTAAGGAAAGACAATATCTGTAATTTTTTATCCTTAGAAATATAGAAACAATTAGCTTATTTCATATAACTGCCTGTAATATCTAGACACTCACTACCTACCACAAGTTTCTCGTTTGAGTCAAATTGGGCTAGGAAGATAGAGTTTAATGTTCTTTCAAAAAATATATATTCAATGAATGATAAAACCTATATACAATATCATTAATAGAATTGCAAACAACTTAAAATAAATACCATTTAATAGAAATGGGTGTTATTCAATACAAAACCGGACTCCAATATTAAAAAAGGGAAACCCCTTCCCCGTTCACTCCAAATATGTACACCTCCATGAGAAGGTTAATTGAGATGAATTAAAAAGAAGATGTAAAATAAAATATATAGAAAATAAAAGAATTAAAATAAATAAATATGATATTTTATCTTGCTTGGTACCCCATAAAGAATTCTATGGAATGAGATAGAATGATTTGGGATGGGTGAGCTCTCCTCGTTTTAAATGCCAGAATCTGTCCTCCAATGGTTGTCACATTTGGACCAAATAAAATGATGCCTCACCAATATCCTACATCATTAAAGTTGTTTATAAAATTATACTCCATTCACCCACAACATTTAAGCATTTTTTTCACTAGATGTTTGAGTTATTATTTTTTATTCACTGTTGCTTTTTTTGGATTAAGGTTTGTGGAAGCTTCAATTAAATTATTTCATTAAAAATTAATCATTATGAACTCAAAATTCAATGAAATTTTTTAAATGAAAGTGCCTATGATCTAGAGTTCTATCCCATGTGGAATAATCTCAATTGGAGGTGTGTATAACATTTTTTACATCTGTTACATAGATAGGGTCCACTCTGTCCATCCGAACTACTTTGAAAATTGAATAATTTATTGGGGCTCAAGATTGTCCAAGTAGATTTTGGTGTTAATGAACATAAATAAAAATTACAATAAAAATTTATGCACTAAAATGGTATTTATAGTATAATGGTTATGACCAAAATACCATGGTAATTAAAATCTTTCAAAATTCCAGATTTAACATTTTTTACATTTTTCTCAAAACACATCATAAATCCAAAACTAGTCAATATAAGCTCAAATTGATCAATTTTAGTGGGTTTGAATAATATAAATCAATATATAAATGGGTCAAATATTATTTATATCATGTCTGTCACTCTTTCTAATGACCCAATGGTGATGCATAATGACATCACATTTTTTTCAAAATAAATAATACATTACACAAATAGATGTCCAATGATCGTATTAGTCTAGTGTCTTTGGAAACTCAGAACACATTCTTCTATATTGGTGAATGTTCTTAAATATCTCCCCTAAATATCTTTTAAATAATTTTCCTACCAAAAACATTTCTATATATCATGAGGGAAAAGAAAATCTAAAAAGGGAGAGTTCAAATACCCAATAAGGGTAAACATGTAGAACATCAAAAAAAACATAAACATAAGAATGTAAACAAATAAAGACAAACTTTGAAAATCATAATCGTGATTCAGGAAATAAATCTTGGATGTTTGTAAGGAATAAATCATTAAAGAATATGAACCATGATAAAATAATATTGAAATAAACAATGGATTTGTGGAAAGAAAATAATAACATAATAAGATTTCCATAGTACCCATGGAATTGATGAAAAGACCATCATACTGGAAAATTCCAATTACATAACTAGGATTACTTTCTATTCTAGATATGTATATTGGACTGGATTTACTTATTGTTTTTTCACTATATTACTTAACCAGATTTAATTTTCATTTCATTCATGCCTATCTTAGGAGATATAAATCATTACCCAACGCATTTGAGGGATATATAGGTCCTACACATCTCATAGAGAAATCATTCTTACATGTTCCAAATAACATAAATCATTCATCATAGAATATCCAATTTAATAAAATGTGTTTTTTAACCATCATTCTATCATAATCTATATAAAATAAATGGATTTCGTGAAATTTATTATATTATAAACATAACAAAATAAAATAATTAATAGGGATAGGAACATAAAACTATTCCTTCTTAGATGGAAAATAATGTTCGTAGAAAAATGATCATAATTCTAGTGGAAAATATCATTTCTTCATTAATAAAAGTTTTCTTCTCTAATAATGCTTCACAAGTTTACAAGGAAAATATTCAGTTGAAAATATACATGAAATAGTGTAGAGTAAGCTTTAAGAAAATTAATAAATATGAATAATTAAAAATCCTCTCATTCTATATAATCTAAAAAAATCTACTCTTACTTTTTTAGAAGAAGTCAAAAAAGATCCTTGTATGGAAACGAAAGAGAGATATCTTCAATATTGTTTAGTAAAAAATTAATTATAGGGTGAAATTGACATTAAAAAAACTAGAATAATAGAAATAATATTATATATTTATGAAACATGTACAAGATTTATAAATATATCCCAAATGATATATATGAAAAAACAACCTCATATACTAATGAGATTTCAAAATTACCCCTTACTATAGGTGTGATTTCTTCATGAGTAACTACTTTTTATTTGAATAGATGGTCTCTATGGGAAATATTTATGCCCAATGTGTGGAATATAGTATTAATTAATTAAATTTGAGAGTATAGTTGGGTAGGGTATGGCCAGTATAAAGGGATTTAGAGGTTTGATTAAAATATAAGGATACGTTGCCTTTTATAGGAGAGGTCAGGGGAACTTTTGGAAAGTAATGAAATGATATTTTATTATAAATTTATTTTCAAATTACAATAGTTCCAAGGTGATATATTTCAATCATAAGATGAGTATGTGTAGAAATGATCTCAACCATTATGTTTTAGGCATGTTTTGGTTACAAAATTAACCTTATCTATTATCATTGACCCTTAGTTAAAAACATTAACTCTTACACGGTCTTCATGTATTTTCATAACATATGGTTCATATAGTTACTATAAAATTCAGCGATAACCCTTAGTTGATCATTAATGAATTTTTTACATTATATAAGTCATTTTTATGAATAATATATTTTTAAGACTATTATATTATTTTATAAAATAGTATTTTTTTTAGAATGTCATATATGTATATTTTGATACTATTTAGATATTAAATTTTTAAAGTCATATAAACAATATTACTTATAAAAAAGGCATTAAATCATCCCCCACATTTCAATGTCATCCAAATTTTTTTGGATGTCATGAAAATGTTCAAATTAATTTTATTTGAAAATTTATAATAACATTTTTTGGATTATTTCATTAATAAGGTAATCACTACATCAGGATTATATCATAAATTAAAGTAATTATATAAGGTAGAAAAACATAAATAAAATAACATGATGTAAGAAACATTCATAGATTTTTAAAAACTATTTATAGTCGGAATAATTATTTACATAAACTAATATAAAATTGTTTTAGTAAAAAGAAACATGGTTTTGATATATTTCCCTTTACTTTAAATTAATTTTTTTAAAATGTCATCTTCACGCACAATTGGTTTTCAAATGCCAAACTTTCACCCTATGATTTCTTTTTTTTTCTCAAAGCACTCATAAAATAGTATTCATACATATGTTAGGGCATTTTTATAATTTTTTTACATTATTTTATTACACTTCATTACTAGATTTTCCCATTAACCATGGTAAATAAATATAATTACTAGAGTTACTATTCATAATGTCAAAAAAATAGAGGTATTAAAATAATTTATACCATTTGATTCTAAATATGAATTACATTTTTATAAATTTAAAACATAAAATTTTCAGTAATTAATTTAAAAATAATTCTCATTATCAAAACCAAAAAGCATGATTTCAAGAAGTAAAAACCGTGAAAACATTCACAGGTGTATACGTCCAATTTAAATGTGAAATTACCTACAATGACCAAAACTAAATAAAATGGTAAAAAAATCCAATAACACTTTCAACCCAATTAAAAATTCCATTTATATATTTATAAATAAACTATATGAAAACACATTTTTGAATTAAAATGAAGTATTTTTTCACAATTCATTAAAATATGATTTTTATCCTAAAAATACACAAAATTCAACCAAACTACATTTTTATGTCCTAATTACAAATATGAAGTTTATTTTTTCAAATAGAATATATAAATGTTTTTAAATCGAGATTCAAAATGGGTGTTCCATCAATTGGAGTCAAAACTGTATTTTTGGAAAAATACTTCTTATATTCATAAAAATGAATGTGTTCATATAAAATGACTAGAAAATAAATAATACAAATATTAATGTTATATAAAATTAAAAATATTGTGAATAATATTCATTACATCTAGTTTATAAACCATTAAATAATAAAATTTTAATAATATGTAATTGTTTATGGAGACTCATTATTGCATAAAATGTAAGATATTAAGAAAGGTCACTCTTGTGTGTAACACAATCCTAGCCATTATTTTTTGTATTCAAAAATTCCACTGCTGTTGCGTATAACATAAAAAAACACAATTATTTTAATCATTAAATGAAATATATACGTAGTGTTGTGTGTATTATATTCCAAATCAATGATGTGTTTAACATATGACAAGTCGGTTTAGTGTGAATGGAATGTTTGATATAGGGCATTGAAATATATAAATTAAAATTTTAATTTAATAGGAAAAAATGGTCCATGAAAACTCTGGGTGTCACACACTTATCCCTTAGAGTCATGGACCAGTACGTGTCAATATAATATAAAAAAATTCAAAACACATATCCATGAGATGTACGAAATCTACAAAAAGAAACATAATGAAATAATTTCTCATCAAAAACTGATATTGCAATACCTCTATTTAATTCATTTTATATATTTCCACTTCATTTCTTGTCTCATGTAAACAAAACACCTACCTCACAAAATATTCTCAAATATCACAAATGTCAATTTTCAATAAGGCTTTTCCCATCCAAACCCATACAATGTTAACCAAAGGCTTGATAAATTCCTATATATCCATGATATGTGAGTCAAGGACATGTATTTATTATGAGAAATTTGCATGTTTATTCTGTGGATTTTGGTTGGTGGATTTAGATGTTAATGGTTTTTAGGATAAAAATGGGTGATTGACTCTTTTTAATGAAAAATTTCTCGATTCAAATTTTTACCCAAGTATGGTCTTCTTGTCATCCCCTTTATATAATATCAGCTATATCATCATGAAAAATATTGTATAGTTCACACAAGTTATCATTCCACTAGAAAATGCTCCAATATTCTCAAACATAGTTTTCATTGAATGTTCTATAAAGGCACAACATCTTTTATCATGAAATCACTATAAAGGAAAACTTTTAATAGAATGATTTCATTAGCAGTAACATAGTTTTTTAAAATTTGGTTTTCCAACCAATGTATCACCAAATGAGGTATCACACCACAAGACTACTTCCCCTAGACTATTGTTCAACTATATCATGCAATTTAACTTCATTTATAGGATGGATAGGTAAAATTGGCATAAAATGTGGCCAACCTAACAGGTTGTTCATGGATTCTAAGGGAATCATGGATAAAATGTACAAGATAGACCATAATAAAATGGATTTTATTGAAAATGGGGATTTATAAACAAATAAATTACATAATAATTTTAAACAAAAATACCTCAAACCCTCATGTTTTGATAGGAAAAAATAAAATTCAGGTAAAATCATGAATGGACTAATTCCCTTAAGATTTCAGGTCACTATAAAAAGAAGGAAAACAATGTTTTAAAAAACTCACAAGATAGTGATTTCAAAAATAATGATGGTGATATGTTGAGTGGGACCCAAAAATAAAAGTAATACTCATTAAATTCCAAAAGATTTGAACTTAAATAAAAGACATTTTCAAACTTAATTTAACATAAGATTCATGGAATTGATTTGTTTCCTCATTGAAATTGTATTCAAAAATTTGAATGGTAATTATTTCATGTCAACGATTAAAAAACACAAAAAACAAACAAAAGTTTGAAAACAAAATTATGTAGAAAAATAGACAATTGAAAATCCAAAACTAAAAAAGATCCCTCCCCCATAAATAAATGATATAGTATCCTCAATTAATTAAAATTTATTTAATATGTTAATTATATTTGAAAATAAATCACATAAGGCACAAAAATGTAGTGAAGAGGTATAACCTATCTTATTGGCAATGCATTGTTTAGTTAATCTCTTAAGTGTTTCTCCTAGAAAACCTATAAGAAAAAATAAAAATATAACAAAAGAAATTTATTAAAATAATATAAAATAGAAATAGATTGATGAAATTTTCATAGATCATTATTTAATTCCCTATGTGGGGCTGGTATTTGACTACCTCCAGATGGGCAGTTCAAATTGGTTATCCTTAATCTGATGGTAGGTGAAAATTCAATCTCATAAACCAAGACAAATTCTTATTTTTTTGAATAATGATTATTCTTTTTAATAAGGGATCTATGTATATTGTTTAAAAAATACTCACCAATGGTAAAAAACTAAAACATGCATGGTTTAGGTAGGATAACAAACAGGTCGCCCTTTCATAGTTTCCACATTCACAACATCTTTTTCATTCACCATTTCTTTCTCATGGTATGTAGTATGTATGTGAGAGTTTAATTCTATTTGAAAAAATTAAATCATGAATAATCAATATCATATTATTTCCTTGTAATGTGAAAAAAAACATCTCATTTTCCTTTTTAAAAACCACTTGGATCTTCTCATGTAATCCCTCAAATAAATGTTCAACAAGATTTGATATATCCAGATGTTCTTCATCAGGGAAATCTTATTTTTATTCCACAACAACTTAGGTAATAGATTTTTTAACAAAATATGAAAATTTAAAACAATTATATTTTATAATAAATTAATTTTCAATAAAATTAAAAGATAATTTGTTTTTTAAAATATCATCCCCATGTGTTTGTTCATCTTCTATCTCTTCTTCAGGGGGAAGAACATATTTGTGTTGAGTAGTATAAGATAGTGGAAGGTAGTTAGTCTCCCCAATTTTGGGCATATCATTTAATATATTAGAGAAGACTTAGTTGGGATATTCTTGGACCTTTTAAAAATCATGAAATTATATAATGTAATTGGAGGACTCATTTATCTCTCAGTACATTGCTTAAAAAAATTATTCATGTCCTCCCTCAGGCTGTCAATTAATTCTTTGAAAACATTACCCATAATATATGATTTTAAAAATATATTCACTTGTATAACAATATATGCAACACTAAAATTTATTAAAAATGGAGATCCAATAATTGGTTCTTTAATTGGTGGATTATTGATCCATGAATTAAAGAAATAATCATTTTATATCATCAAAACAAATGTTTTTTTAAATTTTAAAATAGTGAAATATTTTAATTAGATTATTTAAATACCTCCCATTAAGAAACACCATGATATTAACACACCTAATATGGGTAATGGAATAATAATATATAATATTACCTATGTATAGTATTGTTTTTAACCTAGGTAGTCTCCTAAAGATAAGTGCACAAGAAAATATTTTTCACTTAAATTTGGGAATAATGTGGATGTTGATTTTGTAATTGATTGAGTTTAAAATGAATGAATGAAAATGAAAAAAATAACACATGCGATGGATATAGTTATGTTTTTCAGATCAGATAACATTTTTCAAGGCATTCATAGTGATAAAAATCAGTTCCTAAATCTTCATATTGAATGATAAAATAATCAATCATCGATCCCATTATTAAACACCCTTGGTGGAAGGAAGTAATGAAAGCCTATCTTGTGTGCAATAAAGTTCATACAAAATTCCAAAATATTTAAAAAAAATTATGATCATGAATATTTTCTATATCTGTCACGACCCGCCCTCGGGGTCCGTGCCGTGACTACCCCAAGCCCGCCTTCCAAAGGCCAGGGGATGGCGACTAGCACCAAGGCATAAATCCCGGTAAAAAGGGAAGGCATTGCCTTTGTAAAGTAAACTAACACCACAGAGTAAGAAAGCGGAAAGTAAACACTAAACAAAAGCAGAGTACAACTGAAAGTGCGGAAAAGTAAATGGGCCAGTATACAAACCCCAACTGAAAGTAATGTACAACTCGAAAGGGAAAACAGCAACTGAAAAGTAAAAGCTGCTACACCGAGTTGTCCACTGGAAATCCCACCAGAAGGGTGGGTATAGATAGTTCCACTGCACCACGGTTCCCTCCGTCCCCTCCGTGCACATCCCGCCCAGTGGTCCACCTCCGGGTACCGTCCCGCTCTGCAAGCCTCAGCTAAGGTCAACGCTGTCCGTCGTCTTCAACCAACACAACGTAGTGCGGGCAAAGCCCGTGCATGGGTGAGTATAAGCTACTTAGTAGGGACCCCGAGACCCCTGAAGGTCTCTCAAATCCACAAAGGATAAACCACGAAGAAAGGTACAATCATGAAGTAACAACCGACCCTGCTTAGGTATATGCCCATACATATACCTAAGTCATCAATTTCAAATACGCTCCAACCTCCGAGACCAAGTACAACTCAGTCCACACAGGAAAGTAAATGTATTCCACACAGGAAAGTAAAATTTAATCCACACAGGATTGCACAACACAATCCACACAGGAAAGCAATAGAAAACAGCTCACACAGGTATACTTCTTCAAAGGACGATAAAGATGATCTTTGATCCATCTAAGTCGTTGGACCAACGAAGGATCGATAGGTAACTAACCCCCGCAAAAGACCCACACAGGATCGGGCCCACACAAGACCTATAGGCGCTGGTTCACACAGGACCTCTGAGCGCAAAGACCCACACAGGATCGGACCCACACAGGATCGGGCCCACACAGGACCTGTAGCACTGATCCACGTAGGATCACTGAGTGCTGAAGTCGTCGTCGTCGAATCCACATAGGATCGGGACCACACAGGACCTATAGCACTGATCCACGTAGGATCTCTGAGTGCTGTAGTCGTCGTCGTCGAATCCACACAGGATCTCTGTACTGTCGTCGTCGCAGTCACAATGGCAGAAGTAGCAGTAGTAGTCACAGTAACAGTCGCAGCCAGCACTAGGGTTCCCGCACACAGCAAGATCATTCGGAGGGTCCGCTCCACGAGCCGAGAGGCTGATACATCAACTATCACAAATTCCAGAGTTGATGTATCCAAATGTTCCGTATCGTCAACAAGAACTCAACGCAACAGACGGCGCGTCGATCGGACGCCCGGTCGAGAGTTATTGGCATTTTCGTCCCCGGGGCCCGGTTGGTTTTTAAGGCAAAACCAACCCGACTGTACTCCACCTACGTCCAAACCTCGGGCGGAGTATGCCAAAAGATCTGTCTCACTAAGAGGAACACAACACAGTTGACGGCACGTCAATCGGACGTCCGTAGCTCAAGATATGAGTGTTTCCGCTCCGAAGGCCCGGTTGGTTTCGTGAACGAACCAACCCGGCCGAACTCAAAGTAATCCGAAACCTTGAGTGCAATATACCGAAACGACCGTCTCGATCCAAGGATCGTGTTTCCACAGACGGTTCGGCGATCGGAGGTCCGTGGCTCATGTTATGGCCAAAAGACCGAAACCGATTCGAAACGGGGGGGTTCGGGTCCGGGCCGACCCGGCCTGACCCGGGTCCGACCCGGCCCGGCCGGCCGGCCGGCGGCGCGGCGGCCCTGCGCCGCACGGAGGAAGCGAGCGGGGGGATCAATCCCCCGCTTTATTGAGAGGCGGCGCGGCTTTTTAGCCGCGCCTGTTTGCAAACCCCCCCCCCCCCCCCCCAACGTGGGGGGCTTGATTAGCAGGAAACGGGGGGCCGCCTGCCCCCCCTCAAAGGAACCGCCCCCCTCATAAAGAGGGGGGTTTTAGAGCTGGCCAGGGTATTTTAATTCCCCCGGCCTTTGACCTTCCGGCCGGCCACCTGGCCGGCCGGATTTTCGCCAACCGGACTGGAAAAATTTCCGGTCCCCTTTCCAGCTTCCGACGCCGGCGGCCCGGCCGCCGGTCTTCTCGTTCCGCCGCGGCCCGGAACCGACCGCGGTGTTCGTCGTCCGGCACGGTGCGACGGCACCGCGCCCCTCCACCGCACCATTGATTTCCTTCAACGCGGCGCGACGGCGTCGCGTTCTTGATGATTCTTCCATGGCGCGCGCGCGACGGCGTCGCGTAAAATAACCTCACGATTAACCACGTGGTGCGTCGGCACCACGCCACCTTATTTCCACCCGCAAGGTAAATCAACAAGAACGATGGGGGGGGTTCGGCCGTGTTCATGCGGTCCGGCCCCCCTCACGTTAAATAATAACAGAACTTAAAATATTCAATTGCCTCACGTTAGACATGCTAGATCCACGATCATGAATGGAAAAATTAAACAATAAACCAACAACCCCTACCTTGGGTATAGGTTCGAAGATTTGTCAACGTTCCGCGGAAGACAACGTCACAGAGGTCGGGCGTCACGGTAGTCGTTCGTCAAATCCAATGACGAAGAGGTACGTCCGAAGAGACACATCGTTGGCGAATCTTTGTACGCCGACGAAGGTTGTCCGAGGAAGAAGTGGTGTTCCCTTTCGTTGACACGGAAGACGAAGAAGGGAGGAGCGGCGTTCTTCGTCGGATCTTGAGCGTTCTTCGTCGGAACTTGAGATTTCTTCGTCAAAGCTTGAAGAAGGAAGAAAAGCTCCCAACCTCTCCAAGATGGCTAAAGAGTTCTAACCCAACAAAATAAGATAAAGTCTTATTTTATTCACAAAAAGAATTTCAAAGGATTGAAATTAAAATAAGAGATAACTCCACATTAATTAACAAGTTGTCGTGTTAATTAAAGAGGGGTTAAGGGAGTTTGAGGGAAGAAGTAAAATTTAGGGTTCGTGTGGGCCCCACCACACTTAATCCTCTCAAGGGAGGTTAAGTGGGTGTGGGTCCCACACCTAACTTCCTTTGAGTGAAGATAACCAACAAGTTTAAATAAAAAAATTGTAACCCACAATTTTTATTTAACTTATTCTAAACTCCCAAAACTAACTCTCAACCCGAAATAAACGCAACCTCAGAAAAGGTCTCCTTAAGCGAATATTGGCGCTGTGAGTTCATCGGTGCCCTCGGATTTCAATTCCGAGCACCGAATCAAAAGTTAGAAAAATCCCGCTCGTTCGTTCACTGAACTTACCCGAGCCAAACTTCGGAAATTGATTCCGGGCACTCCGGGTCTCGGAATCAGGTGCCGTCTGAAACCGCGCTCTTGTAAAATTCTTAAGAAAATTAAGAAAAAATTTCCCTTGAATTTTACGGGTCTTTACATTACTCCCACCTCAGGTCTTTACGTCCCCGTAAAGATACATAAAAAACTAGGGAAACAAATGAGGGTACTGAGCACGCATCTGAGCCTCCCGCTCCCAAGTGCTCTCCTGGAGATTCCCATGCTGCCATCTGATGCGCATAAGAGGAATCGATCGCCCACGCAGGACCCGCTCCTGTCGATCCTCTATCTCTACTGGAACCTCCGTGAAAGTCGCCTCATCGTCAACGTCAATCTCCCCATGGTCAATGATGTGCGTCGGGTCGTGCACGTATCTCCTCAGCTGGGATACGTGGAAGACGTCGTGCACCCGGTGCAACTGAGGTGGCAGAGCCATGCGATAATCCACCTCGCCAACCCTACTGAGGACCTGGAAGGGTCCGATGAAGCGCGGAGATAACTTGCCGCCTCGGCCAAATCTCCGAATACCACGTCGAGGTGAGACCCGCAAGAAGACGTGGTTTCCATCCTCGAACTCCAGTGGCCTCCGCCTCCTGTTAGCGTATGACTTCTGCCGGCTCTGAGCTGTCCTCATCCGCTCCTGGATGACTTGGACCTTCTCTGTCGTGGCCTGGACCATCCCTGGTCCCACAAGTGCTAACTCTCCAGGGTCTGTCCAGCACAAAGGAGTTCTACAAGGTCGGTCGTACAACGCCTCGTACGGTGCCATCCCGATGGTGGAGTGGTAGTTGTTGTTGTACGTAAACTCCACCAAGGATAGGTGGTCCTCCCAGCTACGGCCAAATTCGAGGACACATGCGCGGAGCATGTCCTCGAGAGTCTGAATGGTCCTCTCCATCTGTCCATCCGTCTGAGGGTGAAAGGCTGTGCTCAGACGTAGCTTCATCCCAAACGCCTCCTGTAACCCCTTCCAAAGCCGGGAAGTAAAGCGGGCATCTCAATCGGAGACGATAGATGATGGCACACCGTGGAGCCGCACAATCTCCTGAACGTAGAGACGTCCCAAGCTCTCCACTGAGCCCTGCTCTCTGATGGGTAAGAAGTGTGCCGACTTGGTGAGTCGGTCAACAATCACCCAGATGGAGTCGTGACCTCTGGAAGTGCGTGGAAGTCCAGTCACGAAGTCCTAAGATATGCCGTCCCACTTCCACTCCGGAACCTCCAAGGGCTGTACCAAGCCCGCTGGTACCTGATGCTCTGCCTTCACCTGCTGGCAGGTGAGGCATCGAGAAACGAACTCTGCTACTGCCTACTTCATGCCCGGCCACCATTGCTGTCGTCTGAGGTCCTGGTATATTTTCGCCACTCCAGGATGTACCGCCAAAGGAGAAGTGTGAAACTCTCTCAGCACTTCCTCTCGCAAAGCGACTGGTACCATGGTACGTCCTATGAAAAGGATGTCGTGCTCTTCTCCAAGGGAGAAACCATCAGGTGCCTGCCCCGAGGATATCTGTGCACGTTGTGTCTCACAGTCAGCGTCCCCACGCTGTGCCTCCCTGACTCGCTGCAGTAGTGGAGGAGTGACTATGAGAGACTGAAGGAAGGCTGCTCCATCTCTATCCACGAAGGATATCTTCAAAGAGGCTAGCTGCAAAGATTTCTCCTTTGCCGAAAAGTGAAATCTGGTCTCATCCCCTGGATGAACCACGTTCAATGCCTAATACAGTCAATCCCGTCATGATTAGTTATTTCATGGAATGGATGACGTCGTAAGGCCTCGACACTGCTACCAAGAGATCCAACCGTTACTCTCGCCTCCAAGGGTCGAGTCACACTGTCGGCATCAGCGTGTGGTCACTGGGTTTCCCCTAGTACGAATTCTCGAAAGTGAGGGTCAAGTCAACAGTTTAACCGAGACCACTCAGTATCAACCAAACAAAGGACAGTAAAGAAAACAAGGATAAGTGTCTTTTTATTATTGCAGCTCATAGTACAAGACACGAATACAATAGAAAAATGGAACTAGAAGTACAAGGGACAGATCCACTAGTTCCTCTCCTGTCCACCTGCTCTCGGAGCTCTACTGCCTTGTCCACTACTCGGCTGTTGCTCAAGAACTCGCCGTTGCTTCTGTCTCAGTGGCTCCTCTAATACCCGCTGATCAATCGTACGAGGAGTCGTACAGTGACGTGCCAGGTGACCCTTCTCGCCGCAGGAGTAACATTGTCCGTTTCTGGCACGCCTGGCTCTGACCCCACCTCGGGTGCCCCGCACCACCGGTCCTAAAACCCGACATCTTCCAACTGCTAGTCTGGTCCTCCTTGACCTCTGCATCATCTGTCTACTACCCACAGATGACTCGGCTACTGATCGAAAAACACGCGGCAAAGGCAGAAGCTCCTGTACACGCTCGAGGTGTACAACTACTGGCAAAAACTCCACCCTGAAGAAGGTCTCGAAGTCTTCCCATGTGAAGGTCATCCCGTCGCAAAACTGAAACAAGTGGCTCCACCACCTGCCTGCTGCTGCCTGAAGGAGGCTGGCAGAAAAGATCACCATGAAGTCTGCCGGTGTCCCCACTAGCCTGAAGACTCCCACCACAGCCTCCAGGCAATACTCAGCCGCCTGCGGGTCCGTCTCTCCCCGGAACCTGGGTGGCCTCTGGGGCTGGAACTCGTGAAGCGCACTCAAGTGGCGTGCATCGCCTACTGCTGGGGCTGGTGGCATCGATGGCCCAACGTATGGTAGTATCGCTAGTGCCTCAACTGCAAGAGGGCCCTGTACCGAAGCCTCATCGCTCGGTGGGCTGTCGTCACACTCGACTCTCGGAACCCTAGCTGGCTGCCGTCGTGGGGCCATCCTGAAAGGAAACAGGTGCACCACGGTCAAACAGTATACCTGGTGAGCTGACAAAAAGAAATCACAAAGAAAACTTGGAAACACACACGCAATCAATGTTTTTGTGCATTAAGTCGGAAATCAGAAGTCAGGGTCCTGGTGTACGGATACGTCGGCCGCCGCACCAACACTGGACTCCCTGGACTGATAACCACACTCAATACGCTAAACATTATTGCTTCATATAGAAAAGATTAGAGTTCGCGGTAGAACCGAACTCCTCTGATACCAATTTGTCACGACCCGCCCTCGGGGTCCGTGCCGTGACTACCCCAAGCCTGCCTTCCAAAGGCCAGGGGCTGGCGACTAGCACCAAGGCGTAAATCCCGGTAAAAAGGGAAGGCATTTCCTTTGTAAAGTAAACTAACACCACAGAGTAATCAAGCGGAAAGTAAACACTAAACAAAAGAAGAGTACAACTGAAAGTGCGGAAAAGTAAATGGGCCAGTATACAAACCCCAACTGAAAGTAATGTACAACTCGAAAGGGAAAACAGCAACTGAAAAGTAAAAGTTGCTACACCGAGCTGTCCACTGGAAATCCCACTTGAAGGGTGGGTACAGATAGCTCCACTGTACCACGGTTCCCGCCGTCCGCTCCGTGCACATCCCGCCCAGTGGTCCACCTCCGGGTACCGTCCCGCTCTGCAAGCCTCAGCTAAGGTCAACGTTGTCCGTCGTCTGCAACCAACACAACGTAGTGCGGGCAAAGCCCGTGAAGGGGTGAGTATAAGCTACTCAGTAGGGACCCCGAGACCCCTGAAGGTCTCTCAAATCCACAAAGGATAAACCACGAATAAAGGTACAATCATGAAGTAACAACCGACACTGTTTAGGTATATGCCCATACATATACCTAAGTCATCAATTTTAAATACGCTCCAACCTCCGAGCCCAAGTACAACTCAGTCCACACAGGAAAGTAAACGTATTCCACACAGGAATGTAAAACGTAATCCACACAGGATTGCACAACACAATCCACACAGGAAAGCAATAGAAAACAGCTCACACCGGTATACTTCTTCAAAGGACGATAAAGATGATCTCTGATCCATCTAAGTCATCGGACCCACGAAGGATCGATAGGTAACTAACCCCCGCAAAAGACCCACACAGGATCGGGCCCACACAGGACCTGTAGGCGCTGGTTCACACAGGACCGCTGAGCGCAAAGACCCACACAGGATCGGACCCACACAGGATCGGGCCCACACAGGACCTGTAGCACCGATCCACGTAGGATCGCTGAGTGCTGAAGTCGTCGTCGTCGAATCCACATAGGATCGGGCCCACACAGGACCTATAGCACTGATCCACGTAGGATCGCTGAGTGTTGTAGTCGTCGTCGTCGAATACACACAGGATCTCTGTACTGTCATCGTCGCAGTCACAGTAGCAGAAGTAGCAGTAGTAGTCACAGTAACAGTCGCAGCCAGCACTAGGGTTCCAGCACACAGCAAGCTCGTTCGGAGGGTCCGCTCCACGAGCCGAGAGGCTGATACATCAACTGTCACAAAGTACAGAGTTGATGTATCCAAACGTTCCATATCGTCAACAGGAACTCAACGCAACAGACGGCGCGTCAATCGGACGCCCGGTCGAGAGTTATTGGCATTTTCGTCCCCGGGGCCCGGTTGGTTTTTTAGGCAAAACCAACCCGACCGTACTCCACCTGCATCCAAACCTCGGGCAGAGTATGCCAAAAGATCTGTCTCACTAAGAGGAACACAACACAGTTGACGGCACGTCAATCGGACGTCCGTAGCTCAAGATATGAGCGTTTCCGCTCCGAAGGCCCTGTTGGTTTCGTGAACGAACCAACCCGGCCGAACTCAAAGTAATCTGAAACCTTGAGTGCGATATACCGAAACTACAGTCTCGATCCAAGGATCATGTTTCCGAAGATGGTTTGTCGATCGGAGGTCCGTGGCTCATGTTATGGCCAAAATACCGAAACCGATTCGAAACGGGGGGGTCCGGGTCCGGGCCGACCCGGCCCGGCCGGCCGGCCGGCCGGCGGCGCGGCGGCCCGGCGCCGCACGGAGGTAGCGAGCGGGGGGATCAAGCCCCCGCTTGATTGAGAGGCGGCGCGGCTTTTTAGCCGCGCCTGTTTGAAAAACCGCCCCCCCCCCCCCAACATGGGGGGCTTGATTGGCAGGAAACAGGGGGCCGCCTGCCCCCCCCTCAAAGGAACCGCCCCCCTCATAATGAGGGGGGTTTTTAGAGCTGGCCGGGGGATTTTAATTCCCCCGGCCTTTGACCTTCCGGCCGGCCACCTGGCCGGCCGGATTTTCTCCAACCGGACCGGAAAAATTTCCGGTCCCCTTTCCAGCTTCCAACGCCGGCGGCCCGGCCGCCGGTCTTCTCGTTCCGCCGCGGCCCGGAACCGGCCGTAGTGTTCGTCGTCCGGCGCGGTGCGATGGCACCACGCCCCTCCGCCGCACCATTGATTTCCTTCAACGCGGCGCGACGGCGTCGCGTTCTTAATGATTCTTCCATGGCGCGCGCGCGATGGCGTCGCGTAAAATAACCTCACGATTAACCACGTGGTGCGTCGGCACCACGCCACCTTGTTTCCACCCGCAAGGTAAATCAACAAGAACGATGGAGGGGGTTCGGCCGTGTTCATGCGGTCCGGCCCCCCTCACGTTAAATAATAACACAACATAAAATATTCAATTGCCTCATGTTAGACATGCTAGATCCATGATCAAGAATGGAATAATTAAACAATAAATCAACAACCCCTACCTTGGGTATAGGTTAGAAGATTTGTCAACGTTCCGCGGAAGACAACGTCCCGGAGGTCGGGCGTCGCGGTAGTCGTTCGTCAAATCCGATGACGAAGAGGTACGTCCGAAGAGACACGTCTTTGGCGAATCTTTGTACACCGACGAAGGCTGTCCGAGGCAGAAGTGGCGTTCCCTTTCGTTGACACGGTAGACAAAGAAGGGAGGAGTGGCGTTCTTCGTCGGAGCTTGAGCGTTCTTCGTCGGAACTTGAGCGTTCTTCGTCAAAGCTTGAAGAAGGAACAAAATCTATCAATCTCTCCAAGATGGCTAAAGAGTTCTAACCCAAAAAAATAAGATAAAGTCTTATTTTATTCACAAAAATAATTTCAAAGGTTTGAAATTCAAATAAGAGATAACTCCACATTAATTAACAAGTTGTCATGTTAATTAAAGAGGGGTTAAGGGAGTTTGAGGGAAGAAGTAAAATTTAGGGTTCGTGTGGGCCCCACCACACTTAATCCTCTCAAGGGAGGTTAAGTGGGTGTGGGTCCCACACCTAACATCCTTTGAGAGAAGATAACCAACAAGTTTAAATAAAAAAATTGTAACCCACAATTTTTATTTAACTTATTCTAAACTCCCAAAACTAACTCTCAACCCGAAATAAACGCAACCTCGGAAAAGGTCTCCTTAAGCGAATATCGGCGCTGTGAGTTCATCGGTGCCCTCGGATTTCAATTCCGAGCATCGGATCAAAAGTTAGAAAAATCCCGCTCGTTCGTTCACGGAACGTACCCGAGACAAACTTCGGAAATTGATTCCGGGCACTCCGGGTCTCGGAATCAGGTGCCATCTGAAACCGCGCTCTTGTAAAATTCTAAAGAAAATTAAGAAAAAATTTCCCTTGAATTTTACGGGTCTTTACAATATCTAAGTCTAGAATCAATTTACTAATTTTACACATGTTATAGTGATTTCTAGACACTCACCATCTAACGCAATTTTCTTGATGATGAAAAATTGCACTTGGTGGAAGGATTTTAATGTTCTTCCACTAAATCTATAATCACTAAATGAAAACAAAACCCAAAATATAATCTCTTAAATATAATTTTACACCATGTAAAATATATATCATTCATTACCAAATAGATTTTTTCAATAAAGAACAAGATGCATACATTACAAAAGGGAAAAATCCCCTTCTTCGATCACTAAAAATCATTCACATTCATTCGACGGTTAATCTAGATGAATGGGGAGAGGAAGAATTTAAAAATAATTGGAAAATAAAATAAATAATTTCGATAATGATATAATGTTATATTCTTTGGTTACCCATAAGAAATTATATTGAATGAGATTGAATGATTTGGGAAGGAAGACCACTCCTCCTTTTATTGGCCAAAATCTTTCCTATGGAAGTTCTCAGGTTTTGGAACCATTATAATGACATTTCACACATTTACACCTTTATATAATTTTTTAATAATTTTCTTGTCCATTAAACCTCAGAATATTATCTAAATCACCCACCGGATGTAGGAGTTATTAATTTTGTATTGACCATTACTTGTTCTGGATGATAGATTGGGGAAGAATCCATCAAAATATTTCATTCCAAGTTTATATTTATGATCTCCAAATTCTATGAAATTTATTATTGGAAAATTCATAAGAGTCGTCATTCTATTAGAGGTGGAATCACCTCAATTTTATGTTTACATACCATGTTGTTCTTTGGTTATGGAGGTGGGGTTCAGGCTGTCCACCCAATCAACGTTCCAACATGACTGATTTTTTCAGGGGATCACGATTGTTGAAACAACATTTGGTCCTGAATATATGGTTGAATAAATTTAATCAATTAACCAGAAAATAGATTCAATAAAATTGGATTAACAATTTAACACTTTATAAAAAAGTACCATTGTGATGAATATTTTTTAAAATTCTATATTTAACAAATATTTACAATTTTTATCAAAACACACCATAAATAAAAATGTTTTTGCATATTATCTCAAACTGATAATATATAGATTCATTAAATAATTAAAATTCATATAAAAATGCGTAAAATTTTATCTCTATCAATTCCCCCACACTTATGACTTTGATTCCTGGATAAGTAAGTATGAAAATCAAATTAATGAAAATTCAAAACACATACCCATTAGATCTACCAAATCCATATTAGAAAACAAATAGATGTCATGAATAATAAAAATACACTATTTAATGTTCTCCAATTAGATCATTTAATATATTTACACTTCATTTCTCATCCCATGCACACAAGACACCTACCTCACAATAATTTTCTATCATCTCACAAATGTCAATTTTTAAGAAGTATTTTCTCATCCAAACCCATGAAAGTGTCACCATAGGCTTGATAAATTTGTACATCTCCACCAGATGTGAGTTAAGGAATTTTTTTTATTATGATCACATTGCATGGTTGTTTGGTGGCTTCTATTTAGTTGGATTTAGATTTTAAAAATTCTGAGGCCGAAAAAGGAGGGCTTTGCCCTTTTTGAAGAAAAATTACAAGATTCTAATTTTCGCTCAAGTAAAATATCCTTTTATTCCTCTTTATAGAAAATAAGATTCATCATCCTAATAAATAAACGAATATTTTCACTATTTTTCATTTCACCACCATAATTGCAATCTTCTCAAAAATAGATTTTATAAAAATATTTAGAAAGGCACACCATCTTTTATAATGAATGCTCTAAAAAATAATATCTTTTAATAAAATGATTTTTTAATAGAAACATCATCTCTAAAAAAATTATTTTCAACTCAAATTATCAATAAATTAGGTGTCACAACACAAGATATCTTCTCCCACACATAATATCCAAAAGATCATACAATTTATTTTCAAGAGAGGGTTGGATAAGAAAAATTGTCCTGTAATTTGGGTAACCTAACAAGATGTATGTGTATTCTAAGGTATACAAGGATTATGGGTACATGGTAGAATATAATGAAATGTATTTTCATGAAACAGTTATTTAAAAAAATAAATTACTCAATCATTTAAAATAGAATTAACTCAAATGATCAAGTTTTAATAAGAATAATTCAAATTATGGTTAATTAATCAATGGTCTATATCACTGATGAAGTTATGTGAATGTAAATAATATCAATGAAAATGTTTTATAAGCCTCACAGAAAAGGGATTACAAAAATAATGATAGTTAGATGTGGCATGGGATTCAAAAATCGGAGTACTTTTTATGAAATTAACAATGATTTGATCTTGAAACAAATAAATTTTCATCATTCATTAAATCTCAGTTTCATGGACTAGATTGGTTCACTTATTGAAATGGGTTTCAAAAATCATAATGGTAATTATTTCAACTCAATGTTTAAAAACACAAAAAAATAATAAAAAGAAACGTTTTTATGGAGAAATAAATCAACTGAAAATACTAAACTAAAATGGTTCCCTCCCCCCACACTTCAATGATGTAGTGTACTAAATAAATAAATATGTATTTAAAATTTAAATAAATTTAAAAATAAATCATATTAATCATTAAAATGTAAAGGATAGGTATGATCTAACTTATTGTAAGTGAGATATTGAGTTAAGCTCTTATGTGTTTCCCCAGAAACCTACGCTAAAAAGTAAAAAAAGAGTACATAAGAAATTCAATTAAATAATATAAAATATAATTAGAATGAGAAAATTTGGATAAATCTTATTATAATCCCCCACGTGAGTTCAAGATTCAAACGGCCTCTAAATTAGATGTTCCAATTGGTTATCCCTAATCAGATGGTGGGTGAAGTTTCAATCTCAAAACCAGCAAAAATTATTCTTTCGATAATGAATTTGTTTCTTTTTATTGAAGGATATATGGATATTTTATTCCAATTCCACACCCATAGGAATATGGTAAAACATTAATGGTGTATGTATGATAATGAATGAGTCCTCTCCTTTCTTACTTTCCACTTTCAGAATTTCATTTTCATTCACCAGTAAGATCTAATGGTATGCTACATGAATGTTAGAGTTTAATTCTATTTGAAAAAATTATATTATGAATAATCAATATCATAAAAATCTATTTTAATGTGACCAAAACAAATCAATTTTTACTCATGAAAAGCAACTTTTATGTTCTCTTATACTCTATCCAATAAATTTTAATCAAAATTGGAGAGGTCCAAATGTTTTTCATCGGGTGTGTCTTCCTTTTCATTCTCGTCTAACAAGGAAATAGATGTGTTGACCAAAAATAAAATTTTAAAACACTTAGATGTGATAATAAATTAATTTTCAATAAAATTATGTGATTATGAGTTCATGAAAATTTCACATCCAAGTCTTAGTTCATCTCTAATCTCTTCTTCAGTAGAAAACACCTCTTGGAGTTGAGTAGTAGCAGATAGAGAAAGGTAGTCTGTCTCCTCCATTTCATAGATCACCATTGAAAAATATGGTAATGCTAATGGGGAATCTTTTTGGACCTTGTAAACTTTATAAAATTATGGAAAGTAGTGGGAGAACTCAATTATCTCCCAGTCCATCACATCAAAAAAATTGTTTGTGTCCTACCTTAGGATCTCAATGAATTCTTTGAATAATTTCCCCACATTATTTGATTTCAAGAATAAACTCATCTATCAAACATTAGATAAAAACCATATACTATTTAAAAGGGTGAGTTAATAATTGATCCATTCATTGGTGGGTAATTTTTCCACGAATTAAAGAAATAATAATTTTAAAACATCATGGAAAAATCATTATTATTTATTTTTAATTTTTAATTTTAAAAGTGTCAAATATTAATAATTAGGTTGTGTAAATGCCTCCCTATAAATGCTTCTATGTTAGATGTATTCCTTCCATGGGTTATGGGAATCAAATATTTTACATTACCTAAGTATAGCCTAGTAGATATACTATGTAGTCTCCCAAAGGGGATTGCACACATAATAGTTTCTCACATAAATTTAGGAAATAAGTTAATGTTGATTTTGAAATTGATTGAGTTTAAGAAGAAATAATGAATCAAAATTTGAACAAATGTTATTTGGGGATTGATGGGTTTAGGGTATGATCTCTTTTTTCAATGTCATTATGGTCTTAAAAACTTGTTCATATCTCTTCCTATTGAATGATAAATGATGGACTGCTCGATCGAGTTGTTAGACTTCCATTGTTTATAGAAGCAATGAAAACCACTACTGTGTGAATGAAACTTCATAAAACATTCCCAAACATTTACGAAATGTCCTGCTTGAGAATTTTTTCTTCTTATAAATCATGAAACAAATAAATTATTTCACACACTTGCCAACGATCTCTAGATACTCACCACCTAACATAATTTTCTCAACCGAGATAAACTCAACTATGAAAGGGGTGATTAATTTTCATCCAAGAAATATTATATCAATGAATGAAAAAACATATAATAAAATGAAATTAATTTAATTTGAAACCACTTAAAATATATATCATTATTTAAAAAAGATAGTTTTACATTAAAGGACGAGAATTCAACATTATAAAATGGATACTTTCCCTCCCTGGTGTCTCAAAATATTTACCCCTCCATGAGAAGGGTAATCAAGATAAATGGGGAAGAAGAATGAATTAAATATTTTTGGAAATTAAAATAATAAAATATAAAAGCTGAATATTTCTCTTTCCTAATCCTAGGAAGCAATTTGATGAAATTAGATGGAATAGTTTGGGTATGAGTATCTCTTCCCCTATTATAAGATAGAATCATTCCATCAATTGTTGTTGTATTATGGACCCATTAATGGGATGTTTCACATGATTCCTCCTTAATAAAATTAGTTTATAATTTTCCTATTGGTTCACTTTCAAATTTTCATCTTAATTTTCCTCTGAATTTAGGTATTATAAATTTTTTTCAGAATGTTAATTTTTCTGGATAAAGGTTTGAAGAATATTATTTCAATATATTTCCTTAAAATTCCAGAATTTTGATCTAAAAATTACATGAAACTCATTTGATGAATTATCGTATGATTTCTCATTCCATTGTAGGTTGAGGAACCTAAATTTTAGTTGTTTATATCGTTTTATGCTTCCAATATGAAGGTGGAGTCCATGCTGCCACCCGAAAAACTTTTCAAAATTACTATTTTTTAGGCTCATGATTGTTGAGACAACTTTTTGTACTAAATAAAATATTTACAAAAAATTAATAGAATCCAAAAAAATAATCACCCAAATTAGTTTATTTGTATAGATTTTATTCTCAAAATAAATTTGTAATTAAAATCTGTCAAAATTCCAGATTTAAGAAATTATTACATTTTTTCTCAAAATAATCCATATTTACAAAATCTATCCCTATGATCTCATATTGATAACATCCGGAGGGTTTAAATATTTTAAATTCATATAAAAATGGAAAAAATATTAGATCTATCAATTCCCCCACACATATCAATTGGTGTACATTTCTAGTAAGTATTAAAATCAAATCAAAGAAAATTCAAAACAAAAATTCAAGAGAACTACCAAATCCACACCAAGAAACTAAAATATATCATGCCTCATAAAAAACATTATTTTAATATCTCCATTTAGATCATTTAATATATTTCCACTTCATTTCTCATACCATTCACACAAGAATCCTACCTCAGAATACTTTTCTCGAATATCACAAATATCAATTTTCAACAAGTATTTTTTCATCCAATCACATTAAGGGTCACCATTGGCATGATAAATTATTACATATAAATCTTATGAGAGTCATAAAAATGTGCTTATCATGAGAAATTTTTTGCGGTTTTTCTATGGCTTCCGATTGGTAGGATTAAATGGTCAAAATTTTAAAGATGAAAAAGGAGTCCTTGGATTTTTTGGGAGAATAATTGAAAGATTATAATTTTCAATCAATTATGATATAGATCTCTTTTTGTTGTTGCACGTCATATCAATAATTATGAAAACTCCAGGAATGTTCACAAATTTAGAATTTCATAAGAAAAATTTACAATCTTATCAAACATAGTTTTTCTTCAAATCATTAGAAAGGTACCACATCATTTATCATTAAAATATAGAAAAGAAAAAACATTAATAGAATGACTTCTATAGCAGAAATTTATCACATTAAAATTTAACTATCCACAAAAACCGTCACAAAATGAGGTACCACACCACAAGACAGCTTCCCCTACACATAAGTTCAACTTGATCATTAAATTTAACTTCAATGGATTTTTTTAAAAGAAAAATTAACTATTAATTTGGCTAACCTAATAGGATGTTCAGGGATTATATGGGATAAAAGGATTAAATTTAAATGTTAGGCCATAACGAAAAGTATTTTCTTGAAATTAGGGGTTTAAAAACAAGTTAATTCCTCAATCATTTAAAACAAAAGTACCAAAATCATCATGTTTTGACAAGAATAAATCAGTTTTCTTTTTAAGGCAAGCATGGTATGTTACTATAAATAATTTCGGTGAATGGAATAAAACAAAAACAATTTTTTAGAAGCCGAATGAAAGTAATTTTAAAAATAAATATAGTGATATGTGGCATGGTATTCAAAAAACGGAGTACGTTTAATGAAATTCTCAAATATTTGATCTTAAAAAAAGTCATTTTCAACATTCATTTTATCTCAGTTTTGTAGAATAAATTTGTTCACTCATTGAAATGGGTTTAAAAAATGTCAACAATAATCATTTCTTCTCCATGTTTCAAAATCACAAAAAAATTCCCAAACAAATTCGAAAAATATATTTTTTATGTAGAAAAAGAAACAATTGAATATCCTAAACTACAAAGATCTCCCCCCCTCCCCCTATTAAATGATGCAATGCTATTAATTCATTCAAATTTTTTAACATGTCAGAATAATTGGAAATGAATCACAATAAGTATAAAAATGTAAATGTGTGGGATGACCTTACATACTGGCATTTCATTTTTGAGTAAATCTCTTAAGTGTTTCCCTAAAAAACCAAAATGAAAAAGTAAAAATGATAACATAAGAAATTGATTAAAATGATATAAAATATAAATAGAATGATAAAATTTGGATATATATTTGTTTAATCCCCCAAATGGCCCATGGGTTTTGACAACCTCTAAATGGGTAGTTCTAACTGGTTATCCCCAATCTGATGGTGGGTGATGTTTCATGATGATGATCCAAAAAATATTCTCTCTATAATGGACATGTTTCTTATTATTTAGGGCTTCTTGGATATAGTATAACAAATAAACAACCCTGGGAATAAGGTAAAAATTACATGGTGTAGGTAGGAAAATGAATGATTCCTCCCATTTATTAGTTTTAAGTAGCACAATTTCTTCTTCATTTACTAGTGTGTTCCCAAGGTATGGTATAGTAATGTAAGTGTTTGATTCTAATTGAAAAAAATAAAGCATGAAGAATCTATATCAAATTATTACCATTAAATGTGACTAAAATAGGTCCCATTTTCGTTAGGAGAACCCACTTTAGTTTTCTCATGTACCCCCTCTAAAAATGGTCAACAAGATTGGGGAGTTAAATATTCTCTTCCTCAGGAGAATCATCATTTTATTTATCATCTACCAAGGAAATAGATGTGTTTAATGAATCTTAAAATTTTAAACAATTAGGGGTGATAATGAATTTTGTTTCAAAAAAATTGTATGATAACAAGATCACAAAAATATCATCTCCTTAAGTTTTTTCATCTTTAATACATTATTTAGTAGATGGAACCACTTGGAGTTGAGTAGTACATGATATAGAGAGGTCGTTAGTTTAATCCATTTAGTGGATATACTTTTAAAAATCATGGGATACTAAGGGGGATCTTCATTAAACATGGAAACTTTATAAAATTCTAGAAAGTAATGGGAGAACTCAGTTAGCTAATAGGCCATTTCTTTATAAATTTGATTGTTCGTGACCTCTCTCATACCATTAATGAGTTATTTGAATAATTTCCCCATATAATTTATTTCCAAAAAACCTCACATGTCAAATATTAGATTAAACACCATCCTCCATTGAAATATGTGGGTCGATAATTGTGTCATTCAATAGTGAGTAAATGTTTTCAAATTATTAATGAAATAATCATTTTAAAACACCATGGAAAATGTTTTGATTTTTTTTAAATTAGAAAATGTTAATTATTTATAACTAGGTTTTAGAACTACCTCCTCAACAATAGTACCAATTATGACATACACCTTTCATGGGGAATGGCCAAAAAATATTTAATATTACTAAAGTACAGTCTAGTGGATAACCTAAGTTGTCTTCCAATGAGAAGTTCACATAAAACAGTTTTTCACATAAATTTGGTAAACAAGTAGTTGTTGATTTTGAAATAGATTATGTTTAAAGAAGAAATAATGTGATGAATTTTGATCAAATGTGATGGAGGGAGTGATTTTTTTAAGGTATGATTTCTTTTTTAAAAGTCTTCATGGGCATAAAAATATGTTCCTACCTCTTCTTATTGAATGATAAATGAATGTCTCCTTGATCGAATTGTCATACTCCCTTGGTTGAAGGAAGTAATGGAAACCACTCTTGTGTGCCTGAATGATCACAAAAAATTACCAAAATTTTAAGGAATGTCCCGATCAAGATTTTTCTTACCTTAGAAATCCTAAAATAATTCACTTATTTCACACACATGCTAGTGATATCTAGAAACTCACCACCTAAATCAATTGTGTTGATTGATATAGACAGCACTAGGAAGATGGAGTTTAATGTTCATCAATCAAAGCTATAATAAATTAATAAAAACAAAACACAAAATAATATCACATTAAGTTAATTAGAAACCACAAAAAATATATTCTATTCAATAGAAAATTGTGTTTTACTATAAAGAACGTGACTCCGACATTAAAAAAGTGAAACGCCCCCATTAATGATCACTCAAAACAATTACCTCTCTATGAAAAGAGTAATCATGTTGAATGGTAAATAAGAAGGAATTAATAATCTTTGGAAAATAAAATAAGTTAAATAGAGAAATCATAAATTTTATCTTTCTTGGTGCCCTAGATGGAATGGGATGGAATGAGATTGAATGATTTGTGGATTAGGTGCTCTCCTCCTTTTATAGACTAGAATATATCATCCAAAATTTTTAACATTTTGTACCCTTTAAAAATATGATTCACACATTTCTCATTTCATATATATTGTTCATAATTGTATTCTCCTTGAACAATCATACATTTAGCATAATTTTCCATCGTATGTTGTAGTTATCAATTTTTTATTGACTATTAATTTTTCTATACAAAAATTATAGGAATATTGCTTCAAAATATTTCATTCAAATACCATATTTATCATCAAAAAATTCCATGAAATTTATTGACATAACATTCCCATGAGTCCTCAGTCTATTCCATGTGGAATTAATTCAATTTTAGCTTTTTAGACCATGTTGTGCTTATGTTACAATTGTGGCATCCATGTTGTCCACCCAAACAATATTCCCACTTCAGTGACTTATTCAGGGGCTTAAGACTTTTAAAATATCTTTTGATCCTGAAGAAAATGTTGAAGAAATTAAATCAAATAGTTCAACTAAAAGATCTACCAAATCCAAACCATGAAATGAAAAGATATTGTCGCTCATTAAAAACCCATGATTTCCAAATTTCTATTCAGATCATTTAACATATTTATACTTAATTTCTCATCCTATGACCATCAGACAACTACCTCATTATAATTTTCACTCAAACAACAAATGTCAATTTGCAACAAGTTGGTTATCATCCAAACCCATGAAAGGGTCACCATATCGTTGATAAATTCTTACATCTCTACCAAATATTATTCAAGGACATTCTTTTATCATGAGGGGTTTTTAGGTTTGATCTATAGATTCTGGTTTTAAGGATTTATATGTTAAAAATTCTAACACAGAAAAAAGGATTGGTTGGCTCTTTTTGAAATAACATTTCAAGGTTCTAATTTTTACTCAATAATTGTCTCATTCTCTCCACATTTATAAAAAATCAAATATATTATCATTAAAACCCATCGTTAGTTAACAACATTTTGCAGTTCACCAGAAAAACATTCAATCTTCTCAAACATAGTTTTTTCTTGAAAGATCTAGAAAGACACGTTATATTTTATCATGAAAGATAACAAAGGAATAGATTTTAAGATAATGATTTATTTATCTGGACCATAATATCATAAAAATAAAATTTTCCACCCAAATTATCACAAAAAAAGGTATCACACCACAGGATAGCATTCCCCACATTTAAGTTCAACTAGATCAGGCAATTTAACTTTTTGACCAGGTTGGATAGGGAAAACGGGCTTCTACTGTGGCAAACCTAATAGTTTGTCCACATCTTCCATTGGGTAAAAATATTACATGTACATGCTAGGCCAAAATGAAAAATATTTTCTTGAAATGGACTTTTTTAAACAAATAAATACCCCAATCATTTAAAAAACAAGTTCCTCAAACCATCATATTTTGATAATAATAAATCAATGTCTACATAAATCATGAATGATCTAGTTATCTCAAGAAGTTGTGTGCGTGTAAATAATATGAAAAAAAATGATTTATAAGCCTCAGAGTAAAGTGATTTCAAAAACAAATATAGTGAGATGTGGCATGGGACTCAAGTATCAGATTACATTTCATGAAATTTCCAATGATTTAAACATGAAACAAAAACATTTTCCACATTAATTTAAGCATAGTTTCAAGGAATAGATTGTCTCACTAATTAACATGGTTTTCAATAATATCAATTATAATCATTTCAGATCAATGTTTCAAAAAGAACGAAATCTATCAAAAAATTGAAACACTGATTTTTTGTAGAAAAAAAACAAACAATTGTAAATATTTAACTACAAGGATCCCTCTCCCACACATAAATGGTGTAGTGTCCTGAATAAATTCAAATTTATTTAACATATACCATTATTTAAAAATGAATCACAACAAGCCTGAAAATTTAAAGTAGAGTTATGACTTAACTTATTAGAAGTGAAACATTTAGTGAAGCTCTTAAGTGTTACTCATTGAAAACCTACAATGAATAGAAAAATATATAACATAAGAAATTTATCAAAAATAAATTAAACTAAAAATATAATGATTAAATGTGGATAGATCATGGTTTAATAACCCATGTGGGCCCTTGGTTTTCACTGCCTCTAGATTGGGAGTTCTCAATGGTTTTCCCCAATATGATTGTGGCTGAATTTTTATTCTCATGAACCAATAAAAATTATTCTTTTTACAATGCACATGTTCCTTATTTTAGGTATCTTTGTATGTAGTATATCAAATCCACACCCATATGAATAAATTAAAACTATTATGCTATATGTAATATTATGAATGAGTCCTCCCCTTTCTTAGTTTCAACATGCACAATTTCTCCTTTATTCACCATTTCGTTCTCAAGGTATTCTACCTGGACATCTGAGTTTAATTGTATTTGATTAAAATTAAATCAGTAAGAATCAATATCAAATTATATCCTTTTAATTTGACAAACATTTGACTCGTTTTACATTAGATTAGACACTTTGATCTTCTCATGCAGTCCCTCAAATAAATTTTCAACAATATTGGGATGTTTTGGATGTTCTTTATCTGGTAAACCTTCTTTTTCTTCCTCATCCACCAATGAAATAGATGTGTTGACCGAACCTAGAAATTTAAAACAATTATAGGGGATACTAAATTATGTTTCAAAAATATAGAAGATAACATGTTTAGGAAAATATCAACTCCCTAAGTTTTTTCATCTTCAATCTCTTCTTTAGTGTAAAGACCACGTGGAGTTGAGTAGTTGCAGATAGACGAAGGTAGTAAGTCTCCTTCATTTCATGTATCTCCTTTGAAAACTCAGGTATGTCTAGGGGGGTTTCATAGATGTTGGAAACTATATATAATACTATAAAGTAATGGGAGAACATAGTTATCCCCTGTGCCATTACATCAAATATTTTTTTGTTCATGTCCTCCCTTAAGATGTCAGTTAATTATTTGAATACCTTCCCCACATTATTTTATTTCCAAAATAACATCAACTATATAAAATTACATTAAACAACACCCTCCATTGAAAAGGGTGAGTCAATAATTGGTTCTTTCATCCTTGGGTAATTGTTCCATGAATCATAGAAATAATCACTTGAGAACCTCATGGAAAATTATTTTGTTAATTTTATTTTAATTTTAAAAGAGTCTAATATTTATAATTAGGTTTTGGCACTGAATCTTTGGAAATAGAGTTCCAGGTTTGATGCATGAATATCATAGGGATAGTAAACATAAAATTTAATATTACATAAGTATAGTCTAGATGATAACCTAGACATTATACAGAAGAGGAGTTCACAAAAAATCGTTTTTCATATAAATTTGGGAATGAAATAGATGTTGATTTGGAAATTAATTGATTTTAAGAACAAATAATGCAATAAATATTGAACACAAGTTATGGAGATAATGATTGGTTTATGGTATGATTTCCATTTTCAATTCCATCACGGTTATAAAAAATCATTTCTTTTCTCTTCCTATTTAATGATAAATGAATAACTCCTAAATCGAGTTGTCAGACACTCTTGGTTGAAGGATTCAATAGAAACAACTCCTATTTTCATGAAAGTAAATAAACCATTCCAAAACATTTAGGAATATTCATGATCAGTAATTTTTTCACCATATAAATCTAGAACAAATAACTTATTTCACACATGCGCCAACAATCTCTAGACAGTGACCACATAAAACAATTTGCTCGATCGAGAAAAATCTAATAGTTGGAGGGAGTTTAATTTTCTTCCATAAAAGATATAATGATTTAATGGAAAAAAACCCAAAATAAAATCTCATTAATTATATTAGACACGCTATAAAATAATGATCATTAAATAGAAAAGAGTCTTTTAAAATAATGAATAAGGATCTGACATAACAAAATGGAAACACCCCCTTTCCCGAACACTCAAAATCCTTTCACCTTTATGAGAAGGGTAATGGAGATGAATGGGGAATAAGAAAGAATTACAAATATATGGAATAGAAAATAATTCAAATAGATAAATATGATAATTTTACTTCCTTGGTGCCCAAGAAATAATGTGAAGGAATGGGATGGAATGATTAGGGAAGGTGGAGATCTCCACCATTTATAGGCCAGAATATTTTTTCCAATGTTTTTCACATTTTGGACCCATTTAAATGATGATTAATGCATTATATCATTCATAAAACTTATTAATAATTGTCTTATCCATTCACCCATAACATTTCAGCTTCATTTACCACTATATGTTGGAGTTATGAATTTTTTGTTAACTGTTACCTTTTCAAGATGAAGGATTGAGGAAGCTTCCACCAAAATATTTCATTCACTGACCATATTTATGAACTCCAATTTCTATGGAACTTATTGGAAAAATTAACCTATGAGTCCTCGTTCAAATACTAGTTGAGTCAGTGCAATTTTATGTGTATAGACCATGTTGTGCTTCCATTACAGAGGTGGGGTTAATGATGTCCGCTAGAACAACCTTTTAATATGACTGATTTTTTAGGGCACAATATTGTCAAAAAATATTTTGCTGATGAAGAATAAATTCAGGAAGATATATCAAAAAATCCAAAAAAATCACTCAAATTGGATTAATAATTTTAAAGATAGTCCTAAAATTCCCTTGCAATTTTAATTTTTCAAAATGCCAGATTTAAAAAAAATATTTTTTATCAAAACACACCATAAATAAAAAATTGAGCAACATAATCTGTAATTGATAATATTTTTGACAGCTTAAATAATTTAAATTCATATAAAAATGAGGAAAACATTATCAATATCACATAGAAGACCCACTAATGGATTAGAGGTGTTTTTCCTAGTTTTGTCTTATTATGTTAGTGAGGAAAGAATGTGTTCATTTACCATGCATTTATTATATTCTAAAAGGCATGAATCCAGATATTAAAGGTGAGTATTTTCAGTAAATTGTAATCTATAATGTTCTATGCGATTCTAAGTTGAATTGGTGTTTGTGAATGCCCAATTGATGATATATGAAGTTCTTCTATAGGTTATGTGAGAAAGTTTTCTGAACTATGTGTTTATCATGAACACATGTTGTGTATCCCATTATACGTAGTCATAGGGATTACTTATTTATAAAAGTATAACATTATGTGCTACCCATTTCACATGTTGTGTGACCCCTATATGACTAGTTTTTAAGATAATGGGAGTAGACATTTCGGAGGTTGAGTATATTTTTATGCTATGTGGACCATATCACATGGTGTGTACAATTTGTAAGGAGGCTCATTATTCTCATAATGAAAATTAAATAGATATCATGTGTTATAAAAAAACATGTATAGTTATCTACACATTATTACATTGGAATGTATATGGGAACATGTAGGTTGTACGCTGAGTTCTATCCCAGACATCCACACGTCGTGTACGAAAAGAAATTTCTAATTATTGAAAAAATAAACATGCTATATAAGAACATCCAATAATCATTTCTACGAATTGTTAGATAGACCATGGTCCCCTGATGAAATTTCATGTACTCCATTGAGGATTGGTTGGATTCATATTTCTTCTTGAGATCATATTCGTTGAGTTTTTTTTTATGTTCATTTGGATAGTATCTGTTGAGTGTGTCTCCATGGACCATTATATGATGGTTTAGTGTAGTATATAATTTTCTTACTATAGGGTGACAACTCTATATTTTCCTAATGATCATTGCAGTAAGGGAATGTTCCCTTATTCTTGATATAGATTAATCATATGGCTTAAACTATTTACTTGGTGACTTAGAGCGTGTATCCCTACGAGAGGCCCTTAGTGATTCCCAATCCCCATTCATGTTACCTTAGATGGGTTTTTTGGAATTGGTGTGTTCAATAATTATATGGTTGTTCATCCCTTATCTAGGATGACGTTTCCAGTAGGTTATGGTATCCTTCTAGTTATACCTAGGTGTTGACCACCTATATGTGTATTATGATCTTATCTTTATGATGTGGTATTATTCCGATGGTGTTTCTATCCTGAATGAAAATTCTTAGTCTTCATGTGTTCTTATTCATTAAATGGACTAATGAGCATGAACATTAGGATGAATATAATTATTAGTAGTATATCTTGGGGAGCAGTTCTTCAAAGAAAATCATTATCACAGATACTCACAATTGAAATATCGCTAGTAGTGGTTAAGGAGATTTAGACTTGGAGTCTTTCATGAGCATAACTAGATCATTATTTGTATATATCTCATTATTATTGATATATCCTAGTATTATATAACTACTCATGATTCATTGTGTTGTGTTATTTTGTGGTTTCACATTGTGTATTTTTATACTAACCCGGGTTTGGGATCATCCCATTTGTGTCTAGTATTATGCAGACAATGTAACATTTGTGGAGTCCTTGTTGGACATGGATAAGGAGGAGAAATATTAAAAGAGAAATACATAGTTGTGTACTATTGTTGAATTATACTGTACTTCCCTCTATATTATAAGGTTGGAAATTACATCCTAGTTCTGGTTGGGCTTTAATTTGCCTCTTTTTACACTTTCCACTAATTTATTATCATTCTATGTTTGTGGGATTATACATGTATTCATTAATTTTTGTCATTGTTATATATTTTATTATTTTTTCCTTGGATATATGTGTTTGTGGGTATAGATACTTAAGGATAATGTCTCTCAGGTGTCTGATATGACTTCTTAGTTCTAGTAGCTATACCCTAGCCTATTGGTTGTAGGATTGGGCTAAATATGTCTCGGTCCTAGTCTGGTTATGTCATGACAATGTATTCTACTCATAATCACGGAATTATATGTACATTAAAAGTGATAATTCATTAGTAAATAAGAATCCCAATAGGATGAGTTTGAGATCTTGTTCTCCAATATTAACATCCCTTGTATTCGTCAAACAAAGATAGAAAAGGAGTTCCTTGATCTTATGAAAAAGGATGATGAATCCATTTGTACATATGAGGAAAACATTAAAAGACATTAAAGGTATGATTCTAGATTTTTCATCCATCTAAAAAGAATTTTTATTCATACTTTATTGTCTTAAAACAAAGTCTTCAATGTGAATGAGCTACAAGAGACATCAGTAGCTATGAAAGAGATTGTGTGTTGTGATTTACAGGTATAAAAAGAAGTTGGTACTAAATATCAATATCATGTTTTTTACAATAAATCAATGATGGATATCTATGGAAAATCTCAAAATGATGGGAAAAATAATATGAATGTATCATTATACTCAATGTTTGGAAACAAGAATGGTTGATATTTTCATAACGGGACTATAATATTTTTAAGTGTTGAAAATATGGTCATCAAGTTGTTGAGTGATTATGTAATGGGAAAATAGTTTCTAATGATGTTAATGGAGTAAATAATATATATAATAAACCACCCATACTTAAATGATACAAGTGCAAGGAAATGGGGAATTATGCTAAACAATACCCAAATCCCAGGGTTAATGATGATTATTGGTGTTGAAAACCTATTAAATCCAATAAAAAATAAAAATCACAAAAAATCACTATTGGTGATGTTGATTATGACAAAAAATCAGAAAAATGATTAAGTGATTACAAAATAGCATTGTAGAATAACATTTATGGTAATATAGAATATTGGAATATCTATGTGTTGGTCTATTGTGGTTTTCCATAACTATATGGTACCAGTAACAATGAAAAGTGATCGAAATATTTTTTGAAGGAAAATTTTGTGTACACAATAAAGGGATAAGGAGATAATGAGAAGTTTTACAGTATTAGTGACCTTATTACTAATATATGGACAAAGTGATATCATTGGTTGAGTATATATTATTTTTGGTATTTTGGTGTGGTTAAAGATTTAATTTTGATATAATTCATGCTTTCACTAAGGTATTATGGTAATTCATGTTATTATCATGTTTCAAAAGAAAACATTATTAATATATTCACATGTTTGGAATATAACTACCAAGAACTACCAAATTATATATGGAAGACAAATGATATGTAGATTTAGTTAACCTCTTTCTAATGTTTTATATTTATAGTTTTTGTAAGGATTTTAATGTTATCCATTTATGGATAGTATAAGTTATTTTATAGTTTATGTTTGTTAGATGAAAGTGTTATCTCACTATACGTCGAATTATGAATGTTTGATAACTTTTTCTAACCTTTTTGATGAGAAATTTGGAATGACTTATGATTCTATCTAATGATCTGATAACACATAAAGAATAAAAATTAAACTTTATTCTGATAAATAAAAGATTATGTGAACATTGTTCAATGAATGTTCAATAGTGATATTGTATAGAAATAAAGTAAGTATTTCTCCTCATGAAAAAAATTCATCAAATTTAAGAAAAAAAGCTTGAAAACAAAAACATTATCCCCATACATTCTTTTTCAATGAATCAGATTGTCCCTTCAATCATTTTAGATTTATAGATTTTTGGTTATTAAAATTCTTTAATCCGTATTCCCTATCATTATCTATCATAACTCGATGGTTATATTTCTCTTCTACATTAATGTTCTCACTTCCCACCAATGTTCTCTTATTTGGAAACCCAATGATGAGTTAATATGGGAAACAATTATGTTTCTAACATTATTTTTTAAAATTTTGTTTTATTATGACTTTTTACGATGTGGGCTTCCTTATAAAGAACCTTATAATAGTAAACAATTTATAACCCTAACAAATTTTAAGGGTGAAATTAATTTTAAGGGGGGTACATTGTAAAACCCTGAGATTTTAAGAGATAGATTCCTTTTTTATTTTTTTTGATGTCTTGTGTTGTATGAAACATTATGATTATTTTTCTCTATAAGAAACACAGTTTTAGCATATAATATACACGACACTATTCTTAGCTTTTCTTAGACACAGTTTCAAGTTATTTTGATAGAATAATTTCACACAATAGTGAGTATAGTTTATTTATATATATAAAAGAAATATGTTTGTATTATGTTATACGCAACACCAAAATAGGTTTTACACAATATGTCAGACTTACTTGGTTGGTGTTATAAGCAAGAGATACCATCCTTGATAACGTACACTATACACAATAATGAGTTTCACTAAACAACGATATATAATTAAAATATTTTTATCCAATGTGATATATACTAGACATTATAAATATTATTAACCACATTTTTTTATATAACATTAACATTAATCTCTTGTAGAAACAGATTCAATTTTTCATATAAAAGAAGTATTTTTAAAAAAAATGCAGTTTTGTTGCCTTATGATGGTTAACCCATTTTAAATCTATGTTTTTTCACTTTTATATATTATATTTGACAAAATAAAATTCTTTTTTTAAACAGAAACATAAATTTTTTTATGTTTATAGTATTTTTCTTATAAAATTCATCTTTTAACTAATAGTGCAAAATACTCCTTTTAAATCAAAACGTTCTTTTGATCAAATTAACTTATATAGATATATTATATTTTTAAATATTTTTAAAGTTTAATTTTATTTTTTTATCATTTTATAAAATGGTTTTAATTGAATGTAATTTACCATTTATATTGGATATAAATACATAAAAATAATCTGAAAAGATTTTACTTTTTAAAACCCTGCTTATTGGTTTTTGACAACAAGAATAAAAAATAAATTAATTTATGCCAATTCTGTGTTTTTAATTTTGAAAAATAGAATCCATATTTGGAATAATTGAATACCAATTATTTTAATAGGTTACATTTACTTTTTTGGATATTATGAAAAAAACTACATTAATGTTTATATAGCACATTTTAAGGTAAATAGGGTAAATTAGTGTTACAAATAATAAGATAAAGAAAATAAAATGATCTAAAAACCTACCAAAATCCCTTTTTATTAATATCATTATACCCATGAAATATGAGGTTGGAAAAATAGCAATTTATGGGCCACATGACAATTAAAATAACAAAGATATTAATAAAACCAATGAAAGTTAAAAAATGTCAAACTCACTTAGTATAATAATTTTAATATATAGATAAAATGGTGATATATTCGTACATAAACACTCCATGCATTGATAAAATAATTACCTACATCGTGGTAATTTATTTTTAATTTTTATGAAATTTATTATTACATTAAATTCAAATACTTCGATGATGTAAATATTAATTAATTGATGATAAATCAATATTTTATTATTAAAGTACTGATAATAATAAAAAGTCCTAAAGACATGGAAAAATCATACTTGACAAGTATATGTCGACCATATTCATCCAAGTTCCATGAATGTTACCATTAGGTGATTTATAGAATAAATTAAGAAATTTATTCTATTTTATTTAAAGTGATGATAATGTTTTCATATTCATACATTAATAAGTATAACATTTTTAATGTTGGATTTTCCATAAGATAAATTTGACTACCTATGTTCTTATAAAATTTAGTAACTCTATGTTCATAATAGTATTTTATTTCATATTTTTACTCTACACATAATCATATTAAATAATTATACAATATTTTTGTATTGATTATTTAATAGTAGAGATATCAAATAAATGTTATTAAAAATATAAAAATAAATATAATTTAGGATAATTAATTTTCCAATGAATTTTATAGATGAACTTGACCCATTAAGTAAATACTAAATTTCATGGATTTATTATAACAACTAATCTTATTATTTTTATGAATCTATGAAATTAATAGCTTCAAAATTGAAAAAATTGATATTTTTTGAAAATAATCTTTTATAAAATTATTTAAAAATTATCAAAAAAAATTAAAAAATATAGAATAATTATGATATGGTTTATAATTTTTTAAATTATTCATTTATGGTATAATTTAAAATAAATAAGTAAATATTATAACATTTTAATATGAAAATAATTGTTGTCTTATTTAAAATTAAATAGAATAACTAACTGTCAATTAAAATGATAATGTATAAATTGATATAAAAACATGTCTAAATTATATTGGATTATGACATATCAATCATATCATAACTTAGCTTCAAATATATATCAATTTGGAGTTATTTTTTTATTTATTTTATAATTATTATAAATTAATATTTTTGAGGATTCCAAATGTGCCCCTCACCTCAATAATAAAAGGACACCTCCTCCCCTATTTCTCTAAATCTCATTAATCCTTAAATTTCAACCATACCCTTATCATATATCTTTTCAACATCCCTAGTTATATTATAGATTTATGGGTATTCTCAAAAGTCCAAATCCAGTTCTATTATGTGGTGATCTAAAGAGAGAACATCAATGAAGAGGAGGCTCAAACACATAGGAAGAATATTAGACATATGGTAAGTGATAAATTTGTAAATATCAATTTTTTATTTGAGATTTTTTATATATAAGATTTTAATTGGGATATATTTAACATATATTCCTATGTTTTCTAAAAATGTTTTTATAAAAATTTTAATATTCATATATGTATGTTTAAAGTAATTTTGAACCAATTTTTACTTGTACTACATGGTATGGATGGAATATTTCTCTTGTTTACTATACGATCTACTTTTTCATTTTTTAGAATAAGTATGTGGATAATGTTTTTAAACATATATTTAAAGAATGTATTTTTACAAAATCCAGAATTCATTTTTCCACGAAGATTCCTATACATTATTTCAAGTTTATTTTCAAAAAAAAATTCTTTTAAATTTATGTAACATTTTGAGAGAAGAAAATGTTTTTGAAGAAGAAATGATATTTTCCTCAAAATTAAAGTTATGTTGTTTTATGAAAATTATTTTCTATATAATATGATGCCCATAAATAGTTTTATGCTTCTTTATATATTATAACTATATTTTTATTGTCTTAATGATGAATGATCTTTATAAGGATTATGTTATGATTGAATGATTTTTTTAAAAAACCTTTTTATTTCATGGGTTATGTCATGAAGAATTGTTTATGTTTTTATGGAATATTTAATAATGGTTTTCCTATAATATTTTTGGGACCTATATCTCCTGCAAATTCATTGGGTAAATATATATATCAAATGAGATAGACATGACTATAAATACATGTAAATCCAATTCTGTAATACTATGATGGAACGGCATGTAAATCTTGTTCAGTAATATACGGTTTAAACATCATTTAAACCTAGTTTAGTAATGGAATTTTTCCAATATAACGGTCATGGAAGAAATTTTTTGGCTACAATGTAGATCATATAATGTGTTTATTTGTTATCTAAAATTCAATGTTTTATGACATGGTGATTTTAACATGGTTAATGTTCCATTACGATCTATTCCATATGATTTTCAATGATTTATTTCATGACTCGTGATTTTTTATATTTTAACTTTATGTTCATTTTTTACCTTCTTATGGTTTTGGTTTGTTTAATGTTCTCAGTGTTTACACTTACAGAGCATTTTACCTCACCCTTTTTGTATTTTTATTTCCCAAGTATATAAATAAATGATTTAGGTAGGAAAAAAAGTAAAATAATTATGGTTGATGTTGAAGATAATTTTCCATGTTAGAATATTATGTTCTATTTTTTCAAAGAAACTAAACTAATATGGTCTTTGGGAGTATATTTTGTCATGTATTAAGTATTCCAAAAATTTAATATAGTGTCCATATACATAAAACTTGGGTCATTCTATACATGTCGTGTTTAAATCAAGGTAAGGAACTTTGTTTTAAAAAATATATTTTATTGTTTCCTTTAAAACGATTTTCTTCTTCCATATTCATATTTTTCCTCAATAAAAACCATTTTTAATGATTGTATTCCTAAATAAGCATTTATTTTTTCTTCGAATAAAACCCTATTTCTTTTAATTATATGAATTTTTGTTTTATCAATTGGGATTCAATGTAATGCGGTATATTAATATCCTAAAAATCAATATTATAGGTGAAAATAATTTGTTTATGATAAATGATTTTTATGTTATGATAATATTGTAGTTCAATAGATTTTTACTGATGATGTGTAGATCTGTTATAAAATATGGTACTATGATTTTACTATAGCTCTCCAATTCATTTTGTGAAGGGATAGAGTTAACGGATTTGGTTTCCCTAAAGATATCATGGGATTATTTAGGGATGGTTAATTTATGAATAATTATGACGACTATTTCTCGTGTAAATTTAATGGTTTGTCAACATAGTTGGTTATTTAATGTGTCGGTATAAATGATATGGAATTTATTACCTATATGATTTTAATATTCTTTCTGTGGGTATTTACGAAAATATTATGATTTCAGGTGTTAAAATAATGTAAATGGTACTTTGTATGCTTGAATAGTATAACTCTATGGAATATAGTTAATATTAATTTTTTATGTTTTTAAAGAAAACTTATGTTTTTAATTTTTCCATTAATATATCTAATGAAATGTATTATGAAAATATTTGGGTAGAGAATGAAATTTCAAATGTAAGAAAATTATTTTAAGCCAATTTTTTTTTGAAAATGGAAAATTTTGACTAGTTTTCGTGGAATAATAGATTCAATCATTCTTTTTATATTACTTACAAAAAAATCGACCATATAAAATTTACTTTTTTTCCACAAGTATTTCTTATGGGTAATGGAAAGATAAAATTAAATTTTAAATTCATGAAAATTTTTCATGAAATAAAATCATTTATTACATTATAATTTTGGTATTTAAAAAATATATATATACTAAGTAGATGCTACAAATTTTTAGGAAATATGATTGTTATATAAGATTTGTTACATAACTCTCTAAATGTATAGTCCTAAAATCTATTGTCAAATTAAATAAAGTTAAATTTAATAAAAGTACACTATATTAATTAATATTTAATGTTTGGTCCTTTTAAAAATTAGTATATTTTGATCACATTTAATCATTGATTTATATATACTACCATTACAATAACTGAGAATATTATTCTCATTTTGTTGATGAGTGGAATTAAAATGAGTATTTATTATAAGGGTACTATGTTTGGAGAACATTGTGGGAGATAATTAATATTATTCGTGAAATATTTTTCTTAGGTATTTCTTCATCAAGGAAACTACTCTATTTGGAATCTGAGATATTTATTATATTGTGATGTATCAAATATTCATTTTAAATTGATTTGATATTTATATATGAAATTATATAGTATGTTTATTTGGTACAAGAGTGTGGTAAAATTATTTTTTGATATTAGGTAATTGGGAAAATGATGGTAAAACCTAGGACAACATATGATAAATTGAAATGACGATATGATGAACCTAAAGTATCAAATATTAAAATGAATGTTTTAATATTTAAAACATAAATTTGATAAAAAAAATTATTATATGTTTGATCACATTAATTTAATGATTCTTAATGATCACGCTATGATTTTTGTTTATAGTCTGTGGTTGTTACTAGGAGGGATCATGAAAATAATGATTGTGATTTCCAATTCAATGACCATCCTCAGAGTAACAAAATAAAATTGGATATAAGATAAGATATAATATAGCTATGTTGATCCAACTCACATAATCTATAATGTGTAACATGAATCCTTAGGAATTTCCATGGGTCCAAAGGAATGAAAAACTCACCATTTAGTTATTTATACCAAAATGTACACTTTTCATTAATAGTTCTTTTTATATTTCTATTCTTTAGAAATAGATACATTATACATAAATTATATTTTATCTATTCTATTGTTAAAACCATAAGAACAAGGTTTTTCTAGTTTATCTTTTAGAAGCTAATGTGGATAAATTGTTGCTCTTTTTCCAGAATACATGGAAATCATAAAAAATCGATTCCATATCATGTGACGAGTTTAAGAAGTAATTTTTTGTCATAAAACATCACAATGTTACCTATGCCATGACTACCCTAAGCCCACATCCAATAAGCCAAGGGCAGGTGACAAGGACCGAGTGGGAATATCCCAAAAATGGGAGGAATTTTCCTATATACCTATAACACACAAACATATCCAATCCACAAATGTGGAAATGTTAAATCACTAAGTAAAAAATTTCATAGAAACCACTATACAAAAAAACTATAGTACAATAGTTGATGTAATAGAATGTAAATTGGTCAAAAAGAAGAACACTAAAATAATAGAGTCTATAGGCAGAAGTCCAACCAGTTAAGTAAGAGGTACTGGTACTATCGTCAGAAAAGATATCGAAAGACACCTTGGTATGTCTGGTATTATAAGGAACCTCCTAATCTTGGCTGACATGAGACTCCATTGAAGAGTCGATAGTTTGGACAAGACACAACATGAGTTAGAAAAGACCACGCATGGGTGAGTAAAACAATACTCCATTGGACACCATGAAACCACGAAGGATTACTACAAAGGAAATACTAGAAAAAAATACCTCGAAAGAATACCTCAAATTAAAACAAAAAAGTAAATTCTATAAAGGAATACCAAAAATAAAATACCATGATGTGACACCTCCAAGAAATGAATAGTAATCAACACACATATATATATTTCAACAAAACATATATAAAGAATGTTCAGATATACCCAATCCAATAAGAAACATAGTCTCAATATGAAAAATAGTCTCTATAAGACAACTAGTCTCTATAATACACATAATCTTTGTATGAAACTTGGTATCCATAAGATACACAATCTCAATAAGACAGAGAGTCTCTAGGTCACAACTAGCTATAGATATATTTTATTAATGCACACTCAAATTGAGAGAACAAACACCATAATCCGTTAGGTTTTATAAAAAATCAACAATACCTACATGGGATATCTCAAAATTACATTCACATCGTAAGGGTCCTAACACCATATACGAATCATCAAACAAATTCACTATTTGAACATTATAGGGGTTTGATGTTTCAATGGATGGGGGTCACTAGGCCTATAGACCAACTCACATTGAACCTTTGTAGCTATCTATCCTCTTCTTCTATAGTTGACCATTGAGGTAGACGGTCTTGTGTTATCACGCTAGATCATGGAGGTTGACTGCCCCCAGCTACAATGGTCATGCAACCATTGAAGCTACCACAACACATGGTCGACTGTTGTGGTCGATCGCGGCCCAACTCCAGATTAGTCACCCTGGGTCTAACCCAGATCCATCCCATCCTATTTGGTCTAACTCGGCCCATTATGCCTATCTCGTCTCCTCTTGTGCCTTCCTGGTCTGGCATGTTCCACTCTATCCCAGCATATTGACCCTCCACATCATTCCTCTTCTACATATCAATCCCCACCGCATCTAAAAACCACTGTCTGTGGCTGCCTACTATGGTCCTCATTCTTTGGCACCAATGGCTCCCACATGGACACCGTCCACATTTTGTATCTTCTATATACCTTGTCATCCACCTCAACCACCGCCCCAGACCCATGCTGCCATGTTACAGGACCGATAGGAGCCACCTCCCCGACTACCACAGTGTACCTTCGTGCACCATCACCCTGGCCAATATGCACAACACCATCACCTTTACAACTACTTTTAATTATTCCAAACTTATTTCCATGGGATCAGATCATTGTTCCATGAATCATGGGCATAATGATCAATTTTTCACATGGGGTTTTCAACAAGGATAGAGGAGATGTGTAATGTATGAAGAGAACATGAAATCTGATGGATAAAATCATAATAGGGCCCAAGGAATAATCCCCAACCTTTTTTTGTGTCGACATCAATCCATTCAATTCAGAACTAACAAAGAAGAAGGAAATGAAGGAAACTCCCAAAAATAATCTAAAAAATATAATCCAATCCACAATAATTAAACCACAGGCTAATTGATTCTTCGATTAGTCATTGTTCATCATATAATTCAAGAACATGTAAAACAACTCAAAAGATATTGGTATGTCTAGTATATGTATCATTGACTATTGAGTATTGATTTCCACTGGTGATTAGTCAATAATAATCTCTGATCCCCATTTTTTTCGTCACTGCTGAGAGAATTCTATATGGATATCCTCCAGAACCGCCCATGAATTTAGAGGGTTTTGAGCCTAACCCTGGGTCCCTTCCTAGATCATCATATAAAAAAAACTACATCACCGCTTCAACATAATGATAAAATAAAATAAACTCATGGTATATTTTATTCATTAAAACATCCAAAATATATAATCATAGCTGAACCATTAAAGCAGATGTTAGGCCTCACATAGAGAGAAAACCATAATACGAACATTACAACGGTCTCATATATCCAATGCGAGCCATTGTTCATGATTTTTTAGGATTTTAAAATGGGAAAATTTAATTTAATAGTTTTATTTACCATTACATATTTTCTAAATCTTTATTCAAATGACCTGCGCCGACCAATGTTAGGTCGCTCCTAGGGTAAATCCAACATTATAAGCTCAATGGTGTCCTAGTATTTCTAATTCGAGAATCCATTTAAACGATATTAAAATTTTTCTAGAATTATTAGCACATGTTATATTAAAAACATTACATTTTTCAGTGAATTCATTCTAGTACACTGGACCTTGAAATCACATGTTACCGCAGTTCCTATTCTCATAATTTTCACAAATAATTTATAAAAAAAATATTGGTAAAATATGAGTCAATATATTCTCCCACATTATGGATTTACGTCATAGAAAAGGAAAAACAAGGGCTACTCAAACAAAATATGGAACTCACCATGAATATGAGCCTCCACCCATCATCTCTCCTAGAGATTATCGTACTACCACTAAAAACACACCAAAGGAGTCGACCAACCAAGAAGGATCCTCTCATATTGAACCTCTATCTCTACCTATTACTCAAAAAAAGTCACCCCTTCATCATGTTCTACCTCACCTAAATCTATGAAGTGTGATGTCTCATGCACATACCTCCGCATCTTTCCACCTCACTAACTCAACTCATTATTAGAAAATTTTAGAATAACCTCATAGATAGTTTGTCTCCCTGAACAAATCTATACTATCCACATCATGATGAGACCTGAAAGAACATTTGATCTCCTTCATCAATCTACAAAGGCCTCCACCGCCTATCAACATAAGACTTATGATAGCCATGTTCTATCTTCATTTACCCTTGGATGATCTGCACATTCTCTTTAGTCACCTACACCTACTCCGAGCCCGTGAGTGCTGACTCTCCTGGTTCCATCCAGAAAAGTGGTCACCTGTAGTGTCACCTATACATGGACTACAGTGGTGTCAAACCAATTGTGTAATAGTAGCTATATTTGTACGCAAACACCACCAATTATATGTGATCCTACCAACTATGGACAAATTATAACATCCATGCCCATAGCATGTCCTCTATAAACTAAATTGTCAATTCTTGTCTGGTTGTTTTTCTATGGGTGAAATTTTATTTTAATGCGTAACTAATTCCCAAAACCTCATACAATCCCTTCCATAACTGGGATGTAATGTTCAAATCATGATCTGAGACTATCATCGATGGAACTCCCTGGAGTCAAACTACCTCTTATAAATAGATTCATCACATGCTCTCTACAGAACATTTATCCCGAATAGTTTGGAAGTGGGATGACTTGGTGAGTTGTTCAACAATCACCCATAATAAAGTGTTTCCCTTAGATGTATGTGGTAAACCAATCATAAGGTCCATCTATATCTCATCCCACTACTATTCTAACACGTCAAGGGTTTGACACAACAAGAAAAAAGGTCTATTTCCATGGTTCAAACCTATGGAAATAGGTCCAAAAATTGTGGTCGTTATCACTGTGGCAGTAGGGTCTGACATATTGTCACAGTTTTATCTTTTGCAATAGGAAACTATTACTAATTATTACCAAACCATCTCAATTGGCCTTAAAATTTTCCATCATGTTAGTTGACCAATAGCCATAGTGGCAAACCATGGCAATTTTCTAAAAATATATGTGCACAGTAGGTTTTGATCCCTAAACCTCCCCTTCTATATGAGCAACCTCACAACTATAGTGTAGAACACGTTGGGTATATAAATATATATATTTATATATTAATAAAAACCATGTAAATAGCCTCAAAACTGTGGAAATATATCTTCCCAGCAATTTCTGGGTTAGTAATTTTTTTCATAAGAGCTGGAGACCTATAACCATTGTTTTGAAAAATAGTGGTTATATCCATTGAATAAAATGGATTATAGTCACAATTTTCAAAACTATGGATATAGCCCATGGTAAATTGGCTTATAGTTGTGGTTTTGAAACCATGGATATTGGTTCAGGCCTATAGCCTCTTTTTCAAATTGTGTAATTCAAACCCACTAGATCCTAGTGCATGACCTTCACCTACTGAAATGTGAGCCATCGAGGAAGAAACTCAAAAATGTTATTCTTATCCCTGGCCACACAAACTGATGTCAAACAGCCTGGTACACATTTTCCACACCTATATGTACTACCAAGGGGGATGTATAGACCTCCTTAAAAATCTCCTCCCACAATGCCACTAGTACATTTTTTCTCCCTATGAAAAGAATGAAATTCTTCCCACCATTCGAAAATCCATTAGTGGAATTCCCCCTTGGACATATGAGCACATTAAATTTTGTTGTCAAAACCCCCAAGATATTGCCTTCATGACTCACTATAAGAGTGGAGGGGTAATAACCCTTGACTAGAGGTATGTCGCCTCTTCCCCATCTATCATGGATATCTGAAATGTGGACAACTATTTTGATGCCTCATTCAACAAATACAAACTGGATCTCCTGCAGAGAGCATCATCAACCACTTTTTCCTTCCCAATAGTATAGAAAACCTCAAATTCTGAGTCATAGAGAATCTCTAGAAATCGCCTCTATCTCATTTTCATATCTTTCTAAGAAAATATGTACTTGAAAATCTTTTCTTCTATGTTGTTGATAAATCGCTTGCCCATCAGGTAGTGTCACCACATCATTAAATTGAAATCTACTTCTTATAACTCAATAACATGTGTCACATAGTTTTTCTCAAGTTGTCTCAAATAGGGTGAACCATAAGAAATCACCTCTTTCCCTTGAATCAGGAAAAAATTATTCAAATTCTGGTACCATCCTCTGGAAATTTCAAGATGGGATAAATTTGAAATATCTTCCTCAACTGCTGAAAAATATCCCAACAGTTCTTTATCCATGAAAAAGGTAGTCTATTTAATATCAAATATTTCAAGGATGCTTCAACTCTGGAAAATTAGGGTATATTCTATTGATATTACACCGCTAATCTAAGGAACCTCCATATATCAGTAACACTCTTGGATGGATACCAAGAAAACACAACCTCAATCTTCTCTAGATCAACTGTAACTCTATCATCTAAAATGGTGTGTCCCAAAAAATGGGCCTACCAAATCTGTAACCAACACTTCAATAGAATTTTTTAAATATGGTTCTCTCGGAGTGTGTCCATTTAACGAACAGAAAAATGTACTTTTTTATTTATGGAACTCTTTTCTCATAATAAATTTTTATTATGTTTTACAATAAAAGTACATCAAATTACTTCAGACCCAAATTTTAGTTTTAAAAAATAATATAATTATTATAACAAATTTTGGTATAGGGAATAATGGTTATTTTAATGAAATAGTATAATTAAAAACCCCTATTTTTAAATTTATATTATAAAAAAATTACTTTTTTTTGTTATAAATTTCACTATATAATTTCACTATTCATTTTCTATCTACTATTATTTTTAATAACTACGCATTTTATTATTTAAAAATCAATTTTCTCGTAATTAGATAATTAGTATGCTAAAATAAACATCATTTTTGAATTATTAAAGTCAAAATTAACCTAGGATGATTTTTTAGAAATTTTGTAAAAAGTTTCAATTTGATGAATAGTATTTAAGGAATATTGTTTTATATCAATAATATAAAAATATTTTAAATCACTTTTTTTGTGAAATGATTTTCAAAAAATGTCCTTCTATCGTTGTGTTCAGAAAGAAATTTGGAGTCTAATAAGATCAACATTATTTTTAATGACTAGTAAAGTATAAATAGAAACATACCTGTATGAATAGTAATGAATATTAAATCGACCAAAAAAATAGAAATGTCACCTATTAGTATATAAATACATTTTAGACATCTTAAAAGTGTAAAAATGATCATAGTTTATGTTTTGGTATTTTTGAAAGTCATAAATATTTTATTTACAATTCTATAATTAATTTAATAATTTAAAATGGAAATTTATTTTCAAGAAACTTAATCAAAAATTGTTAATTTATTGTCTTATGTTTATACGATAATTTTATGGGACTTTGATTACTTTCCTATGGTGTTACAAAATGTGTTATAGTTTCAAAGTTCTATTTTTATAATAATGATTTATTTTATTTAAAAATTAAATTAAAAATAGTTTAAAAAATATTTTCATAAAATTTAGTTTATTTTTGAATTTAGATCATCGATATTAGGTTAGGGTGAGTTTTTGGGATTTTTCTAAAACAGTTGAATATTCAGTGAATAGTAAAAATATTGTTTTGAAATTTGGGTGTTTAATGTCATCATTAATGATGTTATAATGATTTAAGCCTTTTGGTAGACTTATTAATAGTTATATATTCGATTAAGTGTTCCAAGTGGCCAATACCATGGGCAAATACAATGGGAAAGCCCATGGATTTGCAAATACCACCGATGAGGTGTCCCTTGGAAATTAATAATTTATTCCCTCAATTTTCTGATAAATACCCATCCATTCCCTCATTTATTTCCTTTCCAAAACCTCCCCAATTAAGTTATGGTCTTTTACCTCCCAAGGAGTCCTATCAAGGTGCACTCAAGCCTCCCAAGGTCCCTACATTGATGCTTTCAAAGTTACTCTTCAAGGTAAGGTATTCTTTCACCCTTCTCTTTTATGTCATGACTTTATGTCTTGTCTTACAGTTCCATTTTTTTATATAGGGGTATGTTATTCTATATCATTATTACTATATATTTCATGTCCAAATGGTTAGATACAATTTCATCTCTCATCAATATATTTTCTTAATTTTTAATTGACGTTGTTAGGCTGCCGAATTTTCTTAAAAGAAATTGCATCTTCTCTTTTCTTTCGACTTTCATTTTCATATCGTATTTCCCTAAAATACCCATAAAATGATCATAATTATTTATATTAGGTACCCCTACTATATAATGATTTATTTATGAGTGGTTGACTCTTGTCCCCAATCTTTTCAATGTTTTATAAATCCATGTTAAATAACTGTTATGCTGCAGAATTTTCATCACAAAATTTCTCTCTCTCTCTCTCTCAAGAAATTCTCGTATTTTATTTATGTGAATACTTAAACCTATTTCGTTTCATTGGATGTTCATAAATTTTAAAAAATTATATTTTTTATTCTATAATTTACTTACATATAACTCTCACTCCCTTTCTATGGGTTATAAATGACATAATGAACTTATTTTTATGTACTTTTTAAAACATCATGATTTGGACAAGAAACCCATTTCATTTATTCTATTTGAGTTATTTATGAAATTTTTAATTTTGATCTATGTGGATCACATGAAGATAAATACATATAAAGGGTGGTCCCTGATAGCACTATAATACATTGGTTCATGAAATTAATCTCTAGAGATGACAAGTTTCATGATACCTTGGTGAATAACCATGATGATTTTTATGATACCTCGGGGATAAACCGTGGTGATATGTTCATAAATGTTTAAATAAAATGTTTTAGCCACATATTCATGTTATTATTCATGTTCTTGTTATTATTATATGACTCTTTTTCTATTGCTCATGTCTTCATAGTTTTCATCAAGTTCTTATTGACAACACAAGTAATCTGATTCCCTTGTTTACCCCTTACTAGGCCTTATGCTCAACCTTTCCTTTGATGCTTGTCACCAAATTATGAGATGCAGTAATTGTACTTAGGATGAACATATTATGAAGCCTTAAAAGTGTATTATAATTATGTTTTATGTTGTATTCATGTTTTATGTTCCTAATTTCCATGACACTTAACACAAAATATCTTCCAATATGTTAAATTTGTATTATGTAATGAAAAGTTATGTAATAAAAAGTTGGGATGTTATAATTTATATCAGAGGATGGTATAGTCATTTTTGGTAATTATGATATTTTTTTTTGAAGAACCCTATTAAAAATTTTAAAAATAGGAAATCTTCCAAGTATTTTGGTGAAATATTAAGTTAGTGGTTTCCAAACAAATAAGTATATGTCTAGATACGAGCAAGTGGGCGTGGCTCGGGCACATATGTACCTAGAAGTGAATACTCTGACATGGTGTTTTGGGCATGACCTGGGGTATCTTGGTACATGACAAGAATCCTTGTTTCACTATTGGTTATGACAATCTCAGGGGATATGTTTGGTTAATCGCAATATTTTTATGAATCATTATGAATGATTTATAAAAAAACAAATTGTCATTAAAGAATAATATTTGTTTTAAGTATAAATTTTAATACATTAAATCAATTTATAATTATAAGATTCATAACAGTAACAAATTTATAATAAGAGAAAATTGCGACGAGGCAATTTCATTTATGGCGGAAGAATGTAACAACCCGAAAAATATACTTATTTTATTTATGGATCTATTTTATCCTAATAAATTTTTATTATGTTTTACAATAAAAGCACAATCAAATAACTTCGGACCCAAAATATTAGTTTTCAAAAATGATATAATTATTATAACAAATTATGGTATATGGAATAATGATTATTTTAATAAAATATTATGATTAAAAACACCTATTTTTTAATTTAAATGATAAAATAATTTTACTTTTTTATGTTATAAATTTCGCTATGTAATTTCAGTATTCATTTTTTATACACTATTATTTTTAATAACAAATGATTTTCTTATATAAAATTCAAATTTCTCATAATTAGATAATTATTATGGTTTAATAAACATCATTTATGAATTCCAAATGTAATAATTAACCTAGGATTTTTTTTAAAAAAATTTCAAAGAAGATTCAATTTGATGAATAGTCTTTGATGAATATTGATTTTTATAAATAATATAAAAAAGTTAAATAACTTTTTTTGTGAAATAATTTTGAAAAAATGGTGTTCTACAGTTGTGTTCAGTATTTAATTTAGAGTCTAATAAGATTAACATTATCTTTAATGAACGTTAAAGTATTAATAGTAACATACCCGTATGAATAATAATGTATAGTAATGAATAGTAAGTCGACCAAATAAATAGAAATTTCATCCATTAATGTATAAATACATTTTAGACATCTTAAAAGTGAAAAAATGATCATCGTTTAAGTTTTTTTATTTTTGTATGTCATAGATATTTTATTTACAATTTCATAATTAAATTAATAATTTAAATGGAAATTTATTTTCATAAAATTTTAACATAAATTTTTACTTTATTTTATTATGTTTTTATGAAAATTTTATGGGACTTTGTTTAATTTATTATGGTGTTACAAAATGAGTTATAGTTTCAAAGTTGAATTTTTAGAATAAATAATTATTTTATTTCAAAATTAAATTAAAAATATTTTGAAAATTATTTTCATAAAATGGTGTTCATTTTTGAATTTAGATCATCTATATTAGTTTAGGGTGAGTTTTTGGAATTTTTCTAAAACAATTGAATTTTCGGTGAATAGTAAAAATACAGTTTTGAGATTCGAGTGTTTAATGACATCATTAATGCTGTAATAATGATGTAAGATTTCTATTAGAATTTTGAATAGTGATATATGCTATTGGGTTTCCCAAGTGTCCAATACTATTGGAAAATATAATGTGCAAGCCCATGATTTTTCAAATACCACCAATGAGGTGTCCCTTGGAAATTAATATTTTATTCCCTCATTTTTTCTATAAATACCTAGCCATTCTCTAATTCATTTAATTTCCAAATCCTTCCCAATTAAGTACTGGATTTTTACCTCCAATGGAGTATTATTAAGAATCCCCCATGAAACCCAAAGTCCCAACCTTCATGCTTTCGAAGACACTCTTCAAGGTAAGGGGTCGTTTCACCATTCTCTTTTAAGTCATGACTTCCTTTATGTTATGTCTTGCAGTTCCATTTTATTATAATGGGGTTTGTTATTATATTTCATTATTACTATCCATTTTATATCCAAATTATTATATACCCATTCCTCTCTCATCAATTTATTTTCTTAATTTTTAAGTGACACTGTTAGGTTACAGAATTTTCATAGAAGAAATTGGATCTTCACTTTTCCTTTGAGTTTCATTTTAATATCGTACTTCCTTCAAATACTCATAAAATTATCATATTTATTTTTATTATTTATGAATAATTTATAATGAGTTATTTATTAGTGGATTACTCTTGTACCCACTTTTTTTATTGTTTTCTAAAACCATGTTATATAGCCATTATGATGGAGAAATTTCATCTCAAAATTTCTCTCTCTCTCTCAAGAAATTCTCTTGTTCTATTTATGTGAATATCCAGATCTATTTCGCTTCTATAGGTGTTCATAAGTATACAAAAATTATATATTTTATTATATAATTTACATACATATATCCCTCACTCCATTTCCATGGGTTATAAATGACATAATGATGTTATTTTTAAGTACTTTTTAAAATGTCATGATTTTGACATGAAACCCATTTCTTTTATTATATTTGGGTAATTAATGAAATTTATGATTATTATTTGTGTGGATCACATGAAAATAAAGACATATTATGGGTGTTCCCTGCTAGTTCCCTAATGCCTCGGGTAAAGAAATCAATCTCTTGAGATGACAAGTTTCATGATACCTTGTTGAATAACCATGGAAATTTTTATGACTCCCATGGGATAAACGATTGTGATATGTTCATGAATGTCTAAATGAAATGTTATATCCATGTATTCAAGTTATTATTCATGATCTTTTTATTATGATATGCTTCTCTTTCCACTGATCATGTCTTCTTATTTTTTCATCATGTTCTTATAGATATCACAAGTAAACTGATTCCCTTGTTATCCCCTTACTGGGCTTTCTTCTCACCCTTTACTCTTATGTATGTCTCTAGGTTATGAGATTCAGTAATTGGACATAGGATAAACTTTTTATGAATCCTTAAAAATGTATTAAAAGGATTTTTTGTGTTGTTCTCATGTATTATGTTCTTAATTTCCAAGACGCTAAACCCAAAAGATCTTCTAATATGTTAAATTTGTATTATGTAAAGAAAAGTTATGTAATAAAAGGCGGGATGTTATAATTGGTATCAAAAAATGGTTTAGTTATTTTTTGGGAATGATGATATAAAAATTTTAGGAAGAACCCTATAGAAAAGTATAAATATTGGAAAACTTCTATGTATTTTGGTGAAATATTAAGTAAGTGGTTTCCAAACAAATAAATCTTTATCTGGATATGAGAAAGTGGATGTGGCACTTGCACAGATGTACCTAGGATTTAATACTCTGACAAGAAGTTTCGATCTTGAACTAGGGTATCCTGATACATGAGAACGTGCCTTGATGCACTCTTGGTTATGACACTCCTGGGGGATATGTTTTGTTAATCAAAAGCTTTTTATGGATCATAATGAATGATTTATGTAAAATTAAATTGTTATTAAATAATAATATTTTCATTAAGTATGAATTTTAATAAATTAAATTACATTATAATTATAAGATTCATAATATTAACAAATTTCTAAAAACAAAAAATTGCGAGGACTCAATTTCATGAAGGGGGGGAAGAATGTAACGACCCGAAAAATGTTCTTCTTTTATTTATGGATCTCTTTTCTCATAATAATTTTTTTTAATTTATTACAATAAAATCACAAAAAATTACTTCGGACCCAAAATTTTAGTTTTATGAAATTTATAACTATTATAAAAATTTAAGGTATATCGAATAATGATTATTTAAATTAAATAGTATAATTAGAAACACCTAATTTTAAATTTAAATGATAAAATAATTTTACTTTTTTAGGTTATAAATTTCACTATGCAATTTCACTATTCATTTTCTATCTGCTGTTATTTTTAATAACTAAGGATTTTCTTATTTGAAAGTCAAATATCTCATAATTATATTAATGTTATGGTTAAATAAACATCATTTTTGAATTCCAAATGTCAAAATTAACCTAGGATTATTTTTCTTGATTTTTTCTAAGAATTTTTAATTTGATGTATAATATTTAATGGATTTTTTTAATAATATAAAACTATTTCAAATAAGTTTTATTGTGAAATGGTTTTCAAAAAATGGTCTTCTATTGTTGTGTTCTGTAAAAAATTTAGAGCCTAATAAGATCAACATTGTTTTTAATGAACAGTAAAGTATGAATAGTAACATACCTGTTTGAATAGTAATGAATAGTAATGAATAGTAAATCGGCCAAATAAATATAAACTTCACCCATTAATGTATAAATACATTTTAGACATCCTAAAAGTGAAAAAACGTTCATAGTTCACATTTTGGTATTTTTTATGTCATAAATATTTTATTCACAATTTTATAATTAATTTAATAATTTAAAATTAAAATATATTTTCATCAAATTTAATCATAAATTGTTATTTTATTGTATTATGGTTATATGATAATTTTATGGTACTTTCATTACTTTCTTACGGTGTTACAAAATGAGTAATAGTTTTAATGTTGTATTTTTTGGAATAAATAATTTTTTTATTTAAAAATTAAATTAAAAATATTTAGAAATTTATTTTCATAAAATGGAGTTCATTTCTGAATTCATATCATCAATATTAAGTTAGGGTGAGTTTTTGGGGTTTTTCTGAAACAGTTGAATTTTCGGTGAATACTAAAAATACAGTTTTAAGATTCGGGTGTTTAATGCCATCATTAATGATGTAATAATGATTTAAGATTTCTGGGTGACTTATGAATAGTGATATATTCTATTAGGTGTCCCAAGTGGCCAATTCCATGGCCAAATACCTTGATAAATCCCATGGTTTTGCAAATACCTCCTATGAGGTGTCCCTTGGAAATTAAAAATTTATTCCCTTACGTTCCATGCAAATACCAAGACATTCCCATATTCAATTCATTTCCAAATCCTCCCCAATAGTTTTCTGGTCTCTTTTCCTCTCATGTAGTCCTCCGAAGTTTCCCTCAAGCATCCCAAGGTCCCAACCTTCATGCTTTTGAAGTTACTCTTCAAGGTAAGGGATTCTTTCACCATTCTCTTTTAAGTAATGACTTCCTTTATGTTATGTCTTACAGTTCCATTTTATTATATGGGGGTATGTTCTTTTATATCATTATTACTCTCCATTTCATATCCAAATTACAAGAGACCCTTTATTCTCTCATCAATTTATTTTCTTAATCTTTAAGCGATGTCGTTTGGTTGCCGAATTTTCGTAAAAGAAATTACATCTTCTCTTTCCCTTCGAGCATCATTTTCATATGGTATTTCCTTAAAATACACATACAATTATCTTATTTATTTTTATTTTGTTCCCAGACTTTATAATTAGTTATTTATTAGTGGATTAATCGTGTCCCCTCCCTTTTCAATGTTTTCTAAATCCATGTTATATAGTTGTTATGGTGTAGAAATTTCATCTCAAAATTTCTCTCTCTATCAAGAAATTATCTTGTTTTATTTATGTGAATACCCAGAACAATTTCGTTTTTATGGTTGTTCATAAATATAAAAAATTATACATATTATTCTTGAATTTACATACATATAACTCTCACTCCTTTTCCATTGGTTTTAAATGAAATAATGATCTTATTTTAAGTACTTTTTAAAACGTCAAGATTTTGACATGAAACCCATTTCTTTTATTCTATTTGGGTTATTTAGGAAATGTAAGATTATGATCTATGTGGATCACATGAAATTAAATACAAATTAAGGATGCAACCGGATAGAGCTCCAATTAAATGGTTAATGAAATTAATCTCTAGATATGACAAGTTTCACGGTACCTTGCTGAACAACCATGGTAATTTTTATGACACCAAGGGGATAAACCATTGTGATATGTTCATGAATTTTTAAATTCAATGTTGTATCCACATATTCATGTTATGGTTCATGGTATTTTTATTATTATATTCCTCTTTTACCATTTCTCATGTCTTCATATTTTTTCATCATGTTCTTATTGATATCACAAGTAAACTAATTCCCTTGTTTACCCCTTACGAGGCCTTCTGCTCACCCTTCCTTTGATGTATGTCTCTATGTAATTAGATATAGAAATTGTAAATAGGATGAACCTGTGATGAATCCATACAAGTGTATTAGAAGTATTTTTTATGTTGTTTTCATGTATTATGTTCCTAATTTCAAAGAACCTCAACCCAAAAGATCTTCCAATATGTTAAATTATTGTTATGTAAAGAGAAGTTATATAAAAAAAAGGTGGGATGTTATATTTGGTATCAGAGGATGGTTTTGTTATTTGTGGTAATTATGATAAAAAAAATTAGGAATAACCCTATAGAAATTTTTAAATATAGAATAACTTTCAAGTATTTTGGTGAGATATTAAGTAAGTTGTTTCTGAACAAATAAATCTCTGTCTTGACACGAGCAAGTGGACGTGGCATTGGAATAGATGTACCTAGGATTGAATACACTAAAAAGGAGTTTCGGGCATGACCCGGGGTATCTTAGTACAAAAAAACCTGCCTTGATGTACTCTTGGTTACGACACGCCCGGGGGATATGTTTGGTTAATCACAATAATTTAATGAATCATTATGAATGATTTATATAAAATTAAATTGTTGTTGAAGAGTAATATTTTTTTTAAGTATGACTTTTAATACATTAAATTAAATTATAATTATATGTTTCATTTTGGTAACAAATTTCTAATAACAGAAAATTGCGAGGACACAATTTCATTAAGGGGGAAAGAATGTAACGACCCGAAAAATGTACTTCTTTTTTAGGGATCTCTTTTCTCCAAATAAATTTTTATTAGGTTTTTCAAGCAAAGCACATCAAATTAATTCAGACCCAAATTGTAGTTTCAAAAATGATATAATTATTATAAAAAATTAATGTATATGGAATAATGATTATTTAAATTAAATAGTATGATTAAAAACAGATATTTTTAAATTTAAATGATAATATTATTTTACATTTTTAGGTTAGTAATTTCACTATACAATTTCACTATTCATTTTATATCTGCTATTATTTTTAATAACTTATTATTTTCTTATTCAAAAGTCAAATTTCTCATAATTAGATAATGATTATGGTTAAATAAACATCATTTTTGAATTATAAATGTCAAAATTAACCTAGGATGATTTTTTATAAATTTTCTAAGAAGTATCAATTTGATGAACAGTATTTTATGAATATTTTTTTATGAATAATATAATAATATTTTAAATAACTTTTTTTGTGAAATGATTTTCAATAAATGGTCTTCTACAGTTGTGTCTAGAAAGAAATTTAGAGTCTAATAAGATCAATATTATTTTTAATGACCAGTATAGTATGAATAGTAACATACCTGTATGAATATTAATGACTAGAAATGAATAGTAAATCGAACAAAAAAATAGAAACTTCACCTATTAATGTTGAAATACATTTTAAACATCTTAAAAGTAGAAAAATTATCGTAGTTTAAGTTTCATTATTTTTTTATGTCATAAACATTTAATTTACAATTTTATAATTAATTTAAAATTTTAAAATGGAAATTTATTTTCATAAAATTTTATCATAATTTTTTTAAATTATTATTGTATGGTTATACGATAATTTTATGGGGATTTGATTACATTCTTAAGGTGTTACCAAATGGCTTATAGTTTCCAAGATGTATTATTGAAATAAATAATTATTTTAATTAAAAATTAAATTAAAAATATTTAGAAGATTATTTTCATAAAATGAAGTTCATTTTTGAATTTAGAGCATCGATATTATGTTACGGTGAGTTTTAGGGATTTCTATAAAACAGGTGAATTTTTTATGAATAGTAAAAATACAGTTTAGATATTCAAGTGTTTAATAAAATCATTAATAATATAATAATTATGTAAGATTTCTAGTAGACTTATGAATAATGATATATGCTATGAGGTGTCCCAATTGGCCAATACCATGGGAAAATACCATGGTAAATCCCATGGTTTTGTAAATACCACCGATGAGGTGTCCCTTGGAAATTAATAATTCACTGCCTCACATTTCCCATAAATACCAAGACATTTCCTCATTCATTTAATTCCCAAATCTTCCACAATGATGTTATGGTATCTTTACCTCCCAAGGAGTCCTCCCAAGGTTCCCTCAAGCCTCCCAAGGTCCGGACCTTCATGCTTTTGAAGTTACTCTTCAATGTAAGGGATCCTTTCACCCTTCTCTTTTAAGTCATGACTTCTATTATTTTATATTTTATAGTTCCCTTTTATTATATAGGGGTTTGTTATTCTATATAATTATTAATTTCCATTTCATTTAAAAATTATGGGATACCCTTTATTATCTCATCAATTTATTTTCTGAATTTTTAAGTGATGTTTTTAGGCTACCGAATTTTTGTAAAAGAAATTACATCTTCTATTATCCATCGAGTTTCATTTTTCATATGGAGTTTCCTTAAATTACCCATTCAATGATCTTATTTATTTTTATTCTATACCTATACTGTATAATGTGTTATTTATGAGTGGGTTACTCTTGTCCCCTATCTTTTAAATGTTTTCTAAAACCATGGTATATAACTGTTATGCTATAGAAATTTCATCTCAAAATTTCTCTCTCTCTCTCAAGAAATTCTCTTGTTTTATTTATGTGAATACCCAGAACTATTTTGTTTATATGGATGTTAATAAATATACTTAAATTTAAAACATGATTCTAGAATTTACATAAATATAACCCTCACTCCCTTTCTATGGGTTATAAATGACATAATGATCTTATTTTTAATTTATTTTTAAAATGTCATGATTTTGACATGAAACCCATTTCTTTTATTATATTTGGGTTATTTTTCAAAGGTATGATTATGATATATGTGTCTCACATGAAAATAAATACATATTAAGGGTGTGCCATGATAGCGTTCCAAAGCATTGGGTAAATATTTCAATCTCTATAGATGACATGTCTCACGATACCTTGGTGAATAGCTTTTGTAATTTTTATGAAACCATAGGGATTAAACTTTGTGATATGTTCATGAATGTTTATTTGAAATTTTGTAGCCACATATTCATGTTATGAATCATGTTCTTTATATTATGATATTCCTCCTTTTCAATTTATAATGGATTTATATTTTTTCATCATGTTCTTATTGATATCACAAGTAAATTGATTCCCTTGTTTACCCCTTACAGGGCCTTCTGCTCACCCTTTCCATTGATGTATGGCAACAGGTTATGATATGACAAAATTTTACAAAGGAACAACCTATGATGAAGCCTTAAAAGTGTATTAGAATGACGGTTTATGTTGTTTTTATGTATTATGTTCCTAATTTCCAAGACACTAAACCCAAAAGATCTTCAATTATGTTAAATTTGTATTATGTAAAGAAAATTTATGTAATAAAAAGGCAGGATGTGATAGTTCAGGACCATCTTGAAGTGTCTTGTGTGCTCCTCATTGAACTCCAAGTACACTAAGATGTTATCAGTGAGGACCAAAATGAACATGTCTACATAAGTCTTAATGATCGGATTCATGAGTCCCACAAACACCATTGGGGAGTGAATCAATTAAAATGGAATAAAAAATGTACTAATAGTTTCCACAATGACATTTCAATTCCTTATTTAGTATATCCTCATACATTACTCATAGCTAGTGATAGCTAGATATGAGTTCAATCATTGAGAACAATCATGTCCCTTTCAACTAATCGAAGAGGTTATCAATCCTTGGTAGAGAATAACAATTATTCATGGTCACCATGTATAGGCTCCAGAATTTCCTCACATAACCTCATGCTCCCATCTGCATTTTTGGAAAAAATGGGGGTATCACAGGGTGAAACACTAGGTCTCATGAAGCCCTTCCTCTCCAAGCCACCCCCCTGCCCCAAATGCACCCTCAGCTCATGAAGATCTGTGGGATCTATCAGATATGATGCTGTAGATATCAGCTCTATCTCATGGTACAAATCAATAAATAATACTACATTTCTAGGGGGTGGTAATCATGGATCATCCTCAGGAAATATGTTCTCACAGTATGCCACCACTGTAGGAAAATATGGACTCATTTCCCCCACTTCCCCAATGGTGAGGCTAGAAAACAGCTGAGTACTCAGTTTCACCCTCATATGTATAAGTTAATCATTTTATTCATGTGTTCCATTTTAACCAAAAATAAAATGGTTCCATCACTGTAGAAAACCCACACTATTCACCTAAAAAATAAATCTAAGCATGAACTATGAATAATCAGTCTATACCTAGAATGACATCATAAGGCCTCATCGCCACTACCATGATATCCCAACTGATACTCACACCTAAAAGAGTAATGATTAACATACACCACCCATGTTTCATCATAAAATATTCTCCTACATGAGTCTCGTAGAGTAAGGGTAGAGTCAGCGGTTCAAATAGAATCTTCGAATTTCCATCAAGGATCGTGGAATGAAATGAATGGCTGGAACCCGTGTCTATAAAATTTATAACTAAAGAGTAAAAGAGATTGATAATACCTATAATAATCCATGTAACATCATATTAATAAACCTCAATTTTTTATAGCTAGTCCCATCATTATCCACAAGCTCCATAAGCCTTTTGTAGACAACCTAAGTGTGGTGGTCGAAATAGCTCGAATGTCCGACAACCTACAGCTACGTTGTCGGCTCCCCTATCACATCTTCCACCATATAGACCAACCTTATCCTTCCTCCACCTTAGCCTCAGTGGCCCCTTGAACATCTCATGTTCTGACATACGACAGGGTATTCAATTTTGTACCAAATGTCCCCGATTTCTAGATGAATAACACTACCTATCTCTCAGCAGACTCAAGCCACACATGGAGACTCTCATTAATTATCCTATATACTTGGATCATCCCTTAAATCACCTGACTAGATTGGGTCCCTAAAACTATAATCAGATACCAAATGACTAGGTATCAGCTACCCGGAGCCTACTGGTAGCTCCCATTGTCGGTTCTTGTTCCGCTTGAAATCACTCCACTAGCAGACCCACTCAAGTACCCCATCATAAGTAGGAATGCTAACAGATATCATGGTTCCACTAATTTCTGAGTATAAGACCTACTCAGAGGCCGATTCCATGAATAATGGGTCCCGAAAAATATTTGGGGAGTAATGTGAATGATCAGTAAATCTCTATGAATACTCCAACATATTCTGACTACCCTATTGTATAAGTAGAATGGTTGTTAGGAGTAACAACCGCAATGTGTTTGGAAATTACTACACCGTGACGAGACACTTGATTTATTCCCAAGATATAGTCATACCATCATATTTATTAGTCATAAAGATCAACCATCATCCCACAAGACACTAAAAATGTCTCACAACAATGACTACCTTCTAGTAGGAAGGCATCCTCACAAGGATGAAGACATGGGTAACTACCTCCAACCAGTACTCATATTCCTAGGGATTTATACCACCACAAAAACTAGTAGTTCACTACCTTTGAAACTCATACAATGCCCTCTGTCATCATGGATCCTAATCTTGTAGTGATGTTAGTTTCCACTGCTAGATGGGTGGTGGTATAACTAGTAAACAACCCACAGTTTCTATCAATGGTAAATGCCCATTTATCAATTCCTTGTTTCTAGGTGGGTCATCATATTGATCACGAAATAGAATCTTGGTTGGATATTTAGGTGGATGAATCCAGTAATAAAAAAATATTTACCATGGTCAACAGAATATATCTAGAGAGATGACTCGTGAAGGACATGGAAGGCAGAACCCATTCCAATATGATTCTTGTACCATTATTTTCCCTAAAAACTATTGTTTTAATGTATAATGTTAGAATTTAGGTTCCCAGAGTCCTTGTGTATAGATACACCAGCCTTCAAACCAACACTCAATTTTGTATCCTAAAATCCACAATCGAAACACTTAACAATGTTACCCCAAACCAACATCATAGTATCTTTCTATTAAATAAATACCTACCTCCTTCTATACCACATTTTCATGACACGTCCTACTTGGGTATGTGTCATGACTACCCTAAGCCTGCATCCAATATGCTAGGGGACAGTTTCAATCATGGGGTAGGTGTATCTCACAAATGGGAATCATTTTCCTATGTGCATGTACAAATGCTTACATATCCAGGACAAAATGCTAAAATATAAAATAAATAAGTGAAAAATGCATGAAAACCATTATATCACACAACTAGAGTATAAAAGTGACATTAGTGGAATGTAAATAGGGCCAGAACAAGCCCATAAGAATAAAAGAGTCTGTAACCACATGTCCAACATGTCAATTATGCGGTACTTGGATAGTCCATGGAAAAGTTTCTTGAACACATGTTGGCATGTCTAGTGTTACAAGGCACCTCCTTGGGCCAGTCTTCCTAGAAATCTGTTGAAGATTCGATCTTCATTATAAGAAACAAAACATGTGGGAAAACCTTTTTAGGGGTGAGTAAAACAATACTCAGTAGGACACCCTGTAACCAAATATGATTACAACAATGGAAATACCACAAATTAAATTTCATGAAGTAATAAAACAAAATAATACCACAAAAGAAATAACAAGAAGGAATACTATAAAGGAAATACCATGAAGGAATAACGCAAAGGAATACCACCAGGGAATGCATAGTCATCTCTACAAAGATATACTTCTATAGAATATTTATCAAGAACAATTGGATATACACAATCCAATAAGACACACATTCTCAAAATTAAACAATGTTTCCATAAGAAATACAGTCTCTATAAAACCTAAAGTCTCCATAAGACATATAGTCATTATAAGACACACAATATCTATATCACAAACAATAATAGAAATGATTTCTCAGAGCGCACTCGTTTCTATAGAATACACTCCACGGGCCATTATGTCTTTTGAACACTTCTAAAAAACCGACATAGGATATATCAAACATACCATCCCATCATAAGGGTCACATCACCACAGATGGGGCATCAAATAGAAACATTATTTGAATGTTATGGGGGTTTTCTATTTTAATGGACAGGGGTCACTGTGCCCATGGACCGACTAACTTTTTTTCCACCGATAGTCGCGGTTGGACATGGTGGTTGACAATAGAGGTCAACCGACAGTATCATCCATGACTGCATAAAAGATGGAGCTAGCAAATTTCACTGTCGACCACCATGGTCGACCATAGCCCGGATCTCACTCAGTCACCCCTGGGCTATCCTGGGTCTGACCTGGCCCATTTGTTTGGCTCGGCCCACTATAACTTGGTTTACCCACTATGAGTGGCCTAGCTCGTCTTCTCATGGGACAAATAGCTTCGACCAATCCTACATTGCTCTATCTCATCCCACTGACCCTCCATGTCATGTCGCCTCTACATCCACGACCTCGCAGGTCCTCCACATTGTGTTTCCTTCACGTCACTAGCCCTGTTCTATCCTGAGATAATGACATGTGTCTACTTGTTGCGGTTTTCACCTTTAGGCCACACCAGCTCCCATATGGCTGCCTCCCATGTTCTACGTCTACCTGCTACCTCGTCAGCTACCTCACTGTCAACCTGGACCGGCCCACTAGACCTGCACCACCACTCACATGGACCAACCAAAGACGCCACCCCATTTGTCATTGTGGGCCACCATCATGTCTAACACACACCACTCCATCACCATCACACGTATTTTTCATCATTTCAAACACCAATGCATCATTTCAGATTGTTTCACCATGAATTGAGGGTACAATGATTGAATGTTGACATAAGGTTTTCAATGCACAAGGAGAAGATGAAGAATGAATGAAAAACATAATAAAAAGGGGAGAGAAATTCATATGAACAGCCATGGAATAAACCTCATCCTTTTTCATGTCAACCCCAATATGTTCTGTTAAAATGAATAATGAAGAAGGAAATCAGGGAAACTCTAGAAAATAATCCCGCAAATATAATACATCCTATAATGATAGGAATGAAGGCTAATTAGTATGTGGATTTTATTTTTATCATCATAGAATTTATGAAAATGGAAAACAACTCAAAAGATCATTCCCTACCTTGAAACGGGTGAGCTCATATGCTCAGTAAGGGGTGAGTTCAAATGCTCGGTAAGGATAACAATATAGCAGAAACATTCATAAATAAGCATAAACATTTAAGGCAATGTGTAACTAAAACAAAATCCATTTAAACTTGAACTTTATCATAATTTAGAAAAGATAAAATGAAATAATTCCATTTTATTCACATGGATATTCTACTAGTCGAATAATCACATTCAATATCAATAACCACTTTCATAATGATGGAATGCATAATGCAAGACTATCATAACCACATAGTCAAGGCCTCGTGCCAAGACTACAAATAAGATTTTGTCAAGTCCTTGTGTCAAGACACTAGTTTGTATCATGACACCTACCAATGCATCGAGGAGCTATAGCAGGCTCCACCTGTCACTTATTATGTCCAATGCATTCCTCATTTGAACAGGTTTAAACATAACATAAACATTCGTATTAAAACTAGCATACGAAATGTCAATACTTTTTCCATAAACCATGAATGGTATAAAAATAACACATCCACAGTCAAACATATCAAAAAACCTTCAATACAATATGGAAGTTTTGTATCATAATAAATCACATTCAAATAATCTTAAAATCCATCAAAGGATGTTGACATAGATGAAATCAAAACAATTTGAGAGAAATATCTTTTTTTAATCATTTAAAAGTCACATAATTATAAAATAAAACATTTCCTTTGAAAATATTTTTATTATCTTGTAAGGGAAGCTTCAACGATTTTATAATGGTGGAAAATAGATGCACCCACTGTATAAGTTAAAAAGACATTCTTACCTTAATTCTGTTGAAGAGGTTAAAAAGGACCTTGTTTGGAAAACTATAGAAAGATTCCTTTATAAACTTCTTATAAAAATCCAAACAAGGGTATAAATTACTTTAACCCATATTCTGTAAAATAGTAAGAATGTTTTGAAATAAATTTTTAAGAAACATGGATGTGGATGATAAAGAGGTCCCAGTAGATAATTATGTATAAACAACCTCGGATAATGAAGAGATTGTGAAATAAACCCTTACCTTGTACATTTCCTTGATTGAGGGTAGTTTAACCTCTACTATAATGGTGAAATAATTTTTATTAAATTATAGAAGAATCATATAAATTAATATGATATCATATATGATCTTTTAACACTGAATTGTTAATATTATCTTAGTAATATAGTCGTTTCGGGTGTTAACATACTCGTTTTCTATTAAATGTTTTGTTACATAAGTCATGTTTGTTATGGATAGGTTGTATCTTATTCATATCCAGAATGAGATCAAGTCCTTAAACATTATTTTGAATTATCAAATGAGAATTAGACTTGAATGGATACTATGGGGAATTAATCTCATCGCATTCGTGGAGACGGTAGTCCGATCGTACGCACGAGTGAAAATATCACTCTTTCGATATTAAAATAATATATAATTGGATATTATATCATATATATAGAATAATTATCATTTTATATTTATTATTTACTTTAATTACATATCATTATTATAACCATCCAAATAATAATGTTTTTAATAACAATTACACCACGACGTGGAGACGGTAAGCTGTACGTACGCATGTATGGGGACATGTCATTCAAAGGACGGATAGAATAATGAATATGGTTGTACCATATTTATAACAACATCACAGTATTTATAAGATACTGAAGTTATTATTTTATAATTGGAATAACAAAGAAATAATAAGTTGACGAAGAAAGGAACTTGAAAGAGGGTGGTGAAAACATTACCTTCTTCTTTGGGTTCTTACTTTTGATTTGATCAAAATTGCTCCATAGGTTGTCTTTATGATAAAAATAAGGCCTCTAGGATGAAGTGAAGGAATTTTAGAGTATATTTTGGAAGGGTTTGGCCGAATCAAAAGGCTTTGAAGGTGTGAATAATTGGTTAGAAGTAGTGTCCTTTTATAAGAGGAGTGAGGGGGACCTTAGGAAAAGCTAGAAATATTATTTTTTAATAAATTAATATTCGGTTTATAATGGCTCCAAAGTATATGAATCAATGTATAAGTTCGGTATGGGTCTAAATACTTTCAACTAATAGATTTTAGACAGGTTTGGGTCATTATATTAACCTTATCTTTTAGTTTTAACTCTTAGTTAATTTGTTTGACATTTTCCATGCCACTTTGTATTTTTATATCATATAGTTAATAAACATACTATATAAATCCAATAGGCCTCCAAATGGTCCATTAATAATACACCTATCATGATATAAGTCCATTGTCTGAACCTTAGATTTTTAGGAATAAAATATCAATTAATAATAGAATATTTGTTTTAAAAACACTTTTATGTCAATTTTGATACTATTGAGTATTTTGTTTTTTATAATTTCATTACAGTATTATTGCTTAGAAAACAATTTATATAACCAACTCTAATATGTTTTATTAACCTATAAATTCAGTATAATTCATAAAAAGTCTCAAATTACATTTATTTTGATATTTATAATATCAATTATTTTAATATTTCATTAATTAGGTAATTACTACATCACCGTTGTGTCATAAATAAATTAAATTATTTAAGGTCTAAAAATTATAAATAAAATACCATTATATAGGAAATCGTTTTATCTTTCTAATGAATATTTATAATCTAATTTATCTTATGTATTACCCTATATTAATAATGTTTTAGTAATAAAAATATTATTTTATCTCTTTTAACTCTTCTTTGAATTAAATAATAATAAATGTCATAATCTAATAAAAGTGGACCTAAATGTTAATATTTTATTCCTAAGGTTTTTTTGGTCGATATACAATTGTAAAATATAATTAGGACATGTGTTAGGGTAATATTAATATCATTTTTACCCTTAATTACCCTATTTACTTTTAACATGGAAAATAAAAGTAAAAAGTTACTATTCAACAAAATTTATTTTTATCTTATTGAACCACATTTTACTCCTTGATATTAACCATGGCTCTCATATTTTTTAAATTCTACTCACAGAAGCGGTAAAATTAAGTTTAATGTGAATTTCCAAATTCTCCTAGGTGGTTGGTAAAACACGATGAAAAGTTCCATAAAAATTTTTTATATCTAAAATGATTCAAAACTAAATCCAATGAATTACATTGAAAATATATAGTTATTATGTTTCCATTTTGACCTTAATTAAATTTAATTAATATAAATACTTATTTAAATAAAAATTCGGTCTTAAACCATGACTCAGTGTTTTTCACTATTCATCAAAAATTGAAAGTTTTCAGAAAATACCAAAATTTTACCCTACGCTAATTTCGATATTCAGAATCCAAAAATGAATTCCATTTTGAAAGATAAAATTTAATAAATTTCAAAAAAATGGGTATTACTATTCATAATGGCTAGTTTGATTAGTTGTGGTGTGTGTTAGAACTCGAAGTTGCGTACAACACACGCTACTTTATTATTCAAAGAGAATTGTACTATGGAAGCTTGGGGTGTTACATAACCAAATATATATTTATAATAATGTCACAAAAAATTTTCATCCTAGTTTCCAATTATTGACTAAAAAGTCACTTTTATTCCAACTATAATGACCAAATCATAATATTCAATGAAATCATTTTACTTTTTCATAATAATTAAAACATTTTACAAATAGATGCCCAAAGATCATATTATTTTATGGTCTCTAGAAACATAGAACATAATTGATCTACATTATCTCCCCTTATGTTCTTATTAAATAGGTCCCTTTATGGACAAATCAAATATAATTCATAAAATCATACAACAATGAAGTAAACATAAAAATGTATCATATCAGATGCTCATTAAGATAAAGCAATGGAGTCATGTAAACATAAACATGAGCATGTGGGTATAAAAATGTGATCATAACATTGTTATATCATACTCTTTAGATAAACGATCATAAACCTGAATCATGTAATAAATATTGGATGTTCATTAGACATGAATCACATGGAAATAAAAAACATTCTCCATAATAGAATATCATAGGAATAAGACATAGAATTTTGGAAAACATCCACATGTGAAATCATACACTATAAGTCAAGATGAAAAAAAATAACATATTAGGGAACCTCATGGGAACTACAGCTATTAGGCGGGACACCCCACTATACCAAGTCATTTCCCATTCCATGTAAGGGGTCATGTTTTCTCGTCTTCCTATAGTGGATCAGGTTTTTTCATCTATTATATTCAGGGTGACTACACCTATTATGGGGGCACACCACAACCACGAATCAAAGTCCTTTACATCTAATGGATCTGGATTCCCCATCATCTCATAGTGGATCAAGCCTTTCAACGCGATTCCCATCATTATATAAGGAGATATGATTCATTACCCAATGCATTGGAGGGAGATATAGGTCCCACCAATCTCATAATAAAATAAATCATATAAGTTTCACACGATAATAAAACATTCATCATATCATGACCTATCAGAAGAGATAGGTTTTATGAACATCCCATCATAACCCATGATATTAAATGGGTTTCATAAACATTTAATCATATCTTTACATATATAAAATAGATATGATTCATAATCATTTAATCTTAGAATAACCAGTTAAAGGAAGACGGTTTGTTAAGAAATTATCATGGTATAACCCATTGAAGATTAATGGGTTTCGTAAACATCCAACCATAAGAAAATAACCATTTAGTGAAATAATATAAAGAGTGTACATGGAGAACATGAATGGTGTCCATGGAAAATTATTTCAAAATATTTTTAAATCTTATAACAATTTCAAAATCCTTTTCAGTGAAACCACTTCAAACAAATGTCATGAAAAATAATTTTAAACATTTATTGAGGGAAAATACCCTTTCTTCGTTTATAAATGATCATTAAAATATATAACTTTTTGAGAACGATTCTCAGGAAAAAACACGAATGATTATAAAGAAACATTTGAATATATTTTGGTATCCTCTTCTTTGATAACACATAAGGAGAGGTTGAAAAAAATTTGATTACCATTTTCCATGAAAATATATAAAAGAAGACAGAAAAAAATTTAAAACCCATTTCTTTGAAAATAATTTGAAAACATATATAGAAATATTGAAATCATTTTGAAAATATTTTTTTCATTAAAAACATATAACTAAGATTCAAACCCTTTTTAAAACCTTTTTCATTGATAATAATTTGAAAACATATAAGTAAATATTGAAAACATTTTTAAAAACATTTTACATGAAAACATATAAATAAAGCTTAAAAATATAATGAAAACCATTTCCATGAAATCCACACTAAAACAAAAAATTACCATAATATAAGGAAAAAATTCCTTTAATAAAAAAACATTTTAATCTTTTTAGTGAATCTTTAATACAATAACTTTCATGATGCTAGAAAATCCATACATGTCGAACAATCCTTTTGAAAAATAAAATGTTTAGAAAAATGCCTAGACTAAAAAATGACAAGAATAATCATTTAAAAAAACTTTTTTCTAAACATATAACATGGATAAAAATTCCTTTTAAATATAACAGTATAATAGTATAATATATTTGGAAAACATTTAGAAAACATTGTTTTGATGGAATATATATTTTTTACAGAAGAAAGAGGAAAAATTAGAATGCCTGAAAAAGAATTTTGTGAACATGTTATGATCCATAGATTATAAAATGGTTTCATTACATGGATAAAACATTAATAATCAGTGTTTAATAAAACTAAAGAGATTTCATGAAATATGGATCATAATATTTAATAAATTGAAGAATAATCATTACAAATATAGATAAATGATGAGATTGTTGCAATAAACTATTACTATTTTTGTAACATTCAATCATGATTGAATGAATAAACCTAAATGATGTTTAAAATATAATTAAAATAAATTTATTCATGTTATAATTTGTTAAAGGTAATTATATACACCTCATAGAAATATATAGGTTCATGACATATCATGGGTCTCAAAGAATAAAATTTAAGACAAAGTAACCTTACGATTTGATATCTCTTGAACAATAATCCCCATGAAATAATGTTTTTAAAATTGATATAAAAAGACTCAAAAATTTTCCAATACTATTCCTATAATACATTCATGATAATTATATAAATAATGAAAAAGAAAAGTGTGGTGAACATGGCATTTATCTCATGAATATAAAAAGTGAGATGAAATTTTATTACGTTCTCTTTGACTCTCTTTGTACTCATTCAAACCTACTATATAAAAAATATAAGTTAAATATAAAAATATAAAAAAATAAAACTATTATATATAATAAAATATATGGTCTTATATTGACATTATATTTCACTCTTGTTAATAATTATTTGTTAAGGTTTCTCTTTGGGTAAAATTCGCTTTGTTTTTCACACATGTCTTAATTTTTTGTATCC